>CM029022.1:118364351-119635653 GCA_016801055.1 Panax notoginseng
AAAATATTTCATCACATGTCTTTACCTGAAACATCAAAGATCATGGTTATACCAAATCACAGTTCCTGTTTATAATCATACTAACAAATCCATCTTTGCACTACGGGCCAAAGATATCATCAACAAACCATCTTTGCACTACGGACCAAAGATATTCAACAACAGTTCATCTTTGCACTACAGGCCAAAGATATTCATCAACAGGCCATCTTTGCACTACATGCCAAAGATATTCATCAACAATTCAATATTTGCACTACAGGCCAAATATATTCATATCTCAAAGAAATATATAATCATTTCAGAATTTATATAAACAATAATTATAACCATGTTGATCAATTCACCTTGCACTTAAGCTTAAGATATTCAATTATAAATTCAATGGTCATGATCATACCAGTCACAATTCAACTTTGCACTACAGGCCAAAGAAAACCCTAGTCATGATCATACCAATAATCTACCCATCTTTACACTCCAGTGAAAGAGAATTTCAACATCAGGTTATAAAAATGTTATATATGATGATAAAAATAATATGATCAACATATAGTTTTAATCTCAAGAGTAATATTCGTAACTCATGAATAGTAAATCGTGAATAGTAACTCATGAATAGTAACCCCGACACAAAAGATAGAAATTCCACAATAAAATCCATACCAATATTTCGGTATAATAATATTGAAAGAATAACATTACTTAAATTTATAAACAATTTATTTTAATTGTTTACACTTTACTAATTAATGCATTTAATCATCATAAAATGCCAACTCTTACAATTTCATCATCAATAACCAAAACCCTCATCAAAAATCTGCATATACCTCATATAGGATTCTCAAGCCATAAAATCTTATTTTCCAATTTTCTTTCTTCACAAAACATATTTAATTCATTTACTCATAACTAGACCATTTTTATGAAAAATATCAAATCAGTTCCAAAAATATTTTTTTTTCTGGATTTAGCATAATATAGTCCCATAGTGAACATATATTTTTCTCAGAATTTTTAAAAGTCATTTACTATTTTTCATATGGCCAAAATAGCCGAATATTTAGACATTTATCAAAAATTGTACTTTTGTCTAAAAATTCTGAAATTTACAGAGTATACTTCTATCATATACATGTACTCCCAATAAAAATTTCATCAATTTTGGAGTTAACCACAAGGAATTATAAGCGGTTACTTTTAAAATAGTCTTTTTCTCATAAAATTCATAACTCTCAATCTATACATCCAAAAATCACCATTTTTGGACACAATCAATAAAACTCATCAAAATATCATTTCAAATTTTTTCCAGAATTTTTGAAGTTCAAAAAATTACGAAACTGAAAATCATAACAACCCTTAAAATCCCTTACTATAACCCCCTTACTAATCCTACTATCCCTTACTATCCCTTACAATCCCTTACTATCCCTTACTATCCCTTACCTCAAAAGAGCAGTACTTCTGACTGGATATCGGATATGATGCTGAAGAAAACTTGCACTGATGAATAGCAACTCACCAAGTATGTAAAAACTCACAAAATATGTTTCATAATATAGAGAGAGAAAGAGAGAAAGCTTATGTTTCTGGTGTGATTTTCAATTCTAACTTAGCCCTCTATTTATAGGAAAATTTTGGTAGGTTTGACCTGCAACCTGATGGCTTTACCTGCTACTATTCCCACCCACCACATTTGAAATATAATTCAGCACATTTCTTCACCAACCACAAGTGGGGCCCACCAATTCTAGAATTTTCCACCAAAATGATAAACTCCGAAAAGTCAACAATTTCTAAACCAGTCATCTCGTAAAATTCATAATAAATCATACGTTCATTTTTAACGGTTCAAAATTTGTGGGCATATACTCAACTTATATATGTATAACATATCCAAAAATTACCACGATCCAACGGTCGGATTAAAAATTATAACCCCCGTAAAATATCTCAAAAACCCTGATTTTTAATACCTCCATTCCGATAAAAATACGGATAAAAATCTCAACATTAACTCCTTCATTTTTTAACCACAAAAATATATCCCTCATTTATATCCACATAAAATAAATATTTTCTTATCATATGAATCAATAATTAATTATTCACAAATAATATTACAGAATCACATTTATGACAACCAGGCCGTTCCCAGGAAAGAGGGGGCTTTCCAATAAGGATTTCTCCTTACTGGCGCGCAATTAGATGACCAAACCTCTCCTTAGACAGAAATTTCTAGACATTGCCAATAATGTTATCTAATAATATTATTCAAATAATATGAATTATTGATCTGATAATAGGAAATACTGTGCAGCAACAATTATTGAACAACAATAATACAAAATTTCAACGTAGCAATTATTGAATCACTAAAATAAAATATTGAACAGTAATTACTGTAACAATTATTGAGTATTGCCTTCTTACGTAAGAATCAATAATTTTAAAAATACTGTGCAATACCGTGTGCTACTGTGTAATAACGCGTATTACTGTATTTTAATCACCGGGTATTCCAACAGTGTTAACGGTAACAACTACGCCGTTATTTGTAAAAACTTAAATTTGTCGTTTTCTTCACCCGACAGTTATTCTGTTATGGGGCCCACAAATAGTTGCGCCGTCGTACGAATATTCCCCGACAGAAAGAATATTCCACGACCAAACGAATATTCCCCGACAACAATGATTATTTTATAACCACTTGTGTATTTTGAAAAATTTTCACATTTCACCCATAACTTTAATTTTTTATCAATTTAACCATTTACTGAATAGTAATTATAAGAAAAATTGAATACTTTTATTTCATAAAATTCGGGGTCTTACATATAACATCAACATACATTGCATCTAAGGATTTATATGAGATAGGAGATAGAAAGTTTAGCATTCTACTTATTATGTACACAAGCTCTCAACAACTTTTCCTCTCTTCAAACCTCCGAATTTTCTTGAGTAGATCAGTCACTAAAACAGCCCATTAATAACCCAAGATCAGATTGGAGATCAAAGATCAAGATTTAGAACAAAGAGGTATAAACCCGAAAACCTATTTTGATCCATGTTGCTAAGAAATTTCTGTGTTTATGTGTTTAAATCAGTGCTAGAAGTTGTTTTTAGTTGATCTATGATGATCTATGATGGATTCATAGCATCAAATGGCTTTAAAACGAAGTTTTCAAAAACTGCTCAAGAACAGTCAAAGGTGTCTGACAAGCAAATGTCAGAGGCCACTGATCTCTGTCTGATTATGTTTTTTCTTGTTTTATGTTTTGAATCGGTAGCTTGGTATGAGCTCTTTATTCTACAAAAGAAATCAAAGTCATTAGATGTCTTGATTTGAAGTTATAATCGATCAAAACCCGTTGACCGGGCATGACCAAGCACAATCTGGGCAACCCAGAAATTTAAAATATCCGTCTGACAACATTTTGCGGGCTTAATATCTGTCCGATTGTTCGTGTTTTGATGTTTCTGTTTTAACAAGATTATACCCTGTTATATGGTCTGTAAATACATTGCTTTAGATCATTCAAATCGTCAGTATATCGAGAGTAGAATGTGGTCAAACCATGCCACTCGATCACGTTTTAAATTTCTGGAAAACCGAGAAATGGGATGAACTTGTTTTCTGACAACATTTGACCGGATTAAATCTGGCTGATGTGTTGTTGTTTATTTGATATTTTGCTTCTAATATGTTCCTTGACACAAGGAGTACCTACTGGTACCATGAGATCACATAAATCGTTAACAGAACCTAGATTAAAATGACCTGGAAAGTGGAACCACGAGCTGCCTGGGTTTCTGGGTAACCTAGAAAAAACCCAGGAGCACTCTGACAAGCACTTTAAGATTCCAGATCTCTTTGTTGTGTTGCTTTTTGATCGAGATAAGAATTGATAAATGTAGTACTGTATACGGACTACAAGATCATGTTTATAGATTTCCCAGAAACATTTTGGATTGATATTTATGGTCGGTCAAACATGACCCCTTGCACTGCCGGCTGTCAGTGTTCTTGAGCTCAAGAACACCAACAACGACGCTTTCTGTCACTAAAGCTCTATAGCGACGGATTAATTAATTTATTGTCAAAATTTCTGGTAATTAATTAAAAATAAAAAATAAATTATAAAAATTATTAAAAATGATTTTAAAAATTATTTTAAATTATGAAAAATAATTTTTGATCAATTGGAATATTTTTCTTTAATATTTATAATAATTTACATATTAAAAGTATTTAATTTATTTAATTAGTGTATTAAATAAATTAGAGAAAATGATTAATATTATGAAAAATCATTTTAAATAAGATTAATGTATTTAAAAATATTTTGAGTTATAAAATATGACTTTTAATATTTTTAGAGAATTTTCATTAATAAATTAATATTAATGATATTAGATTTATTTAATTATTAAATTAAATAAATAAGTTAAAAATGATTTTATTGATTTAAAAATCATTTTAAATGAGAATAAAGTGTTAGAAAATATTTTGAATTATAAAATATATATTTCAATATTTTTTTGAGACTTCTCATTAATAAATTAATATTAGTTATATAAGATTTATTTAATTATTAAATTAAATAAATAAATTAAAAATGATATTATTGATTTAAAAATCATTTAAAAATGAGATAAATATTTTAAAAATGTTTTAAGTTATAATTAATGACTTTTAATATTTTGATAATAATTTCATTAATATTTAAATATTAATGGTGATGATTTAAAAATGATTTTTAATATTTTAAAAATCATTTAAGTAGAATATTAATGATTTAGAAATATTTTAAGTTATTAATAATAACTTTACTGTTTTGACAAGTATGTTATTAATATTTTTATATTATTAAATATTAATAATGATAAGATTATTTGATAATTAAATCATTTAGAAATGATTTAAGTGTTTAAAAAATTATTATAAATTATAATAATTGTTTATAAATTATTAAAAGCTTCCGAAAAATATTATAAATGATATTTGACTTATCTAAAATAATATTGAAGCTTAGAGACCAAGTTTAATTGACAATTAATGTGTTAATTGTCGGATAGGGTGACCAGAACACCTAAAATGGACCGAAATTCAACCAGACCGAACTAGTTAGACTTGTTAAGTGTTTATATAGGTTATAAACACTAATGTGGCTATGTGGTAATGTGTCTAGGAGAAGTTTGACTGTACATTACACTGTTATGTGTTATAAATTATAGAGCCAATTGTTAGGCCGATATTATTAGTTATAGGTCTTACGAACGCTGATAAGTATATTGTGTAGCTGTAAACAACGGAAGAGGCAAGTTTCTTAACTCAATCTTGAGTTATATTCATTCAAATTATATAATGGTTAATTATTGCTAATTATACCATGTCCATGAAATTTATTGTTGATTAATCGTAATTAGTGCATGATTAATAATTCAAATTGAATTACTAATTTAGAGAATATACATTTGTAGAATAACCGTTGTTGGATATTCATATTTGTAGAAGATAGAATTGACAGTACAGATAATTCCTGTTTATTGTTAAATTATATTGAAAAATATCTTAGCTAATTATTCTGGCTAGACAAACATTTGTTAGAACTTGATAAATTCGAAAAGAGAATTTAATTGTTATTACTAGATCAATGCCAATTATTTCGGCTAGATCGATAAGTAAATAGAAATTGAAATCCTTGCATTTCGTTTTTAAATCAAAATCTTGATTCTTAGACTGAGAAGAACAACCTTTTATAAAAATGGAACATTTTAGGTTGTACATTCGACCATTGCGCACTGTTAAGTATTATGCATAGTATAGGGTATAATAAAGATGATCACTTGTTATACTTATAAAGGGGTATGATTTAATCTTTATGGTTATCTGATACGCCTGCGTATGTATCAAAGTAAATCTTTGATAGATACCCGAGAAAATAAGTTCAAAGATCTGGTAAGATCACTCAGCATAAATATGGGAAATATTCCACTTTGTTATTGCGTAGAATTGATTCTTGTTTATTCAATAGAATATCGTAGAAACTTTGAAAGCGTTGTAATATTTCATTATCAGATTATTGTGTTGCCTAGAATACGAGAAGAATTGTTATTGATTAACGATTTGTTCACCTATTTCAAAGTTCCCCGAACTTTGGTGTCATTCTATCAAAATAGATAGTCTATTATTCTGATACTTCTACATTCATTGTATATCTTAACTTGCGGGGCAAATTTGTTGCTCACCCTTGTTATAAATAAAACTTTTCAGCTAGGGACAAAGTTGCAGAAGGTGCTGCGAAGAAGAACAAGGGAAAATGCATAGTTATAAATTAGTTATGATGAACAATATTATTATGTTAAATGGTATTGTAAACCCTTTTTGTATATCTAAGGGGTATTTCTATAATGTTAAGGTTAGTAGACCTGGGACTTATGTATTAACAACATATGTTAATGACTTATGCATTCCTATTTATATATGAATGGGTAGTTAAATGGTATTATATTGTGGATCGTGAACACCAAACTCGAGGGTCAGGTAACCTGGATTTGGAGGTGTCATAAAAGTGGTTGTCAGGGCTGTTCTTGGGTTTCTGGGTAACTCAGAACAATGGTCATGGTTGGTCAACAATATCGAGGCTCTAGTAACTTTAATTATGTGTATTTGATGTGTGTTCTGATTGTTGCAATGTGTAGTCCATATACCAAAGTATATAAATGAATCACTGGTTTGGACTGAGTAAGACCTTAAGGTATAGATCTAGGTTGGTCAAAGTACAGCCAAAGGCTGTTCTTGTAATGACCCCAAAATTCATACAATTAAACTCTCGACTTCGATTATTAATAATACATCTAACTTCTGATTTTACATCATTATTTGATGTTAAACTAATAAAATGTGGAATAATTTCAAACTTTTCAGTCTTCTTTCTATAATTCCCTAAATAACAACCTTTTTCTGTAACTACCTTTGTACCATACTTAGTTTATTACTCACTTTATCAGAGTTAATAAATAAAACTTACATCCAGGTTCAGTACCCTTTATACAACAGACAAAATTTAAGCTTTATAACCTAACATCTATTAAACATCATACACTGTCAAGTACATCATTCGAAACCTTAAACATGGTTCAAAATAATAAAAACTCAGCCAAAGTATATAAATCTTCACGCATTACATATGATTGATGTCTTTCAAATAGCACATAACGTTACCTTGAATCTTTAACTTGGAAAAATGGTTATTTGCAAGGTTGAGCTCGACAGCCCATCATGTAATAACCCGATATTTTCTATATAAATAAATAAGAAATGCTGCATAATTTTTTTTTTATTATTATTATAAAGGTGGGAATATGTGTCAAGTAATGTGTATGTATTTATGTGATAAATAAAATTTATTTACTACATGAATAATTTCAAATAATTTTATTTTAGAGTTATTAATCATTATAAAGTATATTATTATAATAATTAATTTTATTGTAAAAATGTCTTTATTAATTATTTTCCATGAAAACATGATTTTATATTATTTAAATAATATATAAAAGGATTATTGGAATTATTATAATTACTATTTTATTATATAAATTATAGTTCAGATTATTAAGTTAATTATTTTTAACTTAATTAATGATGTTATATGTGAAAGATAAATCAGATATGGAATTCAAACCCAAAATTTGGGTTTTGATCAATGGATGAGAATAATAATATAATATTAATTATATTTTGATTTTTAAGTGCTATAAATATGTACTGTATATTTGTAGAATAATAATGGTTAGTCAATTATAGTGAATAATGTCAAAACCCTAGTATTACTGTCATATACCATAATTGGAAACTCAAAGATGGAATTTTAAGATCGGTCAGAAATGGTGTTATATGAATTATGTTGCATATTATAGAATTTCTATTAAGTAAGAAAACCCTAAATTAAAATTAGAAGCCCTAATTTGCTAATTAGGAACCCCAATTGCTAAAATTATAAACCCTATTTATTATTTTAGTAAAGTGAATTGTTAATTTGGGAAACCTAATAATAATTAAGGAACCCTAATTTCTATTAAAACCCTAATTTTAATTAGTACGTTTTAATTAAAATTTTGTTACATTTTAATTTTTAATTTTTCAAACCCTAGAAATTATTTGGGAAATTTTAAGGTTTAAAATCTAGTGATTAAACCCTAGATTCAAGTACCTTGGACAAGAATGCCCTTAAAATTAAAATATAAATTACCATTGTACCCTTTTGTCCTATTTGGTGAATTATTGCTAGAAAATCTAGCAATATCTTGCTAGCCACCCTAGTCTACCTAGCTATGAGCTACAACACCAGCATATCAGCCATAGCAATCAACCAAATTCATTGCACCAATTGATATATAAGATTCAAGACAGAGAAAAGCAAAACAAAGTTCATTTGTGCAACAAACACTTAGCCATACTCTCTTAAGCTCAAACCCACGAAATCCAAAGGTATACCAGTCTCCAAATCAAGCCCCACAATTTCCAATAACAGATCATAAGCCAAGAAATCAGAATAGGTACATAAAGAGGTAAACTCTAGCCATGAAATCTGACCTTTGATCTGTTGTTAAATGTTAAGTTTTTTATGTTAATTATGTTGTATGGAGTCTAATTAAGTGATCCGGGTTGATAGATGTTAGATCCATAACATCTATAGGCTCAGATCTAGCATTTTACAAAAACTGGAAAGTTTTGCTTTTGATGTCTGACAGTGAATGTCAGGCCTTGTAGATCTCTGTCTGTGTTTGATTTTTGTGTTTTAAGTGTTGGATATTATAGTCTGATATGTGGTCTTTGATCTGGATCAAGAATCAAGCTTATATCTGGTCTAGATTACATGTTATTTACGGTCAAAAGCCGTTGACTGGCCATGACTGGGCATTTTTGGGTAACCTAGAAACGGCCTGACAACGCTTTTGATCGACTAGATCTGTCAGTGTATTGATGTTTTGGTTCTATTGTTGTAATAGAATGGTAGCTTCGTATACGTACTACAAAATTATGCCTTAACATCTCCTTAAGATTAAACGAGTCGAAGGTAATGGATGGTCAAAGTAGACCATCCGGTCATGCTTTTTGTTTCTGGGAATTTCCAGAATCTGGTTGGAGCTTATTTCTGACAGTGGTTGATCGACTTGTATCTGCTTGGTTAGTTGTTGTTATTGTGATTTTATATGATAAATCTATTAACTTACATGTTGTCTACATAATGAAGCCTTAAGATCACAAAAATAATACATGTGTTGCAAGTTATAGAAGCTCAAAAGGGGTCCCTCGAACTGTTCTTTATTTCTAGGTAACCTAGAAATGAAGAACAGCTCTGACAGCTTGTTCAAGGCCCCAGATCTCATTCATGTTGTAAATTTTGGCCATGTTTATTGTTGTATAGTGTAGTATTACAAGAGTATTACAAGATCAGACTAAGAACATCCCCAGAAAATATTAAGAACTAAGATCAAATCTTGGTCAAACCTCCTATCCCGGTCACTGACGTGAAGGTTCTGGGCTTGGGCAAGAACACTTTCAGCGACAGTTTTGTCACTTAATGTACCTTTAGCGACAGACTGTGTAATTTTAATTAATTTAATTTCCAAAAATTAATTATTTTAATTAAATAAATAAAGAAAAATAGTTTTAAATTATTAAAAATACATAATAAATTATTAAAAATTATTTTAAAGTCCAAAAATTAGTTTTTAATAATTTTTAATATATTTCATAAATAATTAATATTTTTGAAATATTAAAGGTATTTAATTTATTTAATTATTATATTAAATAAATTATTTTAAAAATAATTTTTATACATGAAAAATCATTTAAAATTATATTATGGTGTATAAGAAAATATTTTAAGTTATTTTTAATTACTTTTAATATTTCGTGATGAAATTCATTAATAAATTAATATTAATGATAATTTAGTTATTTAATAAATGAATTAAATAAATAAATTAAAGATGATTCTATTATATTAAAAATCATTTTAAATAATAATAAGGTATTTAATAATATTTTAAGTTATAAAACATACATTTTAATATTTTAAGATAAGTTTCATTAATTATTAAATATTAATGATATTAGATTTATTTAGTAATTATATTAAATAAATTAATTAAAAATAATTTTAATATTATAAAAATCATTTTAAATAAAAATAAATAATTTAAAAAAATTTTAAGTTATAAAATATAACTTTTGATATTTAAAGGTAAATTTTATTAATAATTTAATATTAATGGTATTAGTTTTATTTAATAATTATATTAAATAAAAAGATTAAAAATGATTTTATTGATTTAAAAATTATTTAAAAATGATATAAATGAAGTAAAAATATTTTAAGTTATAATAAATGGCTTTTAATATTTTGATGAATAATACATATATATTTAAATATAAATTGTAATTATTAAAAATTGATTTTAAATACTATAAAAATCATTTAATGGAAATATTAACACTTTAAAAATATTTTGTGTTATTATAAACAACTTTAATATTTTGGCAACAGTTTCATTAATAGTTTAATATTAATTAAATATTAATGATAATAGAATTAGTTAATAATTAAATCATTTAATAATGATACCGATGTTTGAAAAGTCATGATAAATTATAATAATTATTTAAAAATTATTAAAAGTCAATTAAAAATATTATGACTGATATTTTTAATTATTGAACTACATGATAGAGTTTTAGACTTGATAAATATCCGATAAAATCGTCGGTACATCAAAATATTTCAGAAATTAATCTGGACTTATATAATTTGACTAGATAAGTGTTTATTTGTGATCTAAGGACTGCTAAACATATGTGACAATGTGATTAGATTAAGTGTTGATTGCAAGTAGCAGTACTATGTGATATGATATATTATTCTAATCGAACGAATGATCTTATTAATGACAGGTTTCAGTATAAAAGATAAAACCAAGTTGCGTTATTGTAAGCAGCGGCTCAGGCAAGTATCTGAACTATCCTTTACATTGTGCAAGTATCCTACCTTTGCATTTTCTTTATGCAATGGACATGAGTAAGAAGTTTCAGAATTATATTATTATTATTACCAGATTATTAACCCTATTATTATATATGTTATATCCGATCATTGATTATCAACATGGTACTATGTTGTAATTCAGATGTATATATTCTGTGCGTTAATTTCTAAATATGGTTATTCAAGTGTCCCCACTTGGATAATCATTGTATTTAATCACATGTTGATATATATATTTATACCTATTGATACCAGTATGTATACAATAACAAAGAGTCGTCGAAGCTATTTGATCAGCTAGACACAGATTTAGAAACATAGTTGAATATGATAAAACCTTTTTGTATCCAATCAAATTGTTTTCGTTTGGATTCTCGACTATGTATGAAAATCCCGAACACGGGAAAACTTTTATGCGCCCAAGGTGGATAGAGTGAACAATAACATCGTTCTTGCATGTAGTATTGATCAATACAGAGCATAACGGGCTGATCACCCCCTTTGCCCGTAAGTTATGAAGGTTTACAGATGAATTTTTGTTTAACCTTTTCGAAAATAGAAAATAATGTTCATAGTCTGTTGACAAATCTCCAGTTATAGTCAGTACGTAGTTTCAAAAATTTTATATAGAAGTGATATGTTGTTATTATTGGTTTAGCTTACTTCACAACTGTTGATTCGTTGTAGAAGTGTCATTCAAAGAAAACATTTAATTCTTTCAGCTAATTTATATATTTGTTATTACTTGCTGGGCAATTAAATGCTCATTCTTGCTTTAAATTTTAATATTTTCAGCTAAGTATGATCAACTCGAAGGATCAGCCAAGAACAAGGGAAAAGGAAGCTGTTCGAATGAATTTTATAATATTCTGTGTAATAGTTAATGTTTATTAAGATAATTTTATTTATTATCTATGATGTAATGAATGTTTAAAGGTCTCGTACTTGGGATTTAGACTTTGATATATGTAAATTAAGTTTGATATTTATATTATTGTTATTATTATTAGTATTATTCAGCTTATAGAAATAGTATCATGAAACACCGAGTTTAGGTTTCAAGTACCTTAATTTGGGGGCGTCACGGGTTGGTATCAAAGCTTTTGCGTTAAAAACCTTAAGTGGGATAGACCTTAGGCTATAACCTTTAGGACAGAGGGAAACGTTGAAAATATAAATTACTCATATAGAGTTTAAAAGGAGATGAATTGAATAAATTCATCATTAAACAAAATAAAAGATAACTTTTACAAAACTATTGTTTGCTGTGTGTATATACTATGTGCTAATCAGGATAATTTGTGTGTAGATGTCAGGTGAAAAAGAATTAGGATACCCTCAAATTATAAAGAAGGAGCCAATATCAAAGCCAATAGCTGAAATAGAGGCTCACAGTACAAGCAACCTTGATGAGGTGGTAGTATTGGAAAACATAGTACCAGATCTAGAAACAGTAGAACTGACAGATAATGATTCAGACACTGAAGTTGTAGCTGATCAAGCATCAACAGAAGTGCAGAATCTGAGGAACCAGGTTTCTTCTATGGAAAAGTTATGGGAAATAGAAAGGCTATTAAACAGTCAGTTACGAAAAGTGTTAATGGAAACTATGGAGGAACAAGATAAGATTAAAATCTAAATTAATCAATTGGGAACCAAAAGCATCATATCGTGTGCAACTCCGAGCAAAAAGGGGAAAAGAAAGATGAAAGACCGTGACTTAGAAAATAAGTAGGATTAGTAGTTAATTATGTTTGATAATGTACGTGTATAATATAATATTCTCAAACTTTTGTGTAAGTTATTGAAGTAATTCCCGACTTTTGTGGTCACAAAGAGATAGAAGTATGTGCTACGTTATGTAAAGTACTTTGAATTAATGAATACGAATCTATGTTTGATTAATGGAATAAGTTTTGTATAAAACTTCATGTTACATGTTAAACTTATACAATAAGGTTTAGAATGTAAGTTAAATTTATGATTTTATGTAATCAGATAATGCCACCAAGACGTCAAACCTGAAATCAAAGGGCAGAAGAATCTGTCAACAACGCTGAGGGACAACAACAAGACCCGATGCAAAACTTTACGAACATGGTAGCTCAAGCTATGCAGCAGGGAATACCAGTCACAAGGAACCATCCAGACAATCGCTTGGCAAAATTTAAAGACTTCAAGGCAGTAGGACCACCAGAATTCAGGGGATCAGCTGACCTTATAGAAGCCCAGACATGGGTTAACGAGATAGAAAAGGCATTCGTAATTGCTAGGGTAGATGAGGGGCAAAAGACCACTTTTGCCACTTATATGATGAAGGGGGAGGCTAACTTTTGGTAGGAGGTAAATCAAACTAGGGCAGGAGAAGGAGTAATTACTTGGTCTAGGTTTAAAACTCTTTTTTTCGAAAACTATCTCTCGGCTAGTATGCAGGCTAGGATGGAGGTTAAATTTCTGGAGTTAAAGCAGGATAACATGACTATTGCGGAGTATGCCATAAAGTTTAATGAGTTGGCTAGGTTCGCTCCGCATCAAGTTGATATGGAGGGTAGGAAGGAAATGAGGGCAAGGAGGTTTGAGTTGGGCTTAAAACCCTGGCTCTACAACATGGTGGCGGTGTTGCAGATCAATAGTTTTGCAGCACTCATGGAAAAGGCTATTATAGCCGAGGAGGGGAGTGAGGCCATGAGTCTCTACAACAAGGAGAAGAAGAACAAAGGCAAGGCAGGAGGAGCTGTGAAAGTGGAAGGTAATAGTGGAAATAGGGGTGAGAAAAGAAAGGGGAATTTTTCTGGGAATGTTCAGGTGAAACAAGAAGGTGTGAAGAAACAGGTAGTTCAGTGTGCGAACTGTGGGAAGATTCACTCTGGTGAGTGTCTGAAGGGTAAGTTTGTATGTTACAAGTGCGGGCAGGAGGGTCATATTTCTCCCAACTGCCCCAACCCAAGGATGAACAGTGTGTATTTTCTATGTGGATCGACTGAACATAATGTGAAGGATTGTCCAAAGAGGAAAATGGAGGCGGGAAGTGTAACAACGGGAAAAGGCAGTGGGACTATGGCAATCACAGGACCGACTTCAACCAACAAACTAACCGCACGAGTCTTCAATATGACGGTCCAGGATACTGTGGCAGCTGGGAATGGAACTCCATGTATTATTTGAATAACTTAAATTTTCGTATATATATGATTTTCCTATATATAGCAAATTATTTTATAAAGAAATTTTGAGGGAGGAATTTGAGTTCTTTTAGAAATCAAATTTTCGTATAATCAGACAGACAAGCTTTATGTTGAATGGTTAAAGATTTGTTCGATCAATTATGATCGAGATCTATTTACAATGATTGTGTATGCTATGTACCCTTGTATGTATTAGTTTTAATACGGTGATTCCGGGGAAAAAATCCTTATAAGGGAGGGTGAATGTAATAACCCGATATTTTCTATATAAATAAATAAGAAATTTTGCATAATTTTTTTATTATTATTATAATGGTGGGAATATGTGTCAAGTAATGTGTATGTATTTATGTGATAAATAAAATTTATTTATTACATGAATAATTTCAAATAATTTTATTTTAGAATTATTAATCATTATAAAGTATATTATTATAATAATTAATTTTATTGTAAAAATGTCTTTATTAATTATTTTCCATAAAAACATGATTTTATATTATTTAAATAATATATGAAAGGATTATTGAAATTATTATAATTACTATTTTATTATATGAATTTTAGTTCAGATTATTAAGTTAATTATTTTTAACTTAATTAATGATGTTATATGTGAAAGATAAATCAGATATGGAATCCAAACCCTAAATTTGGGTTTTGATCAAGGGATAAGAATAATAATATAATATTAATTATATTTTAATTTTTTCAGTGCTATAAATATGTATTGTATTTTTGTAGACTGATAATGGTTAATCAATTATAGTGAATAATGTTAAAACCCTAGTATTACTGTTATATACCATAACTGAAAACTCCAAACTGGAATTTTAAGATCGGTCAGAAATGATGTTATATGAATTATGTTGCATATTATAGAATTTCTATTAAGTAGGAAAACCCTAATTAATATATTAGAACCCTAAATTAAAATTAGAAACCCTAATTTGCTAATTAAGAACCCTAATTGCTAAAATTAGAAACCATATTTATTATTTTAGTAAAGTGAATTGTTAATTTGGGAACCCTAATAATAATTAAGGAACCCTAATTTCTATTAAAACCCTAATTTTAATTAGTGTGTTTTAATTAAAATTTTGTTACACTTTTATTTTTAATTTTTCAAACCCTAAAAATCATTTGGGAAACTTTAAGGTTTAAAATCTGGTAATTAAACCCTAGATTCAAGTACCTTGGACAAGAATGCCCTTAAAATTAAAATATAAATTACCATTGTACCCTTTTGTCCCATTTGGTGAATTATTGCTAGAAAATCTAGCAATATCTTGCTAGCCACCCTAGTCTACCTAGCTATGAGCTACAACACCAGCATATCAGCCATAGCAATCAACCAATTTCATTGCACCAATTGATATACAAGATTCAAGAGGGAGAAAAGAAAAACAAAGTTCATTTGTGCAATAAACACTTAGCCATGCTCTCTCAAGCTCAAACCCATGAAATCCAAAGGTATACCAGTCTCTAAATCAAGCCCCATGATTTCCAATAACAGATCATAAGCCAATAAATTAGAATTGGTACATAAAGAGGTAAACCCTAGCCATAAAATCTGACCTTTGATCTGTTGTTAAATGTTAAGTTTGTTGTGTTAAATATGTTGTATGGAGTCTAATTAAGTGATCTGGGTTGATAGATGTTAGATCCATAACATCTATAGTCTCAGATCTAGCATTTTACAAAAACTGGAAAGTTTTGCTTTTGATGTCTGACAGTGAATGTTAGGCTTGTAGATCTCTGTCTGTGTTTGATTTTTGTGTTTTAAGTGTTGGATATTGTAGTCTGATATGTTGTCTTTGATCTGGATCAAGAATCAAGCTTATATCTGGTCTAGATTGCATGTTATTTATGGTCAAAAGCCGTTGACTGGCCATGACTTGGCGTTTCTGGGTAACCCAGAAACTGCCCAGAAATGGCCTGACAACGCTTTTGATCGACTAGATTTGTCAGTGTATTGATGTTTTGGTTCTGTTGTTGTAATAGAATGGTAGCTTGGTATACGTACTACAAGATTATGCCTTAACATCTCCTTAAGATTAAACGAGTCGAAGGTAATGGATGGTCAAAGTTGACCATCCGGCCATGCTTTCTGTTTCTGGGAATTTCCAGAAACTGGTTGGAGCTTATTTCTGACAGTGGGTGACCGACTTGTATCTACTTGATTAGTTGTTGTTATTGTGATTTTATATGATAAATCTATTAACTTACATGTTGTCTACATAATGAAGCCTTACGATCACAAAAATAGTACATGTGTTGCAAGTTATGGAAGCTCAAAAGGGGTCCCTCGAACTGTTCTTCATTTCTAGGTAACCTAGAAATGAAGAACAGCTCTGACAGCTTGTTCAAGGCCCCAAATCTCATTAATGTTGTAACTTTTGGCCATGTTTGTTGTTGTATAGTGTAGTATTACAAGAGTATTACAAGATCAGACCAGGAACATCCCCAGAAAATATTAAGAATTAAGATCAAATCTTGGTCAAACCTCCTATCTCGGTCACTGACTTGAAGGTTCTGGGCATGGCCAAGAACACTTTCAGCGACAGTTTTGTCACTTAATGTACCTTTAGCGACAGAATGTGTAATTTTAATTAATTTAATTTTCAAAAATTAATTATTTTAATTAAATAAATAAAGAAAAATTGTTTTAAATTATTAAAAATACATAATAAATTATTAAAAATCATTTTAAAATCCGAAAATTAGTTTTTAATAATTTTTAATATATTTCACAAATAATTAATACATTTGAAATATTAAAGGTATTTAATTTATTTAATTATTATATTAAATAAATTATTTAAAAAATAATTTTTATACATGAAAAATAGTTTAAAATTATATTATGGTATAAGAAAATATTTTATGTTATTTTTAATGACTTTTAATATTTTGTGATGAAATTCATTAATAAATTAATATTAATGATAATTTAGTTATTTAATAAATGAATTAAATAAATAAATTAAAGATAATTTTATTATATTAAAAATCATTTTAAATAATAATAAGGTATTTAATAATATTTTAAGTTATAAAACATAACTTTTAATATTTTAAGATATTTTTAATTAATTATTAAATATTAATGATATTAGATTTATTTAGTAATTATATTAAATAAATTAATTAAAAATGATTTTAATATTATAAAAATTATTTTAAATAAAAATAAATAATTTTAAAATATTTTAGGTTATAAAATATAACTTTTGATACCTAAAGGTAAATTTCATTAATAATTTAATATTAATGATATTAGTTTTATTTAATAATTATATTAAATAAATTGATTAAAAATGGTTTTATTGATTTAAAAAGGATATAAATGAAATAAAAATATTTTAAGTTATAATAAATGACTTTTAATATTTTGATGAATAATTCATAAATATTTAAATATAAATTGTAATTATTTAAAAATAATTTTAAATACTTTAAAAATCATTTAAGGGTAATAGTAACACTTTAAAAATATTTTGAGTTATTATAAATAACTTTAATATTTTCGCAATAGTTTCATTAATAGTTTAATATTAATTAAATACTAATGATAATAGAATTAGTTAATATTTAAATCATTTATTAATGATACTGATGTTTGAAAAATTATGATAAATTATAATAATTATTTAAAAATTATTAAAAGTCAATTAAAAATATTATGACTGATATTTTCAGTTATTGAACTACATGATAGAGTTTTTGACTCGATAAATACCCGATAAAACCGTCGGTACATCGAAATATTTCAGAAATTGATTTGAACTTATATAATTTGACTAGATAAGTGTTTATTTGTGATCCAAGGACTGCTAAACATATGTGACAATGTGATTAGATTAAGTGTTGATTGCAAGTAGCAGTACTATGTGATATGATATATTATTCTAATCGAACGAATGATCTTATTAATGACAAGTTTCGGTATAAAAGATAAAACCAAGTTGCGTTATTGTAAGCAGCAGCTCAGGCAAGTATCTGAACTATCCTTTACATTGTGCAAGTATCCAACATTTGCATTTTCTTTATGCAATGGGCATGAGTAAGAAGTTTCAAAATTATATTATTATTATTACCAGATTATTAACCCTATTATTATATATGTTATATCCGATCATTGATTATCAACATGGTACTATGTTGTAATTCAGATGTATATATTCTGTGCGTTAATTTCTAAATATGGTTATTCAAGTGTCCCCACTTGGATAATCATTGTATTTAATCACATGTTGATATATATATATATATATATATATATATATATATATATATTTATACCTATTGATACCAGTATGTATACAATAACAAAGAGTCGTCGAAGCTATTTGATCAGTTAGACACAGATTTAAAAATATAGTTTAATATGATAAAACCTTTTTGTATCCAATTAAATTGTTTTGGTTCGGATTCTCGACTATGTATGAACATCTCGAACACGAAAACACTTTTATGCGCCCAAGGCGGACAGAGTGAACGATAACATCGTTCTTGTATGTAGTATTGATCAATACAGAGCATAAAGGGCTTATCACCCCCCGTGCCCGTAAGTTATGACGGTTTACAGATGAATTTCTATTTAACCTTTTCGAAAATAGAAAATAATATTCATAGTTTGTTGACAAATCTCCAGTTATAGTCAGTACGTAGTTTCAAAAATTTTATGTAGATGTGATATGTTGTTATTATTGGTTCAGCTTACTTCACAACTATTGATTCGTTGTAGAAGTGTCATTCAAAAAAAATATTTAATTCTTTCAGCTAATTTATATATTTGTTATTACTTGCTGGGTAATCAAATGCTCATTCTTGCTTTAAATTTAAATATTTTCAGCTAAGTATGATCAACCCGAAGGATCATCCAAGAACAAAAGGAAAGGGAAGCTGTTCGAATGAATTTTATAATATTTTGTGTAATAGTTAAGGTTTATTAAGACAATGTTATTTATTATCTATGATGTAATGAATGTTTAAAGGTCTCGTATCTTTGATTTAGACTTTGATGTATGTAAATTAAGTTTGATATTTATATTATTGTTATTATTATTAGTATTTTTCAACTCATAGAAATAGTATCGTGAAGCACCGAGTTCGGGTTTCAAGTACCTAAATTTGGGGGCGTCACACAGCAAATCTAACTGTTTTCATGAAACACGTAGCACATAAATAACATGCTCATCTTATACATCATAAACATCTGTATAAACACATTATGCATGATGTACATCACCTATCAAATAAAGATTGAGTTCCATAAGCTAATCAACATTCATTACTCAATCGATGTAGTCATAAATTAACCTTAACATTTGATACTTACAACATAAGTAATACATCATGCCCTTTGCAATACAAATTAAAAATAATTCATCATTAAGCTCACATAACAAATAGGAACTGAAAGACTTGTCTTGATCATTGTTTATCAATAACGGATTAACAGCTTACAGCTATCTGCACTTAACATGCCCTACAAAATTATATAATCATGCACATCAACTATTAATCACATAGCAATGCATAGCAGTTGTAATGTAAACTTTATTCTACATCTCATAATCCTTCATGTTAATTAATACACAATGTTCAATTTGATTGTGTTAACTTTCGACTTATATCTCATTATATTTCTTCATAGGTCTTACCCGAAGTTCATTCAAGTGTTGAAGTCTTTATAGGACTCCTTATTGGTTTTATATTAACCCCATTACATATCTTATAATGTTCACTTCAATTAAATTGAAACACTTTTTAAGTTCATTAACACTTGTCACTGTGTTTCGACGTTCATTCATCACACGCCCGATTTGTCTCTCTTACATACGCTTAGTATGATTATACAACTTATCTAATACATTTTTTATTAATGTTAAACATTATTATATTTACTAATATTCATGTTTTATAACTTGGAATAACATCTTTTATCTTCACAAGCACTACACTTGCATACGTACATGCCCGACGCCCTCCGATTGCCTCCGAATGCACATCAATCCCAAAGATTTCGATTTGGACACCTTCTAACGACCTCAAATCGCAAAACTTAAAGAGTGAAAGTTGTACGTCTGCTCGTTATCTTTCCGAATCATCCTGAATCCCCTCAATCGGATTTTGTATAACAACGTTATTGCTGTTTTTCTACAAAAGGTTAAAATAGTCCAACCTGACAACTGTTCCACCGCTGCAGCACCCCAAATAGCCTTGGGGGCAGCGCTGCAGCGCCCCCTAGTAGAATGGTTTCCTCAGGTTGTTCTGTTTCACGAATTTTTTTACCCTTTTTCCCTTTCGGTCTTCATAAGTTGAGTTATACCCATCCAAATTAGTTTATTTTTGACTCTATGAATTCATAATTCATAGAACTACAACATACTAAAGAATCAATAATTTATAGAAACATTAAGTAATCCAAATCTTGACCCAAAACTCATGTTCATACTAAATTTTCAAGTTTTAACATGTTTAACGAATTCATTCACTACGAATTCATTTCTTAACCACATTGATTCATTCAACTTGCGCTCTTTTCGTTTTTCAACGTTCTTATAACATCCATCATTAATTTAATGTTTCCATCATGATTTCATAACTAATTTTAGTCTCAAAATTGACCAAAACTTATATAAACTCTAATTTCTCATCTTTAACACGTTCTCATGATTTTGATAACCCCAAAACTAATTATAGAGTACTCATAACAGATTATATATATCTAATAACATTTATAACCATCACAATCAAATTCCCCAACTTAACATTCATGGAAAACTTACAAAACCTCAAGAAAACTCAATTAAGGATTTTTACCTTTTAATTTCTTCTTGGACTAGTTAGAAGATAGGAATTGTTTGATTAATGATCTTCTTCTCCTTTCAATTACCAGACTTCCTCTCAAAGATTCACCGAGAACTTCTTTTTCTCCTAAGCTCTCTATCTATTTTCTCTCTATTTCTCTCTTCTCTACTCTACCTTTGCACATAACGTAAAAATCAACCCCTTTTTGCAATTGGGAGTTACACCCACGTAATAAAACTTAGCAGTTATAAAACTAAAAGCCACAATGCCATGTTTGGCTTATTCAAATAAAATTCCTTTCTATTTATTTTTATAATTCTCTTATTATAAGGCCCATTTATCACACTTTTATTTAATTTAATTATTTAATCAATACAAACTCCACTTAATTCCACAAACCATTAACTTCACTAATTTAATTATTTAATTAAATTAGAATATTACCATCACATTAGCGTACAAAAATACACACAAATTATAAAATTATTTATCATCAATTTATTTAATATCATCATACTTAAATAAATTATTCCGTAATAATTTCCATTGAATATTTATTTTATTCCATAAATATTTCAACTAAAATATTTATTTTATTTGATAAATATTTTAATTATTTACAAACCTCACAATCGTAACATATTAACATATTACATTTATATGTAACATACATTACAATCTCATTTTATTAAAACACGTCATAATAAGAATTTTATCCATTAAATTTTTATTTTTATTATTTTACATTAATTCACTATTTTAATTAAGTGAATTACTCACATTATTTATGAGATTTAATTCATAATAAATTCATTGCCATAAGGCATAATAATCAAATTATATTATTCCATAATATAATTTTCACTTAATTAAATCATCTTAATTCCATTTCAAACAATTTCATTTACCTTCTACAAGAGTTAAATTAAATTAACTACTAAACCTCATTCTCCCAATATATATATATATATATATATATATATATATATATATATATATATATATATATATATATATATATATATATATATCTTCTACATTCACACCAAATCACATATTTCACAATTTATGACACATATATGACATATATATACACATATTCTGAGTATTACATATTCTTTAATCCGTTCATTTCCTTTTCTAAGAATCATTATCATATACTCAACTCATAAAAATTCGGGATATTACATTCACCCCTTCTTCTAAGAATTTCGTCCTCGAAATTTTAATTTACTAATCTTCATTCATTAAATCTATCAAAATAGACTTTACGTTAATCTTTTATTCATTCATTGGATTCTATAACCACTTTCTTTCCATAAAGATCTTTCTAAAATCATCGCTTTATTCACATGTTTCTCTTTAAAAAGTTTTACATTTTCCTTTGATAACTTCATCCCTTCTCTCATAAAAAATTCTTTTCTTTCTTGAAATTATTATGTTTTCCTTAATTTTCTCATCATGACAAGTTGCATTCTACAACTTCCTATTTTCAAAAGAATATCCTCCTTTCCACTTCAACTTTTCAGAATAATAAGAATCTTCCACAATTTTTCAATAATTTGGAAGTAGTATAAATAACTCAGGAATTTAAAAAATTCTAAATCATGCTTAGGGGTCACAAGACCATGAACTCATCTCTAGATTTAATAGTGCTTCACCCTTGGTAATTCACACTATAAACCGTTCTAACATAATGTTTAACAATCACACATACTATAAACATTCTACATCAGTGCTCTAGGTGATCAGCTTATCGCATTACTATGTCGTGCACACACGTAGTACATCTTAACATCGTAACAACTATATGCGTTACTTTCAGAACCATTGTCTCCGATAACATGTCCCCTTTATAGGGTTGTTTAACTCAGCTTCTCAACATCTGAATCCGCACCAAAATAATTTGGTTTGGCATAACTTCTCAAAGAATGCTTGAATTTCATAAATATCTTTCAACAATCGTCTAGCCGAATCAAATAGCTTAGACTTTTAATAACAACTCGAACATCAATCAAAATAGTTTTAGCCAATTCAATTAGCACATCTTTTCATAGTTTAAAGAAAACCAAAAAACCTTTTTATGATATCACAATACTGTACTATTTTATCAGTACATTGAGGATTCAGTCATTATATGACTTCGTCATTCTACGTCATACCGTAGTGGGTGACGATCCTATGATCACATCCAACACCAGGTTCAATTGAATTGATGACTTCCTCGTTTGTCATGTCAACACCATGATTTGATGACTATAGAGAAAAATACATTTTGATATATATATATATATATATATATATATATATATATATATATAAAAAAAATCATTTTTGTCTTAGCCGAAACAAATGACATAGACATACGAATAAATGTATTGTTTTTTTCAAAACCCATTGGTTCAATCACCTGATCTAATGTTTTTTTTTCAGAAGTGAAAACATTAGCACCATGTTAGCAAATTTTGAAAATCTAGCATAGCTAGAAGATTTGGAATATCCAATCAACTTCAATATTTAATCCATTACTTCATTACTTAATCATTCTTTTCATTTCTAGCACCACTAATGCTTTTATACTAAATATTCTTAAATCTCCATTGACAATTTTCCTATACCCCAGTGTAGTTCATCAAACTTATCACACATTAGAAGTCTAGGAACTTACCACAATAATATGTGTTTAGAAACTTATCCTAGCAATATGTAGTCCAAGAACCCATCAGGGACTGTCCACACGCTTAGGGGTTCAAAAACATACATATGATTATGAGTCATTAACTTACCATAAGTATGAGTTTTAAGAACTCGCACCTAATCCTAATAATATCTGACTAATCTTAATTGTTTCTAACTATCAAATATAAGTATGAGAAAAGAATCACATTCTCGCCACATATATATTGATAGCGCGACACCAGCATTCTAATGATTATCAATATGATAAACTAAGTGCAGGCACAAAACTTCTTGCCCATACAAAGGTTTGTACAACTTAGCCATCACGTGAGTCGTCAATTGAAATCCCACCTAACTTTATCATGCTCTTAAGTTGTTCTTTGCTCAACATAAATTTTCTATATCTCATCATTTATAACTCCCCGTGAGTTCATCTCGTACGATTTCATAGTACATTCTCTTATAGCATAAAGCTATAACTATTCAATCATTACAGATCATCTGTCATTTACAACTTAAACAAATCACGTAGTGATCTTATTTTACAATATGATTTTATTCTTATTTTATGATCCTTTTAATCTTACGATCCTCATTCTTTACTTTTTAATCATTTTATCTTATAATTATTCAACTCAACTTTAGCTCTTCAGGTTATTCTTTGAACCTAATCATATCATCTTAATATGAATTATCTGAATTTATCATCAACCAAACTCTATTTGAGTTCATTATTATTATTTTAATCATCTTCGTGTTGTAGACATCGTCTATTTAATAACGCTAAACATCTTATTACTGGAGTCAGGTAACTCTTGATTCTCACATTTTATAACTCTTCAAGATTCTTCTTTGAACCTTCTCATATATATATATATATATATATATATATATATATATATATATATATATATATATATATATTTTAATCCCTTCTTTATATATTTCTGAAATTTATTTCTTATTGTTCAAACTCTAATTGAGTTCATCCTTCGCAATCTTCACCTTTCTTCTCTAAGGTTATAGCCTAAGGTACTTCTACCTAAGATTTATTACCTACAACTCTGATACCAACTGTAACAACCCCAAAATTCATACAATTAAACTCTCGACTTCGGTTGTTAACAATACATCTAACTTCTGATTTTACATCATTATTCGATGTTAAAATAATAAAATGCGGAATAATTTCAAACTTTTCAATCTTCTTTCTGTAATTCCCTGAATCACAACACTTATCTTTACCTACCTTTGTACCATACTTAGTTTATTACTCATTTTATCAGAGTTAATAAATAAAACTTACATCAAGGTTTAATACCCTTTATACATCGGACAAAATTTAAGCTTTATAACCTAACATCTATTAAACATCAAACATTATCAAGTACATCATCCGGAACCTCAAACATGGTTCAAAATAATAAAAACTCAACCAAAGTATATAAATCTTCATGCATTACATCTGACTCATGTCTTTCAAATAGCACATAACGTTACCTTGAATTCTTGACTTACAAAAATGGTTATTTGCAAGGTTGAACTCGACAGCCTAGCAAATCTAACAGTTTTCATGCAACACGTAGCACATAATTAATATGCTCATCTTATACAACATAAACATTTGTCTAAACACATTATGCATGATGTACATCACATGTGACGCCCCCAAATTCGGACCGCCACTAGGTAACTTGAATTCGGTTCGTCACGTGCTCATAGTACTACAATAATAACTAAAATCACACATTCACAACTGAAGATCTAATTTAAAATAATATATAACGATTTATTATAATTATTCTCCCAAGTCTCGCAACTTATAGTGCTTAATAAATTACATAATAATATCGAATAAAGACTTATTACATAATCTTACTTAAGCTTAAACATAGTCTGAAAACAGTCATAATACAACATAATAGTCTTAAAACATAAATGAACAAGCTAGTCGGTAGCCTTGCCCTTGCCCTTGTCTTTCCCAGAGACACTTCCCTATTCCTCCTTAACTGAAAGGTTTTAAATAAGCAAGAATGAGCACATATTGCCCAGCAAGTAATATACAACAAGGGTAGAGAGTTTTAAACATGAGTTTGAAATATCAAAGTATCATTTCTAAGATAGTTCATGGTTTCTAAAAAATATCACGAATAATGAATATCAATAATTCTTGAATCAAATCCTTGGAATAAGGACGATAATTCAATATAAATCAACAGATATATATGAATTCAAAGGCTATCAATGTATCCAACTGGATAAACAATTTATACTAAGCAGTCACTAAGGACTATTGAACATCTACTTGAATTACCAATATTAAACTGATAACCCAAAAGAATTAAGTATTATAGATAATCAATCTACAATACTCTAAGTTATGCATAACTACACAGTAATATTCACACGTGTGTTGGGGCTTCCAACAATAAACACTCCCCCTTACAATATGGGTTGTTCAACTCAGTTTTCAAGATTTTGCATCAGTTAATTAGTTTGGACAGTTTTATAAACATGCATATAGTCTAGCCGAATCAAATGGCATAGACACTTTCACAATATTCAAGAACAATACCAAGTTCAATATAAATAATAGTTTTTATAAGAGTTTAACATACTAGCTCAATGGAACGAGTAAGTAAGATAACTTGCATTCAAAGAGATAAGGTTTGCTTACGACATTCGTCGAATAAAGTAATGCAAGAGTTTAGGATACTTGCACAATGTAAAGTATAGTTCAGATACTTTTCTTAAGCGTAGTTTATCCACGTTAAGAAATCAACACTTTCGAATCCTATTTATAGCGTATTATATGTACAAGATGCTCATTAGCTAGCACATTCTTTATTCAAGTTTGGCATAATTCAAGTATGCACATATGGTACAAAATCAGCTCAAAGGTTTATTATGAAATCACATATTTAGTTACTTTATAAGTAAATTTATAAAGCTCAAGGTTAAGACCTTTTTACCCATGGACTTTCCTTATATAAGACAAACACCATCATATTACTTAATCATCACATATATACATGCCTCAGTAGGTTTTAAACCATTTTTAGCAATATAGGTATCATACAAGTTAACGGTCCAAAGATCAGATTTCAAATTAACTAAGTTCTGATTTCAGACCGGCGCAGCTGCGCCATGGCTAAGCCTAGGGTCGGCGCAGCTGCGCAGCCCTTTGGCCAAGCCAAGACTCAGCTGCTGCCTTGTGGTTCCTATTTGGCTTGAACATACCAATCATATATAATATATGTTGTCATGTTAAAGGTCTTTTCATGCTTCTCAAGTCAATCTTGGTTCCCCTTTTATAATATAATTCTAAATTAAACATTTCAACAAGTTAAGGCCATTCAAGGTCATGAAACCACAAATCTTATCATGCTTGCTCTCTAAACATACAAGGTAGTTATAAAACTCATATTAGGCATGCTTGTGAGTATTCATAACACATATATGAAATTAGCACCTCTTTGGTTGAAAATATGCTTCGTTCATACTTCACTTGAAATATGATACACAAGCATGGTATATATATGTTTATGTTACATGAGTGAGTCTAAGAGTATCATCAAACATGATCATAATTATCAGATTCTAACCCTCAAGGTAGTTTGTCAATATTCACGTTCAAAATTTGTATTTTTATTTGTAAAGCTTACTAGTAGGTTCAACATGTTCATGCGTCCTTATGAATCATATACACACACGTTAACGGGTTATTCATGCATTTCTAAATCCTACTAACATGCTTGCAAACTCAATATACATACATATTAAGTTCCTTTCTAAAGTCCTAATTTCATTTTAAACTATACACTTTTGTTAATCATGTATGCTAGTCTAAACATACTCACATTAGGTTAATATACTTATATATACCCATTACACATGCTTGCATGCTAGTTTAAGCCATATTAGTTGATCATCACTTAGCAGGTTTTACAACAGAAGGCTCAACTGAACTCAGAGGCGGGCGCAGCTGCCGTGAACCTCAGTGTTAATCCAGCGCAGCTGCGCCATGTCTGGTTCGAGCTAGGAACAGTCTGCGTCGGCAGAAACTAGCCCAACCATAGAAATTATTCACGAATTCGATTCTAAACTGTCATATATTAGTTTAAACTTACTTATATCGTCATATAACAACTATATAACCATTACCCAACCTCATTATCATCCAACTCCACATAATCAAGAAATTAAAATTCAAGAACTCAAGAACTATGTTTTAGCAGAGAATGAAATGGAAAGCAAGGAAAAATGATTATACCTCTGTAATGTGAAATGAACTTGCTGCTAAATGGACTCCCAATTATTTGAATACTTGTATGCTCTCAATCTCACACTTAGCAATTATCAGACAAATTTCAAGCACACCAACTGAGAATTGAGTCTGCTACTTATACGAGAAGTTTTGGACTGGACATTTGTGTTACACAAGATTGGAGTCCATGGTGTAATGGAAGGGAATAAAGGTTATTAAAGAGTTGTTTAACAACTCCATACCAGCCACCTTCCTAGCCATGATCACCTATGATTAACAGCTTGAAAGTTACGTAATAGAGTGTAAGTTACTGTTCATTATACTATTGTGTCACTTAATTTGGGACAAATGCAAAATCTCAGCAACTAGCTTAGCTCAATCCAATTTAGTTACTTTGTAACCAAAAATGGGTTTTAATTTCCAAGTGTTACTATATTAGGAGAAATTTAGGGTTATTTATATACTCACATCATATAGTCCATGTACATTAAATATACGCAATAAAATAACACAGTCAGGTATAATTGTCCGGGTAGTTTTATAATTATTTCTATTACTCACATAACCATATTATAACCTTATTTAATGTTAATGTTTATTTAAACATTTAATTCCTTTCTCAGTTTCTAGAACACACAGATATTTAATCATTTATTTATTACAATTACATATGAACTTACTGTACTACTTGGTACCTTATATTAACATAATGTACTCTTATCCTATGTTTTATTAATGTCACACATATAACATTAATGTTCCAATTCAGTGCTACAGTAGAAATTAACTATCTTCAACTGATCACTGGCGCAGCTGTGCCAGTTTGTACTGCTGGGAGGGCGCAGCTGCGCCGTACCTTGGCAGTGCCAAACTGGTTTAGCTTCAAGCCAGTTCCAACCTTTATCATCTTACTAGTTTTTACCCGACATGAATTAATGTCCATATGAGTGATAATGCAAATCTAAGAGTGTATTCATTACTTATATGAAATGACATGATCAAACACGATTAATCTTCCTAATTCCCTTTTTAACTCGCTTAGTGAATTTCCACATTTCACATTATGCCATAAAAGGCATTTCAAAATTCTCATTGTCAAACCCACACTTCTCAATACGTATTAATCTAGTACGAATCAATTGAATTATTCAACTTACAAAACATTAACACTTATATTCACATAAATATTATTTTCATTAATATATTCATTTAATAAGACGTGAAAATTCTCAGGTATTACATCCTCCCCCCTTATAAAAATTCCATCCTGGAATTGCTACAAGGTTACACAAATAGATAGGGATAATCCCTCATCATCCTATCTTCTAACTCCCACGTAACCTCCTTGACATCGTGGTTACACCAAAGTACTTTTACCGAAGAAATGACTTTGTTCCTTAAAGTTTGCTCCTTCCTATCTAGAGTTTGGACATGAATTTCTTCGTACGCTAAGTTCTTCTCCACTTGAATGGGTTCATAAGAAATCACGTGCTTGTAGTCAGGCTTTTATGGACGCAACATGGATATGTGAAATATGTTATGGATGTACTCCAACTCAGGTGGTAGTACAACTTTGTATGCTACTTCGCCCACTCGCTTTAGTATCTCGAACGGTCCTATGAATCTTGGACTCAGTTTTCCTTTCTTACCGAAACGGATCTTTCCCTTCCATGGAGATACCTTCAAGAATATGAAACTGTCGACTTTAAAATCTCA
Organism: Panax notoginseng; assembly: GCA_016801055.1. Lineage (NCBI taxonomy): Eukaryota > Viridiplantae > Streptophyta > Magnoliopsida > Apiales > Araliaceae > Panax > Panax notoginseng. The sequence continues at coordinate 118,394,087 of CM029022.1, forward strand.
GTCTTGTCGATGCAAATTCGCGCACTTTTTCTGGCAATCTTGAGTTGCTACTAGTCTGGCCCTTATTACTGTCACCACACCCGTGGTTTGTTGTACTAACTCTGGTCCGAGTATTCGTTGCTCTCTGACTTCGTCCCAATATAATGGCGTTCTGCACTTTTTCTCGTAAAGAGCTTCGTACGGTGGCATGCCGATACTCGCACGGTAACTATTATTATACGCAAATTCAACTAAGGGTAGGTGGTCGACCCAATTTCCCTTAAAATCCATTACGCAAGTCCTAAGCATGTCCTCCAATATCTGTATTGTTCGCTCACTCTGTCCGTCTGTCTGAGGATGATAAGCAGTACTTAACCTTCACTGTGTTCCCATCCTCTCTTGCAAGCTTTTCTAGAATTTTGACGTAAAACGCGGGTCTCTGTCAAAACCAATCGATATTGGCACTCCATTTCGTGAAACAATCTCCTTTACGTACAAACTCGCTAACTGATTCAAACTGTAGCGGATCTTGATCGGTAGAAAATGTGCGGTCTTTGTAAGTCGATCCACGATAACCCAAATGGCATCCAAACTTTTCTATGTGACTGGAAGTCCTACCACGAAATCCATCGTAATGTGCTCCCATTTCCACTTTGGTATTTCTAATGGTTGTAGCAATCCACTCGACCACTGATGCTCTACTTTTACGTGTTGATAAGTCAAACACCTACAAACGCACTCTGCGACTTTCCGTTTCAAACTTGGCCACCAAAAATGTTGCCTCAAGTATCGATACGTCTTAGTGCCTCCCGGATGAACGGAATACGTCGTATTGTGTGCCTCGTGCAAAATCTCTTCTCTTAACTCGATTATCGCTAGTACCCACACTCTCCCTTCAAATCTTAAGATACCGTCTTTTTCCATTCGAAATTTCTCTTCCTCATTTTCTGAAATCCTTTTCCTGATCTTCTCATATTCTCCATCTTTCTCATATGCTTCCTTTATTTTATCCAATAATGTCGAACAAGCTTCCATTACAAATAACTTCTCTTCAGACCTCTGTCGTCCCTTTACCTCTATTTCCAATTTCTCCATTTCTTTAATTAACTCCTTCTGAGTCGTCAATTGAAACAATTTTTCCCTTCCTTTCCTGCTCAGAGTGTCGGCAACTACGTTTGCCTTCCCCGGGTGATAAAGAATATCGTAGTCATAATCTTTGATCAATTCCAACCACCTTCTCTGACGCATATTCAATTCTTCTTGTGTGAAGATATATTTCAGACTTTTGTGGTCCGTGTATATCTCACATTTCTCTCCGTACAAATAATGTCTCCATATCTTTAACGCAAAAACTACTGCCGCTAACTCTAAGTCATGAGTAAGGTATCGCTTTTCATAATCCTTCAATTGTCGTGACACATACGCAATGACTTTGCCATGCTGTATCAGCACACAGCCCAGTCCTCTATGCGACACATCACTATACACCACAAATCCTCCCGTATCATCTGGTAATGATAATACAGGCACCTCGCTTAATCTCTTCTTCAACTCTTGAAAACTCTCTTCACATTTGTCGGTCCATACAAATTTCACCGTTTTCCTCGTCAGATTAGTCAACGGGGTCGCTGTCTTAGAAAAATCTTGGATGAATCTTTGATAGTACCCAGCTAACCCTAAGAAACGTCTCACCTCCGTCGGTGTTCTCGGTTGTTCCCAATTACTTACCGCTTCGACCTTTGAAGGGTCTACTAAGATTCCATTCTTATCCACCATGTGGCCTAAGAATTAAACCTTCTTCATCCAAAATTCGCACTTAAAAATTTTTGCATACATCTTCTCCTTTCGTAGTGCCTCCAAAACAGTCTTCAAATGTTCGGCGTGTTCTTCCTCTATCTTCGAGTAGATCAAAATATCGTCGATGAAAACTACTATAAATTTATCTAAGAATGGCTTGAAGACGTGGTTCATCAAGTCCATAAATGCTGCCGGAGCATTATTTAAACCAAATGACATTACCAAAAACTCATAATGTCCTTAACGGGTTCGAAAAGCAGTCTTTGGTATGTCCTCATCCCGCACTTTCAGTTGGTGATATCCTGTCCGTAGGTCAATCTTCGAAAAACATTTCGCTTCCTTCAGTTGATCAAATAAGTCGTCTATCCTTGGTAGTGGATATCTGTTCTTGATCGTTACTCTACTTAATTCTCGATAATCGATATAGAGCCTCATCGATCCGTCCTTTTTTCTTCACGAATAACATTGGTGCTCCCCAAGGAGACACACTCGATCGAATGTATCCCTTATCTAATAACTCTTGAAGTTGTATCATCAATTCCTTCATTTATACCAGTGCCATACGATATGGAGCTTTCGAAATCGATGCCGTTCCTGGTGCTAAGTCTATTACGAATTCAATTTCTCTATCTGGCGGAAGACCAGGCAGATCGTCCAGAAACACATCCTGAAATTCAGTCACTACGGGTATATCTTTAATTTTTACTCTCTTTTTTCGAGTATCCACGATGTATGCTAAATAACCTACACACTCTTTCCTTAACGATTTCTTGGCCTGCATCATCGTAACAAAACATGATTGCTTAAGCGATGAGCTACCATAAAACACTACCTTAGACTTACTCAGAGTCTGAAGGTTCACACATTTGTTCTGATAGTCAATTATCGCCACATGGTTATATAATCAATCCACCCCTAGTATTACGTCGAATTCTCCTAGTCTAATAGGAATCAAGTCTACGCTCAGTTCATGTTCTCTAATGTTTGCGCGATAATTTTGATAAACGTATTCTACAAGGATTATTTCCTTATTCGCAACTTCTATGTTCAAGGGATCTTCTAAACGTTCTCGAGGTGTACTAAGTTTACTAACAAATTCTTCGGATACAAATGAACAGGTGGCACCCGAATCAAATAATACATAAGCATTTATATTATTGATTGGGATTATACCTGACACCACGTCCTTTGCAGCTACTACAACTTGGACGACCATGTTAAAGGTTCGGGCGGTCGATCGGTTGGGTTGCGCTGGTCCACCAATCATTAACTTGCTTACTCCTCCCTGGCTTTCGTCGGCTCCACCGCTTTCTTTCTTTGGGCAATCCTTTATCTGGTGCTCTGTTGATCCACAAGCAAAACATCCTTTGATCTTCTTTGGCTTTGGGCAATTTTGCGATATGTGCCCCTCTTGGCCGCAATTATAGCACGTGCTCTTTCCTTTCCAACACTTCCTATGATGACTTCTTCCACACTTGTTATAAGCTTCAGTCCTTTTATTGAAGTTTTCCTAGTGACTTCCACCTTGATTATTGTTTTTGTTATTGTTGTTGTTATTTTCCCATTTCCTCGGTCTAGAGTTACTCCCTCTGATGCTGCTTCCTCCACAATGCTCACTACCAATGTTCTTTTTTTTCTTCTCCTTATGATATAGACTTAAGGTCTCACTGCCACCTTTCACAATGACTGCCTTCTCTGACAAGGTCACAAAGGAATCAATTTGGAAAACTGATACCTTATTATACAACCACAGCTTCAATCCTTGCTCGAAGCGTCTCGTCTTTCTTTCCTCATCCCCGACTTGGTGCTCCGTAAATCGTGCTAGTTCGTTAAACTTAGCTGCTAAATTGCGCCACCTTCATATCTCCTTATTTTAACTCTAGGAACTTTTCTTCCATCCTACTCTTCATACTCTTTAGGAAATAGTTCTCGAAGAATAGCTTCGTAAACCTCTCCCATGTTATCGTTCCTTCTCCCGCTCTCTGCTGGTTTGCTTCCCACAAATAGTTCACTTCGCCCCTCATCATGTATATGGCAAATACTGTCTTCTGGTGTGACACCCCCAAATCCTGGTACTCCATTTCCTCAAGATTTGGTTTTCACGCAATAAAACATTCATTTCTAACTACCCAATTAAAATAAAATTGAATAAATAAAACCTGCCCATACAGGACTAAATTTAAATAAATCTCTCAGGTTATCTAACCTTTACAAACATTCATTCATTCATGATGAATAATTAAAATAACATTCATTACAATCTTTAAACAAGTCTGAAAATAAACTATTCAATCTATTACAGGTCTTCAGCATTTTTTCATCTTTCCTTTCCCTTTACTGGTGCTAGGTACATCACCATTTTCAACCTTAGCTGTAAGAAATTTTACAGGCAAGAGTGAGCAAACAAGGCCCACTTGAAATAACAATAACTAAATCATTAAACTTTTACATCATTTGTCAACATTAAGCTCAATAGAATTTAACAATATATTCTATTAACTTTTGGAAAGCTTTAACCTTTACGGAGGGTCTAATGACCACGAATCATGTCCACAGTTATAAGTAATTTTTCAACTTAAACTTTAACAGTCATAAGACTATAAGGACTTCACGTACTTAGGGGGATCAACCCTTCGTACAATGTATTGTGCACAATCATTTCAACGCTAAGCGTAACCTCTTATAAAAGAGTTGTTCTTCTCAGTATTTAGAATACAAGTCCGTACCAAAGTGAGTTTGGTTTGGATACATCATGGGGTAATTTAGAATTCAACGGTAATCAACTAGGGTTTAGTTGATTACAAACGACATAACTGTATACTATGGAATAATCATAGTTTAATTGATGTTTATAGATTGACATCATGCTTTAGGGATAATCTAATAGCATACAATTTGAATAATTATAACCTACCTTGCTTGAACAATAATAAGACAAGGTTAATTGAATAATAAACATCCACAACATGTATATAATTGTACATGCTAAACCACAAGTTAAGTACAAGAATAACTTGCTCCAAATAAATTTACACCATTATATGATAATCGAAATTGAAACAATAATTAGTTCGAAAACACCAATGATTAGAAAACGTATACAATAAGGAACTTGCTAAATATCAAAAGTTAAGACTTAGAAACTTGCTCAATGTAAAATGTAGGTTTAGGAAACTTGCCTTTAGCACAAGCTACACTTTTACCACTTGAATTGATATCCTAAACATATGTCATATTGACATAATTAGTCCTAACCAACATTGTACATTTATATAAACAATTACATTCATCATATGGGTTGAATTACCCATTCACATAATCAATTATATTTCAAGTAGATAATACTTAATAACATGATATTTCATAGTCTAATAATACTGAAATTATCATTTAACATAAATACATAACATTTATTTTCAAGTTTTGTACATTTAAACAAAACTGTCAGACAGTTCTGCCAAGCCGCGCCGCGGCGCCACAGTTTGTACTGTGGCTCGCGCTGCGGCGCTGAGTCGGCGCTGCGGCTCAGCGATTATACTACGAGCCGGCGCTGCGGCGCAGTGATTGTGCAACAGGTCGCTTACGTTATGGTGATGGCGCTGCCGCGCCAGCAATGAACTGCTGGGTCACGCCGCGGCGCGAACTGTCAGCGTCGACTGACAGCTTCGGCAACCATGAAAGAAAAAGCCAAATTGGCCAAAAAGCTCGAATCTAATAGACTGATTATCATAAAAATTGCATATAGACATCATATAATCATATTGTGAGTACTCCTAACATGTTTCTATCCATCAATTAGCATAAACATCAATTATACAACATCCAATTTCATTGTTCTTGGCAAAACTCCATATTTTGATATTTTCCATGAAAATTAACACTGTGACTTTGTTATTAAATCAAAATAGAAATTTCTACACATCATGATTATGATTCTACATACTCTAGCAATTCTAACAGTCAATTTATCAATACCACAACCAATTAGACCTTAATTTCTATTTTAACTAAAGCCATATTCATACATATATTTCATATGAACACTATGATATATTTCTTTCACAAAACACATATATACATGAATTAAAAATCTCTATAATCATGCATAAACTCATAAAATAACTATATAATCAAGTACCATACCAAGTTATACATATATATCAACAATTCATCCCATAAAATATTTTACAGAGAACTTTTTGGGAAGAAGAAAAACATGAAACTTTTAGAGAAAGAGATTGAGCTCCTACCTTGGATTAGGAAGATGATAACTATCTTTTTCTCCAAATTCTTTTCTCCAAAACCTGTTAAAACACTCACTTGCTCTCAATTTTCTCTCTGTGTTCTTCTTCTTCTTCTCTCTTCTTCCTCTGAGTTTTTCTTTCTTTCTCTCTAACCTCTCTCCTCTATCTTACGTATTATAATATAACGTATAAGATATAATGTATATATTAAATATATAATATAACTCTCACATAACTGACATCATTTATTTTTATTTTGAAAATCAAAAGCCATAAGGCTTGTTTGGTTAATCTTAATAAAAATAACCTATTAATCCTTACTCCTTGTTTGGTAAATTGAATTAAAATATAATAGATTAATACTTATACCTTGTTTGCTAAAATCCTAATAGATTAAAGACTTATTATGCGTTAAGCCTTGTTTGACAAAACTAAATTAAACCATTTTTAATTTATTTTAATAACTCCTTTATAGCAAGGTTATTAGTCACACATTTATTAAATTAATAAATCAATTAAACATTAATCTATTAAATTACTTTAACACATAAACAATTATAATTTCTTTTATAATTATAATTTCATTTAATCAACTAATATTTTAAACTACAATTTCTCATTTCAAATATTATTATTTATTTAAAACCACTATAAGCTCTCTAGCTTATTAATTAAATTAATTATTATAAATCTCATAACAACTAATTTATTTAGCTCCTTAATTAATTACACAACAAATAATTAATTAAATCACATCAATTCCAAATGCCATAATTCGATAAATATTTAATATTGCCAATAAATATTTAATATCTACTATTTAATTATTTATTCAACAAATAATTAAATAAACTACATCACTCAAATTAAACAATTAATTATTCAATCAATAAACCTATTCATTAAATATTTATATAAATCAATAAATATTTATTATAATAATTTAAAATTATAGAATGTTACATCATTCCCTCCTTACAAGGATTCTGTCCTCAGAATCACAATTCAAACAAATCATTCGTTACATTTTTCCCTACTTACAAAGATTCTGTCCCCAGAATCGAAGACACGGATTAAACAAATAACTCAGGGTAATCTTTCATCATTTTCTCTTCGAGTTCCCACGTAGCCTCTTCAGCGTTGTGGTTCCTCCAAATCACCTTCACAGAAGGTATCACCTTATTCCTGAGCACTTGTTCTTTCCTGTCTACTATCTGGATAGGAATCTCTTCATAAGATAAATCTTTCTCGAACTGCAACGGTTCATACTCGATCACATGCTTGTAGTCGGGTTTATATGGTCGTAACACAGAAATGTGAAAAACATTATGAATGTTTTCCAACCCTGGAGGTAGAGCTACCTCGTAAGCCACTTCTCCCACTCTTCGCAGCACTTCAAATGGTCCAATAAACCTCGGGCTTAGTTTTCCCTTCTTACCGAAACGAATTTTTCCCTTCCAGGGAGAAACTTTTAGGAATACAAAAGTTCCTACGTCAAATGCACGATCTTGTCTGTGTTGATCAGCATACTTTTTCTGTCTGTCTTGAGCTGCTACCAACCTTGTTCTGATGAGTTTGATAACTTCAGCAGTTTGTTGTACCAGTTCTGGTCCTAACAGTTGGCGTTCACCGACTTCATCCCAGCACAGTGGAGTTCTGCACTTTCTGCCGTACAATGCTTCGTAAGGTGGCATGCCGATGCTCGCGTGATAACTGTTGTTGTAAGCAAATTCCACCAATGGTAGTTGATCTTCCCAGCTTCCTTTAAAATCCATGACACATGCTCTCAGCATATCTTCCAATGTCTGAATTGTTCGTTCGCTTTGGCCATCTGTTTGTGGATGATAAGCTGTACTCATTCGCAACTGTGTTCCCATACATTCTTGTAGTCTCTTCCAGAAATTCGATGTAAACCGCGGATCTCTATCAGACACAATTGATACTGGCACTCCGTGCCTCGAAACGATCTCCTTAATGTACAATCTTGCCAGCTGATCAAGATTGAATCTAATCTTTATTAGTAAAAAGTGCGCTGACTTCGTCAGTCTGTCCACTATCACCCAAATCGTATCGCATCCTCTCTAAGTAGTTGGAAGACCCACCACAAAATCCATCGTGATGTGCTCCCACTTCCATTCTGGTATTTCCAACGGTTGAAGTAACCCGCTGGGTCTTTGATGTTCGGCCTTTACTCTCTGACATGTTAAGCACTTCGCTACACATTCTGCGACGTCCCTTTTCATATTTGGCCACCAAAAATGTCGGCGCAAATCTTGATACATTTTTGTGCTCCCTGGATGAATTGAATATTTTGAGCTATGAGCTTCGATCAAAATTTCTTCTTTCAGTTCTGGTGTTGCTGGAACCCAGATCCGTCCCCCAAACCGTAGTAACCCTTCGGTGTTGATCTTGTATTTTACATCACCGCCTTCAATCAAATTCTCTTTGATTTTCGCACACTCTTCGTCTTGTAGTTGGGCACTCTTCACTTTGTCCATTAAAGTTGGACCAGCTTCTATCTGAAATAATTGTTCGTCAGATTCCTTTGGAAATTTGATCTCCAACTCCAGTTTTGTCATTGCTGAAATGAGCTCCTCCTGAGTTGTAATCAGCATCAACTTCTCCCTACCTTTCCTGCTTAAAGCATCAGCTACCACATTCGCTTTGCCCGGATGATAAAAGATCTCACAATCGTAATCTTTTATCAGTTCCATCCACCTTCTTTAACGCATGTTCAAATCTTTCTGAGTGAAAATATACTTCAGACTTTTGTGGTCTGTGTAGATCTCACATTTCTCTCCATAAAGATAGTGTCTCCATATCTTCAGAGCAAACACAACTGCAGCCAATTCCAAATCATGAGTCGGATACCCCTTCTCATAATCCTTCAATTGTTCTTGATGCATAGGGAATAACTTTGTCGTTCTGCATAAGAACACAACCCAACCCTTTATGTGAGGCATCACTATATACCACAAAATTTCCTGTATTATCTGGCAAAGTCAATACAGGTGCCACACTTAACTTCTTCTTCAAATCTTGGAAACTCTCTTCGCACTTCTCCGTCCAAACGAATTTTACAATTTTTCTTGTCAAATTTGTTAGCGGAGTGGCTATCTTAGAAAAATCTTGAATAAATCTTCTATAATAACCAGCCAGTCCCAAGAAACTCCTCACTTCCGACGGTGTTTTTGGTTGTTCCCAATTGATTACTGCTTCCACTTTCGACGGATCCACTGAGATCCCATCTTTGTCAATCACATGCCCCAAAAATTGTACACGATCGAGCCAAAATTTGCACTTAGAGAACTTCGCGTACAGTTTTTCCTTTCTTAGTGTCTCCAATGTCAGACGTAAGTGTTCCACGTGTTCTTCTTGAGTTTTGGAATACACTAGAATGTCATCAATGAATACCACTACAAACTTGTCTAGGAATGGTTTAAACACCCTGTTCATCAAATCCATGAACGCAGCAGGTGCATTGGTTAAACCAAAAGACATCACCAGAAACTCGTAATGTCCATACCGAGTTCTGAATGCCGTTCTTGGTATATCCTCCTTTCTTACCTTCAATTGGTGATAACCACTTCTCAAATCTATTTTCGAAAAGTACTTAGCACCCTTCAGTTGATCAAACAAGTCATCTATTCTTGGCAACGGGTATTTGTTTTTAATAGTGACTTTGTTTAACTCCCTATAATCAATGCAAAGACGCATTGACCCGTCCTTCTTCTTCACAAATAAAACTGGCGCTCCCCACGGTGATACGCTTGGTTGAATATATTTCTTGTCCAGCAGCTCTTGCAACTGAACCATTAGTTCCTTCATTTCTACCGGAGCCATTCTGTACGGGGCCTTCGATATCGGTGTTGTTCCCGGTACTAAGTCGATCACGAACTCAATTTCTCTGTCAGGCGGAAGTCCTGGCAAATCCTCTGGAAAAACGTCCTCGAATTCCCTCACTACTGGTATTTCTTCCAGCTTTACCCCCTTCTTTTGAGTATCGACTATGTAAGCTAAATAGCCCACACAACCTTGACTCAATAATTTCTTGGCCTGCATGGTCGTCAGACATTTCATTTGTCTAGGCGACTTGCTACCATAAAATACTACATTTGACGGAGTCATAAGGTTTACACACTTCTTTTGGCAGTCAATTACTGCTCCGTATTTGAACAACCAATCCATTCCCAAAATTACATCAAATTCCCCTAGTCTAATCGGAATCAAATCTACCAACAAGACATTCTCCTTAATGTTCACCCTACAGTTCTTGTATACGAATCTAACAGGGATTATTTCCTTATTCGCAATTTCTATGTTCAAAGGAAAATTCAGTTCTTCTCTAGGCAATTCTAACCTCTTAGCAAATTCATCAGATATAAACGAGCAAGTAGCACCCGAATCAAATAATACATATGCATCAATATCATTGATTGGGATAATACCTGAAACTACATCCTTTGATTGCACAACATCCTGCACAGTCATGTTAAAGGTTCTGGCTGTGGGTTTGATTGATGCTGCAGGTCCTGTAACAGCCCACGCACCTCCATTGTTATCTCCTTTGCTTCTGGTCGTCACTCCCTCCTTCTTCTTAGGACATTCACGAGCAAAGTGATCCTTGGATCCGCACGTGAATCACGCATTCTTCTTTGATTGAGTGCAATTTGGAGCGATGTGACCCTCCTAGCCACAATTGTAGCAAACTCGTTTTCCCATCAAGCATGCACCCTTGTGAAACTTTCCACATGTCGCACATGCTTCAAACTTTTTGTTCTGCTGGTTACCTTACTGGTTTCCAGTACCCATACTCCCATTCCACTTCCTCTTGTTGTTGTTGTTATTGTTGTTGTTTCCACTGCTACTACCACCATTCTTCACCTCATTCTCATTCTTCTTCTTCTTTTGTTCCTAGTTAAATTTTGTCACCGCCTCGCCTCCACCTTCAGCGAGTACTGCTTTCTCCATCACTGCTACAAACGTCTTCAATTGGAACATGGAAACCCTACTGTACAGCCATGGCTTCAGTCCCTGTTCAAACCTCTTCGCCTTACGCTCATCTGTGCTAACCTGATATGGCGCAAACCTCGCCAATTCATTGAATTTTGCAGCATACTCAGATACCGACATCGTCCCTTGCTTCAGTTCTAGAAACTGTACTTCCAGCTGACTCTTCGAACTCTCCGGGAAATAGGTCTCGAAAAACAACTCCTTGAACCTATCCCAAGTCATCACTCCTGGCCCTTCACGAGTTTTATTAGCCTGCCACCAATAACTGGCTTCTGCTTTCAACATGAAAGTTGCAAAAGTAGTCTTCTGGTCATCCCCTACCCTAGCGACATCGAACACCTTCTCTATCTCCATAATCCAGGTTTGTGCTTCGACTGGATTCATGGACCCAAGGAATTCAGGTGGTCCAACTGCCTTAAACTCCTTAAACGTTGTACCATGGTTTTGAGGTTGATTCTGCAATGCTCCTGTCAGTAGTGTTACTAGTTGTTGAACGGGATTCGCATCAACATTGTCGTTATTATTAGTTCCTTCAGTGGTTCTCTGTCGTGTTGGCTGACGTCTGGGAGGCATTTTCTATTAAAATAAAACACCTATTAGACCATTACTCAACTTCTTTAAGTATTTCTAATTAACTTACCTCAACAAAAGAAATAACCACACAACACATAACACTTTGAATAAAATAACTTTTATTTATTCATAAATTTTCTGAAAACATAACACAATAGCATCTCTGCTATCTACATTCCTTTCCTGAACTACAAAAGTTTCAGGAGAACACCATTATTATCATATCCCATGGTTACTTAACACTAGGGATTTACACAATATTTAATACATATTACGTGCATTACCGACCCATTTTCTACGATGATCTATTAAGGTACTTCGTAGCCCTATCACGTTCCTCCTCCATGACTCGAAACATTGTTCTGCGATCTAACACGAACGATGGCAGTGTCTCGAACTGAATCGGATATCCCATGACCCGATCTTGAGCTCGATTAATTACGGTGTTAAATACTTTATTCATCTCTTCCATCTTCATCCTCTTTGCCTGCGCGTCTCTCGCTGCTCTTCCATTTCGTTGATAATTTTCCTCATATGCATCTTCAGCTCTTGCCCTCTTAGCAGCTTCTTCTCTCAGCTTGCTCTCCAGTTCAGCAACCATCTCAATCAATTGTTCTTTCTCTCCTTCAGTCCGTATTAATTTATTCTCGGTGTTAGTCAGTCGTTCTTCACGATCCTGGATCTCGCCGTCTTTTTGTGTAATTGCAGTCTGTTGTTCAGCTACTATCTCTTGCAATTCCTCAGCTGTATCCTGAAGTTCCACGTTGTAGTCATGCACCTCATCGTAAATACGGCCTGCTATCGAGTTAAGTGGAATCCTTTCTTCCTCATCCTCCTCATCTGTCTCCACATCATTCTCCTCATCTTCAACTACTGTGACCAACGGTAACTCCCGTGGCAGTAGTTGTTCCCAAACTACCTGAATGTCGCGAGGCTCCTCCTCTATAGGCATTTGAGGTCCCTCCTCCCTAACCTGACTGGATTCTCCGATATTAGTCATCCTGACAACAAAATTTTAAAGTTTTAGTTATTAATCATTCTACCCGACACTCGCGAGCATATAAGTTATAAACACATAAGCACATAAGTGTTTTATTACTTCTTTCTTAAAACTCGATAAGAGTTATCTCCACTATCTTTTCAAAGGTTACTTCCTAAGGCTTTTTCCCCCACCTAAGGTTCATAACCTAAGGCTTTGATACCAACCTGTGACACCCCCAAATCCTGGTACTCCATTTCCTCAAGATTTGGTGTTCACGCAATCAAAACATTCATTTCTAACTACCCAATTATAATAAAATTGAATAAATAAAACCTGCCTATACAGGACTAAATTTAAATAAATCTCCCAGGTTATCTAACCTTTACAAACATTCATTCATTCATGCAGAATAATTAAAATAACATTCATTACAATCTTTAAACAAGTCTGAAAATAAACTATTCAATCTATTACAGGTCTTCAGCATTGTTTCATCTTTCCTTTCCCTTTACTGGTGCTAGGTACATCGCCATTTTCAACCTTAGCTGTAAGAAATTTTACAGGCAAGAGTGAGCAAACAAGGCCCACTTGAAATAACAATAATTAAATCATTAAACTTTTACATCATTTGTCAACATTAAGCTCAATAGAATTTAACAATATATTCTATTAACTTTTGGAAAGCTTTAACCTTTACTGAGGGTCTAATGACCACGAATCATGTCCACAGTTATAAGTAATTTTTCAACTTAAACTTTAACAGTCATAAGACTATAAGGACTTCACGTACTTAGGGGGATCAACCATTCGTACAATGTATTGTGCACAATCATTTCAACGCTAAGCGTAACCTCTTATAAAAGAGTTGTTCTTCTCAGTATTTAGAATACAAGTCCGTACCAAAGTGAGTTTGGTTTGGATACATCATGGGGTAATTTAGAATTCAATGGTAATCAACTAGGGTTTAGTTGATTACAAACGACATAACTGTATACTATGGAATAATCATAGTTTAATTGATGTTTATAGATTGACATCATGCTTTAGGGATAATCTAATAGCATACAATTTGAATAATTATAACCTACCTTGCTTGAACAATAATAAGACAAGGTTAATTGAATAATAAACATCCACAACATGTATATAATTGTACATGCTAAACCACAAGTTAAGTACAAGAATAACTTGCTCCAAATAAATTTACACCATTATATGATAATCGAAATTGAAACAATAATTAGTTCGAAAACACCAATGATTAGAAAACTTATACAATAAGGAACTTGCTAAATATCAAAAGTTAAGACTTAGAAACTTGCTCAATGTAAAATGTAGGTTTAGGAAACTTGCCTTTAGCACAAGCTACACTTTTACCACTTGAATTGATATCCTAAACATATGTCATATTGACATAATTAGTCCTAACCAACATTGTACATTTATATAAACAATTACATTCATCATATAGGTTGAATTACCCATTCACATAATCAATTATATTTCAAGTAGATAATACTTAATAACATGATATTTCATAGTCTAATAATACTGAAATTATCATTTAACATAAATACATAACATTTATTTTCAAGTTTTGTACATTTAAACAAAACTGTCAGACAGTTCTGCCAAGCCGCGCCGCGGCGCCACAGTTTGTACTGTGGCTCGCGCTGCGGCGCTGAGTCGGCACTGCGGCTCAGCGATTATACTACGAGCCGGCGCTGCGGTGCAATGATTGTGCAACAGGTCGCTTACGTCATGGTGATGGCACTGCGGCGCCAGCAATGAACTGCTGGGCCGCGCCGCGGCGCGAACTGTCAGCGTCGACTGACAGCTTCGGCAATCATGAAAGAAAAAGCCAAATTGGCCAAAAAGCTCGAATCTAATAGACTGATTATCATGAAAATTGCATATAGACATCATATAAATATATTGTGAGTACTCCTAACATGTTTCTATCCATCAATTAGCATAAACATCAATTATACAATATCCAATTTCATTGTTTTTGGCAAAACTCCATATTTTGATATTTTCCATGAAAATTAACACTGTGACTTTGTTATTAAATCAAAATAGAAATTTCTACACATCATGATTATGATTCTACATACTCTAGCAATTCTAACAGTCAATTTATCAATACCACAACCAATTAGACCTTAATTTCTATTTTAACTAAAGCCATATTCATACATATATTTCATATGAACACTGTGATATATTTCTTTCACAAAACACATATATACATGAATTAAAAATCTCTATAATCATGCATAAACTCATAAAATAACTATATAATCAAGTACCATACCAAGTTATACATGTATATCAACAATTCATCCCATAAAATATTTTACAGAGAACTTTTTGGGAAAAAGAAAAACATGAAACTTTTAGAGAAAGAGATTGAGCTCCTACCTTGGATTAGGAAGATGATAACTATCTTTTTCTCCAAATTCTTTTCTCCAAAACCTGTTAAAACACTCACTTGCTCTCAATTTTCTCTCTGTGTTCTTCTTCTTCTTCTCTCTTCTTCCTCTGAGTTTTTCTTTCTTTCTCTCTAACCTCTCTCCTCTATCTTACGTATTATAATATAACGTATAAGATATAATTTATATATTAAATATATAATATAACTCTCACATAACTGACATCAGTTATTTTTATTTTGAAAATCAAAAGCCATAAGGCTTGTTTGGTTAAGCTTAATAAAAATAACCTATTAATCCTTACTCCTTGTTTGGTAAATTGAATTAAAATATAATAGATTAATCCTTATACCTTGTTTGCTAAAATCCTAATAGATTAAAGACTTATTATGCATTAAGCCTTGTTTGACAAAACTAAATTAAACTATTTTTAATTTATTTTAATAACTCCTTTATAGTAAGGTTATTAGTCACACCTTTATTAAATTAATAAATCAATTAAACATTAATCTATTAAATTACTTTAACACATAAACAATTATAATTTCTTTTATAATTATAATTTCATTTAACCAACTAATATTTTAAACTATAATTTCTCATTTAAAATATTATTATTTATTTAAAACCACTATAAGCTCTCTAGCTTATTAATTAAATTAATTATTATAAATCTCATAACAACTAATTTATTTAGCTCCTTAATTAATTACACAACAAATAATTAATTAAATCACATCAATTCCAATTGCCATAATTCGATAAATATTTAATATTGCCAATAAATATTTAATATCTACTATTTAATTATTATTCAACAAATAATTAAATAAGCTACATCACTCAAATTAAACAATTAATTATTCAATCAATAAACCTATCCATTAAATATTTATATAAATCAATAAATATTTATTATAATAATTTAAAATTATAGAATGTTACATCTGGTCTTCACCTACGCGAGCTATAGTGAAGGCCTTCTCTATCTCCTTGATCCAAGCTTGTGCAACTATCAGGTCAGTAGTTCCCTCGAACTCTGGGGGTCCTACACTCTTAAAATCTTTGAAGGTTGTTACTGGGACAGCTTGGGGAACGGGTGGTAATGGTTCGTTTCTTCCCCTCAGAGTTTCTCCTAATAAATCTATAAGTCTCTGTATCGGATCTACTGGTCCTCTCTCATTATTAACTGACTCTTCGGGGACATTTATTCTACGTCTTGGTGGCATTTTCTGCATCACAAAATTTTTCATTTTATTATCTAATTATAATACTTAGACATTTCTCAATTGAAAAGAATTAAAGGTTTATAACACGTTCCTGAAATAAGATCATTTATATTCATATGCCAAATGGTTACAATACATCTTCTTTTCTAGCATACTGCTATAAATGATAACACATATCCCCTAGTATCACAAAAGACGGGGACAACACTAGCTTACTACCCCTCTAACACTTTTCAAAAGTTGGGGTTACCATCATCTAACATCTTACACAAAAGATTGAGATTACAATAACATATTAAACAACACATAAATAAAATACTACACTACTGAGCTTTTCCCTCTAGACTCAATCTAACATCCCATGCTCCACGGCGCTTTGATATTCCTTCTGTGTAATGTGCACCACCATGTCTCAGCTTATGGCATGTTGAGTTTGTCCTTGCTCAGCTGGATAGTGATTTACCCCATCAATTAATCTCTCCATGGCCGTGCGTAGATCATAGCCCAACTTGTTCATCTTCCTTCTTTTGCACCGTACCTCATCCTCTAGATCATCCACCCTGTCATTGGCTTCCTCCCACTTCTCCTCAAAGTGAATCCTATCCATCACCTACATCTCTAACTGAGTACGGAGAGCCTCCTTCTCCGTCCTCTCACTCAAAACCCTCTGCTCCATTTCTTCTAGCTTCTCTGCCATGTCAACGTTCCTTGCTACCGATCGGTGAAATAAAGTCGCCATCTGGATCCCTGCATCCTTACGGTGAGCAATTTCCACCTCCATCTCCTGCATCACTAATTGCCTCTCAAGAGTCTCAGTCTCTAACTCCTCGACTCTACATCCTAATTCCAAAATTTGTTTTTCATACTCTCCCAACATCCGATCCTCGAAGGTAGCCATGTCGGAGTCCTCCATAGGCTCAGTCTCCTCCTCTATAGGCTCCTCCTCCGGATCAGAGTCCTCAGGTAGAGGCTACATCTCCTCCTCCTCCTCATCATCATCAATAGGGGCCACTACTGATATGGGTTCTGCTATCAATGAAGCCTCATATATCACGTGGATATCACGCGGCTCCTCCTCTACTACTTGACTAGGTCCTCCCATGTCAGTCATCCTACAATCATCAACATAAGACAAGATAAATAACAACTCCATCAGAATGTTAAATAAATATAAGTTCATTGTATAGAATGAAGTTACATTTCATAACACACTAAGTCTCTAAAGGAAAACTCTACATGAGTTTTATCTCCTTCCTAACTTCTAATTTTTCCTAAGTTATAATCTAAGGACTCTCGTTCCTAAGGTTTATAACTAAGGCTTTGATACCAACCTATGACGCCCCCAAATTCAGACCGCCACTTGGTCACTCGAATTCGGTTCGTCATGTGCTCATAGTACTACAATAATAAATAAAATCACACATTCACAATGGAAGATCTAATTTAGAATAATATACAATGATTTATTATAATTATTTCCCCAAGTCTCGCAACCTATAGTGCTTAATAGATTACATAATAAATATCGAATAAAGACTTATTACATAATCCTACTTAAGCTTAAACATAGTCTGAAAACAATCTTAATACAACATAATAGTCTTAAAACATAAAGGAACAAGCTAGTCGGTAGCCTTGCCCTTGCCATTGTCTTTCTCGGAGACACTTCCCTGTTCCGCCTTAACTGAAAGGTTTTAAATAAGTAAGAATGAGCACAAATTGCCCAGCAAGTAATATACAACAAGGGTAAAGAGTTTTATAACACGAGTTTGAAATATCGAACTATCATTTCTAAGATAGTTCAAGGTTTCAGAAAAATATCACGAATAATAAATATCAACAATTCTTGAATCAAATCCTTGGAATGGGGACGATAATTCAATATAAATCAAAATATATATATGAATTCAAAGGCTATCAATGTATCCAACTAGATAAATAGTTTATACTGAGCAGTCACTAAGGACTATTGAACATTTACTAGAATTACCAAAATTAAACTGATAACCCAAAAGAATCAAGTACTATAGATGATCAGTCTACAATACTGTAAGTTATGCATAACTACACAGTAATATTCACGCGTGTGTTGGGGCTTCTAACAATAAACACTCCCTTTACCTTAAGGGTTATTCAACTCAGTTTTTAAGATTTTCGCACAACTCAATTGGTTTGGACAGTTTTATAAACACGCATATAGTCTAGCTGAGTCAAATGGCATAGACACTTTCACAATATTCAAGAATAATACCAAGTTCAACATGAATAATAGTTTTCATAAGAGTTTAACATACTAGCTTAATTGAACGAGTAAGTACTATAACTTGCATTTAAAGAGATAAGATTTGCTTACGACATTCATCGAATAATGTAATGCAAGAGTTTAGGATACTTGCACAATGTAAAGGATAGTTCAGATACTTGCCTTAAGCGTAGTTTATCCACGTTAAGAAATCAACACTTTCGAATCCTGTTTATAGCATATTATATGTACAAGATGCTCATTAGCTAACACATTCTTTATTCATGTTTGACATGATTCAAGTATGCACATATGGTACAAAATCAGCTCATAAGTTTATTATGAAATCAAATATCTAGTTACTTTATAAGTAAATTTATAAAGCTCAAGGTTAAGACCTTTTTACCCATGGACTTTCCTTATACAAGACAAACACCATCATATTACTTAATCATCACATATATACATGCCTCACTAGGTTTTAAACCATTTTTAGCAATATAGGCATCATACAAGTTAACTGTCCAAAGATCAGATTTCAAATTAACTAAGTTCTGATTTTAGACTAGCGCAGCTGTGCCATGGCTAAGCCTAGGGCCGGCGCAGCTCCGCAGCCCTTTGGCCAAGCCAAGACTCAGCTGCTGCCTTGTGGTTCCTGTCCGGCTTGAATACAATAATCAAGCATAATATATTTTGTCATGTTAAAGGTTTTTTCATGCTTCTCAAGTCAATCTAGGTTCCCCTTGTATAATATAATTCTAAATTAACCATTTCAACAAGTTAAGGCCATTCAAGGTCATAAAATCACAAAGTTTATCATGCTTGCTCTCTAAACATACAAGGTAGTTATAAAACTCATATTAGGCATGCTTGTGAGTATTCATAACACATATATGAAATTAGCGTCGCTTTGGTTGAAAATATGCTTCGTTCATGCTTCACTTGAAATATGATACACAAGCATGGTATATATATGTTTATGTTACATGAGTGAGTCTAAGAGTATCATCAAACATGATCACAATTATCAGATTCTAACCCTCAAGGTAGTTTTTCAATATTCACGTTCAAAATTCATATTTTCATTTGTAAAGCTTACTAGTAGGTTCAACATGTTCATGCGTCCTTATGAATCATGTACACACAAGTTAACGGGTTATTCATGCATTTCTAAATCATACCAACATGCTTTTAAAGTCAGTATACATACATATCAAGTTCCATTTTGAAGTCCTAAATCTATTTTAAACTATACACTTTCGTTAATCATGTATGCTAGTCTAAACATGCTCAAATTAGGTTAATATACTTATATATATACCCATTACACATACTTGCATGCTAATTTAAGCCATATTAGTTGATCATCACTTAGCAGGTTTTAAAACAGAAGGCTCAACTGAACTTTGAGGCCGGCCCAGCTGCACTGCGCCTCAGTGTTAATTCGGCGCAGCTGTGCCATGTTTGGTTCGAGCCAAGAACAGTCTGCATTGGCAGAAAACTAGCCCAACCATAGAAATTATTCACGAATTTAATTCTAAACAGTCATATAACAGTTTAAACATAATTATATGGTCATATAACAACTATATAACCATTACTCAACCTCATTATCATCCAACTCCACATAATCAAGAAATTGAAATTCAAGAACTCAAGAACTCTGTTTTGGCAAGAGAATGAATTGGAAAGCAAGGAAAAGAGATTATACCTCTGTAATACAAAATGAACTTGCTGTAAAATGGACTCCCAATTCGTAGAATACTTGTATGCTCTCAATCTCACACTTAGCAATTATTAGACAAATTTCAAGCACACCAACTGAGAATCGAGTCTGCTACTTATAGGAGACGTTTTGGACTGGACATTTGTGTTACATAAGATTCGAGTCCATGGTGTAATGAAAGGGAACAAAGGTTATTAAAGAGTTGTTTAAAAACTCCATACCAGCCACATTCCTAGCCATGAACACCTATGATTAGCAGCTTGAAAGTTATATAATATAGTGCAAGTTACTATTCATTGTACTATTGTATCACTTAATTTGGAACAAATGCAAAATCTCAGCAACTAGCTTATCTCAATCCAATTTAGTTACTTTGTTAACCAAAAATGGGTTTTAATTTCCAAGTGTTACTATATTAGGAGAAATTTGGGGTTATTTATATACTCACATCATATAGACCATGTACATTAAATACACGCAATAAATTAACGCAGTCAGGTATTACTGTCCGGGTAGTTCCATAATTATTTATACTAGTCAAATAACTCTATTATAACCTTATTTAATGTCAATGTTTATTTAAACATTTAATTCCTTTCTCAGTTTTTAGAACACACAGGTATTTAACCATTTATGTATTACAATTTTATATGAACTTACTGTACTACTTGGTACCTTATATTAACCTAATGTACTCTTATCCTATATTTTATTAATGTCACACATGTAACATTAATGTTCTAATTCAGTGCTACAGTAGAAATTAACTATCTTAAACTGATCACTGGCGCAGCTGCGCTAGTTTATACTGCTGGGAGGGCGCAGCTGAGCCATACCCTGGCAGTGCCAAATTGATTTAGCTTCAAGCCAGTTTCAACCTTTATCGCCATACTAGTTTTTACACGGCATGAATTAATGTCCACATGAGTGATAATGCAAATCTAAGAGTGTATTCATTACTTATATGAAATCACATGATTAAACACGATTAATCTTTCTAATTCCCTTTTTAACTCGCTTAGTGAATTTCCTCATTTCACATTATGCCACACAAGGCATTTCACAATTCTCATAATCAAACCCACACTTCTCAATATGTATTAATCTAGTACGAATCAATTGAATTATTCAACTTACAAAACATTAACACTTATTTTCACATAAATTTTATTTCCATTAATATATTTATTTAATAAGACGTGAAAATTCTCAGGTATTACATCACATATCAAATAAAAACTAAGTTCTATAACCTAATCAACATTCCTTACTCAACCGATGTAGTCATAAATTGACCTTAACATTTGATACTTACAACATAAGTAATACATCATGCTCTTTGTAGTATAAATTAAAAATAATTCATCATCAAGTTCACATAACAAATAGGAACTGAAAGACTTGTCTTGATCGTTGTTTATCAATAACAGATTAATAGCTTATAGCTATCTGCACTTAACATGCCCTACAAAATTATATAATCATGCACATCAACTATTAGTCACATAGCAATGCATAATAGTTGTAATATAAACTTTATTCTACATCTCATAATCCTTCCTGTTAATCAATACACAATGTTCAATTTGATTGTGTTAACTTTCGACGTATATCTCATTATATTTCTTCTTAGGTCATGTCGAAAGTTCATTCAAGTGTTTAAGTCTTACTAGGACTCCTTATTGGTTTTATATTAACCACATTCCATATCTTATAATGTTCACTTCAATTGAATTGAAACACTTTTTAAGTTCATTAAAACTTGTCACGGCGTTTTGACGTTCATTCGTTACACGCCCGATTCTTCTCTCTTGCGTATATGCTTAGTATGCTTATACAACTTATCTAATACATTATTTATTAATGTTAAGCATCATTATATGTACTAATATTCATATTTTATAACTTAGAACAATATCTTTTATCGTCACAAGCATTACACTTGCATACGTGCATGTCCGACGCCCTCTGATTGCCTCAAAATGCACATCAGTCCCAAAGATGGCCATTTTGACCCCTTCTAACAACCTCAAATCAAAAAAATTAAAAACAAAAGTTGTAGGTATACTCATTATCATTCTGAATCATCCTGAATCGCCTCAATCGGAGTTCGTATGAATAAGTTATGGCCGTTTTACTACAGGAGATCAAAACAGTCCAACCTAACAACTGTTCCAGCGCTACAGTGCCTTAATAGCCTTGGTGACAGCTCTGTAGTGCCCCCTAGTAGAATGGGTTGCTTAAGTTGTTCTGTTTCACAAATTTTTTATCCTTTTCTCTTCTGATCTTCATAACTCGAGTTATACCCATCCAAATCATTCTATTTTCGACTATATGGATTTGTAATTTATAGAACTACAACATACCAAAGAATCAACAATTTATAGAAATATTAACTAACCCAAATCTTGACCCAAAACTCATATTTATACTAAATTTTCATGTTTTAACATGTTTAGCGAATTTATTCACAATGAATTCGTTTCTTAACAAAATTGATTTATTCAACTCGCGCTCTTTTCGTTTTTCAACGTTCTTACAACATCCATCATCAATTTAAGGTTTCCATCGTGATTTTATAACTAATTTTAGTTTCAAAATTGACCAAAACTTATATGTATTTCAACAAAACTCTAATCTTTAATTTTTAACATGTTCTCATGATTTTGATAACCCCAAAACCAATTATATATTACTCATAACAAATTATATATATCTAATAACATATATAACCATCACAATCAAATTTCCCAACTTAACATTCATAGAAAACTTATAAAAACTCAAGAAAACTCAACTAAGAGTTTTTACCTTTTAATTTCTTCTTGGACTAGTTAGAAGATAGAAATTGTTTTATTAATCCTCTTCTTCTCCTTTGAATTTCTAGACTTCCTCTCAAAGATTCACAGAGAACTTCTTTTTCTCCTAAGTTCTCTCTATTTTCTCTCTAGTTCTTTCTTCTCTACTCTTCCTTTGCACATAACTTAAAAACCAACCCCTTATTGCAATTGGGAGTTACACCCAAGTAATAAACTTAACAGTTATAAAACCGAAAGCCACAAGGCCATGTTTGGCTTACTCAAATAAATTTCCTTTCTATTTATTTTTATAATTCTCTTATTATAAGGCTCATTTATAACACCTTTATTTTATTTAATTATTTAATCAATACAAACTCCACTTAATTCAACAAACCATTAACTTCACTAATTTAATTATTTAATTAAATTAGAATATTACCATCACATTAGCGTACTAAAATACACACAAATTATAAAAATTATTTATCATCAATTTATTTAGTATCATCATACTTAAATAAATTATTCTATAATAATTTTTATTGAATATTTATTTTATTCCATAAAATATTTCAACTAAAATATTTATTTTATTTGATAAATATTTTTATTATTTACGAGCTTCACAATCGTAACATATTAACATATTACATTTATATGTAACATACATTACTCTCTCATTTTATTAAAACATATCATAATAAGAATTTTATCCATTAAATTTTTATTTTTATTATTTTACATTAATTCACTATTTTAATTAAGTGAATTACTCACATTATTTATGAGATTTAATTCATAATAAATTCATTGCCACAAGACATAATAATCAAATTATATTATTCCATAATATAATTTTTAACTTAATTAAAGTAACTTAATTCCCTTTTCAAACAATTTCATTTATCTTCTTCAATAGTTAAATTAAATTAACTGCTAAACCTTATTCTCCCATATATATATATATATATATATATATATATCTTCTACATTAACACCAAATCACATTTTTTTCACAATATATAACATATATATACACATACTCAAACTCAAAACATCTTATAATAAGAATTTTATTTATTAAATTCTTATTTTAATAATTTCTAAAAATCCAGGTTGTCACAGTTCTTGCTGTTCTTCATGTTTCTGGGTTTACCATAAAGTGAAGTTGTGACACCCCTAAATCCAGGGACTCGAATTTCCCACAGATTTGGTGTTCACGTACCAAAATGAATAACATCTAACTGCCCATAATAAAAGTAACATTGAAACTGAATAAAAATCCTCCTAATAAAGGGTTACAATAGATTAACAAATCAATCCTAGGTAATCTAACCTTAATACATCAATGCGAAAATATTACATAATTTAAATAACTCTTAAACATCACAAATTAAGTCTTAACAGTATCCTTATCAAATAAAAATGAACAAGTCTTCATCACTTGCTTGATTTGCCTTTGCCCTTACTAATGGATAGCTCATCAACACTTTCAACGCTAGCTGCAATGTTATTGTGTAAGAGTGAGAAACAATTGCCCACAAGTTGAACAATAGCTATAATAAAAACACGCGAGTAAACAATGGATATTGAACAAAAGAAAGCTCGGCTTTTGAATCAAGACTATAACAAGAATCAAAAGTACGTCTGAGGGTCATAAGACCATGAACTATGTCCCAAGTTATCAAGTATTTCTACTTTAAACCTTTAACATTTATAAGACTATATGAACCTTACTTCTCATACTTAGGGGGATCAACCCTTAGTACCATGTATGTGCATAACATCTTAACGCTATCGTGTAATATAATCCCCTATAGCAGGGTTGTTCATCTCAGCTTTGATATTAGAGTCCGTACCAAAGGAAGTTTGGTTTGAATTGATCTCAAGGGTAATTTAGAGTTCAATAATCATCAACTAAGGATTAGTTGAATCAATAAGGATTCACTATCTATTCAAGGTTTCAATGAAATATTGAAATCAAAAGTCAAATCAAAGATTAAGTCTCATCTCTATACAATTGAATGAACGTTATGTAACAAAGGTAATACTTCAAAGAGTTAGAACATTTCATTTGGAATCATGAACTTGGATGATTATCCTTTAAATAGTTCGAAATAAGAATACAGAGCTTGCTCAACAATAATAATGTTTAAGGACTTGCTCAATGAAAGTTTAGCATTATGAAACTAGCGTAATTGAAATCATGATAGGGCAAGGAAACTTGGATAATCGTAATCAAGATAGAGCTTGTTCAAATTTTAATCAAGATAGAGCAGGGAAACTTGTAACATCGTAATCAAGTTAGAACAAGGAACTTGCTTAACATAAGAGTAGGATTCGAAAACTTGCTCAAATAAAGTTTAGGGATTAGAAAACTTGCATCGTGCGTAGGCTAAATGATTACTACTCACGTTCACCACAAGTCCTACACACATACCATATGCATTCACAACATTCATTAGTTACATTAATATTAACCATATAGGTTTAGTTCTCTCTTTTAGTACAACTTGTTAACTTGGTTTAAGTTATGCTCATTACCATCATTCACATATACAGGACTGAAGTCTTAAATCTTAAGTTTAAACAACATTACCTCTTCTCATGACCATCACATTTTAGCCCTTATACACTTATCAAATTATCATGCAATTTCATTATATAAACATTGACAACCTGGTATAACACCTTATTATATGTCCAACACATTATCATGTTCTTTAGATTCGGTTAAACTAACATACAATGGACTGTACGCCACAAACCAAAATTGCCCTGTTCTGTTACCCCCGCCGGGGCAGGATTTTGCAAAAAGTATAAATCCCATCGACTTCCAAAGTCTCGACTTCCGAAGTCTTAACTTTCGAAGTTATGACGCTTCTTCAAAAGAAGTTTGCCATACCTGAAGTCATGACGCCATCCGGACATGTTAGGTGAGACTTGTTTTAAAAAATAAGTGAAAAAGGTCCGACATGCATATGTCGACGATTTGACTGTAAGAGTCGCCAGTTGGTTTTTTAAATGGTTGTACCAATACAATAGAGAAAAGGTTTACACATTGACCTAGTGATGTGACACTGCTAAACGGGTCTGTGAAACCGAGATTCGTTAGGGCCCGGGGGCTTGATTATGCGGAGGGAAGGTGTTAGGCACCCCCCGACATCAGTGTTGCCTTGGTGACCGCCACTTTTCAAGAAATTGTTATATGAATGTGTGTGTGTGTGTGGGTCAATGTGTTGTTATTTGGAAGTAGTGCTATGCCTCGTTCACACCTATATACAAAGGGTTTGAATTCCTATATAAAATTTAGTTTTAACAAGATATAGCAGTGATGTTTTGTAAAAGAGATTTTTCAAAACCTTGTGCTCAATAGTAATTGAGGCCTTTGATACTTTCATTTTATTAAATGTTTGGCTTGATTGTTTTTATTTTCGAGATGCGAAGCATCCTCGAGAAAATAATGTATAAAGCAGTGCCGAACTCCTCGTGGGCGTGAAAACCATCTGAGGAAATCCAAACACCGTGAATAATTTATAAGCTGCTTATAGCTGAAAATGTCCATCATGCGAACTGAATCTAAATTCAGTAAACTGAATCTATCATCACGTGATTCTTAGGTTCACATGATATAGCAATTTATATGAAAAGTTGTAAACAGTTATATATATATATATATATATATATATATATATATATATATATATATATATATATATATAAAGCTATAAATATATATATACAGACATGATCAACCACCGCGAAGCACCTCCATGGGGGATCGGAAATGTAAATATATAAAAGCGATATATATATATATATATATATATATATATATATATGTGTGTGTGTGTGTGTGTGTGTGTGTGTGTGTGTGTGTGTGTGTGTTTGTGTGTGTGTGTGTGTGTGCAAATAATCAACCACCACGAAGCATCTCCATGGGGGATTGCAAATGTAAATAAAGTAATAAAACGATCAACCGCCTTGAAGTAAACTCTAGGCGGGATAAAATGTAAATAAAGCTATAAAAACGGTCAACCGCCACAAAGTAAACTCTAGGCGAAACGAAATGTAAATATATATATATATATATATATATATATATATATATATATATATATATATATACACACACACACAATAGCAATTTAACGCTCCAGACATAAGTCTAGGCTCAATCGAGGCATGACTCGATAATGTTAGTCCATATATAAAAATATATATAAGTATATATATATATATATATATATATATATATATATATATATATATACAAACTGAAATGAAACTACGGACCGAAGTTCGAGCATACACACGCAACACGACTCTCAACGTGAAGAATAGTGTGTGCAAAGATGAAGAGAAAGGCTTTAAAATGTGTAAGAAGGCTTACAATGGGCTGCCAAAAAAGGCTTTTATAGCTTTAAGTGGATGAACACTCGGCTCCCGCCGATAAAAAGTAGCTATATATGAGCTTACAAGTGTTTAAAATGAGAAAGCACTCAGTTTAGGGTATGTACAAAACAAATTGGACAGGGCTTCCTCGCCTTTTTCTCTTACAAAATGGCCACCCCAAGCCCTCTATTTATAAAAGGGGAAGCCACAGTTGTACCTGCGGCTACCCGGGGTGCCCCGGGCTTCGCGGGTCCTGCCGTCTCGAAGTACGTGCATGCATGCAATGAGATGTCCGCTCGAACTTTCAGAACTTCAATTCGGGCATCCGACTGAGGTGTATATGACCTATTTCGGACCGCTGTTGTCGAGAGTTACGCAATGACATGGGATTAGAGGTTGTACGAATTCAGGAAGATGGGACCATGATCGTTGCCTAGCACAATAGTCACTCGGGATTGGACTTCCTTGGTTCTTATGGGATATTGCTGTGTAGAAATGTATGCCTGAAATATTGAGACGGTGTGATGTGGCGTCAAGATATCAAGATGACGACTTTGCTCCTCACCGGGGTTATCTCTGGCTTTGGCTGATAAAGCAGATGTTGCTCAGGTTTATCTTTGAGATTGGACTACTGCAAGTGTTGAAGGTCCTCAGTGTCATTTCTTAGGTGTGCCTATCTTTCCGGGGTTCTCTCCGAGTCTTGTATTGAGTGCCTCGGTGTGAGTGTCGAGGTTGAAGCTGATCGCATGCATTTGAAACAAGTTTTTCTGGGGTTATCTCCGGGATGAATCGGTCTTCTCCGGTGGAATTTTTGGTATTGGAACTGCATGCCTCGGGGTTATCTCTGAGGTTGGAACTGATACTCCCGATGTGTGTTCCGGGGTTGAAACTGAACTTCTTGTAGTATCCAGACTGGATATGAGCTATCTTCCAGGGTTATCTCCGAAAGACGAATCTGCCCTCCTATAATGTCAGTAACAGGTGTGCAAAAAATTTCAAGTGTCTACAATAATTTTGATGTTTTTGTGAAAAACTTTATTTTTGACATTCTTAACGAAATCAATTACTACGAACTCATTTTTCAACTAAATCAGTCCATACAAGTTTCGTTCTTTTCGTTTTTACGTGTATAAACATAATCAATTATCAATTCACTGATTAATATGCAATTTAAACATGAATTTTCCTACTTTAAGCCATATTCATATATATTTCTCTGTAACCTATAAAACTCCAATTTAAACATGATTTCATGAATTTGATTACTCTAAAACACATATAAATCATATATAAATGAACTATACATGATTATAAACATCTAACATCAAGTTTTTAACAAATAATTCATGAATTTCCAATTAACAGAGAATCTTAATTAAACTTTTATGGACAAACTCAAGAACATAATTTTAAAGCTTGAGATTAAGGAATTACCCTTGATTTCTCTACTTAGATTGCTAGAATGTGAAAGAAAGCTTCTTTAATTCTCCAACTTCTTCAATCTCAATGATTCTCAAATTTTCTCTCTTTTCTCTCTGTATTCTCCAACTGATATGATATAATGAAGTCTGATAATAGTATATACTATGTATACAAAATAATTGGTGGGATTATGGGCAGCAGTTAAGCGCAACAGGGAATTAACTTCTCCCATGCTCCTTAGGTCATGTTTGGTTTATTTATAAGGGCTCAATTCCCATTATTTTAATTACTATATTTATTATATAGTTTATGTATCACACTTTAATTAATCAAATAATATTATTTAACTCAATTAAATAAAAGGCAATATTAACCATTAAATCTCATCATCACATACTTAAAATTCTCATTTAATATTTATAACAAATCAATAAATCTCTAATTAATTATAACAATATGAAAATTATTTAACAACTCATTTAATTTAATTATCTCAATTAAATTCTAACTTTGAACTATAAAATTATTCAACATTAATTTAATTAATGTGACACAATTAATTAATCTACCACTATTCCATCAAATATTTATTTAATTCAATAAATAAATCAACAAAATATTTATTTAATTTAATAAATATTTAACAATTTAATTTCAAAAGTCTCGTTCATCACAGAAGCCGTTAACGGTCAACGATATTTGGCCATTAATTCTTGTAAACCTATGTATTAAACATGAATTTAAGTGTCATAGATGTATAGTATACATGTCAGGGTATAATTATATAACATTTATGTAACGCCCCGGAAAATCGAGCAAATTGTAAAATAATTTTTTTTATTTAATAATGAATGAAATTATATTATATATGTGATAATAAGATGAAGGTTGTTTTATAACCTAACAATGTCGGAACGTTGTAATATTTTGGCTACGTGGTAGAATTAAAGTGTTTAAATTTCTAAGACGAAAATAAAAGCTTTTCGATAAATTTTTCGAAAAAACACTATTCACGCATTTCTGCTCGGGAATTATTTTTGAACTTCTGAGAAATACGTAACAATAGAATATCAAGGTGAGATGGAATATCCAATAATATTTCAGTTATGAAAAACGCAGTTTTTCGCCTGCAGACTTAAAATCTAACGGTTAGGGAAAGTGATTTTCGAGAAGGAATTTAAATGTGTATAATGAATTAAGCGATAATCGTATAATACGTAGGTATTATACGAGGTAATAAATGCTAGTATGATACGAGATATTATACGAGTATGTATAAATAATGGTATATCGTATATGATGAATAAGTATAGGAGTTAGAATACGAGATTAATACGTAGATTATACGTTATAAGGCTTTAAGCTAAATGTAATGGGCTTGTAGAATGGTGTAGGAAATTGTAATGTCCAATTGGGATAATAATAAAGCTCAATACGAATTAATGTTAAAGCCCTAATGTTTGTAATGTATAATTCAATGTGGATTAATGCAAGCCCAAAAAGTGTAAGTTAAGTTAGTAAGCTAATTAAATGTAAAGCCCAAAGTAAGTATCCAATGGATTAGGAGGATCTATGGGGCAACCCATGATCACATGGGTGATCTTGGTGGCCAAGAAACAAGTTTGATGAGCAAGTAGACTTAAGGGTTAAGCAAAGGATAAATTAAGTAAACTTAATGGCTAAGGAATGTGATGAGCAAGCAAAGGAAAAATTAAGTAAACTTAATGGCTAAGGAATGTGATGAGCAAGCAAAGGATAAAAGTGATGAGCAAGTTACTTAATGGCTAAGTAAGTGTGGTAACCAAGTAGACTTAATGGCCAAGTATTGTGGTGAGCAAGTTAACTTAATAACTTAGTAAAGGAATAGTAAGGAGGTGATTATGGAGGTTGATGGATTAATGACCCTTATGCCCTAACTTTAACAATCCTATAAATAGCGAGCTTGGATTTTTTTTGTTGGTTGTTCATTTCATCCAACACTTTACAACTTATAAGGTGCTTATTGGTTAGAGAGAAAAAGCTACAAAACCTAGATTTTATATTTCAAGAAATGAGAAGAAGGATTAGTAAGAGAACATCAAGGGTAAGCAATCCTAAACCATGATTCTTCTTCTTTTCCATCGTTAGAGAAGTGGGTAGGGGTAGAACATGTATGCTAAGAAGGAGTAGGAATAATGAATCAAAGGGCTTAAGTCTTAATAAGTCATGTTGTAAGATAAGTAATAAATGAAGTTATGAACTAAGTGAGAACTTATAAGAAAGTGCAACATGTTGCATGAATGAAGTGGTATGATAACAAGAAGTAAGAATAATAGTTAGACATCATGAACTATCATAAGTCATGAGAAAAGAATTCATAAGTAATTTATATTTTTATAAGTTACAAACTCATAAAGAACAAGTAATAACTTATCATGACTATAAGTTAATGAAGTACGTATGTTAAGATGTTAGTATGATAGACTGAATCCATTTGAAACAATGAACAAATCATAAGAAACAAAGTTAAGCCGTAATTTACACGATTAAATGATATTCGTCGAATTCGTGAAATTCTCGGAATGGAAATCAAATTTTGATATTGAGCTTGGAAACATTAGTTTTCAATGGAGACAAGTCTTATTTGGTATTATAGATTTGCGGACTGGAGAATGACCGAATTCTGACTTAGAACGAAGAAACGAGCGTTGAACGTTCATGAACGTTTATCGTTTTCGTTAAAAATGGACTAATCGGTGAATTTTTAGTTAATGAAGTTAAATAGATAAAATTCTAACATGAACACGTAGAGTATGTAATTTGTGAACCGTAGGCTCTTGAACGAGCCAATTCGAACTTATAACGAAGAAGTTATGAGCCCGAGAATCTCACCTAAGAAAATAACTGTCAAAATTGTCTGGTACTGAGGTTTGGCGCCGCAGCACCAGACAGAATTCTTTAAGATGCGCCACAGCGCCGGGGCAAAGGGAGTGCCACTGTAGAGTTACATCGCAGTGCCACTCGTAGGCATGAGTCTCGCGCCACAGTGCCGAGAGTGGATGTTGGGTATTGGAAAGTGGTGCCGCAGCGCCACTAGTACAAAGGGCTGCCGCGCCGCGGCGCCAACAAGAGAATTTTGTTGACCAAGTTGATTGTGAACCCAATGGTTTGCAAGAAAAGTATGGGACATGTAATTACTTAATGACCATGATAAAACCTTTCCTAAATCACTTTTATAGTGATGACTTTAAGAATTTAATGTTGTTTAATGAGTAGTTAAATGACGAACGTAAAGTATAAGAACGCGAACAGTATTCCTTAATGGCGATGACTATAACATTGAGAATTACAACTAAAAGTTATTAAAGGTTACGTAAACATGAACGGTACGCAATAAGTGTACTGCATCAATGACAATCGAGTTTTGATTAATAATGTAAAAACGTTAGTAAGCTATAAAGAAGATTAAGAAGTCGAACTGACCTTTATTGATGAAGTAAATTCATTTAAGACATAGAAGAGAAAGAAGTTGGTAAGAACGATGTAAATTATAACGACAAGCCGGAACCAATAATAACAAATCTAATACATGATTAGATTGAGAAGAAGGATAAGATTTATTAGGAATCATGTATATTCATTCACATGTGTTGTAGAGACTGTAAAGACTCAAAGGGAAGTAAATTTTATTGTAGCAGACGCTGAAGGTAAGTTTTTCTTAACGCTTGTCTAACCTTCGTGTTAGCCAAGTTTTCAATGATTCATGTTATGAGATGCAGGAATGGTTTTACGAAAGAGTCGATGCCAGTTTTAACTCGGCTAAACTAGTCTTAAAGATAGATTCATTTATTTACAAGTTTTTCAATATAGAACTGTTAACGCTATCCTATGCCAAGTATTTGGTACGAATTCAAAGGTAAGTTTGTCTATGAACAAACAAATTCATTTTAATCAATTATTCGATGGGCACGTGAGGTTGCCAAAACTTAAACGTACACACGTTTAATGGATGTAGTGTTGATCAACATAGAGTACTATAGGTTGATCACCTAGAAGTGTTTGTAAGCTATACCAGACTTACGGGCTTAGCGCTAAGTTGTCCTTTTCAAAGAAAATATGAAAAGGTCATGGTCTTGGACCAGAATTGATGTTTTACTTAATATTGTCATTGTAAAATATTTTGAAGGAAAATAGATGCTATTTTAAATTATCAATAATACTTCGTAACTATTATCCAGTTATTGAAGATATACGATTCCTATGTTTCAAGCATGTTGTTTAAAAGAAATTATTGTACTTGCTGAGCTTATTATGCTCACTCTTGCTTGAACCATATGAATGCAGCTTAGACCGAACGGACCGAAGGATCCGGCAAGGATAAAAGAGAAGGTTAAGGCGAACCTGTAGATTACCAATGTAATAGTATTGGTTTGTAATGATAATATTTGATATTATGACGAGAAAAAATATAACGGTAATAAAGAACCTGGGGAATGGTAATATTATTTTGGAATATATGTAAGACACATTCGTTCTTTTGAGGCTTTTCAATTAAATGTTTGTGTGAATTGTAGCACCGTGTAGCACCATATGTCGGGTTGGAAGAGACCCGGATTTGGGGGTGTCACAGTTGGTATCAAACCATTAGGTTATAAAACTTAAGGGGGGAAGAACCTTAGGCTAATAACCTCATTAAGGAAGGAAAAGTCTGAAGGAAGTAAACTCGAGCTTTACTTAAGTTGAATGAGTTAATAAGGTATCGAGGAAACTCGGTACCGAAAGATTTAAAAGATGGAAATTAACCTTAAAAAAATTTAATGTGGTTTGTTCTTATACTATTGTGTATTATGTACTAATCAACATGTTATGTGTTATTGTAGGATGTCAATCGATAGCTTGATGTATAGAGATATACACGTGGTGAACGAAGAGTTGGTGAACGGAGTAGAGCCTGTACCCATGCCAGTAGCGGAGGTACCATTAGTGATTCCAGAGGAGTTAGAGCCAGAGAAGTACTTTTTTGAGGAGAACTACTCCGAGGGAGAGATGGATATAGCATCATATCTTAATATGATGATCTATGAGGAAGAAGAAAGAGAGGCAACATCTGTTACTACGATAGTACCTACACAGGAGTCATCACCTCCAGATGCAATGAGAGCATTGTATCTGGCAGTGCTTGACAGGAATGTGCAACTAAGAACAGTTGTGCAGAATCAGAGTGAAGAGATTAGTTATCTCCACGAAGCTAAGATGTCTGCAGAAGTAAATTTTGAGTTAGAGCACGATAAACAGGTTCTTATGATAGAGCATGCTAGGGACTATAAGGAAGAGGCTGATAAGCTTCGTAGTAGACTGGTTGAGAAAGACAAGAAGATAGCACGGATGTCTTACATTCATAAGATTGCTCATAAGGATTTCAAACTAAAAGTTGCTTGTCATCCCATGGAGTCAGGACAAACCCGTCACACTATTAGTCGAGATACCATAGCGATGATTGTGAATGAGAAACACGAGGACGCTGTTATGCATTATTAGAACGTTAGAGTTATAAATATGTGTGTAGTGATGTAAAACTCTCTTTTGTATAAAAGGGTAGTCTTTTTGTAAATCCCAACTTTTGTGAAGTTCAATTGCAGGATAGAAATGTAATAGCTTTTGGCTATAGAAACAAATTGTACATAGTTTCAAACTATGAAGAAGCATATGAATATAATGAAGGTTTCATTTAATATGCTTTGTTAAGGTATGAATTGTTATATGGCGAATAAAAAAGGAAGTAAGTAAATAGATAATGATGAAATTTTATTTATTTAATCAGCATAATGTCGCCAAGGAGAAGACAACGTAATCAGGAAGCAGAATCACATAATGATAACCAAGGGGGTCAAAGAAACCCTATGCAAGAGTTCGTTAATATTAACTACAACATTTAACCAAACCAGGGGTAGAGTTCCCGCGAAAGCTAGGGTAGCCATAACAACTACCTTTAAAGAGTTTAGAAGCGTAGGTCCGTCGGAGTTCAAAGGAACGATGGACCCATTAGAGGCTCAGACATGGGTAAAAGAAATAGATAATGCATTTGTTATTACAGACGAAGCTGAGGTGCAAAAGACTTCTTTTGCGACCTATATAGTGAAGGGGGAAGCCAACTTTTGGTGGGAGGCTCACCAAGGTGGGAGGCTCACCAAGGTGGGGGCTAGAATAGATGTGGTAGCGTGGGAATAATTGAAGAAGATATTCTTCGAGAATTATTTCCCTACAGGCATACAAGGAAGGATGGAAATTAAGTTCTTAAAATTTAAGCAAGGGGACATGACAGTTCCCCAATACGCGGCCAAATTCAATGAATTGGCAAGGTTTGTTCCACACCAAGTGGACACTGAGGATATGAAGGCTCGTAGGTTTGAGCAGGGCCTGAAACCCTGGCTCTATAGTAGGATTTCGGTGTTTCAGAGTACTTCCTATGGGACCATTCTGGAAAAGGCGATTATAGCAGAAGAGGGGAGTGAGGCAGATCTAAGCATGTAGAACATGTAGAAAGACTCATCTAGGAGTTTTCCTGAAAGGGGAATCAGTTTGTTATAACTGTGGACAAGAGGGTCATATATCACCCAATTGTCCTAATTCTAAAAAAATCCATGGTTGTTTTGTATGTGGGTCATTGGACCACATGGCAAGAAATTGCCCAAAGAAGAGGTCGGAGGAGAGTAAGGGTGTTAGTAGTGGTAAGTTAGCCATTACTGTTCCACAATCGTCGGGTAGACCTATGGCCGTAAATTTATTATGACAGTTCAAGATGCGGTTGCATTAGCGGATTTAGTAGCAGGTGTCATTCCAGTCAATACAATGAATGCTTATGTGCTATGTGATTGGAGTACTACTTTTCTTTTTAGCATGTGAATTTGCTAAGTGATTAAGTTCATTTCCAAAAGGATTACAAATACCTTTATATGTTAAGGTAGAGAATGAGGAAATAACTTTCGCTGATTATATTCGTGGAAATGGTTTCATGAATAAGAATGGTAAGTAAGTATCGGTAAATAAGTACCGATAAATTTAAGAGAATTTGAAGTAATTCTCGGTATGAATGAGTTAATTAGCCATAGAACTTTAATAAATTGTTAGAAGCAAAGTACGAATCTTCGTTTTTTTAGAAAACCCAAGGTAGTAATTTATAGTAATAAATCACCGGAATTTTCTTGTTGTCTAATCATGACGCAATCTAGAAGGATGTTAAGATAAATTTAGGTTGTGGTACAATCGTATCCTTTGATGGTTGACATATGGGAACTGGGCTAAACAATTCCTTCAGAGAGCGAAGGTATATACAAAACTGGCAACCGATCTAACTCATTGTGATGGCAGTGTAGATGAGATGGGAACTTGTTTGTTGGTTATTTGTGGGAAACCACTCAGAGTACCATATGGACTACTAGCAGAGAAGCGATGTGTGCTAAGACCTAGAGAAGTAATAAGAAAAAGATAAGAATGTAAATCATCAAAGTTGATGAACATATTAAGTAAGACATCTCTGTATGTCATGAAGCCGTAAGTTGGTAATAAAAGTAGGTCGCGTAAACTTAGGTCGAAAGAACGTAAACCCTAAGAAATAAAGTTAAGTAAACCAATACGTAAGTCAAATATATGACTATTCGGTTAGCTGTTAAGAATAAATACCTATGGCCCATGATTGATGATCTATTTGATCAGTTGAAGGGGGCAAAGTAATTTTTTCAAGATAGATTTGTGTATGAGGTATCGTCAGTTGAAAGTGAGGAAGAGGGAAGGCACCTAAGATGACGTTCAAAACTCGTTATAGATATGACAAGTTCTGGTTATGTCGTTTGGGTTGATTGATGTACTGAAGTTAGACTTTCCGTAAGGGGTGCCGAGCAAGTCGGTGATAAATTTATAGGTTTGTTGAGAATGATAAATGAGAAAAATAGTTTTTAGGAACTAAAAAGGGAAGTTAAGTGAGGTACTTGTATTGTCTTTATCAGATGATACGAAGAATTTTGTAGTGTATCTCGATGCTTCACATGGATGACGAGATTGCGTGCTCATGTAGCATGGCAAGGTCATTGTGTATGCATCACACTATTTAAAGGATTATGAGAAGGTCTATCCCATTTATAATCTATAATTGGCAGTTGTAGTTTTTGAATTAAAAATCTGAAGATAGTATTTATACGGGGAGAAGTGTGAGATATACACGGGCTCTAAGAGTCTGAAATATATCTTCACACAGAAGGAGTGGAATATGTGGTAGAGAAGGACTGTGATATGTTGTATCATTCAGGGAAGGTAAACATAGAAGCCGACGCGTTAAGTAGGAATGGTAGGGAAAAGCTATCAATGTTAACAACTCATAATGAGTTAATAACGGAGATGGCGAGAACAGAGTTAGAAGTTAAAATTACGAAATGAAGTGGTAGAATGTTATTCACAAGGTAGACTCAATCCATGAAAATAGAACGAGTTAAGTAAGCACAAATAGGTAACGAGAAATGTAAGCGAATGAAGAAGAGGATACAGGATGAAGAGGAGATTAAGTATAATCTTGTTTTGAAGGAGGAATTTGAGTTCTAAATAAATACGAGTTAAAAGAAGAACTAATAAAAGGAAGATAACGTAATATGTTAGTAAGTGTTTAACTTCCAACTCAAATTATTGATAGGAAGGAACAAGTTCTATGAAATAAGATAATACCTTCGGTGAAGGTGAAATGAAAGAACCACAATGTCGAATAAGCATTGTGAGAACTCGAGATTAAAATGAAGAAAACTTTTTCTCATTTGTTTATATAATTATAGCGAGATTTTAGGGATAGAATCCTTATAAGGGGGGAAGAGTGTAACGCCCCGAAAAATTGAGCAAATTGTGAAATAATTTTTTTTGATTTAATAATGAATAAAATTATATTATATATGTGATAATAAGATGAAGGTTGTTTTATAACCTAACAATGTCGGAATATCGTAGTATTTTGGCTAGGTGGTAGAATTAAAGTGTTTAAATTTCTAAGACGAAAATAAAAGCTTTCCGATAAATTTTTTGAAAAAACACTATTCACGCATTTCTGCTTGGGAATTATTTTTAAACTTCCAAGAAATACGTAAGATGGAATATCCAATAATATTTCAGTTATGAAAAATACAGTTTTTTCGCCTGCAGACTTAAAATCTAACGGTTAGGGAAAGTGATTTCCGAGAAGGAATTTAAATGTGTATAATGAATTGAGCGATAATCGTATAATACGTAAGTATTGTACGAGGTAATAAATGCTAGTATGATACGAGGTATTATACAAGTATGTATAAATGATGGTATGCCATATATGATGAATAAGTATAGGAGTTAGAATACGAGATTAATACGTAGATTATACGTTATAAGGATTTAAGCCAAATGTAATGGACTTGTAGAATGGTGTAGGAAATTGTAATGTCCAATTGGGATAATAATAAAGCCCAATACGAATTAATGTTAAAGAAAAAATGTTTGTAATGTATAATCCAATGTGGGTTAATGCAAGCCCAAAAAGTGTAGATTAAGTTAGTAAGCTAATTAAATGTAAAGCCCAATGTAAGTATCCAATGGATTAGGAGGATCCATGGGGCAACCTATGATCACATTGGTGATCTTGGTGGCCAAGAAACAAGTGTGATGAGCAAGTAGACTTAAGGGATAAGCAAAGGATAAGTTAAGTAAACTTAATGGCTAAGGAATGTGATGAGCAAGCAAAGGATAAAAGTGATGAGCAAGTTAATGGCTAAGTAAGTGTGGCAACCAAGTAGACTTAATGACCAAGTAGACTTAATGGCCAAGTGTTGTGGTGAGCAAGTTAACTTAATAACTAAGTAAAGGAATAGTAAGGAGGTGATTAAGGAGGTGGATGGATTAATGACCCTTATGCCCTAACTTTAACAATCCTATAAATAGCAACCCTGGATTTCTTTTGTTGGTTGTTTATTTCATCCAACACTTTACAACTTATAAGGTGCTTATTGGTTAGAGAGAAAAAACTACAAAAGCTAGATTTTATATTTCAAGAAACAAGAAGAAGGATTATCAAGAGAACATCACGGGTAAGAAATCCTAAACCATGATTGTTCTTTTCTTCCATTGTTAGAGAAGTGGGTAGTAGTAGAACATGTATGCTAATAAGGAGTAGGAATAATGAATCGAAGGGCTTAAGTCTTAATAAGCCGTAAATAAGTCATGTTGTAAGATAAGTAATAAATGAAGTTATGAACTAAGTGAGAACTTATAAGAAAGTGTAATATGTTGCATGAATGAAGTGGTATGATAACAAGAATTAATAATAATAGTTAGACGTCATGAACTATCATAAGTTATGAGAAACTAATTCATAAGTAATTTATATTTTTATAAGTTTCAAACTCACAAAGAACAAGTAATAACTTATCATGATTATAAGTTAATAAAGTACATATGTTAAGATGTTAGTATGATAGACGGAATCCATTTGAAACAATGAACAAATCATAAGAAACGAAGTTAAGCCGTAATTTACACGATTAAACAATAATCGTCGAATTCGTGAAATTCTTAGAATGAAAGTCAAATTTTGATATTGAGCTTAGAAACATTGGTTTTCGATGGAGACAAGTCTTATTTGGAATTATAGAGTTGCAGACTCGCGAATGACCGAATTCTGACTTAGAACGAAGAAACGAGCGTTGAACGTTCAGGAACATTTATCGTTTTCGTTAAAAATGGACTAATCGGTGATTTTTTAGTTAATGAAGCCAAATAGATAAAATTCTTGCATGAACACATAGAGTATGTAATTTATGAACCGTAGGCTCTTGAACGAGCCAATTCGAACTTGTAACGAAGAAGTTATGAGCCCGGGAATCTCACCTAAGAAATTAACTATCAAAATTGTCTTGTACTGAGGTTTGGCGCCGCAACGCAAGACAGAGCTCTTTAAGACACGTCACATCGCCGGGGCGAAGGGAGTGCCACTGCAGAGTCGCATCGCAGTGCCACTCGTAGGCATGAGTCTCGCGCCACAGCGCCGAGACTGGATGTTGGGTACTGGAAATTGGCGCCGCAGCGCCACTAGTACAAAGGGCTGCCGCGCCGCGGCGCCAGTAAGAGAATTTTGTTGACCAAGTTGATTGTGAACCCAATGGTTTGCAAGACAAGTATGGGACATGTAATTACTTAATGAACATGATAAAACCTTTCCTAAATCACTTTTATAGTGATGACTTTGGGAATTTAATGTTATTTAATGAGTAGTTAAATGACGAACGTAAAGTATAAGAACGCGAACTGCATTCAATAATGATGATGACTATAACGTTGAGAATTACATCTAAAAGTTTTTAAAGGTTACGTAAACGTGAACGGTACGCAATAAGTGTACTGCATCAATGACAATCGAGTTTTGATTAAT
The DNA here is from genome assembly GCA_016801055.1 of Panax notoginseng. Taxonomy (NCBI): domain Eukaryota; kingdom Viridiplantae; phylum Streptophyta; class Magnoliopsida; order Apiales; family Araliaceae; genus Panax; species Panax notoginseng. The sequence goes on from CM029022.1 coordinate 118,434,335, forward strand.
AATGTAAGAACATTAGTAAGCTATAAGGAAGATTAAGAAGTCGAACTGACCTTTATTGATGAAGTAAATTCATTTAAGACATAGAAGAGAAAGAAGTATGTAAGAATGATGTAAATTATAACGCCAAGCCAAAACTAATAATAACAAATCTAATACATGATTAGATTGAGAAGAAGGGTAAGATTCATTAGGAATCTTGTATGTTCATTCATGACCTAATGTGGTATGTTATGTGGTTATGTGTTGTAGAGACTGTAAAGACTCAAAGGGAAGTAATTTTTATTGTAGCAGACGCTGAAGGCAAGTTTTTCTTAACGCTTGTCTAACCTTCGTGTTAGCCAAGTTTTCAATGATTCATGTTATGAGATTCAGGAATGGTTTTACAAAAGAGTCGATGACAATTTTAACTCGGCTAAACTGATCTTCAACATTAATTGATTTATTTACAAGTCTTTCAATATAGAACTGTTAACGCTATACTATGCTAAGTATTTGGTACGGATTCAAAGGTAAGTTTGTCTATGAACAAACAAATGTATTTTCATTGATTATTCTATTGGCACGTGAGGTTGCCAAAACTTAAACGTACACACGTTTAATGGATGTAGTGTTGATCAATATAGAGTACTACAGGCTGATCACCTAGAAGTGCTCGTAAGCTATGCCAGACTTACGAACTTAGTGTCGGGTTATCTTTTTCAATGAAATTATGAAATGCTCATTGTCTTGGACCAGAATTAATGTTTTACTGAATATTGTCATTGTAAAATGTTTTGAAGGAAAAGAGATGTTATTTTAAATTATCAATAGTACTTCGTAACTATTATCCAGTTATTGATGATATACGATTCCTATGTTTCAAGCATGTTGTTTAAAAGAAATTATTGTACTTGCTGAGCTTGTTATGCTCACTCTTGCTTGAACCATATGAATGCAGCTTAGACCGAATGGACCGAAGGATCCGGCAAGGATAAAAGAGAAGGTTAAGGTGAACCTGTAGATTACCTATGTAATAGTATAGGTTTGTAATGATAATATTTGATATTATGACAAGAACAAATGTAACAGTTATAAAGAACCTGGGGAATGGTAATATTATTTTGGAATATATGTAAGACACATTCGTTCTTTTGAGGCTTTTAAATTGAATGTTTGTGTGAATTGTAGCACTGTGTAGCACCATATGTCGGGTTGGAAGAGACCCGAATTTGGGGGCGTTATAGTTGGTATCAAACCATTAGGTTATAAAACTTAAGGGGGGAAGAACCTTAGGCTAATAACCTCGTTAAGGAAGGAAAAGTCTGAAGGAAGTAAAATCGAGCTTTACTTAAGTTGAATGAGTTAATAAGGTATCGAGGAAACTCGGTACCGAAAGATTTAAAAGATGGAAATTAACCCTAAATAAATTAAATGTGAATTGTGCTTATACTATTGTGTATTATGTACTAATCAACATGTTATGTGTTATTGTAGGATGTCAATCGATAGCTTGATGTATAGAGATATACACGTCGTAAGTGAAGAGTTAGTGAACGGAGTAGAGCCTGTACCAATGCGAGTGGCGGAGGTACCACTAGTGATTCCAGAGGAATTAGAGCCATATGAGTACTTTTCTGAGGAGAACTACTCCGAGGGAGAGATGGATATAGCATCATATGTTAATATGATGATCTTTGAGGAGGAAGAAAGAAAGGCAACATCGGTTACTACGGTAGTACCTACACAAGAGTCATGACCTCTAGATGCAATGAGAGCATTGTATCTAGCAGTGCTTGACAGGAATGTGCAACTGAGTACAGTTGTGCAGAATCAGAGTGAAGAGATTAGCTATCTCCACGAAGCTAAGATGTGTGCAGAAGCATATTTTGAGTCAGAGCATGATAAATAGGTGCTTATGACAGAGCAGGCTAGGGACTATAAGGAAGAGGCTGATGAGCTTCGTAGGAGACTGGTTGAGAAAGACAAGAAGATAGCATGGATGTCTTACATCCATAAGATTGCTCATAAGGATTTCAAGCTGAAAGTTGCTTGTCATCCCATGGAGTCAGGACAAACCCGTCACAGTATTTGTCAAGATACTGTAGCGATGATTGTGAATGAGAAACATAAGGACGCTGTTATGCATTATTAGAATGTTAGAGTTATAAATATGTGTGTAGAGACGTAAAACTCTCTTTTGTATGAAAGTGTAGTCTTTTTGTAAAGCCTAACTTTTGTGAAGTTCAATTGCGGGATAGAAATGTAATAGCTTTTGGCAATAGAAACAAATTGTAAATAGTTTCAAACTATGAAGAAGCATATGAATATAATGAAGTTTTCATTTAATATACTTTGTTAAGGTATGAAGTGTTATATGGCGAATAAAAAATGAAGTAAATTGATAATGATGATATTTTATTTATTTAATCAGCATAATGTCGCCAAGGAGAAGACAACGTAATCAGGAAGCGGAATCACATAATGATAATCAAGGGGGTCAAAGAAACCCTATGCAAGAGTTCATTAATATTAAAGAGTTTAAAAGTGTAGGTCCACATAAGTTCAAAGGAACGATGGACCCATTAGAGGCCCAGACATGGGTAAAAGAAATAGAGAATCCATTTGTTATTATAGACGTAGCTGAGGTGCAAAAGACTTCTTTTGCAACCTATATGGTGAAGGGGGAAGCCAACTTTTAGTGGGAGGCTCACCAGGGTGGGGCTAGAACAGATGTGGTGGCGTGAGAACAATTCAAGAAGATATTCTTCGAGGAATTATTTCCCTATAGGCATGCAAGGAAGGATGGAGATTAAGTTCTTAGAATTTAAGCTAGGGGACATGCCAGTTCCCCAGTACGCGACCAAATTCAATGAATTGGCAAGGTTTGTTCCACACCAAGTGGACACTAAGGAGAGGGAGGCTTGTAGGTTTGAGCACGGCTTGAAACCCTAGCTCTATAGTAGGATTTCGATGTTTCAGAGTGCTTCCTATGGGACCATTCTGGAAAAGGCGATTATAGCAGAAGAGGGGAGTGAGGCAGATCTAAGCATGTAAGACATGTGGAAAGACTCATCTAGGAGTTTGTTTAAAAGGGGAATCAGTTTGTTATAACTGTGGACATGAGGGTCATATATCACCCAATTGTCCTAATTCTAAGAAAAACCATGGTTGTTTTGTATGTGGGTCATTGGACCTCATGGCAAGAAATAACCCAAAGAAGGTGTCGGAGGAGAGTAAGGGTGTTAGTAGTGGTAAGTTAGCCATTACTGGACCACCATCGTCGGGTAGACCTATGGCCATAATTTTATTATGACGGTCCAAGATGTGGTTGCATCAGAGAATTTAGTAGCAGGTATCATTCCAGTCAATACAATGAATGCTTATGTGCTGTGTGATTGAAGTACTACTTTTCTTTTTAGCATGTGAATTTGCTAAGTGATTAAGTTCATTTTCGAAAGGATTACAAATACCTTTATATGTTAAGGTAGAGAATGGGGAAATAACTTTCGTTGATTATATTCATGGAAATGGTTTCATGAATAAGAATGGTAAGTAAGTATCGATAAATAAGTACCGATATGTAAGACACATTCGTTCTTTTGAGGCTTTTCAATTGAATGTTTGTGTGAATTGTATCACCGTGTAGTACCATATGTCAGGTTGGAAGAGACCCAGATTTGGGGGCGTCACAAATTAGATAGCCTTACAACATACAGAATGCAAATTTGAAGCTGGTCAAACCACTCTACTCAAGTTGTTCTTGAGGTTTCTGGGTTGCCCAGAAACAAGAACTTCGTGATCAGTTAATGACCTTTGACCACTTATATCTTTCAACCTGTTAATCCAATTAACCTGATTCTTCTTCTAGCTTAATAAGCTCATGTGATAATAAAACTAGCATACAATTAACAAACTTTAATATTAACATATGAGGATCTATAGGCTTTGACATTAGGCTGTCAGGCCTGTTTTTCCCATATTTCTAGATTGGTTAAAACACCACTTTGGTGCATCTAGATGTTATGGAAGCATGGTCTACCAACCCAGAACACTTACTAACATGTTATTACACATAATTAAACAACATAACATCAAATCTAACTTAGCATCAAAGAGCTAGGGTTAAATAAGGGTTTGCACCTTTCTTGAGAGATTTTTGCTTTATAGCCTTTGTATATGATCTTGCTATTACCAGAGATTTTTTAGGTATGTAACATGAGTGTATATGTTGCAATTTTTTATGGGTTTATCCAGAGGATGGACTGCTATTTATAAGCTTTAGCAAGTTAAGGTTTTTAGTCATTTTTCACCTCCTTTCCTCCATAAATATCTAATCATATGTACTTGCGCTGCTTGGGGACTGTTATCAAACCATGTGATGTCTTGAAACTTGGTTTGGTGTGTTGGCACATGCTTGTGAGCTAGTTCACCTTGATTAGTAGCCTAATCTTGCCCCAATCCACCTTCATCTTGAATAGGGTTTTGATTTTTATGATTAGGATTACTTAATGAAGTAATTAACACCAAATTAAAGTTTAATAGCTATGATTAGGGTTTTAGATAACATAATTAGGGTTAGGGTTTAGGGTTAAGGTATTGTAATCTAGATTTAGGGTTTCCTAACTTAGGGTTTGCAAAAATCTTAACAAGCAAGACAAAGCGTTTTGTCAGTGTAAGCACGATAAAGCAACTTGTCAAAACATATATACCGAAAAGTCCAAATTCGAAAGAAAAAAAATTAAGCACGAGGTGTCAAGCATGTCCACATTCAGGTAAAATCTATTTGACCTAATTTCTTCAGTAGAGTATAAAACAACGTAATACACATCTAGAATGGAGATATTTTATTTAATAAACACAAAATTTACATAATCGAGTCTTATTATTGTTTTGGGATTTCACATTCACTCCCCTTAATAAGAATTTCGTCCTCGAAATTTAAAGTATAAGTTAAGTAAATAATTAGGGATAATTCTCTCACTTTTTATTTTTGAGCTCCCATGTAGCCTCTTCAACGTTCTGATTTCTCCAAATCACCTTAACCGATGTTATCACTTTATTTCTTGGGACTTGCTCTTTCTGGGCGATGATCTGAACAGGTTCTTCTATATAAGACATATCTTCTTCAATTTTGATCGGCTCATAGTTTATAATGTGTTTATATAGTCATAAAACGGATACATGAAACACATTATGGATATGGTTTAACTTAAGAGGTAGTGCTATTTCATAAGCTACTTCACCTATCCTCCTCAAAATTTCAAATGGTCCAACGAATCTCAAACTCAATTTTCCTTTCTTGCCAAAACCTATCTTACCCTTCCAAGTGGACACTTTCAAGAAAATGTGGCTTCCAATGCTAAAATTTCGTTGTTCTCGATGCGGATCGGTTTATTTCTTCTTTGATCTTGAGACGTTTGTAATCATTCACGTATAACTCTGGTTGTCTTAGTAGTTTGTTGAATTATCTCGGGTCCTAACATTTGTCTTTCCCCGACCTCATCCCAACAGAAAGGTGTTCTACACTTTCTACTATATAAGGCTTCATAGGGTGGCATACCTATGCAAGCATGATAACTATTGTTGTAGGCAAATTCTACCAAGGGTAACTGATCCTCCCAACTTCCTTTGAAATCCATGATACAGGTTCTCAGCATATCCTCTAGTGTTTGAATGGTTCTCTCACTCTGCTTGTGACGCCCCCAAAATAGGTCAATACAACCCATTTTGAGTTGCCAAATATATGGTACATAATTTAAATACAAACTTCATTTATACAATTATTAACTATCGTGTAAAATACGACAAAACATAAGCTTAGAGTTTTAATACAAACATTGTCTTGTAAACAATATTCAAACTCAATTAAAGTCCTCATTATAACGATTATCACACTATTTTATACAATAGTGAGGACTACTATAGCAACTATCTTGGACCATCACTCCATTCCCCGACTAGTCCCAGCTATATTCTCATTTTCTGAAGAGAACTGTGACGCCCCCAAATTTGGGTACTTGAAACCCGAACTCGGTGCTTCACGATACCATTTCTATGAGCGGAATTCTATGAATAATAATAACCATAATATGAATAACAACTTAATTTACATAATTATCAGAGTTTATCTCCCCAGGTACGAGACCTTAAAGTACATTCCAAACAATATATGATATTATTTATATATATATCATTGTCTTAATAATATAAACTATTACAGCAACTACCACAAATCTTATTTAGTTAGCTTTCCTTTTCCTTTGTTTCTGCACGAGCTTTCTAGTTCTTCAAACTTAGCTGAAAACATTTAAATTAAGCAAGAATGAGCATTTAAGTGCCCAACAAGTAATAACAATAATATATATTAGCTGAAAGAATTAAATGTTTTCTTTGAAAGACACTTCTACAACGAATCAACAGTTCTGAAGTAAGCTGTACCAAGAATAATAATAACATAACAACTCTCTTTCACATTTTTGAAACTACATATTGACTATAAGTAGGGTTAAGTGACATATCATGAACATTGTTTTATTTTTCGAAAAGGTTAAACAGAAATTCATCTGCAAACCGTCATAACTTACGGACACGGGGGTGATCAGCCCGTTGTGTCCTGCATTGATCAATACTACATTTTAAGAACTCTCTCCGCCTTGGGCGCATAAAAGTTTTCCCTATGTAAGGGATGTTCATACTTGTCTGGGTTCTAAAGCAAAGGTTTTATCTTGTTCAACAATAATCTATAATTTAACCTATATATATATATATATATATATATATAAGGGTATTTGATAAAGGTATATCAACATGTGATTAAATACAATGATTATCCAAGTGGGGACACTTATATAACCATTTTATAGAAATTGACGAACATAATATATATCTGAATTGTCATATACTAACATGTTGATAAATAATGAGCGGATATAGAATATGTCGCAGTAGAGTTTGATAATATAGCATAATAATAATTTAATTCTGAAACTTCTTACTCATGTCCATTGCATAAAGGAAATGCAAAGGTAGGATACTTGCCTGAGCTGCTGCTTACAATAACACAACTTAGATTAATCTTTTATACAACGACCTATCAGTAATAAGATCATTCGTTCGATTAGAATAATATACTATAACACATAGTACTGCATTTTGCAGTCAGCACATAACCTAATCACATTATCACACATATCCAACAGTCATTGAATCATAATTAATCATTAATACAGTCAAAATATCCAAGTCTAGATGAATTTCTGAAATATGTCGGTGTACCGACAGCTTTATTGGATAATTTTTGAGTCTAAGACTCTATACTGTATTTCAATATCCGTAAGTATCAGTCATATTATTTTTAAATGACTTAATATAATTTTAAAACATTTATTATAATTTATCATGAATTTTCAAACATCGGAATCATATTTAAATGATTTAAACATCAAATAATTCTATTATCATTAACATTTAATCAATATTAAATTATTAATGAAACTGTTACCAAAATATTAAAGTTATGTATAATAACTCAAAATGCTTTTAAAACATTTATATTACTCTTAAATGATTTTTAAAACATTTAAAATCATTTTTAAATAATTATCATTAATATTAAAATATTAATGCACTATTTATCCAAATATTAAAAGTCATTAATTATAACTTAAAATATTTTTAATTCATTTATATCCTTTTTAAATGATTTTTAAATAAATAAAACCATTTTTAAACTATTTATGTAATATAATTATTAAATAAACTAAATATCATAAATATTATATTAATATCATTAATATTAAATTAATAATATTTTTCATGACAAAATATCCAAAGTCATATTTTATAACTCAAAATATTTTTATGATACTATAAATGATTTTTAAAATCATTAATTCTATTTTCCATAATTATTTCATATATTTATTAAATAACTTAAACATCATTAATATTAATTAATTAATGAAATTTCATCACAAAATATTAAAATTCATCAAAAATAACTTAAAATATTTTCTAACACAATAATATAATTTTTCATGATTTTTCATGAATTAAAATAATTTATTTAATATTATAATTAAATAAATAAATACCTTTTTATATTCCAAAAATACTAAATATTTTTGAAATATACTCAAAATAGTTAAAAACTATTTTTTAGACTTTAAAATAATTTTTCAGAATTTATTAAGTATTTTTATTAATTAAAATCTAATTTTTCTAATTTTTAAATCATTTTTGGAATTTTCAGAAATTAAAAATTTTAAAATAAATCAAAACCTTTAGCGACGCTTATCTGTTGCCTTAGGTGTTCTTGAGCCTCAAAAACACTGACAAGGCAGTTATCAAGGTGCCTAGTTTGACCGATTATAATTCTCAATACATTACGTTTCTGGGCAATCTAACACTTGGATCTTGTAGGGCTCATGTAATACTACAATTACCAACAAACATCATGACTAAAAAATATCAGATCTAAGAGTTATTAGCCATCAAAAAGTCTGACAAGGCTGTTCTTCGACTGAAGAACAGTCGAGGTGCCTACTTTGGATCCATATAACTTCCAATCTGTGTATTGTTTGTGTGATCTATCAATTGAAGTGTGTAGACAACATGTAGGACTACAACTAAAAATCATCATAACACATTAACATCATAACATGAGCAAGATCTAGCTGGTCAAACTTCAACACGGAATCTGCTCAAAAAAATTTTGGGTTTGTGTTCTTCAGCGTTTTCGGTCAACGGGTTTTGACCATGAATAACTCCCGATCTACAAAAGCTATGAACTTGATTCTTTTTGCATATTAAAGACCACATATCCGACTACACATAACAACGTTTAAACAAAAATAATCTTGATCGAGCAAAGATTTATAAGCTCTGACATTTGCCAAAAAAATATTTTCTGGACACTTAGAATATTTTCTGGGTTTGAAGAACAGCCGGTCAATGTCGGTCAACCCACTTTGATCTTAAATAACTTTTGATCCAAAATAAATATGGACCTGATTCTTTTTGGAGATTAAAGACCACATAACAAGCTACACATATCAACTTTTAGAACACAAAACACATTAAAGATCACAGAGATATAAGGCTTGACATTTGCCAAAAAATCACAGAAAATGAAATTTCTAGATTTTGGAAATCTTCAAATCCGAGCTTCTAAATGTTATGGATCCAACATCTAGCAACCCAGATCATCCTTAGACACTATAATCAACATGTTCTAACATTTAAACATAACATCTAACACCAAAAATTGAAAAAAAAAATCAAGCTAAAGTTTATACCTTTTATAAGCTTTGATTCTTGATTCTAGGCTACTGATTTGCTATGGAATTTCGTGGGACTTGATTATAGACTGATATATGATGATATTTTCGGAGGTTCTAGAGAGAGAAGCTCAAGGATGAGAGTAGGACAAAATGTTAGTGTGTGATTACATTTATTTAGCTCCAATCTATTTATAGACCAAGTGGATTGTCTTGGATGCTTGAATTGAATGATTCCATCTGATTTATTGAGCCTTGGATGCTAAGTGGGTAGGGTAGGAATGTTGGCTAGCAATGATACACGAATAATTCATTAATAATACACTAAAAGGGCATTTTGGTAATTTTCATTAAAACTGAAGGGCATTCTTGTCCAATGTGATTAAATCTAGGGTTTAATCACTAGATTGTAAATCTTAAAATTACCCAAATAATTTCTAGGGTTTGACAATTTAAAATAATTATACAATAACATTTTAATTAAACACAATAAATTAAAATTAGGATTTTTAATTAGAAAAATAGGGTTTCTTAATATTAACAATTAGGGTTTCCTAATTAACCATTAGGGGTTCCTAATTGTCTGTATATTTTACTAACACATTAATTACGATTTCTAATTTCAACCAATTAGGGTTATTTAAATAATAACTAGGGTTTCTCCTAATTACGGAAATTCTAATATACACAATAAAATTCATATAACGTAATTTCTACTCAGTCTTGAACTCACAACTAAGTTTAACAATTAAGGCTTAAAAATACGATATAAGGGTCATGATATAAATTTACCATAATTAACCAATCATTATCTGTCCACACATATACAGTACATATATATAGCACTAAAAATTCAAAATATATATAATATTATATTATTATTCTCGTCTCTTGATAAAAATCTAATTTAGGGTTTGGATTCCATAACTTACTTATCCATCGTATACAACATCAATAATCAAGTTATAATAATTAACTTAAATATTATGAACAGATTCATATAATAAAATATTTATTATCATAATTCTAATTGTCTTTTCATATATTATTTAAATAATATCCAATCATGTTTTCATGGAAAATAATTAATAAAAATATTTCAGCTTATAGAAATTAATTACCATAACAATATAATTTGTAGTAATTAATAATTCCAAAATTATTTCCAATTTTTCAAGTAATAAATATATTTGCATTTATCGTACACATTACTTGACACTTATTCTAAAAAAAAATTCATATGCAAAAATTCCTTATTTATTTTTATAGAAAATATCAGGTTATTACAAGAACAATGAAAGAAAATGGTGAGCTCAACTAGCCCAGTAAAAAATATTATGACTAAGATAATGTAGAATAAATTATCCTTAGTCCTCAACAAAGAAAAATCTGATAGAATACAATAGGTAACAAGTTTTAGATCAACAACTGCAACGGAATAAGTAATCCATTAGAAGAGTCAAGTAGAACATGACGTCTACTATCTTCTATGATTTAAAAGTCCATCATCAATATATTATCCCTGAAACACCAATCAATTAGTATTTCAAATCAACAAATTATCCATGCACTACGGGCCAAGGATATCGTAGTATCACCAGTGGTCATGATCATGCCAAACTTTTGTCTATCTATGCACTACGGGCCAAATAGGACTTTCATTACAACATTTGTCTGCAACATTACAGGTCGTGATTATACCAATACATAATTTCTGGTCATAATCATACTAATCAACAGTCCATCTTTGCACTACGGGCTAAATATGACTTTCATCACAATATAAGCATGATGATGACGACAATGATATAAAGAATCATTCAAGTGAGATCAATAATAAATATTAAAGATTTATAATTCAATTTATCCATAGTTCAAGAATGTCCAAATTGTCAACATGATAACTAATTCTGGAGTAAAATTCAAGAACGATATTCATGTGTCAAAAATAATTTGGACAGAAAAGAAACCAATTTTATCGTGAACAGTACCTGAATGAATAGTACCCGAGTGCATAGTACCTCGAATGAAAATTTTGAAATTTAATATGAAAGTTCCGACCAATATTCCAATGAAATGATACTAGATGAAGCATAAAATTCAAGAATATTATACTAATTGAAGGGATTATAGAAGCAATACTTATCAAAATAAGTGTAGATTTTGGAATATGAAACAGATTAATAATATCACTTACATACTATAGAGTATGGAAGAAAATAATGTTTTTTACGAATATTGAACGAAAATAATATCCCTTACGAGTACAAAAGAAATGATATCCTATATAAGTATGAAAGAATACACGAAACTGCAAATTGATTTTCACCTGTCATACAGTAATTCGCGTAGACATATCATTTTTATAATTTAATAAAGAATGAATATGAAGGGTTATTCCCCATGCATGCGGTAATCCGCGTAGACATGTTACTCCCGCAGATTAATAAAGAATGAATACGAAGGGTTATTCACCATGCATGCGGTAATCCGCGTAGACAGGCTACTCTCGCAGATTAATAAAGAATAGAATGACGACCCTTACGAGTATGAAGAAAATAACATCCTTTACGAATACGAAAGAAATAATACCCCTTACCATAGTAGGAGACTAAATCTGACTGGTATAGCGGAGATATTCTTGAGAAAAACTTGCACTATTTGCTACACTCAAAGAATCCTTATACTCTAAAGAAATACGCACAATATTATAGAAGAAGAATTCTCTAATTCTGGTGTGATTTGCATTTCTTAACTAAGCATCCTATTTATAGGAGAATGGCATGGCACTATTTAAGATCTTCACCGGTGAACAAAACGAATTCACGAAAGCGAATTCGTCTGATTTTCTAATTTTTAGTATTCATCATTATACAATAAAATATTCTAATAAAATAAAAACTTTATATAAAATATAATATATTCTAATTATAATCTAATAAAACAAATAACTTTATATATAATATAAAAAGTATTCTGTTTTATACAAAAAGTTTTCTGTTTTATTACTATTATAATAATAATAAAACAAAACTGAGACAACTTTCTACCAGAGATTTTGAAAAATGAGTAAGTGGGGGTCCATGTAATAAGCCGAACTTATAACAAATACTTCATGACAACCCCTCTATTTATATCAAAAATTGAATAAATATTTACCACGAATCACTTATCTTTAATTAACACATTTTTAATCTTTCAACAATTATTCATCATTAATATTATAACTCATAATATTGACAACCAAATCATTCTTAGGAAAGAGGGGGATTTTCGATAAGGATTTTTCCTTATTGGCGCGAAATTAAATAATCTAACCCCTTTCCTCGATAGAACTTTCTAGACATTGTCAATAATGTAAATAATAATATGAATAACTATGTCATCTCAATTATTGATTTAATAATATAAAATATTGTGCAGATGATATTATGACAATAATTGAATCAATAATATGAGATACTATGCAGCAACTACTGTGGTAATTATTAAATGAACTGAGTGACTTCTTACGTAATCATCAATAATCAGAGATACTGTATAATACCGTGTGCTACTGTACAATCACGTGTATTACTGTTCTTTTATCTCTGGTATTTTAACAGATAACAATAAAAGTTTTGTCGTTATTTTTATAAGAAGGTTATTTCTGTCGTTTTTTATATCTGATAGTCATTTCGTTGTGGGGTCCACCAATGAATGTGCCGTCATACGAATATTCCTCAACAAAAAGAATATTCTCCGACCAAATAAATATTTTATAACAACTTGCTTACTTGGAAAATTTGCACATATCACCCATAACTATAACATTATATCAAATCACACCTTATTATTCAAAATAATATTTAGAGAAAATTAAATCTTGATTCATAAAAAGTTGGGGTCTTACAACCTCCACTTCTTATGAAATTTCATCCTCAAAATTAATGTACGTATCTGATATGTCGAAGAGGTGAGGATACCTTGTTTTCATTTTATATTCTAACTCGCAGGTCATTTCCTCAATATCATGGTTTCTCCATAAAACTTTGACTTGAGGTATAACCTTTGAGCATAGAATATGTTTCTTCTTATCCAATATCTTGAAAAATACCTCCTTATACGTTAAATCTTCCGCTATCTCATCTGGTTCTAATTCAATAATGTGGTTTGGGTCTTTCACATATTTACGTAACATAGATATGTGAAAAACATTATGAACACGAGACATACGTAGCGGTAAGGCGAGTCTATAGGTCACAGTTCCTACTCGGTCGAGGATTTTAAATGGAACAATAAATTGAGGGTTGAGATTTCCTCTCTTCATCGATTCTTACTTTTTGAATAACACCTTCTTCTTCATATTCATCAGCTCCAAGTTTATAGCTTGAGGAACTTTAACTTTATCGATTAAAGTCGGTTCTACTCATATATTTGACATCATCACGTCGGTCCCTAGAGTCTTTAATTTTATCTCCATCATTTGTAAGTCATACGAAATGGGTCTTTGTGTTTGACAATATCACACTCGTACCCGCCTATGGTCTTCTACTCAACGCGTCAGCTACTACGTTCGCTTTTCCAGGATGGTATTGTCAAAACAGGTGCTGAAATGAGTTTTCTCTTGAGTTCTTGGAAGCTCTTCTCACATTCCTCGCTCCATCCGAATTTTGTATCTTTACGAGTCAGCTGAGTTAATGGAGTGGCGATTCGAAAAAATCCTTCCACGAATCTCCAATAATAACCAGCTAAGCCTAGAAAGCTACGTATTTCTATTACTGACTTAGGTTGCTCTCAACTGTGATTCATATTCCAACCTTGGATAGACCCTCACAATGGCACCTATCAGCTTACCGTCGTACAAATATGGCGTACCCTATGGAGAGTTTGGCTTTGGTGCATTTCACAAAGGAAGTCACCATATAGAGGCTCGGGTACCAACTCTTGTAGTTGGGTTTTCAACTCTTGAAGTTCAATAGGAGCCACTCGATATGGGGTTTTGGAAATGGTTTTTGTACTTGGTTCAAGGTCAATACAAAATTCGATTTCACGCTCTCGGGATAGGCCTGGAAGTTCTTCGAGGAATACGTCAAGAAATTTATTAACAATAAAAATATCATTCAAATCTAACATATTTTTGTTTAAATCCGTAACATAAGCTAAGAAGTCTTGACATCTATTTTTTAATAAACGAATGACTTTATGGCTTGATATGACAGTGATTGACTTTAGTGGTTTGGTTGCTTGAATTCGCATAATAGGTTGGTTAGGAATATGAAAACTAACAACCTTACAAAAAATAATCAATTTTAGTATGATGAGTAGTTAACCAATCAATCCCTAAAATCACATCAAATGCAAGTATTTTCAAAGAGATGAGATCAACAGGTAATGTGAAAGTGCCAATTTGAATCAAACAAGATTTATAATGGTGGATGTAATGAAGGTTTCTCCCAATGGAGTTTCAATAGATAAGTCAAAGTATAATTTCTCAGGGGTCAAGTTTAAACATTGAGCACAAGTAGGTGAAATAAAAGAATAGGTAGAACCAATATCAAATAACGTATAGACTTCGCGAGATTTTTTGATTAGCTTACCCGTGATAACTTCGTTCGGGTTCCTCACTTTTTGAGAAGTCACGACAAACACTCTTCCTTGAACCATCGACTTTGACTTGTCCGGGACAGCCTTTTGTGTCACCATCCTAGCTGGACTTGACTTCGCTGCATGATAAAATTGAGCTAAGTGACCTTCCTTTCTGCAATTGTAACATACTTTAGGTTGATGTGTACAATTTGGACTGATGTGTCCCTCCTGTCTTCATTTGTAGCATACGACCAGTGGTCGTTCTCCTTCCTTAGAAACGAGTGATGCTACTGCTGCCGATGTCTTTTCATTGTCATTGTTGAATCTTTTCTTCTTAAAGTTATTCCCACTTAGTTCACCTCTCCTATTATCTTGGCCATGATTACCACTGAAGTGGTTACCATTTCTGGCATGATAATTTCCACCACAATGGTTATCATTGTTCCAATGGCCATTGCCACCGGTACGATTATTATCGTGTTGTTGGTCGTTGTCTTTTGGTTGAGCTGACTCATTATCGCTCTCCAATAACTGAGCCAAATTCACAACATCTAAATATAAACAAAGTTTGTGAGAAATGAGGTATTGACAAATTTCAAGCTTCAAACCACACAAATATATTCGTGTCATTCGCTCCTCATTATCTACCAAATGGGATGCAAATCGGGATAACTCCACAAATCGTATTGCAATACAGTTATGTTGTTCTGCTCCAATTTAATGAATCCCAACTCCTTCATGTGATGAATACTTTTGGAAAATACTTATCATTGAATAATTCCTGGAACTTGTCCCAATACATCTTCAGTGCGGAAAGATGAGTACGTTTACAGATTTCCACTAGTAATCTGCCTCTCCTCACAATATAAAGGTGGTGAAGGGAACCTTTTGCTCCTCCGAGCATCCCAAAACATCAAATATCTTGGTGATCTGCTTAATACATGCCTCTGCCTTAAGAGGCTCTGGCTTTCCCAAAAACTCTGGCGGTCCCAACTCCTTGAATTGCTTAGCAATGACCAACCGTGAGTTACTATTGTTTCCACCTACATTTTGAACATGAATCTCTCTCATTTGGTGTTGTATAAATTGTAGAAAGCTCCTAAACATCCCAACATTCATCATCTGTTCGGTGTTATTGTTTACATGAGGATTATTTCCTTCTTGATGCATATTATCTTGGTTATTGATTGGTGGTGTCTCAATGGTCTCATGTGCTCCATTGCTTATCTCAAAATTTTTAGATGTCATTCCCAAACACTACCACAAAATAAGGGTTAATTCACCCGTAGACAGATCATTTCCACAATTTAATAAAAAATAAATACGAAGGGTTATTCACCATGCATGCGGTAATCTGTGTAGACAGGTTACTCTCCAGATTAATAAAGAATGAATATGAAGAATTATTCACTATGTATACGGTAATCAGCGCAGACATGTTACTTCTGCATATTAATAAAGAATAGAATGACAATCCTTATGAGTATGAAGAAAAAAACATCCTCTATGAATACGAAAGAAATAATACCTCTTACCTTAGTAGGAGACTAAATCTGATTGGTATAGCAGAGATATTCTCGAGGAAAACTTGCATTATTTGCTACACTCAAAGTATCCTTATACTGAAAAGAAATACGCATAATATTATAGAAGAAGAATTCTCTGATTCATGTGTGATTTTCATTTCTTAACTAAGTATCCTATTTATAGGAGAATGGCATGGCACTATTTAAAATATTCACGGGTGAACAAAACGAATTCATAGATGCAAATTTGTCTGATTTTCTGATTTTTTTGATTTTTACTATTCATCACTGTGCAATAAAATATTCTAATAAAACAAAAACTTTATATAAAATAAAATATATTCTAATTATAATCTAATAAAACAAATAACTTTATATATAATATAAAAAGTATTCTGTTTTATATAAAAAGTTTTCTGTTTTATTACTATTATAATAATACTAAAACAAAACTGAGACAACTTTCTACAAGAAATTTTGAAAAATGAGTAAGTGGGGGTCCATGTAATAAGTTAAACTTACAACTAATATTTCATGACAATTGTGACGTCCCCAAATCTGGGTATCTTCCAACCCGACATATTGTGCTACACGGTGCTATAGTTCACACATTCAATCAATTGAAATACCTCAAAAGAGTGAAAATGTCTTCTATATATTCCAAAACAATATTTCCATTCCCAGGTTCTTTATAACCATTACATATGTTCTTGTCATAATATCAAATAATTACAATATTCATACTATACTATTACAAAGGCAATCTATTTGTTTGCCTTAGCCTTCCCTTTACTTTTATTAGGCCCGTCAGTCCGTTCGGTCTTAGCTGCATTCATATGGTTCAAGCAAGAATGAGCATAACTAGCTCAAGAAGTATGATAATTTTATTTAAACAACATTCTTGAATCATATAAATCGTATATCTTCAATAACTAAATCAATAGTTATGAAGTACTACTGATAATTCAAAATAGCACTTCTCTTTTCTTTAAAACGTTTCACAATGAACAACATTCATTAAACATCAATATAGGTCCAAGACCTTGAGCCTTTCATTCTTTCTTTGAAAAGGACAACCCGACACCAAGTACGTAAGTCCGGCATATCTTACGAGCAAGTCTAGGTGATCAGCCTATAGTACTCGATGTTGTACAACACTACTTTCTTTAAACGTATGTACGTTTAAGTTTTGGCAACCTCACGTGCCTGTCGTTTGAAGACAAAACATTTGTTTATGCATACTCAGTCTTTCTTTGAAATCAATACCAAAATAGTTTGGCAAAACTTAACAACATTGATAATGGTTCGATAGATTGTAAGAAATCTACAAACACATTAAGTCTAGCCGAAGGAATTGGCTTCGACTTCATCATACATCAATTCATGCTTAAGGTAAATGAATTGCAAAGCTTGTCCAGAATGAACATAGACAAGGGTTAGAACACTTGCCTTCAGCGTCTTCTACAGCTAATAAAAATTCCCTTTGAGTCTTTAAGGATTCTACAATATATGTTCACATAACATACCACATTAGGTCATAAACAATCATGTATGGTCACTACTATATGTTACCCTTCTTCTTAACCTAATCATTCCTTAGATTGTTTAACATTCGTTATGGATTATAGTATTACATTGCATTTATGTTTACGTAATCGTTTGTCTCCTTTTAGTCATCATTCTAAAGGTTTTAAACATTCTTTATTAAGTTTACTTTAAGTTAATTAAATTTTACAATTCACCTTTAATAACTTTCTACATTTATATTCATTCCTTACTGGCTGTGTTCTAGTGTTGGCGCTGCGGCGCCAGCTTCCTTCATACAACTCGCGTTGCGGCGCAGGTTTACAGTACCTCTGTCTCAACCTCGGCGCTGCGGCGCCAATGTCCTACACTACAACCGCTCCGCGTTGCCACTTCACAGTGGTTGGGGTTCCCGCCTAGCACTGCGGCACTGGCTTTCCCCTCTTGGGCCGCGCTGCAGTGTCGGCCCTGCCTCAGAGAAAAATTTCACAAATTATTTTCTTATGTAAAATTCTCGGGCTCATAACTTGTTCATCCTAAGTCCGAATTGGCTCATTCAAAAGCCATTAGCTAACAAATCACACGTTCTATGATTTCATTAGAAAATATTTCATTTTTGAATATTTCAACTCAAAATTCACCGATTAGTTTATTATTACGAAAACTTTAAACGTTCGCGAACGTTCAAAGCTCGTTTCTCCATTCTAAGTCAGAATTTGGTTATTTTCGAGTTCATAACTCTAGAATACAAATTGAGACTATTCTCCATCGAAAACTAATGTTTCCAAGCTAAATGGTGACTTTTGACTTTCATTCCGAGAATTTAACGATTTCGACGATTATCGTCTAATATCACAAATTTCGCCATAACTTCGTTACTTGAGATTTTTACACCGTTCAAAATTGATTCATTCCATCATTCTAACATCCTAACCAAACATATTTCTTTAAATCGTTTACATGAAAAAGTCTAACATGTTCTTCATTAGGTCAAAACTTTTATTAATAAGATTTTCGTACAACATGGTCTATTAAAGTTTAAGTTCTCTAATAACCATCCTTGCTGTAACGAACGAGAATTTTGTAAATTATTTTAAATATTTATTGAGTTAAATAAATATTTTTCGATGATTTAATTATTAGATTTAATAATTAATTGATGCAATGGTGGTAGATTAATTTAATTATGTGTTACATTTATTAAATTAATGTAGAGAATTTTTATTATTCGAGTATGTTATTGTGTGAGCTTATTGAATTAAATGAAATATTTAATTAAGCATGATGTTATTTAATTAATGTAATTATTAATTAGAGATTTAATAAATTATTATTATTTATTAAAGAGATAATTAATATTGTGACTACGTGAATTTATGAGAAATTATTATATTTTATTTAAAGTAAATTAAATAAAATATTAGATTTATCTTATAAGAGTGTGACATTAATTAAACTATATTGTAAAGGTGTTATTAAAATAAAGAGTTTTAACTTAGTTGCTAGCCAAACATGGCACTAAGAGAGGTTAGGGTCAGTTAACCCATGACTGGGTAACTGACCACCAATGCGCATCTGATCCTTCCTAATTGATTACGACGTCTTCTCTTTTCATTTTGTTCTAAGTCTGATAAAAATCACAGAGAGAATTCAGAGAGAAAACTTGAGAGTTCAGAGATTTTGAGAGTTAGGAAGAAATTGGAGAAGGTTTCAATACTACTAATCTACGTTTGGGTAATCTCTTCAACCCAATTTTTATTATTACGCTCTTTAAAAGTTTCACGAATATAAGTTTCAAAGTTTTGGTTTAACCTCTTTAATTGAGTTAGGAGTATTGATTATGAGTTGTATATGTGTTATTTTATATCACACCGTATTTAATTATATATTGTTGCAAACCATAACATCAGTATTGTGAAAACATGTCGTACATATGTTATTTCAAAATAAACAGAGTACGTGATATGGCCATATGGCCATATATGTGATAATTGATGTATTGATTATATATTATCCCTAAATTTTACACCCTTACATTATTGAGCATGTCAATACGGAGAGATTGGAGTTTAAATGAACGGATTCGGTGTTATAACTAATCCGTAGGGAGAATTTTCATATAATGTTTTCTAAACTTCACGAACATCAAAGTCAGTAATTTTGTTAGGCTTTAAATCTGTTAATAAGTGTTTAAAATTGGTTTTGTCAGTATATAAATGTTGGGTAATGATTATATATAAATTATAGCATATGGGTATGTTTAATTTCGAGTGGAACTTTAAGAAATTTGGAGAAATTGGCAAGTTCTGCGATTTTCGCGAACTGCCATTTCTGTACCTGGTACGCCGCGCCGCAGCGCCGGCTGCCTGTTCATTTCCCGCGCCGCAGCGCCACCGTGCCATAGCGCCATGACTCGAGCCACCGCAGCGCCAACGGCCCGGCCGCAGCGCCAATGGCCCGGCCACAGCGCCACGGCGCCGCAGCGCAAATCCTTAGTTCAATAGTGGCGCCGCAGCGCCACTCCCCAGAAAATTCAGAAATGTATTTTTAAAAAAATGATTAAGTCTAACAATGTGTTAGTGGATTATTGTAATGAACATGTAAACATGTTAGAAGAATAATGTGATGATAAAATAGATGTTTAACATGTAAATAACATAATTACATGTGATTTGAATTATTAAATTTCATAATTAGTTTGGTAATTCACGAAGTACAAATGATGACAAAGTGAAAATTGATTAAGTATAGTCAATAATCAAAGTAGACAACGAGAATGAGTTTATATTAATTAGTTAATTTATAATTAACTGGTATTGTGTATATGAATGGTATGTAGGATTTAATTCAAAGAACGTGCTTAGTTAAAGCGTAATCTACGCACGAGGCAAGTATCATATCCCTAACTCCATTCTATTGAGCAAGTTTATTTAAACTTAAACGTTACTTTCATGTCGAGCAAGTTTCTTAACCCTACTTTTTAATATCTTTCAAGATTATTAATTACCTTGAATAAGTTATCATTTCTATTATTCGAGTTCAAGAATGATATTACAGATTATTTATATTGTCAAAGCATGATTCAGTTATACAATAATTGTTCTATTGTATACGTTTGAGATTATTATTCAAATTGAATATTATTATTGTTGAACCTTATTAGACTAGTGAACCTTATTGATTCAACTAGTCCATAGTTGATGAGCGTTCTAAATTTCAGAACCCTTAATGAATTTATCCAAACCAAACTTCCTTTGGTGCGGACTCGAATGTCAAACTGAGATGAACAACCCTGTATAAGGGATTATTTACGCTTTAGCGTTAAGATATTGCGCACAGCATGGTACTAAGGGCTGATCCCCCTAAGTACGAGAAGAAGGTCCATAGTCTTATGACTGTTAAAGGTTTCAAGTATATTTCTTGTTAACCCAGGACATAGTTCAAGGTCTTATGACCCTCAGAATTCTTTTGATTCATGTTATTTATTCTTAATTCAAAAGTTGAGCTTTATTCAGATGTCTTTGTTTATTTGCATGTTATTATACTGTTGTTTCATTATTATACTTGTGGGCATTGTGCTCACTCTTACTTAATAATAACATTACAGTTAAGAACGAAAGAAGCGATGAACCCTCCACTAGTAAGGGCAAGGGTAAAGTTAGCAAGTGATGAAGACTTGTTATTTTAATTGATGATGTATTTATGTTTAGGACTTATGTTGTTGTTTAAGATTTTTTTGTTTAGAATTCCGCACAGATGTTTTAAGGTTAGAGTAACTTGGGATTTATTTATGATTCAGTTGATGTAACCCTTAAGGGAAGAGATTTTATTATGATTTCTATCTATTGTATGGTTTGATATTATTTATGGGTAGATAGATAGATGATGCTTGTATAGTGAACACCAAATCCCGTGGAATCGAAGTACCCGGATTTGGGGATGTCACAGGTTGGTATCAGAGTTGTAGGTTATGAACCTTAGGTGGGGGAACAACCTTAGGTAGTAACCTTATAGAAAGAAGATAGTAAAGGAAAACTCTTATTGAGTTTTAAGAAATAAATTTTTGGTAATTCATTGAAGATAATAAAATACATTATGTGTCTATGTGTTAATTTATGTGCTCGTTAGTACGACTTAGTAACTAAAAACTTAAAATGTTGTTGTCAGGATGACGAATGTTGGAGAAGCTAGTCAAGCTGGGGAGGAAGAATCCCGATTACCTATAGTACCGACTGAGGAGGAGCCCCGAGACATTCATGTTGTTAGGGAACAGTTAGTTCAGAGGGAGTCATCTCCATTGATCACCGTTGTTGGTCAGGAGCATGAGCCCGAGACTGATCCTGAGGAGGAGTTTGATGAGGAGGAAGAAGAAGAGGAGCTACCACGGTACACTGTTGATGCTGAGATGTATGACACACTATATGATCGTAACGTGGAGTTACAAGATGAGGTTCGGGAATTGACTGAGCGAGCGACTGTTCAGCAGTCTACTTTAGAAGAGAAGAATAGAGAGATTGTGACCCTTTATACACGTTTAGGAAACGTGGAGTGGGATCTGGTTCATGAGAAGGGTCAAACCGAAGATAAGACTGAGGAGATAGAGAAGCTGAAGAAGGAACTGAAGGAAACCTCCGGAAGACTGAAAATAGCAGAGGAAGGATGGGTAAGAGAATCACATCGAGCTGATCGTGCAGAAGATGATAGTCGTGCAAAGAAGGCAAAGCTTGAAGACACGTATGCCACACTTAATCATGCGATGGATGAGGTTCAAGAGCGAGTGTTAAGGTACCCGATTCAGTTTGAAGGACTTTCATCGTATATGTTGGATCGCAGGACGATGTCTCGTATCATGAATGAGGAGCGTGGCAAGGCTATTGAGCACCTTGGAAGACATGAATAGAATCTGTTTATTTATGTGAAAGACTTATATAGTTTTATGTAAATTCCGATGTGTTTATGAACTAAGGAATATGTTAATATTTGAATGTTTTAAATCCTGTGGATTCTTTATTCCAGGATAGATGATGTAAATAGCAGTATGCTATAGTTTAATGTTAAAACTTTTTATTTGAATGAAAAGATATCAAATTGTTTGAGATGATGTGTTAAGTGATATGTTAAATTGTTAAGTAATGTCTTAACTATGTAGAGAAATAAATAAAGTTCTAATAAACATTTATTTAACAGAAAAATGCCGCCAAGGAGAAGACAACAACGTCAACCGGCTCAGGAAGAGTCAACCAACAATAACAATAATACCAACGTTAATTCAGTTCAACAGCTAGTTAATTTACTAACTGGAGTCATGAATAACCAACCGCAAGCTCCACCTAGCACAACGTTTAAAGATTTTAAGGCGGTGGGACCGCCAGAGTTCAAAGGTTCCAGAAACCCGATCGAGGCTCAAACGTGGGTGATGGAAATGGAGAAGGTTTTCGACGTTGCTAGGGTTCGAGAAGATCAGAAGACCGTTTTTGCGACATTTATACTGAAGTCTGAGGCTAGCTACTGGTGGCAGGCAAACAAGATGCGAGGAGGTGAAGGTGTAATTACATGGGAGAGATTCAAAGAGATGTTTTTCGAAATGTATTTCCCAGCTAGTTCGCAGAATCAGATGGAAGTGCAATTTCTGGAACTGAAACAGGGAAACATGAGCGTGCCTGAATACGCGGCTAAATTCGATGAGTTGGCAAGGTTTTCCCCGTATCAAGTACACACTGACGAGAGGAAAGCCAGACGATTCGAACAAGGACTGAAGCCTTGGGTATACAGCAAGGTATCAATGTTTCAACTTAACACGTTTGCGGGAGTTTTGGAAAAGGCCATTCTCGCGGAAGGAGGAAGTGATGCAGTGACTAAGTACAACCAAGAACAGAAAAAGAAAAAGAGTGAGAATGAAGGTAATAACAAGACTGGTGGAAGTAATATTGGAAATAATAATAATCAGAAGAGGAAGTGGACGGATAACTCGACAGCTGGAAGTCAACACGGAGGGCAGAAAAAGAAGATAGAAGCATGTCCGACTTGCGGCAAGGCAAATCTAGGAGTTTGTTTGAAGGGAAAGAGAGTGTGCTACAATTGTGGTCAGGAAGGCCACGTAGCACCAAATTGTCCAAACCCAAAGAAGGGCGCTTGTTTCAACTGTGGTTCGAAAGATCATTTAGCAAGAGGCTGTCCCAAGAAGGGATCGGGAGGATCAGGACAAGGAGAAAACCAGAGAAATAGCAGAGGAAATACCTTAACCATCACCGGACCACCTGCAACAAACCGACCAACCGCCAGAACTTTCAATATGACGGTGCAGGATGCAATCCAATCTCGTGAGGTGGTGTCAGGTATCATTCCGATCAATGAAATTAATACTTATGTTTTGTTTGATTCGAGTGCTACTTGTTCCTTTATATCCGAAGACTTTGCTAATAGTTTAGATTTGCTTATGGATGAATTGGATTACCCCATGAACATAGAAATTGCGAATAAAGAAATAATCCCTGTTAAGTACGTGTTTAAGAACTGTAGGGTGGATATTAAGAGTAATATCATGAATGTAGATCTTATCCCTATTCGATTGGGGGAATTCGACGTTATATTGGGTATGGATTGGCTATCCAATTATGGGGCTGTAATTGACTGCCAAAAGAAGCGTATTAACCTTATGACTCCGTCAAAGGTTGTGTTTTATGGTAGCAAGTCGCCTAGACAAGCGAGTTGTCTGACGATGTTGCAGGCCAGGAAGTTATTAAGATAAGGCTGTGTAGGATATTTAGCTTACATAGTCGACAGTCGAAAAGAGAACCTGAAGGTAGAGGAGATACCGATTGTGAGAGACTTCGTCGATGTATTTCCAGACGATTTGCCAGGACTTCCACCAGATAGAGAAGTAGACTTTGTGATTGATTTGGCGCCCGGAACTGCTCCAATATCGAAGGCACCATACCGAATGGCGCCAGTAGAGATGAAGGAATTAATGGTACAACTACAAGAATTGTTGGACAAAAAGTACATTCAACCGAGCGTATCGCCGTGGGGAGCGCCGGTGTTGTTCGTAAAAAAGAAGGACAGATCGATGAGGCTCTGCATTGACTACAGAGAATTAAATAAGGTCACGATTAAGAACAGATATCCATTACCGAGGATCGATGATCTGTTTGATCAATTGAAGGGAACAAAATACTTTTCCAAGATTGACTTGAGGAGTGGTTATCACCAACTGAAGGTGAGGCCAGAGGATGTACCGAAGACAGCGTTCCGAACGCGATATGGTCATTATGAGTTTTTAGTAATGTCGTTTGGTCTTACGAATGCTCCTGCAGCATTTATGGGACTAATGAATGGTGTATTCAAGCCGTTTTTGGACAAATTCGTGGTGGTATTTATAGACGACATTTTGGTATATTCCAAAATAAAAGAGGAACATGAAGAACACTTGAGGTTAACATTGGAAGTATTGAGAAAGGAGAAGTTATATGCTAAATTTTCAAAATGCGAATTCTGGATCGAGAGAGTACAATTTCTTGGTCACATAATCGATAAAGATGGAATTTCAGTAGATCCATCCAAATTAGAAGCTGTGATTAACTGGGATCAGCCGAGAACGCCGTCAGAAGTAAGAAGTTTTCTTGGATTAGCATGATATTATAGAAGATTCATATAAGATTTTTCTAAGATCGCAACTCCGTTAACGAATTTAACTCGAAAAGCTGTGAAATTTGTTTGGACGGAGAAGTGTGAGGAGAGTTTTCAAGAATTAAAGAAGAGGTTCAGTACAGCGCCTGTGTTATCTCTTCCGGATGATACAGGAAATTTTGTTGTTTTTAGCGATGCGTCGCATAAAGGACTTGGCTGTGTGCTGATGCAAAACGGCAAAGTCATTGCGTATGCATCACGGCAGTTGAAGGATTACGAGAAGGGTTACCCAACCCATGATTTGGTGTTAGCTGCAGTTGTTTTTGCTTTGAAAATTTGGAGGCACTATCTATTCGGGGAGAAGTGTGAAATATATACGGACCACAAGAGTCTGAAATATATTTTTACACAGAAAGATTTGAATATGCGTCAAAGAAGATGGTTGGAATTAATCAAGGATTATGACTGTGAGATTTTATACCATCCGGATAAGGCTAATGTGGTTGCCGACGCCTTAAGTAGAAAGGGTCGTGAGAAATTGATGATGTTGACTGCTCAGCAGGAGCTATTTGCAGATATGGAGAAACTGGAGTTAGAAGTGAAGTATCCTATGGAGATTGATGAGAAGCTATTTCAGATGCAATCTGGTACAACTCTACTAGATAGAGTGAAGGAGGCTCAGCTTCAGGATGATGAATGCAAAAAGGTAACATCGAAGATATCTGAAGGAACCAAACCAAGATTTAAGATGGATAAGGAAGGAATATTGAGATTTGAAAGCAGAATTTGGGTTCCGCCAGTACAAGAAATTAAGGAAGAAATTTTGAGTGAGGCTCATAGTTCAAGATATTCGATTCACCCTGGTAGTACAAAAATGTACCAAAATCTTCGACAACATTTCTGGTGGCCGAATTTGAAACGTGATGTTGCAGAATGTGTTGCCAAATGCCTGGCATGTCAGAAAGTTAAAGCAGAACATCAGAGACCGAGTGGATTGCTACAACCGTTGGAGATCCCTGAATGGAAATGGGAACATATTACGATGGACTTCGTGGTTGGCCTTCCGACGACTCAGAAAGGCTACGGCGCAGTATGGGTTATCGTTGACCGACTGACGAAATCCGCGCACTTCCTTCCTATCAAAATCAGATTTAACTTAGATCAGTTGGCAAGATTATATGTGAAAGAGATTGTTTCGAGGCACGGAGTGCCGGTGTCTATTGTTTCCGATAGGGATCCGCGCTTCACATCAAATTTCTGAAAACGTCTTCAGGAATGCATGGGTACACAACTGCGAATGAGTACAGCTTACCACCCTCAAACAGACGGACAGAGCGAACGAACGATTCAAACACTAGAAGATATGTTACGAGCCTGTGTGATGGACTTCAAAGGAAATTGGGATGATCACCTACCGTTGGTAGAGTTCGGCTACAACAACAGTTACCACGCTAGTATTGGTATGCCGCCTTACGAAGCGTTATACGGCAGAAAGTGCAGAACTCCGCTTTATTGAGATGAAGTTGGTGAAAGACGATTGCTAGGGCCAGAATTGGTACAGCAAACGGCAGAAATAGTCAAAGTGATCCGAGCACGACTGATAGCAGCTCAGGATCGACAGAAGAAATACGCTGATCCACATCGTAAAAATATCGAGTTTGAACTAGGTAGTTATGTCTTCTTGAAGGTCTCTCCCTAGAAGGGAAAGATCAGGTTCGGAAAGAAAGGAAAATTGAGCCCAAGATTTATTGGACCCTTTGAGGTACTGCGAAGAATTTGAAAAGTTGCGTACGAGGTAGCCTTACCTCCAGCACTCGAGAATATCCACAACGTCTTCCACGTTTCTGTGTTACGACCTTACAAACCTGATTACAAGCATGTAATTGAATACGAACCCCTACATTTGGAGAAAGACTTATCTTACGAAGAAATTCCTGTCCAGATTGTCGACCGAAAAGAACAAGTTCTGAGAAATAAAGTTATACCTTCTGTTAAGGTAATTTGGAGGAACCACAACGCTGAAGAAGCTACGTGGAAACTCGAAGAGAATATGATGAAGAATTACCCTCATTTATTTACTTAATTTGAGTCGTGATTCTGGGGACAGAATCCTTTTAAGGGGGGAAAGATGTGACGAACGAGAAGTTTATAAATTATTTTAAATATTTATTGAGTTAAATAAATATTTTTCGATGATTTAATTATTAGATTTAATAATTAATTGATGCAATGGTGGTAGATTAATTTAATTATGTGTTACATTTATTAAATTAATGTAGAGAATTTTTATTATTCGAGTATGTGATTGTGTGAGCTTATTGAATTAAATGAAATATTTAATTAAGCATGATGTTATTTAATTAATGTAATTATTAATTAGAGATTTAATAAATTATTATTATTTATTAAAGAGATAATTAATATTGTGACTACGTGAATTTATGAGAAATTATTATATTTTATTTAAAGTAAATTAAATAAAATATTAGATTTATCTTATAAGAGTGTGACATTAATTAAACTATATTGTAAAGGTGTTATTAAAATAAAGAGTTTTAACTTAGTTGCTAGCCAAACATGGCACTAAGAGAGGTTAGGGTCAGTTAACCCATGACTGGGTAACTGACCACCAACGCGCATCTGATCCTTCCTAATTGATTACGACGTCTTCTCTTTTCATTTTGTTCAAAGTCTGATAAAAATCACAGAGAGAATTCAGAGAGAAAACTTGAGAGTTCAGAGATTTTGAGAGTTAGGAAGAAATTGGAGAAGGTTTCAATACTACTAATCTACGTTTGGATAATCTCTTCAACCCAATTTTTATTATTACGCTCTTTAAAAGTTTCACGAATATAAGTTTCAAAGTTTTGGTTTAACCTCTGTAATTGAGTTAGGAGTATTGATTATGAGTTGTATATGTGTTATGTTATATCACACCGTATTTAATTATATATTGTTGCAAACCATAACATCAGTATTGTGAAAACATGTCGTACATATGTTATTTCAAAATAAACAGAGTACGTGACATGGCCATATGGCCATATATGTGATAATTGATGTATTGATTATATATTATCCCTAAATTTTACACCCTTACATTATTGAGCATGTCGATACGGAGAGATTGGAGTTTAAATGAACGGATTCGGTGTTATAACGAATCCGTAGGGAGAATTTTCATATAAAGTTTTCTAAACTTCACGAACATCAAAGTCAGTAATTTTGTTAGGCTTTAAATCTGTTAATAAGTGTTTAAAATTGTTTTTGTCAGTATATAAATGTTGGGTAATGATTATATATAAATTATAGCATATGGATATGTTTAATTTCGAGTAGAACTTTAAGAAATTTAGAGAAATTGGCAAGTTCTGCGATTTTCGCGAACTGCCATTTCTGTACCTGGTACGCCGCGCCGCAGCGCCGGCTGCCTGTTCATTTCCCGCGCCGCAGCGCCACCGTGCCGTAGCACCGTGACTCGAGCCACGGCGCCACAGCGCCGCAGCGCCAAGGGCCCGGCCACAGCGCCACGACACCGCAACGTGAATCCTTAGTTCAATAGTGGCGCCGTAGCGCCAATCCCCAGAAAATTCAAAAATGTATTTTTAAAAAAAATGATTAAGTCTAACAATGTGTTAGTGGATTATTGTAATGAACATGTAAACATGTTAGAAGAATAATGTGATGATAAAATAGATGTTTAACATGTAAATAACATAATTACATGTGATTTGAATTATTAAATTTCATAATTAGTTTGGTAATTCACGAAGTACAAATGATGTGACAAAGTGAAAATTGATTAAGTATAGTCAATAATCAAAGTAGACAACGAGAATGAGTTTATATTGATTAGTTAATTTATAATTAACTGGTATTGTGTATATGAATGGTATGTAGGATTTAATTCAAAGAACGTGCTTAGTTAAAGCGTAATCTACGCACGAGGCAAGTATCATATCCCTAACTCCATTCTATTGAGCAAGTTTATTTAAACTTAAACGTTACTTTCATGTCGAGCAAGTTTCTTAACCCTACTTTTTAATATCTTTCAAGATTATTAATTACCTTGAATAAGTTATCATTTCTATTATTCGAGTTCAAGAATGATATTACAGATTATTTATATTGTCAAAGCATGATTCAGTTATACAATAATTGTTCTATTGTATACGTTTGAGATTATTATTCAAATTGAATATCGTTATTGTTGAACCTTATTAGACTAGTGAACCTTATTGATTCAACTAGTCCATAGTTGATGAGCGTTCTAAATTTCAGAACCCTTGATGAATTTATCCAAACCAAACTTCCTTTGGTGCGGACTCGAATGTCAAACTGAGATGAACAACCCTGTATAGGGGATTATTTACGCTTTAGCGTTAAGATATTGTGCACAGTATGGTACTAAGGGCTGATCCCCCTAAGTACGAGAAGAAGGTCCATAGTCTTATGACTGTTAAAGGTTTTAAGTATATTTCTTGTTAACCTAGGACATAGTTCAAGGTCTTATGACCCTCAAAATTCTTTTGATTCATGTTATTTATTCTTAATTCAAAAGTTGAGCTTTATTCAGATGTCTTTGTTTATTCGCATGTTATTATACTGTTGTTTCATTATTATACTTGTGGGCATTGTGCTCACTCTTGCTTAATAATAACATTGCAGTTAAGAACGAAAGAAGAGATGAACCCTCCACTAGTAAGGGCAAGGGTAAAGTTAGCAAGTGATGAAGACTTGTTATTTTAATTGATGATGTATTTATGTTTAGGACTTATGTTGTTGTTTAAGATTTTTTTGTTTAGAATTCCGCACATATGTTTTAAGGTTAGAGTAACTTGGGATTTATTTATGATTCAGTTGATGTAACCCTTAAGGGAAGAGATTTTATTATGATTTCTATCTATTGTATGGTTTGATATTATTTATGGGTAGATAGATAGATGATGTTTGTATAGTGAACACCAAATCCCGTGGAATCGAAGTACCCGGATTTGGGGGTGTCACACTTGCTCTTTCTTATCATACATGCTCCACTAATCAACACTTCTCTAACAAACTACTATTGAAGAGAGGAAGATTAATAATCTAGAGGTTGTTACCCTTAATGATCAAGCTTGGTTCTTCTTCTTTTCTACTTGATATAGCAAGTCTAGCTCTCACTTTTCTCTCTCAATATATAAGCTCTAAGTTGTTGGTTGAATTGAACAAGGCAAGAAATGACCAACAAGCTCTTCTATTTATAGGATTTCCTAGGTGAGGGTATTATGGTCAAAAGGTCATCCCACCTCCTTAAACCACCTCCTTACTATTCCTTTCTTGGGCAACACTCACCTTATCCCTTACTTGGCCACCACACTTTGTCAACTATGACTCACATATGGGGCCCACATGGGTTTCCCCATGGGTTTTTCTTACCCGTTGACCCATCGGTTCGACCTACATATCTGGTTCTTAGCTTGGGCTTTAGGTTTAATTACCTTGGGCCTAAAGTTAGGCTTGCATTTTATTTCATTGGGCTTTAACAAGTTTGCACTTGGGCTTGCCAAATTACTACACAAATCCTACACTAATTCTATTAGTCCATTACAATTAGCTTAAAGCCTTTTAACGTATAGTCTACGTATTCTTCCCGTATACTTAGTCGTATAATCATTTATTATATATGATATACTACCTTTCATATATACTCATATAATACTTCGTATCATACTCGTATTCATTTCCTCGTATAATACTCGCTATTATACGATCATCCTTTATTCAATATTTACTTTCCTTAACTTTCTCAAACTTAGTACGCAGGCAAAAAACTGTGTTAGCCATAACTGAAATATTATTACATATTCCATCCTTCCTTATTATTCTATCGTTACGTATTTCTCGAAAGTTCAAAACTATTTCCCAAGCAGAAATTGATGAATAGTGTTTTTCAGAAAATTTCTCGAAAAGCTTTTATTCTCATCTTGAAAATTCAAACACTTTAATTCTTTCACGTACCCAGAAGACTACAATATTCCGACATATTTAGGTTATAGAACAACCTTCATCTTACTAAAACGTAATAATAACATAAAATATAATTTTATTCATTATTTAATCAAATAAATTTTTTTTATAATTAATCCAAATTTCTCGGTCGTTACATCATTCCCCCCTTATAAAGATTTTGCCCCTATAATCTCGTCTTGCATTAAACAAATAGCTGAGGGTAATTATTTTTCATCTTTTCTTCAAGTTCTCACGTTGCTTCTTCGGCATCGTGGTTCTTCCATAACACCTTTACCGAAGGTATAACTTTGTTCCTCAGAACTTGCTCTTTTTTATCAATAATTTGAATAGGCATCTCTTCATACGTCAAGTCCTTCTTAATATGAATAGGTTCATATTCTATAATGTGCTTATAATCTGGCTTATAAGGATATAACACAAAGACATGAAATACATTATGTATTCGTTCTAGGTCTGGAGGTAATGCTACCATGTAAGCTACCTCTCCTACCCTTTTTAATATCTCGAAAGGTCCTATAAACCTTGGACTTAACTTTCCCTTCTTTCCAAGGCGTATCTTTCCTCTCCAGGGAGATACCTTTAGAAATACATACGAGCCTACTTCAAACTCTCGGTTTACTCGATGTGAATCCGCATATTTCTTTTGTCTGTCTTGAGCTGCTACCCGACGCATTTGTATTAGCTTGACTATATCCGCTGTCTGCTGCACCAATTCTGGTCCTATCATTAGGCGTTCTCCCACTTCAACCCAACACAATGGTGTTCTGCACTTCCGTCCGTATAAAGCTTCGTAAGACGGTATTCCTATGCTCGCATGATACCTATTGTTATACGCAAACTATACTAACGTTAGATGATCATCCCAACTACCCTTGAAATCCATGACGCAAGATCTCAACATATCTTCTAGCATCTGAATTGTTTTCTCGCTCTGCCCATCAATTTTTGGATGGTAAGCCATACTCAACTTCAGTTGCGTTCCCATCTATTCTTGCAGACTCATCCAAAAGTTTGATGTGAATTATAACAACCCAAAAAATCAGATTGTCCATAAATTAAGATTTAAAGAATTAATTATTAATAAAAGGAATTTTTATTAATAATATTCTGAATTATGTGTTTATTAATCGTTTGATAACTTAGGATGATTATAATACATGAGTATTATGGGTACGAGCAAGATTGAACGAGTAAGAATTTTCAAGACGAAAATAAAATTTTTTCGAGAACAAAAATATTTTTGGGAAAAAAGACGAAATAGATACTATTCACCCGACGAAACCCTAATGGTTAGGGTTTGAATAACCTAAGCTTTTTTGAGAGTTCGGTATGTCGAAATGACATTCCGTCAAAAGATTTGACGATA
Organism: Panax notoginseng; assembly: GCA_016801055.1. Taxonomy (NCBI): domain Eukaryota; kingdom Viridiplantae; phylum Streptophyta; class Magnoliopsida; order Apiales; family Araliaceae; genus Panax; species Panax notoginseng. The sequence continues at coordinate 118,467,214 of CM029022.1, forward strand.
ATATATCATGAAAAGTTAAGTAAACCGATAAAAGTTTTTCTTTAAAAACGTGCAAAAATCGGGTGAAATAAAAATGATAAAAAGTATTGCTATGTACTTTTCACTCGTTTAACTACGTTGGGGGAAAGCATGAAGGAAAACGCTTATTGTCAAAAAGTGTTTTTCAATTTTTTCAAAAATCCAAAGAATACGTAAAAGTTAATCGGTAAAGAAAAGACGAAATATCCAAAAATATTTGGATTCCGAGAATCGCAGTTTTTAAAACTGTCGGATGAAACCCAAAAAGACGGAACCACAAAACTTCCAAGGGAAGTTTCGTGAATAGTAAGGAGGTGTATTGAGGTGGTAGGAATAGTATGGAGGTGTGAATAGTAAGGAGGTTGGGGGTAAAATGACCAAAATGCCCCTAGCCTTGGTTTTCTATAAATAGGACGCTTAATTCATTTATTTGGGATTTTGAAAATTCTACAACTTGAGAGAGAGAGAGAGAGAGAGAGAGAGGGTTCGGATGGGAGGAAGAAGAGGAAAGGAAGATGAAAAGTTGGCTCGTGAGCAAACTTTGTCCGACGGAAGGAAATTAAAGAGGGAAGGTAATCCGAAACCTAACTTTTATATAATTTTCTTTAAGTTTCTTTGTTTAAAAATATAACGTAATGAGAATAAGAAGTAAATAATGTTAGGAGTGATTTCATATGGTTGAAATCATTCAGAAAATAAGAAATAAGAATTTGAAGTTTAGTTTGTAAATTTCTTAAGGAAGTGTAAGATTCGTAATGAATTAGAACGATTCGAGTGGATTATATGAATGAGTAGGTGAAATAAGTAAGGAATATTGTTCTTTAACATCAAATTCCAAGAAAAAGTAAAATCGTAATCAAAATATCGATTAAAAATGAAGAACGAACGAAGAACACGCGAAGAACACGAAGAACGTCGTTGATGGACAAATTTAAAACCATCGTAGTATAATTGTTGTTGATGAATAATTTTAAAACCATCACGTATAAGTTAGTTGCTTATTTCTTGGTTAGGAACGGTAGAAACGTTCATGAAGAACGGGTTAAACTTAGTTATAACGAAGTTATGGCCAAAATTTTGTAAAAGACGAATAAGAATTAAAAAGATAGTAAATGAACTCGAGCGTGTAGTGTTTCATAAGAATGTAAGAGAATGCAGAAAACGTGAGTCGTGGACTCAAGAACGAACGAGTTCCGAGTTCGGATGACCGAATTACGGACGAACGAAAAAAGAGCGTTAAAAATGTAAAACGAACAAAAAGTGAAGATCAAGCCACACGAATGGCACATTAACATATTCAGAACAAGTTTCTGTTCGAGGGGTATTGAGGTACATAAGATAAGGAATAGAATGGCTTTGGAAAAACCTCGTTCCGAGTTATAACAAATAAGTTACAAAATTTCGAAGTAAGCGATTCAAGCTTGTAAAAGAATTAGAAATCTTTCTAGGTTTCTTGCTCAGCGCCGCAGCGCCAGCTGAGCCTTGGGAGGCGACGCCGCAGTGCCAGCCCAGGATACCATGCACTATTAACTGGCACCACATCGTGAGAGTTAGTTAAGGACTTGACGCCACAGCGCCACGCCAGGGAGGTAGTTACAGAAGACTCGCGGCGCAGCGCGAGAGGAAGTAATGGAACCGGCGCCGCAGCGCCGGTGCAGGGCAAGGCCCTGTAATGAGCTTTGAAGTGCTTAATTATTGGGGAATGTAGAAGAAAGAAGTATGAACATATAGTTCAGCTAAAATAACACTTAAGCAAGTGAGTTAAACCTTTAGTGGAGGTTGAACAGAAAGATTAAATGAGATTAAAAGATAAAGAATGTAAACGCAGATTACTTAACCGATATCCATGGACCGTAGTTGTGATGAACGAACGTAATGGATTGCTATGATTGTGATTCCTTAGACGTTGAGTGATGAAGGTAACGAATAACATTTCAATGTTATGTTGTGGCAAGGTGAGATAAATGTAAAACGTATAGACGCTGTGAACGCACTGCTGTTGCAATGAACGATCAGTCTTAGCATACAACGAATGGTATGGCTTCGACATTAAGAAAGAGTAATGAACATGGGGTTCATGTAATGAATAACAAAAGTATTAAGTAAGATTCAAATGGTATCAAGAAAGCCGTAACGAACGGTAATAAGATTAATGAAAACCGATAGTGATTCAGATGGAGAATGTTAGAATGAAATGTAAGCGTTGAACACTTTAACCAACGTGAAGGTTAAGTGTACGCAACTACTAAATGGATAGAACCTACACCCCGTGTATGGTATGACCGTAAGATAATGAAGATCAATGATTAAATCATGAATTGTAAAGAACTGAATTAAAGACAATAACGTTAACGCAATGAAGCCGAATTAGTGATTAACTTGAATGATGTGAGGACCCCAAACTCGGGTACTTGAAACCCGAACTCGGTTCTTCACGATACCATTTCTATGAGCGGAATAATACTAATAATAATAACAATAATATAAAAGATCAAATTAATTTACATAATTATCAGAGTCTAACTCCCAAGTACGAAACCTTTAAACATTCATTACAACCCATGATAGATAATATATATCATAATTGTCTTAATAACATTAAACTATTACATAACATAGTAATTCGTTCATTCAGCAACCTTCCATTTTCCTTTGTTCTTAGCAGAGTTCTCTGGTCGTTCGCACTTAACTGAAAACATTTAAATTTAAGCAAGGATGAGCATTTGAGTGCCCAGCAAGCAATAGCAATTATATATATATATATATATATATATATATATATATATATATATATATATATATATATAAGCTGAAAGGATTTAAATGTTTTCTTTGTACTATTCTTCTACAACCAGTCAATAGTTGTGAAGTATTCTGAACCGATGATAATAACATAACAACTCTCTTTCAAATTTTTGAAACTACATAATGACTATAACTGGGGTTATGGTGACATGCCATGAACATTGTTTTTATTTTCAAAAAGGTTAAACAGAAATTCATCTGTAAACTGACATAACTTACGGGCACGAGGGGTGATCAGCCCGTTATGCCCTGCATTGATCAATACTACATTGCTAGAACGATATTATCGTTCATCCTTTGTCCGCCGGAGCGCATAAAAATTTTCCCGTGTAGGGATGTTCATACCTGTCTGGGTTCTAAATCAAAGGTTTTATCTTGTTCAACAATAATCTATAATTCAATATATCTGTATACGGGTAATTGACAAAAGTGTATCAACATGTGATTAAATACAATGATTATCCAAGTGGGGACACTTGTTTAACCATTTCTAGAAATTAACGAACAGAATATATATATCCGAATTATCGTATACTAACATGTTAATATTCAATGAGCTTATATAATATAAAGTTCATAATCTGTACAATAATAATATAGTTTAGAAACATTCTTACTCACATCCATTGCATAAAGAAAATGCAAAGGTTAGATACTTGCCTGAAGCGCTGCTTACAACTTGTAATTAAGATCTATCGCTTATCTCACGATCTATCATTAATAAGATAGTTAGTTCGATTAGAACAACATATTATAACACATAACACTGCTTATTGCAGTCAACACATAACCTAATCACATTAGCACCTATGTTTAATAACCATTGAATCACAAATAATCACTTATACAATCAAAATATCTAAGTCCAGATCAATTTCTGAACACATGTCGGTCTACCGACAACTTTATTGGGTAATTATCGAGTCTAAGACTCTATTTTATAACTTAACATCAGTACGTATCAGTCATATTATTTTTAAATGACTCAGTATAATTTTAAAACATTTATTATAATTTATCATGAATTTTCAAACATTGGAATCATATTTAAATGATTTAAATACCAATCAATTCTATTATAATAAATATTTAATTAGTATTAAACTATTAATGAAATCATTTCCAAAATATTAAAGTTATGTATAATAACTCAAAATACTTTTAAAGTATTAATATTACCCTTAAATGATTTTTAAAACATTTAAAATCATTTTTAAATAATTATCATTAATATTAAAGTATTAATGTTCTATTTATCAAAATATTAAAAGTCATTATTCATAACTTAAAATATTTTTAATTCATTTATATCCTTTTTAAATAATTTTTAAATTAATAAAACCATTTTTAAACTATTTATTTAATATAATTATTAAATAAATTTAATATCAATAATAATAACTTAATAATCATTAATATTAAATTATTAATGAAATTATCCTTTAAATATTAAAAGTTATATTTTATAACTTAAAATATTTTTAAACACTTTATTTTCATTTAATATGATTTTTAATATAATAAAATCATTTTTAATTAATTTACTTAATTCATTTAGTAAATAAATTAATTACCATTAATATTAATTTATTAATGAAATTTATCATAAAATATTAAAAGTCATTAAAAATAACTTAAAATATTTTCTTATATCATAATATAATTTTTAATGATTTTTCTAATATTAAAATCATTTTTAAATAATTTATTTAATATTATAATTAAATAAATTAAATACTTTTAATATTTCAAAAATATTAAATATTTATGAAATATATTAAAAATAATTAAAAACGAATTTTCAGAATTTTTAATAATTTATTTTGTATTTTTAATAATTAAAAACTAATTAATACTAATTATTAAATAAAAATAATTAATTTTCGCAAAAACTGTCGCTAAAGGCCGCCTATAGCGACAGAATCGTCGCTATAGGTGTTCTTCATGTTCTTCATACAAACCCAGAATTCCATGTCAGAACCCAGGCTAGCTACTTTGACCATTAGTCGTGCACGGTGTAAAGTGTTTCTGGGTTAGATATTGAGCCGATCGTGTAGTACTAGTGCAGGAGTACACGATACAACAACAACCATGATCCTAAACTGCATAACAAAAGAGATCAAAGCCCTCAAAGAAGCTGTCAGAGCTGTTCTTCATTTTCTGGGTTACCCAGAAATGAAGAACAGTTAGATAAGCCATATTTGGGCTTCCACAACTTGCAATCCTTGTAAAATTTGTGTGATATAAAGGGTTCGATATGTAGCCAGAATGTAGTAGAGTATATCTATCCCAAAACATCAAAAAAATCACAACACAATCGACAGATCCGGACCGGTCAAACCTTGTCAGACGTCAGATCATGCGTTTTCTGGGTTACCCAGAAAATGCATTTCATGAACGTCCGGCCTAGTTTGACCGCCCACTGAGATCTACTTAATCAATATTTTAGTGATATAGTGCTATAATATTGTAGTCCAAACAACAGAGTATAATCTAGATACACAGATCATTACATAATCATCATCAAGCAGTTAGATCTAAGCCCACAAAGAACCTGTCAGAGGCTTCTGGGCCGATCTGGGTTTTTTTCCAGATTTTGAAAGTCATGGCCGGTCAACGAGGTTTGACAGCCCATAACTTTCATTCTGAGCGTGATTTGAGCTATCTATCAGTTCCAGATTAAAGACAACATAACATACTACATGTATCAACCTTTAAAACACATAACCCAATTACAGAAATGGATCTACAAGGTCTGACATTCGTTGTCAGACCGTAACATGAAATTTTTCCAGAAATTTGAAAATCATTTATTTGAGCATTTAGATGTTATGGACTTATAATATACCAACCCAGATCATTAAAGTAGACTATAAACAACATCTTTTAACAACAAGTTACAAGATCTAACAACAGATCATTGAAAAAATTTATGGTTAGGGTTTATACTTTTGATGAACAAATTTTTGATTTTGTGTTTCTGATTTGGGTATGGTGTTAGTGGGGCTTGATAATGGAACTATAATGCTAGATAATTTCGTTGGTTTGGAGAGAGGGAGGTCTTGGATGTGTATTGTGAAAAATGTAAGTAACAAATAACATTTCTCTCTCCTCCAATCTGTTTATACAAAGGCTAGATACATGTAATGCTGCTATAAAGACTGATTTGCTGGAGTTTTAAGTCAATGGAGTAGTTATATTAGGTCACCCACTCCCCATATGTCAATCTTTGCAATTTACCTAATAAAGAAAATCCCAAGAGGGGTATTTCGGTCATTTCGCTTGCAAATTTTATGGTAAAATAGAACTTGGCAAACCCTTAGGGTTTGACCCTTAGGGTTTCACCCTAAGGTTTAATAAAAAAAACAAAAATACTATTTAGCAACTAGGGTTTGTAAAATTATAAACTAACTTTAGTTTCCAAAATTTGAAAAATTAAAATTATTAATTAGATTAAATTAATAATTTTTTATACAGGAACATTAGGGTATTATAACATAATTAACTTTGCTATTTAAACAATTAGTGTTTAAAATTAGCAATTAGGGTTCCAAGAAATATCGGTTAGAGTTTTAATTTCGCGATTAAGGTTTCGATTTCAAATTTAGGGTTTTAATCGTTATGGTCTTAAATCACTAATTAAGTTTATTTAAATTAGCGATATAAAACCTATTATACCTGACATTAATCACTGTAACACAATTCTTGACATATCAAACCTCCGGTCTAGGTCTTCGGATTAGGGTTTTAAATTTATAATTAGGGTTTCCTAATTAGCATAACACGAAGTAACACATAACACATATTAAATAATCTTAAATTTCCCATTTAAATTGATAAATAGGGTTAAATCAATTAATGCTAGGGTTTGATCAATATACCATAATTGACCAACCATCAACAGTACATTTTTACAGTACATATTTATAGCACTGAAAAATCAAAATATTATAACATTATAATATTATTATCATTTCTTGATCAAAACCCAGAATTAGGGTTTGGATTCCATATCTGATTTTATCTGCCATAATTAACCTTATAATTAAGTAAAAACAATTTACTTAATAACATGAACAAAATTCATATAATAAAATAATTATTATAATTATCCTAAAAATCACTTTAAATAATATATGATTATATATTTTCATGGAAAATAATTAATAAAACATTTCTACCATAAATTAATTATTATAAGTATATACTTTTTAATAATCAATAATTTTTTTAAAAAAATAATTTCATTTGTAAATAATTATGTAATAAATATATTTTTACTTACCACATAAATACATATACACATAATCTTGTACAAATCCTCATCCTTAATATATAAATAAATAAAAAAAAATTTATACTCAAAATTTCTTATTTATTTATGTAGAAAATATTGGGTTGTTACATTCACCCTCCCTTATAAAGATTCCGTCCCCGGAATCACCATTTTAAAACCTATACATACACGGCACATAGTATACACAATCATTACAAGTAGATCTCGATCACTTTGATTGTACTAATATTTAACTATTTACTTAAAGCTTGTCTTTCTGATTAATCGGAAAAATTTGTTTTTTAAAAAAAACTCAAATTCCTCCTCAAAATTTATTTATAAAATAATTTACTATATATAGAAAAATCAATTATAAGAAAATAAAAGTTATTCTAATAATACCTGGAGTTCCATTGCTAGCTGCCACCGTGTCTTGAACTGTCATGTTGAAGATCCTTGCTATAGATTTTGTCGGCTTGCCAGATAAAGTTGGTCCGGTAATTGCCAAGGCTCCGCCGCTTTTTTCCACGTTTATGCTTTCTGCCTCCGTTCCTCTTTTCGGACAGTCTTTCACCTTATGGTCCTTTGATCCACAGATAAAACACCCACCAATTGTCTTAGAATTGGGGCAGTTGGGAGAGATATGGGCCTCCTGCCCACACTTGAAACATGCGAATTTTCCCTTCAGACATTCTCCTAAATGATTTTTCCCACAGCTCCCACATTGTACCACCTGCTTCTTCTTTACACCTTCTTGTTTTACCTGCACACCACTAAAGTTGTTCCCCTTCCTCTTATCCCTCCTACTTCCACTGTTTGTTTCCACCTTCCCAGCTCCCTCAACCTTACCCTTATTTCTTCTTTCTTTGTTGTATAGGCTCATGGCCTCACTCCCCTCTTCAGCAATAATAGCTTTCTCCATGAGTGATGCAAATGTAGGGATTTGCAACACTGTCACTTTATTGTAGAGCCAGGGTTTTAATCCCAGCTCAAACCTTCTGGCTTTCCTAGCCTCCGTATCAACTTAATGCGGAGCAAACCTAGCCAACTCATTAAACTTAGCGGCGTATTCTGACACCGTCATATTTTCCTGTTTTAATTCCAGAAATTTTACCTCCATCCTAGCCTGCATACTAGATGAAAAATAGTTTTCGAAAAATAGAGTTTTAAATCTATCCCATGTGACTACACCTTCTCCTTCCCTAGCCTAATTTGCTTCCCGCCAAAAATTTTCTTCCCCCTTCATCATGTAAGTGGCAAAAGTAGTTTTATGCCCCTCATCTACCCTAGCTACCATAAACGCTTTTTCAATTTCCTTAACCCAAGTTTGAGCTTCTACAGCGTCAGTTGTACCTTTGAATTCTGGTGGTCCTACAGCCTTAAAGTCTTTGAAGTTCGCTAAGCGGTTGCCCGGCTGGTTTCCAGCGACTGGTATTCCCTGTTGCATAGCTTGAGCTAACATGTTTGCAAATTGCTGTATTGGATCTGGGTGTGGTTGTCCCTCGACGTTATTGACAGATCCTTCTGCCCTTTGGTTGTGAGTTCGACGTCTTGGCGGCATTATCTAATTAAATAAAATCATAATTTAACTTACATTCTAAACCTTATCACATAAGTTTAATAATTTAAACTTATTTCATCATTTCTCAAATATAAATTCATTTTCATTAAGTCGTAGTAATTTACATAATATAACACATACTGCTATCCCTTTATGACTACAAAAGTCGGGATTTAGAAACTTGATCATTACAAAAGTTGAGAACATAACCTTACACAGACATACTAAGCACATATTACATTAAACACACCTACACAACAGAACCTATACTACCTATTTATTACTCTTTTTCATTGGACAACTTTTCGCCTGATGACCTCCTATTCCACAATTAAAACAGACACATTTCGTTGGATTGGGACAATGAGGAGAGAAATGTCCCTTCTGTCCGCAATTGTAGCAAACATATTTCCCTTTTCTGCATACACCTTCATGTTTCTTATCACAATTTGCACACCTTTCTATTCGATTAATTTTTCCTTGGTTGTTATCAGGATTTCTTATATCACGGTCTTTCATCTTTCTTTTCCCCTTCTTGCTCGGAACTGCGCATGCTTTGTTGCTTTTAGCTCCAATTTGGTCAATTTGGATTTTAAGCTTATCTTGTTCTTCCATTGTTTCTATTAATGCTTTCCGCAGTTGGCTATTTAGTAATTTTTCTATTTCCCACAGCTTTTCCAAAGAGGAAACATGGTTTCGTAGATTCTGTACTTCCGTTGATACTTGATCAGCTTCAACTTTAGTGTTCGAATCACTATCTGACAACTCCACCATCTCCGGATCTTGTACTACGTTTTCTACGATAACCACATTGTCTGAATTGTGTTCATCAAGAGCCTCTATTTCAGCTATCGGCTTCGATATTGGCTCCTTCTTTACGATCCGAGGGTAATCGAATCCTTTTTCACCTGACATCTACACATATAAATTATCCTGATTAGCATGTAATATATACACATAACAAATAATAATTTTGTATAGGTTATCTTTTATTTGGTTTGTTGATAAATTTATCCGATTCATCTCTTTTTTAAACTCTATATGAGTTATTTATATTTTCAACGTTTCCCTCTGTTCTAAGGTTATAGCCTAAGGTCTAACCCACCTAAGGTTTCTAACCCTATAGCTCTGATACCAACCTGTGAGGACCCCAAACTCGGGTACTTGAAACCCGAACTCGGTTCTTCACGATACCATTTCTATGAGCGGAATAATACTAATAATAATAACAATAATATAAAAGATCAAATTAATTTACATAATTATCAGAGTCTAACTCCCAAGTACGAAACCTTTAAACATTCATTACAACCCATGATAGATAATATATATCATAATTGTCTTAATAACATTAAACTATTACATAACATAGTAATTCGTTCATTCAGCAACCTTCCCTTTTCCTTTGTTCTTAGCAGAGTTCTCTGGTCGTTCGCACTTAACTGAAAATATTTAAATTTAAGCAAGGATGAGCATTTGAGTGCCCAGCAAGCAATAGCAATTATATATATATATATATATATATATATATATATATATATATATATATATATATATATATAAGCTGAAAGGATTTAAATGTTTTCTTTGTACTATTCTTCTACAACCAGTCAATAGTTGTGAAGTATTCTGAACCGATGATAATAACATAACAACTCTCTTTCAAATTTTTGAAACTACATAATGACTATAACTGGGGTTATGGTGACATGCCATGAACATTGTTTTCATTTTCGAAAAGGTTAAACAGAAATTCATCTGTAAACCGACATAACTTACGGGCACGAGGGGTGATCAGCCCGTTATGCCCTGCATTGATCAATACTACATTGCTAGAACGATATTATCATTCATCCTTTGTCCGCCGGAGCGCATAAAAATTTTCCCGTGTAGGGATGTTCATACCTGTCTGGGTTCTGAATCAAAGGTTTTATCTTATTCAACAATAATCTATAATTCAATATATCTGTATACGGGTAATTGACAAAAGTATATCAACATGTGATTAAATACAATGATTATCCAAGTGGGGACACTTGTTTAACCATTTCTAGAAATTAACGAACAGAATATATATATCCGAATTATCGTATACTAACATGTTGATATTCAATGAGCTTATATAATATAAAGTTCATAATCTATACAATAATAATATAGTTTAGAAACATTCTTACTCACATCCATTGCATAAAGAAAATGCAAAGGTTAGATACTTGCCTGAAGCGCTGCTTACAACTTGTAATTAAGATCTATCGCTTATCTCACGACCTATCATTAATAAGATAGTTCGTTCGATTAGAACAACATATTATAACACATAACACTGCTTATTGCAGTCAACACATAACCTAATCACATTAGCACCTATGTTTAATAACCATTGAATCACAAATAATCACTTATACAATCAAAATATCTAAGTCCAGATCAATTTCTGAAATATGTCGGTCTACCGACAACTTTATTGGGTAATTATCGAGTCTAAGACTCTATTTTATAACTTAACATCAGTACGTATCAGTCATATTATTTTTAAATGACTCAGTATAATTTTAAAACATTTATTATAATTTATCATGAATTTTCAAACATTGGAATCATATTTAAATGATTTAAATACCAATCAATTCTATTATAATAAATATTTAATTAGTATTAAACTATTAATGAAATCATTTCCAAAATATTAAAGTTATGTATAATAACTCAAAATACTTTTAAAGTATTAATATTACCCTTAAATGATTTTTAAAACATTTAAAATCATTTTTAAATAATTATCATTAATATTAAAGTATTAATGTTCTATTTATCAAAATATTAAAAGTCATTATTCATAACTTAAAATATTTTTAATTCATTTATATCCTTTTTAAATAATTTTTAAATTAATAAAACCATTTTTAAACTATTTATTTAATATAATTATTAAATAAATTTAATATCAATAATAATAACTTAATAATCAGTAATATTAAATTATTAATGAAATTATCCTTTAAATATTAAAAGTTATATTTTATAACTTAAAATATTTTTAAACACTTTATTTTCATTTAATATGATTTTTAATATAATAAAATCATTTTTAATTAATTTACTTAATTCATTTAGTAAATAAATTAATTACCATTAATATTAATTTATTAATGAAATTTATCATAAAATATTAAAAGTCATTAAAAATAACTTAAAATATTTTCTTATATCATAATATAATTTTTAATGATTTTTCTAATATTAAAATTATTTTTAAATAATTTATTTAATATTATAATTAAATAAATTAAATACTTTTAATATTTCAAAAATATTAAATATTTATGAAATATATTAAAAATAATTAAAAACTAATTTTCAGAATTTTTAATAATTTATTTTGTATTTTTAATAATTAAAAACTAATTAATACTAATTATTAAATAAAAATAATTAATTTTCGCAAAAACTGTCGCTAAAGGCCGCCTATAGCGACAGAATCGTCGCTATAGGTGTTCTTCATGTTCTTCATACAAACCCAGAATTCCATGTCAGAACCCAGGCTAGCTACTTTGACCATTAGTCGTGCACGGTGTAAAGTGTTTCTGGGTTAGATATTGAGCCGATCGTGTAGTACTAGTGCAGGAGTACACGATACAACAACAACCATGATCCTAAACTGCATAACAAAGGAGATCAAAGCCCTCAAAGAAGCTGTCAGAGCTGTTCTTCATTTTCTGGGTTACCCAGAAATGAAGAACAGTTAGACAAGCCATATTTGGGCTTCCACAACTTGCAATCCTTGTAAAATTTGTGTGATATAAAGGGTTCGATATGTAGCCAGAATGTAGTAGAGTATATCTATCCCAAAACATCAAAAAAATCACAACACAATCGACAGATCCGGACCGGTCAAACCTTGTCAGACGTCATGATCATGCGTTTTCTGGGTTACCCAGAAAATGCATTTCATGAACGTCCGGCCTAGTTTGACCGCCCACTGAGATCTACTTGATCAATATTTTAGTGATATAGTGCTATAATATTGTAGTCCAAACAACAGAGTATAATCTACATACACAGATCATTACATAATCATCATCAAGCAGTTAGATCTAAGCCCACAAAGAACCTGTCAGAGGCTTCTGGGCAGATCTGGGTTTTTTTCCAGATTTTGAAAGTCATGGCCGGTCAACGAGGTTTGACCGCCCATAACTTTCATTCTGAGCGTGATTTGAGCTATCTATCAGTTCCAGATTAAAGACAACATAACATACTACAAGTATCAACCTTTAAAACACATAACCCAATTGCAGAAATGGATCTACAAGGTCTGACATTCGTCGTCAGACCGTAACATGAAATTTTTCCAGAAATTTGAAAATCATTTATTTGAGCATTTAGATGTTATGGACTTATAATATACCAACCCAGATCATTAAAGTAGACTATAAACAACATCTTTTAACAACAAATTACAAGATCTAACAACATATCATTGAAAAAATTTATGGTTAGGGTTTATACCTTTGATGAACAAATTTTTGATTTTGTGTTTCTGATTTGGGTATGGTGTTAGTGGGGCTTGATAATGGAACTATAATGCTAGATAATTTCGTTGGTTTGGAGAGAGGGAGGTCTTGGATGTGTATTGTGAAAAATGTAAGTAACAAATAACATTTCTCTCTCCTCCAATCTATTTATACAAAGGCTAGATACATGTAATGCTGCTATAAAGACTGATTTGCTGGAGTTTTAAGTCAATGGAGTAGTTATATTAGGTCACCCACTCCCCACATGTCAATCTTTGCAATTTACCTAATAAAGAAAATCCCAAGAGGGGTATTTCGGTCATTTCGCTTGCAAATTTTATGGTAAAATAGAACTTGGCAAACCCTTAGGGTTTAACCCTAAGGTTTAGTAAAAAAAACAAAAATACTATTTAGCAACTAGGGTTTGTAAAATTATAAACTAAATTTAGTTTCCAAAATTTGAAAAATTAAAATTATTAATTAGATTAAATTAATAATTTTATTATACAGGAACATTAGGGTATTATAACATAATTAACTTTGCTATTTAAACAATTAGTGTTTAAAATTAGCAATTAGGGTTCCAAGAAATATCGGTTAGAGTTTTAATTTCGCGATTAAGGTTTCGATTTCAAATTTAGGGTTTTAATCGTTATGGTCTTAAATCACTAATTAGGTTTATTTAAATTAGCGATATAAAACCTATTATACCTGACATTAATCACTGTAACACAATTCTTGACATATCAAACCTCCGGTCCAGGTTTTCAGATTATGGTTTTAAATTTATAATCAGGGTTTCCTAATTAGCATAACACGAAGTAACACATAACACATATTAAATAATCTTAAATTTCCCATTTAAATTGATAAATAGGCTTAAATCAATTAATTCTAGGGTTTGATCAATATACCATAATTGACCAACCATCAACAGTACATTTTTACAGTACATATTTATAGCACTGAAAAATCAAAATATTATAACATTATAATATTATTATCATTTCTTGATCAAAACCCAGAATTAGGGTTTGGATTCCATATCTGATTTTATCTGCCATAATTAACCTTATAATTAAGTAAAAACAATTTACTTAATAACATGAACAAAATTCATATAATAAAATAATTATTATAATTATCCTAAAAATTACTTTAAATAATATATGATTATATATTTTCATGGAAAATAATTAATAAAACATTTCTACCATAAATTAATTATTATAAGTATATACTTTTTAATAATCAATATTTTTTTAAAAAAAATAATTTCATTTGTAAATAATTATGTAATAAATATATTTTTACTTACCACATAAATACATATACACATAATCTTGTACAAATCCTCATCCTTAATATATAAATAAAAAAAAAATTTATACTCAAAATTTCTTATTTATTTATGTAGAAAATATCGAGTTGTTACAATTGATCGCTCTGTGTATACAAAGGACTATATGACTTGGACAATAAAAAAAATAAATCCTGAGGTATGGCATTTTGTTACCAGAAAGCCATAAGGAATAAGAAATTGACTTAACGAACGTTATAGTTTAATGGTTCGGATAAGTTAAGATAAGTTAGGTTATGGTACAATCGTAACTTTTGATGGTTGACATATGAGAGTTGGGCTAAACAATTCCTTCAAAGAGTGAAGGTATATACGAAACTGGCAACCGATCTAACTCACTGTGACGGCAGTGTAGATGAGACGGGAACTTGTTTATTGGTTATTTGTGGGAAACCACTTAGAGTACCATATGGACTACTAGCAGAGAAGCGATGTGTGCTAAGTCCTAAAGAAGTTATAAAAAGAAGATAAGAATGTAAATCATTAAATATGATGAATGTTTTGAGTAAGACATCTCCGTATGTCATGAAGTCGTAAACTGGTAATGAAAGTTGGTCGCATAAACTTAGGTTGCAAGAACGCGAACCCTAAGAAGTAAAGTTAAGTAAACCAATGTGTAAGTCAAGTATATGACTAATTGGTGTGCGCGTTATTTCCTTATATATTTTATAGGGATTGGAGTGAGTAGTTTAGCGTAAGATGTAGCTGTACGTAAGGTAAGTTTCCTAACTTCATTCGTATTTTAAATGAATGCTAGTTTCTTAAACTTCTCAGATGTTGAAATTGAGAAGTTATGTCTATGTGCGAATGTGCGATATTTGTACAAGGTGGTAGAATGTATGAGGCCTTGCGCCACAATGTGAACACTTTGGTATTTCTATGAGATGAACTGTTCTATGATTTAACTGTTCAATAAGAGAATGCTTTGTTTATACATGATCAGTTATTGTTAAGTCTGTGCTAATGATTCTAGCCAAACAAAATGTGTATGAAAAAGATTGAAGAATGAAAGTATTTCAAAGTGAAAGTGAATATTATTTTAAAATGATAGGAATCGAGATTATTCCTATTATTCAAGCGGGTTCATTACCTTTGTTAGGTTATCGAAGTTCTAAAGAAATGTTTGAATTCTTGAAGTTGTTTGTTCAACTTTTATGACTTGCTGGGCAATTTAATGCTCACACTTGCTTTAAATGAAAAACATTTTCAGCGAACGATGTTAGAGGAACTTAAGAATTCCGTAAAGATCAAGCTAATGGTATCCAGATAAAGTGTCAGTCAGAATATGAATGAGCAAGAAGATCAAGTGAAGACTTGTAATGCAGAAAGATGAAATTGAACTATAGACTAGTTTAATAAACTGTAATGTATCCTTAGTGGCGGATAAAAGTCACTCTTGTAAGATTGAAAAAAATTAATGTAATTATCATTATTTGTAATGAATAAGGTTATAAGGTAATAGAACCTAGGGTTTAAGAATGTATGTTGTTATATTTCACTATATAATTATGTATGTTTCGTAGGAACTGGGACCGTGACATACGGAATCTGGGCGTGAAAAATAGATCGAATTTCGGGGCGTTACAAAGTGGTATCGAAGCTGATAGATTTTAAATCTTAGGTATGAGTACCTAAGACTATAATCGTAGAGAGAAGGATAAGAAGATCACCACGTGATCATAGTAAATCGTAGTAACATATGATCTATTAAACGTTGATTGATTTATAGCTAATGCTATGAATGAATGGTACTACGAAGTAGTATGGGAAGAAAAACTCAGATTGAGTTATGAAGGATGGCATACGAATTAAAGAAAATTCGTATTAAGTAAAGAGAAATTTTGAAGTTGCAAGATTTTGATTGAGGACTAATGTGATAGCTGAGTAGTACGAACCTTCGAATGGGAGGGGGTTTGTGATTACTTAGTTATTACAGTGATAATCATTGGAATAGTATGTCGCGCTATCAATATGTATATGACGAGAAGGTGAATCTTTTCTCATGTATATGCTTGATAGGTAGAGAATGATAAGTTAGGTGCGAGTTCTTGAAACTCATACTTATGAAAAGTTTGTGACTTATAGTTATATACTATGTTTCTGAGCCTTAAACATATGGATAGTCCTTGATTTATTCTTGGATTACATATTACGAAGATAAGTTCTTAAACACATATGGTTACGGAAAGTTCCTAAACACATAAAGTGTGATACGTTGATGGACTATAATAAGGTATAGGAATGTTTAGACTAAAAGTAAGTATTTTCAGTAGACTTATCATTAAAGGTGCTAGAGAAGATTAAGTATTGTCGCAAGTAAGACAATAAAGGAAGGTGGGGAAATAGGATATTCCAAGTCATCTAGTTATGCTAGATTTTGAACTTTATTGAAATCTTGCTTATATGTACGTTTTGAAAATGAAAGAATTGGTTCAACTTTTGGAACCAATGGATTTAAAAGAACTATTCTGGGTATGTCTAAGCTAATTGTTTCGGCTAGACAAAAATTGATTTGAAATATCAAAATGAATTTTATATCGTCAATGCAACTGATGCAAAGATGGTAAAAGGATAGAGTTATTAATGCAATTGAACCTAGTGTTGGATGTGATATGAGGATCAACAACCAGTTATGGTATGATGTATAATGACGAAGTCATAAACTGATGAAATCCTCAACGTACTGTGAAAAGTACGGTATCATGACGTCATAAAATGTTTTGATGTATTGCGAAAAGAATTTAAAGAAGTAGTCGATGTTAATTGATTTGACTAGACGAATGTTTCAAGTTGATGTCCAATTGATTGGTATGGTCTAAGCTAATTGATGTGGCTAAGACAAATGGTATGTCATGTTTAAAAGAAAATCGAACTTTCTTTGAAGAAGTTATGCCAAGACAAATTGTTTGGTGCGGAATCTAATAAGTAAGTCTGAGGTGAACATACCCCGAAATGCGGTTATGCAATGGGTTGATCGCCTACGTATGGAAGAGGTAGTTTACTTTCTTGATGATTGTAAACTGACCATGAAGAGTTTATAGTCGATTTGACCCCTCAGCAAAAGTATGAAATGTTTTAAAGGAATTCTTATATTCCTCGTTATTCATTTTACTTCATAATTCTTGATACATTATAAAGTAAGAGAATGTTTGAAAGATTATGACTCCTTTGAAGAGAAGTTGAGAAGAAGAGTAAGCTAAAATTTTGAGGACAAAATTATGTGAAGAAAGGGTGAAGGTGATGACCAGGGTAAGGGTGTGGTTTTAAGAAATTCCGAGGACGGAATTTTTATAAGGGGGGAAGAGTGTAACAACTCGAAAAATCGGATTGTCCATAAATTAAGATTTAAAGAATTAGTTATTAATAAAATGAATTTTATTTAATAATATTCTGTGCTATGTGTTTATTAATCGTTCGATAACCTAGGATGATTATAATACGAGAGTATTCTGGCTGCGAGCTAGATTGAACGAGTAAGAATTTTCAAGACGAAAATAAAAATTTTCCCGGAACAAAAATATTTTTGGAGAAAAAGTCGAAATAGGCACTATTCACCCGACGAAATCCTAAGGGTTAGGGTTTGAATAACCTAATTCTTTTCGAGAGTTCAGTATGTCGAAATAATATTTCGTCAAAACATTTGACGATAATATATCGTAAAAAGTTAAGTAAGCTGATAAAAGTTTTTTTCGAAAAATGTGCAGAAATCGGGTGAAATAAAAACGACGAAAAGTATTGCTATGTACTTTTCACTCGTTTAACTACGTTAGGGGAAAGCGTGAAGGAAAATGCTTAACACAAAAAAGTGTTTTTCAGTTTTTGGGAAATCTGAAGAATACGTAAAAGTTTATCGGTAAAGGAAAGACGAAATATCTAAAAATATTTGGATTCCGAGAATCACAGTTTTTAAAACTATCGGATGAAACCTAAAAGACGGAAACACAAAGCTTCCAAGGGAAGTTTTGTGAATAGTAAGGAGGTGTATTGAGGAGGTGGGAATAGTATGGATGTGTGAATAGTAAGGAGGTTGGGGCGAAATGACCAAAACGCCCGTAGCCTTGGTTTTCTATAAATAGGAAGCTTAATTCATTTATTTGGGATTTTGAAAATCCTACCACTTGAGAGAGAGAGAGAGAGAGAGAGGGTTCGGATGGGAGGAAGAAGAGGAAAGGAAGTGGAAAAGTTGGCTTGTGAGCAAACTTTGTTCGACGGAAGGAGATTAAAGAAGGAATGTAATCCGAAACCTAACTTTTATATAGTTTTCTTTAAGTTTCTATGTTTAAAAACATAACTTAATGAAAATAAGAAGTAAATATTGTTAGGAATGATTTCATATGGTTGAAATCATTTAGAAAAGAAAAAAATAAGAATTTAAAGTTTAGTTTGTAAATTTCTTAAGGAAGTATAAGATTCGTAATGAATTAGAACGATTCGAGTGGATTATATGAATGAGTAGGAGAAATAAGTAAGGAATGGTGATCTATAACATCAAATTCCAAGAAAAAGTGATATCGTAATCAAAATATCGATTTAAAATGATGAACGAACGAAGAACACGCGAAGAACACGAAGTACATTGTTGATGGACAAATTTAAAACCATCGTAGTGTAATTGTTGTTGATGGATAAGTTTGAAACTATCGCGTATAAGTTAGTTGCTTATTGCTTGGTTAGGAACGGTAGAAATGTTCATGAAGAACGGATTAAACTTAGCTATAACGAAGTTGTGGCGAAAATTTTGTAAAAGACGAATAAGAATTAAAAAGTTAGTAAATAAACCCGAGCATGTAGGGTTTAATAAGAATTTAAGAGAACGCAGAAAATGTGAGTCATGGACTCAAGAACGAACGAGAACCAAGTTCTGATGACCGAATTACGGACAAACGAATAAAGACCGTTAAAAATGTAAAACGAATAAAGAGTGAAGATCAAGCCAATCGAATGACACGTTAATGGATTCATAACAAGGTTCTATCCGAGGGGTATTGAGGTACGTAAAATAAAGAAGAGAATGGAATTGGAATGACCTCGTTCCGAGTTATAACGAATAAGTTACAAAATTTCAAAGTAAGTGATTCAAGCTTGTAAAAGACTTAGAAATTTTTATAGGTTTGTTGCTCAGCGCCGCAGCGCCAACTGAGCCTTGGGAGGTGACGTCGTATCCCCAGCCTAAGATGCCATGCACTATTAACTGGCATCGCAGCACGAGAGTTAGTGAAGGACTCGGTGTTGCAGCGCCACGCCAGGGAGGTAGTTGATGAAGACTCGCGCCGCATTGCGAGAGGAAGAAAAGGAACCGGCGCCCCGGCGCCGCAGTGCCGGTGCAGGGCAAGGCCTAGTAATGAGCTTTTAAGTGCTCGATTATTGGGTGATGTGCAAGAAAGAAGTATGAACATATAGTTCACCTAAAATAACACTTCAGCAAGTGAGTAAAAGCTTTAGTGGAGGTTGAATAGAAAGATTAAACGAGATTAAAAGATAAAGAATGTAAACGCAGATTATGTAACCGATATCCAGGGATCGTAGTCGCGATAAGCGAATGTAAGGGATTGCTATGATTATGATTCCATAAACGTTGAGTGATGAAGGTAACGAATAACATTTTGATGTTATGTTGTGGTGAAGAGAGATAAATTTAAAGCATATAGACGTTGTGAAGACAACGCTGTTGCTATGAACTATCGGTCTTTGCATACAACGAACGGTATGACTTCGACATTAAGAAAGAGTAATGAACATGGGGTTCATGTAATAAATAACGAAAGTATTAAGTAAGATACGAATGGTATCAAGAAAGCCGTAACGAATGGTAATAAGATTAATGAAAACCGATAGTGATTCAGATGGAGAATGTTAGAATGAAATGTAAGCTTTGAACACTTTTATCGACGTGAAGGTTAAGTGTACGCAAATACTAAATGGATAGAACCTACACCCCGTGTATGGTTTAACCGTAAGATAATGAAGATCAATGATTAAACCATGAATGGTAAAGAACTAAATTAAAGACAATAACGTTAACGTAACGAAACCAAATTAGTGACTAACTTGAATGATCGCTCTGAGTATACAAAAGACTGTATGACTTGGACGATAAAAAAAATGAAACATGAGGTATGGCATTTAGTTGCCAGAAAGCCATAAGGAATAAGAAATTGACTTAACGAACGTTATAGTTTAATGGTTCGGATAAGTTAAGATAAGTTAGATTATGGTACAATCGTAACTTTTGATGGTTGACATATGGGAGCTGGGCTAAACAATTCCTTCAGAAAGCGAAGGTAAATACAAAACTGGCAACCGATCTAACTCACTGTGATGGCAGTGTAGATGAGATGTGAAGTTGATTGTGGGAAACCACTCAGAGTACCATATGGACTACTAGCAGAGAAGCGATGTGTGCTAAGTCCTAAAGAAGTTATAAGAAAAAGATTAGAATGTAAATCATCAAAGATGATGAACGTTTTGAGTAAGACATCTCTGTATGTCATGAAGTCGTAAATCGGTAATGAAAGTTGGTCGCATAAATTTAGGTTGCAAGAACGCAAACCCTAAGAAGTAAAGTTAAGTAAACCAATTCATAAGTCAAGTATATGACTAATTGATGTACGTGTTATTTCCTTATGTATTTTATAGGGATTGGAGTGAGTAGTTCAGCGTAAGTTGTAACTGTGCGTAAGGCAAGTTTCCTAACTTCATTCGTATTTTTAAATGAATGCTAGTTTCTTAAACTTCTCAGATGTTGAACTTAAGAAGTTTTGTCTATGTGCGAATGTGCGATATTTGTACAAGGTGGTAGAACGTATGAGGCCTTGTGCCACAACGTGAACACTTCAGTGTTTCTATGAGATGAACTGTTCTGTGATTTAACTATTCAATAAGAGAATGCTCTATTTATACATGATCCGTTATTGTTAAGTATGTGCTAATGATTCTAGCCAGACATAATGTGTATGAAAATGGTAGAAGAATGAAAGTATTTCAAATTAAAAGTGAATATTGTTTTAAAATGATAGGAATCTAGATTATTCCTATTATTCAAGCTGCTTCATAACCTTTGTTCGGTTATCGAAGTTCTAAAGAAATGTTTGAATTCTTAAAGTTGTTTGTTCAACTTTTATGACTTGCTGGGCAATTGAATGTTCACACTTGCTTTAAATGAAAAATATTTTCAGTAAACGATGTTAGAGGAACTTAAGGATCCCGTAAAGATCAAGCTGACGGTATCCAGATAAAGTGTCAGTCAGAATATGAATGAGCAAGAAGATCAAGTGAAGACTTGTAATGTAGAAAGATGAAATTGAACTATAGACTAGTTTAATGAACTGTTATGTATCCTTAGATTTAATTTTAAAGAATTAAAATATTTAAGCCTTGTTTGGTAAAAACTAAATTAAACCCTTTTTAATTTATTTTAATAAACACTTTAGTTTATAATTATAATCACATACTATATTTTAATTAAATATAGCATTTTAGCAAATATCACAGAATTATAATTTCCATTATAACTTTATTTAATAATTTAATATACCATCTAAATTATTAAATCAAAACAACAATATAACATCTCATGTTATTTCTACAGCTCTCTAAGTTATAAATTAATTTAATTAAAAAAAATTCTCTATTAAATTTAGATTCATAAATATTTACTAACAACCATCACATCAATAAAATATTTATTTCATCAAGTCAGCAATAGACACATCAAATAAATATTTATAGTATTCGATAAATATTTAATATTACAATTTGAAATTTTGGATCGTTACACTTAGTGGCGGATAAAAGTCACTCTTATAAGATGGAAAAAAATAATGTAATTATCATTATTTGTAATGAATAAGATTATAAGGTAATAGAACTTGGGGTTTAAGAATGTATGTTGTTATATTTCACTATATAATGATGTATGTTTCGTAAGAAGTGGGACCGTGACGTACGAAATCCGGGTGTGAAAATTAGACGGAATTTCGAGGAGTTACAGAGTGGTATAAAAGCTGATAGGTTATAAATCTTAGGTATGAGTACCTAAGACTATAATCGTAGAGAGAAGGATAAGAAGATCACCACGTGATCATACTAAATCGTAGTAACAGATGAGCTGTTAAAGGATGATTGATATATAGCTAATGCTATGAATGAATGGTACTACGAAGTAGTACGGGAAGAAGAACTCAGATTGAGTTGTGGAGGATAGCATACGAATTAAAGAAAATTCGTATTAAGTAAAGAGAAATTTAGAAGTTGTAAGATTTCGATTGAGGACTCGTGTGACAGCTGAGTAGTACGAACCTTAGAATGGGAGGGGGTTTGTGATTACTTTGTTATTACAGTGATAATCATTGGAATAATATGCCGCGCTATTAATGTGTATATGACGAGAAGGTGAATCTTTTCTCATGTATATGCTTGATAGGTAGAGAATGATAAGTTAGGTGCGAGTTCTTGAAACTCATACTTATGAAAAGTTTGTGACTTATAGTTATATGCTATGTTTCTGAGCCTTAAACATATGGATAGTCCTTGATTTGTTCTTGGATTACATATTGCAAAGATAAGTTCTTAAACACATATGGTTGTGGAAAGTTCCTAAACACACAAAGTGTGGTACGTTGATGGACTATACTAAGGTATAGGAATGTTTAGACTTAAAGTAAGTATTTTCAGTAGACTTAGTACTGAAGGTGCTAGAGAAGATTAAGTATTGTCGCAGGTTAGACAATAAAGGAAGATGGAGAAATAGGATATTCCAAGCCATCTAGCTATGCTAGATTTCGAACTTTATTGAAATCGTGCTTATATGTACGTTTTAAAAATGAAAGAATTGGTTCAACTTTTGGAACCAATAGATTTTAAAAGAACTATTCTTGGTATGTCTAAGCTAATTGTTTCGGCTAGAAAAAAATTAATTTGAAATATCAAAATGAATTTTATATCGTCAATGCAACTAATGCAAAGATGTTAAAGGAATGGAGTTATTAATGCAATTGAACCTAGTATTGGATGTGATCTTAGGATCAACAACCCGCTATAGTGTGATGTGTAATCATGAAGTCTTAAACTGACGAAGTCCTCAACGTATTGTGAAAAGTACGGTATCATGATGTCATAAAACATTTTGATATATTGCGAAAAGAATTTAAAGAAGTAGTCGACGTCAGTTGATTTGACTAGACGAATGTTTTAAGTTGATGTCCAATTGATTGGTATGGTCTAAGTTAATTGATTTGGCTAAGACGAATGGTATGTCATGTTTAAAAGAAAATCAAACTTTCTTTGAAGAAGTTATGTCAAGCCAAATTGTTTGGTGCGGAATCTAATAAGTAAGTCTGAGGTGAACATACCCCGAAATGGGGTTATACGATGGGTTGATCGCCTACGTATGGAAGAGGTAGTTTACTTTCTTGGTGATTGTAAACTGACCGTGAAGAGTTCATGGTCGATTTGACCACTCAACAAAAGTATGAAATGTTTTAAAGGAATTCTTATATTCCTCGTTATTCATTTTACTTCATAATTCTTGATACGTTATAAAGTAAGAGAATATTTGAAAGATTAGGACTCCTTTGAAGAGAAGTTGAGAAGAAGAGTAAGCTAAAATTTCGAGAATGAAATTCTGTGAAGAAGGGGTGAAGGTGATGACCCGGGTAAGGGTGTGGTTTTAAGAAATTTTGAGGACGAAATTTTTATAAGGGGGAAGAATGTAACAACCCGAAAAATCGAATTGTCCAAAAATTATGATTTGAAGAATTAGTTATTAATAAAAGAAATTTTTATTAATAATATTATATGCTATGTGTTAATTAATCGTTCGAAAACCTAGGATGATTATAATACGGGGGTATTCTGGCTACGAGCTAGATTGAACGAGTAAGAATTTTCAAGACCTAAATAAAAATTTTTCGGGAACAAAAATTTTTTTGGGAAAAAAGACGAAATATGTATTATTCACCCGACAAAACCCTAAGGGTTAGGGTTTGAATAACCTACGCCTTTTTGAGAGTTCGGTATGTCAAAATGACATTCCGTCAAAAGATTTGACAATAATATATCATGAAAAGTTAAGTAAGCCGATAAAAGTTTTTCTCAAAAAACGTGCAGAAATCGAGCAAAATAAAATTGACGAAAAGTATTGCTATACAATTTTCACTCGTTTAACTATGTTAGGGGAAAGCGTGAAGGAAAACACTTATCACCAAAAAGTGTTTTTCAATTTTTCAGAAATTCAAAGAATATGTAAACGTTAATCGGTAATGGAAAAACGAAATATCCAAAAATATTTGGATTCCGAGAATCGTAGTTTTTAAAACTATCGGATGAAACCCGAAAGACGGAAAGGGAAGTTTCGTGAATAGTAAGGAGGTGTATTGAGGAGGTGGGAATAGTATGGAGGTGTGAATAGTAAGCAGGTTGGGGGGAAAATAACCAAAACGCCCCTAGCCTTAGTTTTCTATAAATAGGAAGCTTAATTCATTTATTTGGGATTTTGAAAATCCTACAACTTGAGAGAGAGAGAGAGAAAGAGAGAGAGGGTTCGGATGGGAGGAAGAAGAGGAAAGGAAGAGGAAAAGTTGGCTCGTGAGCAAACTTTGTCTGACGGAAGGAGATTAAAGAAGGAAGGTAATCCGAAACCTAACTTTTATATAGTTTTCTTTAAGTTTCTATGTTTAAAAACATAACTTAATGAGAATAAGAAGTAAATAATGTTAGGAATGATTTCATATGGTTGAAATCATTCAGAAAAGAAGAAATAAGAATTTAAAGTTTAGTTTGTAAATTTCTTAAGAAAGTATAAGATTTTTAATGAATTAGAACGATCCGAGTGGATTATATGAATGAGTAGGTGAAATAAGTAAGGAATGGTGTTCTATAACATCAAATTCCAAGAAAAAGTGAAATTGTAATCAAAATACCGATTAAAAATGAAGAACGAACGAAGAACACAAAGAACGTTGTTGATGGAAAAATTTAAAACCATCAAAGTGTAATTGTTGTTGATGGATAAGTTTAAAACCATCGTGTATAAGTTAGTTGCTTATTGCTTGGTTAGTAATGGTAGAAACGTTCATGAAGAACGGATTAAACTTAGCTATAACGAAGTTATGGCAAAAATTTCGTAAAAGACGAATAAGAATTAAAAAGTTAGTAAATGAACTCGAGCTTGTAGGGTTTAAAAAGAATGTAAGAGAATGCAGAAAACGTGTGTCGTGGACTCAAGAACAAACGAGTTCCGAGTTCAGATGACCGAATTACGGACAAACGAATAAAGAGCGTTAAAAACGTAAAACGAACGAAGAGTAAAGATCAAGCCAATTGAATGGCATGTTAATGGATTCAGAACAAGTTTTTGTCTGAGGGGTATTGAGGTACGTCAGATAAGGAAAAGAATGGCTTCGGAACGACCTCGTTCAGAGTTATAACGAATAAGTTACGAAATTTCGAAGTAAGCGATTCAAGCTTGTAAAAGACTTAGAAATCTTTCTAGGTTTCTTACTCGGCGCCGCAGTGCCAGCTGAGCCTTGGGAGGCGATGCCGCAGTGCCAGCCCCAGATGCCATGCACTTTTAACTGGCACCGTAGCGTGAGAGTTAGTGAAGGACTCGATGCCATAGCGCCACGCCAGGGAGGTAGTTGCAGAAGACTAACGCCGCAACACGAGAGAAAGAAATGGAACCGGCACCGCAACGCCGGTGCAGGGCAAGGCCCTGTAATGAGCTTTTAAGTGCTCAATTATTGGGGGATATGCAATAAAGAAGTATGAACATATAGTTCACCTAAAATAACACTTACGCAAGTTAGTTAAACCTTTAGTGGAGGTTGAATAGAAAGATTAAACGAGATTAAAAGACAAAGAATGTAAACGCAGTTTACTTAACCAATATTCGGGGACGGTAGTTGCGATGAACGAACGTAAGGGATTGCTATGACTGTGATTCCTTAGACGTTGAGTGATGAAGGTAACGAATAACATTTCGATGTTATGTCGTGGAAAGGAGAGATAAATGTAAAGCGTATAGACGCTGTGAACACAACGCTGTTGCGATGAACGATCGGTCTTAGCCTACAACGAACGGTATGGTTTCGACATTAAGAAAGAGTAATGATCATGGGTTCATGTAATGAATAACGAAAGTATTAAGTAATATACGAATGGTATCAAGAAAGCCATAACGAACGGTAATAAGATTAATGAAATCCGATAGTGATTTAGATGGAGAATGTTAGAATGAAATGTAAGCATTGAACACTTTAATTGACGTGAAGGTTGAGTGTACGCAAATACTAAATGGATAAAACCTACACCCCGTGTATGGTATGACCGTAAGATAATGAAGATCAATGATTAAATCATGAATAGTAAAGAACTGAATTAAAGATAATAACGTTAACGTAACGAAGCCGAATTAGTGATTAACTTGAATGATCGCTCTGTGAATATAAAGGACTGTACGACTTGGACGATAAAAAAATGAATCCTGAGGTATGGCATTTAGTTACCAGAAAGCCATAAGGAATAAGAAATTGACTTAACGAACATTATAGTTTAATGGTTCGGATAAGTTAAGATAAGTTAGCTTATGGTACAATCGTAACCTTTGATGGTTGACATATGGGAGGGCTAAACAATTCCTTTAGAGAGCGAAGGTATATAAAAAATTGGCAACCGATCTAACTCACTGTGATGGCAGTGTAGATGAGACGGTAACTTGTTTGTTGGTTGTTTGTGGGAAACCACTTAGAGTACCATATGGACTACTAGCAGAGAAGCGATGTGTGCTAAGTCCTAAAGAAGTTATAAAAAGAAGATAAGAATGTAAATCATCAAAGATGATGAATGTTTTGAGTAAGACATCTCCGTATGTCATGAAGCCATAAATCGGTAATGAAAGTTAGTCGTGTAAACTTAGGTTGTAAGAACGCGAACCCTAAGAAGTAAAGTTAAGTAAACCAATGTGTAAGTCAAGTATATGACTAATTGGTGTACGTGTTATTTCCTTATGTGTTCTATAGGGATTGAAGTGAGCAGTTCAGCGTAAGATGTAGCTGTGCGCAAGGAAAGTTTTCTAACTTCATTCGTATTTTTAAATGAATGCTAGTTTCGTAAACTTCTCAGATTTGAACTTGAAAAGTTCTGTCTATGTGCGAAGGTACGATATTTGTACAAGGTGGTAGAACGTATGAGGCCTTGTGCCACAATGTGAACACTTCGGTGTTTCTATGAGATGAACTATTTTGTGATTTAACAGTTCAGTAAGAGAATGCTCTGTTTATACATGATCCGTTATTCTTAAGTCTGTGCTAATGATTCTAGCTAGACAGAATGAATTGAAAAAGATAGAAGAATGAAAGTATTTCAAAGTGAAAGTGAATAATATTTTAAAATTATAGGAATGAAGATTATTCCTATTATTTAAGCTATTTTATAATCTTTGTTCGGTTATCGAAGTTCTAAAGAAATATTTGAATTCTTAAAGTTGTTTGTTCAACTTTTATGACTTGCTGGACAATTAAATGCTCACATTTTCTTAAAATGAAAAACATTTTTAGCGAACGATGTTAGAGGAACTTAAGGATCCCGTAAAGATCAAGCTGACTGTATTCAGATGAAGTGTCAGTCAGAATATGAATAAGCAAGAAGATCAAGTAAAGACTTGTAATGTAGAAAGATGAAATTGAACTATAGACTAGTTTAATGAACTATTATGTATCATTAATGGCGGATAAAAGTCACTCTTGTAAGATGAAAAAAAATAATATTATTATCATTATTTATAATAAGTAAGGTTATAAGGTAATAGAACTTGGGGTTTAAGAATGTATGTTATTATATTTCACTATATAATGATGTATGTTTCGTAAGAGGTGTAATACGTGAGCTTTGCCAACCGGGCACCACATGGACAGTGCATGAAGGTGGCAGGATGACCTTCCCACATTCTCACCTCAGTTTATATGGGAAGGCGTGGTATGTCTTTATTTGCGCCAAACTTATGCCATGCACAAATGTGAGTCATGTTACCAAAGAGAGGGCGGTACTGCTATATTCCATTATTCAAGGCTTGCAAATAGATGTCGGGCACGTCATTCAGCAGTCTATTCTCTGAGCATCCCGAGGAGGGACCACAGGAGGGTTACCACATCCGTCTCTCATTTGCATTTTGTGTGCTAGGTTTGGGGTAAAATGGAAATCAGATGAGATGATTCAAATGCTTATGCCATTCTTGGACTATAAGTTGATCAGCAGGTATAAAGTGTGGACAGGTGGGGCAAACCACCCTAGAGGATTGGATTTCATAATTTCCCAAGTTGAAGCGACACAAACCCGACCACCTCAAGCTCCACCTACTTATGGCCCATCTTCAGCAGCTCATCGTGGTGTAGTTCCTAAAGCTGTCCAACGTGAAATTTATGGCTGGTTTTACAACATAGAGTCACAGAATGTCCGTTTGTCTGAACGTCAAGATGTCATTTACAACTTCTTGGTTGATCAATTTGCTGCCCAAAATGCACTGAACATCCAATTACGCCCAGGCGTTAACCTTAGCCAGTTCCCTACTACGCCTGTTTTGCCAGTGTTTCCCCCTTTCGATATAGAGATGAGCGAGGACGATGATGCTCCACCCGAGGAATAAGCTTGTCAAGGAAGTCCTCTATTTTATTTTGCCTTATTTTTCGCATGAGGACATTGCTCTAGATAAGTTTGGGGGTAGTTTATTTTTATTTGCATTAGTAGATTATTGTTAATAGGATGTGGATGGTTATTGTTAGTTAAATATTGCATCTAGGACTGCATAATAAATAGCGTTTGATAGCACGTATGTTTGGGGCCAATGATGAAGTTAAAATTTCACGAACAAGTCTAGTAAGAATTGTGAGCTAGTGAGATGATTTTCTTGGCATAATTTAAATCTTTATCTGTTTGACACTGATATTATAAGGAAAGCACATTTTGAAAAATGACCATGTTGGCTATGATAGTTTAAATGGATAGATAATAGAGTTCTAAAGGAGGAATGCTAGTGAAATGAAGGAACAATTTGAATAGCTAGTGAAGAATGAAGTTAGGCATAAACTCAAGTTTGGGGGAAAAATATTTGGAATATAAAATCTAAAATAAAAAAAAGAGAGAATAAATACCATGGCATGCTTGTCTAGTTTTGTGGCCTTTGTTACTTGAGTAAGTAAGCCCGAGAGGATTGTCTCTACACCTAGCGCCCTAAGGTCTGAATGGCTTGGGAGTCGTTGGTCGAAAGCTCGTTAAGGTAACACTGAAAAGCCTAAGGGAATAAGAAAATGCATAGTCATGAGAAAAAAAAATACAAATGAAGCGGGGAAAGTGTAAAAAGCCCTCGTTATAAAAAAAAGAGAAAAAGAAAAGCATAAGTATTCTATTTTGACTCTTGAATTTGGGTAATTGTTTGATTTAAGTTGAAGCAAGTTTATTTGATTAGTTCTCAAGTTTACACTGTATGATGCCTATTAAGAAAGCTATTATCTTTCATATTTTTGCTTTCCATTAGTTAACATGGTTGTTGAACACACACTCACAATATTAGTAATAACAGATTTGGATTCATTAATTGTTGGGATATTATTGATCTGCTTTAACAAAATGTATTAGCATGTTTTTGTGATTTTTCTGAGGCCTATGGATATATGTGAGTTATTGGATTACTGGAATTACGATCATTTAGATAGTTTCATTTGCATGGTGGGTTATTTTTCATTGTGTTTTGTGTTTTGTTTCTTGAGGTCATGCAACGATTTAAGTTTAGAGGTATTTGATGATTGGGTAATATACTCATAAATTGGATATACTTGGGCTTAAATTTGTGTATTCTCAAGTCCTTTCTTGGCATTTTTACTGTGTTTAGGTTTTGTTTGTAGATTTAGGAGCTGTAGGGGCAATTCTGGGATTTCAAGCCTATAATGGCAGAATGGTAACTAAGCTGAAGACCAGCACTGGGGCACTGGGACTTATACTAAAGACAACGCCGGGGCGCTGAGGCGCGTTATTGGTTGACCAGGGACGTGCTTTGACCTTCCGTTTGACTTGGCTTGGAACATGGAATTCAAAGTGGACTTGGAATTGGATTGGGCAGCAATATGGGAAGTATATAAGGTTTATGTTGCTGAATTAAAAGAGAGATCATACACAATTAGAGGCTGAACAAGGAGTCAAGAGGATCTTGGAAGATTTTCACATAGAGTTTTCTTCTTCTTCATTCTTTCAATTTGTGTAATTCTTTAAGGATGATTTACAAAAGATTATTGGTTTTTATTTCCGTTATGAACTAATTCTTTAATTAAGATTTCAATTGAACCGATTATGGCTATAAATTAGTTATTTAATTTATTTCAATTATTTATGTTGAAGTGAATTGTTTATCTTGCCTTGCATCTATTGATTAATTATTTGGCCAATAATTACCTTGTTACTCTAGAAGGAATTGAAAGAGGAATTCTAGGGTTAAAACTGGGCATGGTGACATGTGACTTAGTGATTTGCACAATGAATAATTAGGTTTGTGAATAGAATGGAAATATCTGTTTGCCGCATGTAACATGTAAGGAATTGGGATTGAAAAGAGTTTAATTTAATTATTTTGCATAGGAATATAGCAAGATTAATCTGTGTTAAATAGAAGGCAATTGATCACTTAGAAAAGAACTTTTGGCATTTGAGAGTTCCTGTTAACAATTCAGCAGACAAAATAATTTGGATAATTTGATAATTGATTTATAAGTTCATAATTGGGGATATTGAAGTCTTAATCCTTATTTATCTAAATTCAATCAAATCTTAGTTTTGTTTATTTGCTTTATTTTAGAATAATCTCTTTCAATTATTATAATTTATTTTTCTTAAGTTGGAAAATCACATGTTATGGTTGTTTAAATAAAATTGGATTGGTTTAGTGCTAGTAGTTGGGATTTATTAATTAGAATTCTCTATGGGATCGATACTCTATCTTATCACTCTATTACTTGTTGACCGTGTATACTTGCACGTTTGCTTTGATAGTGAAATCAACCAACAGACCGTCATTGTCGAGAGCTACACCATGACATGGGATTAGAGGTTGTATGAAGTCAGGAAGATGGAACCATGTCCTTGGTCTTCAAGCTTCAAATTCTATCCGGTGTCCTGCCTCCCGTAGTAGTCACCCGGGATTGGAATTCCTTGGTTCTTGTGGGACATTTCTGTGTAGAATGTATGTTGATATGTTGTTGAGATGGCGTAATGTGGGGTTGAGGTGGGAATATGACGATCTTATCCTTCACCGAGGTTATCTCCGATTTGGGGTGATAAAGTAGACGTTGCTAAGGGTTATCTCTGAGATTAGACTGCTACAAGTGCTGAATGTCCTCAGGGTTATCTCTGAGGTGTGCCTGTCTTCCCAGGGTTATCTCCGGGTTTTGGACTGAGTACCTCGGTGTAAGCTCTGAGGTTGAAGCTGGCTGCATGAGTTTAAAATAAGCATTTTTGGGGTTATCACCGGAACTGCAACTGTATTCCTCAGGGTTATCTCTGAGGTTAACATTGTCTTTCCCGGTGTTATTTTCTGGACTGAGACTGAATATCTCGAGGTTATCTCCAAGATGAATTATTCTTCTCCGGTGGAGTTTTCGGTATTTATGTTGTATTCCTCGGGGTTATCTCCGAGATTGGAAATGATACTCTCGGTGGTATTCTGGGATTAAGCTAAGCTATCTTCCAGGGTTATCTCTGAAAGACGATCCTACATTCCCTGCAATGTTAGTAACAGGTATACAGAAAATTTTGAGTGTCTACAAATGCCAAAGGCGCACTTGGCTGAATTTAACTTCAAGTTATACTTTCGCAACCTGTTGAAGAGTTTTTTGAGATGATCTAGGTGGTCCTCGTCCCTTCGGGACTTCACAATAATGTCATCCACATAGATTTCTATCTCTTTATGCATTAGATCGTAGAAAAGAGCCATCATGGCTCGCTGATAGGTAGCTTTGGCATTGATGAGGCCGAATAACAACCATCTGTAGCAAAAGGTTCTCCAAGGAGTGATGAATGCAGTTTTCTCACGATCCTCTTCAGCAACCATGATTTGATGGTACCCCGCAAAGCAGTCAGGAAACGGAGTACATGTCATACTGAGCTGTATTATCAATGAGTATGTGGATAAATGGAACAGGAAAGCTATCTTTAAGATAAGCCTTGTTTAGATCCCTGTATTCCATGCAAACTCGCACCTTTCCTCCGGGTTCAGGCACGGGGACTATGTTGGATAGCCACTTAGGGTATGTTGATACCATGATGATACCGGCTTCAAATTTTTTCAGAATTTCTTCTTTAACTTTTAAACTCTACTCAGGTTTTAATCGCTTGAGCTTCTGCATGACCGACTTGAATCCCTCTTTGATGGGGAGGCGATGAATGACAATGTTAGTGTACAAACTGACCATATTTTCATGAGACCATGCAAATACATCCTGGAATTGGGACAATAGAGTAACCATGTTATTCCTTTGGTTTGGAGTAAGGTCCGTACCAATCTGGATTTGTTTGGGATTTTTTGAGTTTCCAAGATTAAAAGAGGCGGTTTGATCAAGATTTGGCTTGGGTTTATATTCAACCCATTCTTTGATCTCCTGAGGTATCTCATAGTCCTCTTATATTTCCATCAAGTCTGAGTCTAACTTTACATTAAAGTTACAGTCCTTGTGGAGAATAGGCACCTCATCAGTAGGTTTAGGCACATCTAACTTTAGAGTCCTGAAACAAAATGCTTTCACTTAATATATAAAACTGTTTAATCATACAAAGTGTTAGCATGTAATGACAAAAGTATCTACTAATACTATATAGAAAAAGTAAGCAGTTATTGTTATCTACAGGGCAGAGGGAGTTTTTTCCCTTTTTACCCTTGTCGACAAATACAAGGAGTGTTGCTCCAATTGCCAAGGGTGAAGTCCTGAGGAACGGCTGTGATGAAGGGGTTGTTATCGTCCTCCTTCTCCTAAATGATGACTATAATGTCTAGACAATCATCATCTAGAATGTCTCTATTCATACCATCCGTATGGATTAGGACACGCATATTTGATAATCACCTTTCAATATCTTGTTTATGCCTACGTTCCTTTTCCTCTACTTCTGGGTCTAGAATCAGGACTTCCTTTCCTTTAGCTGGTATCGGCTTAGGAAACAGCATAGCAACCACATGGGCAGAGACCTTTAATGAAGGTTGTACAAGCTTAGCTTCTGTAGGTG
The DNA here is from genome assembly GCA_016801055.1 of Panax notoginseng. Classification (NCBI taxonomy): domain Eukaryota; kingdom Viridiplantae; phylum Streptophyta; class Magnoliopsida; order Apiales; family Araliaceae; genus Panax; species Panax notoginseng. The sequence goes on from CM029022.1 coordinate 118,501,005, forward strand.
TAGGCAATCGCCTTGAAGATGAAGGAAACTGTTTGTGCTTGTATGGGTTCCTGTAACGGGACCCAAGAGAATAGCCTACTCCGGCTGTCCCTGTTTGTCTAGGAACTTAAATTGGGCATTTAATGCCCTGATGATCCTTGCCTAACCCTTGTCCAGGTTCAAAACCCAAGGAAATCATCTCTTGACTTGTCGACATTACCTCGGTATAAACTCTGGGTATCAGAGGTGGCGTCCCAATGGGTTGATAGTGAGTATTGCTCACCTCAAGGGCCTGAAAGCTGATAGGCTCAACTTCTGTATTTAAACTGATGAGTGGTATGTCACCTTGTTTAGGACATTCTACCTCAGCATTAACAATGACTAAGCTACTGTTAATGATGTATTTGAGCTGCTGATGAAGGGTGGAAGGGACGACTCCAACTATATGGATGCATGGTTTTCCCAAAAGTAGGTTGTATCCTATATCTATCTTGAGTACATGAAAGGATACACAGAATGTGTGACGCCCCCAAATTTAGGTACTTGAAACCCGAACTCGGTGCTTCACGATACCATTTCTTTGAGTGGAATAATAACAATAATATAAATACCAAACTTAATTTACATATATCAGAATCTAATCCCAGGTACACGATCTTTAAACATTCATTACATGATAATTAATAGATATCATTGTCTTAATAAAGTCTAACTTTTACATAAGATACCACATATTTATTCTATTTGCTTTCCTTTTCCTTTGTTCTTGCTTGAACCTTCAGGTTGATCACGATTGGTTGAAAACATTTAAATTTAAAGCAAGAATGAGCATTTGATTGCCCAACAAGTAATAGTAAACAATAAATGTTGACTGAAAGAAGTAAATGTTTTATGTAAATGACACTTCTATAACGATTCAACAGTTGTGAAGTAACCTGAAGCAATACTAAACAACATATCAATTCTATTCCAAAATTTAAAACTATGTATTAACTATAATTGGTGAATAGTCGACAAACTATGAACTTTGTTTTCAATTTTCGATAAGGTTTAACAGAACTTCATCTGCAAACCGTCATAACTTACAGGCACGGGGGGTGATCAGCCCGTTATGCCATGTATTGATCAATACTACATGCAAGAACGATATTTTCGTTCATCTTATTCGCCTTAGGCGCACAAAAGGTTTCCCATGTTCGGGATGTTCATACTTAGTTTGGAATTCGAACCAAAATAATTCGGTTGGATAACAATATTGTTTTATCATGTTCAATAATATTTTTAAATCTGTATCTAGCCGAGTCAAATAGCTTAGACGATCTTTAATTAACGTATACATACTAGAAACCAATAAGTATGTATTAACATGTAATTAAATACAATAATTATCTAAGTGAGGACAATTGTATAACGATGCTTAGAAATTAACGAACAGAATAAATATCAAGATTGTGCAATAATACTGCATTGATAAACAATGATCGGATAATTTAAGAACTTGTATGAATACAATTGTTTGGATACATAATCAATAACAATAGAGTTAATAATCTGGCATAACGATAATATAATTCTGAAACTTTCTTACTTATATCCATTGCATAAAGTAAATGCAAGGGTTAGATACTTGCCTGATCTACTGCTTACAATTACGCAACTTAGTTTTATCTTTTATAATGAGACCTATCATTAATAAGATCATTCGTTCGATTAGAATAACATACTATAACACATAATACTGCTATTTACACTCAGCACATAACCTAATTACATTGTCACGGAAATTTAGCAGTCATTAGATCACAAACAAACACATATCTAGTCAAACTATCTAAGTTTAAATCAATTTTTAAAATATTTCGATGTACCGACGACTTTATCGGGTAATTACCGAGTCTAAAACTCAATTCTGTAGTTCAATATTCGCTTAGATAATTTAAATATCAGTCATATTAGTTTTTTATGTCTTATAATAATTTTTAAATAATTATTATAATTTATTATGAATTTTCAAACATTGAAATCATTATTAAATGATTTAAATACTAAATAATTCGATAATCATTAATATTAAATTATTAAATGAAACCATTGCCAAAATATTAAAGTTATTTTAAATAACTCAAAATATTTTTAAAACATTTTTATTACCCCTAAATGATTTTTAAAACATTTAAAATCATTTTTAAATAATTTTTATTAATATTTAAATATTAATGTACTATTTATCAAAATATTAAAAGTCCTTAATTATAACTTAAAATATTTTAAAAATATTTTTTATCTATTTTAAATAATTTTTAATTCAATAAAATAATTTTTAAACTATTTATTTATTATATTTATTAAATAAGTCCAATATCATTAACATTAAATTATTAATGAAATTTACCTTTAAATATTAAAAATTATATTTTATAACTTAAAATATTTTTAAACTCTTTATTTTCATTTAAAATGATTTTTATAATATTAAAATCATTTTAAAAAAAATTTATTTAATATAATTATTAAATAAATTTAATATCATTAATATAAATAATTAATGAAATTTGCTTTAAATTATTAAAAGTTTTATTTTATAACTTCAAATATTTATAAATACCTTATTATCATTTAAAATGATTTTTAATGTAATAAAATCATTTTTAATTAATTTATTTAATGCATTAAGTAAATAAATTAAATATCAATAATATTCAAATAAATACTAATATTTATGAAAAATATGTTAAATTATTAAAAGTTAATTTTTATAACTTAAAATTATTTTTGCAATTTTTAGGAATTATTTATTATTTTTAAATGATTTTTGGAAATTGATTTAATTAAAACTAAAAAGTCTGTCGCTAAAGCCTTTAGCGATAGTAAGCGTCTCCTTAGGTGTTCTTGAGGCTCAAGAACAATCAAAGTCAGTTAACGAGTGACCAAGTTTGACCAGCAATAATTTTTAATCTGTGATGTTTCTGGGTAAGCTAATGGTTAGATGTTGTAGTACTAATGTAACACTACAAGATCCAACAACAAATAAGGTCAGAACATGTCCCAAATGCAAGATGTAAAGGCCTAAAGTAGATGTCAGAGTTGTTCTTCATTTTCTGGGTTACCCAGAACTGAAGAACAATTCGACTGTCCTACTTTGGGCTTCCACAACTTGTAATCCTTGTATCCTTTTCGTGATATAATGAATCTAGTGTGTAGCCAACATGTAAATGAAGAAATCGATTACATAAAATCAATATAACAACAACAGAATCAACCGATCTAAACCGATCAAACTATATCAGAGATCACGATCTTGAGTTTTTTGGGTTACCCAAAAAACATAAGCTGTGATTGTTTGGCCTACTTTGACCAGCCACTATAATCAACTCGTTTGATGATTAGGTGTTCTAATAGCATGAATCTACAGTCTATATACCAAACTACAAACTACATACAACTACAAACACAAATCAACAAAAACATGAAAGATCTGGGCCCATGAACTTGCTGTCAGAGCTTTTTGGGCAAGTTCTGGGTTACCCAGAACTTGTTCGGTCATGGTCGGTCAATGAGGTTTGACCACCCATAACTTGCAATATACACATGATCAGACCTTGATTCAAGTTCCAGATCAAAGTACACATGACAAACTACAACTTTAAACATTTAAACAACCAAAAATATAAACAGATAAGGATCTATGAGGTCTGACATTCGTTGTTAGACAACATTTTCACAATTTTCCAGATTTTAAAAAATATCAAATTCGAGCCTATAGATGTTATGGATCTAACATCTATCAACCCAGATTATCTATTTGCACTACATACAACATGTTTTAACACTAAATCATAACATTTAATAGAGGATCAAGGATCAGATTTGATTTAGGGTTTTATACCTTTCTATGAACTAACTTTAATCTGGCTTCTAGATTTTGTTATGGGTGTTAACGGGGCTTGTTTTGTGACTGATCTAGCAATGGAATTTCGTAGGCTTGGAGTGGAGAGTGTTTTGGTTGAGTGTTTTTTCTCTCTCTAAATCTATATATATGATAGTTGTAATGTGTATGGCTGAAGTATATAACTAATGTGCTGAGATTTTTGCCAAATGGAAAGTTAAGAGGTAGTAAACAACTAAAGTTTTAGCAAGTTTTGCAAGCAAGCTAATAAAGAATGTGCAAAAGGGTATTGAGGTCATTTTGATCATAATTTTAATGGCAAACTTAACATTCTATTCTAACCCTTAGGGTTTGACCTTTAGGGTTTAACCCAAAGATTTTAGAATTTTAGTTTTTAGAATTTCCATTTAGGGTTTAAAATAAAAAAATTTAGTTTCTAAATTATAAATTAGGGTTTCTAAATTGATTTAGGTTTCCTAATTACATAGAATATGAAAATTAGGTTTAAGCTTCACAAATTATAATTAAGATTACTAATTTAGTAATTAGGGCTTACAATAGCAATTAGGGTTTCAATTTTTAGCACTTAGGGTTCTAGATTAGTAATTAGAGTTTCTAATTACTAATTAGGGTTCTAATCATTAGGGTTTCCCCTAATTAGCAATAAAATCTATCATACTTGATATTAATCACATAAAACAACATCTTAGCTAAACTTAAAGTCCTATTACACTTCCAAATTAGGGTTTATCAAAATAATATTAAGGATTTCTAAATCTGCACCGTAATTGACCAACCATTATCTATATACACATACAATACATATTTATAGCACTGAAATATAAATATTATTCCCTCCGTCCCATGATAAAAGTCCTTATTACTATTTTGGATAGTCTCATGTTAAATGTCCATTTTCTTTTAATAACCAAACTATTACACATATTTAGCATTAAATATCTCATACTTTTCTTATTCGAATTCTATCTCCATATTTAATGACATTATTATGGGAAATTTTGTCATTTCATTTATGTTCTTAATATGTATGAAAAATTCACCAGAACTATTATCCTGGGACGGAGGGAGTATTATATTATTATTCTCTTGCCTTGTTCAAAATTCAGAATTAGTGTTTGGATTCCATATCTGATTTATCTTGCATATATAACATTATTAATTAAGTTAAAATAATTAACTTAACTAATCTAAATAAATTCACATAATAAAATAGTTATTATAATAATACTAATAACCATTCCATATATTATTTAAATAATAATATAATTATATTTTTATGGAAAATAAATAATAAAAATATTTCTACTACAAAAATTAATTGAATATAATAATATAAATTATAATGATCAATAATTCCTAAAAAAAAATTATTTGAAATTATTCATGTAATAATTAAATTTTATTTATCACATATATACATACACTTTACCTTGCACCAATTCCCACCTTTAAAAAAAATTATATGCAAAATTTCTTATTTATTTATATTAAAAATATTGGGTTATTACAGAATATATGTGGACCAATCTTCACAGGTAGTTCAATCTCTCCAACAACATTTCGTCGGGATCAATCGAAAGCCATGATAATTGTATGGCTGCTTTGGATCCTATTGAGATTGATATTCATTTTCTCCAAGGTGGCGTAAGGGTAGATGTTTAAGGATGATCCTCCATCTATCAGAACTCCTCCTACCATATATCCGGAGGACATAACCGCTATGTTCAACGGTTTGCAATGACCCGTTCCTTCGGAAGGTATGTCATCATCGGCGAAGGATATCACAATACTATTGAAAATGTGATCAACCAGATAATGAAACTGTTCAACATCCACTGATTTTGGCAAGTGGGCTTCTTCTAAGACTCTCAATAAGACCTTTCGGTGATCCTCTGAGGAGAAAACCAAGTCCAGTATAGAAATCTATTGTGGAGCTTCTTTCAAGCTTAAAACCACCTTGGCTTCATTGTGTCCTATAGTACGGAGAAATTCTTCAATCTTTTCTATGGAAATTTTCCCCTCTGACCTAATGATAGGCTTCATCACCCGTTGGGGAAGATACAGTAGATTTTCTTTCAACACTACAGCAGTTATATTGGATGTGGATCCTTCAGCCTCTTCAAAATTCCATGGCACTTTTTGTAGGTTGACAACATGATATTGTGGCCTGAATGGCAATGTGATTGGCTTTGGCGTAGCCATTTCCAAAGGGTTTTCAACACAGTTGAGTTGAATAGGCTGAATAATATGTGGTGTGGTATCCAAGTCTCCCTTAGAGGATATAACTGCTACGACTTCCTTCCATTTTGTAGGGAATGTGTCCCTACTCTCCAGTAACACAGCGTCATTGTCTGTCATCTATAGGACACCGCTGTCAATCAGATTTTGAATAAAATGGTGGAGTGCCCATCATTCTTCAATGCTGTGACCTCGAGAGTGGGAATGGTATTGACATACTCCATTAAAATCAAACCGTCTTGAGCGTGGGCTGATTAGAGGTAGTAGAGCTGTGATTCTTCCCTCATTGATCAGTATATGCAATATCTTTTCCATCTGTTGGCCTAAATAGGTGAATTCCTTTTCGTTGGCTAAGTCCCGACGGGCTTTGGTTTTTGCTCTTTTTGCAATTTTATCCTCCAGTGTTTCACTTATACATACTAGGGTACATAACATACACAGTCATTGCAAGTAGATCTCGATCAAGTTTGATCGAACTGATCTTTAACTATTCAACATAAAGCTTGTCTATATGATTAAACTGATATTTGATTTCTAATAGAACTCAAATTTATCCTTCAAAATTTCTTTACAAAATAATTTACTATATAAAGGAAAATCATATATAAGAAAATAAAATTTATTCGAATAATGCCTGGAGTTCCATCACCAGCTGCCAAGGTATCCTAAACGGTCATGTTGAAGACTCTTGCGGCTGACTTTGTTGGTTTGCTTGTTGAAGTCGGTCCAGTTATCGCCAGAGTCCCGCTGCCTTTCCCAGTCGTCACACTCCCTGCCTCCATTCTCCTTTTCGGACAATCCTTCACCTTATGCTCCATTGACCCACACATTAAATACCCACTGTTCGTCCTTGGATTGGGACAGTTGGGAGAGATATGCCCCTCCTGACCAGACTTATAACACACAAATTTTCTTTTTAAAAACTCTCCTGAGTGATTCTTTCCACAGTTCCCACACTGAACCACCTACTTCTTCACGCCTTCCTACTTCACTTGGATATTTCCAAAATTGTTCCCCTTCCTCTTTCCATTTCCACTCCTATACCCACTATTAGTTTCCACCTTCATAGCTCCCTCGACTTTTCCCTTGCTCATTTTCTCCTTATTGTAGAGGCTCATGGCCTCACTTCCTTCCTCGGCTATGATAGCCTTATCCAAGACTGCTGCGAATGTAGAGATCTGCAACACCGCCACCTTGTTGTAGAGTCAGGGTTTTAATCCCAGCTAGAACATTCTTGCCTTCCTAGCCTCCGTATCAACTAGATGCGGAGCAAACTTAGCCAATTCATTAAACTTTGTGGCGTACTCTGACACCGTCATATTGTCCTACTTTAGTTACAAAAATTTCACCTCTATCCTCGCTTGCATACTAGTTGAGAGATAGTTTTTGAAAAACAATGTCTTAAACCTAGCCCATGTAACTACACCTTCTCCTGCCCTAGCTTGATTTGCCTCCCACCAAAAATTTGCCTCCCCTTTCATCATATAGGTGGCAAAAGCTATCTTTTGCCCCTTATCTACCCTAGCAATCACGAATGCCTTCTCTATATCCTTAACCCAAGTTTGGGCTTCAATAGGGTCAGTTGTCCCTCTGAATTCTAGCGGTCCAACTGCTTTGAAGTCTTTGAAGTTTGCCAAGTGATTGTCTGGCAGCTTCCCTACGGCTGGCATTCCAGTCTACATGCCTTGAGCTACCATGTTCACAAAGTTTTGCATTGGGTCTGTGTCGACGTCGGGATTTTTATTTGTCCCTTTTCTATTCTTGTTCTTTTGTGTTTTCATGTTAGGTGAGATTTGTTTGAAAAAACAAACGAAAAAGGTCCGACATGTATATGTCGACGTTTGGACTATAAGAGTCGACAGTTGGTTTTTTAACTGGTTGTACCAACACAACCGAGAAAAGGTTTGCACATTGACCTAGTGATGTGACACTGCTAAACGGGTCTGTGAAATCGAGATTCATTAGGGTCCGGGGACTTGCTTATGCGGAGGGAAGGTGTTAGGCACCCCCTAACATCCGTGTTACCACGGTGACTGCCACTTTTTAAGAAACTGTTATATGAATGTCTGTGTATGTGGGTCAATGTGCAGTTATTTGGAAGTAGTGCTATGCCTCGTTCGCACCTATATACAAAGGGTTTGAATTTGTATAAAAATTCAGTTTTAAACAAGATATAGCAGTGATGTTTTATAAAAAAAGGTTTTTCAAATCCTTGTGCTCAATAGTAATTGAGGCCTTTGATACTTTTATTTTATTAAATGTTCGGCTTGATTGCTTTTATTATCGAGATGCGAAGCATCTTCGAGAAAATAATGTACAAAGTAGTGTCGAACTCCTCATGTGTGACGCCCCCCAAAAATAGGTATACATCACCCATCTTGGGTCCTCAGATACATAGTACAGAATACAAATACAACTTACTAATAAAACTGTCGTGTACAATACGACAAAACATAAACTGTGAGTTTGAATACAAATATTATCTTCTAGAGAGTATTCATACTCAAAAGGAGTCCTCGTTACATTTATTAACACACCATTACATAGAATAGTGAGGACTACTAACTAATACTATCATTCGGACCATCACTCCGTTCCCCGACTTGCCCCAGCTACGTTCTCATTTCCTGAAGAGAACAATGAAAGAAAGGGTGAGCTCAACTAGCCCAGTAAGAACTATTATGACTAAGATAATGCAGAATAAATTATCATTAGCCTTCAACAATGTTAAACTGATAAAATACAATAGACATCAAGTTTAACTATAGCGGAATAAGCAATCCATTAAAAGAGTCAAGTAGAAAATAAACTCTACTATCTTTTATGATTTAAAAGATTTTTCAACACCGTGATCGCTGAGACTCAGCTTAATAAAATAATCCACATCATCGAATCACCCCTGCACTACGGCCAAGGATATTCGTATATTCATTAATGGTCACGATCATGCCAACAACTGTCCATCAATGCACTACGGGGCCAATGAGGACTTTTACCACATCATTTGTAACATTACGGTCATGATTACACCGAATAATCCCTGGTCACAATCATACCAAGTCCATCTATGCACTACAGGCCACAGATGACTTTCAACAGAATATAAACATGAGGATGATGACAATGATATAAGAATTCAATAAAACAAGTTCAAGAATTAATTTATCCAAGAATTAACAACGTCCAAATTGTCAACATGATACTGCTTGGTGGAGTATAATTCAAGAATGATCAGGAGAATATTTTCATGAAAAGATACTGGATGAAACGCAATTATCAAGGATATTCCACAAATTTCATGGAGTATAGAAGTCAAAACTTAACCAACTGAGTATAATAAAGAATGGAATAACAAAAGAAATCACCATGCATGCGATAGACCGCACAGACAGATTATTCCAACAGAATAATAAATAATGGAACCAGGTCCGGCGTAAACGCACAGACAGGATATTCCGACAGAATAATAAATAATGGAACCAGGTCCGGCATAAAAGCACAGACAGGATATTCCGGCAGAATAATAAATAATGGAACCAGGTCCGGTGTAAAACACACAGACAGGATGTTCCAACAGAATAATAATAAAAACGGAACCAGGTCCGGTGTAAAACACACAGACAGGATGTTCCAACAGAATAATAGAAGAATGTCACCAAGTATAGGGTAGACCGCATATACTGGTTATTCCAACAGAATAATAAAGAATGGAATAACAGAAGTTCTCTTCATGAATAAGAAAGAATAACACCCCTTACCGTTTTAAAGAAGAGCTGAAGTAAGGAAGTAGTTAAGTAGCAGAATACTCTTCTTCTCTCTCTCTCTATAGTTTCTCTCTATAGTTTCTCTCTCTAGAGTTCAGTGAATTCGTAAGAAATAATGAAGGAATGAGCTGCTATTTATAGAAAAATAGAATGCATAGTAACTAATCCATGAACGGTCCAGATTGATTACTTTAATCTGACGGTCCATATTTAAAGAAAAATCTTTTAAATAAAATATAATATATTCTATTTATAGAATAACTTTAATAAAGTATTTTGTTTTATATAAAAAGATGTTTATGTTTTATTACGTTAATAATACGAATAAAACAAAACGTCATTATCGCTAAATAATTCATATTATTAACTGACAATAATGGAATCAAACTGAGTGTCTTATCACATAAGCATTAATAATCAATATCGTGTGTTACTATGCAACCACACGTATTACTGTACTTTTACTACCGAGTAGTTCAACAGTAACAACGGTAAAACTTCCGCCGTTATTTTTAATAAAATATTTTTATCGTTTTCTCAATCCGACAATAATTCCGTTGTGGGGTCCACCAATGATTGTGTCGTTGTACGAATATTCCCTGTTAAAACGAATATTCCCCGACCAATCAAATATTATATAACAACTTGGGTACTTTGCAAAATTTATAAATATTACCCACAACTATAACATTATATCAAATTAACTCCATAATATTCAAAAATGATATTTATAGAAAATTCATCTTTATTTATAAAAATTGGGGTCTTACAACCTCCCCTTCTTATGAAATTTCGCCCTCGAAATTAGGGTACGTACCTGGTATGTCGAAGAGATAAGGATACCTTGATTTCATTTCAGATTCTAACTCCCAAGTCATTTCCTCAACATCGTGGTTTCTCCACAAAATTTTGACTTGAGGTATAACCTTAGAGCGTAGAATATGTTCATTTTATCCAAAATTTGAACAGGAACTTCTTCATACGTCAAATCCTCCGCTATTTCATCCGGTTCTAACTCAATAATGTGGTTCGGGTCTTCCACATATTTGCGTAGCATGGATATGTGAAAAACATTATGAACACGAGACATACTTGGCGGTAAAGCGAGTCTATAAGCCACAGTTCCTACTCGATCGAGGATTAAAAATGGACCGATGAATCGAGGATTGAGCTTTCCTCTCTTTCCAAATCTCGTAACTCCTTTCCATGGAGCAACACGTAAGAACACATGATCTCCTACATCAAATTCCACGTCCTTTCGATGAAGATCAGCATAACTCTTTTGTCGATCTTGTGAGGTTTTTATACGTTGTCGGATCGTTTGAATCTTTTCTGTAGTCATACGTACCAACTCCGGTCCCAACAACGTTGCTTCACCCACCTCATCCCAGCATACTGGAGAATGACATTTTCTTCCATACATTGCTTCGAATGGAGCCATGCCAATACTTGCTTGATAACTGTTGTTGTAGGAAAACTCCACCAATGGCAAGAACTTGTCCCAACTTCCCTTGAAGTCAAAGACACAGAGTCTTAATAAATCTTCTAGAGTTTGAATAGTCCTCTCTGATTGTCCGTCCGTCTGAGGATGATATGCTGAACTAAATCGTAAATCTGTACCCATAGCTTTTTGTAAACTAACCCAAAATCGTGAAGTGAATCTTGGGTCACGATCAGAAATTATGGATACTGGCATACCATGCAGTCTTACAATCTCGTTTATGTACATACGAGCAAGACGTTCAAGTGTATAAGTTTCTCGTATCGGTAAGAAATGAGCAGACTTGGTCAATCTATCAACAATGACCCAAATCGCATCAATACCTTGAGAAACCCTAGGAAGACCGGTAACGAAATCCATGGTAATGTGCTCCCACTTCCATTCTGGAATTTCAAGTGGTTGCAATGGACCTTTTGGTACTTGATGCTCCGCTTTGACTCGTTGACAAGTTAGACACCTTGAGATAAACAGCGCTATCTCTCTCTTCATATTACTCCACCAAAATGTATGACGAAGATCATGATACATTTTGGTACTTCCAGGATGGATTGCAAACGGTGTGTTGTGCGCCTCCATCATGATTTCATACTTTAAATCAGGGTTGTTAGGAACACAAAGTCTGGAGTTGACTCGAAGTATTCCTTCTTCATCGATTCTTGCTTCCGGCATAGTACCTTCTTGCACTTTCTTCCTTATACGCTTCAGCTCCAGGTCTGTAGCTTGAGCAGCTTTAACTTTATCGATTAAAGTCGGTTCTACTCGTATATTCGCCATCATCACATGGGTCCCTGGAGTCTTTAACTCTATCTCCATCCTTTGCAAATCACACAAAATGGGCCTTTGTATTGACAATATCGCACTTGTACCCGCATATGATCTTCTACTCAATGCGTCAGCTACCACGTTCGCTTTTCCAGGATGGTATTGAATGGTATGATCATAATCTTTCAACAGTTCAAGCCAACGTCGTTGTCGCATGTTGAGTTCCTTTTGAGTGACGAAATATTTGAGGCTTTTATGATCCGTAAAGATCTCCACCTTCTCCCCATACAAGTAATGCCTCCAAATTTTAAGTGCAAAGACAACAGCTGCCAACTCTAGATCATGAGTAGGATAATTCCTCTCATAATCCTTGAGTTGTCTTGATGTATAGGGTATGACTTTTTTATATTGCATGAGAACGCATCCCAACCCTTTGCTCGAAGAATCACTGTAGATGACAAATCCCTCCGAGCCAGATGGTATTGTTAGAACAGGTGCTGAAATGAGTCTCCTCTTGAGTTCTTAAAAACTCTTCTCACATTCTTCGCTCTAACCGAACTTTGTATCTTTTTGAGTCAGCTGAGTTAATGGAGTAGCGATTCGAGAAAATCCTTCCATGAATCTCTGATAATAACCAGCTAAACCAAGAAAGATACGTACTTCGGTCACTGTTTTAGGTTGCTACCAGCTTTGAATAGCTTCAATCTTTGTCGGGTCAACAGATATTCCACGACTTGATACTACGTGCCCAAGGAATGCTACCTCTTCCAGCCAGAACTCGCATTTCTTTAACTTGGCATAAAGTTTGTATTCACGAAGCTTTTGGAGTACCATCCTCAAGTGTTGCTCATGATCTTCACGGCTTTTGGAATAAACAAGGATGTCATCGATAAAGACGACTACAAAGTGATCCAAATATTCCTTGAATACCATGTTCATCATATCCATGAAGGCAGCAGGAGCATTAGTCAATCCAAAAGACATAACTAAGAATTCATAATGCCCATACCGAGTTCTGAAGGCAGTCTTTGGAATATCCTCAGTTCTAACCTTCAGCTAATGATATCCAGAACGAAGATCGATCTTTGAAAAGAATTGTGCTCCTTGCAACTGGTCAAACAGGTCATCAATACGTGGCAATGGGTACTTATTTTTGATGGTGACATGATTCAACTCCCGATAATCAATACAAAGTCGCATACTCCCATCTTTCTTCTTCACGAACAGAACAGGAGCACCCCAAGGAGAAGTACTAGGACGAATAAAACCAATGTCTAACAATTCCTGCAGTTGAGTCTTTAACTCCTGAAGTTCAATAGGAGCCATTCGATATGGGGCTTTGGAAATGGGTTTTGTACCGGGTTCAAGGTCGATACAAAATTCAATTTCACGCTCTGGGGGTAGGCCAGGAAGTTCTTCGGGAAATACGTCAGGAAATTTATTAACAACAGAAATATCATTCAAAGCTGACGTATTTTTGTTTAGATCTATGACATGAGCTAAGAAAGCTTGACATCCGTTTTTCAATAAACGAATAGCTTTATGGCTTGAGATGACAGCGATTGATTTTAATGGTTTGGTTGCTTGAATTCGCATAATAGGTCGATTAAGAATATGAAAGCTAACAACCTTACGAAAACAATCAATTTTTGCATGATGAGTAGTTAACCAATCAATCCCTAGAATCACGTCAAATGCAAGTATTTTTAATAAAATAAGATCGACAGGTAATGTGTGGGTACCAACTTGAACCAAACAAGACTTATAAACCGTGGATGTAATGAAGGTTTCTCCTAATGGAGTTTCAACTGCTAAGTCAAAGTCTAATTTCTCCGGAATCAAATTTAATCGATGAGCGCAAGTAGGAGAAATAAAAGAATGGGTAGAACCGGTATCAAATAAAGTATAGACTTCGTTAGAGTTTATGATAAGCTTACCCGTGATGACCTCATTCGGGTTCCTTGCGTTCTGGGAGGTCACAACAAACGCCCTTCCTTGCACAACCGATTTTGACTTTTCTGGGACGGCCTTTGGTGCCTCCATCCTAGCTGAATTTGTCTTCAGTAAACGACAAAATCGGGCTAAATGACCTTCTCTTCCACAATTATAACATGCTTTGGACGGCATCGCGCAGTTTGGACTGATGTGCCCCTCCCCTCCGCATTTGAAACATATGATAGGTGGTCGTTCTCCTTCCTTAACGACAGGTGCTGGTGCTGACGTCTTTCCATCATTGTTGAATCTCCTCTTCTTGAAATGCCCATTCTTATTGTTTTGGCCCTGATTACCACCGAAGTGGTTACCATTTCTGGCCTGTTGATTCCCTCCACGCTTGTTGTCACCGCTTTGATGACCGCTCTCACTGGTACTATCATTTTGCCGGCTGCTCTCTTTTGGTTGCGTTGTCTCGTTATCACGCTCCACCAACTGAGCCCTATTTACAACATCTAAATACAAACACAGTTTATGAGAAACAAGATGTTGACGTATCTCCGGCTTCAAACCTCTTAAAAACATCCACGTCATTCTTTCTTCATTATCCACCAGGTGGGACGCAAACCGGGATAACTCCGCAAATTTTGCCTCGTACTGCGACACGGTCATATTATTCTGCTCCAATTTGATGAACTCCACCTCCTTCATGTGACGAATACTCTCGGGAAAGTATTTGTCGTTAAACAGCTCTTGGAACTTCTCCCAAGACATCTTCAGTGCGGCAGGTTGAGTACGCTTTATCGATTCCCACCAGTAATCTTCCTCTCCTCGCAACATAAAGGCGGCAAAGGGAACCTTTTGCTCCTCGGAGCAACCCAAGACATCAAATATCTTGGTGATCTGCTTTATCCATGTTTCAGCTACAAGTGGTTTGGGTTCTCCCTTAAACTCCGGTGGTCCCAGCTCCTTAAACTGTTTAGCGGTGACCGCCTGAGAGTTTCCAGTATTTCCACCTACGTTGTGGACAGGAGCCGCTTTCACATGTTGTTGCATGAATTGCATAAAACCTCTGAATATTCCATCATTCATCATCTGGTCAGTGTTGTTGTTTGCATGAGGATTGTCACCTTCCTGATGAACATTATCCTGATTATTGATATGTGGTGAATCAATAATCGCCTGTGCTCCATTGCTATTCTCAACATTCTCAGATGCCATTTTCAGATACTGCCACAAAATAAAAGTTAATTGATATGTCATATATTATCCTTATACTATGACCGACCAATTAAATACCATGCAAATAAACTTAGGTAGGTCATACTAGCGAAGGAATTCCCCGTCACTCCCCTCCTAGTTCTATTCTTACATCTTAGCCAGGGATCATATCCCTAAGCTCTGATACCAACTGTGACGCCCCCCAAAAATAGGTATACATCACCCATCTTGGGTCGTCAGATACATAGTACAGAATACAAATACAACTTACTAATACAACTGTCGTGTACAATACGACAAAACATAAACTGTGAGTTTGAATACAAATATTATCTTCTAGAGAGTATTCATACTCAAAAGGAGTCCTCGTTACATTTATTAACACACCATTACATAGAATAGTGAGGACTACTAACTAATACTATCATTCGGACCATCACTCCGTTCCCCGACTTGCCCCAGCTACGTTCTCATTTCCTGAAGAGAACAATGAAAGAAAGGGTGAGCTCAACTAGCCCAGTAAGAAATATTATGACTAAGATAATGCAGAATAAATTATCATTAGCCTTCAACAATGTTAAACTGATAAAATACAATAGACATCAAGTTTAACTGTAGCGGAATAAGCAATCCATTAAAAGAGTCAAGTAGAAAATAAACTCTACTATCTTTTATGATTTAAAAGATTTTTCAACACTGTGATCGCTGAGACTCAGCTTAATAAAATAATCCACATCATCGAATCATCCCTGCACTACGGCCAAGGATATTCGTATATTCATTAATGGTCATGATCATGCCAACAACTGTCCATCAATGCACTACGGGCCAATGAGGACTTTTACCACATCATTTGTAACATTACGGTCGTGATTACACCGAATAATCCCTGGTCACAATCATACCAAGTCCATCTATGCACTACAGGCCACAGATGACTTTCAACAGAATATAAGCATGAGGATGATGACAATGATATAAGAATTCAATAAAACAAGTTCAAGAATTAATTTATCCAAGAATTAACAACGTCCAAATTGTCAACATGATACTGCTTGGTGGAGTATAATTCAAGAATGATCAGGAGAATATTTTCATGAAAAGATACTGGATGAAACGTAATTATCAAGGATATTCCACAAATTTCATGGAGTATAGAAGTCAAAACTTAACCAACTGAGTATAATAAAGAATGGAATAACAAAAGAAATCACCATGCATGCGATAGACCGCACAGACAGGTTATTCCAACAGAATAATAAATAATGGAACCAGGTCCGGCGTAAACGCACAGACAGGATATTCCTACAGAATAATAAATAATGGAACCAGGTTCGGCATAAAAGCACAGACAGGATATTCCGGCAGAATAATAAATAATGGAACCAGGTCCGGTGTAAAACACACAGACAGGATGTTTCAACAGAATAATAATAAAAACAGAACCAGGTCCGATGTAAAACACACAGACAGGATGTTCCAACAGAATAATAGAAGAATGTCACCAAGTATAGGGTAGACCGCATATACTGGTTATTCCAACAGAATAATAAAGAATGGAATAACAGAAGTTCTCTTCATGAATAAGAAAGAATAACACCCCTTACCGTTTTAAAGAAGAGCTGAAGTAAGGAAGTAGTTAAGTAGCAGAATACTCTTCTTCTCTCTCTCTATAGTTTCTCTCTATAGTTTCTCTTTCTAGAGTTCAGTGAATTCGTAAGAAATAATGAAGGAATGAGCTACTATTTATAGAAAAATAGAATGCATAGTAACTAATCCATGAACGGTCCAGATTGATTACTTTAATCTGACGGTCCATATTTAAAGAAAAATCTTTTAAATAAAATATAATATATTCTATTTATAGAATAACTTTAATAAAGTATTTTGTTTTATATAAAAAGATGTTTCTGTTTTATTACGTTAATAATACGAATAAAACAAAACGTCATTATCGCTAAATAATTCATATTATTAACTGACAATAATGGAATCAAACTGAGTGTCTTCTCACATAAGCATTAATAATCAATACCGTGTGTTACTATGCAACCACACGTATTACTGTACTTTTACTACCGAGTAGTTCAACAGTAACAACGGTAAAACTTCCGCCGTTATTTTTAATAAAATATTTTTGTCGTTTTCTCAATCCGACAATAATTCCGTTGTGGGGTCCACCAATGATTGTGTCGTTGTACGAATATTCTCTGTTAAAACGAATATTCCCCGACCAATCGAATATTATATAACAACTTGCGTACTTTGCAAAATTTATAAATATTACCCACAACTACAACATTATATCAAATTAACTCCATAATATTCAAAAATGATATTTATAGAAAAATCATCTTTATTTATAAAAATTGGGGTCTTACATCATGGGCATGAAAACCATCTGAGAAAATCCTAAAACCGTGAATAAATTTACAAGCTGCTTACAGCTGAAAATATCCATCACGGGAGCCGAATCTATATTCAGTAAACTGAATCTGTGATCACATGATTCCTAGGCTCACATGATGCCGCAATTGATAAGAACGTAGTAAGCAGTTATATATAAAAGCTATAAATATATATATACAGACATGATCAACCACCACGAAGCACCTCCATGGGGGATTACAAATGTAAATAAAGCAATAAAATGATCAACCGCCTTGAAGTAAACTCCAGGCGGGACAAAATATAAATAAAGCTGTAAAAGCTATCAACCGCCACGAAGTAAACTCCAAGCGGGACGAAACGTAAATAAAGCAGTAAAAACGGTCAACCGCCGCGAATTAAACTCCGGGCAGGACGAAATGTGAATATATATATATATATATATATATATATATATATATATATATATATATATATATATATATATATATATGAAAGTAGTATGCACACAAGCCAATCGTGTTTGATGATAAAGCATATACTTTGTAACAATCTTATTCATTTATTAGTAAAAGGTATTAATTTATTAAAGACTTTTAATTATCTACATGATGCTGCTTTATAATATGTGATAAACACATAATTTTAAGCAATGCTTTTAGAATAATGATGATGATCATTCTAATGAGATCTAAATTCTTAGAAAGCTTAAAACTAAAATAGTTTCCAATCGTTGGATTACTAAATTGGATATTAGTGAATCCAAATAGATTGATACATACGTTGCTTGCTCATTGAAAGAGAATGATTGATCTCATATCATTTGTGTGGAGACACTAAAGCAAGTATGTAAGTGCTTATTGGAGAATAAGTACACCGAACGTGGCTCGCTAAGAAATACCTAATGGAGTTTTACGTACCTGTCAATAGGAATTCCTGTAGTGATAGTAGTACAAGTGATCCTTGGACTTGAGATCATTATAGTATCTTGTGTATGATGAGTTATACTTTGACTTATTCCTTAAGACCCTTAGGGTATATCAAAGGGTATGCTTGGGTATAATAAGTTATATATGGAGATAATGTATGATCAATAAAGAATTTACCGCTTCTAGTAAAAGAAGAGAAATGCCCTATATGATTCGATAAATGACAACCCAGTAGTCCTTGGCCAACGCATAATGAAATTAGAAAGAAGTTTCTAATTTGCATTATTTGGAGTTGTGCATTTAAGAGTCGAAATACATATAATTAAATAAAATAAGACTTGACAAAAATTTTATGTCTTATATTTAATTGGGACATTGTATGGTGGAAGGATTGAATTGTACAGTAACTATTTACTCAAAGGTTTTTTTATGATTAATGTTGAAATCTATATTATCTGAAAAGTCGTTAATCGCTAGGGATGCTTATCCCTATTGTAGAATAAATATTATTTATTTAAATAAATTAATAGTTTAATTTATTTATTTAAATAAGATTAGAATTGTTCTAATTGATTTATTCACAGCCGGTTTAATATGGAGAACCTAAAGGGTCACACCATAAAAGGAAGAATAATTATTTAAGAAGTTAATGGCATAATCGTAATAATAAGTTAATTATATTTAATTTAATCTATGGTGATAGAATAAATTAAATAGCTTAATATTTATTATTTAATATTTTGGAAATATAAAATATAAATTAATAAGAGGAGTCTTATTATTATTATTATTACTATTATCATTATTTAATTCCAAAAAGAGTTTAAAAATTAATTAATAAAAGTACTCTCATATATCCTAATAAGATTAGGAGGCTAATTAATTAAAAGAGTTTAATTATTTATTCATAATAAGATTGGGAGCCTAATTAATTAAATGAGTTTAATTAATTAAAATAAAACATAATTCTTTAATTGTTAAGGAGGGTTGCTTACATCTATGAATAAGAAGAGTCTTATTATGGGTGAGGGTGGTTGACCTTTTTACGACAGACGTGATTCTAATTATTGGAGACTACACTTTTTTTATAGAGATAGAAAACTAGAATTTTGCCAAATACGCATCTTCTTGAATCTTTCTTTTTCCTTGGTGGATCACCTCTAGAGGCCAAACACTTGGGTGGCTAACATTGATCAAATGAAGGAACCAAACCCGGTGGATTCAAGTTGAACGCGAAAAAGATTGGAGGTGAACTTGTACCTGAGGAAGCTCGAATCTTCAAGGGTATGATTCTTGTTCTTCATATTTTTGTTTGATTAATAATTGTGCATAAATGATTATCCGGGTATATAGTTTATAAAATTTTTAAACTCTGATTTTTCATGTTTCCGTTTAATTTGTGCAATTTGATTGCGTCCAAGAATATTACAAATCTAACAATGGTATCAAAGCCAAACCTTTATGCGAATTATTATTTGTTTTAATTTGATATGTGTTTAGAATAATTTAATTGGACATAATTTATTGAATAAAATTTAAAAGAAAAAGAAAAAGGGAACAGCCGAAATCAATTCGCTAAACCTGTTATTAAATCACGAAGTGTAATATGGTTATTACACGATTTATATTATATTATATAGAAATAATAGGTAACAATGAATTGTTTATTCAAAAGCATGATCCAGGATTTGAGTGATTCACGTTAACTAATATATATGGTAACTATTATAATAGTTATATATTATATATTATACATCCTGCTCAGATGAATCACCTGTAGCAGAAATGCTTTAATATTTTGATATAATAGATAACAAGGTGTTTGATTATGTCACGTGAATGTTAATATATATATATATATATATATATATATATATATATATATATATATATATATATATATATATATATCATATTAACCGTTCTGCAAAGCTAAGCACGTCCGCAAAAAAATATATTCTTATTTATTTTATAATTAAAATAAAAGTTTATTTTAATCTTAAAATAAAGAGTTTATTTTAATCTTAAAATAAAGAGTTTATTTTAATCTTAAAATTGAATTTCATGTTAACTAATTAAAATTGGAATTGGATCCCATAATAATTAATTGGAGTTGAAATTAGATTTCATGTTTCCTTAAATAAAGGAGTTTATTTAGATATGAAATAAGATTTTATATTATTCAAAATAAAGGAGTTTATTTGTGAATAGGAAAGAGAATCCGTATTTCCTTAAATAAAGGAGTCTATTTAGATATGGAATAAGATTTCATATTATTAAAAATAAAGGAGTTTATTTGTGAATAGGAAAGAGAATCCGTGTTTCCTTCAATAAACGAGTTTTTTTATTTTTTATTTTTCACTTGGAATTGGATTCCATAATTAATTAAAATAAATGAGTTTATTTTTATTAAAGAATTTGATTAAAATAAAATAGTTTATTTTATTCAAAATTGGATAAATTCAAATAAAAGAGATTTATTTTGATTTAAATTTAGATTAAAATAAAGTAGTTTATTTTGATTCAAAATTAGATTTTATACTAACTAAATTTGTCCATTAAATGATATCAATATATATATTGAATGTTTATTATTCATGAGATGAATGTTATTTATTGATGTATATGGTGATGTGTATGATAATAAATGAGATTAATTATGGACTATTGACCAATGTGATTGGATTTTATTTTAGTTAGATGCTTGAATGTATGAGTTTTATTAAATGAGGTCTGCGTACATCGTCTTCTCTAATTTTTTCTTAATGTAAATTCTATCATCCTCCTATGTACTTCCCTTTGACTGCTGATCAAGGTCTCTATTTATTTTAAATAGTTTTGTAATAGGAATAATTAGAATTATTTTAAAGAATTGGAGATCAAGGAGTAAGGAGCGCTTGAAGACCCGTTTGTAATGAAACCCGGGTTTAAATATAATAGTTATATTTAAATATTAATTCTTGTACCCCTAGGGTTTGACCTTTTGATTCACTTGGTGACTGTAGTGAACCAAACTAGAATAAAAATCCATAATTAATTCGGGTAGAATATTGTATTCTATATGTACATGCTTATACTATATATATAATGCAAACATGCTTCGCATGTTAATTAATATGACGTGTATTTTATATATATATGTGCATGCGCGCTAAACAAGATGAGACAAATTAATAACAAACCCCTCACATTTTTTATATTAAGTCCTAAGCGTTCAAAGATATTTAGAATATCGAACGTTCTACCATGATAAAAATAATTGAGTATCAATTAATTATTATAACTTTGTTGTGTCACCCACAAGGCTTATCTTAATTCTTTGAGATGTTAATTTTATCACATTTGATGCTTATAAAGAAAATTGAATAATGTTGTTTTGTTGTGTCGCCACAAGGATAATATTTTTCCTTTTTGAATATATGGAGTGCTAGGTTGGACTTAACTTGGATAATTTTGATTCAGATGTGCCACCACTTGATCAAAATAATCTAAGAGGCAAAATACAAGGAGTTACATAGTTAATGTAATTGACAAGAGTTGTCTACCTATTTATTTATATATAGTTTATTGTGTCACCACAATGCTATATACATTTGAAATGAAATCCTTATTCTCACTAGCATATCTTTAATTAGATATCGCCGAACTATATAAATTGAGGGTAATATAGTTTGATAAAAATAGTGAGAGATACCAATTTAAAATAAGACCTAAATTATTTTAGTAATTAATAAAAGAATGTATGATAAAATGTTGTTAAGAACAAATTCATTTACAAAATTTTATAATGTCTAAATTACTATCACTGCATAAAATATTAGATGTTAAATTAACCAGACCGAATTAAACGGACTAGTTAAGGAAATTGAGAATAGTTCTCACGGCTGAAAAACTATTTTATGTCCTTAATACGCCTATCCCTGCAATGGTTGCAGACAATGCCTCTGAGGAAGAGATTGCAACTTTTAGAAAGTGGCAAGATGATGCACAGTTAGCTCAATGCATCATGCTTGTATCCATGAGTACCAAGCTTCAGCGTCAGCATGAAACTATGGATGCTCTTACTATTTTTCTGCACATCAAGTAGTTGATGGTGAAGAAAGTAGGACTGATAGATATTAGATATCTAAGGAGCTCTTCCGATCTAGAATGACCAATGACACTACAGTACAGACAAAAGTCCTTAACATGATCAATTTGATTGAACAATTAGGACAACGAGTTTTGTCATGGATGGAGAGTTGAGCCAAGATTTGATCTTGCACTCACTCCCGGACTCCTTTCACAATTGTTGTGAAATTTTCATATGAACAAGCTAGATATTAGCTTCGCTGATTTGCTTAACATGTTAAAAAATGTTGAGAGTCACTTTCCAACCAAGAAAGACCAAGTCTTACTGGTAGGGGCCAAATGATCTTCTGAAAAGAAGAACGATTCAAAGAAGGTAAATAGAAAGGCAAAAACAAAGGATAATAAGAACAAAAACTGATATAGATAGCAAAGAATTTTGCTTCCACTGCAATAAGCCAGGACACTGGAAAAGAAATTGTGAGAAGCATCTTGCAGAACTAACCAGAAGAAGCTTAGTGAAGCTTCGGTTACAAATATAATTTTTATTCATGATTAAAATAAATTTTTCTTTAAGTTAAGGTTCTACTTGGGTATTGGATACTGGCTTTGTTTATCATAAATATAAATTTATGAAGAGACCAAGCAGAAGTAAAAAGCTAAACAAAGGATAAGTAATCCTATGTATGGTAAATGAAGCAAAGGTTGATGCATTAGCCATAGGAACTTATAGTTTAGTACTACCTACGGGCAAATCTATTAAGTCAATAAGTTGTTATTGTATTCTAGTTCTCGTTGAAAATATTATTTCCATTTTATTGTTGGAGAATGAAATCTTTGGTATTATGTTTAAGGACAATTGTTGTTCTATTTATAATAATAATGTTTTGTGTAGAACCAGAATATTAATTAATGAATTTTGTATACTTAACTTGCATGAAAAATTATTTTGCAAATTAAACAAACTAGTATAAGAAAAGGAGATGATCATTCAAAGAGTTGAATGTTTGTATTTGATGAAATACAAGTGTAAATTATTTGAAAGGTTCAAAGAATTCAGAAGTGAAACAAATTGACAAAGTATTAAGATTCTTTTATTAGATCAAAGAATAAATACTTATGCAATAAGTTTCTAGATCATCTCAAATGATTTTCTTATAATGGATGTCTCCTGATACGCAATAATTGATTGATGTATCTGAAAGGAAAAATCGTACCTTGTTGGACATGGTGCGGTCCATACTAATTTTACCGACATTCCAGTATCCCTATGGGGTTATGCCCTAGAAATGGCTGCATATCTACAAAAAAGGTAACCTCAAAATTTGACTCCAAAACTCTATAAGAGTTATGAACAGGGAGGATTCCTAATCTTAAGTATGTTAAGATAAGGGATTGTTCAGCTTATGTGAAAAAGGTTTCAAAGGATAAGCTTTGGACAAGATTTGACAAGTACAGATTTGTTTATATAATTATGTAGGGCACGTGAAGTGCAGATAGCTGTAAGCTATAAAACTGTTATTGTTAAACAATGATTAAGGCAAGTCTTTCAGTTCCTATTTGCTATGTGAACTTGATGATGAACTATTTTAAATCTTGGTTGCAAAGATCATGATGTAAGACCCCAACTTATTCATAAATAAAATTGAATTTTCTCTAATTATTATTATGAATAATAAGGTTTTAATTTGATATAATACTTTGGTTATGGGGGAAATGTGCATATTTTGCAAAATAAGCAAGTGGTTATAAAATATTCATTGTTGTCGGGGAATATTCGTTTGGTCGTAGAATATTCTCGCTGTCGGAAAATATTCGTACGATGGCGCAATCATTTATGGGCCCCATAACGGAAAACGGTCGGATGAAGAAAACGACAAGTTTGAATTTTTTACAAATAACGGCGTAGTAGTTACCGTTAACACTGTTGAAAAACCCGGTAGTTAAAATAGAGTAATACGCGTGGTTGCACAGTAGAACACGATATTGCACAGTGTTGTTGAATTATTGATCATTACGTAAGAAGGCACTACTCAATAATTGTTACAGTAATTACTGTTCAATATTTGATTTTATTGATTCAATAATTGTTACGTTGATATTTTATATTATTGTTGTTTCAATAATTATCATTGCACAGTATCTCCATTATCAGATCAATAATTTATATTATTTGAATAATATTATTAGATAACATTATTGGCAATGTCTAAGAAAGTTCTGTCTAAAGAGAGGTTTGGTCACCTAATTACGCGCCAGTAAGGAGAAATCCTTATCGGAAAGCCCCCTCGTTCCTGGGAACGACCTGGTTGTCATTATTGTGATTTTATAATATTATTTGTGAATAATTAATTATTAATTTATATGATAAGGAAATATTTATTTTATGTGAATATAAATGATGTATATATTTATTGTGGTTATAAATGAAGGAATTAATGCAGAGGTGTTTTATCAGTATTTTTGGCAGAATAGAGGTGCTGAAATTCATTCGTATATGAATTTCGGACATTTTCTGTTTGAAATTTGAAAAAACTTTCTTCTACAAAGTTGTAGAGAATTAAATTTCCTATAGAAAGCACATGAGATTCGATTTTTTTTGAGAAAAGAGCTATTTATTATGAATTATTGAAGTTTCAAAAATTAAAATTTTTTATTAAAATTATGAGTGGGACTCACTTTTGTTTTTTTAAAACATGTGGGCTGCTAAAATTTTTTCAATGATGGCATGCTCCAGCTTGTTCAGCAAGTGTGGGCGTAGAATGAAGAAAAAATAATAATATTATTTTATTATTTAGTCTGCTTTGACATTCTAGCATTTTTCTATAAATAGGGTACTTAGTTAGAATTGAAAATCACACCAGAAATAAGTTTTATCTCTCTCTATATTATCGAACGTATTTTGTGAGTATTCTGATACTTTGAGAGTTACTATTAAGTTCAAGTTTTTTTCGGCTTTCCATCCGATATTTCGATCAGAAGTACTGTTATTTTGAGGTAAGGGATGTTATTTTCTTCGTAAATGATATTATTTCCTTCAGTATCATTATGCCAAAATATTGAAATGAATTTTATTGTGAAATTTTTACCTTTTTGTGTCGAGATTACTATTCACGTATACGGCACTATTCACGTATACGGTATTATTCACGAATACGATACTATTCATAGAAAAATGAAATGTTCTCTTCTTTGTCCAAGATGTCAATTATGGTTACTATCCTTGATTGTATCCATGTTTTGATCTTCATTCTTGAATTTTACTCCACTATGATTTATTATGGAGCATTTTTGATCTTGGATAAACGGTAGTACGAATTTTTAATATTTGTTCTTTTGCCTCACTGGATTCGTTTTCTTTAAGATATTTTTCATCATCCTTAGTCCTAAATGATGATATTGCTAAATATTTTTGGCCTGTAGTACAAAGATGAATGATTAACTGATGAATATCTTTGGCCCATAGTGCAAAGATGAACAGGTGTTTAGATGAGCATGACCAACTGGTGATACAAATGAATATATTTGACCTGTAATGCAAAGATGAATATTAATTCAAGATGTATATTGATTGATGTTATAGGGATAAAATACTGATGATGGACTTTTAAGTCTTAGAAGATAGTTTAATTCATTCTCTACTTGACTCTTCTAACGGATTATTGTTTTCGCTGCAGTTGTTGATCTAAAATTTGTTGTCTATTATATTTTATCAGATTTTTCTCTGTTGAAGACTAATGATAATTTGTTGTATATTATCTTAGTCATAATATTCTTTACTGGCTAGTTGAGCTTACCCTTTTTCCTTTTTGTTCCATTTTTCTTAGGAGGCGAGAATATAACGGGAACTAGTCGGGATGTGGAGTGATGTTTCCAGTCAGTTGTGTTAGCAGTCCTCACTATTTTGTAAAATAGTAATTCAATAATTATAATGAGGACTTATTTGAGTGTGGATATTGTCTAGAAGATGATATTTATATTTAAACTCACAGTTTATGTGTTGTCGTATTTTACACGATAATTGTAGTAATGAAGTTGTATTTTTTTCTGTACCATGTATTTGACGACTCAGAATGGGTGATGTATACCTATTTTTGGGGCGTCACAGTTGGTATCAGAGCCATAAGTAAAGAGCTCTGAGCCTCTATCTGGTGACTTCCTGTTGATGGGAGATGCACCGAAGCCAGACTCTCCGTAGGGGACGCCAATCTGCGGTGGCAAACTGATAGGTATCCCTGTGAGGTGCTGTCCACTGTTGGGACATGAGTCACAGTTGGTATCAGAGCTTAGGGATATGGTCTTTGGCAGAGATCGGGGAATAGAACTAGTAGGGGAGAGACGAGTAAATCCTTCGCTAGTGTGTCCTACCTAAGCTTATTTGTTGGTCGGTCATAATATAGGGATATAATGTGATATGTTAATTTTTTTAATTAACCCTTATTTTATAACAGTATTTATGAATGACAGCTGAGAACGTTAATAATGGAGTGTATGAGACCGCAGAAACACCTTTAATCACAAACCAGGAGAGCGTGCAACAGGAAGGCAATATTCCTCTTGTAAACAACACTACCAAACAAATGATGAATGATGGAATGTTTAGATGCTTTTTGCAGTTCATGCAAAATCAGACGAGGGAGACTCGTATACAAAATACGGGTGGAATGATAGCAACACATGACTTGTCACAACCAAGCAGTTCAAAGAGTTGGGACCATCAGAATTTACGGGAAAGCCGAATCCAATCAAGGCGGAGACTTGGTTAAACAAATTACCAAGATATTTGATGTCTTGGGATGCACGGAGGAACATAAGGTTCCATTCACCACGTTTATGTTCCGTGGTGAGGTAGATTACTAGTGGGAATCTGTGAAGCGTACCCAGCCTGCAACACTCAACATGTCTTGGGAAACGTTTTAGAAACAGTTCAATGATAAATACTTTTCTGAAAGTATTCGTCATATGAAAGAGGTAGAGTTTATCAGACTAGAACAAAATAACATGACTGTGTCTCAATACGAGGTGAAGTTCGCAGAATTATCCAGGTTTACACCTCATTTGGTAGAGAATGAGGAACGAATGACACTGATGTTTCTGAGAGGTCTAAAACCTAAGATTCGACAATATCTTATCTCTTATAAATTTTCTTTATATTCAGATGTTGTAAACATGGCTCAATTATTAGAGTGAGATAATGAGTATGTTCAACCGAGGGACCACAACCAGGGTCATGCCGGTGGAAGCAGTCATCGGAGCAATGAAAACCAGCGGAGAGGAAAATATTCAGACAAAAGCGGTAACCACTGTGGTGGTAATCGTTGCCATGATAATAGACGAAGCGAGTCGGGAGGAGATTTCAAGAAGAGAAGGTACAACAATGACAACGTGAAGACGTCAGCACCAACTTCAATTGTTTCTAGGGAAGGAGAATGACCACCGGTCGTATGTTATAAATGCAGTAAACAGGGACATATTAGCCCAAACTGCCCACAACAGTTCAAGGTATGTTATAATTGTGGAAAAGGTCATATAGCTCAAGATTGTTCTGTAGCAAAACCTAGTCCAGCGGGGATGATGACTCCAAAAGCTGTTCCGGACAAGTTAAAATCAGTGGTTCCTAGAAGAGCATTTGTCGTGACTGGTCAAAATGCGAGAAACCCGAACGAAGTGGTCACGGGTAAACTATTCATAAACTCTTACGAAGTTTATACTTTGTTAGTTACCGATTATGCCCATTCTTTTATCTCTCCTGCTTGTGCTCAACGTTTCAACTTGACTCCAGATAAATTGGACTTTAACTTATCTGTGGAGACTCCGTTAGGAAAAACTTTCATTACATCCACTGTTTATAAATCTTATTTGATCCAATTTGGCACCATCACATTACCTGTTGATCTTATCTCTTTAAAGATACTTGCTTTTGATGTGATTTTAGGGATTGATTGGTTAACTACTCATCATGCCAAAATTAATTTTTTTCGTAAGGTTGTTAGTTTTCATATTCCTAACCAACCTGTTATGCGAATTCAAGCAACTAAACCACTAAAATTAATCACTGTCATATCAAGCCATAAAGCCATTCGTTTATTAAAAAATGGATGTCAAGCTTTCATAGCCCATGTCATGGACTTGAGCAAAAACACGTTAGATTTGAATAAAATTTCTATTGTTAGTGAATTTCCTGACATATTTCCCGAAGAACTTCCCGGTCTACCCCCAGAACGTGAAGTTGAATTCTTTATTGACCTTGAACCTGATACATAGCCCATTTCTAAAACTCCATATCGAATGGCTCCTATTGAACTTCAGGAGTTAAAGGTCCAACTACAGGAGTTGTTGGACATCGGTTTCATTCGTCCTTGTACATCTCCTTGGGGTGCTCCTGTTTTATTCGTAAAGAAGAAAGATGGGAGTATGTGACTTTATATTGACTATCGGGAATTGAACCATGTCACCATCAAGAATAGGTATCCACTACCTCGCATTGATGACATGTTCGACCAGTTACAAGGAGCACAATTCTTTTCAAAGATCGATCTTCGTTCTAGATATCATCAGCTGAAGATTAAAACTGAGGATTGGGAGCTGTCGTTGACACTCCTAAATTAACCTCACTTTTACTTCAGAATTTATAATAATTAGTACAGTAGCAAGTAAGGATCGATCCCACAGAGAGTAAAGTTGTTTTAGAATTATTCTATTATTTCAACAGGAAATAAAGATGGGGGCTTTTTGAAAATTCTTTTTAAACTAAGAGAACAAGAATTAATGATGAAATTAACCAAATATGTAAAAACTTCAGTTCTGCAGTTCAGTTTCATCGAGTACAACAATCAATTAATCAAGTTATTATTATTTTTCCTTCAATGAAACTATTAGCCCTAGATAACAATAAGCTCTGCTATCCGAAATTATCTTTAGATTATCACTGTATGAAACAAGCTCTCCACCAGATTCTAACTAGCATACAACCTAGAACAAGCTCTCTAGATTTAATATGATAGAAGCATTAAGAAATAGAAAATTAGACTAATCCAAGCAACAAACACATAAGCACGATTTGTTTAACTTGTTTTCTGATAATCTTAGCAATAAAAAAAAGCTTGTCCAAAATTATTATTACTAAATTGCTACTTATGATGAAGATAGATATCAATTACACGTAATATCAATCTTAATCTAGCATATAATAATGATCAAACTAATTCAATTGGGCATATCAAATTAATTAGATCAATTAGCATGCAATCACTGAAAACAGATTATCAGAAGAAATTTCACACAAGAAGGAATAAATAATATTACTCAATTAATTAATTACTTGTACCAAGAATTCACCTCCCTTTCGAACTGAATGAAAAGAACTAACCTGACATGCTCTTCAGTCTGCACTCCAATAGATGATAGTTGATAATTGAATGAATAAAACCATGACTCTCATCCTCTATTTATAGTGCTAGACAAAGTCCTAAATCCAATAGGAAGTAGAAATCCAAGTCCTAAAGGAATTACAAATTATACAAATTTCCATAAAGAAATAGAATTCAATTTGGAAAAAAATCTTAGTCTAAAAGAAATCCTAATTACAATATAATTGTAAAAATTAATCTTCTAGAATCCAAAATTCAGATTTGAAATTGGAATTAAATTCCAAAATTTGCCATGTGCTTAAACTCATTGTCGCGTGAATCCAAATCCATTTATGATACTAATTGTTGAATCCTTGATTCGCTAGGAATCACGTAAACCTCCTCCAATTTATTTCCAAAATCATGAAACCCCTTCAATTGTACCTAAAATAAAAATATAAGAATAATGAGTTTATTTAGACACAAAATAAATACAAAAGATTAAGTATTAAGGAATAAAAATATAACATATTTCATACTCATCAAATTCCCCCACACTTATCTTTTTACACGTCATCGTGTAAACCAAAAGTTTGTTTTCCAAAAAATTTTTATTCAACCATAGTGTCAAAAGATTTCAAGTTACAAATCATGACTATCAACACTAAATTTGCAGAAATCTAATCAACGCCTTATCAGTCAACTCACAATTACCAACCTTACCATTTCACCAATGAATTTCATTAAATCAAACTATAGCCACATAAGTAACTTTCCCAAAATAATCATACTTACTCAACTTAATTACCATGGAGCAAAAACTGTGCACACTGACTGATAACCAAAAACAAATTTTTCTTGCTTTTTAATTTTTTTCATAGAACCTTCTTTTTAGCATAGATGAATGTATTTTCATGCTTTTTTTTCGTATATTTTTTTCTCTTTTCTTGACATGTGCAATGTCTCCTTTTTCTTAGGCTTTTCAGAGTTACCCATTAGCGAACTTTCCACCAACGACTCCCAAACTAGATGATCTTAGGGCGCTAGGTGTAGAGACACCCCTAAGGGCTTACTTATTCAAGTAACAAAGGCCACAAAAGTCGACTAGTCAAGCTGCTTTTATCCATCGCACTTTTCAGCGTGAATACCGATGCTTCCCAAGTCTTAGATACCCAGTTATTTCGCACAATGGACATTGAAAACAGATTTTCAATTTTCATTTTTTTCTTTCTTTTTTTTCATACATCATTTTTTTCACATGGTTCTGCAATAACATAAGCAAGTTAAACAGTTCTAAGTCATGAAATCAGTGCACATAGACAACTCCACAAATAACTTAGCCAAATAAACATGTTTCTCATATTCAAGTACTCATGTATCACAAATTCAATTAAAATCAATTACTATGGATCATGGCTTAGTTGTCATCATTCATTAACAAATTAAGCATCAAACAAATTCTGAATTTTAGTATTAATTATCAATCTTTGACTTTAACATTCAAACACATAGGCAAATAGAATCATGGAACCCAAGTTTTCAGAATTTATTTTTTTTTTCAATTTTTTTCAATCTTCCCATCAATTTTTTTATTCAAATTTTTTCAATCTTCCCATCAAAATTAAATTCTTCTTCCTATATAAAACAAAATCTCCCCCCCACACTCAAACCGTACATTGTCCCCAATGTAAGAAAATTATTCAAAGAAGAAAGAAACTACTTACTAACATGCAAAAACTAAAAAGTAAAGGGATAAAAAAATCAAATCTGGAATCTTGGGTTGCCTCCCAAGCAGCTGCCCGTGTTTAACGTCTTTGGCTCGACGTCATGCCTCTCTTCTCAGCTTTCATAGATCGGATCGTCTAGCTCCACCATCTCAATATTTTCCACATGATGCCCCTCATAGAAAGCCTTTAATCTATATCCATTCACCTTAAAGGTCTTGCTTGTGCTTGGGCTTTGAATCTCAACTGCACCATGAGGAAAGACATTAGTGATAACAAAAGGACCAACCCATCTAGATCTCAATTTACCTGGAAATAACTTAAGCCGAGAGTGATATAGCAAAACTTTTTATCCCACAATAAAGGTTTTTCGCACAATCTGCTTATCATGAAAAGCTTTGGTCTTTTCCTTGTAAATCTTTGAACTTTCATAGGCTTCATTCCTCAATTCTTCCAACTCTTGTAACTACAATTTTCTGTGTACTCCAGCTGCTTCCAAATTCATGTTGCACTGCTTGATTGCCCAAAAAGCCCTATGCTCCAACTCAACAGGTAAGTGGCATGGTTTTCGAAACACAATCCTGTATGGTGACATCCCAATAGGTGTTTTGTACGCAGTTCTATAGGCCCAAAGTGCATCATCTAATCTCATACTCCAATCCTTTCTGCTCGGGTTGACTACCTTCTCCAAAATAGATTTGATCTCTCGGTTAGACACCTCAGCTTGACCATTACTCTACGAATAGTAAGATATAGAAACCTTGTGTAGAACATTATATTTCTTGAACAAAGCCGCTAACACCCTATTGCAAAAGTGGGCTCCGCGATCACTAATGATGGCTTTTGGTGTTCCAAACCTGACAAATATGTTAGTCCTAACAAAATCTGCAACAACTTTAGAATCGTCAGTCCTAGTGGCTTTAGCTTCCACCCATTTTGAGACATAATCAATAGCCAAAAGAATATATAAATTCCCAAAGGATGAAGGAAAAGGTCCCATAAAATCTATACCCCAGACATAAAAAATCTCAACAATTAATATAGGAGTTTGGGGCATTTGATTTCGTTGAGAAATATTCCCCGTCTTTTGGCAATTAACACATGTTTTACAAAACAGATAGGAATCTTTAAAAAGCGCTGGCAAATAAAAACCACTTTCCAAAACTTTATTAGCAGTTCTTTTTGGACCAAAATGTCCTCCACAAGCATAAGAATGACAAAAGGAAATGATAGATTGAAATTCATTGTTAAGAACACATCGTCTAACTATCTGGTCAGCACAAAATTTTAATAAGTATGGATCATCCCAAACATAGTGTCTAGCATCACTTTTTAACTTTTCCTTTTGGGATTTGGAAAATTCTTTAGGAAAATATGCACTTACCAAATAATTCACCGTATCTACATACCAGGGAGTCTTAGCATGAATGGAAAGTAACTGCTCATCTGGGAAAGAATCATGTAATGGTAGCTCCTCCTCGTCTCTCAATAACCTACTCAAGTGATCCGCTACTAAGTTGTCCGCACCTTTCTTATCCTTAATCTCTAAGTCGAATTCTTGTAGGACCAGAATCCATCAAATAATCCTTGGTTTAGAATCCTTCTTGGTGAGCAAGTACCTGAGAGCAGCATGGTCAGAATAAAATATAACTTTAGTACAAAGCAAATATGATCGAAATTTATCTAAAGTAAAAACCACAGATAAAAGTTCTTTTTCAGTTGTAGAATAGTTTATCTGAGCCTCATTCAAAGTCCTCGAAGCGTAGTATATGGCATGAACGGCTTTGTCAATCCATTGTCCCAAAACAACCCCCACTACATAGTTGCTTGCATCACACATGATCTCAAATGGCAACTTCCAGTTTGGCGGTTAAATAACAGGAGCAGAAGTTAATAATTTCTTTGAAGTGTCAAAAGCCTCATTGCATTCATCATCAAACTGAAAGTCCACATCTTTTTGCAGCAGCTTAGATAAGGGTAATGCAATCTTCGAGAAGTCCTTGATAAATCTTCGATAAAATCCTGCATGACCAAGAAAAGAGCGAATCTCCCGCACGCTGACGGGGTAAGGCAAAGCAGATATAACATCTATCTTAGCTTTATCAACTTCAAGACCTTTAGATGATACAACATGACCGAGTACTATTCCCTGTTCTACCATGAAATGATATTTTTCCCAATTTAAAACAAGATTAGTTTCCATGCATCTCTTTAGAACACGATTTAAATTATCTAAGCATGCATCCAAGGAATCACCATGAACTGTGAAATCATCCATAAAAACCTCGATGTATTCTTCTAAAAGATCCGAAAAAATGCTTACCATGCATTGCTGAAAAGTACCTGGGGCATTACATAGTCCAAAAGACATCTGTCGATAGGCAAAAGTACCAAAGGGACATGTGAATGTTGTCTTCTCTTGGCGCTCGGGTGCAATCAAAATCTGATTATATCCTAAAAAACCATCTAGAAAATAATAATAAGTGTGCCCAGCTAATCTCTCCAACATTTGATCAATAAAAGGAAGAGGAAAGTGATCTTTTCTTGTTACAACATTCAATTTTCTATAATCTATACACACTCTCCACCCTGTTTGCATTCGTGTGGGCACCAACTCATTATCATCGTTCTTGACAACGGTGATTCCGGATTTCTTTGGGACTACCTGCACTGGACTCACCTGTAGCGAATGTGTTGTTTGAGTTGTGATTCTGATGACAGAATCCTTTTAAGAGGGGAATGATGTAACATTCCATATTTTTTTTAAATGTAAGTTATAAATATTTATTGATTTATATAAATATTTATTGGATATGTTATTGTTGAATAAATAATTGTTCAATTTGAGTGATGTGGTTTATTTAATTATTTGTTGAATAAATAATTAAATATTAAATATTAAATATTTATTGGCAATATTAAATATTTATTGAATTATATGGCAATTTGAGTTGATGTGATTCAATTAATTATTTGTTGAGTAAATAAGTAAGGAGCTAAATAAATTAATTATTATGAGATTTTATAATAATGGAGTTTAATTTAATAAGCTAGAGAGCTTATAATGATTTTAAATAAATAATAATATTTAAATGAGAAATTGTAGTTTGAAATGTTAGTTGATTAAATGAAATTATAATTGTAAAAAGAATTATAATTGTTTATGTGTTAAAGTAATTTAATAGATTAGCGTTTAATTGATTTATTAATTTAATAAAGATGTGACTAATAACCTTGCTATATAGGAGTTACCAAAATAAATTAAAAGAGTTTAATGTGGTTTTACCAAACATGTCTTATGGCATAATAACTCTTTATCTAATTGAGTTTTACCAAACAAGGCATAAAGATTAATGAGTTATTTTTTTTAGACTAACCAAACAAGCCTTATGGCTTTTAATTTTCAAAACCTTTAACTGATGTCAGTTATATATCTTATATTTATAATATACAATTATTATAATTATAATTATATACGTTATATTTTAGTACGTATGTTAGAGAGAGAAAAGAGTTCAGAAGAGGAAAAATAGAGAAAGAAAGAACTCAGAGGAAGAAGAAGAAGAAAAGAAGAAAAGTGAGAGAATTCTAGAGAGAATTGAGAGATTATTAACAGGTTTTGGAGAAAAGCTTGACAATCAAAGAGTTAGGACCATCATCTTCTTCATAATCCAAGGTAGGCCATCTTCTTCTTTACAAAACTCTAAAAGTTTTTTTTTCCCAAAAAGTTTCTGTGAAAAATTTATGAAAAGAAATTTTGGTTGTTTTGGTTATAAGTTTATATAATTAGCAATTGTAGATGTGTTTCATGAGTTATGCATGATTATATAGAGTTTAATTCATGTATGTATATATTTTATGAAGAAATTGTTTTACAGAGAATTTTATGAATGAGAATGGATTATTTTTAAAATGGAAATTAAGGTTTAATTAGTTGTTGTATTGATAAATTGATTATAAGAATTGCTAGAGTGTAAAATCATAATCATGATGCTTGGAAATTTCTGTTTTGATTGAGTAACAAAATCACAGTATTGGTTTTCATGAAAAATATCAAAATATAGAGTTTTGCCAAAAATATTAAAATTGGGTGTTGAATATTTGATGTTTGTACTAATTGATGAGTAAAAACATGTTAGAAGTCGTTAGTATACGATTATATGATGTCTGTATGCAATTTACATGATAATCCACTTATTAGATTCGAGCTTTTTGCCAAATTGGTTTTTCTGGTACTGTTGCCGAGGCTGTCGCCGGATTCTGGAGTCTGGCGCCGCGGCGCGACTCCAGTAGTACTTTAGTGGCGCCTTAGCGCCATGTCCGCGCCCCAGCGCCATGGTTCGCGCCGCAGCGCCGTGTCCCGCGCCCCAGCGCCTTGTCCCATGCCCCAGCGCCGTGGCCCGTGCCCCAGCGCCACTGTTCCGCGCCCCGGCGCCGGAAAAGTGGCCTAGTTGGGCAGTTTTGGCCTCCTGTAGTAAAACGGCCATAACTTTTTCATACGAACTCCGATTTAGGTAATTGAAGATGATTCGGAAAGAGGACGAGTAGACCTACAACTTTCATTCTTTAAGTTTTTTTATTTGAGGTCTGTAACAGTAGTCAAAATGGTCATCTTTATGACTTTTGTGTATTTAGAGCCAATCGGAGGGCGTCGGGATGCACGAATGCAAGTGCAACCCTTTGGGTATTAGTATAACTTAATGATAACATGTTGGACATGTATTAGGATATTATATCAAGTTGTTAATGTACACGTGGTGTAATGGCATGATCATTTAGGTAGTTGTAATAAAGCTAAAATGTAATGTTCATGAAAGATGTGCTGTGTTTAAACTTAAACTTAGTTAGTAGCTATACTAAGAGTAATAAAGGAACTCATAAAGGTAATGTTAGTGTAACTAATGTGTATTATCAATGCATATGATATGTGTAGGACTTGGGGTGAATGTGAATAGTAATTGTTTAACCTACACGCGAGGCAAGTTCCCTAACCTTTTCTACTTTATTATTCAGCAAGGTTACTTTTCACTGTTATGTTATACTTATGCAAGTTCTCTAACTCCAAACTTCATTGTGCAAGTTTGAATTCGTTAAACACATTATCGCTTTAATTCCATTTCAATTGTACAAATTGCTAACTTTACACTTTCGTAGAGTTAGATTGTTTATTGTTGATTAAGCTCGTGTATCTATTGGTTTTTGAGGATGCATGTTATGATTATTCCATGATTATGCTATTAAATTATTCCTAAAGCATGATGTTAGTTTATAAATATCAATTCAACTATGATTATTCCATAGTATACAGTTATGTTGTTTGTAATCAACTAACCCTTAGTTGATTACCGTTAAATTCTAAATTACCCCATGATGTATCCAAACCAAACTCACTTTGGTACGGACTTGTATTCTAAATACTGAGAAGAACAACTCTTTTATAAGAGGTTACGCTTAGCGTTGAAATGATTGTGCACAATATATTGTACGAATGGTTGATCCCCCTAAGTACGTGAAGTCCTTATAGTCTTATGACTGTTAAAGTTTAAGTTGAAAAATTACTTATAACTGTGGACATGATTCGTGGTCAATAGACCCTCAGTAATTGGTTAAAGTTTTTAGAAAGTAATAGAATTTATTGTTCAGTTCTATTAAACCTAATGTTGGTACATGATGTAAAGTTAACTGATTTATTTATTATTATTTCAAGTGGGCCTTGTTTGCTCACTCTTGCCTGTAAAATTTCTTACAGCTAAGGTTGAAACTGGTGATGTACCTAGCACCAGTAAAGGGAAAGGAAAGATGAAACAATGCTGAAGACCTGTAATAGATTGAATAGTTTATTTTCAGACTTGTTTAAGGATTGTAATGAAGTTTATATTAATTTATTTTCCGCATGAATGAATGTTTGTAAAGGTTAGATAACCTGGGAGATTTTTATTTAAGTTTAATCCTGTATGGGCAGGTTTTATTTATTCAATTTTATCAATTGGGTAGTTAATAATGAATGTTTTGATTACGTGAACACCAAATCTTGAGGAAATGAAGTACCAGGATTTGGGGGTGTCACAGGTTGGTATCAGAGCTTTAGGTTATGAACCTTAGGTGGGGGAAAAAGCCTTAGGAAGTAACCTTTTGAAAAGATAGTGGAATTAACTCTTATCGAGTTTTAAGAAAGAAGTAATAAAACATTTATGTGCTTATGTGTTTATAACTTATGTGCTCGCGAGTGTCAATTAGAATGATTAATAACTAAAACTTTAAAATTTTGTTGTCAGGATGACTAATGTCGGAGAATCTAGTCAGACTAGGGAGGAGGGACCTCTAATGCCTATAGAGGAGGAGCCTCGCGACATTCAGGTAGTTTGGGAACAACTACTGCCACGGGAGTCAGCCCCGTTGGTCACAGTAGTTGAGGATGAGGATGATGATGTGGAGACAGACGAGGAGGATCCCGTGGAGTTACCACAGGAGGATGAGGATGACGAGGATGAGGAGGAAAGGATTCCGCTCAACTCGATTGCTGGACGTGTATACGATGAGGTGCATGACCGTAACATGGAACTTCAGGATATAGTTGAGGAGTTACAGGAGATAGTAGCTGAACAACAGACTACAATTACACAAAAAGACGGCGAGATCCAGGATCGTGATGAACGACTGACAAACGCCGAGGAAAAGCTGACACAGACTGGAGGGGAGAAGGAACAACTGATCGAGACGGTCGTGGAACTGAAGAAAAAGCTGAATGAAGAAGCTACCAAGAGGGCGAGAGCTGAAGACGCATACGAGGAAGCTTATCAACGAACTGGAAGAGCAGTAAGGGACGCACAAGCAAAGAGGATGAAGATGGAAGAGATGGATAAAGTATTCAATACCGTGATCAATCGAGCTCAAGATCGGGTCATGGGTTATCCAATTCAGTTCGAGACTCTGCCATCATACGTGTTAGATCGCCGAACCATGTTCCGTGTTATGGAAGAAGAGCGTCAAAAGGCGACTGATTATCTTAATAGATCATCGTAGGAAATTTGTCTGTTTTGCAAATAATAAGTGTTAAATAATGTGTAAGTCCCGAGTGTTAAGTAACCATGGGATATGAGAATGATGATGTTGCCCTGAAACTTTTGTAGTTCAGGAAAGTAATGTAGATAGCAGAGATGCTATTGTGTTATGTTTTCAAAAGTTATGAATAAATAAAAGTTATTATTTTATTCAAAGTGTTATGTGCTATGTGATTATTTCTTTGTTGAGGCAAATTAATTAGAAATACGTAAAGAAGTTGAGTAGTGGTCTAATAGATGATTTCTTTAACAGAAAATGCCTCCCAGACGTCAACCAACACGACAGAGAACCACCGAAGAAGCTAATGACAGTGTTGATGCGAATCCCGTTCAACAACTAGTGGCACTATTGACAGGAGCGTTGCAGAATCAACCTCAAAACCAAGGCACAACGTTTAAGGAGTTTAAGGCGGTCGGACCACCTGAATTTCGCGGGTCAATGAATCCGGTCGAGGCACAAACCTGGATTATGGAAATAGAGAAGGTGTTCGATGTCGCTAGGGTAGGGGATGAGCAGAAGACTGCTTTCGCAACTTTCATGTTGAAAGCAGAAGCTAGTTATTGGTGGCAAGCCAATAAAA
Source organism: Panax notoginseng (assembly GCA_016801055.1). NCBI lineage: Eukaryota > Viridiplantae > Streptophyta > Magnoliopsida > Apiales > Araliaceae > Panax > Panax notoginseng. The sequence continues at coordinate 118,540,409 of CM029022.1, forward strand.
CTCGGGAAGGGCCAGGAGTGATGACCTGGGATAGGTTCAAGGAACTGTTCTTCGAGACCTATTTCCCGGAGAGTTCAAAGAGTCAGCTGGAAGTACAGTTTCTGGAGCTGAAGCAAGGGACGATGTCGGTATCCGAGTATGCCGCAAAATTCAACGAGTTGGCGAGGTTTGCGCCATATCAGGTTAGCACAGACGAACGCAAAGCGAAGAGGTTTGAACAGGGACTGAAGCCCTGGCTGTACAGTAGGGTTTCCCTATTCCAGTTGAAGACATTTGCAGCAGTAATGGAGAAAGCAATACTCACTGAAGGTGGAGGAGAGGCGGTGACCAAATTCAACCAGGAACAAAAGAAGAATAAGAATGAGAATGAAATGAAGAATGAAGGTGGCAGCAGTGGAAATAACAACAACAACAGCAACAACAACAGCTTGAAGAGGAAGTGGAATGGGAACGGGGGAGCTGAAAACCAGCAGGGTAACCAGCAAAACAAAAAGTTTGAAGCATGTGCGACATGCGGGAAATTTCACAAGGGTGCGTGCTTGATGGGGAAACGAGTTTGCTACAATTGTGGCCAGGAGGGTCACATCGCCCCAAATTGCACTCAACCAAAGAAGAAGGCGTGCTTCACGTGCGGATCCAAGGATCATTTTGCTCGTGAATGCCCTAAGAAGAAGGAGGGAGGGAAAACCAGAAACAATGGAGGAGGTAACAATGGAGGTACGTGGGCTATTACAGGACCTGCAGCATCAAACAAACCCACAGCCAGAACCTTCAACATGACTGTGCAAGATGCTGTGCAATCAAAAGATGTGGTGTCAGGTATTATCCCAATCAATGATATTAATGCATATGTATTATTTGATTCGGGTGCTACTTGCTCGTTTATATCTGATGAATTTGCCAAGAGGTTAGAATTGCCTAGAGAAGAACTGAATTTTCCTTTGAACATAGAAATTGCGAATAAGGAAATAATCCCTGTTAGGTTCGTTTACAAGAACTGTAGGGTAAACATTAAGGGGAATATCTTGTTAGTAGATTTGATTCCGATTAGACTCGGGGAATTTGATGTAATTTTGGGAATGGATTGGTTGTTCAATTATGGAGCAGTAATTGACTGCCAAAAGAAGTGTGTAAACCTTATGACTCCGTCAAAGGTAGTATTTTATGGTAGCAAGTCGCCAAGACAAATGAAATGTCTGACGACTATGCAGGCCAAGAAGTTGTTGAGTCAAAGTTGTGTGGGCTATTTAGCTTACATAGTCGATACTCAGAAGAAAGGTGTGAAATTAGAAGAAATACCGGTAGTGAGAGAATTCGAAGACGTGTTTCCAGAAGATTTGCCAGGACTTCCGCCGGACAGAGAAATTGAATTCGTGATCGACTTAGTGCCGGGAACAGCACCGATATCAAAGGCTCCGTACAGAATGGCTCCGGTAGAAATGAAGGAACTGATGGTACAGTTGCAAGAACTGCTAGACAAGAAGTATATTCAACCAAGTGTATCGCCGTGGGGAGCGCCAGTTTTATTCGTGAAGAAGAAGGACGGGTCAATGCGTCTTTGCATTGATTACAGGGAGTTAAACAAAGTCACTATTAAAAACAAATACCCGTTGCCAAGAATAGATGACTTGTTTGACCAGTTGAAGGGTGCTAAATACTTTTCAAAAATTGATTTGAGAAGTGGGTATCACCAGTTGAAAGTGAGGAAGGAGGATATACCACGAACGGCATTCAGAACTCGGTATGGACATTACGAGTTTCTGGTGATGTCTTTTGGTTTAACAAATGCCCCTGCCGCGTTCATGGATTTGATGAACAGGGTATTTAAACCATTTTTAGACAAGTTCGTAGTGGTGTTTATCGACGACATTCTGGTGTATTCCAAAACTCAAGAAGAACATGTGGAACATTTACGTCTGACATTGGAGACACTAAGAAAGGAAAAGTTGTACGCGAAATTCACTAAGTGTGAATTTTGGCTCGACCGTGTACAATTTTTGGGTCATGTGATTGACAAAGATGGGATTTCAGTAGATCCATCGAAAGTGGAAGCTGTAATCAATTGGGAACAACCAAGAACACCTTCGGAGGTGAGGAGTTTCTTGGGGTTGGCCGGTTATTATAGAAGATTCATTCAAAATTTTTCTAAGAAAGCCACTCCGTTAACAAATTTGACACGAAAAGCTGTGAAATTCGTTTGGACAGAAAAGTGTGAAGAGAGCTTCCAAGATTTGAAGAAAAAGCTAAGTATGGCACCTGTGTTAACCCTACCAGATAATACAGGAAATTTTGTGGTGTATAGTGATGCCTCACACAAAGGGTTGGGTTGTGTTCTTATGCAGAACGGCAAAGTTATTGCCTATGCATCAAGACAATTGAAAGATTATGAGAAAGGGTATCCGACTCATGATTTGGAATTGGCTGCAGTGGTATTTGCTCTCAAGATATGGAGACACTATCTTTATGGAGAAAAATGTGAGATCTACACAGACCACAAAAGTCTGAAGTATATTTTCACTCAGAAAGATTTGAACCTGCGTCAGAGAAGGTGGATGGAACTGATAAAAGATTACGATTGTGAGATCTTTTATCATCCGGGCAAAGCGAATGTGGTTGCGGATGCTTTAAGTAGGAAAGGTCGGGAGAAATTAATGCTGCTAACAACTCAGGAGGAGCTCATTTCAGCAATGACAAAGTTAGAACTGGAAATCAAATTTCCACAGGAATCCGACGAACAATTATTTCAGATAGAAGCTGGTCCAACTTTAATGGACAAAGTGAAGAATGCCCAACTACAAGACGAAGAGTGTGCGAAAATCAAAGAGAATTTGATTGAAGGCGGTGATGTAAAATACAAGATCGACACCGAAGGGTTACTACGGTTTGAGGGAAGGATCTGGGTTCCAGCAGCACCAGAACTGAAAGAAGAAATTTTGATCGAAGCTCATAGCTCAAAATATTCAATTCATCCGGGGAGCACGAAAATGTATCAAGATTTGCGCCGACATTTTTGGTGGCCAAATATGAAAAGGGATGTCGCGGAATGTGTAGCAAAGTGCTTAACATGTCAGAGAGTAAAAGCCAAACATCAAAGACCCAGCGGATTGCTTCAACCGTTGGAAATAACGGAATGGAAGTGGGAGCATATCACGATGGATTTTGTGGTGGGTCTTCCAACTACTCAGAAAGGAAACGATGCGATTTGGGTAATAGTAGACAGACTGACAAAATCTGCACACTTTTTACCAATAAAGATTAGATTCAATCTTGATCAGCTGGCAAAACTATATATTAAAGAGATCGTTGCAAGACATGGAGTTCCAGTGTCAATTGTGTCAGACAGATATCCGAGGTTCACATCAAACTTCTGGAAGAGACTACAAGAATGTATGGGAACACAGTTGCGAATGAGTACGACATATCATCCGCAAACAGATGGCCAAAGCGAACGAACGATCCAGACATTAGAAGATATGTTGAGAGCATGCGTCATGGATTTCAAAGGAAGCTGGGAAGAGCAATTACCGTTGGTGGAATTCGCCTACAATAATAGTTATCACGCGAGCATCGGCATGCCGCCTTACGAAGCGTTATACGGCAGAAAGTGCAGAACTCCACTGTACTGGGATGAAGTTGGAGAACGTCAACTGTTAGGACCAGAATTGGTGCAACAAACTGCTGAGGTTATCAAACTCATCAGGATAAGATTAGTAGCAGCTCAAGACCGACAGAAGAAGTATGCTGATCAACACAGGCAAGATCGTACATTTGACGTAGGAAGCTATGTATTCCTAAAAGTTTCTCCTTGGAAGGGGAAAATTTGTTTCGGTAAAAAGGGAAAACTAAGCCCGAGGTTTATTGGACCCTTTGAAGTGCTGCGAAGAGTGGGAGAAGTGGCTTATGAGGTAGCTCTACCTCCAGAGTTGGAAAACATTCATAATATTTTTCATATTTCGGTGTTACGACCATATAAACCCGATTACAAGCACGTAATCGAGTACGAACCGTTGCAGTTCGAGAAAGATTTGTCTTATGAAGAGATTCCTATCCAGATAGTCGACAGGAAAGAACAAGTGCTCAGGAATAAAGTGATACCTTCTGTGAAGGTGATTTGGAGGAACCACAACGCTGAAGAAGCAACGTGGGAACTCGAAGAGAAAATGTTGAAAGAATACCCTGAGTTATTTGTTTAATCTGTGTCTTCAATTCTGAGGACAGAATCTTTGTAAGTAGGGAAGAATGTAGCGAATGTGTTGTTTGAGTTGTGATTCTGAGGACAAAATCCTTTTAAGAGAGGAATGATGTAACATTCCATATTTTTTTTAAATGTAAGTTATAAATATTTATTGATTTATATAAATATTTATTGGATATGTTATTGTTGAATAAATAATTGTTCAATTTGAGTGATGTGGTTTATTTAATTATTTGTTGAATAAATAATTAAATATTAAATATTAAATATTTACTGGCAATATTAAATATTTATTGAATTATATGGCAATTTGAGTTGATGTGATTCAATTAATTATTTGTTGAGTAAATAAGTAAGGAGCTAAATAAATTAATTGTTATGAGATTTTATAATAATGGAGTTTAATTTAATAAGCTAGAGAGCTTATAATAATTTTAAATAAATAATAATATTTAAATGAGAAATTGTAGTTTGAAATGTTAGTTGATTAAATGAAATTATAATTGTAAAAAGAATTATAATTGTTTATGTGTTAAAGTAATTTAATAGATTAGCGTTTAATTGATTTATTAATTTAATAAAGGTGTGACTAATAACCTTGCTATATAGGAGTTACCAAAATAAATTAAAAGAGTTTAATGTGGTTTTAGCAAACATGTCTTATGGCATAATAACTCTTTATCTAATTGAGTTTTACCAAACAAGGCATAAAGATTAATGAGTTATTTTATTTAGACTAACCAAACAAGCCTTATGGCTTTTGATTTTCAAAACCTTTAACTGATGTCAGTTATATATCTTATATTTATAATATACAATTATTATAATTATAATTATATACGTTATATTTTAGTACGTATGTTAGAGAGAGAAAAGAGTTCAGAAGAAGGAAAATAGAGAAAGAAAGAACTCAGAGGAAGAAGAAGAAGAAAAGAAGAAAAGTGAGAGAATTCTAGAGAGAATTGAGAGATTATTAACAGGTTTTGGAGAAAAGCTTGACAATCAAAGAGTTAGGACCATCATCTTCTTCATAATCCAAGGTAGGCCATCTTCTTCTTTACAAAACTCTAAAAGTTTTTTTTTCCCAAAAAGTTTCTGTGAAAAATTTATGAAAAGAAATTTTGGTTGTTTTGGTTATAAGTTTATATAATTAGCAATTGTAGATGTGTTTTATGAGTTATGCATGATTATATAGAGTTTAATTCATGTATGTATATATTTTATGAAGAAATTGTTTTACAGAGAATTTTATGAATGAGAATGGGTTATTTTTAAAATGGAAATTAAGGTTTAATTAGTTGTTGTATTGATAAATTGATTATAAGAATTGCTAGAGTGTAAAATCATTATCATGATGCTTGGAAATTTCTGTTTTGATTGAGTAACAAAATCACAGTATTGGTTTTCATGAAAAATATCAAAATATAGAGTTTTGCCAAAAATATTAAAATTGGGTGTTGAATATTTGATGTTTGTGCTAATTGATGAGTAGAAACATGTTAGAAGTCGTTAGTATACGATTATATGATGTCTGTATGCAATTTACATGATAATCGACTTATTAGATTCGAGCTTTTTGGCCAAATTGGTTTTTCTGGTACTGTTGCCGAGGCTGTCGCCGGATTCTGGAGTCTGGCGCCGCGGCGCGACTCCAGTAGTACTTTAGTGGCGCCTTAGCGCCATGTCCGCGCCCCAGCGCCGTGGCCCGCGCCCCAGCACCGTGTCCCGCGCCCCAACGCCGTGGCCCGCGCCCCAGCACCGTGTCCCGCGCCCCAGCGCCACTGTTCCGCGCCCCGGCGCCGGAAAAGTGGCCTAGTTGGGCAGTTTTGGCCTCCTGTAGTAAAACGGCCATAACTTTTTCATACGAACTCCGAATTAGGTAATTCAAGATGATTCGGAAAGAGGACGAGTAGACCTACAACTTTCAGTCTTTAAGTTTTTTTATTTGAGGTCTGTAACAGTAGTCAAAATGGTCATCTTTATGACTTTTGTGTATTTGGAGCCAATCGGAGGGCGTCGGGATGCACGAATGCAAGTGCAACCCTTTGGGTATTAGTATAACTTAATGATAATATGTTGGACATGTATTAGGATGTTATATCAAGTTGTTAATGTACACGTGGTGTAATGGCATGATCAGTTAGGTAGTTGTAATAAAGCTAAAATGTAATGTTCATGAAAGATGTGCTGTGTTTAAACTTAAACTTAGTTAGTAGCTATACTAAGAGTAATAAAGGAACTCATAAAGGTAATGTTAGTGTAACTAATGTGTATTATCAATGCATATGATATGTGTAGGACTTGGGGTGAATGTGAATAGTAATTGTTTAACCTACACGCGAGGCAAGTTCCCTAACCTTTTCTACTTTATTATTCAGCAAGGTTACTTTTTATTGTTATGTTATACTTATGCAAGTTCTCTAACTCCAAACTTCATTGTGCAAGTTTGAATTCGTTAAACACATTATCGCTTTAATTCCATTTCAATTGTACAAATTGCTAACTTTACACTTTCGTAGAGTTAGATTGTTTATTGTTGATTAAGCTCGTGTATCTATTGGTTTATGAGGATGCATGTTATGATTATTCCATGATTATGCTATTAAATTATTCCTAAAGCATGATGTTAGTTTATAAATATCAATTCAACTATGATTATTCCATAGTATACAGTTATATTGTTTATAATCAACTAACCCTTAGTTGATTACCGTTAAATTCTAAATTACCCCATGATGTATCCAAACCAAACTCACTTTGGTACGGACTTGTATTCTAAATACTGAGAAGAACAACTCTTTTATAAGAGGTTACGCTTAGCGTTGAAATGATTGTGCACAATACATTACACGATGGGTTGATCCCCCTAAGTACGTGAAGTCCTTATAGTCTTATGACTGTTAAAGTTTAAGTTGAAAAATTACTTATAACTGTGGACATGATTCGTGGTCAATAGACCCTCAGTAATTGATTAAAGTTTTTAGAAAGTAATAGAATTTATTGTTCAGTTCTATTAAACCTAATGTTGGTACATGATGTAAAGTTAACTGATTTATTTATTATTATTTCAAGTGGGCCTTGTTTGCTTACTCTTGCCTGTAAAATTTCTTACAGCTAAGGTTGAAACTGGTGATGTACCTAGCACCAGTAAAGGGAAAGGAAAGATGAAACAATGCTGAAGACCTGTAATAGATTGAATAGTTTATTTTCAGACTTGTTTAAGGATTGTAATGAAGTTTATATTAATTTATTTTCCGCATGAATGAATGTTTGTAAAGGTTAGATAACCTGGGAGATTTTTATTTAAGTTTAATCCTGTATGGGCAGGTTTTATTTATTCAATTTTATCAACTGGGTAGTTAGTAATGAATGTTTTGATTACGTGAACACCAAATCTTGAGGAAATGAAGTACCAGGATTTGGGGGTGTCACATCACCCATTGACTATCGGAGATGGAATAGATGATACCGACATCAAGCAGTTTGAGCACCTCTTTTTTCACCACCTCCATCATAGGTGGATTCAATCTCCTTTGTGCATCTCTTGTAGGCTTAGCTCCATCCTCTAACAATATCTGATGCACGCACATGGCAGGACTAATACCCTTGATATCCGCTATTGTCCAACTAAAAACTGTAACATGGTCCCTTAGGACTCTCAGCAATTTTTCTTCCTGTACCTTGGTTAGATTACAAGCAATAATTACAGGCAAAGTGTCATTAGTCCCAAAATATGCATATTTTAAATGAGCAGGTAATTGTTTCAATTCTAAAATTGGGGCTTGTACAACAGAAGGTAATAACTTTTGATGAGAAACAGGAAATTGAATAGTATATACTGTTGACTTATTGGAGAATTTTGGCAATGAATGTAATGCAGCTACATTCTCCTTCAATTCCTGGGTTTACGCAATCTCTTCTTCCCTATCCATGTCCAAACTGTTGGTGATTGCAATCTCCAAATTGTCCTTATGTAGTTGCTCAAAAACTTTATGCACCAAGGAGTCTCTCACATCGATAGCAAAAACTTTTCCTATATCACTAGGGTGCCTCATGGCATCATAGATGTTAAATTGAATCTTCTCGCCATCAAACTCCATTGTCAAGGTTCCATTATGCACATCAATCGTGGTTCTTGCTATTTTCAGGAAGGGTATTCCTAACAAGATGTGAGAAGGGTTTGGTGATGTATCATCTTCCATATCCACAATGTAAAAATCTGCAGGAAAGATTAGTTCGTTCACCTGCACTAAGACATCTTCAATTACCCCTCGGGGGTAAGTGTTAGTACGATCTGCCAATTGGATAATCACACCAGCATTTTTCAAAGGGCCTAGATTTAAGGAAGCATAAACAGATAAAGGCATAACATTAATTGAAGCTCCTAAATCTAGCATGACTTTTTCAAATCTGATGTTCCCTATTTTGCATAGGATTGTGAGCATTCCTGGATCTTTACATTTAGGAGGCATTTTTCATTAAAGAACAGCAGATACATTTTCTCCAACTGTGACTCTTTCATCATTTTATAATTTTCTTTTATTAGTGCATAATTCTTTAAAAAATTTAGCATACCGTGGCACTTGTTTAATTTCATCAAGGAGAGGGATGTTCACTTCTACTTTTTTAAAAGTTTCCAAATTTTTTTTTTCTTTTTCATCTCTATTTGAGGTTTTAAAATTTTTGGGATGAAAGGGAAGAGGAATATTTTTACGCTGATTAGAAGGGTTAGGTTGTACCTTGGATTTTTCTGTTTCCTCTTTAGTTGCTTCCTCCTCAAGCTCTATGGGGGTCGGTGGTGTATCCAACTGTGTTCCATTCCGTAAAGTTATGGCACTTGCATTCTCCCTTGGGTTGACTATTGTTTGAGATGGTAATTTTCCTGAGCCATTGGATTCCAATATCCCCACAGTTGTAGCCAGTTGTCCTACTTGGTTCCTTAAATCTTGAACCGAAGCTTTTGTCTCTTGCTGGAACTGTTGTGTCTGATTCATGAATTCTTTGAACATATCCTCTAATGATGTTCCAGTAGGTGTAGGGACTGCTTGCTTTGGTTGATATTGAGGTGGGGCTGGTAGGAAGCCCTGCTGCCTAGGTGGAAATGCAGGTGGTGCCGCTTGCTTATTCCCATAACTCAGATTTGGATGATCCCTCCATCCTAGGTTATAAGTGTTTGAGTACGGATCATACTTTCTCTGAGGTTGTGACTGATAATCTCCCATTGTATTAGCTTGTTGCACAGTCTCATCATCTTGTAATGTTGGCCATTTATCTATATTGTGATTGGGTTGTAGACAGATTCCACAAACCTTTTCAACCGGCTGTTGACCTGTAACTAATTGTCTAACCATAGCAGTTAATTCAGAAATTTGTTGGCCATAATCACAAGTGCTTACCTCACTTACCCTTACTTGTGCATGATTTGTTCGAGTGCCATATTGTTGCGAGTTTGCAATTAAATTCCTTGCATCCTCTAGGGTCTTGTCAACCAGTGCTCCTCCGCTAGCTGCATCGATCATGCTTCTATCCATCGGTACCAACCCTTCGTAGAAATATTGGATAAGGTGTTGTTCATCTATTTGATGCGGTGGATAGCTGGAACAAAACTTTTTGAATCTTTCCCAATACTCGTATAGTGTCTCCCCACTAAATTGTCTAATCCCACAGATCTCCTTCCTTATGTTGGCTACTCTTGAGGCTGGAAAGTATCTTTCCAAGAATAACTTCTCAATGTCATTCCAAGACTGTATTGAACCTGAGGGTAGGTAGTACAACCAATCCTTTGCCAAATCTGCTAGGGAGAATGGGAATGCTCTCAGCTTGATTTGCTCTTCGGTGATTCCGTTTGGTTTCATGGTGGAGCACACCACATGAAATTCTTTTAGATGTTTGTAGGGGTCCTCACCTGTAAGACCACGAAAAGTAGGCAGTAGATGGATTAGTCCCGATTTAAGTTCAAATGCAGCATCTAAATTAGGATATTTAATGCACAGAGGTTGTTGATTTAAATTAGGAGTTGCCAACTCCCTGAGAATTCTATTGTTGTTTTGAATCGCCATCTCTTCTTCTTTATCAGATTCGGTGGATGATTTGTTGGATAATAATTCCAAAGCTAAGTTGAGGCCTGGTGATGATGCAGAAGCCTCGTCTATAGCTGTAGAAGACCGTTGAACTTTAAGTTTTTCCTTCTTTAGCCTCCTTGCAGTCTTCTCAATTTCTGGATCAAAATCTAATATAATAGCCTGAGAAGATCGAGTCATAAAACAAGAACAAAGCAAATAATAGAATAAAAACAAAACGAGAAATTACTCCCCGGCAGCGGCGCCAAATTTTGGGAGCTATCATTGACACTCCTAAATTAACCTCAATTTTACTTCATAATTTATAATAATTAGTACAGTAGCAAGTAAGGATCGATCCCACAGAGAGTAATGTTGTTTTAGAATTATTCTATTATTTCAACAAGAAATAAAGATGGGGGATTTTTGAAAATTATTTTTAAACTAAGAGAACAAGAATTAATGATGAAATTAACCAAATATGTAAAAACTTCAATTCTGCAGTTCAGTTTCACCGAGTACAACAATCAATTAATCAAGTTATTATTATTTTTCCTTCAATGAAACTATTAGCCCTAGATAACAATAAGCTCTGTTATCCGAAATTATCCTTAGATTATCACTGTGTGAAATAAGCTCTCCATCAGATTATAACTAGCATACAACCTATAACAAGCTCTCTAGATTTAATATGATAGAAGCATTAAGAAATAGAAAATTAGACTAATCTAAGCAACAAACACATAAGCTCGATTTGTTTAACTTGTTTTCTGATAATCTTAGCAATAAACAAAAGCTTGTCCACAATTATTATTACTAAATTGCTACTTATGATGAAGACAGATATCAATTACACGTAATATCAATCTTAATCTAGCATATAATAATGATCAAACTAATTTAATTGGCCATATCAAATTAATTAGATCAATTAGCATGCAATCACTGAAAACAGATTATCAGGAGAAATTTCACACAAGAAGGAATAAATAATAATACTCAATTAATCAATTACTTGTACCAAGGATTCACCTCCCTTTATAACTGAATGAAAAGAACTAGCCTGACATGCTCTTGAGTCTGCACTCCAATAGATAATAGATGATAATTGAATGAATAAAACCATGACTCTCATCCTCTATTTATAGTGCTAGACAAAGTCCTAAATCCAATAAGAAGTAGAAATCCAAGTCCAAAAGGAATTACAAATTATACTAATTTTCATAAAGAAATAGAATTCAATTTGGAAATAAATCTTAGTCTAAAAGAAATCCTAATTACAATAGAATTGTAAAAATTAATCTTCTAGAATCCAAAATTCATATTTGAAATTGAAATTAAATTCCAAAATTTTTCATGTGCTTAAACTCATTGTCACGTGAATCCAAATCCATTTATGATACTAATTGTTGAATCCTTGATTTGCTAGGAATCCCGTAAACCTCCTCCAATTTATTTCTAAAATCATGAAACCCCTTCAATTGTACCTAAAATAAAAATATAAGAATAATGAGTTTATTTAGAAACAAAATAAATACAAAAGATTAAGTATTAAGGAATAAAAATATAACATATTTCATACTCATCAAGGATATTCTGCCTTCAGAACTCGGTACGGGCATTATGAATTCTTAGTCATGTCTTTTGGATTGACTAATGCTCTTGCTGCTTTCATAGATATGATGAACCGTGTGTTTAAGGAATATTTGGATCAGTTCATTGTTGTCTTTATTGATGACATCCTCATCTATTCCAAAAGCCGTGAAGATCATGAGCACCATTTGAAGCTGGTACTTCAAAGACTTCGTGACAACAAGCTATATGCCAAGTTAAAGAAATGCAAGTTCTGGCTTGAGGAAGTATCATTCTTTGGGCACGTGGTATCAAAACATGGAGTATCTGTCGACCCGACGAAGATTGAAGCAATACAAAGTTGGGAGCAACCGAAGTCAGTGACCGAAGTACGTAGTTTTTTGGGCTTAGCAGGTTATTATTGGAGATTCGTGGAAGAATTTTCTAGAATCGCTACTCCGTTAACTCAGCTGACTCGGAAAGATACAAAATTCAGTTGGAGCGAGGATTTTGAGAAGAGTTTTCAAGAACTAAAGAGGAGACTCATTTTGACACATGTTCTGATAATACAATCTGGTTCGGATGGATTTGTTATCTACAGCGATGCTTCAGGCAAAGGGTTAGGATGTGTTCTCATGCTACATGGAAAAGTCATAGCCTATGCCTAGCGACAACTCAAAGAATATGAGAGGAATTATCCTACTCATGATTTGGAGTTGGCAGCGACACTACCTGTATGGGGAGAAAGTGGAGATCTATACAGATCATAAAAGCCTCAAATATTTCTTCACCCAAAAGGAACTTAACATGCGGCAATGACGCTGGCTCGAGCTGCTGAAAGATTACGATCATACCATCCAATATCATCCTGGAAAAGTAATCGTGGTAGCTGACGCATTAAGTAGAAGATCATATGCGGGTACGAGTGCAATATTGTTAACACAAAGGCCCATTTTGTATGACTTGCAAAGAATGGAGATAGAGGTAAAGGCTCCAAGTAACCATGTAATGATATCAAACATACGAGTAGAACCGACTTTAATGGATAAAGTTAAAGCTGCTCAAGCTACAAACCTAGAGCTGATGCGTATAAAGAAGAAAGTGCAAGAAGGTGTTATTCCAAAAGCAAGAATCGATGAAGAAGGAATACTTCAAGTTAACTCCAGACTTTATGTTCTTAACGATTCTGACTTGAAGCATAGAATCATGATGGAGGCACACAACACACCGTTTGCAATCCATCTTGGGAGTACCAAAATGTATCATAATCTTCGACATACATTTTGGTGGAGCAATATGAAGAGAGTGATCGCAGAGTTTATATCGAGGTGTTTAACTTGTTAACGTGTAAAGGCAGAGCATCAAGTGACAAAGGGTCCATTGCAACCACTTGAGATTCCTAAATGGAAGTGGGAACACATTACAATGGATTTCGTTACGGGTCTTCCCAAGGTTTCTCAAGACATAGATGCGATTTGGGTTATTGTTGATAGATTAACCAAGTCTGCTCATTTCTTAACTATACAGGATACTTATTCCCTTGAAAGTCTTGCTCGTATGTACGTGAATGAGATTGTGAGATTTCATGGCATGCCAGTATCCATAGTTTCGGATCATGACCCAAGATTCACTTCATGATTTTGGGTTAGCTTGCAGAAAGCTATGGGCACGGATTTACGATTCAGTTCGGCATACCATCCTCAAACAGACGGGCAATCAGAAAGAACTATTCAAACTCTTGAAGATCTATTAAGACTATGTGGCCTAGATTTCAAAGGGAGTTAGGATAATTACCTACCATTGGTGGAATTCTCCTATAACAACAGTTATCAAGCAAGTATAGGCATGGCTCCATTCGAGGCGTTGTATGGACAAAAATGTCGTTCTCCAGTATGTTGGGACGAGGTGGGTGAAGCAACGTTGTTGGGACCGAAATTGGTACGCATAACTACGGAAAAGATCCAAATGATTAGGCAACTTATTCAAACCTCAGAAGATCGACAAAAGAGTTATGTGGGTCTTCATCGAAAGGACGTGGAATTTGATATTGGAGATCATGTATTGCTACGTATAGCTCCATGGAAGGGAGTAATAAGATTTGGGAAGAGAGGAAAGCTCAATCCAAGATTTGTTGGTCCATTTGAGATTCTTGACCGAATAGTAAATGTGGCCTTTAGACTCGCATTACTTTCAAGCATGTCTCGTGTTTATAATATTTTTCATATATCTATGCTTTGTAAATATGTGAAAGACCTGAACCACATAATTGAGTTAGAACCAGACGAGATAGCCAAAGATTTAATGTACAAGGAGGTACCTGTTAAGATCTTGGATAGGAAAGAGCATGTCATACGCACTAAGGTTATACCACAAGTTAAGGTTTTGTGGAGGAACCATGCTATTGAAAAAATGACCTGGGAGTTGGAGTCAGAAATGAAAATGAGGTATCCTCACCTTTTCGAAACACCAGGTACGTACGTTAATTTCGAGGATAAAATTTTATAAGAAGGGGAGGTTGTAAGACCCCAACTTATTCATAAATAAAATTGAATTTTCTCTAATTATTATTTTGAATAATAAGGTGTTAATTTGATATAATGCTTTGGTTATGGGTGATATGTGCAAATTTTGCAAAATAAGCAAGTGGTTATAAAATATTCATTATTTTCGGGAAATATTCGTTTGGTCGTGGAATATTCTTGCTGTCGGGGAATATTCATATGATGGCGTAGTCATTTGTGGTCCCCATAACGGAAAATGGTCGGATGAAGAAAACGATTAGTTTGAGTATTTTACAAATAACGGTGTAGTAGTTACCGTTAATACTATTGGAATACCCGGTGGTTAAAATACAGTAATACGCGTGGTTGTACAGTAGCACACAGTATTACATTGTATTGTTAAATTATTGATCCTTACATAAGAAGGCACTACTCAATAATTGTTACAGTAATTACTGTTCAATATTTGATTTTATTGATTCAGTAATTGTTACGTTGATATTTTATATTATTGTTGTTTCAATAATTATCACTACACAGTATCTCCATTATCAGATCAATAATTCATATTATTTGAATAATATTATTAGATAACATTATTGGCAATGTCTAAGGAAGTTCTGTCTAAGGAGAGGTTTGGTCACCTAATTGCGCGCCAGTAAGGAGAAATCCTTATCGAAAAGCCCCCTCTTTCCTGGGAACGACCTAGTTGTCATTATTGTGATTCTGTAATATTATTTGTGAATAATTAATTATTAATTTATATGATAAGGAAATATTTATTTTATGTGTATATAAATGATGGATATATTTATTGTGGTTATAAATGAAGGAATTAATGATGAGGTATTTTATCAGTATTTTTGGCATAACAAAGGTGCTGAAAATCATCCGTATGTGAATTTCGGAAATTTTCTGTTTGGGATTTATAAAAACTTTCTTCTAAAAAGTTGTAGAGAATTAAATTTCCTATGGAAAGCACATGAGATTCGAATTTTTCTGATAAAAGAGCTATTTATTATGAATTATTGAAGTTTTAGAAATTAATTATTTTTATTAAAATTATGGGTGGGACCCACTTTTATTTTTTTAAAACATGTGGGCTGCTGAAAATTTTTCAATGATGGCATGCTCCGGCTTGTTCAGCAAGTGTGGACGTAGAATGAAGAAAAAATAATAATATTATTTTATTATTTAGTCTACTTTGGCGTTTTAACATTTTCCTAATAATATGGTGCTTAGTTAGAATTGAAAACCACACCAGAAATAAGTTTCCACTCTCTCTATATTATCGAACGCATTTTGTGAGTATTCTGATACTTTGAGAGTTGCTATTAAGTGCAAGTTTCCTTCGGCTTTACATCTGATATTCCGATCAGAAGTACTATTATTTTGAGGTAAGGGATGTTATTTTCTTCGTAAATAATATTATTTCCTTTAATATCATTATGTAGAAATATTAAAATGAATTTTATTGTGGAATTTCTACCTTTTTGTGTCGGGGTTACTATTCACGTATACGACACTATTCACATATACGGTACTATTCACGAATACGACACTATTCACAGAAAAATGAAATTTTCTCTTCTTTGTCCAAGATGTCTATTATGGTTACTATCTTTGATTGTATCCATGTTTTAATCTTCATTCTTGAATTTTACTCTACTATGGTTTATTATGGAGTATTTTTGAACTTGGATAAACGGTAGTACGAATCCTTAATATTTGTTCTTTTGTCTCACTTGATTCGTTTTCTTTAAGATATTTTTCATCATCTTCAGTCCTAAATGATGATATTAATGAATATCTTTGGCATGTAGTGCAAAGATGAATGATTAACTGATGAATATCTTTGGCCCATAGTGCAAAGATGAACAGGTGATTAGATAAACATGACCAACTGGTTATACAAATGAATATCTTTGGCATGTAGTGCAAAGATGAATATTGATTCAAGATGTATATTTATTGATGTTACAGGGATAAAATATTAATGATGGACTTTCAAATATTAGAAGATAGTAGAATTCGTTCTCTACTTGACTCTTCTAATGGATTGCTATTTTTGTTGTAGTTATTGATCTAAAATTTGTTGTCTATTATATTTTATCTGATTTTTTCCTATTGAAGACTAATGATAATTTGTTGTATATTATCTTAGTCATAATATTCTTTACTGAGCTAGTTGAGCTCACCCTTTTCCTTTTTGTTCCATTTTTCTCAAGAGGCGAGAATATAGTGGGAACTAGTCGGGGTGTGGAGTGATGTTTCCAGTCAGTTGTGTTAGCAGTCCTCTCTATTTTGTAAAATAGTATTTCAATAATTATAATGATGACTTATTTGAGTGTGGATATTGTTTAGAAGATAATATTTGTATTTAAACTCACAGTTTATGTGTTGTCGTATTTTGCACGACAATTGTAGTAATGAAGTTGTATTTATTTCCGTACTATGTATTTGGCGACTTAGAATGGGTGATGTATATCTATTTTGGAGGCGTCACGCATGATGTGTTATATATATGTTAAAAGTATGAAACATTAAAGTTAATTTATATGATGTGTTATATATATGTTGAAAGTATGAAGCGTTAAAGTCAATTTATGACTACGTTGGTTGAGTAATGAATTTTGATTGAGTAAGGAACTCAATCTTTACACTTGTTATATGAACTGCAACATGTATGTTATGTTAGTTCAATTTTTTATGAAATGTATGTTAAGTATGTTATTATGTGCTACGTGATGCATGAAAACTGTTAGATTTTGCTGGGTTGTCGAGTTCAACCTTGCAAATAACCATTTTTGCATGTTAAAGATTTAAGGTAACGATATGTGCTACTTGAATGACATGGAACAAATGCAATGTAGGAAGATTAAATACTTTAGCTATAGTTGTTATTCTTATAAACTATGTTTAAGATTTTGAGATATGTACTTGATAAGTTATGATTATGTAATAATAAACTATAAAGTTTGAGTTATCTGATATGTAAAGGTTATCAGATTTAAATGTAAGATTTTATATAATAACTTTGATGAAGCGAATCATAAAATAACTTGATTCATAGATGTGTAAATGATTAAGGTTTTGAAAAGTTTAAATTTTTCTGCATTTTATTAAGTTTAACATCAAATAATAATGTAAAATCAGAAGTTAAACTTATTTTTAACGATCGAAGTCAAACTATCATCACAATATAAAATAACCTAAACACATTACCTTATAATCCTATCAATCTATAAAACACATAAGACCTAGTATCAAGTCAAACTATTATAGTCTGAGTTAAGTCCGACATAATTCTGACATCCCGACGGCCTAGTCGGAGAATTCACGAGTCCATTATCTTTAAGACTTTGACTAAACGCAACACAATTATCTTAGATAATTAATCATTCAGTTGAAATAATTTTTAAAGTCTTACAAAAATTTTCAAATAATTTTTCCATTTATCATGATTTTTCAATCATTAATATCATATTTATATGATTTAAATACCACATTATTCTATTATCATTAATATATATTTAATATTAAAATATTAATGAAATACATAACATAATATTATAAATAACTTATAATATTTTACAGTATTTTTAATACTTTATTATTTCCTTTAAATGATTTTAAAGTAATTAAAATCATTATTAATTATCTGCCATTAATATTAAATATTAATGTATTTAATGAGAAAATATCAAAAGTTATATTTTATAACTTAAAATATTTTTATAACTCTTAAATCATTTTTATATGATTTTTAAAACATGAAGTCTATTTTTTCATAATTTATTTAATATATTTATTAAATAAATTAAATATCGTTAATGCAACGACCGAGAAATTCAAATTTATTGTAAAATAATTTTATTTAATTAAACAATGAATAAAATTATATTATATGATTTTATTATGTGATAATAAGATAAATGTTGTTTTATACCCTAAATATATAGGAATGTTGTAGTATTATGGCTACGTGAAGAAATTAAAGTATTTGAATTTCTAAGACAAAAATAAAAGCTTTTCTAGAAATTTTTTGAAAAATACTATTCACGAATTTCTGCTCGGGAATTATTTTTGAAGTTCCGAGAAATACGTAATAATAGAATAATAAGAGAGGATGGAATATGTAATAATATTTATGTGACAACCCGAAAATTCGGTTTGTCCAGAATTTAAGTTTAAATAATTAGTTATTAATAAAATGAATTTTTATTAATACTATTTTGTGCTAAGTGTTTATTAATCGTTCTATAACCTAGAATGATTATTAATCGGGAGGATTCTGGCTACGAGCTAGATTGAATGAGTAAGAATTTTCAAGACGAAAATGAAATTTTTCCGGGAACAAAATATTTTTCGGGGAAAAAGACGAAATAGGCACTATTCATCAGTTTCTGCTCGGAGATTTATTTTGAAATTCCGAGAAGTTATAGATTACGTTTAATTCTGAGACGTGATGGAATATTCAATAATATTTCAGTTATGACAAAAATAAAGTTTTCGCCTGCGGACTCAAAACCCAAGGGTTTAGAAAAGTGAGTTCCGAGAATTTTATGAATGCGTATAATGATTAGGGTTATTATGCGTAAGAAATACGAGTATAATACGAGTTATTATACGAGTATAGTATGAAGATTAGTACGACGTATAATACGAATATCGTACGAATGATATACGAAGAGAATATGAGAATACGAGAATGGAATGTGTAGAATACGATTAGTCCTAATGGACTTTGAGTTCATGGACTTTGTAGAATCTAATTGGACTTGGATTATGTCAAGCCCAATGATTTGTGAAATCAAGCCCAAGTTAAGCCCAAGAAGAATTAGGATTAAGGCCTGAACCAAGAAAAAAAATCGCGGATCGAACCGGTGGGTAAACGGATGGGTAATAACCAATGGGGCAACCCATGGGGTGACCCATGGAGCCAGAGGGGCGGCCACTTGGCCACCAAGTAAGGGTGGTGGCCAAGTTAACTTGGTTGCCAAGTGTGAATAGTAAGGAGGTTAGGGGGCGAAATGACCAAACTACCCCTAACTTTGAAAATCTATAAATACTAAGCTTAATTTCATTTTTGTGGGATTTTGAAAATCCTAGAACTTGAGAGAGAGAGAGAGAGAGGGATCGGTTGGAAGAGGAAGAGGAAGAAATTGAGCATGAAGGCTCGGATCCAAAGTGGTCATGAAATAGAAAAGCTCGCGAGTCGCTGGCTTTGTCTAACGGAAGAGAAATAACGAAGAACGGTAATACGAACCCTAGTTTCTTCTAATATTTTCTTTAAGTTTTTATGTTCAAAGACATAACTTAATGAGAATAAGAAGTAAAAGAGATTAGTAATGATTTCATATGGTTGAAATCGTAAGAAAATGAAGAAATAAGAATTAGAAATTTATTTTATAAATTTCTTAAGGAAGTATAAGATTCGTGATGATTTTGAGCAATCCGAACGAATATTATGAATGAGTAGGTGAATTAAGTAAGGAATGGTGTTCTATAACATCAAATTCCAAGAAAAAGTAGAATCGTAATCCAAAATATCGATTAAAATGAAGAACGAACGAAGAACGCGAAGAACACGCGAAGAACACGCGAAGAACATGAAGAACGTTGTTGATGGACAAATTTAAAACCATCATAGTGTAAATGTTGTTGATGGACAAGTTTAAAACCATCGCATATAAGTTAGATGCTTATTGCTTGGTTAGGAACGTTAGAAACGTTCATGAAGAACGAATTAAAACGGAGCTATAACGAAGTTATGGCGAAATTTCGTAAAAGACGAACGAGAATTAAAAAGTTAGTAAATGAAACCGAATGTGTAGAGTTTCATAAGAATGTAAGAGAACATATAAAATGTGAGTTGTGGACTCAAGAACGAACGAATTCCGAGTTCGGATGACCGAATTACGGACGAACGACCGAATAACGTTAAAAGCGTAAAAATGAATAAAGGGTGAAGATTAAGCCAATTGAATGGCATGTTAACGGATTCAGAATGTATTTCTGTCTGTAGGTAATCGAAGTACGTAAGATAAGGAAGAGAATGGCTTTGGAACGACTTCGTTCTGAGTTATAACGAAGAAGTTATGAGATTTCGAAACCGACGTCTCAAGCTTGTAAAAGACTTAGAAAAAATTTTCTAAGTTTCATGCTCGGCGCCGCAGTGCGAGTCGTGCCTTAGAGGGTGGCGCCGTAGCGCGAGCTTGGCCATGTACAGTGTTAAAAGCTTCTGGAGAGTGGCGCCGTAGCGCGAGTGATAACAAAGGACTTGGCGCCGCAGCGCCAGGCCGGGAAGAGAGGAGTAGGTCGCGTCGCAGCGCGAGAGGAAAGGAAGGGCAGGGCGCCGCAGCGCCGGTGCATGTCAATGCCCAGAAATGAGATTTTTAGTTCTCAGATACTGGGGAATGTGCAAGAAAGAAGTATGAACATATAGTTCACGTAATGTAACACTTAATCAAGTGTCTTAAACATTTAATAAAGGTTGAACAAAAAGATTAAATGAGATTAAAAGATAGAGAATGTAAGCGATAAATTACGGAACCGATATCCAGGGACCGTAGTCGTAATGAACGAACGTGAGGGATTGCTATGATTGTGATTCCTTAGACGTTGAGTGATAAAGGTAATGAATAACATTCCGATGTTATGGCATGGCATTGTAAGATGAACATAAAGCGTATAGACGCTGTGAACGCAACGTTGTTGCGAAGAACGATCGGTCTTAGCATACAACGAACAGTACAGCTTTGACATTAAGAAAGAATAATGAACATGGGGTTCATGGGATGGATAACAATTGAAAGCGATTAAAACCTTGAATAAAGGCTGAATGAGAGATTAAGAGACGAGCAACGTGAACGTTGAATACGTAAATGATCCTTGTGAATTGTATTCGCGTTGGACGAACGTTCTAAGTATACCCTGGTTGTATGACATATACATTAATGAAGGTAGTAAGTAAGGTACGAATTGTATCAAGAGAGCTGTAACGAACGGTAATACGATTACTGACAGCCGAATATAAGTCGGATGAGAATGATAGAATGAAAAGTAAGCGCTGAACACTTTAACTAGCGTAAGGGTTGAGTGTAAGTGAGTGTTAAACGGGCAGAACCTACACTTCGTGTATGGTTTAACCGTAATGTAATGAAGACTAAGTTTAGCCGTGAACGGTGAAGAAATTAAGTTGAAGATAATAACGTATAACGTTAAGAAACCGAGTTAAGAAGTATAATTTGGACAAACGTTCCGAGTGGAAGGAACTGGACGTTTGAAGATATGAATAAATTCATATGAAATAGTTAACGCTATGACCTCATAGTATTGACATTGAATGATCGTTCCAAGTGTACAAAAGATCGTATAACTTAGACGATAAAAAATGATTCCTGGGGTATGACATTTAGTTGCCAGAAAGCCGTAAGGAAGAAGAAGTTGACTCAACGAACATTATGGTTTAATGGTTCATCTAAGTTAAGAGAAGTTAGGTTGTGGTGAATCGTAACCTTTGATGGTTGTCATATGGACTACTAGCAAAGACACGATGTGTACTGAGTCCTAAGAGAAGTATAAGAAGAAGATAAGAATGTAAATCATCAAAGATGATAAATGTATGAATAAGATGTCTTAGTATGTCATGAAACTGTAAACTGGTAATGAAAGTTAGTCGCGTAAGCTTAAGTTACAAGAACGCGAACCTTAAGAAGTAAAGTTAAGTAAACCAATGCGTAAGTCAAGTATATGACTAATTGGTGTACGTGTTATTTTCTTATGTGCTGCATATGAATGGGAATGAGCAGTTCAGCGTAAGTTATAGCTGTGCGTAAGGCAAGTTTCCTAACTTCATTCATATTTTAAATGAATGCTAGTTTCTAAAACTTCTCAGATGTTGAACTTGAGAAGTTCTGTCTATGTGCGAATGTGCGATATTTGTACAAGGTGGTAGAATGTATGAGGCATTGAGCCACAATGTGAGCACTTCGATGTTTTTATGAGATGAACTATTTTGTGATCGAACTGTTCAATACAAGTATGCTCGGTTTATTCACAAACCGTTATTGTTAAGTCTGTGCTAATGATTCTAGCCAGACAGAATGTGTATGAAAAAGGTAGAAGAATGAAAGTATTTCAAAGTGAAAGTGCGTATGGTTTTAAGATGATAGGAATCGAGACAATTCCTATTATTCAAGCTGCTTCATAACCTTTGTTCGGTTATTGAAGTTCGAAAGAAATGTTGAATTCTGAACTTGTTTGTTCAAACTGTTATGACTTGCTGGGAAATTGAATGCTCACACTTGCTTTAAATGAAAAACATTTTCAGCGAACGATGTTAGAAAGAACTTAAGGATCCCGTAAAGATCAAGCTGAGCGGTATCCAGACCAAGTGCCATTCAGTATGTGAATGTGTGTGAAGATCAAGTGAAGACTTATAATGTAGAAATATGAATTAAACTATAGACTAGTTTAATGAACTGTATGTATCCTTGGTGGCAGATAAAAGCCACTCTTGTACGATGAAAGGAATAATGTAATTATCATTATTTGTAATGAGAAAGGTTATAAGGTTTTTAGAACCTGGGAATTGAGAATGTATGTTGTTATATTTCAATATATAATGATGTATGATTGTTAAGAAATGAGACAGTGACGCCCAGAGTCTGGGTCTGAAGGTTGACCAAATTTCGGGACGTTACAGGTTGGTATCATAACTGATAGGTTATAAATCTTAGGTAAGAGTACCTAAGACTATAATCGTAAAGAGAAGGATAAGAAGATCACCACGTGATCATAGTAAATCGTAGTAACAGATGAGCTGTTAAACGATGAATGATTTATAGCTAATGCTATGAATGAATGGTACTCCGAATTAGTACGGGAAGAAAAACTCAGATTGAGTTATAAAGGATAGTATACGAATTAAAGAAAATTCGTATTGAATAAAGAAAAGGTAGAAGTTGTAAAATTTCAATTGAGGACTCATGTGATGGCTGAATTGTATGAACCTTTGTTGTGGGCAGAGGTTTATGCTTTGGTGTACCAACTGCTCAGTTTATTACAATGATAATCATTGGAATTGGTCGCGCTATTAAGATGTATATGACTAGAAGGTGAATCTTTTCTCATGTATATACTTGATATGTAGAGAAGGATAAGGTAGGTGCGAGTTCTTAAACTCATACTTATGGTAAGTTCGTGACTCATAATAATATGGTATGCGTTTGAATGTTTCAGCTAATGGACGCCTAAGGTCTGTCTGGATGTTCTTGAACTCATATTATTGTGGAAAGTTCCTGAACCCATAATGGGTGGTAAGTTTGATGGACTGTACTAAGTTATAGTAAGGTGTAGACTGAAAACGAAGTATTTTTAGTAGACTTAGCATTGAAGGTGCTAGAGAAGATTAAGTATTGTCGCAGTAAGACAATGAATGGAGATGGAGAATAAGATATTCCAAATCCTCTAGCTATGCTAGATTTCGAAATTTCTTGAAATCGTGCTAATGTGCGCGTTTTGGAACATGAAAGAATTGGTTCGACTTTTGGAACCAATGAATTTTAAAAGAGCTATGCTTTATATGTCTATGCTAGTTGCTTCGGCCAGACATAAATTGATTTGAAATATCAAAATGAATTTTATATCATCCGTGCATTTGATGCAACGATGGTAAATGGATGGAGTTGTTAATGCAATTAAACCTGGTGGGATGTGATCTGAGGATCAACAAACCACTATGGTAAGATGTATAATGACGAAGTCATAAACTGACGAAGTCCTCAACGTACTGTGAAGCGTACGGTATCATGACATCATGAAACTTTTTGATGTATTGCAAAAAGAATTTAAAGAAGTAGTCGATGTCAATTGAGTTGACTAGACGGATGTTTCAAGTTGATATCCAATTTATTGGTATGGTCTAAGCTAATTGATTTGGCTAAGACGAATGGTATGTCATGATTAAAAGAAAATCGAGCTTTCTTTGAAGAGCTATGCCGAACCAAATTGTTTTGGTGCGGAATCTAAGTCTGAGGAGAACATGGAAGAGGTAGTTTACCTTCTTTGTGATTGTAAACTTACCGTGGAAAGAAAGGTTTACGGCGAAAGGCTGTTCAACCTAGTAAAGAGTTCATGGTCAATTTGACCCCTCAGCAAAAGAATGAAATGTTTTAAAGGAATCCTTATATTCCTAGTTATCCCTTTCGCTTCATGATTCTTGATACGTTATGAAGGGTTGGGAATGTAAGAAAGATAAGAACTTCTTTGAAGAGAAGTTGAGACGAAGAGTAAGTTAAAATTTCGAGGACGAAATTTTGTGAAGAATGGGAGAATGTGAGAACCCAAGTAAGGGTTTGGTTTTAAGAAATTCCGAGGACGGAAGTTTTATAAGGAGGGAAGAATGTGACAACCCGAAAATTCGGTTTGTCCAGAATTTAAGTTTAAAGAATTAGTTATTAATAAAATAAATTTTTATTAATACTATTTTGTGCTAAGTGTTTATTAATCGTTCTATAACCTAGAATGATTATTAATCGGGAGGATTCTGGCTACGAGCTAGATTGAACGAGTAAGAATTTTCAAGACGAAAATGAAATTTTTCCGGGAAAAAAATATTTTTTGGGGAAAAAGACGAAATAGGCACTATTCATCAGTTTCTGCTCGGAGATTTATTTTAAAATTCCGAGAAGTTATAGATTACGTTTAATTCTGAGACGTGATGGAATATTCAATAATATTTCAGTTATGACAAAAACAAAGTTTTCGCCTGCGGACTCAAAACCTAAGGGTTTAGAAAAGTGAGTTCCGAGAATTTTATGAATGCGTATAATGATTAGGGTTATTATGCGTAAGAAATACGAGTATAATACGAGTTATTATACGAGTATAGTACGAATATTAGTACGACGTATAATACGAATATCGTACGAATGATATACGAAGAGAATACGAGAATACGAGAATGGAATGTGTAGAATACGATTAGTCCTAATGGACTTTGAGTTCATAGACTTTGTGGAATCTAATTGGACTTAGATTATGTCAAGCCCAATGATTTGTGAAATCAAGCCCAAGTTAAGCCCAAGAAGAATTAGGGTTAAGGCCCGAACCAAGAAAAGAAACCGCGGATCGAACCGGTGGGTTAACGGATGGGTAATAAACAATGGGGCAACCCTTGGGGTGACCCATGGAGCAAGAGGGGCGGCCACTTGGCCACCAAGTAAGGGTGGTGGCCAAGTTAACTTGGTTGCCAAGTGTGAATAGTAAGGAGGTTAGGGGGCGAAATGACCAAACTACCCCTAACTTTGAAAATCTATAAATACTAAGCTTAATTTCATTTTTGTGGGATTTTGAAAATCCTAGAACTTGAGAGAGAGAGAGAGAGGTCTCGGTTGGAAGAGGAAGAGGAAGAAATTGAGCATGAAGGCTCGGATCCAAAGTGGTCGTGAAATAGAAAAGCTCGCGAATCGCCGGCTTTGTCTAACGGAAGAGAAATAACGAAGAACAGTAATCCGAACCCTAGTTTCTTCTAATATTTTCTTTAAGTTTTTATGTTCAAAGACATAACTTAATGAGAATAAGAATTAAAAGAGATTAGTAATGATTTCATATGGTTGAAATCGTAAGAAAATGAAGAAATAAGAATTAGAAATTTATTTTATAAATTTCTTAAGGAAGTATAAGATTCGTGATGATTTTGAGCAATCCGAACGAATATTATGAATGAGTAGGTGAATTAAGTAAGGAATGGTATTCTATAACATCAAATTCCAAGAAAAAGTAGAATCGTAATCCAAAATATCGATTAAAATGAAGAACGAACGAAGAACGCGAAGAACACGCGAAGAACATGAAGAACGTTGTTGATGGACAAATTTAAAACCATCATAGTGTAAATGTTGTTGATGGACAAGTTTAAAACCATAGCGTATAAGTTAGATGCTTATTGCTTGGTTAGGAACGTTAGAAACGTTCATGAAGAATGGATTAAAACGGAGCTATAACGAAGTTATGGCGAAATTTCGTAAAAGACGAACAAGAATTAGAAAGTTAGTAAATGAACCCGAATATGTAGGATTTCATAAGAATGTAAGAGAACGTATAAAATGTGAGTCGTGGAATCAAGAACGAACGAATTCTGAGTTCGGATGACCGAATTACGGACGAACGAGCGAAGAACGTTAAAAGCGTAAAAATGAATGAAGGGTGAAGATTAAGCCAATTGAATGGCATGTTAACGGATTCAGAATAAATTTCTGTCTGTGGGTAATCGAAGTACGTAAGATAAGGAAGAGAATGGCTTTGGAACGACTTCGTTCTGAGTTATAACGAAGAAGTTATGAGATTTCGAAACCGACGTCTCAAGCTTGTAAAAGACTTAGAAAAAAATTTATAAGTTTCATCCTCGGCGCTGCAGCGCGAGTCGTGCCTTAGAGGGTGGCGCCATAGCGCGAGATTGGCCATGTACAGTGTTAAAAGCTTCTGGAGAGTGGTGCCGCAGCGGGAGTGATAACAAAGGACTTGGCGCCGCAGCGCCAGGCCGGGAAGAGAGGAGTAGGTCGCGCCGCAGCGCGAGAGGAAAGGAAGGGCACGGCGCCGCAGCGCCGGTGCAAGTCAATGCCCATAAATGAGATTTTTAGTTTTCACATACTGGGGAATGTGCAAGAAAGAAGTATGAACATATAGTTCACGTAATGTAACACTTAATCAAGTGTCTTAAACCTTTAATAAAGGTTGAACAAAAAGATTAAATGAGATTAAAAGAAAGAGAATGTAAGTGATAAATTACGGAACCGATATCCAGGGACCGTAGTCGTAATGAACGAACGTGAGGGATTGCTATGATTGTGATTCCTTAGACGTTGAGTGATAAAGGTAATGAATAACATTCCAATGTTATGGCATGGCATTGTAAGATGAACATAAAGCGTATAGACGATGTGAACGCAATGTTGTTGCGAAGAACGATCGGTGTTAGCATACAACGAACATTATAGCTTTGACATTAAGAAAGAATAATGAACATGGGGTTCATGGGATGGATAACAATTGAAAGAAATTAAAACCTTGAATAAAGGTTGAATGAGAGATTAAGAGACGAGCAACGTGAACGTTGAATACGTAAATGATCCTTGTGAATTGTATTCGCGTTGGACGAACGTTCTAAGTATACCCTGGTTGTATGACATATACATTAATGAAGGTAGTACGTAAGATACGAATGGTATCAAGAGAGCTGTAACGAACGGTAATACGATTACTGACAGCCGAATATAAGTCGGATGAGAATGATAGAATGAAAAGTAAGCGCTGAACACTTTAACCAGCGTAAGGGTTGAGTGTAAGCGAGTGTTAAATGGGCAGAACCTACACTTCATGTATGGTTTAACCGTAATGTAATGAAGACTAAGTTTAGCCGTGAACGGTGAAGAAATTAAGTTGAAGATAATAACGTATAACGTTAAGAAACCGAGTTAATAAGTATAACTTGGACAAACGTTCCGAGTGGAAGGAACTGGACGTTTGAAGATATGAATAAATTCATATGAAATGGTTAACGCTATGACCTCATAGTATAGACATCGAATGATCGTTCCAAGTGTACAAAAGATTGTATAACTTAGACGATAAAGAATGATTCCTGAGGTATGACATTTAGTTGCCAGAAAGGCGTAAGGAAGAAGAAGTTGACTCAACGAACATTATGGTTTAATTGTTCGTCTAAGTTAAGAGAAGTTAGGTTGTGGTGAATCGTAACCTTTGATGGTTGTCATATGGACTACTAGCAAAGACACGATGTGTACTGAGTCCTAAGAGAAGTATAAGTAGAAGATAAGAATGTAAATCATCAAAGATGATAAATGTATGAATAAGACGTCTCAGTATGTCATGAAACCGTAAACCGGTAATGAAAGTTAGTCGCGTAAGCTTAAGTTACAAGAACGCGAACCTTAAGAAGTAAAGTTAAGTAAACCAATGTGTAAGCCAAGTATATGACTAATTGGTGTACGTGTTATTTTCTTATGTGCTACATAGGAATGGGAATGAGCAGTTCAGCGTAAGTTGTAGCTGTGCGTATGGCAAGTTTCCTAACTTCATTCATATGTTAAATGAATGCTAGTTTCTAAAACTTCTCAGATGTTGAACTTGAGAAGTTCTGTCTATGTGCAAATGTGCGATATTTGTACAAGGTGGTAGAATGTATGAGGCCTTGAGCCACAATGTGAGCACTTCGGTGTTTTTATGAGATGAACTATTTTGTGATCGAACTGTTCAATACAAGTATGCTCAGTTTATTCACGAACCGTTATTGTTAAGTCTGTGCTAATGATTCTAGCCAGACAGAATGTGTATGAAAAAGGTAGAAGAATGAAAGTATTTCAAAGTGAAAGTGCGTATGGTTTTAAGATGGTAGGAATCGAGACAATTCCTATTATTCAAGCTGCTTCATAACCTTTGTTCGGTTATTGAAGTTTGAAAGAAATGTTGAATTTTGAACTTGTTTGTTCAAGCTGTTACGACTTGCTGGGCAATTGAATGCTCACACTTGCTTTAAATGAAAAACATTTTCAGCGAACGATGTTAGAAAGAACTTAAGGATCCCGTAAAGATCAAGCTGAGCGGTATCTAGACCAAGTGTCATTCAGTATGTGAATGTGTGTGAAGATCAAGTGAAGACTTGTAATGTAGAAAGATGAATTAAACTATAGACTAGTTTAATGAACTGTATGTATCCTTGGTGGCGGATAAAAGTCACTCTTGTACGATGAAAGGAATAATGTAATTATCATTATTTGTAATGAGAAAGGTTATAAGGTTTCGAGAACCTGTGAATTGAGAATGTATGTTGTTATATTTCAATATATAATGATGTATGATTGTTAAGAAATGAGATAGTGACACACGGAGTCCGGGTCTGAAGGTAGACCAGATTTCGGGAGGTTACAATTTCTGTTATGGCAAACGCAGTTTTTCGCCTACGTACTAAATTTGAGAACGTTATTGAAAGTAAAGCGTTAACAAATGAATGATGATCGTGTGATACGTAAGTATTGTACGAGGTAATGAATACGAGTATGATACGAGGTATTATACGAGTATGTATGAATAATGGTATGCCGTATATTATGAATGAGTATACGAGTTAGCATACGAGAAGAATACATGTATAATACGTTATAAGGTTTTAAGCCAAATGTATTGGACTTGTAGGATTTGGTAGGAATTATACTAGCCCAAGTGTAGGAATGGTTAGGTTCCAATGGTAAGTATGGTTAAGGCCCAAATGTTGGTTAAATGCAAGCCCAAAGAATAAGTTAAGTTAGTTAACTTAAAGCCCAAAGTAAGAACCGAATCTGTGGATCGATCCAATGGGTAAGAGTGACCCATGGGGCAACCCCTGTGGGCCCCATGATCACATGGCACCATCTTGGTGACCAAGTAAAGTGATTTACTTGGTGACCAAGGCTGGAATAGTAAGGAGGTGGATTAAGGAGGTGGAATAGCCTAAATGTCCATTAAGCCCTCACTTAGCTTTTCCTATAAATATGAGAGCTTGATGTCATTATTTACTTGTTAAATTTCCACCAACAACTTAAGTGCTTATTTGTTAGACAGAAAAAGTGAGAGAAGCAAGACTTTGTTAGTTCAAGAAGCAAGAAGTAAGAACAAGGAAGAACCAAGTGATCATCAGAGGTAATGATCTTAAACCATGATTCTCCTTTCAATTGTTAGAGAAGTGAGTACTGGTAGAACTTGTATGCTAAGAGGTGATGAGAATGACTAATCAAGGACTTAAGCTTTAATAAGTCATGTTATAAGATAAGCACAATAATGGAAGTTATGAACTCATGAAGAATATGAAAGAACTTAGCATGTATACATAATGAAATATGTTTGGTTAGGATGTTAGTATGATGTAATGAATCCATTTCAAACGGTGTAAAAATCTTAAGTAACGAAGTTACGGTGGAATTCACGAGTTTAGACGATAATCGTCAAAATCGTGAAATTCTCGGAATGGAAGTCAAATTTTTACATTGAACTCGAAAATTTTGGTTTTCGATAGAGGTTAGTCTCAATTGGCATTCTAGAGTTGTGGACTCGAAAATGACTAAATTCCGACTTAGAACGAAGAAACGAGCTTTGAACGTTAACGAATGTTTATCGTTTTTGTTAAAAATAAATTAAAAGGTGAATTATGTGTTAACGAATTCAAAAATGTAAAATTCTTGAATGAAAACGTAGAGCATGCGATTGTGAGCTATCGGCTTTTGAACGAGCCAATTCGGACTTAAAATGATCAATTTGTGAGTCCGGGAAGTTCACTAAGTAAACAAACTATCAAAACTATCTAGTGCACAGAGCTGGCACCGCAGTGCCAGCCAAGGCTCAAAAGGTGGCGCCGCAACACCAAGTCGTGCCCATAACCTACTGAAGAATGGCACCGCAGCGCGGCTAATTACGCTAGGGATGGCACCGCAGCATAACACTTATAAAGGGAAGCTGGCGCCGCAGCGCCAGCACTAGGTTATACACAGAAATGAAAGCTTATGAAGATAGAAAGAAATTGGTTAATTAGTAATGAACTAAAACCTAAAGTAACATTGTTTAAGATGATATAAACCTTAATTAGTACAACTAAAGGTTGAAGAAAGAGTACTTGAACATGAATGTAAAACATTACGATAAACCGTAACCAATGTTAAACAAATCTAATGAATGATTAGATTGAGAAGAAGGGTAAGATACGTTAGAAACCATACATGTCTGTGTAAGGTCTGTAATATTCATGAACGCAATCAAATTACACAAAATTAGCGGAAACGTGTAAAAATCAGAGTTTAAAATTTTACAAACCATATACCCGGACCATCCTTTATGCACAATTATTAATTAAACGAAAAGATAAAGAACAAGAGTCATACCCTTGAAGATTCGAGCTTCCTCAGGTACAAGTTCACCTCCAAATCCTTTCGCGTTCAACTTGAATCCACCGGGTTTGGTTCCTTCCTTTGATCAACGTTAGCCACCCAAGTGTTTGGCCTCTAGAGGTGATCCACCAAGGAAGAAGAAAAATTCAAGAAGAAGGGTGGTTGGCAAAACCCTAGTTTTCTATTTCTCATAGAAAAGGAGCGTACTATCCAACAATTGGAATTATGTCTATTACGAAAAAATCAACAACAACTCTATCACCTTTAATAAGACTCCTCTTATTTATAGATGTGGGCAATCCTCCTTAACCATTAAGGAATTGGGTTTTATTTTAATTAATTAAACAAATTTAATTAATTAGGCTCCTAATCTTATTAGGATTAATTAATTAAACTCTTTTAATTAATTAGCCTCCTAATCTTATTAGGATATATGAAAGACTCCTCTTATTAATTAATTAAAATAATAATAATTGTAATAATATTAATAAGACTCCTCTTATTAATTTATATATTTAATATTTCTAAAATATTAAATAATAAATATTAAGCTATTTAATTTATTCTATCGACATAGATTAAATTAAATACACTTAACATATTATTACGATTATGCCATTAACTTCTTAAATAATTATTCTTCCTTTTATGATGTGACCCTTTAGGTTTTCCATATTAAACCGATTGTGAATAAATCAATTAAAATAATTCTAATCTTATTTAAATAAATAAATTAAACTATTAATTTATTTAAATAAATAATATTTATTCTACAATAGGGATAAGCCTCCCTAGCGATCAACGACTTTCCAGATAATATAGATTTCAACATTAATTATAAAAGAACCTTTGAGTAAATAGTTACCGTACAATTCAATCCTTCCACCATACAATGTCCCAATTAAATATAAGACATGAAATTACTGTCAAGTTTTATTTTATTTAATTATATGTATTTCAACTCTTAAATACACAACTCCAAATAATATAAATTAGAAACTCCTTTCTAATTTCATTCTGCCTTGGTCAAGAACTACTGGGTTGTCATTTATCGAATCACATAGGACATTTCTCTTCTTTTACTAGAAGCGATAGATTCTTTATTGATCATACATTATCTCCATGTATAACTTATTATACCCAAGCATAACGTTTGATATACCCTAAGGGTCTTAAGGAATAAGTCAAAGTATAATTTATTATACACAAGATATTATGATGATCTCAAGTCCAAGGATCACTTGTACTACTATCACTACAGGAATTCCTATTGACAGGCAAGTAAAACTCCATTAGGTATTTCTTAGCGAGCCACGTTCAGTGAACTTATTCTCTAATAAGCACCTACATACTTGCTTTAGTGTCTCCACACAAATGATCATGAGACCAATCATCCTCATCCAATGAGCAAGCAACGTATGTACCAATCTATCCGGATTCACTAATCCCCAATTTATTAATCCAACGATTGGGAACTATTTTAGTTTTAAGCTTTCTAAGAATTTAGATCTCATTAGAATGATCATCATCATTATTCTAAAAGTATTGCTTAAAACTATGGGTTTATCACATATTATAAAGCAGCATCATGTAGATAATTAAAAGCCTTTAATAAATTAATACTTTTTATTAATAAATGAATAAGATTGTTACAAAGTATATGCTTTATCATCAAACATGATTACCTTGTGTGCATACTACTTTCAATCTCCCACTTGCACTAAAGCCAATCGTCATGGTATCTCATACCCTTCTTCTCTAAGTGACGATTATCTTGGTGTTGGCTTTAGTTAATGGATACGTAATGTTGTTCTTGAGAGTCCACTATCTCTATAGTGATTTTCTATCTTTTAATAATTCTTTAATCAAATGAAAGTGCCACAACACATGTTTAGATCCAAGATAAGACTTAGGAACTATTCCTAGTTCTGTAATGAACTTTTCATCCAAACAATCAACTTGTAGCTTCATTTATAGTTATATACTTTGTCTTTATCACTAAACTAGCAACTCTTTGCTGTTTGAAACCTTTTTAATTCACTGCACCACTGTAAAAGGTAACCCTTTACCTTAAAGTGGAATTTTAGTCGTCTTGGTCTGTCTGAAAAAAGTCGAGTCTGTTAAGCCCTCTAGTTTTAATTCAGACCCACCATGAATATGATCACATCCTTAGTGCCGGTTAAGTATTTTAAGATATTTTTCACTGACTCATAGTGAACTTCTCCAGAATATGACTGATCAACATCAGGTCTCGTACATTTCGTTGCATACATGATAATTACGAATGCGATCTCTCTTTTATGAGTCTATAGGGACTATTAAGAGAAATACACTCCAGGGCTCATCAACATGAGACATCCCATGGAGTTTTCCATGCTAAACGACTTTAGCATCAAATGAATATACGTTCCTTGGTTTAAGATACTCTTCCCAAATCATTCACGAAGGAATGTTTAGACAACTTTATCTTTACTGATTGTAGCATTGGTATGTTATTCCTTATCCGTAGTATATCAATATATAATAGTAGGAATATCACAACGCTCCCACTGACTATTTTGTACACACTAGGTTCATTTTTATTTTTGATAAAATCAAACTCTTTTGATTGTCTTATCAAAACAAATGGTCCATTTTTGAGAAGCTTGCTTCAATCCATTTCTCTGAGTGTCTATAATTCTTACCTCGTCGTATGTAACCGGATCATCATCTTCTATAATACGTACCTCATTATCATCATCCATGATGAATCCATACCTCCCAGGTATCTTCGGTACTATTCCAGATTTACGATTCTGTTGTGGTACAATAGGTCTATATACAGGTTCCTCTTATTTGACTTATAGTATTTTATGGTTCTTGAACTCTTCAAGATCTATTATCCTCCCACTAGCCCCTCCAATGATAAATATTTTTTATCTTAGAAGGCAGCGTGTTTCGTAACACACACCTTTTGCTAAGTAGGATTATAGAACATATGCCCTAATCTTACTTTAAGATGTCTCATAAATCTGTACTTGACAAATCTTGTCTCAAGCTTATCCTTTGAAATCTTTTCACATAAGTTGGAGAACCCCTTATCTTAACATACTTAAGATTATGAATCCTCACTGTCCATAACTTTTATGCAGTCTTGGGGCCGGATTTTGAGGTTACCTTTTTCGTAGATATGCAATCATTTCTAGAACATGACCCTAGAAGGATACTGGAATGTCGGTAAAATCATTATGGACCGCACCATGTCCAACAAGGTACAATTTTTCTTTTCAGATACATCAATCAATTATTACGTATTAGGAGGAGTCCAATATGAGAAAACTATTTGAGATGATCTAGAAACTTATTGCACAATTATTTATTCCTTGATCTAATCAAAGAATCTCAATACTTTGTCAATTTGTTTCACTTCTGAATTCTTTGAACCTTTCAAATAATTCACACTTGTATTTTAGCAAATACACACATTCAACTCTTTGAATGATCATCTCTTTTTCTTAGACTAGTTTGTTCAATTTGTAAAATTATTTTCAATTAAGTCAAGTATACAAAATCCATTAAGTAATATTCCAGTTCTATACAAAACATTATTATTACTATAAATAGAACAACAATTGTTCTTTAAATATAATACCAAAGATTTCATTGTCCAACAATAAAATGGAAATAATGTTTTCAATGAGAACTGGAATACAATAACAACTTATTGACTTAATAGACTTGACCATAGGCAATGCTAAACTATAAGTTTCTACGGCTAATGTAGCAACATTTGCTTCATATCCCACACATAAGATTACTTATCTTTTATTTAGCTTTCTACTTCTGCTTGCTCCCTTCATAAATCTATATTTATGATAACCAAAGTCGGTATCCAATACCCCAGTAGAACCTTAATTTAAAGAAAAATTTATTTTAAATTATGAACAAAACTGTATTTGTAACCGAAACTTCACTAAGCTTCTTCTGGTTAGCCTCTGCAAAATGCTTCTTGCAGTTTCTTTCCAGTGCCTAAGCTTATTACAGTGGAAGCAAACTCTTTTGCTATTCGTATCAATTTTGTTCTTATTATCCTTTGTTTTTGCCTTTCTATTTACCTTCTTTGAATCGTTCTTCTTTTCAGAAGATCCTTTGGCCCCTACTAGTAAGACTTGGTCTTTCTTGGTTGGAAAGTGAGTCTTAACATTTTTCAACATGTTAAGCAAATCAGCGAGGCTGATCTTTAGCTTCTTTATATGAAAAATTTCACAACAATTGTGAAAGGAGTCCGGGAGTGAGTGCAAGATCAAATCTTGGCTCAACTCTCCATCCATAACAAAACATGTTGTCCTAATTGTTCAATCAGATTGATCATGTTTAGGACATGTGTATGTACTATAGTGTCGTTGGTCATTCTAGATCTGAAGAGCTCCTTAGATATCTGATATATATCAGTCTTACTTTCCTTATCATCAACTACTTGATGTGCAGGAATATAGTAAGAGCATCCGTAGTTTCATGCTGACGCTAAAGCTCGTTACTCATGGACGCGAGCATGATGCATTGAGCCAACTTTGCATCATCTTGCCACTTTCTAAAAATAACAATCTCTTCCTCAGAGGCATTGTCTACAACCATTGCAGGAAAGACGTATTAAGGACATACGATAGCTTTTCAGCCATGAGAACTATTCTCAATTTTCTTAACCAATCTATTTAATTCGGTCCAGTTAAATAGCATCTAATATGCTTCACAGTGATAGTAATTTAGACATTGTAAAATTCTATAAATGAATTTGTACTTAACAACATTTTAGCATACATTCTTTTATTAATTACCAAAATAATTTAGGTTTTGTTTTAAATTGGTATCTCCCACTATTTTCTTCAAACTATATTACCCTCACTTATATAGTTCGGCAAAATCTAATTAAAGATTTGCTAGTGAGAATAAGGATCTCATTTCAAATGTATATAGCCTTGTGATGACACAACAAACTATATATAAATAAATAGGTAGACAACTCTTGTCAATTACATCGACTATGCAACTCCTTGTATTTTGCCTCTTAGATTATTTTGATCAAGTGGTGGCACATCCGAATTAAAATTATCCAAGTTAAGTCCAACCTAGCACTCCATATATTCAAAAAAAAAAAATATTGCCCTTGTGGTGACACAACAAAACAACATTGTTCAATTTTCTTTATAAGCATCAAATGTGATAAAATTAACATCTCAAAGAATTAATATAAGCCTTGTGGTGACACAACACACTTATAATAATTAATTGATACTCTATTATTTTTATCATGCTAGAAGGCGACGTTCGATATTCCAAATATATTTGAACGCTTAGGACTTAATATAAGAAATTTGAGGAGTTTGCTATTAATTTATCTCATCTTGTTTAGCACGCATGCACACATATATATAAAATACGCGTCATATTAATTAACATGCGAAGCATATTTGCATAATATATATATATATATATATATATATATATATATATATATATATATATATATATATATAGTATAAGCATGCATATATAAAATACTATATTCTACCCGGATTGATTATGGACTTTTATTCTAGTTTGGTTCACTAGAGCCACCAAGTGAACCAAAAGGTCAAACCCTAGGGGTGCAAAAATTAATATTTAAATATAACTATTACATTTAAACCCGGACTCCATTACGAACGGGTCTTCACGCGTTCCTTGCTCCTTGATCTCAAATTCTTTAAAATTAATTCTAGTTATCCCTATTATAAAATTATTTAAAATAAATAGAAACCTTGATCAGCAGTCAATGGGAAGTACATAGGAAGGAGTTAGAATTTACATAAAGAAAAATTTAGAGAAGACGAGGTACGCAGACCCCATTTAATAAAATTCATGCATTCATGCATCCAACTAAAATAAAATCCAATCATATTGGTCAATAGTCCATAATCAATCTCATTTCTTATCATACACATCTCCATATGCATCAATAAATAACATTCATCTCATGAATAATAAACATTCAATATATATATTGATATCATTTAATGGGCAAATTCAGTTAGTATAAAATCTAATTTTGAATCAAAATAAACTCCTTTATTTTAATCCAAATTTAAATCAAAATAAACCTCTTTTATTTTAATTTATCCAATTTTGAATAAAATAAACTATTTTATTTTAATCAAAATCTTTAATCAAAATAAACTCATTTATTTTAATTAATTATGGAATCTAATTCCAAGTAAAAAAAAACTCCTTCATTAAAGGAAACACAGATTCTCTTTCCTATTCACAAATAAACTCCTTTATTTTGAATAATATGAAATCTTATTTTATATCTAAATAAACTCTTTTATTTAAGAAAATATGGATTCTCTTTCCTATTCACAAGTAAACTCCTTTATTTTGAATAATGTGAAATCTTATTTCATATCTAAATAAACTCCTTTATTTAAGAAAATATGGCATCCAATTTCAACTCCAATTGGTTATCATGGAATTCAATTCCAACTCTAATTAGTTAACATGAAATTCAATTTTAAAATTAAAATAAATTTTTATTTTAATTATAAAATAGTTAAAAATATTATATATTATAATATTTATATTAACCGCGTGGCCACCTCGTGGGAAGAATTAGTGATTCACGTGAATCAAGCTCCTGAAGATATTTTCAGGAATTACTATATATATAAATGAGTAATCATATTACTATATATATATATATATATATATATATATATATATATATATATATATATATATATATATATATATATATGGAGAGGATCAAGAGTAGAACTCTTAAGTAATAGAACTCCCTTAAATAATAGAATTGTATCAAAACGACGTAGTTTTGATAAGACGCGGTGGCATTTTTGTAAATACGCGGTGGCATGGTATTTACAAAAATTTCACCGCGTCTTATCAAAACTACGTCGTTTTGATACAATTCTATTATTTAAGGGAGTTCTACTACTTAAGAGTTCTACTCTTGAGCCTTTCTGTATATATATATATATATATATATATATATATATATATATATATATATATATATATATATATATATATATTCCATTATTCCTGATATCATACGGTCAACTGAAAGAAGATCAACAGTGCCATATAAATCAATAT
This sequence comes from Panax notoginseng, assembly GCA_016801055.1. Taxonomy (NCBI): domain Eukaryota; kingdom Viridiplantae; phylum Streptophyta; class Magnoliopsida; order Apiales; family Araliaceae; genus Panax; species Panax notoginseng. The sequence continues at coordinate 118,578,804 of CM029022.1, forward strand.
CGCGAAATGTTTTCAGGATGACATCGGAATTGATAATGATTTTTTTTTTATTATTTTTTTATTTTAAATTTTATACAATAAAATTATGCCCAATTAAATTGTTCTAAAGACATATCAACATACATATTAAATTAAAATAATTAATAATTCGCATAAAGGTTTAGCTCTGATGCCACTGTTAGGTTTGTAATATTCATAAACGCAATCAAATTCCACAAAATTACCGAAAACGTGTAAAAATCGGAGTTTAAAATTTTACAAACCATATACCCGGATCATCCTTTATGCATAATTATTAATTAAATAAAAAGATAAAGAATAAGAATAATACCTTTGAAGATTCGAGCTTTCTCAGGTACAAGTTCACCCCCAAATCCTTTCGCGTTCAACTTGAATCCACCGGGTTTGGTTCCTTCCTTTGATCAACGTTAGCCACCAAAATATTTAGCCTCTAGAGGTGATCCACCAAGGAAGAAGAAAAATTTAAGAAGAAGGGTGGTTGGCAAAACCCTAGTTTTTCTATCTTTCATAGAAAAGGAGCATACTCTCCAATAATTAGAATTACGTGTAAGACCCCAACTTATTATAAATGAAATTGAATTTCTCTATTTATTATTTTAAAATAGTAAGGATTGATTTGATTAATATGGTTAGTTATGGGTAAAATACGCAAATATTTTAAATAAGCAAGTGGTTATAAAATATTCATTGTTGTCGGGGAATATTCGTCTGGTCGTAGAATATTCTTACTCTCGGGTAATATTCGTACGACGGCGCAGCCTTGTGCGGGCCCCATAACGGAAAGCGATTGGATGAAGAAAACGACAAGTATAAGTTATTTATAAATAACGGCGTAGTTGTTACCGTTAACGCTGTTAGAATACCCGGTGGCTAAAACACAGTAATACGCGTTGTTGCACAATAGCACACGGTATTGCACCAATTATTGATTCTTACGTAAGAATGCACTACTCAATAATTGTTACAGTAATTACTGTTCAATATTTTATTTTATTGATTAAATAATTGCTACGTTGATATTTTATATTATTGTTGTTTCAATAATTGTCACTACACAGTATTTTCCATTATCAGATTAATAATTCATATTGGAATAATATTATTAGATAACATTATTGGCAATGTCTAGAAAGTTCTGTCTAAGGAGAGGTTTGGTCACCTAATTGCGCGCCAGTAAAGAGAAATCCTTATTGGAAAACCCCCTCTTTCTTGGGAACGGCCCGGTTGTCAGTATTGTGATTCTGTAATATTATTTGTGAATAATTAATTATTAATTTATATGATAAGAAAAATATTCATTTTATGTGGATATAGATGGAGAAAATTTTTAATGTGACAATTGTTGAAAATTGATATTTTATCTTTTCTGATAAAATATTTCATTTAAATATATTATTATATTATAATAATATAATAACGGTGATATTTTTACAATAAACGTGGGATATATGAATAAATGAGGAGGAAGAGTATTTTTATTACTAAAAATATTTAAAACATGTTTTTCATCTTTGTGGACCCCATTTCTTGACTGAAATTTGATTATAGCCTATAAAATCGTCCGTATATGGATTTCAGTCAATTTTTGTTTGGAATTTAGAAAAACTTAAACTTATAAATTTGTAGAGAATTGAATTTCCTATAGAAAGACATAAGATCCGAATTTTTCTGATAAAATGACTATTTATTAGGAATTATTGAACTTCCGGAATAATTGATTTTTGATGTTTTAAATAATTTTTAAAAGAAAAACGTTTTTTTCATTTGTGGCCTGTGTTAAATGGTTGAAATCAGCTGGTAAGATGTGCGTAGGAATTTAATTTATAAATATTATTATTTTATTAAATTTTCTGCTTTGATGTTCTAAGTATTTTTCTATAAATAGGGTGCTTAGGTTAGAATTAAAAATCACACCAGAAACTATAGTTTTCTCTCTCTATATTATCGAGCGTATTCTTTTGAGTATTTTGATACTTTGAGTGTTGCTATATAGTGTAAGTTCCTTCAGCACTATATTCGGTATTTCAGTCAGAAGTACGGTCTTTTCGAGGTAAGGAATGTTATTTTTTTTATAAATGATATTATTTCTTTCAATATCATTATGCCAAAATATTGATCTAAATTTTTATCAAATTTAGAATTTTTTTGTCGGGATTACTATTCACGTACACGGTACTATTCACGTATACGGCACTATTCACGAAAAAGCACTATTCACCGAAAAAATTAAATTTTTATTTTTGTCCAAGATATCTATTATGGATACTAGCTTTGATTGTATCCATATTTTGATCATTCTTGAATTTTACTTTGCTATGATTATTTATAAAGTATTTTTGAACTCGGATTGTTTAAAGTACGAAGCCTTACTATTTGTTCTTTTGTTTCACTGGATTCGTTTTCTTTAAAGATTTTTCATCATCCTCAGTCCTAAATGATGATATAACTGAATATATTTGGCATGTAGTGCACAAATGAATAATTTTCTAATGAATATCTTTGGCCCGTAGTGCAAAGATGAACAGGTGTTTAGATGAACATGACCAACTGATGAATATCTTTGGCCTGTAGTGCAAAGATGAACATTTGATTCCAGATATATATATTGATCGATGTTACAGGGATAAAATATCGATGATGGACTTTTAAATTCATAGATGATAGTAGATTTCATTATCTAATTAACTCTTCTAATGAATTATTATTTCCGCTGCGAATATTGATTTAAAACTTGTTGTCTATTGTATTCTATCATATTTTTCCCTGTTGAAGACTAACGATAATTTGTTCTATATTATTTTAGTCATAATATTCTTTACTGGGCTAGTTGAGCTCACCATTTTCCTTTTTGTTCCATTTTGCTTCTCAGGAGGCGAGAATGTAGTAAGTACTAGTCGAGGAATAAAATGATGGTTCTAGAAAGTTGTTTAGTAGTCCTCATAATTTTTGTAAAATAATGTATTAATAATTGTAATGAGGACTTATTTAGGTGTGAATATTGTCTAGATGATAATATTTGTATTTAAACTCACAGTTTATGTGTTGTATTAATAAAGTTGTGGTTGTTTCTTGTACCATGTTATTGACAACTAAAAATGGGTGATGTATACCTATTTTAGGGGCGCCACAACTGGTATCAAAGCTTAAGGATATGATCTCTGGCGGAGATCGGGGAATTGAACTAGGAGGGGAGAGACGAGTAAAGCCTTCGCTAGTGTGTCTTACCTAAGCTTATTTGTTGGTTTTTCAGTATGTAGGGATATTATGTGATATGTTGATTTCTTTAATTAACCCTTGTTTTATGGTAGTATTTGAGAATGTAGACTGAGAATGTTAACAGTGGAGTCAATGAGACTGTGGAGACACCTTTACACACTGTTGATTGATTTCGCAATCAATGAATACGTGCAAGTATACACGGTCAACAAGTAATAAAGTGAAAGTAGAGTATCGTTCCCACGAGGAATTATTTAATAAAAATTACCAAGTACTAATTCTTAACCAAATCAATTTTATTTAAACAACCAATAATTGTGATTTCTAGAATTAAGAAAACTAAATTAAACAAAACAAAAAGATTATTCTAAAAGAAAGCAAATAAACAACTAAGAATTGATGAAATTCAGATAAATAAGAATTAAGACTCCAATATCCCCAATTATGAATTATAAATCAATTATTCGACTATCCCAATTATTATATCTACTGAATTGTTAACAGGAATTCTCAAATGTCAAAAGCCCTCTCTCGAGTGATTAATTGCCTTCTATTTAACCCAGATTAATTTTGCTATATCTCTATGCAAAATAATTGAATTAAACTCGCTACAAACCCAATTCCTCTTATGTTACATGCGGCAAATAGATATTTTCATTCTATTCACAAACCTAATTATTCACTGTACAAATAACTAAGTCACATGTCACCAAGCCCAGTTCTAACCCTAGAATTCCTTTTCCAATTCCTTCTAGAGTAACAAGGTAATTATTGATCAGATAATTAATCAATAAGCTCAAAGCAAGATGAACAATTCACTTCAACACAAATAATTAGAATAAATCAAATAACTAATTTATAGCCATAAAAAGTTAAATTGAAATCTTAATAAAAGAGTTAGTTCATAATTAATGAATTAAAATCAAGAATCCACAATTGAATAGACATTAAAAGATAAAGGTATGATAAGAGAAGATAATAGAATCTGTTGTCAGCAAATCTGATGCTCCCCTCTTGCTCTTGCTCTTGATCTTCAATGATCTCCAAATTGATTCAATCTCCAAAACTAATAAGAACTAGGGTTAATGTCTAATCTAATGGAGTGTTTAATCTAGTCTACTCTATGTAATCCCCCTTTATTTTATGCCTCCCATCATGTATTTATAGGTTACAAGTCTAATTTTTAGGTTAGGAACAAACCCAATCCTACTTGGAGTCAAAAAGGTGTCAAAGAGGAGACGTAGATCTACAACTTTCATTCTTTGAGTTTTTCGAAATAAGGCCCGTAGAAATACTGAAATTGGCTCTGAAGTAACTGCTGTGTAAATGGTAAACCGAAAACGCGAATCTAGCCACCCCGAATGTCGACCCAAGTAACTTTTGTCCCAATTCCTACAAAACAATGTAAAACATGCATGAATGGACACAAATACTTAAAAACTATTCTAAAAGACTTGAGAATAACAATAAATTAAGCCCGAATGTATCCAATTCATGTGTATAAAACTCACTCGTCACACACCAACGAGGAGAACGTGCAACAAGCTGGCAATGTTCCTCCTATAAACAACACCACTGAGCAGATGATGAACGATTGAATGTTTAGAAGCTTTTTGCAGTTCATGCAAAATTAGACGAGGGAGACTCGTGTACAAAATATAGGTGGAAATGATAGCAACGCGCAGTTTGTCATGACCAAGCAGTTCAAAGAGTTGGGACCACCAGAATTCTGGGAAAAGCCGGATCCAATTAAAGCAGAGACGTGGGTCAAGCAAATTACCAAGATATTCGATATCTTAGGATGCACGGAGGAACAGAAGGTTCCATTTGCCACCTTTATGTTCCGTAATGAGGCAGATTATTGGTGGGAATCTGTGAAGCGTACCTATCTAGCCGCACTCAGCATGTCTTGAGAGACATTTCAGAAACTGTTCAATGACAAGTACTTTCCTAAAAGTATTCGTCATATGGAGGAGGTAGAGTTTATTAGACTAGAGCAGAACAACATGACGGTGTCCCAATACTAGGCGAAGTTCGTGGAGTTATCCAGGTTTGCACCTCATTTGGTGGAGAATGAGGAACGTATGACACAGATGTTTCTGAGAGATTTGAAACCCGACATACGTCAGTATCTCATTTCTCATAAATTTTCTCTATATTCAGATGTTGTCAATAGGGCTCAATTATTAGAGCGAGATAACGAGTACGTTCAACCTAGGGACCACAACTAGGATTGTACTGATGACAGCAGTCATCGGAGCAACGATAACCAGGGGGGAAAGAAGAACACGGACAAAAGCGGTAACCACTCTGGTGGTAATCATGGCCATGATAATAGAAGAAGCGAGTGGGGGGGGGAGATTTTAAAAAGAGGAAATTCAACAATGAAAATGTGAAAACGTCAGCACCAGCAGCAACTGGTTCTAAGGGAGGAGAACGACCACCGGTCGTATGCTATAAATACGGAAAAGAGGGACATATCCGCCCAAACTGTCTACACAGTTCAAGGTATGCTATAATTGTGGAAAGGAAGGATATATCGCTCGAGATTGTACGGTAGTGAAACCAAGTCCAGTGGGGATGGTGACTCAAAAGGCTATCCCAGAAAAGTAAAAGTCAACGGTTCCTGAAAGAGCATTTGTTGTGACTGGTCAAAATGTAAGGAACCCAAACGAGGTGATCACGGGTAAGCTAATCATAAATTCATGCGAAGTTTATACATTACTAGATACCGGTTCTACCCATTCATTTATCTCTCCTACTTGTGCTCAACGTTTAAACTTGACTCTGGAGAAATTAGACTTTGACCTATCTATGGAGACTCCGTTAGGAGAAACTTTCATAACATCCACTGTTCATAAATTTTGTTTGATCCAAGTTGGCACCATCACATTACCTGTTGACCTTATCTATTTAAAGATACTTACTTTTGATGTGATTTTAGGGATTGAGTGGTTAACTACTCATCATGCCAAAATTGATTATTTTCGTAAGGTTGTTAGTTTTCATATTCCTAACCAACCTGTTGTACGAATTCAAGCAACTAAACCAGTAAAATCAATCACTATCATATCAAGTCATAAAGCTATTCGTTTATTGAAAAATGGATGTCAAGCTTTCTTAGCCCATGTTATGGATTTGAATAAAGACACGTCAGATTTGAATAATATTCCTGTTGTTAGTGACTTTCCTAACGTATTTCTTGAAGAACATCCTGGTCTACCCCCAGAACGTGAAGTTGAATTCTTTATTGATCTTGAACCTGGTACAAAGCCCATTTCTAAAATCCCATATCGAAAGGATCCTATTGAACTTCAGGAGTTAAAGGTCCAACTACAGGAATTATTGGACATCGGTTTTATTCGTCTTAGTACATCTCTTTGGGGTGCTCCTGTTTTATTCATAAAAAAGAAAGACGGGAGTATGCAACTTTGTACTGACTACCGGGAATTGAACCATTTCACCATCAAGAATAGGTATCCGCTACCTCGTATTGATGACCTGTTTAACCAGTTACAAGGAGCACAATTCTTCTCAAAGATCGATCTTCATTCTAGATATCATCAGATAAAGATTAGAACTGACAATATTCCAAAGACTGCCTTCATAACTCGGTACGTGCATTACGAATTCTTAATCATGTCTTTTGGATTGACTAATGCTCTTGCGGCTTTCATGGATATGATGAACCGAGTATTCAAGGAATATTTGGATCAGTTCGTTGTTGTCTTTATTGATGAAATCCTCATATATTTCAAAAGTCGTGAAGATTATGAGCACCATTTCAAACTGGTACTCCAAAGGCTTCGTGAAAATAAGCTATGTGCCGAGTTGAAGAAATGCGAGTTCTGGCTTGAGAAAATAGCATTCCTTGGGCACGTGGTGTCAAAACATGGAGTATCTGTTGACCCGACGAAGATTGAAGCAATACAAAGTTGGGAGCAACCTAAGTCGGTGACCGAAGTACGTAGCTTTCTGGGCTTAGCTGGTTATTATCGGAGATTCATGGAAGGGTTTTCTCGAATCGGTACTCCGTTAACTCAGTTGACTCGGAAGGATACAAAATTCGTATGGAGCGAGGAATGCGAAAAGAGTTTTCAAGAGCTCAAGAGGAGACTCATTTCGGCACCTGTTCTGACAATACCATCTGGTTCGGATGGATTTGTTATCTACAGCGATGCTTCGAATAAAGGGTTAGGATGTGTTCTCATGCAATATGGAAAAGTCATAGCCTATACCTCGCGATAACTTAAAGAATATGAGAGGAATTATCCTACTCATGATCTAGAGTTGTCAGCAGTCGTCTTCGCGCTAAAGATCTGGAGGCACTATCTATATGGGGAGAAAGTGGAGATATATTCTGTAAAACCCCGAATTTTATGAAATAAAAGTATTCAATTTTTCTTATAATTACAATTCAGTAAATGGTTAAATTGATAAAAAGTTAAAGTTAAGGGTGATATATGAATATTTTTCAAAATAAGCAAGTGGTTATAAAATATTCATTTTTGTTGGAGAATATTCGTTTGGTCATGGAATATTCTTTTTGTCGGGGAATATTCGTACGACGGCGCAGCTATTTGTGGGCCCCATAACGAATAACTGTCGGATGAAGAAAATGACAAATTTGAGTTTTTACAAATAACGACGTAGTTGTTACTGTTAATACTGTTAAAATACCCGGTGGTTAAAATACAGTAATACGCGTTATTGCACAGTAGCACACGGTATTGCACAGTATTTTTGAAATTATTGATTCTTACGTAAGAAGGCACTACTCAATAATTGTTACAGTAATTACTGTTCAATATTTTATTATTGATTCAATAATTGCTGCATTGATATTTTATATTATTGTTGTTTCAATAATTGTTGCTGCACAGTATTTTCCATTATCAGATCAGTAATTCATATTATTTAAATAATATTATTAGATAGCATTATTGACAATGTTTAGAAAGTTCTGTCTAAGGAGAGGTTTGGTCATCTAATTGCGCGCCAGTAAGGAGAAATCCTTATTGGAAAGCCCCCTCTTTCCTGGGAACGGCCTGGTTGTCATAAATGTGATTCTGTAATATTATTTGTGAAGAATTAATTATTGATTCATATGATAAGAAAATATTTATTTTATGTGGATATAAATGAGGGATATATTTTTGTGGTTAAAAAATGAAGGAGTTAATGTTGAGATTTTTATCCGTATTTTTGTCGGAATGGAGGTATTAAAAATCAGGGTTTTTGAGATATTTTGCGGGGGTTATAATTTTTAATCCGACCGTTGGATCGTGGTAATTTTTGGATATGTTATACATATATAAGTTGAGTATATGCCCACAAATTTTGAACCGTTAAAAATGAACGTATGATTTATTATGAATTTTACGAGATGACTGGTTCAGAAATTGTTGAATTTTCGGAGTTTATCATTTTGGTGGAAAATTCTAGAATTGGTGGACCCCACTTGTGGTTGGTGAAGAAATGTGCTGAATTATATTTCAAATGTGGTGGGTGGGAATAGTAGCAGGTAAAGCCATCAGGTTGCAGGTCAAACCTACCAAAATTTTCCTATAAATAGAGGGCTAAGTTAGAATTGAAAATCACACCAGAAACATAAGCTTTCTCTCTTTCTCTCTCTATATTATGAAGCATATTTTGTGAGTTTTTAGATACTTGGTGAGTTGCTATTCATCAGTGCAAGTTTCCTTCGGCTTTGCATACCGATCAGAAGTACTGGTCTTTTAAGGTAAGGGATTGTAAGGGATAGTAAGGGATAGTAAGGGATTTTAAGGGTTGTTATGTTTTTCAGTTTCGTAATTTTTCTGAACTTCAAAAATTCTGGAAAAATTTGAAATGATATTTTGATGAGTTTTATTGATTGTGTCCAAAAATGGTGATTTTTGGATGTATAGATTAAGAGTTATGAATTTTACGGGAAAAGACTATTTTAAAAGTAACAGCTTATAATTCCTTGTGGTTAACTCCAAAATTGATGAAATTTTTATTGGGAGTACATGTATATGATAGAAGTATACTCTGTAAATTTCAGAATTTTTAGACAAAAGTACAATTTTTGATAAATGTCTAAATATTCGGCTATTTTGGCCATATGAAAAATAGTAAATGACTTTTAAAAATTCTGAGAAAAATATATGTTCACTATGGGACTATATTATGCTAAATCCCAGAAAAGAAATATTTTTGGAACTGATTTGGTATTTTTTATAAAAATAGTCTAGTTATGAGTAAATGAATTAAATATGTTTTGTGAAGAAAGAAAATTGGAAAATAGGATTTTATGGCTTGAGAATCCTATATGAGGTATATGCAAATTTGTGATGAGGGTTTTGGTTATTGATGATGAAATTGTAAGAGTTGGCATTTTATGATGATTAAATGCATTAATTAGTAAAGTGTAAACAATTAAAATAAATTGTTTATAAATTTAAATAATGTTATTCTTTCAATATCATTATACCGAAATATTGGTATGGATTTTATTGTGGAATTTCTATCTTTTGTGTCGGGGTTACTATTCATGAGTTACTATTCACGATTTACTATTCATGAGTTACGAATATTACTCTTGAGATTAAAACTATATGTTGATCATATTATTTTTATCATCATATATAATATTTTTATAACCCTGATGTTGAAATTCTCTTTCACTGGAGTGTAAAGATGGATAGATTATTGGTATGATCATGACTAGGGTTCTCTTTGGCCTGTAGTGCAAAGTTGAATTGTGACTGGTATGATCATGACCATTGAATTTATAATTGAATATCTTAAGCTTAAGTGCAAAGGTGAATTGATCAACATGGTTATAATTATTGTTTATATAAATTCTGAAATGATTATATATTTCTTTGAGATATGAATATATTTGGCCTGTAGTGCAAATATGAATTGTTGATGAATATCTTTGGCATGTAGTGCAAAGATAGCCTGTTGATGAATATCTTTGGCCTGTAGTGCAAAGATGAACTGTTGTTGAATATCTTTGGCCTGTAGTGCAAAGATGGTTTGTTGATGAATATCTTTGGCCCGTAGTGCAAAGATGGATTTGTTAGTATGATTATAAACAGGAACTGTGATTTGGTATAACCATGATCTTTGATGTTTCAGGTAAAGACAGGTGATAAAAATATTCTTCGTCTTGGGTGCGAAGAAAAATTTATAGTCACAATTATGATTATGAGTTATTCATATGATTGTGGAAAGGAACTGTTGAGTGATGTTACATGGATAAAACATTGTTGGTGGATTTTTAACATGGAGAAGATAATAGACTTTATAATCTATTTGACTCTTCTAATGGATTGCTCGTTCCGCTGCAACTATGGTTGAAATTTTTATCATTTACCATATGTTCTAAATCTCTGATTTATTTTTGATGAAGGCTATTGATAATTGAATTATCTTTAGTCATGACATTCTTTACTGAGCTAGTTGTGCTCACCCTTTTGCTTCACAATTTCTTTCAGGTAATAAGAGTGTAGCTGGGTCGAGCGGGGGTAACAAGGGAATAGAACGGTGGTCATCATTTAGTAGTTATATTTGGTGAAGAAAATAGGGCGAGGCGAACCCAACGTTGGAAGGGTGTTTTGTCACTATCATACAAGATGTCTAATGACATACAACCTCGTGTCATCATAAGACAGGGTTGTGCTCATCCACTTGCTGAGTATATCTATGGGCACTACCTATATAATCTTGGTGTTTGTTTGAAGTATAATTCTCAATTAGAGACAGTGGAGATAATGATAAGTCAAGAGAAGACTCACCATTGGGAAGAATATGATAGTAATCTTTTCGTTTTTCTTTGGGGTCTATTGGGTCAACCAAGGATAATTCTGTGGCCATATGATATCTATCATAACCTAGACGCGTGGCCTCCCATGTACGAAGGTTTCCTTGAGCACTTCCCAAAGATTCTAATTTCTAAAACAGTTTTTGACTATACCTTTATGTAAGGTGTTATTGTGAGGTGATGTCCACGGTTGGAACATGAGTCACATTTGATATATATTTGTATCCAAACTCACAGCATATGTGTTGTTGTATTTTGCACGACAATTGTTGTAATAAAGTTGTAGTTGTTTTCTGTACCATGTATTTGACGACTCAGAATGGGTTGGGTGGAATGGACCTATTTTGGGGTTGTTACATATTCAGATCATAAAAGTCTCAAATATTTCTTCACCCAAAAGGAACTCAACATGCGGCAACGACGTTGGCTCGAGCTGTTGAAAGATTATGACCACACTATTCAATACCATCCTGGAAAAGCGAACGTGGTAGCTGACGCGTTAAGTAGAAGATCATATGCGGGAACGAGTGCGATGCTGTCAACACAAAGGCCCATTTTTGGATGATTTACAAAAGATGAAGATAGAATTCAAGACTCCGGGGACCCATGCGATGATGTCAAATATATGCATAGAACTAATTTTAATCGATGAAGTTAAGGTTGCTCAACCCACAGACCCAGAGCTGATGCGTATGAAGAAGAAAGTACAAGAAGGTGTTATCCTAGAAGCAAGAATCGATGAAGAAGGAATACTTCAAGTCAACTCTAGACTTTGTGTTCCTAACGATTCTAACTTAAAATATAGAATCATGATGGAGGCACACAACACACCGTTTGCAATTTATCCTGAAAGTACCAAAATATATCGTGATCTTCGACATACATTTTAGTGGAACAATATGAAGAGAGAGATTGTGAATTTTATCTCGAGGTGTTTAACTTGTCAACGTGTAAAGACGGAGCATTAAGTGCCTAAGGGTCCATTACAACCACTTGAGATTTCGAAATGGAAGTGGAAACACATTACCATGGATTTCGTTACAGGTCTTCCCACGGTTTCTCAAGGCATAGATGTTATTTAGGTTATTATTGATAGATTAACTAAGTCTGCTCATTTCTTGTCGATACGGGAGACTTATTCCCTTGAACGTCTTGCTCGTATTTACGTAAATGAGATTGTGAGATTGCATGGCATGCTAGTATCTATAGTTTCAGATCGTGACCCAAGATTCACTTCACGATTTTGGGTTAGCTTGCAAAAAGCTATGGGCATGGATTTACTATTTAGTTCGGCATACCATCCTCAAACGGACGGACAATCAGAGAGTTCTATTCAAACTCTTGAAGATTTATTAAGACTTTGTGTCCTAGACTTCAAAGGGAGTTGGGATAAGTATTTACAATTGGTGGAATTCTCCTACAATAACAGTTATCAGGCAAGTATAGGTGTGGCTCCATTCGAAGCATTATATGTACGAAAGTGTCGCTCTCCAATATGTTGGGATGAGGTGGGTGAAGCAACATTGTTGGGACCAGAGTTGGTACGTATGACTATAGAAAAGATTCAAATGATTCGATAACGTATATAAACGGCACAAGATCGGTAAAAGAGTTATGCGGATCTTCATCGAAAGGACGTGGAATTTAGTATTGGGGATCATGTATTGTTACGAGTTGCTCCATGGAAGGGAGTTGCAAGATTTGGAAAGAGAGGAAAGCTCAATCCATGATTTATTGGTCCATTATAGATTCTGGACCAAATAGGAAATGTGGCCTATAGACTCGCGTTACCTCCAAGCATGTCTCGTGTTCATAATGTTTTTCACATATACATGCTTCGTAAATATGTGAAAGACCCAAACCACGTTATTGAGTTAGAACCGGACGAAATAGTCGAAGACTTAACGTATGAGGAGGCACATGTCAAGATCTTGGATAGAAAGGAGCATGTCCTACGCACAAATGTCATACCACAAGTCAAAGTTTTGTGGAGGAGCCATGCTATTGAGGAAATGACCTGGGAGTTGGAAACGTAAATGAAAGCGAGGTATCCTCACCTTTTCGAAACACCAGGTACGTACGTCAATTTCGAGGATGAAATTTCATAAGGAGAGGAGGTTGTAAGACCCTAACTTATTATAAATGAAATTGAATTTCTCTATTTATTATTTTGAAATAGTAAGGATTGATTTGATTAATATGGTTAGTTATGGGTAAAATGCGCAAATATTTTAAATAAGCAAGTGGTTATAAAATATTCATTATTGTCGGAGAATATTCGTCTGGTCGTAGAATATTCTTACTCTCGGGTAATATTCGTACTACGGCGCAGCCTTGTGTGGGCCCCATAACGGAAAGCGATTGGATGAAGAAAACGATAAGTATAAGTTGTTTATAAATAACGACGTAGTTGTTACCGTTAACACTGTTAGAATACCCGGTGGTTAAAACACAGTAATAAGCGTTGTTGCACAGTAGCACACGGTATTGCACTAATTATTAATTCTTACGTAAGAAGGCACAACTCAATAATCAGCTGGTAAGATGTGCGTAGGAATTTAATTTATAAATATTATTATTTTATTAAATTTTCTACTTTGATGTTCTAAGTATTTTCCTATAAATAGGGTGCTTAGGTTAAAATTGAAAATCACACCAGAAACTAAAGTTTTCTCTCTCTATATTATCGAGCGTATTCTTGTGAGTATTTTGATACTTTGAGTGTTGCTATACGGTGCAAGTTCTTTCAGCACTATATCCGGTATTTCAGTCAGAAGTACGGTCTTTTCGAGGTAAGGGATTTTATTTTTTTTTATAAATGATATTATTTCTTTCAATATCATTATGCCGAAATATTGATCTGAATTTTTATCAAATTTAGAACTTTTTATGTCGGGATTACTATTCACGTACACGACACTATTCACGCATACGACACTATTCACGAATACAACACTATTCATCGAAAAAAATAAATTTTTATTTTTGTCCAAGATATCTATTATGGATACTAGCTTTGATTGTATCCATATTTTGATCATTCTTGAATTTTACTTCGCTATGATTATTTATGAAGTATTTTTGAACTCAGATTGTTTAAAGTACGAAGAATCCTTAATATTTGTTCTTTTGTTTCACTGAATTCGTTTACTTTAAAAGATTTTTCATCATCGTCAGTCTTAAATGATGATATAACTGAATATTTTTGGCATGTAGTGCAAAGATGAATAATTTTCTGATGAATATCTTTGCCCTGTAGTGTAAAGATGAGCAGGTATTTGACCAACTGATGAATATCTTTGGCCTGTAGTGCAAAGATGAACATTTGATTCCAGATATATATATTGATTGATGTTACAGGGATAAAATATAAATGACGGACTTTTAAATTTATAGATGATAGTAGATTTCATTCTCTAATTAACTCTTCTAATAAATTATTATTTCTGTTGCGAATATTGATTTAAAACTTGTTGTCTATTGTATTCTATCAAATTTTTTCCTGTTGAAGACTAACGATAATTTGTTCTATATTATCTTAGTCATAATATTCTTTACTGGGCTAGTTGAGCTCACCATTTTCTTTTTTGTTCCATTTTTCTTCTTAGGAGACGAAAATATAGCAAGTACTAGTCCGGGTATGAAATGATGGTTCTAGAAAGTTGTTTAGTAATCCTCACAATTTTTGTAAAATAATGTATCAATAATTATAATGAGGACTTATTTGGGTGTGAATATTGTCTAGATGATAATATTTGTATTTAAACTCACAGTTTATGTGTTGTATTAATAAAGTTGTGGTTGTTTCTGTACCATGTTATTGACCACTCAAAATGGGTGATGTATACCTATTTTAGGGGCGTCACATTTGGTATCAGAGCTTAGGGATATGATCTCTGGCGGAGATCGGAGAATTGAACTAGGTGGGGAGAGACGAGTAAAACCTTCGCTAGTGTGTCTTACCTAAGCTTATTTGTTGGTTTTTCAGTATGTAGGGATATTATGTGATATGTTGATTTCTTTAATTAACCTTTGTTTTATGGCAGTATTTGAGAATGTCGACTGAGAATGTTAACAGTAGAGTAAATAAAACTGTGGAGAAAGTCAACAACAACTCTATCACCTATAATAAGACTCATCTTATTTATAGATTTGGGCAACCCTCCTTAACAATTAAGGAACTGAATTTTATTTTAATTAATTAAACTACTTTAATTAATTAGGCTCCTAATCTTATTAGGATTAATTAATTAAACTCTTTTAATTAATTAGCCTCCTAATCTTATTAGGATATATGAGAGTACTAATATTAAATTAATTTCTAACTCTTTAGAAATTAACATAATAATAATTGTAATAATATTAATAAGATTTCTCTTATTAATTTATATATTTAATATTTCGAAAATATTAAATAATAAATATTAAGCTATTTAATTTATTCTATCGTCATGGATTAAATTAAATATACTTAACATATTATTACGATTATGCCATTAACTTCTTAAATAATTATTCTTCCTTTTATGGTGTGACCCTTTAGGTTCTCCATATTAAACTGGTGGTGAATAAATCAATTAGAACAATTCTAATCTTATTTAAATAAATAAATTAAACTATTAATTTATTTAAATAAATAATATTTATTCTACAATACGGATAAGCCTCCCTAGCGATCAACGACTTTTCAGATAATATAGATTTCAACATTAATCATAAAAGAACCTTTGAGTAAATAGTTACCGTACAATTCAATCCTTCCACCATACAATGTTGCAATTAAATATAAGACATGTAATTACTGTCATGTCTTATTTTATTTTATTATATGTATTTTGACTATTAAATGCATAACTCCAAATAATGCAAATTAGAAACTCCTTTTTAATTTCATTATGCCTTGGCCAAGGACTACTGGGTTGTCATTTATCGAATCACATAAGACATTTCTCTTCTTTTACTAGAAGTGGTAGATTATTTATTGATCATACATTATCTCCATGTACAACTTATTATATCCAAGCATACCCTTTGATATACCCTAAGGGTCTTAAGAAATAAGTCGAAGTATAATTTATTATACACAAGATACTATAATGATCTCAAGTCCAAGGATCACTTGTACTACTATCACTACAGGAATTCCTATTGACAGGCAAGTAAAACTCCATTAGGTATTCCTTAGCGAGCCACGTTCAGTGAACTTATTCTCTAATAAGCACCTATATACTTTGTGACGCCCCCAAAATTAGGTATACATCACCCATCTTGGGTCGCCAGATATATGGTACAGAATTCAAATACAACTTACTAATACAACTGTCGTGTACAATACGACAAAATATAAATTGTAAGTTTGAATACAAATATTGTCTTCTAGAGAGTATCCATACTCAAAAGGAGTCCTCATTACAATTATTATCACACTATTACATAGAATAGTGGGGACTACTAATGCTATCATCTGGTCCATCATTCCGGTTCCCGACTCGTCCCAGCTATATTCTCATTTCCTGAAGAGAACCGTGAAAGAAAGTGTGAGCTCAACTAACCCAGTAAGAAATATTATGACTAAGATAATGCAAAATAAATTATCATTAGCCTTCAACAGTTGTAAATTGATAAAATATAATAAACATCAAGTTTAACTGCAGCGGAACAAGCAATCCATTAAAAGAGTCAAGTAGAGAATAAAATCTACTATCTTTTATGATTTAAAAAGTTTTTCATGACTTTTATCGCTGGGACTCAGCTTAATAAATAATCCACATCATCGAATCACCCCTACACTACGGTCAATGATATTCTTTAGTATCACGACCACGAATTATCCATGCACTACGGCTAAAGATAATTATGTTTTCATCAACGGTCCTGATCATGCCATAAAATAATTAATCTCTGCACTACGGCCAAAGAGAATCCATAACCATAATCATACCAAAAACTGTCCATCAATGCACTACGGGCCAATGAGGACTTTTTTCACATCATTTGTAATATTACGATCATGATTACACCGATTAATCCCTGGTCATAATCATACCAAGTCCATCTATGCACTACAGGCCATAGATGACTTTCAACAAAATATAAACACGAGGATGATGACAATCATATAAGAATTCAATAAAACAAGTTCAAGAATTAATTTATCCAAGAATTAACAACGTCCAAATTGTCAATATGATACTGCTTTGTGGAGTAAAATTCAAGAATTCTTAGAAGAATATTTCCATGAAAAGATACTAGATGAAGCGCAAATATCAAAGATATTCCACTAATTTCATGGAGTATAGAAGTTAAAGTTTTAACCAACTGAGTATAATAAAGAATGGAATAACAAAATAAATCACCATGCATGCCATAGACCGCACAGACAGGTTATTCCAACAGAATAATAAATAATGGAACCAGTTTCGGCGTAAAACGCACAGACAGGATATTCCAACAGAATAATAATAAAGACGGAACCAGGTCTGGTGTAAAACACACAGACAGGATGTTCCAACAGAATAATAATAAAGACGGAACCAGGACCGGTGTAAAACACACAAACAGGATGTTCTAACAGAATAATAATAAAGACGGAACTAGGTCCGGTGTAAACCACACAGACAGGATGTTCCAACAGAATAATAGAAGAATGTCACCAAGTATAGGGTATTCCGCGTATACAGGTTATTCCAATAGAATAACATAAGTTCTCTTCTTGAATACAAAAGAATAATATCCCTTACCGTTTTAAAGAAGAACTGAAATAAAGAAGTAGTTAAGTAGTAGAATACTTTTCTTCGTTCTCTCTATAGTTTCTCTCTCTAGAGTTTAGTGAATTCGTAAGAAAATAATGAAGGAATGAGCTTCTATTTATAGGAAAATGAAATGCATAGTAACTAATCCATGAACGGTCCAGATTGATTTACTTTAATCTGACGGTCCATATTTAAAGAAAAATCTTTTAAATAAAATATAATATATTCTATTTATAGAATAACTTTAATAAAGTATTATGTTTTATATAAAAAGATGTTTCTGTTTTATTACGTTAATAATACGAATAAAACAAAACTTCATTATCGCTAAATAATTCATATTATTAATTGACAATAATTGAATCAAACTAAGTGACTAATCACGTAAGCCTCAATAATCAATATCGTATGCTACTATGCAACCACACGTATTACTGTACTTTTACTACGGAGTAGTTCAACAGTATTAACGGTAAAACTTCCGACGTTATTTTCATAAAATATTTTTGTCGTTTTCTCAATTCGACAATAATTCCGTTGTGGGATCCACCAATAATTGTGTCGTCATACGAATATTCCCCGACAAAAATAATATTCCCCGACCAACCGAATATAATACAACAACTTGCATACTTTACAAAATTTATAAATACTACCCACAACTATAACATTATCTCAAATTCACACCATAATATTTAAAAAAATATTTCAAAAAATTAAATCTTTATTCATAAAATCTGGGGTTTTACAATCTCCCCTCCTTATGAAATTTCGCCCTCGAAATTTACGTACGTACCTGGTATGCCGAATAGATGAGGATACCTTGGCTTCACTTCAAATTCTAACTGTTGATGTATAACCTTTCAGCGTCGAATATGATCCTTCTTATCCAAAATGTTAACACGTATCTTCTCATACGTTAAATCTTCTACAATCTCGTCTAGTTTTAATTCAATAATGTGGTTTAGGTCGTACACATATTTACGTAACATCGATACGTGAAAAACGTTATGAACACGCGACACACTTGGTGATAAAACGAGTCTATAGGCCACAGTTCCTACTCGATAGGAGATTTCAAATTGGCCAATTAAATTGAGGGTTGAGATTTTCTATCTTCGTCAATTCTTGCTTCTAGAATAACGCCCTCTTGAACCTTCTTCTTCACATTCATCAGCTCTGAGTATGTAGCTTAAGCGGCTTTAACTTTATCGATTAAAGTCGATTCTACTCGTATATTCGTTATCTTCACGTGGGTTCACATATTCACACTTGTAAACGCATACGATCTTCTACTCAACGCATTAGCTGCCACGTTCGCTTTTCCACGATGATATTAAATGGTACGATCGTAATCTTTAACAGCTCGAGCCAACATCTTTGGCGCATGATATGTTCGTTTTAAGTAAAGAAATATTTGAGGGTTTAAGAAATGGGTTTTGTACTGGGGTCAATACAAAATTTGATTTCACGCTCTAGGGGTAGGCTAGGAAGTCTTCAAGAATATGTCAGGAAATTTATTAACAATAGAAATATCATTCAAAATTATGACTCTCATCCCAGACTTGGATAACACGTCACATTGATACCTATCAACTTGTCATTGTCATTTACAATGTCTCCTACGGAAAGTCTGGCTTCGGTGCATTTCACACCAGGAAGTCAACAACGAAAGGAATGGGGATCTTTACTTATGGCTTGATAGGACAATGATTGACTTTATTTGTTTGGTTGCTTGAATTCACATAACAAGTTGGTTAGGAATATGAATGTTAACAACCTTACGAAAAGCCTGATGAGTAGTTAACCAATCATTTCCAAAAATCACATCAATGCAAGTATTTTTAAAGAGATAAGATCGACAGGTAACATGAAAGCGTTGATTTGAACAAGATTTATAAATAGTGGAGGTAACGAAAGTTTCTCCCAACTGAGTTTAAACAGATATATCAAAGTCTAACTTCTCCGGAGTTAAGTTCAAACATTGAACACAACTAGGTGAAATAAAAGAGTGAGTAGAATCGGTATCTAACACGGTATAGACTTCGTAAGAGTTTATGACTACCATACCCGTGATAATTTTATTTACGTTCCTCGTCACGAAAAAAAAATGCTCTCTCTTAAACTACCGGCTTTGGCTTGTCTGGGTCATCTTTTGGCATCACTATCCCAGCTGGACTTGACTTCACCATACCATAAAATTGAGCTAGGTGACCTTCTCTTCTGCAATTAAAGCACGCCTTGGATTGCTGCGTATAGTTTGGACGGATGTGTCCCTCATGTCCGCATTTGAAACATACGACCGGTGGTCGTTCTTCTTCCTTTGAAACGGGTGCTGGTACCGATGTCTTCACGTCATTGTTGAACCTTCTCTTCTTGAAATGTCCATTCTTATTGTTTTGGCCATAATTACCACCGAAGTGGTTACCATTTCTGGCATGTTGATTCCCTCCATGCTTATTGTCACTGCTTTGATGACTGTTATCACCGGTATTATCACTTTGCCGGCTGCTCTCTTTTGGTTGCGTTGACTCGTTATCGCGCTCTACTAACTGAGCCCTATTAACAACATCTGAATACAAACACAGTTTATGAGAAATAAGATATTGACGTATCTATGGCTTCAAACCTCTTAAAAACATCCGTGTCATTCTTTCTTCATTATCAACCAAGTGGGACGCAAATCAGGACAACTCGACAAACTTGGCTTCGTACTGCGACACGGTCATGTTGTTTTGCTTTAACTTGATAAATTCCACCTCCATCATGTGACGAATGCTTTTGGGAAAGTACTTGTCGTTGAACAGTTCCTGGAATTTCTCCCAAGACATCTTGAGTGCGTCAGTCTGGGTACGTTTTATAGATTCCCACCAGTAATCTGCCTCTTCACGCAACATAAAGGTGGCAAAGGGAACCTTTTGCTCCTCTGAGCATCCCAAGACATCAAATATCTTGGTGATCTTCTTTAACCACGTCTCCGCCTTAAGTGGTTCTGGCTTTCCCAAAAACTCCGGTGGTTCCAGCTCCTTGAACTGCTTAGTGGTGACCAACCGTGGGTTGCCATTATTTTTACCTGCATTATGAACAGGAGCCACCTTCGCCTGATGTTGCATGAATTCTAAAAAACTCCTAAACATACCGTCGTTCGTCAATTGATCAGTGTTGTTGTTTACAGGAGGATTATCACCATCCTGTTGCACATTGTCCTGATTATTGATCTGTGGAGACTCAGCGGTCTCCTGTGCTTCATTGCTTATCTCAACATTTTCATATGTCATTATCAAATACTGCAACAAAACAAGGGTTAATTAACATATCACATATCATCCCTATACTCTGACCGACCAATTAAATAACAAGTAAACTTAGGTAGGTCATACTAGCGAAGGAATTCCCCGTTTCTCCCCTCCTAGTTCTAGTCTCACATCTTAGCCAGGGATAATATCCCTAAGCTCTGATACCAACTTTGACGCCCCCAAAATTAGGTATACATCACCCATCTTGGGTCGCCAGATACATGGTACAGAATTCAAATACAACTGTCGTGTACAATACGACAAAACATAAACTGTGAGTTTGAATACAAATATTGTCTTCTAGAGAGTATCCATACTCAAAAGGAGTCCTCATTACAATTATTATCACACTATTACATAGAATAGTGAGGACTACTAATGCTATCATCTGGTCCATCACTCTGTTTCTCGACTCGTCCCAGCTATATTCTCATTTCCTGAAGAGAACCGTGAAAGAAAGGGTGAGCTCAACTAGCCCAGTAAGAAATATTATGACTAAGATAATGCAAAATAAATTATTATTAGCCTTCAACAGTGTTAAACTGATAAAATATAATAAACATCAAGTTTAACTGCAGCGGAACAAGCAATCCATTAAAAGAGTCAAGTAGAGAATAAAATCTACTATCTTTTATGATTTAAAAGGTTTTTCATGGCTTTTATCGCTGGGACTCAACTTAATAAATAATCCACATAATCGAATCACCCCTGCACTACGGCTAAGGATATTCTTTAGTATCACGACCACGAATTATCCATGCACTACGGCTAAAGATAATCATGTTTTCATCAACGGTCCTGATCATGCCATAAAACAATTCATCGAATCCGTAGCCATAATCATACCAAAAACTATCCATCAATGCACTACGGGCCAATGAGGACTTTTTCCACATCATTTGTAATATTACTGTGACGCCCCCAAAATAGGTATACAACACCCATTCTAAGTCGCCAAATACATGGTACAAAAAGCAAACTATAACTTCAATAATACAATTGTCGTACAAAATACGACAACACATACTGTGAGTTCAAATACAAATATTGTCTTCTAGACAATATTCACACTCAAATAAGTCCTCAATACAATTATTCAAACACTATTTTACAGAAATAGTGAGGACAACTAAAACATCTTTCTAGAACCATCACTCCATACCCCGACTAGATCCTACTATGTTATCACCTCCTGAGAAGAAAAATGGAACAAAAAGGAAAAGGGTGAGCTCAACTAGCCCAGTAAAGAATATTATGACTAAGATAATATACAACAAATTATCATTAGTATTCAACAGGGAAAAATCTGATAGAATATAATTGACAACAAGTTTTAGATCAACAACTGCAGCGGAAACAACAAACCATTAGAAAAGTCAAGTTGAGAATGAATTCTACTGTCTTCTAAGATTTAAAAGTCCATCATCAATATTTTATCCCTGTAACATCAATTAATAATCATCTTTAACCAAATATTCATCTTTGCACTACAGGCCAAAGATATTCATTCGTATCACCAGTCGATCATGTTCATCTCAACACGTGTTCATCTTTGCACTACAGGCCAAAGATATTCATCAGGTAATCATAAATCTTTGCACTACAGGCCAAAGATATTCAGTATTATCATCATTTAGGACTGAGGATGATGAAAAATATCTTAAAAAAAATGAATCCAGTGAGACAGGAGGACAAATAGTAGGGATTCGTATAACAGTTTATGTAAGACCCCGAATTTTATGAAATAAAAGTATTCAATTTTCCTTATAATTACAATTCAGTAAATGGTTAAATTGATAAAAGTTTAAAGTTATGAGTGCAATATGATTTTTTTTTTCAAAATAAGCAAGTGGTTATAAAATAATCATTGTTGTCGGGGAATATTTGTTTGGTCGTGGAATATTCTTTTTGTCGGGGAATATTCGTACGACGGCGCAGCTATTTGTGGGCCCCATAACGAATAACTGTCGGGTGAAGGAAAACGACAAATTTGAGTTTTTACAAATAACGGCGTAGTTGTTACCGTTAACACTGTTGGAATACCCGGTGGTTAAAATACAGTAATACGTGTTATTGCACAGTAGCACACGGTATTGCATAGTATTTTTGAAATTATTGATTCTTACGTAAGAAGGCACTACTCAATAATTGTTACAGTAATTACTGTTCAATATTTTATTTTATTGATTCAATAATTGCTACGTTGAAATTTTGTATTATTGTTGTTCAATAATTGTTGCTGCACAGTATTTCCCATTATCAGATCAATAATTCATATTATTTGAATAATATTATTAGATAACATTATTGGCAATGTCTAGAAAGTTCTGTCTAAGGAGAGGTTTGGTCATCTAATTGCGCGCCAGTAAGGAGAAATCCTTATTGGAAAGCCCCCTCTTTCCTGGGAACGGCCTGGTTGTCATAAATGTGATTCTGTAATATTATTTGTGAATAATTAATTATTGATTCATATGATAAGGAAATATTTATTTTATGTGGATATAAACGAGGGATATATTTTTGTGGTTAAAAATGAAGGAGTTAATGTTGAGGTTTTTATCAGTATTTTTGTCGGAATGGTGGTATTAAAAATCAGGGTTTTTGAGATATATTGCGGGGGTTATAATTTTTAATCCGACCGTTGGATCGTTGTGATTTTTGGATATGTTATACATATATAAGTTGAGTATATGTCCACAAATTTTGAACCGTTAAAAATGAACGTATGATTTATTATGAATTTTACGAGATGACTGGTTCAGAAATTGTTGAATTTTCAGAGTTTATCATTTTGGTGGAAAATTCTAGGATTGGTGGGCCCCACTTGTGGTTGGTGAAGAAATGTGCTGAATTATATTTCAAATGTGGTGGGTGGGAATAGTAGCAGGTAAAGCCATCAGGTTGCAGGTCAAACCTACCAAAATTTTCCTATAAATAGAGGGCTAAGTTAGAATTGAAAATCACACCAGAAACATAAGCTTTCTCTCTTTCTCTCTCTAGATTATTGAGTGTATTTTGTGAGTATTTAGATACTCTGTGAGTTTCTATTCATCAGTGCAAGTTACCTTCAGCCTTATACCGATCAGAAGTACTGCTCTTTTGAGGTACGGGATAGTAAGGGATAGTAAGGGATAGTAAGGGATAGTAAGGGATTGTAAGGGATAGTAAGGGATATTAAGGGATTTTAAGGGTTGTTATGATTTTCAGTTTCGTAATTTTTCTGACCTTCAAAAATTCTGGAAAAAATTGAAATGATATTTTGATGAGTTTTATTGATTGTGTCCAAAAATGGTGATTTTTGGATGTATAGATTGAGAGTTATAAATTTTATGAGAAAAGACTATTTTAAAAGTAACCGCTTATAATTCCTTGTGGTTAACTCCAAAATTGATGAAATTTTTATTGGGAGTACATGTATATGATAGAAGTATACTCTGTAAATTTTAGAATTTTTAGACAAAAGTATAATTTTTGATAAATGTCTAAATATTCGGCTATTTTGGCCATATGAAAAATAGTAAATGACTTTTAAAAATTCTGAGAAAAATATATGTTCACTATGGGACTATATTATGCTAAATTTCAGAAAAGAAATATTTTTGGAACGGATTTGGTATTTTTCATGAAAATAGTCTAGTTATGAGAAAATGAATTAAATATGTTATGTGAAGTAAGAAAATTAGAAAATAGGATTTTATGGCTTGAGAATCCTATATATGAGGTATATGCAGATTTTTGATGAGGGTTTTGGTTATTGATGATGAAATCTTAAGAGTTGGTATTTTATGATGATTAAATGCATTAATTAGTAAAGTGTAAACAATTTAAATAAATTGTTTATAAGCTTAAGAAATGTTATTCTTTCAATATCATTATACCGAAGTATTGGTATGAATTTTATTGTGGAATTTCTACCTTTTTGAGTCGGTGTTACTATTCACGAGTTACTATTCATGAGTTACTATTCATGAGTTACTATTCACGACAAAATTGGTTTCTTTTACTAACCAAATTATAGTTGATTTATGAATATTACTCTTGAGATTAAATCTATATGTTGATTATATTGATTTTATTATCATATATAACATTTTTATAACCCTGATGTTGAATTTCTCTTTCACTGGAGTGTAAAGATGGGTAGATTATTGGTATGATCATGACTAGGGTTCTCTTTGGCTTGTAGTGCAAAGTTGAATTGTGACTGGTATGATCATGACCATTGAATTTACAATTGAATATCTTTAGCTTAAGTGTAAAGATGAATTGATTAACATGGTTATAATTATGGTGTATATAAATTCTGAAATGATTATATATTTCTTTGAGATATGAATATATTTGGCCTGTAGTGCAAATATGAATTGTTGAGGAATATCTTTGGCCTGTAGTGCAAAGATGAATTGTAGATGAATATCTTTGGCTAGTAATGCAAAGATGAACTGTGGATGAATATCTTTGGCCTGTAGTGCAAAGATGACTTGTTGATGAATATCTTTGGCCCGTAGTGCAAAGATGAAGTTATTAGTATGATTATGAACAGGAACTGTGATTTGGTATAACCATGATGTTTGATGTTTCAGGTGATAAAAATTATCTTCGTCCTAGATGAGAAGAGGAATTTAGAACTACAGTTATGATTATGAGTTATTCATATGATTGTGGACCAGAATTGTTGATTGATGTTACAGGGATAAAACATTGTTGGTGGATTTTTAACATGGAGAAAATAATAGACTTTATAGTCTATTTGACTCTTCTAATGGATTGCTCGTTCCGCTGCAACTATGGTTGAAATTTTTATCATTTACCATATGTTCTAAATCTCTGATTTATTATTGATGAAGGCTATTGATAATTTAATTATCTTTAGTCATGATATTCTTTACTGAGCTAGTTGTGCTCACCCTTTTACTTCACAATTCCTTTCAGGTAATAAGAGTGTAGCTGGGTCGAGCGAGGGTAACGGGGAAATAAAACGGTGGTCTCTAGCTGTGGATGTTCTCCCGAAGCAGTATAGAAAAGTTCATTTACTAGTTATATTTGGTGAATCCAATAGGGTAAGGTGTACCCAACGTTGGAAGGGTGGTTTGCCACTATCATACAAGATGTCTAACGACATACAACCTCGTGTCATCATAAGACAGGGATGTGCTCATCCACTTGCTGAGTATATATACGAGCACTACCTATATAATCTTGGTGTTTGTTTGAAGTATAATTCTCAGTTAGATACAGTGGAGATAATGATAAGTCAAGAGAAGACTCACCATTGGAAAGAATATGATAGTAATCTTCTCGTTTTTCTTTGGGGTCTATTGGGTCAACCAAGGATAATTCTGTGGCCATATGATATCTATCATAACCTAGACGCATGGCCTCCCATGTACGAAGGTTTCCTTGAGCACTTCCCAAAGATTCTAGTTTCTAAAACAGTTTTTGACTATACCTTTATGTAATGTGTTATTGTGAGGTGATGTCCACGGTTGGAACATGAGTCACATTTGGTATATATTTGTATCCAAACTCACAGCATATGTGTTGTTGTATTTTGCACGACAATTGTTGTAATAAAGTTGTAGTTGTTTTCTGTACCATGTATTTGACGACTCAAAATGGGTTGGGTGGAATGGACCTATTTTGGGGTTGTCACAGTTTATCCAAGATCAATAATACTTCATAATAATCAATTGTGCAGCAGAATTCAAAAATAAAGATCAAAACATGGATACAATCAAAGATAGTAACCATAATAGAAATCTTGGACAAAAAGGAACAAATTTTATTTTTCGGTAAATAGTGTCGTATTCGTGAATAGTGCCGTATACGTGAATAGTAACGTATACGTGAATAGTAACCCCGACATAAAAAGTTCTAAATTTGATAAAAAGCTCATATCAATATTTCGGCATAATGATATTAAAGAAAATATCATTTAAGAAGAAGATAATATCCCTTACCTCAAAATAACCGAACTTCTGACTGAATATCGGATATGAGGCTGAATGAAACTTGTGCTGAATAGTAACTTTCAAAGTATCTAAATACTCATAAAATACACTCAATAATTTAGAGAGAGAAAGAGAGAAAACTTATGAATTCTGGTGTGATTTTCAATTCTATCTTAGACCTCTATTTATAGGAAAATGTTAGCACGCCAAAGCAGACTTGACCTGCAACCTGATGGCTTTACCTGCTACTGTTCCCACCCACCACATTTGAATAAAAATCTCAGCACATTTCTTCACCAACTAAAAGTGGGGTCCACCAATTCTAGAATTTTCCACCAAAATGATAAACTCCAAAAATTCAACAATTTTTGAACCAGTCATCTCGTAAAATTCATAATAAATCATACGTTAATTTTTAACGGTTCAAAATTTGTGGACATATACTCAACTTATGTATGTATAACATATCCAAATATTACCACGATCCAACGGTCGGATTAAAAATTATAACCCTCGCAAAATATCTCAAAAATCCTAATTTGATTTTCAATACATCCGTTCCATCAAAAATACAGATAAAACACCTCAACATTAACTCCTTCATTTTTAACCACAAAAATATATCACTCATTTATATCCATATAAAATAAATATTTCCTTATCATATAAATCAATAATTAATTATTCACAAATAATATTACAGAATCACATTTATGACAACAAGGCCGTTTCCAGGAAAGAGAGGGCTTTCCAATAAGGATTTCTCCTTACTAGCGCGCAATTAGATGACCAAACCTCTCCTTAGACAGAACTTTCTAGACATTGCTAATAATGCTATCTAATAATATTATTTAAATAATATGAATTATTGATCTGATAATGGAAAATACTGTGCAGCAACAATTATTGAAACAACAATAATATAAAATATCAACGCAGCAATTATTGAATCAATAAAATAAAATATTGAACAGTAACTACTGTAACAATTATTGAGTAGTGCCTTCCTTCGTAAGAATCAATAATTCTAAAATACTGTGTAATCTGTGTGCTACTGTGCAACCACGCGTATTACTGTATTTTAATCACTGGGTATTCCAACAGTGTTAACGGTAATAACTACGCCGTTATTTATAAAAACTCAATTTTTGTCTTTATCTTCATCCAATCGTTTTCCGTTATGGGGCCCACAAATAGCTGCGCCGTAGTACGAATATTCCCGACAGAAAGAATATTCCACGACCACACGAATATTCACCGACCAAAAATGAATATTTTATAACCACTTGCTTATTTGAAATATTTATGCATTTTACCCATAACTAACCACATTAATCAAATCAACCCTTTCTATTTCAAAATAATAAATAGAGAAAATTTAATTTAATTTATTAATAAGTTGGGGTCTTACAATTACGGTCATGATTACACCGATTAATCCCTGGTCATAATCATACCAAGTCCATCTATGCACTACAGGCCATAGATAACTTTCAACAAAATATAAACATGAGGATGATGACAATGATATAAGAATTCAATAAAACAAGTTCAAGAATTAATTTATCCAGGAATTAACAACGTCCAAATTGTCAATATGATACTGCTTTGTGGAGTAAAATTCAAGAATTCTTAGAAGAATATTTCCATGAAAAGATACTAGATGAAGCGGAAATATCAAAGATATTCCACTAATTTCATGGAGTATAGAAGTCAAAGTTTTAACCAACTGAGTATAATAAAGAATGGAATAACAA
Organism: Panax notoginseng; assembly: GCA_016801055.1. Lineage (NCBI taxonomy): Eukaryota > Viridiplantae > Streptophyta > Magnoliopsida > Apiales > Araliaceae > Panax > Panax notoginseng. The sequence goes on from CM029022.1 coordinate 118,607,610, forward strand.
AAGAAATCACCATGCATGCGATAGACCGCACAGGCAGGTTATTCCAACAGAATAATAAATAATAGAACCAGGTCCGGCGTAAAACGCACAGACAGGATATTCCAACAGAATAATAATAAAGACGAAACCAGGTCCGGTGTAAAACACACAAATATGATGTTCCAACAGAATAATAATAAAGACGGAACGAGGTCCGGTGTAAAATACACAGATAAGATGTTCCAACAGAATAATAATAAAGACGGAACCAGGTCTGGGGTAAAACACACAGACAGGATGTTCCAACAAAATAATAGAAGAATGTCACCAAGTATAGGGTATTCCGCGTATACAGGTTATTCCAACAGAATAATAAAGAAATGGAATAACAGAAGTTCTCTTCTTGAATACAAAAGAATAATATCCCTTACCGTTTTAAAAAAGAACTGAAATAAAGAAGTAGTTAAGTAGCAGAATACTTTTCTTCTTTCTCTCTATAGTTTCTCTCTCTAGAGTTCAGTGAATTCGTAAGAAAATAATGAAGGAATGAACTTCTATTTATAGGAAAATGGAATGCCTAGTAACTAATCCATGAATAGTCCAGATTGATTTACTTTAATCTGACGGTCCATATTTAAGGAAATTTTTTTAAATAAAATATAATATATTCTATTTATAGAATAACTTTAATAAAGTATTCTGTTTTATATAAAAAGATGTTTCTGTTTTATTACGTTAATAATACGAATAAAACAAAACTTCATTATCGCTAAATAATTCATATTATTAATTAACAATAATTGAATAAAACTGAGTGACTAATCACGTAAGCCTCAATAATCAATATCGTATGCTACTATGCAACCACACGTATTACTGTACTTTTACTACGGAGTAGTTCAACAGTATTAACGGTAAAACTTCCGCCGTTATTTTCATAAAATATTTTTGTCGTTTTCTCAATCTGACAATTATTCAGTTGTGGGGTCCACCAATAATCGTGTCGTCGTACGAATATTCCCCAACAAAAATAATATTCCCCGACCAATCGAATATAATACAACAACTTGCATACTTTGCAAAATTTATAAATACTACCCACAACTATAATATTATCTCAAATTCACACCATAATATTTAAAAAAATATTTCGAAAAATTAAATCTTTATTCATAAAATCTGGGGTTTTACATACTTGCTTTAGTGTCTCCACACAAATAATCATGAGATCAATCATCCTCATCCAATGAGCAAGCAACGTATGTACCAATCTATTTGGATTCACTAATCCCCAATTTAGTAATATAATGATTGGGAACTATTTTAGTTTTAAGATTTCTAAGAATTTAGATCTCATTAGAATGATCATCATCATTATTCTAAAAGTATTGCTTAAAACTATGGATTTATCACATATTATAAAGCAGCATCATGTAGATAATTAAAAGCCTTTAATAAATTAATACTTTTTATTAATAAATGAATAAGATTATTACAAAGTATATGCTTTATCATCAAATATGATTGGCTTGTGTGTACACTACTTTCAGTCTGATTATAACCTAACAAGGTATGTTACATGATTATGTATTGTAGAGACCTTAAACAATCAAAGAGAATTTGTATTGACTGTAGAAGACGTCAAAGGCAAGTATTTTGACCCTTTTCTGAATTCTTTGGACAAGCTTTGTAATTCATGTACCTTACGCATGAATTGATGTATGATGAAGTCGAAGCCAATTCCTTTGGCTAGACTTAAGATGTTTCTTTGGATTTCTTATAATATATCGAACGGTTGTCAATGTTTTGCCAAACTATGTTGGTATGATTTTCAAATGAAGTTGGTATGCATAAACAAATGTTTTGTCGTACAACGATAGGCACGTGAGGTTACCAAACCTTAAACATACATACGTTTAAAGAAAGTATTGTTGTACAACATAGAGTACTATAGGTTGATTACCTAGACGTGCTCGTAAGATATGTCGGACTTACGGACTTAGTGTCGGGTTGTCCTTTTCAAAGAAAGAATGAAATGCTCATAGTCTTGGACCGATATTGATGTTTAAATAAATATTATTCATTGTGAAATATTTTAAAGAAAAGATAAGTGCTATTTTGAATTATCGATAGTACTTCATAACAATTGTTCAATTATTGAAGATATACGATTTGTATGTTTCAAGCATATTGTTAAATGAAATTGTCATACTTGCTGAGCTAGTTATGCTCATTCTTGCTTGAACCTTATGAATGCAGCTAAGACCGAACGGACCGAAGCATCTAGTAAAGATAAAGGGAAGGCTAAGGCGAATCATTAGATTTCCTTCGTAATAGTATAGTTGTAATGTTATAATTATTTGATATTATGACAAGCAAACATGTAATGGTTATAAAGAACCTAGGAATAGTAATATTATTTTGGAATATATAGAAGACATTTTCACTCTTTTGAGGTATTTTAATTGAATGAATGTGTGAACTGTATCACCGTGTAGCACCAATTGTCGGGTTGGAAGATACCCGAATTTGGGGGCATCACAGGTTGGTATCAAAGCATTAGGTTATAAAACTTAAGGGGGAAAAGAACCTTAAGTCATAACCTTAAGAAAAGTTAAAGAAGTAAAAAATGAATTTAACCCTAAAATGCATTAAATATGATGTGTTTTTATTATTCTACTAACGTGTACTAATCAAACAAAATTGTTTTGTTGTAGATGTCAGTAGAAAATGAAATGTATAGGGATAAACATGTAGTAAGTGAGGAATCGGTGAACCAAATAAAGATCTTACCGAACCCTATAGCAGAAGAGCCAGAAGTGGTGGTAATTGAGTTTGGAGACTCTAAAAGCTTAGACCTAATGTCCATGTTCGATGGCATGTCAGAGGAGGAGGTAAAGGTGGCATCTTTTAACACCGTAACACCTGAAGAGGAGGTGGCTCCTGGGGAGGCAATGAAAACACTGTTCATGGCCTTATTGGATAGAAATATCCAGCTGGGAAAGGAGGTTAGGGAACTAAAGGAAGAGGTCCAGGAAATCCTAGAAGATAAGAAGAGTATGGAGAATATGTGGGAGGAAGAACATGATGAACGTGTTTTGGCGAAGGACACGGTCCATGAGCGGAAACTGGAGACCTTTGAGCTCAGGCAGGAGCTAAAGGTCAAGAAGCAAAAGATAGGGAGGATGTCCTATATTCATAGGAGTTCTCACACGAATTTCCAGCAGCAGGTAGTCGGGTATCCGATAGAGGTAGTGCAGACTCGGCATACTATCAGCCGAGATATTATTCCCAGTCTTGCCAATGCAGATTTTGAGAATGCCATAAGGCAGATGTAACCTAGTAGTAGCCAGAGTAGAGTTAGATATGTACATATGATGTATTTAGTAGTGACGTAAAACCCTCTTTTGTATATCAAAGGTTAGTCTTTTGTAAATCCCAATTTTTGGAAAGCAATTGCGGGATAGAAATGTAATCAGCTATGGCTGTGTATGAACGAAATGTTGTAGTATTATACTATAAGAAGTAAATCAATATAAGCCTTTTTATGGAACATAATGTGCAATGAGTTGAAGTTATTGTTAAGTAATGAATAATAACTAACTAACAAGAAAGAAGTAAAAATGATGTGTTATTTATCTTAACAACAAAATGCCGCCAAGAAAAAGATAAAGAAATCAAGAGGTTAATGAGGTTAATGTTAATCAACTGGAGGGAGGTCCGGTTAACCCGATGCAAGAGTTCGTTAATCTTTTAACGGCCGCTTTTAATAGAAACTGGGCTAATATACCCGTAAATCCTGCAGTCGTACGAGCTACTACTTTTAAGGATTTTAAGAGTGTCGGTCCGTCGGAGTTCAAAGGAACTACGAACCCCATAGAAGCCCAGACTTGGGTGAAGGAAATAGAGAAGGCATTTGTAATTACAAATGTCGACAATTGCTTTTGCCACCTATATGATGAAGGGAGAGGCCAATTTCTGGTGGGAGGCGAACCAGGCTAGGGCCGAAATAGAGAACTTAACATGGACGAGGTTCAAGGAGATTTTCTTTGAGAACTACTTTCCCACGAGTATACAGGGGAGGATGGAGATGCGGTTTCTGGAGTTGAAATAAGGGGAAATGACAGTTCCCCAATACGCTGCCAAATTCAATGAATTGGCGCAGTTTGCTCCACATCAGGTGGACACCGAGGTAAGGAAGGCTAGAAGGTTTGAGCAGGGCTTCAAATCCTGGCTCTATAGCCGTATATCTGTGTTCCAAAGCAACTCTTTTGGGACCATACTAGAGAAGGCAATAATTAACGAAGGTGGTAATGAGGCTCTAATCCAATACCACAAGGAGAAGAAGAACAAGGGAAAGGTAGACGAGGGAGTAAAGCTCGAGGGAGCCAGTGGTAGTGGTGAAGGCCAGAAGAGGAAGGGATTTAATGAAGGCCAGAAGAGGAAGGGATTTAACTCTGGGAATATCAGAGTGAAGCAAGGGGATCCTAAGAGAATGATGGAGGTGTGCAAGAACTGTAGGAAAACTCATTTAGGAGTCTATCTCAAGGGGAAGGCCGTATGTTATAACTGTGGACAAGAGGGGCACATTTCGCCTAACTATCCAAGTCCGAAGAAAAAGCATGGATGCTTCGTATGTGGATTAACTAACCACATGGCGAAGAACTGCCCGAAGAAGGGGACGGACGGGAATAAGGGCACTAATAGTGGTAAGTTAGCTGTTGGAGGTCCAGTGCAAACGGGTAAGCCGATGGCCCGCACCTTTAACATGACAGTCCAAGATGTGGTGGCATCAAGGGATGTAGTTGCAGGTATTATTCCGATCAATGACATAAATGCTTACGTGTTATTTGACTCGGGTGCTACTTGTTCTTTCATATCATGTGATTTTGCTTGACATTTAGGATTACTTCCCGAAAGATTGCATGTACCTTTGAATACAAAGGTAGCGAACAAATAAATAATTCTTGTTGAGGATATCCATAGGAGTTGTTGTGTAGATATATGTGGTTGTAAATTATCGGTAGATCTGATACCGATAATGTTGGGAGAATTAACCGTGGTGCAATAATACATTGCCAAAAGAAATGTGTAAACATTAGAACGTTGAGCCAACCTCATATAGTGTTTCATGATAATAAATCGCCGGGACGTTTGTGTTGTCTTACCATGACACAAACTAGGAAGTTGTTAAGGAAGGGATGTATAGGTTACTTGTGCCATGTTGTTGATACCCAGAGAGTGTGACCTCAAGATTCAGTACTTCATTACCTCAAGATTCGGTGTTTACTTAATCAAATCATTCATATCTAAGTAACCAATCATAATAAAAAATTAAATAATAAACCTTCCCTTAAGGGATTACATAAACAAAATCTCCCAGGTTATCTAACCTTTGATTACAATCATTCAAATGCTGAAATTAAATAAATGCTTCATTACATCAATCAAAAAAAAGTCTAGTAAATAGCTGTCAACACATTTGCCAACTAAACAAAGCTCACTTGAAATAACAATGAAGAAAATCTTACAACATTTGCCAACTAATAGGCTCAATAGAACTGAATATTATGTTCTATTAACATTCTGAAATATACAATTGCTGGCCTAATGACCACGAACCATGTCCATAGTTATAAGTAATATTTCAACTTTAACTTTAACAGTCATAAGATTATAAGGACTCTGTAACGAATGTGTTGTTTGAGTTGTGATTCTGAGGACAGAATCCTTATATGGGAGAAATGATGTAACATTCCATATTTTTTTGAAATGTAAGTTATAAATATTTATTGATTTATATAAATATTTATTGGATGTGTTTATTAGTGAATAAATAATTGTTCAATTTGATTGAGTTTATTTAGTTAATTATTTATTTGCTAAATAATTAATGTAATTAGTTAATTATTTATTTGTTAAATAATTAATGTGTTACGTGGATTGAGTTATGTGGTTAAGTGATTTATTTAATAAATTATTATTTCATAAAGTGTGACAAATAACTATGTTATAAAGAGTTATTAAATTAAATTAAAGTAGTTTAATTTAGTTCTGTGCCAAACAAGGCTTAAGTATTAATCCTTAAATTTTAAATGGGTTGCCAAACGAAGCCTTATGGCTTTTGGGTATCTTTTGAATTAAAATTATTAATAAAATAAAACAAATATATAAATGAAATATATTTATATTTATAAGTTATACGTTATATGTTTAATAACTTATATAATAAGTAGGCTTATTATTGCCATATCAGTTTTATTCTACGTATATCAGTTTTGGGTTTACGCTCATTGTTAGTACCTAGTCTATCATTGAGAGAAGTAAGAAAAGAGAAAGGAAAAGTTCAGAGATTTTGAGAAGAAGCCAAGTGAAAGATTGTCCAAAATAAGTTTTGATTTACAAGTTTTCTAGAACAAATTAAAGGTAGGTTGTACAAACCTTATAATATAGGTTTACGTTATATAGTTTTTGAGAAATTGTATGTCTTTGTTTTCTTGTCATAACCGTGTATAAGTTTTACCAAATTTGTCTGTAAACCTTGTTCCAGAAATTGTTTTGGTATTACATGTTGTGTTGTTATAACTAGCATGTATATATAGGTGTGTAGGTGTTGTATGCTAAATTATCATTGAGGAAGATAACTTGGTTTTTCAGTGAAAATTTATATACGAACATATGTTTTGAAAAATAACAAAATTTGTATGTGATTCGATAAATTGTATGCTAATTGAGGAATTGAACTATACATGTTAATTTGTTATGTTGGTATAGTTGTATTTCAAAGGAATCAAAATTTGTTGATAACAGTGGAAATTTTCGTTCACTGTAATTTATATTTCATCAATGGATTTTTACTTTAAAACACAGTGTTTCAAAGAATTAGTTTATGGTATTGATAATTAATGATTGGTGATGGATATATTGATGATTGTTAACTTTTATGTGTATTTTTCATGAAGTTATACATGTTGTAGATGCCATTGGTTGTTAAAAATAATTTAGACAGTAGCTTTTCTCTGTCTTTCGGGTTGGTTCTGTGAGTTTCAGCGCCCCAGCGTCAAAATCCAAGCCCCAGCGCCAAATTTCACGCCCTGGCGCCAAGGTTTGCGCCCCAGTGCCAAAAATGGGCCGGTAGCTCGCGCCCAGCGCTGAAGCTCACGCCCCAGCGCCGTAGCTCGCGCCCCAGCGCCGTAGCTCGCACCCCAGCTCCACTGTTCCGCGTCCCGGCGCCGGAAAAGTGGCCTAGTTGGGCAGTTTTGGCCTCCTGTAGTAAAACGGCTATAACTTTTTCATACGAACTCCGATTTAGGTAATTCAAGATGATTCGAAAAGAGGAAGAGTAGACCTACAACTTTCATTCTTTATGTTTTTTAATTTAAGGTCTGTAACAGTTGGCAAAATAGTCATCTTTAGGACTATTGTGTATTTGGAGCCAATCGGAGGGCGTCGGGATGCACGAATGCAAGTGCAACCCTTTGGGTATTAGTATAACTTAATGATAACATGTTGGACATGTATTAGGATGTTGTATCAAGTTGTTAATGTATATGTGGTGCAATGGCATGATCATTTAAGTAGTTGTAATAAAGCTAAAAAGAAATGTTCATGAAAGATGTGGTGTTGTTTAAACTTAAACTTAGTTAGTAGCTATACTAAGAGTAATAAAGGAACTCATAAAGGTAATGTTAGTGTAACTAATGTGTATTGTCAATGCATATGGTATGTGTAGGACTTGGGGTGAACGTGAATAGTAATTGTTTAACCTACACACGAGGCAAGTTCCCTAACCTTTGCTACTTTATTATTCAGCAAAGTTACTTTTCACTGTTATGTTATACTTATGCAAGATTTCTAACTCTACTTTTATAATTGTGCAAGTTTTCTTAACTCTAAACTAGTTATATTAGCATGCAAGTACCTTTAGTTTATCGTTCAAGTTATTATTTGTTGTGCATGCTTGATATTAAATTCTAAAATCTAACCTTAGCTTAATGTTGTTCAAAGCAAGGTATGATAAATTATTCAATTGTTATGCTATTAGATTATTCCTAAAGCATGAACTTAGAATGAAATGTTTATTCAGTATGATCGTTCAACAACATAGTGTTATTATCTTGTATTCAACTAATCCTTAGTTGATGTCCGTTGAACTCCAAATTACCTTGAAAGCTTATCCAAACCAAACGTACTTTGGTGCGGACTTGTATTCTAAATACTGAGATGAACAACTCTTTTAATAGAGGTTTACGCTTAGCGTTAAAATGGTTGTGCACAATACATTGTACGAAGAGTTGATCCCCCTAAGTACGTGAAGTCCTTATAGTCTTATGACTGTTAAAGTTAAAATTGAAAGATTACTTATAACTGTGGACATGATTCGTGGTCATTAGACCCTCAGTGAATGTTAAAATTTTCAGAAAGTTAATAGAATATATTGTTCAGTTCTATTGAGCCTATTATTGGCAATTGATGTGAAAGTTTAAAGATTTACTTATTGTTATTTCAAGTGGGCATTGTTTGCTCACTCTTGCCTGTAAAATTTCTTACAGCTAAAGTTGAAACGGGTGACGTACCTAGTACCAGTAAGGGAAAAGGAAAGATGAATAAATGCTGAAGACTTGTAATAGTTTTGATAGTTTACTTTCAGAATTTGATTTAAAGATTGTAATGAAGTTATTTAATTTTCCGCATTTGAATGATTGTTGTTAAAGGTTGGATAACCTGGGAGATTTCTTTTATTTAAGTTTAATCCTGTATGGGCAGGTTTTCTTTTATTATTTAATTCTATTATGATTGGGTAGTTAGAAATGAATGTTTTGATTACGTGAACACCAAATCTTGAGGTAATGAAGTACCAGAATTTGGGGGTGTCTCAGGTTGGTATCAGAGCTTTAGGTTATGAACCTTAGGTGGGGGAAAAAGCCTTAAGAAGTAACCTTTGAAAAGATAGTGGAGATAACTCTTATCGAGTTTCAAGGAAGAAGTAATAAAACACTTATGTGCTTATGTGTTTATAACTTATGTGCTCGCGAGTGTCGAGTAGAATGATTAATAACTAAAACTTTAAAACTTTGTTGTCAGGATGACTAATGTTAGAGAGTCCAGTCAGGCTAGGGAGGAGGGACCTCAAATTCCTATAGAGGAGGAACCTCGCGATGTTCAGGTAGTTTGGGAACAACTATTGCCACGGGAGTCAGCCCCGTTGGTCACAGTAGTTGAGGATGAGGATGATGATGTGGAGACAGACGAGGAGGATCCCATTGAGTTACCGCAGGAGGATGAGGATGACGAGGATGAGGAGGAAAGGATTCCGCTTAACTCGATAGCTGGCCGTGTATATGATGAAGTGCACGACCTTAACGTGGAACTACAAGATACAGTGAAGGAGTTGCAGGAGATAGTAGCTGAACAACAGACTATAATTACACAAAAAGACGGCGAGATCCAGGATCATGATGAACGACTGACAAACGCCGAGGAGAAACTAACACAGACTGAAGGAGAGAAGGAATAATTGATCGAGATGGTTGCTGAACTGAAGAGCAGGCTGAGAGAAGAAGCGGCTAAGAGGGCAAGAGCTGAAGATGCATACGAGGAAGCTTATCAAAGAACTGGAAGAGCAGTAAGGAGCTCACAGGCAAAAAGGATGAAGATGGAAGAAATGGTCAAAGTATTCGACACCGCAATTAATCGAGCTCAAGATCGAGTTATGGGATATCCGACTCAGTTCGAGACGCTGCCATCATTTGTGTTAGATCGAAGAACGATGTTTCGAGTCATGGAGGAAGAACGTGATAGGGCTAAGAAGTATCTTAATAGATCATCGTAGAAAGTGTGCCTGTAATGCACATAATATGTATTAAATAATGTGTAAATCCCTAGTGTTAAGTAACCATGGGATATGATAATAATGGTGTTGTCCTAAAACTTTTATAGTTCAGGAAAGGATGTAGATAGCAGAGATGCTATTGTGTTATGTTTTCAAAAAGTTTATGAATAAATAAAAGTTATTATTTTATTCAAAGTGTTATGTGCTATGTGGTTATTTCTTTTGTAGAGGCAAGTTAATTAGAAATACTTAAAGAAGTTGAGTAATGGTGTAATAAATGTTTTATTTTAAACAGAAAATGCCTCCTAGACGTCAACCAACACGACAGAGAACCACCGAAGAAGCTAACGACAATGTTGATGCGAATCCCGTTCAACAACTAGTGACACTATTGACAGGAGCGTTGCAGAATCAACCTCAAAACCATGGTACAACGTTTAAGGAGTTTAAGGCGGTTGGACCACCTGAATTCCGTGGGTCCATGAATCCAGTTGAAGCTCAAACCTGGATTATGGAGATAGAGAAGGTGTTCGATGTCGCTAGGGTAGGGAATGACCAGAAGACGTCTTTCGCAACTTTCATGTTGAAAGCAGAAGCTAGTTATTGGTGGCAGGCCAATAAAACTCGTGAAGGGCCAGGAGTGATGACCTGGGATAGGTTTAAGGAGTTGTTCTTCGAGACCTATTTCCCGGAGAGTTCAAAGAGTCAGCTGGAAGTATAGTTTTTGTAGCTGAAGCAAGGGACGATGTCGGTATCCGAGTATGCCGCAAAATTCAACGACTTGGCGAGGTTTGCGCCATATCAGGTTAGCACAGACGAACGCAAAGCGAAGAGGTTTGAACAGGGACTGAAGCCCTGGCTGTACAGTAGGGTTTCCCTGTTCCAGTTGAAGACATTTGCAACAGTAATGGAGAAAGCAGTACTTGCCGAAGGTGGAGGCGAGGCGGTAACAAAATTCAACCAGGAACAAAAGAAGAAGAAGAATGAAAATGAGATGAAGAGTGGAGGTGGTAGCGGTGGAAACAACAACAACAACAACAACAACAACAACAACAACTTGAAGAGAAAGTGGAATGGAAGTATGGGTACTGGAAACCAGCAAGGTAACCAGCAGAATAAGAAGTTTGAAGCATGTGCGACATGTGGGAACTTTCACAAGGGAGCGTGTTTGATGGGGAAACGAGTTTGCTACAAATGTGGCCAGGAGGGTCACATCGCCCCAAATTGCACTCAATCAAAGAAGAATGTGTGCTTCACGTGCGGATCTAAGGATCACTTTGCTCGTGAATGTCCTAAGAAGAAGGAGGGAGTGGCAACCAGAAACAATGGAGGAGGTAACAATGGAGGTACGTGGGCTATTACAGGATATGCAGCATCAAACAAACCCACAGCCAGAACCTTCAACATGACTGTGCAAGATGCTGTGCAATCTAAGGATGTGGTGTCAGGTATTATCCCAATCAATGATATTGATGCATATGTATTATTTGATTCGGGTGCTACTTGCTCGTTTATATCTGATGAATTTGCTAAGAGGTTAGAATTGCCTAGAGAAGAACTAAATTTTCCTTTGAACATAGAAATTGTGAATAAGGAAATAATCCCTGTTAGGTTCGTTTACAAGAACTGTAGGGTGAACATTAAGGGGAATATCTTGTTAGTAGATTTGATTCCGATTAGACTCGGGGAATTTGATGTAATTTTGGGAATGGATTGGTTGTTCAATTATGGAGCAGTAATTGACTGCCAAAAGAAGTGTGTAAACCTTATGACTCCGTCAAAGGTAGTATTTTATGGTAGCAAGTCGCCAAGACAAATGAAATGTCTGATGACTATGCAGGCCAAGAAGTTGTTGAGTCAAGGTTGTGTGGGCTATTTAGCTTACATAGTTGATACTCAGAAGAAAGGTGTGAAATTAGAAGAAATACCGGTAGTGAGAGAATTCGAAGACGTGTTTCCAGAAGATTTGCCAGGACTTTCGCCGGACAGAGAAATTGAATTCGTGATCGACTTAGTGCCGGGAACAGCACCGATATCAAAGGCTCCGTACAGAATGGCTCCAGTAGAAATGAAGGAACTGATGGTACAGTTGCAAGAACTGCTAGACAAGAAATATATTCAACCAAGTGTATCGCCGTGGGGAGCGCCAGTTTTATTCGTGAAGAAGAAGGACGGGTCAATGCGTCTTTGCATTGATTATAGGGAGTTAAACAAAGTCACTATTAAAAACAAATACCCGTTGCCAAGAATAGATGACTTGTTTGACCAGTTGAAGGGTGCTAAATACTTTTCAAAAATTGATTTGAGAAGTGGGTATCACCAGTTGAAAGTGAGGAAGGAGGATATACCACGAACGGCATTCAGAACTCGATATGGACATTACGAATTTTTGGTGATGTCTTTTGGTTTAACAAATGCACCTGCTGCGTTCATGGATTTGATGAACAGGGTGTTTAAACCATTTTTAGACAAGTTCGTAGTGGTGTTTATCGACGACATTCTGGTGTATTCCAAAACTCAAGAAGAACACGTGGAACATTTACGTCTGACATTGGAGACACTAAGAAAGGAAAAGTTGTACGCGAAGTTTTCTAAGTGTGAATTTTGGCTCGATCGTGTACAATTTTTGGGTCATGTGATTGACAAAGATGGGATTTCAGTAGATCCATCGAAAGTGGAAGCTGTAATCAATTGGGAACAACCAAGAACACCTTCGGAGGTGAGGAGTTTCTTGGGGCTGGCCGGTTATTATAGAAGATTCATTCAAGATTTTTCTAAGATAGCCACTCCGCTAACAAATTTGACAAGGAAAGCTGTAAAATTTGTGTGGACGGAGAAATATGAAGAGAGCTTCCAAGATTTGAAGAAGAAGCTAAGTATGGCACCTGTGTTAACCCTACCGGATAATACAAGAAATTTTGTGGTGTATAGTGATGCCTCACACAAAGGATTAGGTTGTGTTCTTATGCAAAACGACAAAGTTATTGCCTATGCATCAAGACAACTGAAGGATTACGAGAAAGGTTACCCGACTCATGATTTAGAATTGGCTGCAGTGGTATTTGCTCTCAAGATATGGAGACATTATCTGTATGGAGAGAAATGTGAGATCTACACAGACCAAAAAAGTCTGAAGTATATTTTCAATCAGAAGGATCTGAACATGCGTCAGAGGAGATGGATGGAATTGATAAAGGATTACGATTGTGAGATCTTTTATCATCCGGGCAAAGCGAATGTGGTTGCGGATGCTTTCAGTAGGAAATGTGACAACCCCAAAATAGGTTCATTCCACCCAACCCATTCTGAGTCGTCAAATACAGGGTACAGAAAACAACTACAACTTTATTACAACAATTGTCGTGCAAAATACAACAACACATATGCTGTGAGTTTGGATACAAATATATACCAAATGTGACTCATGTTCCAACCGTGGACATCACCTCACAATAACACCTTACATAAAGGTATAGTCAAAAACTATTTTAGAAATTAGAATCTTTGGGAAGTGCTCAAGGAAACCTTCGTACATGGGAGGCCACGCGTCTAGGTTATGATAGATATCATATGGCCACAGAATTATCCTTGGTTGACCCAATAGACCCCAAACAAAAACGAGAAGATTACTATCATATTCTTCCCAATGGTGAGTCTTCTCTTGACTTATCATTATCTCCACTGTATCTAACTGAGAATTATACTTTAAACAAACACCAAGATTATATAGGTAGTGCTTGTAGATATACTCGGCAAGCGGATGTGCACAATCATGTCTTATGATGACACGAGGTTGTATGTCGTTAGACATCTTGTATGATAGTGGCAAAACACCCTTCCAACGTTGGGTTCGCCTCACCCTATTTTCTTCACCAAATATAACTACTAAATGATGACCACCGTTCTATTCCCTTGTTACCCTCGCTCGACCCAGCTACACTATTATTACCTGAAAGGAATTGTGAAGCAAAAGGGTGAGCACAACTAGCTTAGTAAAGAATATCATGACTAAAGATAATTAAATTATCAATAGCCTTCATCAATAATAAATCAGAGATTTAGAACATATGGTAAATGATAAAAATTTCAACCATAGTTGCAGCGGAACATGCAATCCATTAGAAGAGTCAAATAGACTATAAAGTCTATTATCTTCTCCATGTTAAAAATCCACCAACAATGTTTTATCCCTGTAACATCAATCAACAGTTCTGGTCCACAATCATATAAATAACTCATAATCATAATTGTGACAATAAATTTTTCTTCGCACCCAGGACGAAGAATATTTTCATCACCTGTCTTTACCTGAAACATCAAAGATCATGGTTATACCAAATCACAGTTCCTGTTTATAATCATACTAACAAATCCATCTTTGCACTACGGGCCAAAGATATTCATCAACAAACCATCGTTGCACTACGGGCCAAAGATATTCAACAACAGTTCATCTTTGCACTACAGGCCAAAGATATTCATCAACAGGCCATCTTTGCACTACATGCCAAAGATATTCATCAACAATTCATATTTGCACTACAGGCCAAATATATTCATATCTCAAAGAAATATATAATCATTTCAGAATTTATATAAACAATAATTATAACCATGTTGATCAATTCACCTTTGCACTTAAGCTTAAGATATTCAATTATAAATTCAATGGTCATGATCATACCAGTCACAATTCAACTTTGCACTACAGGCCAAAGAGAACCCTAGTCATGATCATACCAATAATCTACCCATCTTTACACTCCAGTGAAAAAGAATTTCAACATCAGGGTTATAAAAATGTTATATATGATGATAAAAATAATATGATCAACATATAGTTTTAATCTCAAGAGTAATATTCGTAACTCATGAATAGTAAATCGTGAATAGTAACTCATGAATAGTAACCCCGACACAAAAGATAGAAATTCCACAATAAAATCCATACCAATATTTCGGTATAATGATATTGAAAGAATAACATTACTTAAATTTATAAACAATTTATTTTAATTGTTTACACTTTACTAATTAATGCATTTAATCATTCTAAAATACCAAACTCATAAGATTTTATCACCAATAATCAAAACCCTCATCAAAAATCTGCATATATCTCATATAGGATTCTCAAGCCATAAAATCCTATTTTTCAATTTTCTCACTTCACATAACATATTTAATTCATTTACTCATAACTAGTCCATTTTCATGAAAAATACCAAATCAATTCCAAAAATATTTTTTTTCTGGGATTTAGCATAATATAGTCCCATATTGAACATATATTTTTCTCAGAATTTTTAAAACTCATTTACTATTTTTCATATGGCCAAAACCACCGAATATTTAGACATTTATCAAAAATTGTACTTTTGTCCAAAAATTCTGAAATTTACAGAGTATACTTCTATCATACACATGTACTCCCAATAAAAATTTCATCAATTTTGGAGTTAACCACAAGGAATTATAAGCGGTTACTTTTAAAATAGTTTTTTCCCGTAAAATTCATAACTCTTAATCTATACATCCAAAAATCACCATTTTTTGGACACAATCAATAAAACTCATCAAAATATCATTTCAAATTTTTCCATAATTTTTGAAGATCAGAAAAATTACGAAACTGAAAATCATAACAACCCTTAAAATCCATTACTATCCCTTACTCCCTTACTATCCCTTACAATCTCTTACCTCAAAAGAGCAGTACTTCTGACTGGATATCAGATATGATGCTGAAGGAAACTTGCACTGATGAATAGCAACTCACCAAGTATCTAAAAACTCACAAAATATGCTTCATAATATAGAGAGAGAAATAGAGAAAGCTTATGTTTCTGGTGTGATTTTCAATTCTAACTTAGCCCTCTATTTATAGGAAAATTTTGGTAGGTTTGACCTGCAACCTGATGGCTTTACCTGCTACTATTTCCACCCACCACATTTGAAATATAATTCAGCACATTTCTTCACCAACCACAAGTGGGGCCCACCAATTCTAGAATTTTCCACCAAAATGATAAACTCCGAAAATTCAATAATTTCTGAACCAGTCATCTCGTAAAATTCATAATAAATCATACGTTCATTTTTAACGGTTCAAAATTTGTGGACATATACTCAACTTATATATGTATAACATATCCAAATATTACCACGATCCAACGGTCGGATTAAAAATTATAACCTTCGCAAAATATCTCAAAAATCCTAATTTTTAATACCTCCATTCCGACAAAAATACTGATAAAAACCTCAATATTAACTCCTTCATTTTTAACCACAAAAATATATCCCTCATTTATATCCACATAAAATAAATATTTCCTTATCATATGAATCAATAATTAATTATTCACAAATAATATTACAGAATCACATTTATGACAACCAGGCTGTTCCCAGGAAAGAGGGGGCTTTCCAATAAGGATTTCTCCTTACTGGCGCGCAATTAGATGACCAAACCTCTCCTTAGACAGAACTTTCTAGACATTGCCAATAATGCTATCTAATAATACTATTCAAATAATATGAATTATTGATCTGATAATGGGAAATGCTGTGCAGCAACAATTATTGAACAACAATAATACAAAATTTCAACGTAGCAATTATTGAATCAATAAAATAAAATATTGAACAGTAATTACTGTAACAATTATTGAGTGTTGCCTTCTTACGTAAGAATCAATAATTTCAAAAATACTATGCAATACCGTGTGCTACTGTGCAATAACGCGTATTACTGTATTTTAACCACCGGGTATTCTAACAGTGTTAACGGTAACAATTACGCCGTTATTTGTAAAAACTCAAATTTGTCGTTTTCTTCACCCGACAGTTATTCTGTTATGGAGCCCACAAATGGCTGCGCCGTCATACGAATATTTCCCGACAGAAAGAATATTCCACGACCAAACGAATATTCCCCGACAACAATGATTATTTTATAACCACTTGCTTATTTTGAAAAAAAATCATATTTCACTCATAACTTTAAACTTTTATCAATTTAACCATTTACTGAATAGTAATTATAAGAAAAATTGAATACTTTTATTTCATAAAATTCGGGGTCTTACAATCTCCCCTCCTTATGAAATTTCGTCCCCGAAATTTACGTACCTGATATTTCAAAGAGTTGAGAATACCTTCCTTTCATTTTAGATTCCATCTTCCCTGTCATCATAATTTCTTCATTGCTCATCTCCTGTATTTCTGATATCATTCTAGCATACAGCTTCAAAAACAAAGGTTAATTGAACAAATTAACATATCACATAATATCCCAATATTATGACTGACCAATAAATAAGCTTAGGTAGGACACACTAGCGAAGGATTTACTCATCTCTCCCCTCCTAGTTGTATTCCCCGATCTCCGCCAGAGATCATATCCCTAAGCTCTGATACCACCTGTGACAACCCCAAAATAGGTTCATTCCACCCAACCCATTCTGAGTCGTCAAATACATGGTACAGAAAACAACTACAACTTTATTACAACAATTGTCGTGCAAAATACAACAACACATATGCTGTGAGTTTGGATACAAATATATACCAAATGTGACTCATGTTCCAACCGTGGACATCACCTCACAATAACACCTTACATAAAGGTATAGTCAAAAACTGTTTTAGAAATTAGAATCTTTGGGAAGTGCTCAAGGAAACCTTCGTACATGGGAGGCCACGCGTCTAGGTTATGATAGATATCATATGGCCACAGAATTATCCTTGGTTGACCCAATAGACCCCAAACAAAAACGAGAAGATTACTATCATATTCTTCCCAATGGTGAGTCTTCTCTTGACTTATCATTATCTCCACTGTCTCTAACTGAGAATTATACTTTAAACAAACACCAAGATTATATAGGTAGTGCTTGTAGATATACTCGGCAAGTGGATGAGCACAATCATGTCTTATGATGACACGAGGTTGTATGTCGTTAGACATCTTGTATGATAGTGGCAAAACACCCTTCCAACGTTGGGTTCGCCTCACCCTATTTTCTTCACCAAATATAACTACTAAATGATGACCACCGTTCTATTCCCTTGTTACCCTCGCTCGACCCAGCTACACTCTTATTACCTGAAAGGAATTGTGAAGCAAAAGGGTGAGCACAACTAGCTCAGTAAAGAATATCATGACTAAAGATAATTAAATTATCAATAGCCTTCATCAATAATAAATCAGAGATTTAGAACATATGGTAAATGATAAAAATTTCAACCATAGTTGCAGCGGAACATGCAATCCATTAGAAGAGTCAAATAGACTATAAAGTCTATTATCTTCTCCATGTTAAAAATCCACCAACAATGTTTTATCCCTGTAACATCAATCAACAGTTCTGGTCCACAATCATATGAATAACTCATAATCATAATTGTGACAATAAATTTTTCTTCGCACCCAGGACGAAGAATATTTTCATCACCTGTCTTTACCTGAAACATCAAAGATCATGGTTATACCAAATCACAGTTCCTGTTTATAATCATACTAACAAATCCATCTTTGCACTACGGGCCAAAGATATTCATCAACAAACCATCTTTGCACTACGGGCCAAAGATATTCAACAACAGTTCATCTTTGCACTACAGGCCAAAGATATTCATCAACAGGCCATCTTTGCACTACATGCCAAAGATATTCATCAACAATTCATATTTGCACTACAGGCCAAATATATTCATATCTCAAAGAAATATATAATCATTTCAGAATTTATATAAACAATAATTATAACCATGTTGATCAATTCACCTTTGCACTTAAGCTTAAGATATTCAATTATAAATTCAATGGTCATGATCATACCAGTCACAATTCAACTTTGCACTACAGGCCAAAGAGAACCCTAGTCATGATCATACCAATAATCTACCCATCTTTACACTCCAGTGAAAGAGAATTTCAACATCAGGGTTATAAAAATGTTATATATGATGATAAAAATAATATGATCAACATATAGTTTTAATCTCAAGAGTAATATTCGTAACTCATGAATAGTAAATCGTGAATAGTAACTCATGAATAGTAACCCCGACACAAAAGATAGAAATTCCACAATAAAATCCATACCAATATTTCGGTATAATGATATTGAAAGAATAACATTACTTAAATTTATAAACAATTTATTTTAATTGTTTACACTTTACTAATTAATGCATTTAATCATTCTAAAATACCAAACTCATAAGATTTTATCACCAATAATCAAAACCCTCATCAAAAATCTGCATATACCTCATATAGGATTCTCAAGCCATAAAATCCTATTTTTCAATTTTCTTACTTCACATAACATATTTAATTCATTTACTCATAACTAGTCCATTTTCATGAAAAATACCAAATCAGTTCCAAAAATATTTTTTTCTGGGATTTAGCATAATATAGTCCCATAATGAACATATATTTTTCTCAGAATTTTTAAAAGTCATTTACTATTTTTCATATGGCCAAAATACCGAATATTTAGACATTTATCAAAAATTGTACTTTTGTCCAAAAATTCTGAAATTTACAGAGTATACTTCTATCATATACATGTACTCCCAATAAAAATTTCATCAATTTTGGAGTTAACCACAAGGAATTATAAGCGGTTACTTTTAAAATAGTCTTTTCCCGTATAAATTCATAACTCTTAATCTATACATCCAAAAATCACCATTTTTGGACACAATCAATAAAACTCATCAAAATATCATTTCAAATTTTTCCATAATTTTTGAAGATCAGAAAAATTACGAAACTGAAAATCATAACAACCCTTAAAATCCATTACTATCCCTTACTATCCCTTACTATCCCTTACAATCTCTTACCTCAAAAGAGCAGTACTTCTGACTGGATATCGGATATGATGCTGAAGGAAACTTGCACTGATGAATAGCAACTCACCAAGTATCTAAAAACTCACAAAATATGCTTCATAATATAGAGAGAGAAAGAGAGAAAGCTTATGTTTCTGGTGTGATTTTCAATTCTAACTTAGCCCTCTATTTATAGGAAAATTTTGGTAGGTTTGACCTGCAACCTGATGGCTTTACCTGCTACTATTTCCACCCACCACATTTGAAATATAATTCAGCACATTTCTTCACCAACCACAAGTGGGGCCCACCAATTCTAGAATTTTCCACCAAAATGATAAACTCCGAAAATTCAATAATTTCTGAACCAGTCATCTCGTAAAATTCATAATAAATCATACGTTCATTTTTAACGGTTCAAAATTTGTGGACATATACTCAACTTATATATGTATAACATATCCAAATATTACCACGATCCAACGGTCGGATTAAAAATTATAACCCTCGCAAAATATCTCAAAAATCCTAATTTTTAATACCTCCATTCCGACAAAAATACTGATAAAAACCTCAACATTAACTCCTTCATTTTTAACCACAAAAATATATCCCTCATTTATATCCACATAAAATAAATATTTCCTTATCATATGAATCAATAATTAATTATTCACAAATAATATTACAGAATCACATTTATGACAACCAGGCTGTTCCCAGGAAAGAGGGGGCTTTCCAATAAGGATTTCTCCTTACTGGCGCGCAATTAGATGACCAAACCTCTCCTTAGACAGAACTTTCTAGACATTGCCAATAATGCTATCTAATAATACTATTCAAATAATATGAATTATTGATCTGATAATGGGAAATACTGTGCAGCAACAATTATTGAACAACAATAATACAAAATTTCAACGTAGCAATTATTGAATCAATAAAATAAAATATTGAACAGTAATTACTGTAACAATTATTGAGTGTTGCCTTCTTACGTAAGAATCAATAATTTCAAAAATACTATGCAATACCGTGTGCTACTGTGCAATAACGCGTATTACTGTATTTTAACCACCGGGTATTCTAACAGTGTTAACGGTAACAATTACGCCGTTATTTGTAAAAACTCAAATTTGTCGTTTTCTTCACCCGACAGTTATTCTGTTATGGGGCCCACAAATGGCTGCGCCGTCGTACGAATATTTCCCGACAGAAAGAATATTCCACGACCAAACGAATATTCCCCGACAACAATGATTATTTTATAACCACTTGCTTATTTTGAAAAAAAATCATATTTCACTCATAACTTTAAACTTTTATCAATTTAACCATTTACTGAATAGTAATTATAAGAAAAATTGAATACTTTTATTTCATAAAATTCGGGGTCTTACAATCTCCCCTCCTTATGAAATTTCGTCCCCAAAATTTACGTACCTGATATTTCAAAGAGTTGAGAATACCTTCCTTTCATTTCAGATTCCATCTTCCCTGTCATCATAATTTCTTCATTGCTCATCTCCTGTATTTCTGATATCATTCTAGCATACAGCTTCAAAAACAAAGGTTAATTGAACAAATTAACATATCACATAATATCCCAATATTATGACTAACCAATAAATAAGCTTAGGTAGGACACACTAGCGAAGGATTTACTCATCTCTCCCCTCCTAGTTGTATTCCCCGATCTCCGCCAGAGATCATATCCCTAAGCTCTGATACCACCTGTGACAACCCCAAAATAGGTTCATTCCACCCAACCCATTCTGAGTCGTCAAATACATGGTACAGAAAACAACTACAACTTTATTACAACAATTGTCGTGCAAAATACAACAACACATATGCTGTGAGTTTGGATACAAATATATACCAAATGTGACTCATGTTCCAACCGTGGACATCACCTCACAATAACACCTTACATAAAGGTATAGTCAAAAACTGTTTTAGAAATTAGAATCTTTGGGAAGTGCTCAAGGAAACCTTCGTACATGGGAGGCCACGCGTCTAGGTTATGATAGATATCATATGGCCACAGAATTATCCTTGGTTGACCCAATAGACCCCAAACAAAAACGAGAAGATTACTATCATATTCTTCCCAATGGTGAGTCTTCTCTTGACTTATCATTATCTCCACTGTATCTAACTGAGAATTATACTTTAAACAAACACCAAGATTATATAGGTAGTGCTTGTAGATATACTCGGCAAGCGGATGTGCACAATCATGTCTTATGATGACACGAGGTTGTATGTCGTTAGACATCTTGTATGATAGTGGCAAAACACCCTTCCAACGTTGGGTTCGCCTCACCCTATTTTCTTCACCAAATATAACTACTAAATGATGACCACCGTTCTATTCCCTTGTTACCCTCGCTCGACCCAGCTACACTATTATTACCTGAAAGGAATTGTGAAGCAAAAGGGTGAGCACAACTAGCTCAGTAAAGAATATCATGACTAAAGATAATTAAATTATCAATAGCCTTCATCAATAATAAATCAGAGATTTAGAACATATGGTAAATGATAAAAATTTCAACCATAGTTGCAGCGGAACATGCAATCCATTAGAAGAGTCAAATAGACTATAAAGTCTATTATCTTCTCCATGTTAAAAATCCACCAACAATGTTTTATCCCTGTAACATCAATCAACAGTTCTGGTCCACAATCATATAAATAACTCATAATCATAATTGTGACAATAAATTTTTCTTCGCACCCAGGACGAAGAATATTTTCATCACCTGTCTTTACCTGAAACATCAAAGATCATGGTTATACCAAATCACAGTTCCTGTTTATAATCATACTAACAAATCCATCTTTGCACTACGGGCCAAAGATATTCATCTACAAACCATCTTTGCACTACGGGCCAAAGATATTCAACAACAGTTCATCTTTGCACTACAGGCCAAAGATATTCATCAACAGGCCATCTTTGCACTACATGCCAAAGATATTCATCAACAATTCATATTTGCACTACAGGCCAAATATATTCATATCTCAAAGAAATATACAATCATTTCAGAATTTATATAAACAATAATTATAACCATGTTGATCAATTCACCTTTGCACTTAAGCTTAAGATATTCAATTATAAATTCAATGGTCATGATCATACCAGTCACAATTCAACTTTGCACTACAGGCCAAAGAGAACCCTAGTCATGATCATACCAATAATCTACCCATCTTTACACTCCAGTGAAAGAGAATTTCAACATCAGGGTTATAAAAATGTTATATATGATGATAAAAATAATATGATCAACATATAGTTTTAATCTCAAGAGTAATATTCGTAACTCATGAATAGTAAATTGTGAATAGTAACTCATGAATAGTAACCCCGACACAAAAGATAGAAATTCTACAATAAAATCCATACCAATATTTCGGTATAATGATATTGAAAGAATAACATTACTTAAATTTATAAACAATTTATTTTAATTGTTTACACTTTACTAATTAATGCATTTAATCATTCTAAAATACCAAACTCATAAGATTTTATCACCAATAATCAAAACCCTCATCAAAAATCTGCATATATCTCATATAGGATTCTCAAGCCATAAAATCCTATTTTTCAATTTTCTCACTTCACATAACATATTTAATTCATTTACTCATAACTAGTCCATTTTCATGAAAAATACCAAATCAATTCCAAAAACATTTTTTTTCTGGGATTTAGCATAATATAGTCCCATATTGAACATATATTTTTCTCAGAATTTTTAAAACTCATTTACTATTTTTCATATGGCCAAAACCACCGAATATTTAGACATTTATCAAAATTGTACTTTTGTCCAAAAATTCTGAAATTTACAGAGTATACTTCTATCATACACATGTACTCCCAATAAAAATTTCATCAATTTTGGAGTTAACCACAAGGAATTATAAGCGGTTACTTTTAAAATAGTCTTTTCCCGTAAAATTCATAACTCTTAATCTATACATCCAAAAATCACCATTTTTTGGACACAATCAATAAAACTCATCAAAATATCATTTCAAATTTTTCCATAATTTTTGAAGATCAGAAAAATTACGAAACTGAAAATCATAACAACCCTTAAAATCTATTACTATCCCTTACTATCCCTTACAATCCCTTACCTCAAAAGAGCAGTACTTCTGACTGGATATCGGATATGATGCTGAAGGAAACTTGCACTGATGAATAGCAACTCACCAAGTATCTAAAAACTCACAAAATATGCTTCATAATATAGAGAGAGAAAGAGAGAAAGCTTATGTTTCTGGTGTGATTTTCAATTCTAACTTAGCCCTCTATTTATAGGAAAATTTTGGTAGGTTTGACCTGCAACCTGATGGCTTTACCTGCTACTATTTCCACCCACCACATTTGAAATATAATTCAGCACATTTCTTCACCAACCACAAGTGGGGCCCACCAATTCTAGAATTTTCCATCAAAATGATAAACTCCGAAAATTCAATAATTTCTGAACCAGTCATCTCGTAAAATTCATAATAAATCATACGTTCATTTTTAACGGTTCAAAATTTGTGGACATATACTCAACTTATATATGTATAACATATCCAAATATTACCATGATCCAACGGTCGGATTAAAAATTATAACCCTCGCAAAATATCTCAAAAATCCTAATTTTTAATACCTCCATTCCGACAAAAATACTGATAAAAACATCAATATTAACTCCTTCATTTTTAACCACAAAAATATATCCCTCATTTATATCCACATAAAATAAATATTTCCTTATCATATGAATCAATAATTAATTATTCACAAATAATATTACAGAATCACATTTATGACAACCAGGCTGTTCCCAGGAAAGAGGGGGCTTTCCAAAAAGGATTTCTCCTTACTGGCGCGCAATTAGATGACCAAACCTCTCCTTAGACAGAACTTTCTAGACATTGCCAATAATGCTATCTAATAATACTATTCAAATAATATGAATTATTGATCTGATAATGGGAAATACTGTGCAGCAATAATTATTGAACAACAATAATACAAAATTTCAACGTAGCAATTATTGAATCAATAAAATAAAATATTGAACAGTAATTACTGTAACAATTATTGAGTGTTGCCTTCTTACGTAAGAATCAATAATTTCAAAAATACTATGCAATACCGTGTGCTACTGTGCAATAACGCGTATTACTGTATTTTAACCACCGGGTATTCTAACAGTGTTAACGGTAACAATTACGCCGTTATTTGTAAAAACTCAAATTTGTCGTTTTCTTCACCCGACAATTATTCTGTTATGGGGCCCACAAATGGCTGCGCCGTCGTACGAATATTTCCCGACAGAAAGAATATTCCACGACCAAACGAATATTCCCCGACAACAATGATTATTTTATAACCACTTGCTTATTTTGAAAAAAAATCATATTTCACTCATAACTTTAAACTTTTATCAATTTAACCATTTACTGAATAGTAATTATAAGAAAAATTGAATACTTTTATTTCATAAAATTCGGGGTCTTACAGGAAAGGTCGGGAGAAATTAATGCTGCTAACAACTCAGGAGGAGCTCATTTCAGCAATGACAAAGTTAGAACTAGAAATCAAATTTCCATAGGAATTCGACGAACAACTATTTCAGATAGAAGCTGGTCCAACTTTACTGGACAAGGTGAAAAACGCTCAGTTACAAGATGAAGAATGTCGAAAGATAAAAGAGAATATGGTTGATGGTAGCAATACGAAATACAAGGTCGATACCGAAGGATTACTACGGTACGAGGAAAGAATCTGGGTTCCAGCAACACCAGAACTGAAAAATGAAATCCTGACCGAAGCTCATAGCTCAAGATATTCGATTCATCCAGGAAGCACGAAGATGTATCAAGATTTATGCCGACATTTTTGGTGGCCGAATATGAAAAGGGATGTTACAGAATGTGTGGCTAAATGTTTGACATGTCAAAGAGTAAAAGCCGAACATCAAAGACCCAGCGGATTGCTTCAACCGTTGGAAATACCGGAATGGAAATGGGAGCATATCACGATGGATTTTGTGGTGGGTCTTCCAACTACTCAGAAAGGATATGATGCGATTTGGGTAATAGTAGACAGACTGACAAAATCTGTACACTTTTTGCCAATAAAGATTAGATTCAATCTTGATCAGCTGGCAAAACTATACATTAAAGAGATCATTGCAAGACATGGAGTTCCAGTGTCAATTGTGTCAGATAGAGATCTGAGGTTGAAGTCAAACTTCTGGAAGAGACTACAAGAATATATGGGAACACAGTTGCGAATGAGTACGGCATATCATCCGCAAACAGATGGCCAAAGCGAACGAACGATCCAGACATTAGAAGATATGTTGAGAGCATGCGTCATGGATTTCAAAGGAAGCTGGGAAGAGCAATTACCGTTGGTGGAATTTGCCTACAATAATAGTTATCACGCGAGCATCGACATGCCGCCTTATGAAGCGTTATACGACAGAAAGTGCAGAACTCCACTGTACTGGGATGAAGTTGGTGAACGTCAACTGTTAGGACCAGAATTGGTGCAACAAACTGCTGAGGTTATCAAACTCATCAGGATAAGATTGGTAGCAGCTCAAGATCGACAGAAGAAGTATGTTGATCAACACAGGTAATATCGTGCATTTGACGTAGGAAGCTATGCATTCCTAAAAGTTTCTTCTTGGAAGGGGAAAATTCGTTTCGGTAAAAAGGGAAAGCTAAGCCCGAGGTTTATTGGACCCTTTGAAGTGCTGCGAAGAGTGGGAGAAGTGGCTTACGAGGTAGCTCTACCTCCAGAATTAGAAAATATTCATAATGTTTTTCACATTTCAGTTTTACGACCATATAAACCCGACTACAAACATGTGATCGAGTACGAACCGTTGCAGTTCGAGAAAGATTTGTCTTAAGAAGAGGTTCCTATCTAGATAGTCGACAGGAAAGAACAAGTGCTCAGGAATAAAGTGATACCTTCTGTAAAGGTGATATGGAGAAACCACAACGCTGAAGAAGCAACGTGGGAACTCGATGAGAAAATATTGAAAGAATACCCAGAGTTATTTGTTTAATCTGTGTCTTCGATTCTGAGGACAGAATCTTTGTAAGTAGGGAAGAATGTAACGAATGTGTGTTTGAGTTGTGATTCTGAGGACAAAATCCTTATATGGGGGAAATGATGTAACATTCCATATTTTTTTAAAATGTAAGTTATAAATATTTATTGATTTATATAAATATTTATTGGATGTGTTTATTAGTGAATAAGTAATTGTTCAATTTGATTGAGTTTATTTAGTTAATTATTTATTTGCTAAATAAATAATGTAATTAGTTAATTATTTATTTGTTAAATAATTAATGTGTTACGTGGATTGAGTTATGTGGTTAAGTGATTTATTTAATAAATTATTATTTCATAAAATGTGACAAATAACTATGTTATAAAGAGTTATTAAATTAAATTAAAGTAGTTTAATTTAGTTCTGTGCCAAACAAGGCTTAAGTATTAATCCTTAAATTTTAAATGGGTTGCCAAACGAAGCCTTATGGCTTTTGGGTATCTTTTGAATTAAAATTATTAATAAAATAAAACAAATATATAAATGAAATATATTTATATTTATAAGTTATACGTTATATGTTTAATAACTGATATAATAAGTAGGCTTATTATTGCCATATCAGTTTTATTCTACGTATATTAGTTTTGGGTTTACGCTCATTGTTAGTACCTAGTCTATCATTGAGAGAAGTAAGAAAAGAGAAAGGAAAAGTTCAGAGATTTTGAGAAGATGCCAAGTGCAAGATTGTCCAAAACAAGTTTTGATTTACAAGTTTTCTGGAACAAATTAAAAGTAGGTTGTACAAACCTTATAATATAGGTTTACGTTATATAGTTTTTGAGAAATTGTATGTCTTTGTTTTCTTGTCATAACCGTGTATAAGTTTTACCAAATTTGTCTGTAAACCTTGTTCCAGAAATTGTTTTGGTATTACATGTTGTGTTGTTATAACTAGCATGTATATATAGGTGTGTAGGTGTTGTATGCTAAATTATCATTGAGGAAGATAACTTAGTTTTTCAGTGAAAATTTATATACGAACATATGTTTTGAAAAATAACAAAATTTGTATGTGATTCGATAAATTGTATGCTAACTGAGGAATTGAACTATACATGTTAATTTGTTATGTTGGTATAGTTGTATTTCAAAGGAATCAAAATTTGTTGATAACAGTGGAAATTTTCGTTCACTGTAATTTATATTTCATCAATGGATTTTTACTTTAAAACACAGTGTTTTAAAGAATTAGTTTATGGTATTGATAATTAATGATTGGTGATGGATATATTGATGATTGTTAACTTTTATGTGTAATTTTCATGAAGTTATACATGTGTTAGATGCCATTGGTTGTTAAAAATCATTTAGACAGTAGCTTTGCTCTGTCTTTCGGGTTGGTTCTGTGAGTTTTGGCGCCCCAGCGTCAAAATCCACGCTCCAGCGCCAAATTTCACGCCCTGGCGCCAAGGTTCGCGCCCCAGTGCCAAAAATGGGCCGGTAGCTCGCGCCCAGCGCTGAAGCTCGCGCCCCAGCGCCGTAGCTCGCGCCCCAGCGCCACTGTTCCGCGCCCCGGTGCCGGAAAAGTGGCCTAGTTGGGCAGTTTTGGCCTCCTGTAGTAAAATGGCCATAACATTTTCATACGAACTCCGATTTAGGTAATTCAAGATGATTCGGAAAGAGAAAGAGTATACCTACAACTTTCATTCTTTATGTTTTTTAATTTGTGGTCCGTAACAGTTGGCAAAATAGCCATCTTTAGGACTGTTGTGTATTTGGAGCCAATCGGAGGGCGTCGGGATGCACGAATGCAAGTGCAACCCTTTGGGTATTAGTATAACTTAATGATAACATGTTGGACATGTATTAGGATGTTGTATCAAGTTGTTAATGTATATGTGGTGCAATGACATGATCATTTAAGTAGTTGTAATAAAGCTAAAAAGTAATGTTCATGAAAGATGTGGTGTTGTTTAAACTTAAACTTAGTTAGTAGCTATACTAAGAGTAATAAAGGAACTCATAAAGGTAATGTTAGTGTAACTAATGTGTATTGTCAATGCATATGGTATGTGTAGGACTTGGGGTGAACGTGAATAGTAATTATTTAACCTACACACGAGGCAAGTTCCCTAACCTTTGCTACTTTATTATTCAGCAAGGTTACTTTTCACTGTTATGTTATATTTATGCAAGATCTCTAACTCTACTTTTATAATTGTGCAAGTTTTCGTAACTCTAAACTAGTTATATTAGCATGAAAGTACCTTTAGTTTATCGTTCAAGCTATTATTTGTTGTGCATGCTTGATATTAAATTCTAAAATGTAACCTTAGCTTAATGTTGTTTAAAGCAAGGTATGATAAATTATTCAATTGTTATGCTATTAGATTATTCCTAAAGCATGAACTTAGAATGAAATTTTTATTCAGTATGATCGTTCAACAACATAGTGTTATTATCTTGTATTCAACTAATCCTTAGTTGATGTCCGTTGAACTCCAAATTACCTTGAAAGCTTATCCAAACCAAACTTACTTTGGTGCGGACTTGTATTCTAAATACTGAGATGAACAACTCTTTTAATAGAGGTTTACGCTTAGCGTTGAAATGGTTGTGCACAATACATTGTACGAAGGGTTGATCCCCCTAAGTACGTGAAGTCCTTATAGTCTTATGACTGTTAAAGTTAAAGTTGAAAGATTACTTATAACTGTGGACATGATTCGTGGTCATTAGACCCTCAGTGAATGTTAAAATTTTCAGAAAGTTAATAGAATATATTGTTCAATTCTATTGAGCCTATTATTGGCAATTGATGTGAAAGTTTAAAGATTTACTTATTGTTATTTCAAGTGGGCATTGTTTACTCACTCTTGCCTGTAAAATTTCTTACAGCTAAAGTTGAAACGGGTGATGTACCTAGTACCAGTAAGGGAAAAGGAAAGATGAATAAATGCTGAAGACTTGTAATAGTTTTGATAGTTTACTTTCAGAATTTGATTTAAAGATTGTAGTGAAGTTATTTAATTTTCCGCATTTGAATGATTGTTGTTAAAGGTTGGATAACCTGGGAGATTTCTTTTATTTAAGTTTAATCCTGTATGGGCAGGTTTTCTTTTATTATTCAATTCTATTATGATTGGGTAGTTAGAAATGAATGTTTTGATTACGTGAACACCAAATCTTGAGGTAATGAAGTACCGGGATTTGGGGGCGTCACAGACTCCACGTACTTAGGGGGATCAGCCCTTCGTACAATGTATTGTGCACAAACATTTCAACGCTAAGTGTAAACCTTTTATAAAAGAGTTGTTCATCTCAGTATTTGAATACAAGTCCGCACCAAAGTAGGTTTGGTTTGGATACATTACAAGGTAATTTAGAATTCAACGGTCATCAACTAAAGATTAGTTGAATACAAAAGAACTAACTATACGCTATGGAATAATCATAACTGAATCGATATTTGTAACTTAATATCATGCTTTAGGAATAATCTAATAGCATAAACACTAAATAATCATAACATAATTTGCTTGAAACATATAAAGTCAAGGTTATTGAGAATTGGATACTAAGCATGCAAAGTGAATAGTAATTTGAACGATAAAGTTGGTCAACACTAGAATATTAAAATATAGCGATTCGCATGCTAAATAACAATTCACATATTAAAGAAACTTGCTCAATATTAAAGTATAAGATTTTGAATACTTGTATCCTCATGAACAACTAGATACAATGACTCTCTCAATAATAACAATCTAGCTCTACGAAAGTGTAGAGTTAGCAACTTGCGTAATTGTAATTGAATTAAAGGCAATAACGTACTCAACGAAATTAAATTTTGCACAACGAAGTGTTAGAGTTAGAAAACTTGCTCAATTATTATAAAAGTAGAGTTAAAGAACTTGCCTTGCGTGTAGATTAAACCGTTAATATCCAAAACACAATACCCTATATACATATGTTAATATAATATGATCAGTCATAATCAACACTACATCACGTATGGTTTAAATGTCTAACCATGTAATCAAGTTATATTCCTAAACGATAATAAACTCATTAGGTATTAACACCATGTTCGTTCAACACATTACAATACTAAAATAACAAAATTATTTTGTCATATAGCATTACAACTAAAAATTTTAGACTTCTGTGCAAGACAAAAGTCATTTCTGAGCATTTTGCTAAGTGGCGCCGCGGCGCCACAGTTTGAACTATAGGCCGCACTGCGACGCTGAGGTGGCGCTTCGGCGCGAGTAATATATAAGGACTCGGCGCTGTGGCGCGAGGTCCGGCGCTCCGACGCTGACTTTGGCGGTGTGGCGCGAAATCTGGCTGGGGCGCTGATTTTCGCGCTAAGGCGCGAGATTTGATGCTGGAGCGTGAATTTTTACGCTGTGGCGCCAAAACTCACAGAAATCAAACCAAGAACAGAGCAAAGCTACTGTCTTAATTTTTAACAACAATTAACACCAATTAATATGCACGACTTCACATAAATTACACATGAATGTTAAAAATCATCCATAAACCAATTATCAACAATTCGAACAACAATTTTAGAAATTTAAATTTTGAAACACTGTTTTTAAAACTCAAAACTCAATTGTTGATAAATAAAATAAAGTGAACTGAAATTCCACAGTTATAACCAAATTTGATACCTTTAAACTACGATTTTTCTGAAATTCATACCAAATAAACATACATGACCTTCAACTTCATAACTACCATACACGAAGTTTTGTTATCATGCAAAACATATATTCGTATATATATTTTTCACTGTAAAACCAAGTTCTCTTTCTCAATGAACTTAATTTAGCATACAACACATATACACATATACATATACACACACACATACACACACACACACACACACACACACACATATATATATATATATATATATATATACACATGCTAGTTATAACAATTATAACAACACCAATACGTAATATCATAACCAATTCTGGAATATGGTTTACAAGAATTTTTGTAAAACTTTATACATAATGAAAAAGAAGAACACAGAGACATACAAATTCACATAGCTGTAATATAAAACATATACAATAAGGTTTATAAAACATACCTTTTGTTGTTAAGAAATTACTTGATAACAGAACTCGCTTTGGACAATCACACACTTGGCTTCCTCTTAGACTCAGTGAACTTTTCTTAGGCTTAAGACAAAATACACAATACATAATATTTAGCTAACCAACGCTTACCTTTGAAACGTAAAAACTGACGCCTTAATAAATAATGCTAATAAGTTATCGGTTTTAAAAGTTAATATATATATATATATATATATATATATATATATATATATATATATATATATATATATATTTGTTTAATGAATATTATAAATTCAAAATTTAAAAGAAATCCAAAAGCCATAAGGCTTTGTTTGGTAAACCATTTAAAAATTAAAGGATTAATATACTTAAACCTTGTTTGGCAAAATTAAATTAAAATTACTTTAATTTATTTTAATAACTCTTTATAACATAGCTATTTGTCATACTTTATTTAATAACAATTTATTAAATAATTCACTTGATCACATAACTTAATCCACATAACACATTACTTATTTAACAAATAAATAACTAACTAAATTAAATCAATCAAATTGAATAATTATTTATCCAATAATAAACGCATTCAATAAATATTTATATAAATCAATAAATATTTATAATTTACATTTTTTTTAAAAATCTAGAATGTTACAGAGAGTGGGAGTAACGATGGAACAAATACCTATAGTGAAAGAATTTGTGGATGTATTTCCAAGTGAATTATCAAGTCTTCCACCAGATAAGGAGACCAAATTTGTTATAGACATTGTGCCAGGAGCTACACTAGTTTCTAGGGCACCATATCGTATGGCGCCTATAGAGATGAAGGAGTTGATGGTACAATTACAAGAACTGTTGGATATGAAGTACATTCAACCGAGTGTTTCGCCGTGGGGAGCACCGATACTGTTTGTGAAAAAGAAGGAAGGATCGTTAAGATTTTGTATCGACCATTGAGAGTTGAAAAAGTTAACGATAAAGAATAAATACACTTTGCCCAGGATCGATGATCTTTTAAATCAGTTGAAAGGGGCAAAGTATTTTCCTAAAATAGATTTGTGGACGGAGTATCATCAGTTGAAGGTTAGAAGTGAGGATATACCTAAGACGACATTCAGGACTCGTTACGGTCATTACGAGTTTCTAGTGATGTCATTTGGGTTAACTAATGCACCAGCTGCATTTATGGATATGATGAACAGAGTGTTCAAACAGTACTTGGACAAGTTCATCATTGTGTTTATCGATGATATTCCAGTCTATTCTAAGATGCCAGAAGATCATGTTGAACACCTAAGAATAGTGCTGGAGACACTAAGGAAGGAGAAGTTGTATGCAAAATTCACTAAGTGTGAATTTTGGCTTGAAAGGGTACAATTTTTGGGTAATGTTATCGACCGTGAAGGGATTTCAGTAAACCCAGCAAAGGTGGAAGCCGTGATGAGTTGGGAATAGCCAAAAATGCCGACTGAGGTGCAGAGTTTTCTAGGGTTAGCGGGATACTATCGTTGATTTATTCTAGATTTTTCAAAGATAGCTACTCTATTGACTAACTTGACAAGGAAGACGGTGAAATACGTGTGGACGGAGAAGTGTGAAGACAGTTGATAAGTGGGTTTTATACCCGCAAATCGGTTCCTAATTCAAGCTTAATCGATGTTAATTCCTTATTTTTATGTTTATTTTTAATTTTTTTGTGTTATTTTATTGTGTAGGTATGGTGGTGTTGCAATTGATCAAAAAGGATGGATTTAAGGTGCATTGTGGCAAGACTTATGTAAGTTATGAGGTTAAAACAAGGTCAATTGACAGAGCTTACCCCTACCAGGGCGGGCCTATTTATGCCTTACACCCCCGTCGGGGCGGGCCATTTGTAAGCTTATACCCCCGCCGGGCCGGGGGGTCTTGAAATAATACAATCCTTGTTAGCTTCAAACATTGCTAAAAACGTGAGTTTAAGTGATTGTATTGCTTGGGGATTCTAGATAGAGTAGGATTGCACTCAGATTGTGGGTGTAAACATATAACTACATTAAAAATAACAAGATGAGGATTACGAAAGGTAATTAACAGAGATTAAGGATAGATTTGTTGAGCAAGCATTGGCGTGAAGATTTTGAAGGATTTTTCATATCAAGTGTAGATTAAGGCTAAAGTGAAAGGTGTTCTGAATTATTCTTTTTCTTTAGCTTTATATTTGTAATTGGAAGGTTGATAACTTTAATTTATTCAGTTATTATTTCATTTATGATGAACTAAATTACTTTTTAGGCTTATGACGGATCTTTAAGTGGAACGATGGTTATGTAACTTTGATTTTCAGTTTAATAAGCTATTATCCAGTTTATCAATATTAATTTGAGTTTGAATTTATGAATTGCCTGATCGACAATTCTTTGTGGACTTGTATGGATTCGAGAGAGGAAGTACAAGTCTAGACTTAGTTAATATAGCATGTGTTCTTGAATTTTGTGAATGAACAGAATCTTGATGAATGTTAAGGTAGAGATATGCTTTACATCGTATGTAATCAGATAAAGAACTTGAACACAAACCTTCTTTAATTTTAATTCACATAGAAATATAGTGAGTTAGTTGATTAAGGTGTTTAACTTGATTATATCTAATTTGTGGATTTGAGTTTAATACGGTATTAGTACATCGAGAGGTGGCTAGTGCTACATACGTGTTCTTGATTAATAAACTAGGATAGTGAATTAAACTAGAATAAAGGTGTAATAATCAGAGTGATATTTAGAGTGAAGTCGTAAGTCTAATTCTCCAATATTTGTTTGAAAAATTCAGTTTTTAGGGTTTGTTGATTGTTTGGTAATTTTTAATACTTTTAGTTACAAACTTAAAATTGGTTAGTTTAATAAAATTAGGATTAATAGAAAATTGGTAATTGTGAGAGTTAATTTCTTATTAAAGTCTTTGTGGGAACAATACTCTACTTACTATTATATTACTTGTTGATCACGTATACTTGCGTGTTGTGCGTAACTAGATTTTACCCAACAATAGTTTCCAAGAACTGAAGAAGAGATTGAGTGAGGCACCTGTATTATCTTTACTTGACGATACAGGAAATTTTGTAGTTTATAGCGATGCTTCGCATAGAGGACTTGGTTGCGTGCTCATGCAGCATGACAAGGTCATTGAGTATGCATCACGACAGTTGAAGGATTATGAGAAAGTTTATTCTGCTCATGATCTGGAACTGACCGCGGTAGTGTTTGCCTTAAAGATATGAAGGCATTACTTATATGTGGAGAAATGTGAGATATACAAGAGTCTAAAATATATCTTCACGCAAAAGGAGTTAAATATGAGATAAAGGATATGGCTGGAGTTGATAAAGGATTACGACTGTGAAATCCTATATCACCATGGAAAAGCAAATGTAATGGCCGATGCCTTGAGTGGGAAGGGTCGGGAGAAGTTGTCTACGTTAACGGCTCAAACGGAGTTAATAACAAAGATAGCTAGGATGGAGTTGGAGGTAAAGTTACCGAGTGAGTCTGGGCAGAGACTGTTTATAGTAGAGATTCAATCTACCATTGTAGAGAGAGTCAAGAAAGTATAACTTCGAACAGAGGAGTGTGACCAGATGAAAAAGCGACTAGCCGTGAAAAAAGATTTAAGGTATAGTCTTGATAAGGAGGGATTATTAAGATTTGAAGGAAGAATTTGGGTTCCAAATGAAACGGAATTAAAGGAGTAAGTGTTACAAGAAGCTCATAGTTCAAGGTACTCGATTCATCCTGGTAGTACTAAGATGTATCAAGACCTTCGACAGAGTTTTTGGTGGCCGAACATGAAGAGGGAAATAACAGAGTATGTGAGTAGGTGCTTGACTTGTAAAAAGGTTAAGGTTGAACATCAATAACCAAGTGGCTTGTTACAGTCATTGGAGATTCTGGAGTGGAAGTGAGAGTATATCACGATGGATTTTATGGTGGGACTTCCAATTACTCAGAAGAGGTATGATGTGATTTGGGTAATAGTGGACCAGTTGACAAAGTCAGCTCACTTTTTGCCAATAAGGGTTAAGTATAACTTAGACCAATTAGCTAAACTTTATGTTAAGGGATTCATTTCCAGACATGGAGTACCAGTTTCGATTGTGTCAGATCGTGATCCACGATTCACGTCAAGCTTTTGGAGGAGTCTGCAAGAACAGATAGGAACACAACTGAAATTGAGTACGGCTTATCATCCACAAACTAATGGACAGAGCGATAGAACAATTCAGACGCTAGAAGATATGTTGAGATCTTGCGTTATGGATTTCAAGGGTAGTTGGGATGATCATCTACCACTAGTAGAGTTTGCGTATAACAACAGTTATTATTCAAGCATAGGCATGCCGCCTTACGAAGCTCAATACGGGCAGAAATACAGAACACCATTGTGTTGGGATGAAGTGGGAGAATACCGAATGGTAGGACCTGAATTGGTGCAGCAGACAGCGGATATAGTGAAGCTGATACGGATGCGTCTTGTGGCAGCTCAAGACAGGTAGAAGAAATATGCGGATTCGCATCAAGTGAATAGAGAATTTGAAGTAGGTTCGTATGTATTTCTAAAGGTATCTCCCTGGAACGGAAAGATACGCTTTGGAAAGAAGAGAAAGTTAAGTTCAAGGTTTATAGGACCTTTCGAGATATTAAAAAGGGTAGGAGAGGTAGCTTACATGGTAGCATTACCTCCAGACTTAGATAGAATACATAATGTGTTCCATGTATTTGTGTTACGTCTTTATAAGCCAGATTATAAGAACATGATAGAATATGAACCTATTCATATTGAGAAGGACTTGACGTACGAAGAAGTGCCTATTCAAATCATTGATAGAAAAGAGCAAGTTTTGCATAACAAAATTATACCTTCGGTAAAGGTCTTATGGAAGAACCACGATGCAGAAGAAGCAACGTGGGAACTTGAAGAAAAGATAAAGAAGAATTACCCTCAGCTATTTGTTTAATGTAAGACGAAATTCTGGGGACATAATCCTTATAAGGGGGGAAGGATGTAACGACCGATAAATTCTGATTTATTGTAAAATAATTTTATTTTATAAAACAATGAATACAATTATATTATATGATTTTATTATGTGACAATAAGATAAAGGTTGTTTTATAACCTAAATTTATGGGAATGTTTTAGTATTCTAGCTATGTAATAATATTTCTGTTATGGCAAACGCAATTTTTTGCCTACGTACTAACTTTGAGAACGTTATTGAAAGTAAAGCGTTAACAAATGAATGATGATCGTGTGATACGTAAGTATTGTACGAGTTAATAAAAACGAGTATGATACAAGGTATTATACGAGTATGTATGAATAAT
The DNA here is from genome assembly GCA_016801055.1 of Panax notoginseng. Taxonomy (NCBI): domain Eukaryota; kingdom Viridiplantae; phylum Streptophyta; class Magnoliopsida; order Apiales; family Araliaceae; genus Panax; species Panax notoginseng. The sequence goes on from CM029022.1 coordinate 118,644,850, forward strand.
AGTATGTCGTATATTATGAATGAGTATACGAGTTATCATACGAGAAGAATACGTGTATAATGCGTTATAAGTTTTTAAGCAAAATGTATTGGACTTGTAGGATTTGGTAGGAATTATACAAGCCCAAGTGTAGGAATGGTTAGGTTCCAATGGTAACTATGGTTAAGCCCCAAACGTTTGTTATATGCAAGCCCAAAGAATAAGTTAAGTTAGTTAACTTAAAACCCAAAGTAAGAACCGGATCCGTGGATCGATCCAAAGGGTAAGAGTGATCTATGGGGCAACCCATATGGGCCCCATGATCACATGGCACCATCTTGGTGACCAAGTAAAGTGATTTACTTGGTGACCAAGGTTGGAATAGTAAGGAGGTGGTTAAAGAGGTGGATTAAGGAGGTGGAATGGCCTAAATGTCCATTAAGTCCTGACTTAGCTTTTCCTATAAATATGAGAGCTTGATTTCATTATTTACTTGTTAAATTTTCGCCAACAACTTAAGTGCGTATTTGTTAGAGAGAAAAAGTTAGAGAAGCAAGACTTTATTAGTTCAAGAAGCAAGAAGTAATAACAAGGAAGAACCAAGTGATCATCAAAGGTAATGATCTTAAACCATGATTCTCCCTCTCTTCAATTGTTAGAGAAGTGAGTAGTGGTAGAACTTGTATGCTAAGAAGTGATGAGAATGACTAATCAATGACTTAAGCTTTAATAAGTCATGTTGTAAGATAAGCACAATAATAGAAGTTCTGAACTCATGAAGAACATGAAAGAACTTAGCATGTATACGTAATGAAATATGTTTGGTTATGATGTTAGTATGATGTAATGAATCCATTTGAAACGGTGTTAAAATCTTAAGTAACGAAGTTATGGCGGAAATCACGAGTTTAGACAATAATCGTCAAAATCGTGAAATTCTCAGAATGTAAGTCAAATTTTGACATTGAACTCAAAAATATTGGTTTTCGATGGAGATTAGTCTCAATTGTCATTCTAGAGTTGCGGACTCGAAAATGACCAAATTCCAACTTAGAACGAAGAAACGAGCTTTGAACATTCACGAACGTTTATTGTTTTCGTTAAAAATGAATTAAAAGGTGAATTCCATGTTAACGGATTCGAAAATGTAAAATTCTTGCATGAACACATAGAGCATGTGATTTGTGAGCTATCAACTTTTGAACAAGCCAATTCAGACTTGAAATGATTAATTTGTGAGTCCGAGAAGTTCTCTAAGTAAACAAGCTGTCAAAACTATCTGGTACACAGAGCTGGCGCCGCAGCGCAAAGCCGTGCCCATAACCTACTAAAGAATGGTGCCGCAGCGCGGCCAATTACACTAGGGATGGCGCCGCAGCACCAGGTCCGGCCATTAGTTAATGCAGTTTCGCGTTGCAGCGTAAGACTTATAAAGGGAAGCTGGCGCCGCAGTGCCATCACTAGGTTATGCACAGAAATGAAAGCTTATGAAGATAGAAAGGAATTGGTTAATTAGTAATGAACTAAAACCTAAAGTAACATTGTTTAAGATGTTATAAACCATAATTAGTACAACAAAAGGTTAAAGAAAGAGTACTTGAACATGAATGTAAAACATTACGATAAACCGTAACCAATGTTAAACAAATCTAACGAACGATTAGATTGAGAAGAATGGTAAGATACGTTAAAAACCATACATATCTGATTATGACCTAACGTGGTATGTTACATGATTATGTATTGTAGAGACCTTAAAGAATTAAAGAGAATTTGTATTGACTGTAGAAGATGCCAAAGGCAAGTATTCTGACCCGTGTCTGAATTCTTTGGACAAGCTTTGTAATTCATGTACCTTATGCATGAATTGATGTATGATGAAGTCGAAGTCAATTCCTTTGGCTAGACTTCAGATGTTTCTTTGGATTTCTTATAATCTATCGAACGGTTGTCAATGTTTTGCCAAACTATGTTGGTATGGTTTTCAAAGGAAGACTAAGTATGCATAAACAAATGTTTTTCAGTCCAACGACAGACACATGAGGTTGCCAAACCTTAAACGTACATACATTTAAAGAAAGTAGTGTTGTACAACATAGAGTACTATAGGCTGATCACCTAGACGTGTTCGTAAGATATGTCGGACTTACGGACTTAGTGTCAGGTTATCATTTTTAAAGAAAGAATGAAAGGCTCAATGTCTTGGACCGATATTGATGTTTAAATGAATATTGTTCATTGTGAAATGTTTTAAAGAAAATAGAAGTGCTATTTTGAATTATTGATAGTACTTCATAACTATTATTTAGTTATTGAAGATATACGATTTGTATGTTTCAAGCATATTGTTAAATGATATTGTCATACTTGCTGAGCTAGTTATGTTCATTCTTGCATGCACCTTATGAATGCAGCTAAGACCGAACGGACCGAAGCATCTAGTAAAGATAAAGGGAAGGCTAAGGCGAGTTATTAGATTTCCTTTATAATAGTATGGTTGTAATGTTATAATTATTTGATATTATGACAAGCAAACATGTAATGGTTATAATGAACTTGGGAATACTAATATTATTTTGGAATATATAAAAGATATTTTCACTCTTTTGAGGTATTTTAATTGAATGAATGTGTGAACTGTAGCACCGTATAGCAGCAATTGTCGGGTTGGAAGATACTCGGATTTGGAGGCGTCATAATTAATATTCCAAAAATATTAAATATTAATGAAATATATTCAAAATTATTAAAAATCCATTTTTAGGCTTTAAAATAATTTTTAGGAATTTATTATGAATTTTTAATAATTAAAAACTATTTTACACTATTTATTTAATAAAAATAATAATATTGTAAATAAACTGTCACTAAAGGGCCCTATAGCGACAAAACTGTCGCTATAGGTGTTCTTGAGCTTTCTTGAGCCTTTAAAGTCTGTTTGCAGGGTACTACCTTTGACCAGCTCAAATTTTATGATTTTGATGTTATATGGGTTGTCTATTATGTTAATGTTGTAGCACTGATGTAGTACTACAACCCTAAATAAGATCCATAGCCATTCTATATCACAACAGCAAGATCTAAGCTCCAGAAATCCTTATCAGACATGTTCTTGAGTTTCTGGGTTGCCCAGAAACTCAAGCAGTGTCAAGGGTCCCTTTTTGAGCCTTGATTAATCCGGTCTCTGGTCATGCTTTAAGTGGTTGTATGATGCCAGATTGTAGTAATTATGTCGTAGAACAACATCATAACACTAAATCAACCTAAGGACATCACATGTGCAATATCAAGGCTGGTCAAAGTACTATTAGAATCGTGTTCTTGAGAAATCTGGGTTTTCTAGATTTCTTCATAACTTTGATTCATTGTATGATCTGGGGGTTCTAGATGCATGAATATGAAGCCTACATTATAGTATAGAAATCTATTACAACAACATGACCTAAATATCAAAGATCAGCAAGATCAACGACCTACAAAAACGTTATCAGAAAATTCTGGGTTTCTGGGTTTGCCCAGATTTCCAGTTTTTGTGCTCGGTCAACGCACTTTGACTGCTTATATCTTGAAATCTATACATACTCTGGGCTTGATTAAAGTTCTAGATCAAAACCCTTACAATATACTACAAGTACAAACATTTAAACAACCAAAACTATAAACAGATAAAGATCTATGAGGTCTGACATTCGGTTGTCAGATAACTTTTTTTCCAGTTTTCTAGATTTTTGAAATCTTTAATTTCATGTATCTAGATGTTATGGATCTATCATATACCAACCCAGATCACCAAATAACACCCTTAAACACCACTTAAAACAATAAACAACAACAAATAACATGGATCACACAGATTTCTAAATTTAGGGTTTATACCTCTTGAATGCACAACTTTTGATTCTGATCCATGATGATCTGACCTTGTTAAGCTAAGAGGTTATTATGTCTTAACTTCTCACTCCCTTTCACCTTCATTCCAGAATTTTTAGAGAGAGAATGGCCAAGGTTCATATGATAAATAAAGTGAGTATTCTCTCTCTCTATAACCTATATATTTTGATACAATGAAGCTATATGATACAAAGTGCCCCTTAGATCAGATTTTTAGCTGAGATATATGGCACATGGGAAGTCAAAAGTTGGTCACTAACTAAATTCTTGACTAGATCTACACTCCATCACATTAAAGAATGCAAAAAGGGCACATTGGTCATTTGGCACAAAATTTTAAGGGCATAATAATAACTTGTCAAACCCTTAGGGTTTAACCATTAGGGTTTAACCCTACAGTTTTAAAAAAATATATTTTTTAGGATTTCTAATTAGGTTTTAAAATTAGAAAAATTAAAATTTCTAAATTATAATTACGATTTCCTAATTATCTTAAAGTTTACTAATCACATTAAGTTTGGCTAATTAGGATTAATGTTTCCAAATTAACATAAAACTCTCTTAATTAGCAATTAGGGTTCGTAATTTTGCAATTAGGGTTTCTATTTAGCAATTAGAGTTTTCTAACTAATTTGTTAGATTTTTCCTAATTAGGGTTGTAATTAATAGCACTTAAGCATTACAATTACCCTTTAAGTTCACATATTATGGTTTTAATAGTCCGAATTAGGGTTTCGAATTCCCAAAACTGAAATTAGGGTTTTCAGAGCTGGTACTAGGGTTTCTTATTCATCGCTAACGTTTTCTAACTGAACGTCGATATTCTTAATATAACTTTAGGGTTTGTCACTGATATAATTTATCTGGTCAACCCTTGACCCTTAACCACAACTGTACACATATATGATCATATACACATAACATATACACTTAATCCTAAATAATTCACCACAAAAATTTTTAAATCCATAAAATTCCTTCCCATAAATATCAAATCCTAACACTTATTTTCTATCTAGGTTTATTATTTAACATTTATTCAACCTTTTAAGATTTTATTAAATTGTCCAAATTCTTGGGTTGTCACATTCACCCTTTCTTCTAAAAATTTCATCCCCAAAATTTACCTTACACCTTTCATACTCATCACCACATGCTACCCACAACATTACTCACAAGATTTAATATTTTGAAATCGTGCTGAGGAGTTATATAGACCATAAGATTTCATTTTCGAAAAGGTTTTATGGAAATTCATCCGTAAACTGTTATATCTTATAGACACAGAGGGTGATTAGCCCGGTATGCCCTGTACTGGCCATGTACTGCTGGTTGGATCTGTTTCTCGTCACTGCCATAGGCACAAAAATTGTACCTCAGTCTTATCGGATTCCTCACCAAAACAATTCGGTTCAAAAAAAATTTCAAAGAACGCTTAGAATTTTATAAACGTTGGTTTATCCGAATCAAATAGCATACACTCATATCAATAATCATTTTCAATCGAAATATTTATGTATAGCCAAACCCTGTTGGCAAATTATAAATTTTAAAATAGTTTGAATATGATGTCATGATGTCGTACTGTATTAACAGCCCATTTGAGGATGCCGTCATCAAGTGACTTTTTCATAACACATCATACAATAGTGGAACAATAATTTTTAGATCAAATTCAACACTAAGTATTCTCGTTTTTACAACTCTATTAAATTTTTATCATCTCTGCACCAGGTTACATGATACATAAGTGATAAATAAAAATATATTTTGATATTTCAAATCATTATCGTCTAGCCGAAACAAGTAGCATAGATTATACTTTAAACTGTTCAAAAATCATTACAAATTAGTTTTATCATCTCAATAGGTAACGATGTGTCGGTGGCCTGAAGTTCACACATACACAATGATCACCAGGAGTTGAGAATAGAAATTCATTTCCAAAAGCACATAGTGCGTATTTAGCTTGACATAAAAAATTTTAAAGTCTAGCATAATGATAAGTAGGTTTTATACCTACTTATCCGGTATATTTTACTTGAATTAGTTGCTTATATTTATGTGTCTTAGTTACTTTTCATGCATTTTGTGTTCATTTTGCAGGTTATACGTTTAGAAGCGGTGTGAGCGACTATTGGTAAGGAAATGCAAGGAAAATGCAAAGAAAAGCAAGCCGGACGTCATTTGGGCTTTCATGTTCATTTCATGTTCTTGGCTTGGAACTTAGACTATATTGTAGAGCTTCTTCTTAGCTTTCTGGAACATCTTGAATCATTCCAATCGGAGTTCGGATGCAAGAGTTATGACAGTTGTACCAACGGACGTCGAACGTCGCTATTTTGGGTGGCCATTTGCATAGCAGTCACTTCTAGCCCAATTTCGTCCTTCATCCCTCTGTTATTTCTCAAATCTTAAAGAATGAAAGTTATAGATCTCATCGATATCTTCGATTTGATAGGTGGCAGGCCTCGTAACTCTTCCAAGATCAAAAGTTATGGTCGTTTTCCCAAAGGACGTCAGAGCAGAAAATTTTCCTTCACAAAACCGCCGCCGGGGTGGGCATGTAAGGCACAAAGCAGGCCCATAGCCCGCCGAGGCGGGCCCAAAACATGCCTAGACTCCCGCCGGGGAGGGGGTATGCCCAAAAAATGCGCGAAAATGTGAATTTTGGACCAATTTGATTCTGAGAAGGATTGTTTCGATCCGATTGACTCAAGGACTTCCAAGAGGACTTCCAAGAGGACTTAAAGACATACAAAGAGACTTATAAAAAGAGGGGAATCACACGGATTAGGGGAGATTAGACTAGATAGTGGATTCTATTAGATTAGATTAGAGTAAAATTAGATCATAAACACTAGTTCTAAGGAGATTTGGAGAATGAAGCGACTTGGAGACCATTGAAGATTCAAAGTAGGAGCAAAGAGAGAGCATCAAATCTATAGCAAATATATTATATCTTCTTATCTTCTTCTATCTTTGTCTTTTAATGATTATTCAATTGTGGATTCTTAGTTTTAATTCAATAATCATGAACTAATTCTTTGTTTGAGATTACAATGGATCTTATTGTGTAGTTTATTTTAATATGCTTCGCTATCAATTATTATGTTCTATTGTGAGGATTGTCTATTGTTATTTGGACTCAATTGTTTAATTGATTGGCCATCAATTACCGTAATAATCTATATGAACTCGAGAGATGAAGTATTGATTTTGATCTTATCATGATAGCATGTGTTCAGGATTTTATTAGTAGCTTAAACTTGATGAGTGTTAAGGTAGAGATATGCTTAACACCGCATGTAATCGGATAGAGAACTTTTTCTTCAACCTTCTTCAATTGTAATTCACATAGAGATATAGTGGGTTAGTTGATTAAGGTGTTTAACGGATTTCTATCTTAATTGTGGATTGACGTTAATATGGGTATTATGCATCGAGAGGTGGTTTTATCTGCTTTAGTGTTCTTGATTAACAATTCAGGATAGAAAATAATTAATGAGAAGTGTGTTAACTTAAATGAAGCAATAAGTGAAGTTGTGATCTTAAATCTCCGTTATCTTAATTTAACTAGTGGAATTTAAGAGTAGTTTAATTTATATAATTTAAAATTCATTCGTTTAAATAAGATTGAGTTGGTTACGAGTTAGTACTTGGTGATTGTTATTAAATAATTCCTCGTGGTAACGATACTCTAATTTCACTTTATTACTTGTTGACCACGTATAATTGCGTGTTGTGCGTAATTAGATTTTACCCAACAAGTTTTTGGCGCTGTTGCCGGGGAATTAGTTTAATATCTCTTTGCCAATATTAATTTCAATCAAATTAGTCTTAATTTAAATATTTTTATTTTTATTTTTAATTCTCTTCTTATATTTCTCTCTTTTCAGGTACCATGGATGACTTTGCGTATTAATGGCCATACACGAACATGACTCAACCAAGGGAAATAGGGATTGATGGACTTAATACATCTTATATAGAGCCAGTACAAATTGAGGCAACTTCAAAGACGTTGGAGGTTATTCTAGCCCAACGGAGTCGAAGGATGGCAAGAATGACTCAGTCAAGGGGAGCGGAGATTGACAGACTCGCGACACTTTCTGCAATGTCAGCATAGATTGAAGAACTTTCGAGGAAGTTTGACGTTTTTGCAGCCCAAATGAGTCGAAGGATTGTAGTTATTTGTGACTATTGTGCTGGCAATCACCCGAGTAATCAATGCACCATCAATCTTGGGCCGATACAGTATGGTGGTAACTACCTCAATCAGTATGCATATGATAATTATGATCAAGTTTGGGGGTATCACCCAGATTCTTCATGGAGCTACAACTATCAAGACAAATACTCTATTCCAGATCCAATATACACGCCAGATTTCTCTTATCAACCTCCATTAAAAGAAGAAAAGTCAAAGTTGGAGGAATTGTTGTCCAAGTTCATAGCATCAAATGAGGAGAGGAGGATAAATCAAGAGTGGTCAATTCAGAATCAAGAGATATCACGTCACAATCTGCAAAACCAGATAGATCAAATGCTCAAAGCCTTGAACAATTGTCCTCAAAACAATTGGTGTTATGACGAGGATTCCGAAATTGACGGAGAACCCAAATAAAATCTGCGACTGGATGAGCCACAAGATATCAAAAATGTGGAGACAATTGGGGATAATGAAATAGAGGTCGACGAGTCTCCACCAAAGATCAAAGAGTCAGCCAGATTTGCAAAATCATGCCCACTTGGTAGTCATATCGTCGGCAAAGCTCTTGTTGACATAAGAGTGAGTACAATTTTCAATCCATAGTGGGAAGAGAAAAAGAAGATAGACGAGGAGCCTATTATGTGTGACAAGCTTCCATGCCCCCAAAGTGATCACATACACAATGGAGAAAACACCTAGCTGTGGGACGTTCTTGATTGAGATCATACCAAGTCAGAGCATGCTAGGTGACTTTGATGCATTGGCCATCGTAAATGGGAACCTACCAATAGCTACATTATTTCTGATGGATGGAGGGTTCCTCAACTATCGAAGAGGAATTGGATAGCGTTGACCAGACAAAGTCAGGCTGAAAGACTATAAATCAAGCGCTGATTGGGAGGCAACCCAAAAATTTTTCTATTTATATGCTTTACTAGTTTAGTTAGTAGATAGGAGTTAATTTACTTATTATGTTCTCTTACCAATCCAAGTGCTATTCTAATACACGTTGTCTCTTCATTACAGGTATTGGAGGTTCAATGGATAGGAAAATGATCGTCGCCGCTATCGCCACCATCACTTCAAGCTTAGCTGATTATAGGGAAGTTCGCTTCTACTTATCGCTATATTCTTACAATGACGACATTGTAATTGCTAAGTTTGGGGGAGTTCAGTTTAGTTCGTTATTGCATGTTTAGTTTCATGTCTATGTTATGTTATTTTGCATATGTTGTTAATATAGTTTAGGTTCATTATTAACAAAAAAAAATCAAATCAAAAATTCAAAAATAATAGTTAGTTACTATGTTCATCTTGCATGATTTCAGCTGTTAGATAGTTCAGTTTACTTTGGCCAATGATGAGATTGGAATTGAGTAGACAAGTATAGTACTAATTATTAGAGTTTTGATGTGATTTCTTGTTATGAATTGAGTCTTTTTCTGTTTAAAACTGGTATAATAAAGGTTAACACAGTAAAAACAACTTGTTGATTGATTGAGTTTAAATTGATACATAATGGAATTCTAAAGGATAATGCTAGTTTGAATAAAAGAATGACAAGAATAAGTAGTGATGGCTAAAGTTAGACAATAACCTAAGTTTAGGGGAATATTTGGGGTTTGTAAAGCTAATAAAAAAATGAAAAAAAAAGAAAAGAAAAAGAAAAAGAAAAAGTATGAATAAACACCGTGGCGTGCTTGTCTAGTTTTGTGGCCTTTGTTACTTGAGTAATTAAGCCCGATGGGATTGTCTTTACACCTAGTGCCCTAAGGTCTTAATGGTTTCGGAGTCATTGGTCGAAAGCTCGTTAAGGTAGCATTGAAAAGCCTAATGGAATAAGACATTGCATAGCTATGTTTATGTGAAAAAAACGAATAAAACAGAAAATAAGAGCAAAAAGCCCCCGTAGATGAAAAACAAAGCATAAGTATCCCATGTTGACCCTCGATATTGGTAATTGTTTGATTTTAGTTGGATCTAGCTTATTTTTAGATTTCTTGAGTTTACACTGTATGATGCCTTCGAAGAGACTCATTATGTGTTAAATTTGATTTTATATCAGTTAACATTATTGTGGAGCACACACACACTATTCCAGTAATAACAGTTTAAGACTTGATGATTGACTAAGAAATTGTTGATTGGTTTTGATATGAAGTATTGTCGTGTTTGCTTGATTTCTATAAGGCCGAGTGAATAGATTTGATTCTATCAAATACTGCTGGATTCGTAGGCATATAGATTAGTTGCATTTCATTGCATTGCATTGCATTATGTTGTGTTGCTTGGGGACAAGCAACGGTTTAAGTTTGGAGGTATTTGATAAGTAGGTTTCATACCTACTTATTCGGTATCTTTTACTTGAATTAGTTGCTTATATTCATGTGTCTTAGTTATTTTTCATGCATTTTGTGTTCATTTTGTAGGTTATACGTTTGGAAGCTGTGTGAGCGACTATTGGTAAGGAAAAGCAAGGAAAATGCAAAGAAAAGCAATCCGGACGTCATTTGGGCTATCATGTTCATTTCATGTTCTTGGCTTGGAACTTATATTATATTGTAGAGCTTCTTCTTAGCTTTCCGGAACATCTTGAATCATTCCAATCGGAGTTCAGATGCAAGAGTTATGACATTTGTACCAACGGACGTCGAACGTCGCTATTTTGGATGGTGATTTGCATAGTAGTCACTTCCAGCCCACTTTTGACTTTCATCCGTCCGTTATTTCTCACATCTTAAAGAATGAAAGTTGTAGATCTCGTCGATATCTTCGGTTTGATAGGTGGCAGGCCTCGTAACTCTTCCCAGATCAAAAGTTATGGCCATTTTCCCAAAGGACGTCTGAGCAGAAAAATTTTTCTTCACAAAACCGCCGCCGGGGTGGGCATGCAAGGCACAAAGCAGGCCCCTAGCCCCCCGGGGCGGGCCCAAAACAATCCTCGACCCCCGTCGGGGTGGGGGTATGCCCAGAAAATGCGCAAAAATTTAAATTTTTGTCCAATTTGATTCCGGTAAGGATTGTTTCGATCCGATTGATTCAAGGACTTCCATGAGGACTTAAAGACATATAAAGAGACTTATAAAAGGAGGAGAATCACAAGAATTAGGGGAGATTAGACTAGATAGAGGATTCCATTAGATTATATTAGAGTAAAATTATTTCAAAAACACTAGTTCTAAGGAGATTTGGAGAATGAAGCGACTTGGAGACCATTGAAGATTCAAAGTAGGAGTAAGGAGGGAGCATCAAATCTACATTCAATAGATTCTATCTTCTTATCTTCCTCTATCTTTGTCTTTTAATGATTATTCAATTGTGGATTCTTAGTTTTAATTCAATAATCATGAACCAATTCTTTGTTTGAGATTACAATGGATCTTATTGTGTAGTTTATTTTAATATGCTTTGCTATCAATTATTATGTTCTATTGTGAGAATTGTCTATTGTGATATGGACTCAATTGTTTAATTGATTGGTCATCAATTACCGTGATAATCTATATGAACTCGAGAGATGAAGTATTGATTTAGATCTTTTCATGATAGCATGTGTTCAGGATTTTGTTAGTAGCCTAAACTTGATGAGTGTTAAGGTAGAGATATGCTTGACACCACATGTAATCGGATAGAGAACTTATTCTTCAACCTTCTTCAATTGTAATTCACATAGAGATATAGTGGGTTAGTTGATTAAGGTGTTTAACGGATTCCTATCTTAATTGTGGATTGACGTTAATATGGGTATTATGCATTGAGAGGTGGTTTTATATGCTTTAGTATTCTTGATTAATAATTCAGGATAGAGAATAATTGATGAGAAGTGTGTTAACTTAAATGAAGCAATAAGGAAAGTTGTGATCTTAAATCTTCGTTATCTTAATTTAACTAGTGGAATTTAAGAGTAGTTTAATTTATATAATTTGAAATCCATTCGTTTAAATAAGATTGAGTTGGTTACGGGTTAGTACGTAGTGATTTTTATTAAATAATTCCTCGTGGGAACGATACTCTACTTTCACTTTATTACTTGTTGACCATGTATACTTGCGTATTGTGCGTAATTAGATTTTACCCAACACATAGCTAGCAAATTTGAAAAACCTAATGTCTCCATTCACACATAGTTCTACCTCGTTCGCCAAACTTAGCACACTTATGAGTTCAGGAATTTTTCACAATCATATGAGTTTAAGAACTTGTCCTAGACAGACCTTTGGCGTCTATTCGCTGAGGGGTTCAAAACATTTCATATAATTATGAGTCACGAACTTACCATAAGTATGAGTTTTAAGAACTCGAACTTAACCCTTATATTCTCTACCTATATTCTATCTATCTGTTATACACATAAGAAAATAATCACCTTCTCAACACGCATATAGTACATAGTGCGACACAGACATTTTAATGATTATCAGTACCAGAAACTAAGTGGTTTTTACACCAAGTACAATTCCACGCCCATAACAAGGAATCATACAACTCAGTTGCTGACATGAGTCCTCAACTGAAATCCCCACCTAATCTTAACTCCATTCACAATACGAATTTTGTTTAATCTGTATTCATAGTCCTTTCCTGAATTTGTCTCGTGCTAATTTATAGTACAACTGATACACATCAATCTTGTTGTAAACTTTTCAATCATTAGATTGACTCTTCTTCCTTCTATCACCTTATCAAATCACGGGGTGATCTCATCGTATATATTACGATTCATTTTTATGTCTTGATCGTTTTGTTTTACGATCTCCTTTCCCCATACTTTTAGTCTTTTAGACTCTATCTATTCATTACTACTGTTTATCTTTATTATCAAAGTTAGGGAACTCCGTATCTTTTATAACTCACTGAGATTCATCTTTGAATCTTACCGACAAAGTAACTCTATTTGAGCTAGTACTTATCCTAATCACTGTGGTTATTAGTCTCAGGTAACCCTACCTAAGGTTCATAAACTACAACTTTGATACCAAATGTGAGGTCCCTAGATCTGGGTCCCAAATCACCACAGATCTGGTATAATATTTCTATTACTATTGCGGAAGACATAAACATAAATTATTTATACACTAAACATTACACCTTATCCCCAAGGTCGAGAACCTTTACATAATACCTGAATCAATATCCTATCTAACATACAATGTTATTATCATACAATACTGTTACATTTCTAGATGCACATATTATCCCAAGCTGGACTTGTCTTTGCCATTTCCTGTATCCGATGTATTCGTCTTAATCTGTAATGTTTATCATGATATAGCAAGGGTGAGCTACAAGTTTGCCCATCAAGTAAAAGTTCAATAAATTAAGGATATATCATGACTGAAAGAATTGAACAATAAACTGGCTAACATTCAACAATATAATTATGAACTAGCATGAATAAATTTTCATAGCTGAACAAACATTGAACATGAATAACTATATCTGGACCGAATGGTAATGAAGGTGATCAACCTTTCATACCTAATGAATACATGCAATGTGCATAGAGTGCGAACCAATAATTCATAGACATGGTATAACCAGTAGTGATTAACCACAAGCATATTTCAAAAATATCAACTCGAGGTCGAGTTAGAGAAAACTTACACAATAAGCGAGTATAAGAAACTTGCATGTTCGGTTGATTACTGTTACGTAATTTATTTAACTTTGCCTGAAGACCTATTATAAATAATTTTGATCTACACAGTATAAAATAAGCTAAACACATTACCATATAATCCTATCAGTCTATAAAACACATAAGACCTAGTATCAAGTTAAACTATTATAGTCTGAGTTGAGTCCGACACAATTCTGACATCCCGACAGCCTAGTCGGAGAATTCACGAGTCCATTATCTATAAGACTCTGTCTAAACGCAATACAATTATCTTAGATAATTAATCATTCAGTCAAAATAATTTTTAAAGTCTTATAAAATTTTCAAATAATTATTACCATTTATCATGATTTTTCAATCATTAATAACATATTTATATGATTTAAATACCACATTATTCTATTATCATTAATATTTATATAATATTAAATATTAATGAAATACATAACATAATATTGTCGACGTCGAAATATTTATTTGTCCATTTTCTGTTCTTGTTCTTTGGTGTTCTCATGTTAGGTGAGATTTGTTTGAAAAAATAAGTTGTGAAAAGGCCCGACATGTATATGTCGACGATTTGACTGTAAGAGTCGTCAGTTGGTTTTTTAATTAGTTTTACCAACACAACTGAGAAAAGGTTTGCACATTGACCGAGTGATGTGACACTGTAAAACGGGTCTGTGAAACCGAGATTCATTAGGGTCTGGGGGCTTGATTATGTAGAGGGAAGGTGTTAGGCATCCCCCGACATCCGTGTTACCACAGTGACCGCCACTTCTGAAGAAACTGTTATATAAATGTGTGTGTGTGTGCGTCAATGTGCTGTTATATGGAAGTAGTGCGAGGCCTCGTTCGCACCTATATACACAGGGTTTGAATTTATGTAAAAATTTAATTTTAAATAAGATATGGCAGTGATGTTTTGTAAAAGAGATTTTTCAAACCCTTATGCTCAATAGTAATTGAGACCTTTTACACTTCCATTTTTATCAAACGTTCGGCTGAATTACTTTTATTTTCGAGATGCTAAGCATCTTCGGGAAAATAATATATAAAAGCAGTGCCGAACTCCTCATGGGCATGAAAGCCATCTAAGGAAATTCAAACACCGTGAATAGATTTACAAGCTGCTTACAGCTGAAAAATGTCCATCACGGGAACCGAATCTAGATTCAGTAGACTGAATCTGTGATCACATAATTCTTAGGCTCACATAATACCGCAATTTATCTGAAAAGCAGTAAGTAGTTATATATATATAAGCTGTATATATATATATATATATATATATATATATATATATATATATATATATATATATATATATATATATGATCAACCACCACGAAGCACCTCCATGGGGGATCAGAAATGTAAATAAAGCTGTAAAAGATGTTCAACCGCCACGAAGTAAACTCCAGGCAGGACTGAAGTAAAAAAAGCAATAAAAGGCCACGAAGTAAAATCCAGGCCTGACATGACCCGCGTGTGTTTTTTGCCTTGGCCCGTTCTTTGGTCCGCTTATTTGGTCCGCTTTAGAATGGCTCCGTTTGTTTAATTAACCCTTCTTTTATGGCAGTATTTAGGAATGACTGCTGGGAACGTTAACAATGGAGTGTATGAGACCGTGGAAACATCTTTTGTTACCAATCAGGAGAATGTGCAACAAGCTGACAATATTCCTCCTGTAAATAACGTTACCGAGCAAACGATGAATGATGAAATGTTTAGGAGCTTTTTGCAGTTCATGCAAAATCAAACGAGGGAGACTCGTGTGCAGAATACGGGTGGAAATGATAACAACGCGTGATTTGTCACGGCCAAGCAGTTTAAAGAGTTGGGACCACCAGACTTTCAGGGAAAGCCGGATCCGATCAAGGCGGAAACGTGGGTCAAGAAAATTACAAAGATATTCGATGTCTTGGGATGCACGGACTGGAACTGGACCGAGCTGGAGGGATGGGCCCCACCCTATGGCCAGCCGTGGGGCTTTTAAGGCTGCAGGTTTACCTTTTTAAGTCATTTTTAAGCTGCGCTGCAAAGGAAATTCGAGAGCTTTTCTTCAGATATGCTGAGTTCGGGCAACTTTCTGCAAATTCTGTCATCGTACAAGTGTTCTACACTGTCCTGGTAAGGTATGCATGTCTTCTTTTCTAGTTTTTATCCTTTGGAAAATGACTTATCACATGAAATGCATCTAAACACATAGTAGTGAAAATGCATGCTCTAATGACTTGATAAAAAAAATATCAACATAGTAAATGCTAATATCTTACCATGCTGAACATAATGATGTGAAAAATTTTAACTTTTAAAACAGTCAAATTGGTACCTTTTTCTGCTATTTCTTATCCTATTTGAGGGCAAATGAGCAAAATGTAAAAATGTAAAGTAATCCTGGTAATTAACCTACCTTTACGGATTAATGACTTTGACATTTAAATGCATATAATATGTATATGACTGTGGACATGTGTGCTACTGAATGGCCATCTAGTTATGCCTATGTGCATGTGGATAGTCTTATTTACAAAGAAAACTATGGCAACAAAATTTCAAAAATATAGGCATTGGGTAGTCATGCATTTTTAACTATATTGTAGACCTATGTTAAAGTAATGCATGCATGCATGTAGTCATAAAATGCATTGAAAAAGCTCTAGGGTTTAAAAAATACCACACCCTTTTTGAGGTGATTTGGAGAATTTTGTCCAGATATTATGGATCCGGATCAGCCGAGCAGTTTCTGCAGGACCACTTCAGGTGTACGAAGGAGGACTTCTGAAGTGCCTCGACCCCGTTCTGTTAGATAGCCTCGTCGTTTGGCGGATGCGGTGATACGTCCAGTCCGGGTTGATGTACTGGATGTGGAGGACGAGGAGGAGGATATACCGGTTGCGGACCCCACTCCTGCTATTCATGTTCCCCATAGGGACCTCCCGAGTATTCAGGTGGCAAACCCAGAGCTTCTGGGCAATTTGAGTTGACACCCCTCGATGTACTTGCACGCAAATGAGGTACAAAGCTGGACTTTAACTTTCCTTCTTTTTTATTGATGAGGATTAAAGGATTCTGATGTTGATCTATTTTGTGACGCGGGTTCCCGACTTTACACAGCCTAGAGGGAACTGGTTTAGCATTCACTCTGTGTACCAGGCTCTGCATCCTGACTATAGAGCGATTGTTCGTGATTGGGGATTTAGGGTGTTCTTTTCCATCCTTCATCGTCGTTGTCCCTGGGGTTACCTCAGGGCATTATCTGAGCGCTGGTTTTATCAGACTCAATCACTCCATTTATTGGATTGTGAGGTGATGATGACTTCGATGGATTGGCAATTTATTACCGGTATAGAGTTTGGAGGGGCTCCAGTGCCTTGTGCGACAGATATTACCCCGTCTACCGTCAGATCCTTGTTAGGAGTCCCGGATGGTGCGCTTAAGGGCAGGACTGTACGTACAGGTCCTTTGAGTATAGATGCTATGAGCGGACTATTGAGTGAGCCCATACCCGATGATGTGAAAGTCAGGGATCGCATTCTTCGGCGATTATTCCTGATAATCATTAGGGGATGCTTCATAGCTGATAACTATTCTACGGTGTCATTCGCTTTAATTAGCGGTACATGTGAACCGTATTGGAGAGTATGACTAGGGTTCCTATACCTTTGCATGTTTCCTCAGGAGAATGCACATGCGTTTACAGGGCTTGACCGAGGCTTGGCTAGGATTCTACCCATTTCTGTTGGCCAGTGTTTCTCTTGTAATTTCCCATGTACAGGTTAAGAGTGTTGACTGACAGCAGATGTTTACCTTTGTGTTGGCAGTTCTAGGCCTATGAGAGGCTCCCATGTTTACGTCCTATGAGTGTGTTAGACTTGGATACCTATCCACGAGGACGACGATGGCATCATTCCATACTGGCCGAGGTCCCTGTTGCTGAGGGTTTCACTCATTGTTGCCTACAGCTGGAGTTGTTGACAACTGATGTCATCATTTGGATTCCCTATTTTGGGGAGCATTTGACCACTACTTTTGAGGGTGGGTGCCCGACTAGTGTCGAGCACGTGATTTCTAGCCGTAGGGTTCCTTTCTTCACTGTTGGAGGATGTGAGCTCTATTTAGGAGAGCGTGCTATCAGGAGCACCACAGGAGAGATACGTATATCGATCTTACCTCCTGGCAGGCGTTATTGGCCTGTTTTATAGTCACCCACAATTGATATCCCATTGCTGGGTGTTGATAGTTTTACACTGTCAGAGGGTCCCTGCACTCAGAGATGTTTCAACATTGGATAGACATTGACACCATTGTCTTCTTCTGATGTATATTCTCGTTATCTCTTTTGATAGGCCTTTGTTAGTCATTGGGTGGCTTTTCCCCATTCTCACTATATCTTTTGATAGGCCTCTGTTAGTTACAGGGCACTTTTGCCCAATTTTCCTTTATTTTAGTTGTGCAGAGATGATGTATTAGATGATGATATACTTAGAAATATATGTACAATTTTCCATTCCCTATATCATATTGACATCTATTGTTGATCATGCATGTATTATGTTATGCATATGTATGTATGTCTAGAGATATTCAGCATTGACCCCTGGATGGTCTTATGATATGGCCCACACAGATGTCTTCCTCGACAGTTAGCCGCATTAACCATACTCCCCCGGTGTTGGTAGTTTCCTGTCTGAGGTCGTGGTATGATAGTATGTCACCATCAGATAGGGTGACTGTAGATCAGCTACTATAGCATTCCATGACCTTACTGATGTTTCAGGTTCCTTCAGGATTTGTAGAGGGCATGCTAGAGCATTAGATACCCGAGAGGCAGATTTTCCGGTTCGGCATCTATGAGCTCACATCCGGCCACGTGATATCCCAGCATTTTCAGACAGACAGATTTGTCTCAGAGGATAGTTATTCACGGCATTCTAGGAATTTCACTACACCCGAGGATCAGTGGCGTTTGGCCAGAGTAGATGTATTGTTGTTTTGTGTATTATCATACATGTACATGCCACGGTACATGGATGATTTGGACATTGGCGTTATTATGGCAGTGAGAGCTCTCAGGGAGGGTCACACCATTGTACCGATGATTATGGCAGAGACACTAAGATTGACCACATATTGTTGCACTTATTCTATGAGAGTATTTACAGGCAGCTTGGTTATGCTGTACATGTGGTTTATGTCACACCTGAGACTGATTGGCACATTTAGACGACATGGGTATTGTTTCACCCATGAGATAGCTATATCATATTCCTCCCAGACTGCGGAGTGTACAGATCCTGCATCTTGGTCCATTTTCCTAGCTGGGATTGGAGATCTGTTTGCTATCTTGTCGTGTACAGGGCTCAGTTCACCCTACAGCTTCATTACTCATGCTCCGGGCATGGATTATCTCCCTCTGGCTGGTTTGAGGGGCATGACTACTTATCACCCACTGGCCGTGATGTGTCAGTTTGAGCAGTTCTAGGATTTCCATCCTTTTAAGGGGGCATTGATTCAGTGCTTGGCTTCTCGCCACTTATCAGCAGAGGACAAATCCAGGTTATACGCCTGTTGGGATCAGCGTGAGTTAGCAGAGTTTTCTGTTAGCCATCCGGGCTATTCTGCGCAGTATTCAGCATGGATGGAGACAGAGACGGCATTAGCTATGGCAGTATCCACAGTGCCGGGGTTGGATTTCGACGATGGGGAGCCTATGGAGGACACTGATATTCCCACCGAGGAAGCGCTATTTGTAACGATCCCAAAATTCATACAATTTAATTCTCAACTTCGGTCGTTAACAATACATTCAACCTCTAATTTTACACCATTTAACGATAATATAACCATTGAAATTTGTGGAATAATTAAAATTTTCTATTACAAACTATTCTCGTTCCCAAATCTTTCAACCTTTACATCTAAATATCTCAGAATCATTTTAATACTACAAGAGTTTACATCGCAAGACGATATTACAATTCAACATTAATACGTTATTCAGAATATTAAATATGGTTCAAATAATAATAACTCAACCAAAATATATAAATCTTCAAGTATCACATCTGATTCATATCTTTCAAGTAGCACATAATTTACCTTAAATCTTTAACCTGCAAAAGTAGTTATTTGCAAGGTTGAGCTCCACAGCCCAACAAAATCTAACAGTTTCCATGCATCACATAACACATAATAACGTGCTCGATATATATCTCATAAACATTGGACTAACATAACATACATGCTGTAGTTCATATAACAAGTATAAAGATTTCAAACAGTTCATCATCAAATTAACATAGCAAATAAGAACTGAAAGACTTGCCTTGATCGTTGTTTACCAATAACAGTTTAACAACTTACAGTTATCTGCACTTCACGTGCCCCAAAAATACGAGTTCCACAAACTGACTACACACTTCCATGCCAAAATTTAACTAATGAGGTCTTTATAAAAAGTCCTCCAACAACAAAGCCTTTCTCAAAATTGGAGGCCTTATTGTTAGTTAATGAAACAAAGGGTAAAACCCTTCAATTTATAGGTTTAGCAAGGGGCTAAAGT
Organism: Panax notoginseng; assembly: GCA_016801055.1. Classification (NCBI taxonomy): domain Eukaryota; kingdom Viridiplantae; phylum Streptophyta; class Magnoliopsida; order Apiales; family Araliaceae; genus Panax; species Panax notoginseng. Next base: position 118,665,118 of record CM029022.1, read on the forward strand.
TCTCAATTTAGTCGTTGTGGAACTTGATTTATACTAATTCTAATTGGTTTATACTAATTTTTCATATTTTTAACGTGTTAAGTGTATTCATTCATCACGAATTTATTTCTTAACCGATTCGATCTGTTCAAGTTGCGTTGTTTTCGTTTTATAAAGGAGAACAACAATCATCCATCAATTTAAAGTTTTAATCACGAATTCATCATCAATTTTAGTTTCAAAGTACACCAAAACACACATTACCATCAAAACCCAAATTCTTCTTCTTTAGCATAAATACATGAATTTGATTTCTGAAAAATCGTTTTTAGATGACCATTATAAAATTATAAAATATAATAAAATATATAACATCATAACCCACAAATTCATTAACCAAAACCCCAATTTTAAAAGAAACTCAAGAACACATAAACTAGAAATATAAACTAGATTATGTACCTTTAATTCCTTAAGAAATAAAATTAACCTTATCAGTAAAATTATAATTTCTATTCAACCATTATAATCATAACATTATCTAACAAATTCTCACTCCTCTAATTTAATTATTTAATTAAATTAGAATATTACCATTATACTCGCGTAACAAAATACGTATAAATCTCATCTATTTTATCACACTTAAATAAATTATCCCATAACAATTGTCATCAAATGTGACGAACGAGAATTCTGTAATTTATTTTAATATTTATTGAAATAAATAAATATTTTCAATGATTTAATTATTAGATTTAATAATTAGTTGATGCAATTGTGGTAGATTAATTGAATCATATGTGTTACATTTATTGAATTAATGTAGAGAATTTTTAATATTCAAAGTATGTGATTATGTGAGCTTATTGAATTAAATGAATTATTTAATTAAGCATGATGTTACTTTAATTAATTTAATTGTTAATTAGAGATTTAATAAATTGACATTATTTATTAATGGGATAATTAATTATGTGACTATGTGAAACTATGAGAAATTATTATATTTTATTTATGTTAAATTAAATAAGATATGAGTTTATTTTATGAATTGGGTGTGACATTTTCAAACTATATGATAAAAGGTTTATTAAAATAAAGAGTTTTGTGTCTAGTTGCTAGCCAAACATGGCACTATGGGAGTTGAGGGCAATTACCATGACTGGGTAACTGACCACCAACGCGTCTTTTTTTTTTTCATAATACGTCTTCTTCTCATTCATTAATTGTCTAAGTCTGTAAAAGAGAAGGAGAGCATTTGAGAGTTCAGAGAGAAAGTGAGAATTTGTGAGAGATATTATAAGTATTTAATTAACAGGTACTTGTAGAAAGCTTTCATTAACCATCTCCTAACCTATACTCTGGGTAATTCTCCCAAACCCAATTTCTACATTTACGTATCGTAAATTGGCTTTTATATTGTTCTGTAAATCTCTGTATTTGGGAGATATGAGATGATTGTAATTTTATGTATGTGTTAATATGTATCAATTCGTGTTTAATTACATATATTACATGATTTCATATCATCAAGTTCATGAAAGTATGTCGTACGTATGTTTTTCAAAATAAACAGAGTACGTGATATGCCCATATGGCCTTATACGTGATAATTGATGTATTGATCATATATTATCCCAAAATTTTACACCCTTATATTATCGAGCATGTTAATACGAAGAGATCAAGCCTTAAACGAACGCATTCGGTGTTATAACGAATCCGTAGTGTTAAATTATAAGTTTTTGTTCAAAATCCTCAAGAACATCAAGAACAATCCAATTTTTTTATGATTTAAATATGTGATTATATGTTTTAATGGGTTAAAATCACTTTATATATGTTGGGTTATGATTATACATGAATTATAACATGTGGGTATATGTAATTTGGTGAAATTAGTGTTAAAAATGTGTTGATTTCGCTGTACTCTGTGTTCTTCGCGAACTGGGAATCAGTTTCTGGGGTCTCGCGCTGCGGCGCCAGCTCTAGAACTGATGTCTCGCGCCGTAGCACCGCAGCGCTCGCAGCGCCAAGACTCGAGCCACGGCGCCACAGCGCCGCAGCACCAAGGGCCCGGCCACAACGCCACCGCGCCGCAGCGCGGCTCCTTAGCACATTAGTGGCGCCGCAGCGCCACTCTCCAGAAAATATCAGAAATGTATTTTTAAAATGTTAATGTCTAACAAGTGTTAGTGGATTGATGTAATGAACATGTAATCATGTTAGGGGTATTATGAGATGATAAAATAGTTGTTTAACATGTAATAAAATATTATATGTGAATTAAATTATTAAATACATGATTAGTTTGATAATTCATGAAGTATAAATTATGTGACAACGTGATAATTTGACTAAGTTTAGTCAATAATTAAAGTAGACAACGAGAATGAGTTTATATTGATTAGTTAATTTATAATTAACTAGTATTGCGTATATGAATGGTATGTAGGATTTAATTCAAAGAACGTGCTTAGTTAAAGTGTAATCTACGCACGAGGCAAGTATCCTATCCCTAACTCTATTCTATTGAGCAAGTTTATTTAAACTTAAACGTTACTTTTATGTCGAGCAAGTTTCTTAACCCTACTTTTTAATATCTTTCAAGATTATTAATTACCTTGAATAAGTTATCATTTCTATTATTCAAGTTCAAGTATGATATTACAGATTATTTATATTGTCAAAGCATGATTCAGTTATACAATAATTGTTCTATTGTATACGTTTGAGATTATTATTCAAATTGAATATCGTTATTGTTGAACCTTATTAAACTAGTGAACCTTATTGATTCAACTAGTCCATAGTTGATGAGCGTTCTAAATTTCAGAACCCTTGATGAATTTATCCAAACCAAACTTCCTTTGGTGCGGACTCGAATGTCAAACTGAGATGAACAACCCTGTATATGGGATTATTTACGCTTTAGCGCTAAGATATTGTGCACAGTATGGTACTAAGGGCTGATCCCCCTAAGTACGAGAAGAAGGTCCATAGTCTTATGACTGTTAAAGGTTTCAAGTATAACCCTTGTTAACCTAGGACATAGTTCAAGGTCTTATGACCCTCAGTATTCTTTTGATTCATGTTATTTATTCTTGATTCAAAAGTTGAGCTTTATTCAGATGTCTTTGATTATTCGCATGCTATTATACTGTTATTTCATTTTTATACTTGTGGGCATTTGTGCTCACTCTTGCTTAATAATAACATTGCAGTTAAGAATGAAAGAAGCGATGAACCCTCCACTAGTAAGGGCAAGGGCAAAGTTAGCAAGTGATGAAGACTTGTTATTTTAATTGATGATGTATTTATGTTTAAGACTTATGTTGTTGTTTAAGACTTATTTGTTCAGAATTCCGCACAGATGTTTTAAGGTTAGAGTAACCTGGGATTTATTTACGATTCAGTTGATGTAACCCTTAAGGGAAGAGATTTTATTGTGATTTCTATCTATTGTATGGTTTGATATTATTTATGGGTAGATAGATAGATGATGCTTGTACAGTGAACGCCAAATCCTGTGGAATCGAAGTACCCGGATTTGGGGGTGTCACAAGTTGGTATCAGAGCTGTAGGTTATGAACCTTAGGTGGGGTAAACAACCTTAGGTAGTAACCTTATAGAAAGAAGATAGTAAAGGAAAACTCTTATCGAGTTTTAAGAAATGAATTTTTGGTAATTCATTGAAGATAATAAAATACATTATGTGTCTATGTGTTAATTTATGTGCTCGTTAGTACGACTTAGTAACTAAAACTTAAAATTTTGTTGTCAGGATGATGAATGTTGGAGAAGCTAGTCAAGCTGAGGAGGGACCCCATTTACCTATATTACCTACTGAGGAGGGATCTCGTGTACTTGTAGGACCGACTGAGGAGGAGCCCCGAGACATTCATGTCGTTAGGGAGCAGCTGGTGCAGAGGGTTTCATCTCCATTGATCACCGTTGTTGGTCAGGAGCATGAACCTGAGATTGATCCTGAGAAGGGTCCTGAGGAGGAGTTTGATGTGGAGGAAGAAGAAGAGGAGCTACCACGGTACACTGTTGATGCTGAGATGTATGACACATTATATGATCGTAACGTGGAGTTGCAAGATGAGGTTTAGGAATTGACTGAGCGAGCGACTGTTCAGCAGTCTACTTTAGAGCAGAAGGATAGAGAGATTGTGACCCTTCATACACGTTTAAGAAATGTGGTGTGGGATCTGGTTCATGAGAAGGGTTAAACCGAAGATAAGACCGAGGAGATAGAGAAGCTGAAGAAGGAACTGAAGGAAACCTCCGGAAGACTGAAAATAGCAGAGGAAGGATGGGTAAGAGAATCACATCGAGCTGATCATGCAGAAAATGATAGTCATGCAAAGAAAGCAAAGCTTAAAGACACGTACGCTACACTTAATCATGCGATGGATGAGGTTCAAGAGCGAGTGTTAAGGTACCCCATCCAGTTTGAAGGACTTACATCGTATATGTTGGATCGCAGGACGATGTCTCGTATCATGAATGAGGAGCGTGGCAAGGCTATTGAGCACCTTGGAAGACAAGAATAGAATCTGTTTATTTATGTGAAAGACTTATATAGTTTTATGTAAATTCCGATGTGTTTATGAACTAAGGAATATGTTAATATTTGAATGTTTTAAATCCTGTGGATTCTTTATTCCAGGATAGATGATGTAAATAGCAGTATGCTATAGTTTAATGTTAAAACTTTTTATTTGAATGAAAAGATATTAAGTTGTTTGAGATGATGTGTTAAGTGATATGTTAAATTGTTGAGTAATGTCTTAACTATGTAGAGAAATAAATAAAGTTCTAATAAACGTTTACTTAACAGAAAAATGCCGCCAAGGAGAAGACAACAACGTCAACCGGCTCAGGAAGGGTCAACCAATAATAACAATAATGCCAACGTTAATCCAGTTCAACAGCTAGTTAATTTACTAACTGGAGTCATGAATAACCAACCACAAGCTCCACCTAGCACAACGTTTAAAGATTTTAAGGCGGTGGGACCGCCAGAGTTCAAAGGTTCCAGAAACCCAATCGAGGCTCAAACGTGGGTGATGGAAATGGAGAAGGTTTTCGACGTTGCTAGGGTTCGAGAAGATCAGAAGACCGTTTTTGCGACATTTATGCTGAAGTCTGAGGCTAGCTACTGGTGGCAGGCAAACAAGATGCGAGGAGGTGAAGGTGTAATTACGTGGGAGAGATTCAAAGAGATATTTTTCGAAATGTATTTCCCAGCTAGTTCGCAGAATCAGATGGAGGTGCAATTTCTGGAACTGAAACAGGGAAACATGAGCGTGCCTGAATACGCGGCTAAATTCGATGAGTTGGCAAGGTTTGCCCCGTATCAAGTACACACTGACGAGAGGAAAGCCAGACGATTCGAACAAGGACTGAAGCCTTGGGTATACAGCAAGGTATCAATGTTTCAACTTAACACGTTTGCGGGAGTTTTGGAAAAGGCCATTCTCGCGGAAGGAGGAAGTGATGCAGTGACTAAGTACAACCAAGAACAGAAAAAGAAAAAGAGTGAGAATGAAGGTAATAACAAGACTGGTGGAAGTAATACTGGGAATAATAATAATCAGAAGAGGAAGTGGACGGATAACTCGACAGCTGGAAGTCAACACGGAGGGCAGAAAAAGAAGATAGAAGCATGTCCGACTTGCAGCAAAGCACATCTAGGAGTTTGTTTGAAGGGAAAGAGAGTGTTCTACAATTGTGGTCAGGAAGGCCACATAGCACCAAATTGTCCAAACCCAAAGAAGGGTGCTTGTTTCAACTGTGGTTCGAAAGATCATTTAGCAAGAGACTGTCCCAAGAAGGGATCGGGAGGATCAGGACAAGGAGGAAACCGGGGAAATAGCAGTGGAAATACCTTAACCATCACCGGACCACCTGCAACAAACCGACCAACCGCCAGAACTTTCAATATGACGGTGCAGGATGCAATCCAGTCTCGTGAGGTGGTGTCAGGTATCATTCCGATCAATGAAATTAATGCTTATGTTTTGTTTGATTCGGGTGCTACTTGTTCCTTTATATCCGAAGACTTTGCTAATAGTTTAGATTTGCTTATGGATGAATTGGATTACCCCATGAACATAGAAATTGCGAATAGAGAAATAATCCCTGTTAAGTACGTGTTTAAGAACTGTAGGGTGGATATTAAGGGTAATATCATGATCGTAGATCTAATCCCTATTTGATTGGGGGAATTCGACGTTATATTGGGTATGGATTGGCTATCCAATTATGGGGCTGTAATTGACTGCCAAAAGAAGCGTATTAACCTTATGACTCCGTCAAAGGTTGTGTTTTATGGTAGCAAGTCGCCTAGACAAGCGAGTTGTCTGACGATGTTGCAGGCCAGGAAGTTATTAAGACAAGGCTGTGTAGGATATTTAGCTTACATAGTCGACAGTCGAAAAGAGAACCCGAAGGTAGAGGAGATACCGATTGTGAGGGACTTCGTCGATGTATTTCCAGACTATTTTCCAAGACTTCCACCAGATAGAGAAGTAGACTTTGTGATTGATTTGGCGCCCGAAACTGCTCCAATATCGAAGGCACCATACCGAATGGCGCCAGTTGAGATGAAGGAATTAATGGTACAACTACAAGAATTGTTGGACAAAAACTATATTCAACCGAGCGTATCGCCGTGGGGAGCGCCGGTGTTGTTCGTGAAAAAGAAGGACGGATCGATGAGGCTCTGCATTGACTACAGAGAATTAAATAAGGTCACGATTAAGAACAGATATCCATTACCAAGGATCGATGATCTGTTTGATCAATTAAAGGGAGCAAAATACTTTTCCAAGATTGACTTGAGGAGTGGTTATCACCAACTGAAGGTGAGGCCAGAGGATGTACCGAAGACAGCGTTCCGAACGCGATATGGTCATTATGAGTTTTTAGTAATGTCGTTTGGTCTTACGAATGCTCCTGCAGCATTTATGGGACTAATGAATGGTGTATTCAAGCCGTTTTTGGATAAATTCGTGGTGGTATTTATAGACAGCATTTTGGTTTATTCCAAAACCAAAGAGGAACATGAAGAACACTTGAGGTTAACATTGGAAGTATTGAGAAGGGAGAAGTTGTATGCTAAATTTTTGAAATGCGAATTCTGGATCGAGAGAGTACAATTTCTTGGTCACGTAATCGATAAAGATGGAATTTCGGTAGATCCATCCAAAGTAGAAGCTGTGATTAACTGGGATCAGCCGAGAACGCCGTCAGAAGTAAGAAGTTTTCTTGGATTAGCAGGATATTATAGAATATTCATACAAGATTTTTCTAAGATCGCAACTCCGTTAACGAATTTAACTCGAAAAGCTGTGAAATTTGTTTGGACGGAGAAGTGTGAGAAGATTTTTCAAGAATTAAAGAAGAGGTTGAGTACAGCGCCTGTGTTATCTCTTCCGGATGATATAGAAAATTTTGTTGTTTTTAGCGATGCGTCGCATAAAGGACTTGGCTGTGTGCTGATGCAAAACGGCAAAGTCATTGCGTATGCATCACGGCAGTTGAAGGATTACGAGAAGGGTTACCCAACTCATGATTTGGAGTTAGCTGCAGTTGTTTTTGCTTTGAAAATTTGGAGGCACTATCTATACGGGGAGAAGTGTGAAATATATACGGACCACAAGAGTCTAAAATATATTTTTACACAGAAAGATTTTAATATGCGTCAAAGAAGATGGTTGGAATTAATCAAGGATTATGACTGTGAGATTTTATACCATCCGGGTAAGGCTAATGTGGTTGCCGACACCTTAAGTAGAAAGGGTCGTGAGAAATTGATGATGTTGACTGCTCAATAGGAGTTAGAAGTGAAGTATCCTGTGGAGATTAATGAGAAGTTATTTCAGATGCAATCTGGTACAACTCTACTAGATAGAGTGAAGGAGGCTCAGCTTCAGGATGATGAATGCAAAAAGGTAACAACAAAGATATCTAAAGGAACCGAACCGAGATTTAAGATGGATAAGGAAGGAGTACTGAGATTTGAGAGTAGAATTTGGGTACCACCAGTACAAGAAATTAAGGAAGATATTTTAAGTGAGGCTCATAGTTCACGATATTCAATTCACCCTGGTAGTACCAAGTTGTACCAAGATCTTAGACAACATTTCTGGTGGCCAAATTTGAAGTGTGATGTTGCAGAATGTGTTGCCAAATGCCTGACATGTCAGAAAGTTAAAGCAGAACATCAGAGACCGAGTGGATTGCTACAACCGTTAGAGATCCCAGAATGGAAATGGGAACATATTACGATGGACTTCGTGGTTGGCCTTCCGACGACTCAGAAAGGCTACGACGCAGTATGGGTTATCGTTGACCGACTGACGAAATCCGCGCACTTCCTTCCTATCAAAATCAGATTTAACTTAGATCAGTTGGCAAGATTATATGTGAAAGAGATTGTTTCGAGGCACGGAGTGCCAGTGTCTATTGTTTCCGATAGGGATCCGCGCTTCACATCAAATTTTTGGAAACGTCTTCAGGAATGCATGGGTACACAACTGCGAATGAGTACAGCTTACCATCCTCAAACAGACGGACAGAGCGAACGAACGATTCAAACACTGGAAGATATGTTACGAGCCTGTGTAATGGACTACAAAGGAAATTGGGATGATCACCTACCGTTAGTAGAGTTCGGCTACAACAACAGTTACCACGCTAGTATTGGTATGCCACCTTACGAAGCGTTATACAGCAGAAAGTGCAGAACTCCGCTTTATTGGGATGAAGTTGGTGAAAGACAATTGCTAGGGCCAGAATTGGTACAGCAAACGGCAGAAATAGTCAAAGTGATCTGAGCACGACTGATAGCGGCTCAAGATCGACAGAAGAAATACGCTGATCCACATCGTAAAAATATCGAGTTTGAACCAGGTAGTTATGTTTTCTTGAAGGTCTCTCACTGGAAAGGAAAAATCAGGTTCGGAAAGAAAGGAAAATTGAGCCCAATATTTATTGGACCCTTTGAGGTACTGCGAAGAATTGGAGAAGTCACGTACGAGGTAGCCTTACCTCCAGCACTCGAGAATATCCACAACGTCTTTCATGTTTCTGTGTTACGACCTTACAAACCTTATTACAAGCATGTAATTGAATACGAACTCCTGTATTTTGAGAAAGACTTATCTTATGAAGAAATTCCTGTCCAAATTGTCGACCGAAAAGAACATGTTCTCAGAAATAAAGTTATACCTTCTGTTAAGGTAATTTGGAGGAACCACAACGCTGAAGAAGCTACGTGGGAACTCGAAGAGAATATGATAAAGAATTACCCTCATTTATTTACTTAATTATGTGTATGCGATTCTGGGGACAAAATCTTTGTAAGGGGGGGAGATTGTAATGGGTCGAATTTATTGAGTCGTGATTCTGGGGACAGAATCCTTTTAAGGGGGGAAAGATGTGACGAACGAGAATTCTGTAATTTATTTTAATATTTATTGAATTAAATAAATATTTTCGATGATTTAATTATTAGATTTAATAATTAATTGATGTAATTGTGGTAGATTAATTTAATCATATGTGTTACATTTATTGAATTAATGTAGAGAATTTTTAATATTCAAAGTATGTGATTACGTGAGCTTATTGAATTAAATGAATTATTTAATTAAGCATGATGTTACTTTAATTAATTTAATTGTTAATTAGAGATTTAATAAATTGACATTATTTATTAATGGGATAATTAATTATGTGACTATGTGAAACTATGAGAAATTATTATATTTTATTTATGTTAAATTAAATAAGATATGAGTTTATTTTATGAATTGGGTGTGACATTTTCAAACTATATGATAAAAGGTTTATTAAAATAAAGAGTTTTGTGTCTAGTTGCTAGCCAAACATGGCACTATGGGAGTTGAGGGCAGTTACCATGACTGGGTAACTAACCACCAACGCGTCTTCTTTTTTTTCACAATACGTCTTCTTCTCATTCATTAATTGTCTAAGTCTGTAAAAGAGAAGGAGAGCATTTGAGAGTTCAGAGAGAAAGTGAGAATTTGTGAGAGATATTATAAGTATTTAATTAACAGGTACTTGTAGAAAGCTTTCATTAATCATCTCCTAACCTATACTCTGTGTAATTCTCCCAAACCCAATTTCTACATTTACGTCTCGTAAATTGGCTTTTATATTGTTCTGTAAATATCTGTATTTGGGAGATATGAGATGATTGTAATTTTATGTATGTGTTAATATGTATCAATTCGTGTTTAATTACATACATTACATGATTTCATATCATCAAGTAAATGAAAGTATGTCGTACGTATGTTTTTCAAAATAAACAGAGTACGTGATATGGCCATATGGCCTTATACGTGATAATTGATGTATTGATCATATATTATCCCAAAGTTTTACACCCTTATATTATCGAGCATGTTAATACGAAGAGATCAAGCCTTAAACGAACGGATTCAGTTTTATAACGAATCCGTAGTGTTAAATTATAAGTTTTTGTTCAAAATCCTCAAGAACATCAAGAACAATCCAATTTTTTTATGATTTAAATATGTGATTATATGTTTTAATGGGTTAAAATCACTTTATATATGTTGGGTTATGATTATACATGAATTATAACATGTGGGTATATGTAATTTGGTGAAATTAGTGTTAAAAATGTGTTGATTTCGCTGTACTCTGTGTTCTTCGCGAACTGGGAATCAGTTTCTGGGGTCTCGCGCCGCGGCGCCAGCTCTAGAACTGATGTCTCGCGCTGCAGCGCCGCAGCGCTCGCAGCGCCAAGACTTGAGCCATGGTGCCACAGCGCCGCAGCGCCAAGGGCCCGGCCACAGCGCCACCGCGCCGCAGCGCGGCTCCTTAGCACATTAGTGGCGCCGCAGCGCCACTCTCCAGAAAATGTCAAAAATATATTTTTAAAATGTTAAAGTCTAACAAGTGTTAGTGGATTGATGTAATGAACATGTAATCATATTAGGGGTATTATGAGATGATAAAATAGTTATTTAACATGTAATTAAATATTATATGTGAATTGAATTATTAAATACATAATTAGTTTGATAATTCATGAAGTATAAATTATGTGACAACGTGATAATTTGACTAAGTTTAGTCAATAATTAAAGTAGACAACGAGAATGAGTTTATATTGATTAGTTAATTTATAATTAACTAGTATTGTGTATATGAATGGTATGTAGGATTTAATTCAAAGAACGTGCTTAGTTAAAGTGTAATCTACGCACGAGGCAAGTATCCTATCCCTAAATCTATTCTATTGAGCAAGTTTATTTAAATTTAAACGTTACTTTTATGTCGAGCAAGTTTCTTAACCCTACTTTTTAATATCTTTCAAGATTATTAATTACCTTGAATAAGTTATCATTTCTATTATTCAAGTTCAAGTATGATATTACAGATTATTTATATTGTCAAAGCATGATTCAGTTGTACAATAATTGTTCTATTGTATACGTTTGAGATTATTATTCAAATTGAATATCGTTATTGTTGAACCTTATTAAACTAGTGAACCTTATTGATTCAACTAGTCCATAGTTGATGAGCGTTCTAAATTTCAGAACCCTTGATGAATTTATCCAAACCAAACTTCCTTTGGTGCGGACTCGAATGTCAAACTGAGATGAACAACCCTGTATAGGGGATTATTTACGCTTTAGCGCTTAGATATTGTGCACAGTATGGTACTAAGGGCTGATCCCCCTAAGTACGAGAAGAAGGTCCATAGTCTTATGACTGTTAAAGGTTTCAAGTATAACCCTTGTTAACCTAGGACATAGTTCAAGGTCTTATGACCCTCAGTATTCTTTTGATTCATGTTATTTATTCTTGATTCAAAAGTTGAGCTTTATTCAGATGTCTTTGATTATTTGCATGTTATTATACTGTTATTTCATTTTTATACTTGGGGGCATTTGTGCTCACTCTTGCTTAATAATAACATTGCAGTTAAGAATGAAAGAAGCGATGAACCCTCCACTAGTAAGGGCAAGGGCAAAGTTAGCAAGCGATGAAGACTTGTTATTTTAATTGATGATGTATTTATGTTTAAGACTTATGTTGTTGTTTAAGACTTATTTGTTTAGAATTCCGCACAGATATTTTAAGGTTAGTGTAACCTGGGATTTATTTACGATTCAGTTGATGTAACCCTTAAGGGAAGAGATTTTATTATGATTTTTATCTATTGTATGGTTTGATATTATTTATGGGTAGATAGATAGATGATGCTTGTACAGTGAACGCCAAATCCCGTGGAATCGAAGTACCCGGATTTGGGGGTGTCACATCAAATATCTATTTAATACCATAAATATTCATTTTATTCCATAAAACTTTCAACTAAAATATTTAATGTACTTAATAAATATTTTACTCGCATTATACTAACATTTACATTTTCATGAAATATATTACCTTCTCACTTTATTAAATCAATTATACTTGTATTAATTCCCTATTTTAATTAAGTTAATTATTCACACTATTTATGAAACTTAACTCATAATAATTTTCATTGCCCACAAAGCATAACAATTAAAATTATATTATCTCATAACATAATTTTAACTTAATTAAATTAACTAATATTATTTAATTTCTTTAATAGTTTAATTAACTATTAAATCTCACATTCTCCAACATATGAATATATAATTCTCTTCACACTAAATTACATAATTCAAAATATATACATCTCATAATAAGAATTTTAATTATTAAATTCTTAATTTAATAATTTATAAAAATTCGGGTTGTCACATCATTCCCTCCTTATAAGGATTCCGTCCTCGGAATCAAAGAAACCTCCCGTACTCGATTTTCACCAAATCTTTTTTCAAAATTTATCGTTGAATATCTTCAACACATTACCTTACTATAGGTTTTATATTTCCTACTACATTCATTTCTTCAACAAATTCTAGGTTTTATTTCATTACTTTCACTTGAACTCAATTATATTTTGAGTATTATATATTCTTTAACCCATTCATTTTCTTTTCTAAGGATCGTTATCATAAACACTCGGGATATTACATTCACCCTTTCTTCTAATAATTTCGTCCTCAAATTTTTATCTATTAATCTTTATTCATTCAATCTATCAAAATAGATTTTACGTTAATACTTTATTCATTCATTGGGTTCTATAACCACTTTCTTTTCACAAAGGTCTTTATACAATTATTAACTTTTCTATTAAAAGTTTTACATTATTCTTTGATAACTCATGTCCTTCTCATTTTAAAATATCTTTTTCTCACTTATTCAATATATTCATCATTCAGTGTCGCATTCTACGACTTACTTCTTTCTAATGAATATCATCCTTACCACATTCGCCTTTTAGAATAACAAGAATCTTCCATAATTACTCAATAATTAGGAAGCAGTATGAATAACTCAGGAATTTAAAAGATTTCAAATCATGCTGAGGGGTCATAAGACCTTGAACTACGTCCACGGTTATAAGTACTCTTTTAACTTAAACCTTAACAGTCATTAGACTTTAGGGACTCCCGTACTTAGAGTGTTAAGCCCTTCGTATGATGTATTGTGTACAAACATCTAAACGCTATACGTATATGTCCATAGTTATAAGTACTCTTTCAACTTAAACTTTAACAGTCATAAGACTCTAGGGACTCCTCGTACTTAGGGGGATCAACCCTTCGTACAATGTATTGCGCACAAACATCTAAACGCATTGCGTAAAATAACTCTCCGATAATAGGGTTGTTCATCTCAGCTTTTCAACATCTAAATCTGCACCAAAACAATTTGGTTTAGCATAACTTCTCAAGAAACGCTTGAATTTCATGAACATTTTTCAATATTCGTCTAGGTGAATCAAACAGCATAGATTTCTACAACAATTCGAACATCAATCGAAATATACATACACACACACACACACACACACACACACACACACACACACACATATATATATATATATATATATATATATATATATATATCATATCTTAAAGAAATCTCAAAAATCTTTTTATGACGTCATGATACCGCACTGTATTTACAGTCCGTTTGAGGAATCCGTCATTTGGTGATTTTATCATACTACATCATACCATAGTAGGCTGACAATCCTTAGATCATATCCAACACTAAGTAATACTGCATTAATGACTCCATCGTTTTTATGATCTCTGCACCAGGTTCCATGATACATTGATGATATAAAAATACATTTTAATAAATTTCAAATCATTTTTGTCTAGCCGAAGAAATTAGCATAGACATACGAATAGAGGTATTGTATTTAAAACTCATTGGTTTCACCATTTGATCCAATATTTTTCAAGAAAATAGAAGTGCAAACATCAGCATGAAGTCAATAAATTTCAAAAGTCTAGCATAGCTAGCAGATTTAAAATATTCAGGTATCCATCAACTTCAATCTTCACTCCATTCCTTCATTACTTAACCAATTCCTTTTATTTCTAGCACCACCAATACTCTTATACTAAATATTCTTGTATTTCACCTTACAATCTTCCTATACCCCCAATATAATTCATCAAACTTACTACACATTGGAAGTTCAGGAACTTGCCACAATAATATGAGTTTAAGAACTTATCTTAGTCTGACCATAGGCGTCCATTCGTTGAGGGGTTCAAAGCATACCATATTATTATGAGTCATGAACTTACTATATGCATTAGTTTTAAGAACTCACACCTAACCCTAATAATATCTAACTAATCTTAATAGTTTCTAACTATCAAAAATACACATGAGAAATGAATCACCTTTTCGCCACATAAACATTGATAGCGCGACACTAACATTCTAATGATTATCAATGTGATAAACTAAGTGCAAGCATAAAACCCTCGCCCATATAAAGGTTTGTACAACTCAGCCACCACATGAGTCCTCAATTGAAATCCCACCTAACTCTATCTTACTTATAACTTGCTCTTTGCTCGATACGAATTCCTCGTATCTCATTATCTATAACTCCTCATGAGTTTATCTTGTACTATTTCATAGTACATCATCTTCATATCATCAAGCTATAATTATTCAAATATTACAGACCATCTTTCTTTTATAACTTAAATAGATCACGTCGTGATCTTATTCTATAATCATCTCCCTAAAAATTCCTTTCTTAACTAGTGATCGTTTTGTTTTACGATCCTCTTTCTTTCCTTTTTCATCAATTATGATTTCATTTCAACTTTTAATCTTACATACTTTGTCTATTCATCATTATTCGTTATCTTGGCTATTGGAGTTAGAAAACTCTCATTTTTTTATATTTATGTCTCTTCAAGATTCTTCTTTGAATTTTCTTGTTTATATAATAATTCTTCCTTTAAGAATTTTTAACTTCATTTACATTGCTCAACATTTCATTCGAGTTCCACATTTTCATCATACGTATCCATTTTCTATACTTGGTACACATCGAGTCTCTAATAGTTTTAATATGGTACGCTGAGTGGTTTCCCACAAATAACCAACAAACTAGGTTCCGAGTTACTAGTTCGTATATACCTCCACTCTGTGAAAGAATCGTTTAGCCCAGGCACTATACATCAACTTTTAAAGATTACTATTGTACCATACTTAGATATAACTTTCTATTCTTAACTTCTTTGTCATTCTCTTTTAATAGACATTGTCTATTTATTATCACCTTACAACCTTATTATTGGAGTTGGGTAACCCCACATTCATATTCCTTATAACTCTGCGAGATTCTTCTTTGAATCCTCTTACGAATGTTTCAGTCCCTTCTTTATAAATTTCTTAAATTACTTCTTATTGTTCAAACTCTATTTAAGCTTATTAGTTCATTATCTTCACCTCTCTTCTCTAAGGTTATAGCCTAAGGTACTTTTACCTAAGGTTTCTAACCTATCAGCTTTGATACCAACTGTAACGACCCCAAAATTTATACAATTTAATTCTCGACTTCTATTGTTAACAATACATTCAACCTCTAATTTGACATCATTTAACGATAATACAACCATTGAAATTTGCGGAATAATTAATATTTTCTATTACAAACTATTCTCGTTCCTAACACTTTCAACCTTTACATCTAAATATCTCAGAATCATTTTAATACTACAAGAGTTTACATCGCAAAACGATATTATAATTCAATATTAATACATTATTCGGAACCTTAAACATGGTTCAAATAATAATAACTCAGCCAAAGTATATAAATCTTCAAGTATCACATCTGATTCATATTTTTCAAGTAGCACATAACTTTACCTTATATCCTTAACCTGCAAATGTGGTTATTTGCAAGGTTGAGCTCGACAGCCCAGCAAAATCTAACAGTTTTTATGCATCACATAGCACAAAATAACATGCTCGATATATATCTCATAAACATTGGACTAACATAACATACATGTTGTAGTTCATATAACAAGTATAAAGATTTCAAACAGTTCATCATCAAATTCACATAGCAAATAAGAACTGAAAGACTTGCTTTGATCGTTATTTACCAATAACAGTTTAACAGTTTACAGTTATCTACACTTCACGTGCCCCAAAAATACAAGTTCCACAAATTGACTATGCACTTCCACGTAAAAATTTAACTAAGGAGGTCTTTATAAAAAGTCATCCCACAACAAAACCTTTCTGAAATTTGGAGGCCTTATTGTTAGTGAATGAAACAAAGGGTCAAGCCCTTCTATTTACAGGTTTAGCAAAGGGGTAAAGTTCTCAATTTAGTCGATGTGGGGCTTGATTTATACTAATTCTAATTGGTTTATACTAATTTTTCATATTTTTAACATACTAAGTGTATTCATTCATCACGAATTCGTTTCCTAACCGATTCGATCCGTTCAAGTTGCGTTGTTTTCATTTTATAGAGGAGAACAAAAATCATTCATCAATTTAAAGTTTCAATCACTAATTCATCATCAATTTTAGTCTCAAAGTACACCAAAACACACATTACCATCAAAACCCAAATTCCCCTTCTTTAGCATAAATACATGAATTTGATTTCTAAAAAATCATTTTTAGATGACCATTATAAAATCATAAAATCTAATAACATATATAACATCATAACCCACAAATTCATTAACAAAAACCCCAATTTTAAAAGAAACTCAAGAATACATAAACTAGAAATATAAACTAGATTATGTACCTTTAATTCCTTAAGAAATAAAATTAACCTTATCAGTAAAATTATAATTTCTATTCAACCATTATAATCATAACATTATCTAACAAATTCTTACTCCTCTAATTTAATTATTTAATTAATTTAGAATATCACCATTATACTCACGTAATAAAATACGTATAAATCTCATCTCTTTTATCACAGTTAAATAAATTATCCCATAACAATTTTCATCAAATATCTATTTAATACCATAAATATTCATTTTATTCCATAAAGTTTTCAACTAAAATATTTAATGTACTTAATAAATATTTTACTCGTATTATACTAACATTTACATTTTCATGCAATATATTACCTTCTCACTTTATTAAATCAATTATACTTGTATTAATTCACTGTTTTAATTAAGTGAATTATTCACACTATTTATGAAACTTAACTCATAATAATTTTCATTGCCCACAAAGCATAACAATTAAAATTATATTATCTCATAACATAATTTCAACTTAATTATATTAACTAAAATTATTTAATTTCTTTAATAGTTTAATTAACTATATAATCTCACATTCTCCAACATATGAATATATAATTCTCTTCACACCAAATCACATAATTCAAAATATATACACCTCATAATAAGAATTTTAATTATTAAATTCTTATTTTAATAACTTATGAAAATTCGGGTTGTCATACTATTTACTAGGTTGCCAGCAGCTGTGATGGATTCTCCCAGTACGAGTACTACTGTTATTTAGCATTCAACAAAGTACTTCGAGCATAGTATTCATTTGATGACCTTTGAAATAGATTAGGCTAGGGCCTTGATGTTGACAGCTCTTGATGGGAGAGACGTCGCTTTATCGGTGAGAGATGAGGTTGAAGCTCAGAGAGACATCGATATTGAGGAGCGGGATGAGGCCAGATCAGCCATAGATACAGTGATCATTGAGCGGGATACTATCCTATCTGCTAGGGATGTAGCCGTTGTGACAATACTTCAGTGAGATCCCTGAACACTGGTATGATTGTCGAGATGAGCGCATATATTGATGAGCATCATGTCACCATGTAGTTAGCCTCGGACTTGCTGGCTCGTGTAGATACGTTGATGCAGGAGACCGTAGTGTTACCCCCTTCTTCTAAGAGAGATGCTATGTTAGATCTGCTAGCCCGCATGCATACCGATCTGGTGATAGCCTTGTATTTTCCTGCACATACTAGCTTAGCTGTGACGCCCCCAAAATAGGTATACATCACCCATCTTGAGTAGCCAAATACATGGTACAAAATTCAAATACAACTTAATTATACAACAGTCGTGTAAAATACGTCTAAACATATATTGTGAGTTTTAATACAAATATTGTCTTATAGACAGTATTGAAACTCAAAATAAGTCCTCAATACAATTATTGTCACACTATCTAACAGAATAGTGAGGACTACTAATGCTATCATCTGGACAGTCACTGCGTTCCCCGACTAGTCCCGACTACGTTCTCATTTCCTGAAGAGAACAGAGAAAGAAAGGGTGAGCTCAACTAGCCCGGTAAGAAATATTATGACTAAGATAATGCAGAATAATTTATCGTTAGCCTTCAATAGTGTTAAACTGATAAAATACAATAACTACCAAGTTTAACTGCAGCCGAACAAGCAATCCATTTGAAGAGTCAAGTAGGGAATAAAATCTACTATCTTCTATGATTTAAAAGGTTTTTCATCACTTTTATTGTTGGGACTCATCATAATAAATAATCCACATCATCGAATCACCCCTGCACTACGGCCAAGGATATTCTTTAGTATCACGACCACGAATTATCCATGCAATACGGCTAAAGATAATCATGTTTTCATCAACGGTCCTGATCATGCCATAAAACAATTCATCTTTACACTACGGCCAAAGAGAATCCATAGCCACAATCATACCAAAAACTGTCCATCAATGCACTAGAAGCCACAGATAACTTTCAACAAAATATAAACATGAGGATGATGACAATGATATAAGAATTCAATAAAACAAGTTCAAGAATTAATTTATCTAGGAACTGATAACGTCCAAATTGTCAACATGATACTGCTTTGTAGAGTAAAATTCAAGAATGCTCAGAAGAATATTTTCGTTAAAAGATACTGGATGAAGCGCAAATATCAAGGATATTCCACTAATTTCATGGAGTATAGAAGTCAAAGTTTTAACCAACTGAGTATAATAAAGAATGGAATAACAAAAGAAATCACCATGCATGCGATAGATCGCACAGGCAGGTTATTCCAACAGAATAATAAATTACGGAACCAGGTCCGGCGTAAAATGCACAGACAGGATATTCCAACAAAATAATAAAGAATAGAATAACAACAGAAATCATCATACATGCGATAGATCGCACAGACATGTTATTCCAACAGAATAATAAAGAATGGAACCAGGTCCGACGTAAACGCACAGACAGGATATTTCGATAGAATAATAAAGAATGAAATAACAACAGAAATCACCAGATATACAGTAATCCGCGTATACAGGTTATTCTAACAGAATAATTAATGGAACCAGTTTAGGCGAAATTCGCACCGACATGATATTCCGACAGAATAATAAAGAACGGAATAATAGAAGAATTTCACCATGTATGCGGTACTTCGCATAAATAGGTTATCCCAACATAATAATAAAGAATGGAATAACAGAATGATTTCACCAAGTATAGGGGAATCCGCGTATACAGATTATTCCAACAGAATAATAAAGAATGGAATAACAGAAATTCTATTCATGAATACAAAAGAAATAATATCCCTTATGAGTACAACAAATAATATCCCTTACCATAAAAGAAACTTGATATCGGAGTAGTGAAGTAGCAGAATACTTTTCTTCTCTCTCTCTATAATTTCTCCCTCCAGAGTTTCAGTGAATTCGTAAGAAATAATGAAGGAATGAGCTTCTATTTATAGGAAAATGGACTGAATAATAACTAATTCATGAACGGTCTAGATTGATTTACTTTTAAATGGGCGGTCCATATTGGTTTACTATTAAAACTTAAAGCAACGGTCCATACTGATTTACAATTAAAACTTTAAACTAGCGATCCATATTGATTCACTATTATAACTTTCCACCAACGGTCCATATTGATTTACTATTATATCTTCAACCAACGGTCTAAAAAATTAGCACATCTCCTCATAGAATAATATTGTATCCAAAATGATTTGGACCGAAAAGAAATATATTTTACGGGTGATCAATAATACCCCGTGAATAGTAACTCATGAACAGTAACTCGTGAATAGTAACTTATGAATAGTAACTCATGAATAGTAATGCATGAATAGTAATTCATGAATAGTAACTCGTGAATAGTACTCCGGCACGAAAAGTGTCCCGAATACCCGATTGAACAATACTGAGTGACTTCTCACATAAGCATCAATAATCAATACCGTGTACTACTATGCAACCACGCGTATTAATGTATTTTTAACACCGGGTGTTTCAACAGTTAACGGTAAAACTTTCGCCGTTATTTTCATAAAGTATTTTGTCGTTTTCTCAATCCGACAATAATTCTGTTGTGGGGTCCACCAATAATTGTGATGTCGTACGAATATTTCCCGACAAAAATAATATTCCCCGACCAATCAAATATAATACAACAACTTGCATACTTTGCAAAATTTATAAATATTACCCACAACTATAACATTATCTCAAATTTACACCATAATATTTAAAAAAATATTTTGAAAAAATTAAATCTTTATTCATAAAATCTGGGATTTCATATTAGCCATTTTGTCATGTACAGTTCATATTATGTATATCAAACAACATTATATATGGCATGGAAATATATTTTGATTCACTTCCCTTTTAGTTATGCTTGGATACTTGCTTGATATTTTTCCTGCTTCTTCAGGGCTTGTGATCTTGATATATTCTGAACTCATCCTTAATAGGTGGACATTAAGATGTCTCAGGATCTATCAGAATGGATCATTGATTTGTGTGTATCCCTACCTTCTTTTTTGGTGTTTTAGGACTGGTTTTTCCATGTAGATGTGGAAAGGAATATGGCTTTTCCTCTCTGAGATTGACCGCACCACAGATGGTCGCCAGTACTCCTATTTAGGAGGAGCCTAGTTAATTTCATCTATTATGGATTGGTGTTGCTCTTTGAGGCACAACCACAGCTTAGATGGTCGCCGAATCTCCTATTTAGGAGGAGGTCAGGTAGTTCCATCCCTTTGGTCTGAAGTCGATGAAATGTGGTGGATTAAAGTTTGATCCCAGTACCAGGTGATAAGTCTTTGTGTTTTGGTAGGGGGTTAGACTAAACCATAAATGGTTGCCTACGTACTCCTATTGAAGAGGAGATCAAGTTTGCGTAGTTCGAATCTGGTGTAAGAGGTTCAACGCTGAAAGTGAAAGGTGTAGGTGTTTTATTGGGGGAAAAAAGGGTGTAGATATGTTTTTGTTTTTTTTATTTTGTATTGTTTTTGTTTTTTTTATTGCGATCGGGCCATATAAAATATGGTTGCCTACGTACTCCTAGGTATCGGGGAGATCAGGTCGACGTAGTTCGCCCCTCAGGACGATTTGTAGCCGATGAAAAGTTTGATCCCATGTGCAGGACAAACTGTGGAAGAAAGAAAGTTTAATCCTAAGTTTAGGATAAACTGCAGGTGTGAAAAAGTTTGATCCAATGTTTGGAACAAACTGTAAGTGTAAAAAAGTTTGATCCCATGTTTGGGACAAACTACAAGTGTGAAAGGTTCAATCCCTAGTGGGATAACCGAAGTTGTATGAAAGGTCAAAAATGAGGTGAAACCAGGCTACTGGTTTGAAGAGTATGTTTCCTGAGGGGCAAAAAAGTGTAAAGAAGAGTTGTATGTAGTGAAGGGTTAAAGAACCTGAAATGACTGGTGATCTGATGATCCAAAACCAGGATGTTTTCTTAATGGTAACCTCAGACATAATACCGTTTCACGGAGTCTGAGTTGATGAGCTGCAGAAATTCATCGCCGTTCATTTCCTATAATCTGAGAGCACTTCCTGTCAATACCTCCTTGACAACAAACGGGCCTTCCCAGTTAGGAGCAAATTTTCCCTTAGATTGATCTTGGTTGTCAATGATCTTCTTTAAAACCAAGTCATGTTGTTTATACTGCCGTAGCCGGACTTTTTTGTTGTAGGATCTGGCGATCCTTTGTTGATATAACTGACCATGAAAGATAGTCGCGGTTCAGCTTTCGTCTATTAGAGATAATTGGTGATACCCGTCTTGTACCCATTGATCTTCATCCAGCTAAGCGTCCATCAATACTCTGAGGGATTCCATTTCTACCTCTATGGAGAGCACTACTTCCATCCCATAAGCTAATGAGTAAAGGGTTATCCCAGTGGTAGTACGCATTAAAGTTCTATAGGCTAACAAAGTCAAAGGCAACAAGTCAGGCCATCCTTTGTGATTAGCGAACATCTTTTTCATGATCTTCTTGATGTTTTTATTAGCCGCTTCAACTGCACCATTCATCTTTAGACAGTAGATGATTGAGTTAAGGTGTTTGATGTGGAATTTACTCCATAACTCCTCCATCATTTTGTTGTTGAGGTTCTTAGCATTGTCTGACACAATGACCTCTAGTTGTCCATACCGACAAATGACATTATTTCTGATGAAAGTAATGATGACTTCTTTGGTAACCCTAGGGAAGGATGCTGCTTCTACCCACTTGGTGAAGTAGTCAATCAAGGTGAAGATAAATCAATGTTCATTACTGGCTTTGGGCTCGATGGGCCCGATCACATCCATTCCCCACATTGAGAAGGGCCAGGGCGAACTCATATTGTGGAGTTCCTTTGGAGGAGCATGGATAGCATTCCCACGAATTTGGCATTGATAACACCTCTTGACGTGATCATCAGAGTCAGCCTTGAGAGTAAGCCAGTATTGCCCCATTCTGAGGATCTTCTTAACAAGTAGGGGGCCACTCATATGTGGGCCACATACACCACCATGGGTCTCAACCATGAGCCTCTGAGCTTGGTCTTTGTCTAGATATCTGAGGAGACCTAATCCTGCATCTCTTTTGTAGAGTACATCTCCGCTCAGTTAAAATTTTATAGCAATTCGATGGATCCATCTTTTCCCAGTCGGACTCGCCTCAGCGGGTGTAGATCTATCTCGTAAGTACTCCTTGATGTGCCGATACCAAGGGTGTTAGATGGGAGGTAGCTCATCCGATACTTCTCCAACATAGTTCCCATAGGTTAGTGCCTTTTGCAGGGAAAATGTGATGCTTGGCATGTATTCCTTGTCAGGTATGTGAATCAAGGAGGCCAAAGTTGCTAGCGCATCTGTAAAATCATTCCTGTTACGGGGAATGTGTAGAAAGGAGATCTCTTCAAACTCCGAAGCCATCTGTAAAACTTGTCGATGGTAAGGCAACAAATGTAGTTCTTTGGTTTGATAGATTCTCATGGTTTATTTGATTACCAACTCTGAATCTCCAAAGATAATTAACTGCCTGATACTTATTGATTGAGCAAGTTTTAGCCCTATTATATAGCCTTCATACTTAGCTGTGTCGTTGGTGCTGACAAACTACAATTTGACGTTGACGGGATACTGCTCCCCCGTATCGGATACTAGAACTGCTCCAGCTCCAGAATATTCTATGTTAACAACTCCATCAAAATACATTTTCCACATATGGTATGCATCGTACTGATGGTGTAGCTGAACTGCCATGACCCTTTCATCGGGAAAGTATGTTTCTAAGGGTTGGTAATCCCTTGCAGGTGCGATGGCCAGTTGATCCGCAATTCCTTGACCTTTAATAGACTTTCGCGTCACGTAGACGATGTCAAATTGTTGCAGAATCAACTGCCATCTGGACAGCCGATAATTCAGTATGAGCTTACTGAACACGTATTTGAGAGGATCCACGCGGGATATGAGATAGGTTGTGTAACCATGGAGGTAATGTTGTAACTTCATGGAAGCCCATGCTAAAGCACAACAAGTCTTCTCAATTAGAGTGTACTTGTGTTCACTGCTGCTGAATCTTTTGTTAAGGTAATAGATAACTCGTTCTTGGCCTCTATCGTCCTTCTGTCCTAGCATGCAGCCCATAGCATTGTCATTAATGGAAAGGTACATAAATGGGGGAACATCATCCCTAGGAGGTACTAAAACAGGAGCGTTAACCAGTTGCTCTTTGATGGTAAGGAAGGCTTTTTGACACTCATCGTTCCATTTCATGGAGGAGTTCTTCCTTAACAACTTGAAGATGGGCTCACAGGTTGCTATGAGTTGAGAAATGAACCTACTAATGAAGTTGATTCTTCCCAAAAATCCCCGAATTTCCTTCTCTGTCTGAGGAATGGGCATTTCCTTGATGGCCTGGATTTTGGTAGGATCCAGCTCAATCCCTTTGTGGCTGACTAGGAATCCTAGCAACTTGCCTGATTTAATGCCAAAGGTGCACTTGGTTGGATTCAACTTTAAGTCGTACTTACGCAACATACTGAAGAGCTTTGTGAGATGGTCTAGGTGGTCTTCTTCCCTTCGGGACTTGATAATGATGTCATCCACGTAGATCTTTATCTCCTTGTGTATTAAGTCGTGAAAAAGAGCCATCATAGCTCGCTGATAGGTTTCTCCGGCATTAATGAGGCCGAAGGACAACCGTCTATTACAAAAGGTTCCCCAAGGCATGATAAAAGATATTTTTTCATGATCCTCCTCAGCAACCATGATCTGATGGTACCCCGTAAAGCAATCTGCAAAGGAGTACATGCCATATTGAGCAGTATTATCAATGAGAATGTGGATAAATGGCACGAGAAAGCTATCTTTAAGGCAAGCTTTATTCAGATCCCGGTAATCCATGCAAACTTGCACCTTTCCTCCAGGTTTAGGCACGGGGACTATGCTTGATAGCCATTCAGGGTATGTAGACACCATGATAATGCCAACTTGAAATTATTTTACAATTTCTGAATAGTCGCTCGCTCAGTCAATTCCTGAACCTCGTCCTGTAACTCAACGTTACGGTCATATAACGTGTCATACATCTCAGCATCAACAGTGTACCGTGGTAACTGATCTTCTTCCTCTTCCTCAACAAACTCCTCCTCAAGATCTTCCTCAGGATCAGTCTCGGGCTCATGCTCCTGATCAACAACGGTGATCAATGGAGATGACTCCCTCTGAACTAACTGTTCCCTAACAACATGTATGTCTCGGGGCTCCTCCTCTGTAGGTACTATAGGTAATCGGGGTTCTTCCTCCCCAGTTTGACTAGCTTCTCCAACATTCGTCATCCTGACAACAAAATTTTAAGTTTTAGTTACTAAGTTGTACTAACGAGCACATAAATTAACACATAAACACATAATGTATTTTATTATCTTCAATAAATTACAAAAAATTCATTTCTTAAAACTCGATAAAAGTTTTCTTTTACTATCTTCTTTCTATAAGGCTACTACTACCTAAGGTTGTTCCCCCACCTAAGGTTCATAACCTACAGCTCTGATACCAACCTGTGACACCCCCAAATCCGGGTACTTTGATTCCACGGGATTTGGTGTTCACTGTACAAATATCATCTATCTATCTACCCATAATAAATGCAAACCATGCAATAGATAGAAATAAGATCTTCCCATTAAGGGTTACAATATCTGAATCATAAAATAAAATCCTAGGTTAAACTAACCTTAAACATCTGTGCGGAATCATAAACAAATAAGTCTTAACAACAACATTAACTCAAGTCATAAACATAAATACATCATCTAATAAAAAAATTAACAAGTCTTCATCACTTGTTAACCTTGCCTTGCCTTTAGTAGTGGAAGGTTCGTCAGCTCTATCGTTCTTAACTGCAATGTTATTATTAAGCAAGAGTGAGCGCTATTGCCCACAAGTATAATAATGAAACAACAGTATAATAACATGTGAATAATCAAAGACATCTGAATAAAAGCTCAACTTTTGAATCAAGAGTGAATAACAAGAATCAAAAGAATTCTGAGGGTCATACCATCTTGAACTATATCCTAGGTTAATAAGGGTTAAACTTGAAACCTTTAACAGTCATAAGACTATGGACCTTCTTCTCGTACTTAGGGGGATCAGCCCTTAGTACCATACTGTGCACAATATCTTAACGCTAAAGCGTAAATAATCCCTTATACAGGGTTGTTCATCTCAGTTTGACATTCGAGTCCGCACCAAAGGAAGTTTGGTTTGGATAATTCATCAAGGGTTCTGAATTTTAGAACGCTCATCAACTATGGACTAGTTGAATCATTAAGGTTTCACTAGTCTAAAAAGGTTCAATAATAATGATATTCAATTTGAATAATAATCTCAAGAAGTATACAATAGAACAATTATTGTATAACTAAATTATACTTTGAAAAAATAATCAATCTTTAATCAATCAGTTGAATTTGAATAATAGTAACGTTAGTTTATTCAAGGTAAATAATAAGCTTGAACAATAATGACAAGTAGGGTTAGGAAGCTTGCTTAAATTTAAGAGTTTAAGTTTTGAAAACTTGCCTCGTGCGTAGATTACACTTTAACTAAGCACGTTATTTGAATTAAATCCTACATACCATTCACATAGACAATACCAGTTAATTATAACTTAACTAATCATCATAAACTCATTCTCTTTGTCTACTTTAATTATTGATTATACTTAGTCAAATTATCACTTTTACTGTCACATAATATCACTTCATAAATAATAATCTAATTATGTGTTCAATAATTTAATCCACATGTAATTATGTTATTTACATGTTAAACATCTAGTTTATCATCACATTATTCTTCTAACATGTTTACATGTTCATCACATCCATCCACTAACACTTGTTAGACTTTAATATTTTAAAAAAATCTCATTTTCGAATTTTTTGGAGAGTGGCGCTGCGGCGCCACTGATACACGTGCTCTTCGCGCTACGGCCGGAAACTTGGCGCTGCGGCATGGGAAATACACAGGTAGCCGGCGCTGCTACGCGGCGTACCAGACACAGAAATGGCAGTTTCGCGAAAAATCGCAGAACATGCCAATTTCTCCCAATTTCTTATTTTCTACTCGAAATTAGACATACCCACAAGTTATAATTTATACATAAACATAACCCAACCTTTGTAAAGTGATTTTAACCATTTAAACACTTAATAACAGACTTAAATCATGAGAATTTTACTGACTTTGATGTTCTTGAGGATTTTGAACAAAAACATATAATTTAACACTACGGATTCGTTATAGCACTGAATCCGTTTGTTTAAGGCTTGGTCTCTTCGTATTAACATGCTCAATAATATAAGGGTGTAAATTTTATGAAAACATTTATGTTTGACATACTAAAATCACGTATAAGGCCTTAAGGCCAAACCCAAACCCTGTAATTTATTTTGGAATAGCATGTCATCAGATTACGAAACTTAGGATATGGAATCATGCAATATATATATATATATAAAACATGTTATGCTACTCGTATTATTACATATATCCATATAACAACATAATTTCTCAATTACAAAGACATAACAGAGGTTTTGAAAGCCATATTTCTATGAAAACTAAAAGACGTAAATTATAAATTTGGAAAGGAGGAGATTACCCTGATTGTAGAATATAAAGATAACAACTTCCTCCCTATCTCAATCACAGTGTTTCTCCCACACTTTACTCTAATTTCCTCAACTCTCTCTCTCTGTATCTTTCTTTGCTTAATATTAAACTTAGAAGAAAATAATGTAAGAAAAGAAAGCGTCGTATATAATAATCAGATAACTGAGCGCATCATGGTCAGTTGCCCATCATGGGTTAATTGGCCATAACTTCCTCTAAAGCCGTGTTTGTTTAGTAACTAAGTTCAAAACTCTTTATTTTAATAGAACCTTTTATTATATAGTTTAATTGATGTCACACTCTTTCTAAAATAAATCTAATATTTTATTTAATTTACTTTAAATAAAATATAATAATTTCTCATAATTTCACATAGTTACATAACTAAATATCTCATTAATAAATAATGACAATATATTAAATCTCTAATTAATAATTACATTAATTAAATAACATCATGCTTAATTAAATATTTTATTTAATTCAATAAGCTCACATAATCACATACTTGAATAATAAAATTTCTCTACATTAATTTAATAAATGTAACACATATAATTAAATTAATCTACCATAATTGCATCAATTAATTATTTAATCCAATAATTAAATCATCGAAAAATATTTATTTAATTCAATAAATATTTAAAATTAATTTACAAAATTTTCGTTCGTCACATCAGAGCTCCCAACTCTATCTCCAACTGATAATAAAAGCTTCAAACCCTAATTATTCTCCAAAAACTGATAAAAATAATAATAATAATACGTCTGGTGCCAACCAGAATAGTTTAGATAAGACCCCACATTCAAATTTTAAATTTAAAAATTAAATCAACAACAGCTTCAAAGGACTTGCGCGGCCGCGTGAGATCCCAGTACAAAACGGGCACGGGCACGGGCGCGGGCACGGGCACGGGCGCGGGCGCAGGCGCGTGTGTATGTGATTTTAACTTCTGCAGGCTGATGGCACGGGCGCGCGAGATTTAGCGTATTCAACCGCGCGACTTCTGTGTTCTGCATACTGAAGTTCTGCTGCTATTGCTTGTTTGTTCTGCTGCTTGTTTGTTGGTCCTTCAACCATGCGTAGCTCCTTGTCTACACACGTTCCACTTGCCATACCTTAGCTAGCCTCATACCACCTTACCAATGCCAAACTATGACATTTCCTGCATTTCCATACCACAGGAGTTCTAATTACGAGTTATGTAAAATAAACATAAAATGAACTAAAAACATACTCCCTCCGTCCCATGATAAAAGTTCTTATTACTATGTTGGGTAGTCCCATGTTAAATATCTATTTTTCTTTAATAACCAATTTTTTACACATATTGTCCTATTATACCCGTAGCATTAAATATCTCATACTTTTCTTATTCTAATTCTCTCTCCATATTTAATGACATTATTATGGACAATTTTGTCATTTCATTCATCTTCTTAATATGCGTGAAAAGTCCATTAGGACTTTTATCCTGGGACGGAGGGAGTACTAAAATATACTTAAGATGAGCATAATTCTCGTAAATTGATATCCAATAAGTAGGTATAAAACCTACTTATCAAATACCCCCAAACTTGAACTATTGCTTGCCCTCAAGCAATGCATACGACATTAAACAATAAAATGCAACTACATGCTATGCAACTAGATTACGATGCAAATGAGTCCCACAATTTTCCAGCTAAAATAGAATTCCAATCCAATATGCCTTAGCGAATTATCCAGATCCAAGAATAAAAATTCAAATTCAACTATAGACATAATATCATACAATCAAATAACACATACTTGCTATAAAGATGCTGTGTGTGTGTTGTGTTCACCAAAACTTGACTAAGACAAAGAATTTACATGTTAAACTGCTAAAAACAAAAAATTACAGTCTAAATCAAGATCCATGTATTCTAATGCAACAAAAACTATTCTGATATATCAATACAAACTAAGGTTCAACAATGGGTTTAAACTGCTTTATTTTTAATCACGAGGGCGATTTTCGCTCTTTCTCGCGGTGTTTTTTGCTCTTTTTTTTATATCACATGGTTGTGCAATGCCTCATTCCATTAGGCTAACAGTGTTACCCCTTAGCGAGCTTTCAACCAACGACTCCCAGACTATAAAAGACCTTAGGGCGCTAGGTGTTAAGACACCCCTACAGGTGTGTACTTACTCAAGTAACAAAGGCCCCGAAATAAGACTGGCCACGTTGTTTATGTTATATATATATTTTTTATATATACAATAAGCATACCCATGTGTTCCCAAAACTTGATTATCAATGTTTTCATAGTCTAAGTCCATTTTCCACACAATTCTATTTTTAAAATCCACATTTCCTATCAAGCAATAAAACACATAACTCTTATATCTAAAAGCATTTGTGAACACGTAAGTGCAAACCGAAAGCATCTAAACAACATCTATGAATTGCATCATGTAAAACATTATATCTAAACTCATGGTATCCATAAAACTCAACAACCCTTCAAAATTCAGTATCATCATTGGCTAGACTTAAACTCCACAAAGCTAGAAATGCGAGACATGCAACTAAATATATGATGCAATTAAACATATACTAACACATATCATAATGACTAAAAACATAAAAATTTTCTGCAATTATTAACTAACACATAAACATGCAAAATTTAAACTATCATGCAAACACTACATGCAACTACCCTACTACCCAATACCCCCAAACTTAATATATTCATTGTCCCAATGAATGAAGGTATAGGTTTAGAAGAACTCCCCTAATGATCAGCTGCACCACCCTCTTCGGGTGGTGAATTCGGTGGTGGAAATGGCACGGCTGTCCCAAATTGTGGCCACTCGAGTGTAGTACCCTACTATGCAAACGCCTCCGCTAGCGACCTCGTCAAACCCGTAGCAAACACTGCAAAATTATCGTACAAAGCGTCGACCTTTTGCTCCAACCTTCGGAGCTGTTGATCCCCAGTAATAGAAGTGGCTTGAGTCGATGTTCCTGCTTCAGTTTTCTGTATGGGCTGTGGTGGAGGCATCGAGGATGCGGGTTGAAGGATAAAGCCTTTTCCCCTTGGGTGTGGTGCACCTCCTGCCCAATCCTCAAATTTAACAATCGTCCCATGAGTGATATCTTGGCTAGGATACTACATTTGCTCATTTCCCCAAATGACTCCTTGATGTGCACACAAACTAGCAACAACAGAAGCATGTGGGATACTTCCCGTAGTGCTCCCCCTCATATAATGTAACATATTCTGATGAATGAGATGGCCCACATCGATGTACTTTCCTGTGACTATTCCCCACAAAATGATAGCACTCTCAGTTGTGATTTCATGCTGATGCGTCGAAGGTACAAGCTTTGCACATATGAACAAATTCCAAGCTTTAGCATAGCGATTAAAGGATGAGGCTGGGAAAGTGCGAGGCTAATTCGTTCCTGCCCTATAAGTCCACTGCTTTCCTGGAATGCACATGTCAGTGATGACGTCCAAATCAGTCTCCAAATGCGCAGCCTCGACCCAATTATCATACCCAGTCGGTGGAGTGTCGAGTATTCTTCAAATTACTCTAATTGATTGAGGTCGGTAATCTACTTGAATTCCTCGGACCATAGATAACCCACTCATAGTATCTTCGGCATTCGCATAAAATTCTCAAATAATACCCATGGGAGTAGGCATAGGGGTTGCAGTCAGTCCTCCCCATCCTCTTTCTCGAATCATATCCCACAGCTGACCATCCTGCTTCTCAGGTTTGAAGCCTTGTTCCTTCACAAATGTCTTTGCCACTATTCTATAGTACTCCATTTGTGCCTCCAGACTGAGAAATTTTGTATGATCCACGATATCTTCGCCTTGACTACTGGAGGAAGATGATGATGATGATGAAGTGACAGAACGAGCACGCTTAGGACCCATTTTTCTGAATGAAGAAGAAGAAAAACTTGCTTGATGGAATCGTGAGTGAAAAATTTGCTGCACAAAGAACCCCCAAACTTGTATTGCACACACCCACTGAAAACCCTAGTTTTATTAGTGTAGCTATTGAACGTGGTTAGGAGAACTGATGCGATAAACACGTAATGGGATGAGACGTTACATTTTTGAATTGGAACAGTTTTGGAGAGGAAGGGTCGTGCACACTGTGGAGAGTAATAATATGTGCTCTGATATTTCAAATGTTATGAGAGATGGAGCAAGACACGTCTTTAAAATCCTAAAATTTTTTCAAAACCTGGTGTCAGGCGCGGTCGCTCGTGTTCTGAATGGGGACATTGTACGGGCGTGCGACTGCTCCGTCTGCATATACTTTGCAACGCGGGCGCGCGATTTTTTAAGGCTTTCTTAGCGCGATCGCGCGAACTTGTATTCTGCACTGCCATCTTGCATCCTAAATACATCAAAGCAGCGTTGAATCCAATCTAATACACTTGTTCAATCAACAACTATCATTATGAGATATCAAGCCTCCAAAATCAAAACATGAATTGATGATTATGCATATATGACTATCCTAACACAATACTTTCTCTGCTACTCCTACGTCTCATTATACGCTCAGTCAGCTCCCATAATACTAATTTAACACAAAGTATGCTATGAATACTAACATGAACATGAAAACTAAATATAATTTAAACATAATTAAACAAGAGGTAAGGATATAAATAATGGGCTGCCTTCCATCAAGCGCTAAGTTATAGTCAATTAGCTTGACTATCTCTGACTTTTCATGTTGAAGAAAGAATTGAGGTTACTTTTTGTCTGTCAACCTCGCCACCAAAATAATGCTTCAGCCGCTGCGCATTCACTTTAAACGGCTTGTCCGGGAACTTGTCGAACACTTCTACTTCACCATGTGGGAAAACTATCTTCACTGTAAATATGCCAAAATCACTATATTCCTATGTGAAATTGTAACATTAATAAATTGAAGCAGAAGCTCTTATATTACTACCTACGGTTAAATAGTATATTTCTATCTGATTCACGAAATATAAAGCTAAACATTTCAGCCTCATAAACGCATGCTATCATGATTATACCCGCACTCATATGTCATTTTTCAATTCCATATAAGTACATATGGTGAATGGTGATCAAACATTCATGCAATATACTCAATCATGATAGATAATCCAAAAATAAACATATAACCAAACAAGCAGGTAATTAAATATAGACTACATATCAAATTTCGTTAGAATTCCATAGTGGAGTTTAGTTCATTTCTAAACCAAAGGTCATTATGGGATTGTAGTAACACATGGAAATTAAATAACACAATTGAGAGAGAAGAGAGAATTGATTAAACCCAATTGCAAGATTCTGTCCACAATGCTATTCCAAAATCACCACTGATCTCCCGAAGATAAAAATATACTTTATTTTAATAATCTAAAATGAGAGAGAGATAATTGTACTGATCAGAGCTCCCAACTCTCTCTCCAACTAATAATAAAAGCTTCAAATCCTAATTATTCTCCAAAAACTGATAAAAAATAATAATAATACGTCTGGTGCCAACCAAAATAGTTTAGATAAGACCCCACATTCAAATTTCAAATTTAAAAATTAAATCAACAACAGCTTCAGAGGACTCGCGCGACTGCACGAGATCCCAGTACAAAATGGGCGC
The DNA here is from genome assembly GCA_016801055.1 of Panax notoginseng. NCBI lineage: Eukaryota > Viridiplantae > Streptophyta > Magnoliopsida > Apiales > Araliaceae > Panax > Panax notoginseng. The sequence continues at coordinate 118,698,650 of CM029022.1, forward strand.
GGGCGCGGGCGCGGGCGCGGGCGGGCATGTATGTGATTTTAACTTCTACAGGCTGATGGCGCGGGCACGCGCGATTTTGTTTATTCAACGCCGCGGCTTCTGTGTTCTGCATACTAAAGTTCTGCTGCTATTGCTTGTTTGTTCTGCTGCTTATTTGTTGGTCCTTCAAGCATGCTTAGCTCCTTGTCTACACATGTTCCACTTGCCATGCCTTAGCTAGCCTCATACCACCTCACCAATGCCAAACTATGCCATTTCCCGCATTTCCATACCATAGGAGTTCTAATTACGAGTTATGCAAAATAAACATAAAATGCACTAAAAATATACTAAAATGTACTTGAGATGAGCATAATTCTCGTGAATTGATATCCAATAAGTATGTATAAAACCTACTTATCACATTCCCATTCCCTGGCAATGTTATTATAGTACATATAATAAATATTGTCATGCTATCATGTCAGCAAAACAACTATCAACTGTTTTGTAGGAAAACATTGAAAAACCTAAAAAAATAACACATTGCATAGCATGCATCCTGTTAATATATATATCAAAATTAACATACCTACTTTTATTGTAGGAAAAGATTGGTCCCACTACCCGGTCTAAATCTAAGAAGGCTCAAAGCCTATCCACTAACATGGAAGAAAGTACTCAACAGGGGACAAGTTTCATGTCTCGAGAAGAGTTTGAGGGACTCAGAAACTAGATAGCAGAGTTAGCTATTTTCCTGAAAGAGCAGAGTAAAGGTACTCAGGGTCAACAAATACCCACTCAAAAAGAAACCACTGCACAAGGAGGGAGCCAAAATACTAACAAAAAAAGGAAACTCAAATTTCATAACCTCAAAATAATGAAAAAACTAACAAAACCCTTGAAATCAGCAATCTCAAAGAAGATCGAGAAACTGGTGATATTCGAAAGAAAGTCCAGCAAATGGACGAAACCATCCGATCAATTAAAGGGATCGGAGTCTATTGGAGTGTAAATTACTCAGATCTCTGCATCTTTCCAGGGGCCCATTATCCAGACAAGTTTTGAATCCCTGATTTTAAAAAATATGACTATGAAACCCCAGATTTTATGAATAAAGATTTAATTTTTTTGAAATATTTTTAAAATATTATGGTGTGAATTTTAGATAATGTTGTAGTTGTGGGCAGTATTTATAAATTTTGCAAAGTATGCAAGTTGTTGTATTATATTCGATTGGTCGGGGAATATTATTTTTGTCGGGAAATATTCGTATGACGGCACAATTATTGGTAGACCCCACAACGGAATTATTGTCGGATTGAGAAAACAACAAAAATATTTTATGAAAATAACGGCAGAAGTTTTACCGTTAATACTGTTGAACTACTCGGTAGTAAAAGTACAGTAATACGTGTAGTTGCATAGTAGCATACGGTATTGATTATTGAGGCTTACGTGATAAGTCACTCAGTTTTGTTTTATTAGTATTATTAATGTAATAAAACAGAAAAAACTTTTTATATAAAACATAATACTTTTATAAATGTTATTCGTTTTATTAGGCTAATAGTAAAATTTTTTTATATAAAACAGAATACTTTTATAAAGTTATCTGTTTTATTAGACAATAATTAGAATATATTATATTTTATTATGCATAGTATTTGTATAGTGCCTGCATAGTGTCTGGTGCTGGCGCTGCAGCGCCCCAATCCCTTCATTGGGCGGCGCTGCAGCGCCTCCCTTAGCCCTTTGAATTATTTTTCAATTTCTCATGCCATTTCTAATACATTTCCTTCCTGAGCTCATAACTTGCTCGTTATAACTCGGAATGACTTTATTCAAAAGCCATTTTCTTATTTACTTTACATACTTCAATTTCCCCTAGACAAAATAATTTTTTAATTCCGTTAATGAGGCTTTCACTTGATAAAATTTTCATTATTGGTTTATTTTACGTTCTTGAGCGTTCTTCGTTTGTTCATCCGTAATTCATTCATACGATGCCCGAATTCATCAGTTCTTGAGTCTAAGACTCATAAACTTCATGTTCATTAATATGTTTACAAAACCCTAGCTTTCTAGGCTTATTATTAATGTGTCGCCCCCAAAGTAAGTCTACACAACCCATTCTGAGTCGCCAAATACATGGTACAGAAAAAACCTACAACTTTATTATTACAATTGTCAAGCAAAATATGACAACACATAAACTATGAGTTTAAAAAAAATATTATCTTCTAGACAATATCCAAACTCAAATAAGTCCTCATTATAATTATTCATACACAATTTTATAAAATAGTGAGGACTGCTAAAATAATTGGCTTGAAATATCACTCCACACCCCGACTAGTTCCCGCTATATTCCCGCCTCCTGAGAAGAAAAATGGAACAAAAAGAAAAAAGGTAAGCTCAACTAGCCCAATAAAAAATATTATAACTAAGATAATGTAGAACAAATTATCGTTAGCCTTCAATAATCAGATAAAATATAATGGAAAACAAGTTTTAGATCAATATTCGCAGCGAAAATAATAATTCATTAGAAGAGTTAAGTAGAGAATGAAATCTATTATCTTCTATGATTTAAAAGTCCATCATCAATATTTTATCCATGTAACATCAATCAATATACATCTTGAATCAATTATTCATCATTGCACTACGGTTCAAAGATATTCATTTGTATTACCAGTTGGTCATGTTCATCTCAACACCTGCCTATATTTGCAGTACGTGCCAAAGATATTCATCAGGTAATCATTCATATTTGCTCCTACTTTGAATCATTCATCTTTGCTCCTACTTTGAATCCACAATTGAATAATCATTAAAAGACAAAGATAGAAGAAGATAAGAAGATAGAATCTGTTGTCTGCAGATTTGAAGCTCCCTCCTTGCTCCTACTTTGAATCTTCAATTGTCTCCAAGTTGCTTCAATCTCCAAATCTCATAAGAACTAGTGTTTTTTCCTATTCTACTCTAATCTAATCTAATAGAATTCTTCTTCTAATCTAATCTATCTCCTCTCTTTTATGCCTCTCATCATGTATTTATAGGTTAAAAGTCTAATTTTTAGCTTAGGAGCAAATCCAATCCAATTTGGAGTAAAAAAGGTATCAAAATTCGACCCAAAACGCATCAAAAATGTGTTTTGGCCCTTACCCCCGCCCCGACTGGCTATGGCACTGTTTTGCAGCTTGTACCCCCGCCCCGGCGGGGTTTTGTATAGTAAAAGCCCGCCCCGGTGGGCATCCTTTTTCTGCTGCAGTGTCATCTTGTAAAACGACCATAACTTTTGGTTCGGGAACAGTTACGAGGCCTGCCACCTATCAAATCGAAGATATCGATGAGCTCTACAACTTTCATTCTTTATGAATTGAGAAATAACGGACGAATAAAGGTCAAAATTAGGCCGGAAGTGACTGCTAAGCAAATGGCCAGCCAAAACAGTGAAGTTCAACGTCCGTTGGTACAAGGATCATAACTCATACATTCGAACTCCAATTCGAATGATTCAAGATGTTCTAGAAAGCTAAGAAGAAGCTCTACAATATAATCCAAGTTCCAAGCCAAGAACATGAAATAAACATGAAATCCCAAACGATGTACGAATTGCTTTTCTTTGCGATTTCATACCAATTCTTTGTGATATCATACCAATAGTCGCTAACACAGTTCCCAAGCGTATAATCTACAAAATGAACACAAAATGCATTAAAAGTAACTAAGAAACATGAGTTTAAGCACCTAATTCAAGTAATACATACCAGATAAGTAGGTATAAAAACTACTTATCATTCACGCATACCACACTTGAAATTCAGTAATTTTTTCCACAACAACCAAAAGTGAGGCCCATCCATATTTTTAATAAAAATATTTATTTTCAAAACTTCAATAATTCATAATAAATAGCCATTTTTATCAGAAAAATATGAACCTTATGTCCATTCCATATAAAATATATTTCTCTAAAACTTTGTAGAATAAAGTTTCTCCAAATCCCAAACAGAAAATGATCGAAAACCACATAAGGATGATTTTTAATACCTCAATTTCGACAAAATACTGATAAAACACCTCAGCATTAATTCCTTCATTTATATCCATATAAAATAAATATTTTCTTATCATATAAATTAATAATTAATTATTCACAAATAATATTACAGAATCACAATAATGACAACCATGTCATTTCCACGAAAGATGGGGCTTTCCGATAAGAATTTCTCCTTACTGGCGCGCAATTAGGTGACCAAACCCCTTTCCTAGACAGAACTTCTTTAAACATTGCCAATAATACTATCTAATAATATTATTCAAATAATATGAATTATTGATCTTATAATGGGAAATACTGTGCAGTGACAATACTTGAAATAATAATAATATAAAATATCAACGCATCAATTATTGAATCAATAAAATAAAATATTAAACAATAATTACTGTAACAATTATTGAGTAGTGCCTTCTTACGTAAGAATCAATAATCCAACAATATTGTGTAATACTATGTACTATTGTGCAACCACGCGTATTACTGTACTTTAACCACCAGATATGCCAACAGTGTTAACGGTAACAACTACGCCATTATTTATAAAAAAAACTCAAACTTGTTATTTTTTTCATCCGATAGTTTTCTGTTATGGGGTCCACAAATGGTTGCGCCATCGTATGAATATTTCCCGACAGTAAGAATATTCAACGACCAAACGAATATTCCCGGACAATAATGAATATTTTATAACTACTTACTTACTTCAAATATTTGGGTATTTTACCCATAACTAATCACATTAATCAAATCAACCCCATAATATAACAAAATAATGAATAGAGGAAAATCAATTTTATTTATAAAAAATTGGGGTCGTACAATTAACATTCCATCTTCGTTCAGAAATCCTAGTTAACCACGATTTCAACGATTAATGTCTTTTCTTAGAAATTTTGTCATAACTTCGTTATACGAGATTTTTACTCCGTTCTAAATGGAATAAATCCATTATTCAAACATCTATCATCCTAACACATAATATAACATCTAATCCTGTACAAGATAGTTTTAAACTTGTCCATCAACAGCATGCGCTAAGTTTTTCATGTTTTCTTCATTACGTTTTTAATCATTCGATTATGATTTCACTTGATACATGGTTATTAATGTTTTAGTTCACTAATAGTCATCCTTATTACTTCGAATGAGACATGCTCCACTAATAATCACTTCTCTATCAATAAAAATTGAAAATGGATGAAGATTATGGTTTAAGATATTACCTTTGATATTCTTCGCGTTGTTGATGGTTTGATCAATTAAACTAGCTTATTCTTTTTCTTGATTGCTTGTTAATGCTCTCTCTTTTCTCTTAATATAATGCTCTAAATGTTGGATGATTAAAAAACAACAAATGAAGCTAAGCTCTCTTATTTATTGAATTTGTAAAGTGGGGGTAAAATGGTCATCATTCTTCACCTCCTTACTATTCCACCTCTTTAACCAAGCATTCTTGAGAAGCTTGGCCACCTTTGGCTGGCCATGACTCACTATGGGGGCCCACATGGGTTGTCCTGTGACAACCTAAAAGATATTAAACACTTTCATATATTAGAAAAGCTAAGAGTTAAAGTTCACATATTCACATATTCAGTAGTTGTTACGCTCAGTATTTTCCTAAAGCTAAGAGTTAGAAAATAGAGAAGAAGAGAATAAGAGAGAAAGAGAGAAATTGAAAGAGAAAGAGAAAAAATTCTCTGTAAATTGACAAAGTTTTGAGAATTAAAGAAGGAAGAAGAAGAAGATTCATATCATCTATTCTAGGTTTAAAGAAGAATCAAAGGTAATATTCTAGCTTTAAACTTTAGTTTGTATTTTTTTTCAAAGTTTTCTCTGTAAATAATTTTGATGAGGGAATTGTTAAGAAAATGGGTTATATTTGTTATTGATATACATTTAATCTGTTATAGGTAATCTACAAGCAATTTTAGAATTGACAAATTCATGAAAATCATGTTAAGGATGAAGAGTATGAGTTTTGTTTAATAGCATGGTTCCTCCACAAAACTTTGACTTGTGGTATAAACTTTGTGCGTAGGACATGCTCCTTCCTATCCAAGATCTTAGCAGGTACCTCCTCGTACGTTAAATCTTCAGTTATCTCATCTGGTTTTAACTCAATAATGTGGTTTGGGTCTTTCACATATTTAAGTATGTGAAAAATATTATGAACACGAGACATGCTTGGAGGTAATGCGAGTCTATAGGCCACATTTTCTACTCGATCAAGAATCTCAAATGGACCAATAAATCGTGGATTGAGCTTTCCTTTCTTCTCGAATCTTGTAACTCCCTTCCATAGAGTAATACATAATAATATATGATCCCTAATATTAAATTTCACGTCCTTCCGATGAAGATCAGCATAACTCTTTTGTCGATCTTGTTCCGTTTATATACGTTGTTGGATCATTTTGATCTTTTCTGTAGTCATACGTACCGATTCTGGTCCCAACAAAGTTGCTTCACTCACCTCGTCGCAGCATACTGGAGAGCGATACTATCGTCCATACAATGCTTCGAATGGAGCCACACCTATACTTGCCTGATAACTGTTGTTGTAGGAGAATTCCACTAATGGTAGGTACTTATCCCAACTTCCTTTGAAATCTAGGATATAGAATCTTAATAGACCTTCAAGAGTTTGAATAGTCCTTTCCGATTGCATGTCCATTTGAGGATGGTATGTCGAACTGAATAGTAAATCTGTGCCCATAGCTTTTTGTAAACTAACCCAAAATTGTGAAGTGAATCTTGGGTCATGATCCAAAACTATGGATACTGGCATGCCATGAAATCTCACAATCTCATTCACGTACATACGAGTAAGATGTTCAAGAGAATAAGTCTCCCGTATTGGCAAGAAATGAGCAGACTTGATTAATCTATCAACAATAACCCAAATCACATCTATGCCTTGAGAAACCTTGGGAAGACACGTAACGAAATCCATGGTAATGTGTTCCCACTTCCATTTTGGAATCTCAAGTGGTTGCAATGAACCCTTTGGCACTTGATGCTCTGCCTTTACACGTTGACAAGTTAAACACCTCGAGATAAACTCCGCGATCTCTCTCTTCATATTGTTCCACCAAAATATATGTCGAAGATCATGATACATTTTGGTACTCCCATGATGGATTACAAATGGTGTGTTGTGTGCCTCCATCATGATTCTATGCTTCAAGTCAGAATCGTTAGGAACGCAAAGTCTGGAGTTGACTCGAAGTATTCCTTCTTCATCGATTCATGCTTTTGGAATAACACCTTCTTGTACTTTCTTCTTCATACGCATTATCTCTGGGTCTGTGGCTTGAGCAGCTTTAACATTATCGATTAAAGTTGGTTCTATTCGTATATTTGATATCATCACGTGGGTACTTGGAGTCTTTAACTCTATCTCCATCCTTTATAAGTCGTACAAAATGGGTCTTTGTGTTAACAACATTGCACTCGTACTCGCATATGACTTCTACTCAACACGTCAGCTACCACGTTTGTTTTTTAGGATGGTATTGAATGGTATGATCGTAATCTTTCAACAGCTCGAGCCAACGTCGTTACCACATGTCGAGCTCCTTTTGGGTGAAAAAATATTTGATGCTCTTATGATCCGTATAAATCTCAACTTTCTCCCCATACAGGTAGTGCCTCCAGATCTTTAGCCAACTCCAGATCATGAGTAGGATAATTCCTCTCATATTCTTTGAGTTGTCGCGAGGCATATGCTATGACTTTCCCATATTACATGAGAATACATTCTAACTCTTTGCCCGAAATATCGCTATAGATAACAAATCCATCCGAACCAAATGGTATTATCAGAACATGTGCCAAAATGAGTCTCCTCTTGAGGTCTTGGAAACTCTTCTCGCATTCCTCACTCCATATGAATTTTGTATCTTTTCAAGTCAGCTGAGTTAACGGAGTACCGATTCGAGAAAATCCTTCCACGAATCTCCGATAATAACCAGCTAAGCCCAGAAAGCTACGTACTTCGGTCACCGACTTCGGTTGATCCCAACTTTGTATTGCTTCAATCTTCGTCGGGTCAATAAAGACTCCATGTTTTGACACCACGTGCCCTAGGAATGCTACTTTCTTAAGCCATAACTCACATTTCTTCAGCTTGTTATCACGAAGCATTTGAAGTACCAGCTTCAAATGGTGCTCATGATCTTCACGACTATTGGAATAGATGAGGATGTCATCAATAAAGATAACAACGAACTGATCCCAATATTTTTTGAACACACGGTTCATTATATCCATGAAAGCAGCATGAGCATTAGTCAATCCACAAGACATGACTAAGAATTCATAATGCCCGTACCGAGTCTGAAGGTAGTCTTCAGAATATTCTCGGTTTTAATCTTCAGTTGATGATATCCAAAACGAAGATCGATCTTTGAAAAGAATTGTGGTCCTTGCAACTGGTCGAACAAGTCATCAATGTGAGGTAGCGAATACCTATTCTTGATGGTGACATGGTTCAATTCCTGGTAGTCAATAAAAAGTCGCATAATCCCGTCTTTCTTCTTTACGAATAAAACAGGAGCACCCCAAGGAGATGCACTAGGATGAATGAAACCGATGTCTAACAACTCCTTTAGTTGGACCTTTAACTCTTGAAGTTCAATAGGAACCATTCGATATGGAGTTTTAGAAATGGGTTTTGTACCAGGTTCAAGGTTAATAAAGAATTCAACTTCACGTTCTGGGGGTAGACCGGGAAGTTCTTTAGAAAATACGTCAAGAAATTCACTAACAACAGAAATATTATTCAAATCTGACGTATTTTTGTTCAAGTTCATGACATGGGCTAAGAAAGCTTGACATCCATTTTTTAATAAACGAATGGCTTTATGGCTTGATATGACAGTGATTGATTTTAGTGGTTTGGTTTCTTGAATTCGCATAACAGGTTAGTTAGGAATATGAAAACTAACAACCTTACAAAAATAATCAATTTTGGCATGATGAGTAGTTAACCAATCAATCCCTAAAATCACTTTAAATGCAAGTATTTTCAAAGAAATAAGATCTACAGGTAATGTGATGGTCCCAACTTGAATCAAGAAAGATTTATAAACCGTGGATGTAACGAAAGTTTCTCCTAACGGAGTTTCAATAGATAAGTCAAAGTCTAATTTCTCAGAGGTTAAGTTCAAACGTTGAGCACACGCAGGAGAAATAAAAGAAAGGGTAGAACCGGTATCTATTAAGGTATAAACTTCACAAGAGTATATGTTTAGCTTACCCGTGATCACCTTGTTTGGGTTCCTCGCGTTTTGGGCAATCACGACAAATGTTCTTCCAGGGGCCACTGACTTTGACTTGTCCGGGACAGCCTTCGAAGTCACTATTCCTGCTGAACTTGGTTTCACTACAGGATAATCTCTAGCTATATGACCTTCCTTTCCACAGTTATAACACACCTTGGATTGTTATGTGCAGTTTGGGCTGATGTGTCCCTCTTTCCCGCATTTATAACATACGATCGGTGGTCGTTCTCCTCCCCTAGGAATAGTTGATGCTGGTGCTGACGTCTTCACGTTGTCATTATTGTAGCTTCTCTTTTTGAAATCTCCCCCCGACTCACTTCTTCTACTATCATGGCCACGATTACCACTAGAGTGGTTACCGCTTTTGTCCAGATATTTTCCTCCCCGCTGGTTGTCATTGCTCCGATGACTGCTGCCACCGGTATGACCCTGGTTATGGTCCATCAGTTGAACATACTCATTATCTCGCTCTAATAATTGAGTCATATTCCCAACATCTGAATATAAAGAAAATTTGTGAGAGATAAGGTATTGACAAATTTCTGGTTTCAAACCTCTTAGAAACATCTGCGTCATACGTTCCTCATTCTCTACCAAATGAGGTACAAACTTGAATAACTCCGGGAACTTAGCCTCGTACAAGGACACAATCATGTTGTTCTGTTCCAGTCTAATAAACTCTACCTCTTTCATATGACGAATACTTTTAGGAAAGTACTTGTCATTGAACAGTTTCTGAAATGTTTCCCAAGACATATTGAGTGTGGCTGGCTGGGTACACTTCACAGATTCCCACTAGTAATCAGCCTCACCACGGAACATAAAGGTGGCGAATGGAACATTGTCGTCCTGTTGCACGTTCTCAATCTGTGCATCCCAAGACATCAAATATCTTGGTAATTTTCTTAACCAATGTTTTCGCCTTGATCAGATCCGGCTTTCCCAAAAACTCTGGTGGTCCCAACTCTTTGAACTGCTTGGATGTAACAAGCCATGCATTACTATTATTTCCACCCGTATTTTGTACACGAGTTTCCCTCGTATGATTTTGCATAAACTGAAAAAAACTTCTAAACATCACATCATTCATCGTTTGATCGGTGGTGTTGTTTACAGGAGGAACATTGTCATCCTGTCGCATGTTCTCCTGGTTGGTGATTAAAAGTGTCTCCACGGTCTCATTCACTCCATTGTTAACATTTTCAGCTGATATTCTCAAATACTGCCATAAAACAAGGGTTAATTAAAGAAATTGACATACCACATATTATCCCTATATTCTGACCGACCAATTAAACACAAATAAGCTTAGGTAGGACACACTAGTGAATGATTTACTCGTCACTCCCTTCCTAGTTCTATCCCCAGATCTCCATCAGAGTTCATATCCCTAAGCTTTGATACCAACTGTGACGCCCTCAAAATATGTTCACACAACCCATTCCGAGTCGTCAAATACATGGTACAAAAAATAACTACAACTTCATTATTACAATTATCGTGCAAAATATGACAACACATAAGCTGTGAGTTTAAATACAAATATTGTCTTCTAAACAATATCTAAACTCAAATAAGTCCTCATTACAATTATTCATACACTATTTTACAAAATAGTGAGGACTGCTAAAACAATTGACTTGAAATATCACTCCATACCCCGACTAGTTCCCGCTATATTCTCGCCTCCTGAGAAAAAAAATGGAACAAAAAGGAAAAGGGTGAGCTCAACTAGCCTAGTAAAGAATATTATGACTAAGATAATGTAGAACAGATTATCGTTAGCCTTCAATAATCAGATAAAATATAATGGACAATAAGTTTTAGATCAATATTCGCAGCGAAAATAACAATTCATTAGAAGAGTTAAGTAGAGAATGAAATCTACTATCTTCTATGATTTAAAAGTCCATCAATATTTTATCCCTGTAACATCAATCAATATACATCTTGAATCAATTATTCAACTTTGCACTACGGGCCAAAGATATTCCTTTGTATCACCAGTTGGTCGTGTTCATCTCAACACCTGTCCATCTTTGCAGTATGTGCCAAAGATATTCATCAGGTAATCATTCATCTTTGTACTACAGGCGAAAGATATTAAGTTATATCATCATTTAGGACTGAGGATGATGAAAATATTTTAAAGACAACGAATCCAGTGAGATAAAAGGACAAGGATTAGAGATTCGTACTTTGGTTTATCCAAGTTTAAAAATACTCCATAATTATCAATTTTGGAGCAAAATTTAAGAATGAAGATCAAAACATGGATACGATCAAAGATAGTAACTATAATAGACAACTTGGACAAAGAATTTTTTTTTTAATTTTTACGTGAATAGTTTCGTATATGTGAATAGTGTCGTATACGTGAATAGTGTCGTATACGTGAATAGTAACCTCGACATAAAAAGGTAAAAATTTCATAATAAAATTCATACCAATATTTCGGCATAATGATATTGAACGAAATAACATCATTTACGAAGAAAATAACATCTCTTACCTCAAAAAGAATAGTACTTCTGACTAAAATATCGGATATAATGTTGAAGGCAACTTGCATTGAATAGAAATACTCAAGATATCTATATACTCACAAAAATACGCTCAATATTAGAGAGAAAACTTCAGATTCTGGTGTGATTTTCAATTCTAACCTAAGCACCCTATTTATAGGAAAATGCTTAGAACGCTAAAGCAGACTAACCTGCTACCGGTGGCTTTTACCCATTGCTATTCACTGTTGTGTAAAATCTAACTACGCATAACACGCAAGTATACGTGGTCAACAAGTAATAAAGTGAAAGTAGAGTATCGTTCCCATGAGGAATTGTTTAATAAAAATCACCAAGTACTAACCCGTAACCAACTCAATCTTATTTAAATGAATGAATTTCAAATTATATAAATTAAATTATTTAATTACACTAATTCTAATTACCACTAATTAAAAATTAGATTACGGAGATTTAAGATCACAACTTCACTTATTGCTTGATTTAAGTTAACACACTTCTCATCAATTATTTTCTATCATGAATTGTTAATCAAGAACACTTAAGCAGATAAAACCACCTCTCGATGCATAATACTCATACTTACTTAAATCCACAGATGATAGAATTAAGCAAGACACCCTAATTAACTAATCCACTGTATCTCTATGTGAATTACAATTAAAAAGGATTTAAAGCACAAGTTCTCTATAAGATTACATATGTCGTAAAGACATATCTCTATCCTAAACACGAATCATGAATTCTATCTATGCAGAAATCACAAACACATGCTATCATGACCAGATCTAAACCTATACTTCATCTCTCGAGTTCATATAGATTATCACAGTAATTGATGGCCAATCAATTAAATAATTAAGTCCAAATCACAATAGACAATCCTCACAATAGAACATAATAATTGATAGCGAAGCATATTAAAATAAACTACACAATAAGATCCATTATAATCTCAAACAAAGAATTAGTCCATAATTATTGAATTAAAACTAAGAATCCACAATTGAATAATCATTAAAAGACAAAGATAGAAGAAGATAAGAAGATAGAATCTGTTATCTATAGATTTGAAGATCCCTCCTTGCTCCTACTTTGAATCTTCAATAGTCTCCAAGTTGCTTCAATCTCCAAAGCTCATAAGAACTAGTGTTTTCTCCTATCCCACTCTAATCTAATATAATGGAATTCTCCTTCTAATCTAATCTATCTCCTCTCTTTTATGCCTCTCATCATGTATTTGTAGGTTACAAGTCTAATTTTTAGCTTAGGAGCAAACCCAATCCAATTTGGAGTAAAAAAGGTATCTAAATTCGACCCAAAACGCATCAAAAGCGTGTTCTAGCTCGTACCCCCGCCCTGGCGGGGGTTTCCTTCACAAAAAGCCCGCCCCGGCTGGCTATGGCTCTATTTTACAGCTTGTACCCCTACCCCGGCATGGGTTTGTATAGTAAAAGCCTGCCCCGACGGGCATCCTTTTTCTACTGCAGTGTCCTCTGGTAAAACGGCCATAACATTTGATCCGGGAAGAGTTACGAGGCCTGCCACCAATAAAATCGAAGATATTAACGAGCTCTACAACTTTCATGCTTTACGAATTGAGAAATAATGGACGAATGAAGGTTGAAATTGGGCCGGAAGTGACTGTTATGCAAATGGCCACCCAAAATAGTGAAGTTCTACGTCCGTTGGTACAAAGATCATAACTCTTGCATCCGAACTCCGATTCGAATGATTCAAGATGTTCCAGAAAGCTAAGAAGAAGCACTGCAATATAATCCAAGTTCCAAGCCAAGAACATGAAATAAACATGAAAGCTCAAAAGATGTCTGGATTGCTTTTCTTTGCGATTTCATACCAATAGTCGCTCACACAGCTCCCAAGCGTATAATCTACAAAATAAACACAAAATGCGTGAAAAGTAACTAAGAAACATGAGTTTAAGCAACTAATTCAAGTAACAGATATCAGATAAGTAGATATAAAAGCTACTTATCATTCACGCAAACCACACTTTAAATTCAACAATTTTTTCCACAACAACCAAAAGTGAGGCCCACCCATATTTTTAATAAAAATATTTATTTCTGAAACTTCAATAATTCAAAATAAATAGCCTTTTTTATCAGAAAAATATTTACCTTATGTCCATTTCATATAAAATATAATTCTCTACAACTTTGTAGAAGAAAGTTTTTCCAAATTCCAAATAGAAAATGACCAAAAACCATATACGAATGATTTTTAATACCTCAATTCCGAAAAAATACTGATAAAATACATCAGCATTAATTCTTTCATTTATATCCATATAAAATAAATATTTTCTTATCATATAAATCAATAATTAATTATTCATAAATAATATTACAGAATCACAATAATGACAACTAAGTCGTTCCCAGGAAAGATGGGGCTTTCTGATAAGGATTTCTCCTTACTGGCGCACAATTAGGTGACCAAACCCCTTTCCTAGACAGAACTTCCTTAGACATTGCCAATAATGCTATCTAATAATATTATTCAAATAATATGAATTATTGATCTTATAATAGGAAATACTGTACAGTGACAATAATTGAAATAACAATAATATAAAATATCAACGCAACAATTATTGAATTAATAAAATAAAATATTAAACAATAATTACTTTAACAATCATTGAGTAGTGCCTTCTTACGTAAGAATCAATAATCCAAAAATACTGTGCAATACCGTGTGCTACTGTGCAACCACACGTTTCTGTACTTTAACCACCAGGTATTCTAACAGTGTTAACGGTAACAACTACGCCGTTATTTATAAAAAAACTCAAACTTGTTATTTTTTTCATCCGACAATTTTCCGTTATGGAGCTCACAAATAGCTGCGCTAACGTACGAATATTTTCCGACAACAAGAATATTCCACGACCAAATGAATATTCCCCGACAATAATGAATATTTTCTAACCACTTGCTTACATAATATATTTGCGCATTTTACCCATAACTAACCACATTAATCAAATCAACCCCTTAATATAACAAAATAATGAATAGAGAAAAATTAATTTTATTTATAAAAAGTTGGGGTCTTACAATTAACATTCCATTTTCGTTCATAAATCCTAGTTAACCACGATTTCAACGATTAACGTCTTATCTTAGAAATTTTGTCATAACTTCGTTATACGAGATTTTTACTCCATTCTAAATGGAATGAATCCATTATTCAAACATCTATCAACCTAACACATCATATAACATCTAATCCTATACAATATGGTTTTAAACTTATCCATCAACAACATGCGCTAAGTTTTTCTTATTTTCTTCATTACGTTTTTAATCATTCGATTATGATTTCACTTGATACATGGTTATTAATGTTTTAGACTACTAATAGCCATCCTTATTACTTCGAATAAGACATGCTCCACTAATAATCACTTCTCTATTAATAAAAATTGAAAAGGGATGAAGATTATGGTTTAAGATATTACCTTTGATATTGTTCGTGTTGTTGATGGTTTGATCAATTAAACTAGCTTCTTCTTTTTCATGATTGCTTGTTAATGCTCTCTCTTTTCTCTTAATATAATGCTCTAAATGTTGGATGATTAAAAAACATCAAATGAAGTAAAGCTCTCTTATTTATAGAATTTGCAAAGTGGGGGTAAAATGGTCATCATTCTTCACCTCCTTACTATTCCACCTCTTTAACCAGTCATCCTTGAGAAGCTTGGCCACCTTTGGCAGGCCATGATTCACTATGGGGGCCCACATGGGTTGCCCTGTGACAACCTAAATTTTTATAAGTTATTAAAATAAGAAATAAATAATTAAAATTCTTATTATGAGATGTATATGTAGACACTCGAAATTTTCTGCATACCTGTTACTAATATTGTAGGAGCGCAGAATCGTCTTTTAGAGATAACCTTGGAAGACAGCTCAGTTCAATCCTAGAGACAACCTTGGGGTATTCAGTTATTACCATCTTAGAGATAGCCCCGAGACATCCAGCTCAGTCTCGAAAACAACACCGGGAGTTTTAGTTTCAACCTCGGAGATAACCCCTAGGAATGTAGTTCAAATGCCGGAAATCACACCGAAGAAGACTGTTTCATCTTGACGATAACCCCGAGATACTCTGTCTCAGTCCTGGAAACAACACCGGGAAAGATAGTATTAAACTCGGAGACAACCCCGAGGCAAACAGTTGTAGTTTCGGAGATAACCCCAGAAATGCTTGTTTCAAACCCATGCGATCCACTTCAACACTCGACGATAACCCCGAGACACTCATTCCCCGAGCCCAGAGATAACCCTAGAAAGTTAGGCACACCTCAGAGACAACCCTAAGGATGGTAAACACCTATATCAGCTCAATCTTAGAGATAATCTAGAGCAACGACCGCTAAATCAGCTCAAATCGGAGATAACCCAGGTAAGGGGCAGGATCGTCATTTTTCCATCTCAATCCCACATTGCGCCATCTCAATAACATTCAAACATATATTCTATATAGACATGTCCTACAAGAACCAAGGAGTTCCAATCCCGAGTGACTACTGCACAAGACAACACACCGGATAGAATTTGAAGCCTAAAGACCAAGGGCATGGTCCCATCTTCCTAACTTCGTACAACCTCTAATCTCATGTCATTGTATAGCTCTCGACAACAGCATGTCGTAAAAGGTCTTATACACCTCGATCAGATGCTCGGATTGAAGTTCTGAAAGTTTGAGTGGACAACACGTTGTACACGTGCACGTACTTCGAGACGGCATGACTCGCAGAACCTAGGGCACCCCGAGTAGTCGCAGGTACATCTGTGGCAGCCGCAGGTGCATCTGCGGCTTCCGCAGGTACACCTGCGGCTCCCCCCCTCTATAAATAGAGGGCTTGGGGTGGCCATATTTGAAAGAGAAAAGGCGAGAAAGTCATGTCCAATTTGCTCTGTACACACCCTAAACTCAGTGCTTTCTCATTTTAAACACTTGTAAGCTTCTATATTGCTATATTTGTACCGACGGGAGCCGAGTGTTCATCTATTTAAAGTCATTGAAGTATTCTTTGGCAGTCCACTATAAGCCTTCTTACACTTTCTAAAGCCTTTCTCCATTACTGTGCACACACAGTTCTTCACGTTGACAGTCGTGTAGCGTGTGTATGCCCGGACTTCGGTCCCAGGCTTTTATTTCTTTTTGTATATATATATATATATATATATATATATATATATATATATATATATATACGAAGAGGCTCTAAAGCGAATTTTAAAGAGTGAATCAAAGACGAACCGTCGTTTTTGGTGTCTATGGCGACGGTTTGACCCGTCGCCAAAGACTACATTGCTATGGCGACGAATCAAACCGTCGCCATAGACACCAAAGACGACGTTTCGTCTTTGATTCGTTGTTTAAAGTTCGTTTTAGACACGGACCGTATATATATATATATATATATATATATATATATATATATATATATATATATATATATATATATGGACTAGCATTATCAAGTTATGCCTCGATTGAGCTTGGACTCGCGTCCGGAGCGTTTATTTGCTTTTATATATATATACTTATATATAAACTGTTGTCGAACTTTGTTTGATGAGCCTGAATTTACATCCAGATCATTTACTGCTTATATATATATATATATGTTGTTGCTATCAAGCTCTGTTTGATTGAGCCTGAATATCACATCCGATGTGTTTACCGCTTATATATATATATATATATATATATATATATATATATATATATATATAAATTTACATTTCAGTCTAGCCTGGAGTTTATCTCGTGGCCTTTTACCGCTTTATTTACATTTCAGTCTGACCTAGAGTTTACTTCGTGGCCTTTTACCACTTTATTTACATTTCTATCAGGCCTGGAGTTTACTTCGTGGCCTTTTACAACTTTATTTATATTTTGTCCTGCCTGGAGTTTATTTCGAGGCGGCTGATCGTTTTATTGATTTATTTATATTTTTCAATCCCCCCATGGAGGTGCTTCGTGGCGGTTGATTGGTTTTTACTGCTTTATTTACATTTCCAATTCCCCATGGAGGTGCTTCGTGGTGGTTGATTGGTTTTACTGCTTTATTTACATTTATAATCCCCCATGGAGGTGCTTCGTGGTGGTTGATTGTTTGCACACACACACACACACACACACACACACACACACACACACACACACATATATATATATATATATATATATATATATATATATATATATATATATTTACTGCTTTTATATATATAACTGTTTACATCTTTCATTCAAATTGCTACATCATGTGAGCCTAGGAATCATGTGATCACAGATTCAGTCTACTGAATCTAGATTCGGTTCCCGTGATGGACATTTTCAGCTGTTCACGGCTTAAAAATTATTCACGGTGTTCGAATTTCCTTAGATGGCTCTCATGCCCGCAAGGAGTTTGACACTGCTATGTATATTATTTTCTCGAAGATGCTTCGCATCTCGAAAATAAAAGCAATTAATCCGAATACCTAATAAAATTGAAGTATCAAAGGCCTCAATTACTATTGGGCACAAGGGTTTGAAAAAACCTCTTTTTACAAAACATCACTGCTATATCTTGTTAAAACTGAATTATATACATAAATTTAAACCCTTTATATATAGGTGCAACGAGGCATAACACTACTTCCAAATAAATTGCACATTGATTCACACATACACACACACGTTCATATAATAGTTTAATTAAAAAATGGCGGTCACTGTGGCAACACGGATGTCGGGGGGTGCCTAACACCTTCCCTCCGCATAACCAAGTCCCCGGACCCTAATGAAACTTGATTTCACAGACCCGTTAAAGTAGTGTCACATCACTGGGTCAATGTGCAAATCTTTTCTAGGTTGTGTTAGTACAACCATTTAAAAAACCAACTGACGACTCTTACAGTCCAATCGTCGACATAAACATGTCGGGCCTTTTCATAACTTGTTTTTTCAAACAAATCTCACCTAACATGAGAACAGCAAAAGACAAGCACAGAAAAGGGATAAATCAAAATCTTGACGTCGACATGTGGCGATTTTACTGGGGACACCAGTAAAAGGACTTAAGCTGCTATTACAAGTTTTTCAAAATTGTTATATGCTTGTGTGTGGATGTTGCATTTACATTTGATGGAATGTGTATGAATGCATTTACTTACTGTACTTAATGCTTTACACTATATCTGCTTGTGATATTAGTGCTTCGCACATATTATCATTTTCATAAATGGTGAGACACGTTGTATGTGAATGTATGTTGTGTGGTTCCTCCATCAGGAGGCTATCCTGTCGGTGTTTGATTACTGGACTCGTAGGAAGACTAATTCCAACGAGGCTCAGGAAAGACACCATCCAAATTCGCTCCAGTTGAAAGACCGGATTAACTTCTCGTCGAGTAAATTGCGATGATTTAGGAACCTTAATGCCAAAAAGCCGCAAGAAGTAACCTAAGATAGGTCAGCCTCTGATAAACCAAATGTGGAGGAAAGTTTCTTCATCCTTTCCCATTTTAAAAATTACTTGTAAAGTCAATTGCTTGTAATTTCATTCCATATTGATATCCATGTAATGGAAAATAAGAAGAAATATGTGTACATGCATATTATACAAATATTAACATGCTATCCTGTATTACAAACAGCTAACATCCATTTTGTAGGATAAATACTCCTAAAACGGATACATCATATAGCATGTCAACATATATACACTCCCTAAAACTAAACTATGTCAGTTTTTCGTAGGGAAACAATCAGACCTATTACCCGGTCAAAGTCCAAAAAGGCCACGAGCCTACAACCAATTATGTTTTCATCTGACCAGACTAATCTTAATCATATCTCCCGCGAAGAATTCGACGAATTAAGTAAACAAATCACAGATTTGATTGTTCTGCTTAAAGAACTACACCAATCTACTCATGGTACAAGGATACCCATACATACTGAATCCTCTACACATGGAGAAACACAAGGTGCAGACAAAGAAGCTCCCGTACCTGATGCTCAGTTGGATACAACCAACAAAATTTATGATACCACCCATCCCAAAGAAGATATAGACACCGGTGATATCAGAAAGAAAGTCCTTTAAATGGAAGAGAATATCCATTCTTGTTAGGTTTGTAATATTCATGAACGCAATCAAATTGCACAAATAAGCGGAAACGTGAAAAATCAGAGTTTTAAAATTTTACAAACCATATACCCGGATCATCCTTTATGCATAATTATTAATTAAACGAAAAGATAAAGAACAAGAATCATACCCTTGAAGATTCGAGCTTCCTCAGGTACAAGTTCACCTCCAATCTTTTTCGCGTTCAACTTGAATCCACCGGGTTTGGTTCCTTACTTTGATCAGCGTTAGCCACCCAAGTGTATGGCCTCTAGAGGTGATCCACCAAGGAAGAAGAAATATTCAAGAAGAAGGGTGGTTGGGTAAACCCTAATTTTCTATCTCTATAAAAAAAGAACGTACTCTCCAACTATTGGATATGCGTATGTTGTCAAAAAGTCAACAACAACTCTGTCACCCATAATAAGACTCCTCTTATTTACAGATGTGGAAAACCCTCCTTAACAATTAAGGAATTTGGTTTTATTTTTAATTAATTAAATTCCTTTAATTAATTAGGCTCGTAATCTTATTAGGAGCCTAATTAAAAAATAGTAATAGTAATAATAATAATAAGACTTCTCTTATTAATTTATATTTAATATTTTTAAAATATTAAATAATAAATATTAAGCTATTTAATTTATTCTATCACCATAGATTAAATTAAATATACTTAACTTATTATTACGATTATGACATTAACTTCTTAATTAATTATTCTTCCTTTTATGGTGTGACCCTTTAGGTTCTCCATATTAAACTAGTTGTGCATAAATCAATTAGAACAATTCTAATCTTATTTAAATAAATAAATTAAATAATTAATTTATTTAAATAAATAATATTTATTCTACAATAGGGATAAGCCACCCTAGCGATCAACGACTTTCCAGATAATATAGATTTCAACATTAATCATAAAAGAACCTTTGAGTAAATAGTTACCGTACAATTCAATCCTTCCACCATACAATGTCCCAATTAAATATAAGACATGGAATTACTGTCAAGTCTTATTTTATTTAATTATATGTATTTCGACTCTTAAATGCATAACACCAAATAATGAAAATTAGAAACTCCTTTCTAATTTCATTCTACCTTGGCCAAGGACTACTGGGTTGTCATTTATCGAATCACATATGACATTTCTCTTCTTTTACTAGAAGTGGTAGATTCTTTAATGATCATACATTATCTTCATGTACAACTTATTATACCCAAGCATACCCTTTGATATACCCTAAGGGTCTTAAGGAATAAGTCAAAGTATAACTCATCATACACAAGATACTATGATGATCTCAAGTCCAAGGATCACTTGTACTACTATCACTACAGGAATTCCTATTGACAGGAAAGTAAAACTCCATTAGGTATTCCTTAGCGAGCCATATTCCGTGAACTTATTATCTAATAAGCACCTACATACTTGCTTTAGTGTCTCCACACAAATGATCATGAGATCAATCATCCTCATCCAATGAGTAAGCAACGTATGTACCAATCTATCCGGATTTACTAATTCCCAATTTAGTAATCCAACGATTGAGAACTATTTTAGTTTTAAGCTTTCTAAGAATTTAGATCTCATTAGAATGATCATCATTATTATTCTAAAAGCATTGCTTAAAACTATGAGTTTATCGTATATTATAAAATAGCATCATGTAGATAATTAAAACTCTTCAATAAATTAATTATTTTTATTAATAAATGAATAAGATTGTTATAAAGTATATGCTTTATCCTCAAACATGATTGGCTTGTGTGCATACTACTTTCAATCTCCCACTTGCACTAAAGCCAATCGACATGGTATCTTATACCCTTCTTCTCTAAGTGACGATTATCCTGCTGTTGGATAAGCTTTAGTTAATGGATATGTAATGTTGTTCTTGAGAGTCCACTATCTCTATAGTGATTTTCCATCTTTCAATGATTCCTATAATCAAATGAAAGTGCCACAACACATTTTTAGATCTAAGATGAGACTTAGGAACTATTCCTAGTTCTATAATGAACTTTTCATCCAAATAATCAACTTGCAACTTCATTTATAGCTATATACTTTGTCTTTATCACTAAACCAATAACTTTTTGCTATTTAAAACCTTTCTAATTCACTGCACCACCGTTCAAGGTAACGCTTTACCTTAAAGTCGATTTTCTGTTGTCTTAATCTGTCTAAAAATCTTGAGTCTGTTAAGCCCTCTAGTTTTAATTTAGACCCACCATAAATTTTAAATGCGTCCTTAGTGCCGGTTAAGTACTTTAAGATGTTTTTCACTGACTCATAGTGAACTTCTCCAGAATATAACTGATCAACATCAGGTCTCGTACATTTCATTGCATACATGATAGATACTCATGCAATCTTTCTTTTATAAGTCTATGGGGACTATTAAGAGAGATACACTTCACGACTCATCAACATGAGACAACTCTTGGAGTTTGCCATGCTAAATAATTTTAGCATCAAATTAATATACATTTCTTGGGTTAAGTCAAGCATCCTCTTAAATCTATCTATATAGATTTGTATCCCCAATTAAGATACTCTTCACAAATCATTCATGGATGAATGTTTAGACAACTTTATCTTTACTAATTGTAGCATTGGTATGTCATTTCTTATCCATAGTATATCAACATATAATACTAGGAATGTCACGACGCTCCCACTGACCTTTTTTTACACACTAGGTTCATTCTTGTTTTTGATAAAATCAAACTCTTTTGATTGTCTCATCAAAACGAATGTTCCATATTTGAGAAGCTTGCTTCAATCCATTTCTCTGAGTGTATACAACTCTTACCTCATCGTATGTAACTGGATCATCTTCTATTATGCGTACCTCATCATCATCGTCTATGATGAATCCATACCTCCCAGGTATCTTTGGTACTATTCCAGATTTACGATTTGGTTGTGATACAATAGGTCTATCTACAAGTTCCTCTTATTTGACTTATAGTATTTTGTGGTTCTTGAACTCTTCAAGATTCTATTATCCTCCCACTAGCTTCTTCAATGATAAACACCTTTATCTTAGAAGGTAGCGTGTTACACAACAAACACCTTTCGCTAAGTAGGATTATAGAACATATACCCTAAACTTACTTTAGGATGTCCCACAAATCAATACTTGTCAAATCTTGTCCCAAGCTTATCCTTTGAAACCTTTTTCACATAAATTGGACAACCCCTTATCTTAACATACTTAAGATTAGGAATCCTCCCTGTCCGTAACTTTTATGGAGTCTTGGGCTGCATTTTGAAGTTACCTTTTCGTAGATATGCATCCATTTCTAGGACATTATCCCAAAAGGATACTGGAATGTCGGTAAAATCATTATGGACCGCACCATGTCTAACAAGGTAAAATTTTTCCTTTCAGATTCACCAATCAATTATTGCGTATTAAGAGGAGTTCATTATGAGAAAACCATTGAGGTGATCTAGAAACTTATTGCACAAGTATTTATTCCCTGATCTAATCAAAGAATCTTAATACTTTGCCAATTTATTTCACTTCTGAATTCTTTGAACCTTTCAAATAATTCACACTTGTATTTCAGCAAATACACACATTCAACTCTTTGAATGATCATCTCCTTTTCTTAAACTAGTTTGTTCAATTTGAAAAATAATTTTTTTTACGTAAGTCAAGTATACAAAATCTATTAAGTAATATTCCAGTTCTAAACAAAACATTATTATTATAAATAGAACAACAATTGTTCTTAAATATAATACCAAAGATTTCATTGTCCAACAACAAAATAGAAATAATGTTTTTAACGAGAACTGAAATACAATAACAACTTATTGACTTAATAGGTTTACCCATAGGCAATGCTAAACTATAAGTTTCTATGGCTAATGCAACAACCTTTGCTTCATTTCCCACACATAGGATTACTTATCTTTGTTTAGCTTTCTACTTCTGCTTGGTTTCTTCATAAATCTATATTTATGATAACCAAAGTCGGTATCCAATACCCAAGTAGAAGCTTGACTTAAAAAAAATTAATTTTAAATCATGAACAAAATTGAGTTTATAACCGAAATTTCACCAATCTTCTTTTGGTTATCTACTCCAGTGTCCAGGCTTATTGCAGTGGAAGTAAACTCCTTTGCTATTTGTATTTGTTTTATCCTTATTGTCCTTTATTTTTGCCTTTTCTATTTACCTTCTTAGAATCGTTCTTCTTTTTAGAAGATCCTTTGGCCCCTACTAGTAAGACTCTGTCTTTCTTGGTGGAAAGTGACTCAGCTTTTTCACATGTTAAGCAAATCAGCGAGGCTGATATCTAGCTTGTTTGTATGAGAAAATTATAACAATTGTGAGAAGGAGTCTAGAGTGACTAAAAGATCAAATCTTAACTCAACTCTCCATCCATGACAAAACATACTGTCCTAATTGTTCAATCAAATTGATCATGTTAAGGACTTTTGTCTATACTATATTGTCATCAGTCATTCTAGATCGGAAGAGCTCCTTAGATATCTGATATCTATTAGTCTTACTTTCATCGCTATCAAATACTTGACGTGCATGAGTATAGTAGGAGTATCCATAGTTTCAGACTGGCGCTGAAGCTTGTTACTCATGGATACGAGCATGATGCATTGAGCCAACTATGCATCATCTTGCCACTTTCTAAAATTAGAAATCTCTTCCTCAGAGGCATTGTCTGCAACCATTGCAGGAAAGACGTATTAAGGACATAAGATAGCTTCTCAGCTGTGAGAACTTTTCTCAATTTCCTTAACCAACCCGTTTAATTCGGTCCGGTTAATTTAACATCTAATATGCTACATAGTGAAAGTAATTTAGACATTGTAAAATTCTGTAAATGAATTTATAATTAAAAACATTTTAACATACATTCTTTTATTAATTACCAAAATAAATTAGGTCTTGTTTTAAATTGGTACCTCCCACTATTTTCTTCAAACTATATTACCCTCAATATATACAGTTCGGCAATATCTAATTAAAGATATGCTAGTGAGAATAAGGATCTCATTTCAAATGTATATAGCCTTGTGTGTGCACAATAAACTATATTTAAATAAATACGTAGACAACTCTTGTCAATTACATCAACTATGCAACTCCTTGTATTTTGCCTCTTAAATCATAATGGTCAAGTGTGTGCACATCCGAACTAAAATAATTTAAGTTAAATCAGACCCAGCATTTCCATATAAGTGAAGAGAAAACTACAGCCCTTGTGTGTGCACAATAAAGCAGTAATGTTCTATTCCTTATAAACATCATATGCAATAAAAATAACATCTTAAATATTTAATACTTGCCTTGTGTGTGCACAACAAACTCATATTAAATATTCAATACTCTATTGTTTCTATCATGCTAGAAGGCGACGTTCGATATTCCAAATATCTTTGAACGTTACAATTTAATATAAAATATTTGAGGGGTTAGTTATTAATTTGTCTCATATTGTTTAGCGCGCATGCACACACACACACACAGATATATATATATATATATATATATATATATATATATATATATATATATATATATATATATATATATATATATATATATACAAAATACGCGTCATATTAATTAACATGCGAAGCATGTTTGCATAATATATAATATATATATTGCATAAGCATGCACATATAGAATATTATATTCTACCCGGATTGATTATGGACTTTATTCTAGTTTGGTTCACTAGAGCCACCAAGTGAACCAAAAGGTCAAACCCTAGGGGTGCAAGAATTAATATTTAAATATAACTATTACATTTAAATCCCGGGCTCCATTACAAACAGGTCTTCAAGCGCTCCTTGTATCTTGATCTCTAATTCTTCAAAATAATTCTAACTATTCCTATTACAAAACTATTTAAAATAAATAGAAACCTTGATCAACAGTAAAGGGGAAGTACATAGGAGGGAATTAGAATTTACATTAAGAAAAAATTAGAGAAGACGAGGTACGCATACCCCATTTAATAAAATCCATACATTCATGCATCCAACTAAAATAAAATTCAATCACATTGGTCAATAGTCCATAATAAATCTCATTTATTATCATATACATCTACATATGCATCAATAAATAACATTCATCTCATGAATAATAAACATTCAATATATATATATATATATATATATATATATATTATTACAAGATCCTGATCCTGGACCATTATGAATAACCAAATCAACCTGTTAACTATGATATATATAACGTAATATTATATGTATATACTCATACCACGTGAATGAAGCAACATGAGCGAAATCAATATCCATGCCGTTCACGGAATTTAAAAAAAAATCACGAATTTGATTACCGCTTTTCTGTTTTTTTTTAAAATAAATTTTATACAATAAAATAATGCCAAAAAAATTATTCTAAACACATATCAATATACATATCAAATTAAAATAATTAATAATTAGCATAAAGGTTTGGCTCTGATACCACTGTTAGGTTTGTAATATTCATGAACGCAATCAACTTGCATAAATAAGCGAAAACGTGAAAAATCAGAGTTTTAAAATTTTACAAACCATATACCCGGATCATCCTTTATGCATAATTATTAATTAAATGAAAAGATAAAGAACAAGAATCATACCCTTGAAGATTCGAGCTTCCTCAGGTACAAGTTCACCTCTAATCTTTTTCGCGTTCAACTTGAATCTACCGGATTTGGTTCCTTCCTTTGATCAACGTTAGTCACCCAAGTGTATGACCTCTAGAGGTGATCCACTAAAGAAGAAGAAATATTCAAGAAGAAGGGTGGTTGGCTAAACCCTAGTTTTCTATCTCTATAGAAAAAGAACGTACTCTCCAACTATTGGAATTGCGTATGTTGTCAAAAAGTCAACAACAACTCTGTCACTCATAATAAGACTCCTCTTATTTATAGATGTGGACAACCTTCCTTAACAATTAAGGAATTGTATTTTATTTTAATTAATTAAATTCCTTTAATTAATTAGGCTCCTAATCTTATTAGGAATAATTAATTAAACTTTTAATTAATTAGCCTCCTAATCTTATTAGGAATAAATGAGAGTATTTTTATTAATTAATTCCCAAACTCCTTTAGGAATTAAATAATAATAATAGTAATAATAATAATAAGACTCCTCTTATTAATTTATATTTAATATTTTCAAAATATTAAATAATAAATATTAAGATATTTAATTTATTCTATCACCATATATTAAATTAAATATACGTAACTTATTATTACGATTATGCCATTAACTTCTTAATTAATTATTCTTCCTTTTATGGTTTGACTATTTAGGTTCTCCATATTAAACCAGTTATGAATAAATCAATTAGAACAATTCTAATCTTATTTAAATAAATAAATTAAATAATTAATTTATTTAAGTAAATAATATTTATTCTACAATAGGGATAAGCCTCTCTAGCGATCAACGACTTTTCAGATAATATAGATTTTAACATTATTCATAAAAGAACCTTTGAGTAAATAGTTAATGTACAATTCAATCCTTCCACCATACAATGTCTCAATTAAATATAAGACATGGAATTACTGTCAAGTCTTATTTTATTTAATTATATGTATTTCGACTCTTAAATGCATAACACCAAATAATGCAAATTAAAAACTCCTTTCTAATTTCATTCTACCTTGGCCAAGGACTACTGGGTTGTCATTTATCGAATCACATAGGACATTTCTCTTCTTTTACTAGAAGTGGTAGATTCTTTATTGATCATACATTATCTCCATGTACAACTTATTATACCCAAGCATACCCTTTGATATACCCTAAGGGTCTTAAGGAATAAGTCAAAGTATAACTCGTCATACACAAGATACTATGATGATCTCAAGTCCAAGGATCACTTGTACTACTATCACTACAGAAATTCCTATTGACAGGCAAGTAAAACTCCATTAGGTATTCCTTAGCGAGCCACGTTCAATGAACTTATTATCTAATAAGCACCTACATACTTGCTTTAGTGTCTCCACACAAATGATCATGAGATCAATCATCCTCATCCAATGAGCAAGTAACGTATGTACCAATCTATCCGGATTTACTAATCCCCAATTTAGTAATCCAACGATTGGAAAGTATTTTAATTTTAAGCTTTCTAAGAATTTAGAAGAATGAGCATCATTGTTATTCTAAAAGCATTGCTTAAAACTATGGGTTTATCACATATTATAAAACAACATCATGTAGATAATTAAAACGCTTCAATAAATTAATTCTTTTTATTAATAAATGCATAAGATTGTTATAAAGTATATGCTTTATCATCAAACGTGATTGGCTTGTGTGCATACTACTTTCAGTTCTATCAAAGGGATTGGAGCACATGAGAGTGTTTCGTATACAGACCTTTGTATATTACCTGGTGTGCATTATCCAGAGAAGTTCAAGACTTCTGACTTTGAAAAATATGACGGGTTAGGAGACCCTTACACACATTTGAAGGTATTCATTGGAGAACTTGGACCTTATGCATAGGATGAGAAGCTCAGGATGCAGCTGTTCTAGAATAGTCTGACTGGAGAAGCCCGATCATGGTATACCAGACTAGACAACTCCAAGATACATAGCTGGGAAGAGCTAGCTCATGCCTTCCTTACTCAGTACAACTTCCAGTCACAGATGGCCCCTGATCGGTACCAAATTACTAAAGTCAAGAAACACACAAATGAATCTTTCAGAGAGTATACACAAAGGTGGAGGTGCCTTATAGCTCAAGTTGTTCCCTCTATGAATGAGTCTGAGATGGTAATGACCTTCATAGACATACAAGAAGCTCCTTTCTATGAGAGAATCTTAGCTGGTATTGGCAAACCATTCTCTAAAATGATTAAACATGGGGAGATGGCTGAGATGGGATTGAAGTCAGGAAAGATTCAAGACCTAGCTGCCCTTAAAGCTGTTACTGAGTACATCCAGCCCGGAAATTATGGAAACAACCACCGAAGGGTCCATAAAAAGAAAGAGGAGGATATTTCCTTGATACTAAAAGGTCAGAAAGGCGGTCAGAATACGCCTACCCAAAGGAGAAATTACTCCCCCTTCCAAGCATAGTCTTCAAACCCTCTATTACTTAAAGGCGGAGAAGTCAAACGCACTCAAGTGTTCACACCCCTAAGGGACTCACTCGAGAACATTCTCAATCTTCTGATAACTTAGAAGAAAATTACTCATCTTCTTCCACCAGCAAACCCGAATGGGAAGGGTTTCAATGCCACTTGGAAGTGTGCTTATCATGTCGGGGCTCCGGGACATGATACTCAGGATTGTTGGGCCTTGAAACACAAGATCCAAGATTTAATAGACGATGGTGATATCGCGGTCACCAAGCCCGATCAACCATATGTGCAAGATACCTCAACACAAAGAAGAAGAGGTCAACATGATTGATTGGAGTAGTGGACAGAGTTCCAATTTTAATGGTGGATCTTCTCGGACTATCAAGGATGATGCTGACAAGTGGGACTATGCAAAGTTCCAGTTTATGATGGAACAAAAAATGAATGCTCTGCTTGAAAAACTCAACCAATTGGCAGAACTGGTGGTCCATCAGCACCAAGTCACACGCCAATCATTTGGTCAGGAGCATGCCAGTCTCCTTCCTTTTGTTACAACCAGTCCACCACGTACTCCAAAAAATGAAATACTGGAGGGTAAAATTACAAAAAGAACAAATACCAAAGCTCGTCGGGATCTTGCCAACAAAAGGGAATTTACATACCTAGGCCAACCGATGGAAGAAATACTGCAGATGCTGATAAATGAAGGAAGAATCATGGCTATGCTACCTCCAATCAGCCCGCGTACAAGACGGTTTAATTTCAATGGGGTGTGCCAGTACCACTCCCAATCTCGCGGTCATAGCACAGAAAAATGCTGGGCACTCCGCCACCTTATTTAGAATTTAATTGACAGCGGTGTCCTGCAAATGGCAAACGATGATGCTGTAGTACTAGAGAGTGGGGACGTATTTCCTACAAAGTGGAAGGAAGTCGTAGCAATCATATTTTCTGAGACAGATGCAGCTACTCCCTCACATATAATCCAACCAATTCAACTCAAGGGTGTTGACAATCCTTTGCAAGTGGCTACACCAAAGTTAATTATCTTATCATGCAAACCGCAATATCCTATTGTCAGCCTACAAAAAGTTACATGGAATTACGGAGGGGCTGAAGGATCCACATCTCACATAACTGCTACAGTGTCGAAGGATAATCCACTATATCTTCCCCAACAAGTAATGAAGCCTACCACTAAGTCAAAGGGGAAGATTCCCATGGAAAAAGTGGAAGAATTTCTCCGTACTATGGGCCATAATGAAGCCAAGGTGGTTTTAAGCTTAAGAGAAGCTCCACAACAAATTTCCATATTGGACTTGGTTTTCTCTTCCGAAGATCATAGGAAGGTATTGCTCATGGTTTTGGAAGAAGCCCAACTACCTAAGTCAATAGTTGTGGAGAAATTCTAGCATCTGGTGGATCACATTTTTAACAACAATGTGATATCTTTCACTGACGATGATATACCTCCCGAAGGAACCGGTCATTATAAGACGTTGCACATAGCGGTTTTATCTTCCGGATATATGGTGGGAGGAGTCTTGATAGACGGAGGATCATCTCTGAATATATGTCCTTATGCCACTTTGGTGAAGATGGATATTAATCTCAACAGAATCTAAAGAAGCCATACAATCATTAAAGCTTTCGACGGATCCCGACGGAACGCTGTCGGAGAGATTGAACTGCCAGTGGAGATTGGTCCACATACATTCTGCGTCTCTTTTCACGTTCTCAAAATAGACACATGAAACAACCTATTCTTAGGAAGACCGTGGATTCATATGGCCGGAGCTGTCCCTTTCACTCTTCACCAACAACTTAAATACATTATTAACAATAGCATAGTCACTGTCAATGCTGAGCCGGAATGTCCTGAATAAGGTGACATACCAATCATCAGCTTCAATTCAGAACTTAAGCCGATCAGTTTTTATGTCCTGGAGGTGAGCAACACTCACTACCATCCTGTTGGGGCGCCACTTCTTATACTCCAAATTCCTGCTGAAATAATGTCGGCCACTCAAAAAATGATGACATTGGGTTATCAACCTGGACAAGGGTTGGGCAAAGATCATCAGGGCATCAAGCGACCCATTCAACTTCCCAGTCAAACAGGGATAGCTGGACTAGGCTATACTGCTCGTTCCAATCGCAGGAATCCTCATAAGCACAAACAGATTCCTTCAGCTTCAGCCACAAGGCGGTTATCTTCACCTACAATTCCTGAGCCTGTACAGTCTCCGATAAAGGTGCCTGCCCGTGTAATGGCTATGTTATTTCCTAAACTGATACCGGTAAAGGGGAAAGAAGTCTTGGTTCCAAATCCCGAAGAGGAAGAAGAGGAACGGAGACATAAACAAGACATCGTCAGGATGATGTCAAACATATGCATCATTGTCCATGAGGAGCACACAAATAGATACACCCTAGACGATGATTGTCCAGACGTAATGGTCATTATTCGGGAAAAGGGGGACGATGACAGCCCTTCCATCATTGCAATCCATTAGGACTTCACCCTTGACAATTGGAGCAGCACTCCTTTCATTGGTTAACAAGGGTAAAACGGGTAAAAATTCCTTCTGCCCTGTAGATAATAATAACTACTTACTTTTCTATACAGTATTAGCAGTTGTTTTGTTAGTACATGCTAACACTTTATTTGATTGAATAGTTTCATGTATTAAGTGAAAGCATATTTTGTTTCAGGACTCTGAATTTAGTTATGCCTATACTTGCTGATAAGGTGCCTTTTCTTCACAAGGATTGTAACTTTGATGAAAAGTTGGACTCAGACTTGATGGAAATATAATAGGACATTGAGATGCCTCAGGAGATTAAAGAATGGGTCGAAGAAAAACCTAAACCCAACCTTGATCAAACCACCTCCTTTAATCTCGGAACCTTAGAAAGCCCTAAACTAATCCAGATTGGAACAGACCTCATTCCAAACCAAAGGAATGACATGGTTACACTATTAACCCAATTCTAGGATGTGTTTGCGTGGTCTCATGAAGACATGGTGGGTTTATCCACTGACATTGTCATCCATGACCTCCTCATCAAAGAGGGATTCAAGCCAAACAGGCAGAAGCTCATGCGATTAAAACCAAAGTAGAGTTTAAAGGTTAAAGAAGAAATTATGAAATTATTTCAAGCAGACATCATCATGGTGTCTACATACCTTGAATGGCTATCAAACATAGTCCCCGTGCCTAAACCAAGAGGGAAGGTGCGAGTTTGCGTGGATTGCCGAGATCTGAAT
The DNA here is from genome assembly GCA_016801055.1 of Panax notoginseng. Taxonomy (NCBI): domain Eukaryota; kingdom Viridiplantae; phylum Streptophyta; class Magnoliopsida; order Apiales; family Araliaceae; genus Panax; species Panax notoginseng. The sequence continues at coordinate 118,731,065 of CM029022.1, forward strand.
AAAGCTTGTCTTAAAGATAGCTTTCCCGTGTCATTTATCCACATTTTTATTGATAATACTGCTCAATACGACATGTACTCCTTTGCTGATTGCTTCGCTGGGTACAATCAAATTATGGTTGTTGAAGAGGATCGAGAGAAAACTGCATTCATCACACCTTGGGGAACCTTTTGCTATAGACGGTTGTCATTCGGCCTCATCAATGCTAGAGCTACCTACCAACGAGTCATGATGGCTCTTTTCCATGATTTAATGCATAAAGAGATAGAGATCTACGTGGATGACATTATTGTTAAGTCCCGAAGGGAGGAAGACCACCTAGACCATCTCAAAAAGCTCATCAACAGGTTGCGTAAGTACAACTTGAAGCTGAATCTAGCCAAGTGCGCCTTTGGCGTTAAATCACGTAAGTTACTAGGTTTCTTAGTCAACCACAAGGGGATTAAGTTGGATCCCACCAAAATCCATGCCATCACAGAAATGTCCATTCCTCAAATAGAGAAGGAGATACGGGGATTTTTTGGAAGAATCAACTTCATCAGCAGGTTCATTTCCTAACTCACAGCAACCTGTGAGCCTATTTTCAAATTATTAAGGAAGAACTCCTCCATGAAGTGGAATGATGAGTGCCAGAAGGCCTTCCTTACAATTAAAGAGCAGCTAATTAAAGCTCCTATTTTGGTACCACCTAGGGATGATGTTCCCCTGTTCATGTACCTATCCATAAGTGGCAATGCCATGGGCTGCATGTTGGGACAGAAAGACGATAGAGGCCAAGAGAAAGCTATCTACTACCTCAGCAAAAGATTCAGTAACAGTGAACACAAGTACACTCTGATTGAGAAGACTTATTGTGCTTTAGCATGGGCTTCCATGAGGTTACAACATTACCTCCATGGTCAAACAACCCATCTCATATCCCGCGTGGATCCTCTTAAATACGTGTTAAGTAAACCCATGCTGAACTGCCGACTGTCCAGATGGCAATTGATCCTACAATAATTTGACATCATCTACGCGACGCATAAGTCAATTAAAGGATAAGGAATTGCGTATCAACTGGCCGCCACAACTTCAAGGGACTCTAAACCCTTGGAAACATGCTTCCCCGATGAAGGGGTAATGGCAATTCAGTAACACCATCAGTACGATGCACGCTAAACATGGAAGATGTATTTTGATGGAGCTGTAAACATGGAAGGTTCTGGAGCGGGAGCAGTTCTAATATCCATTACGGGGGAGCAGCATCCCGTCGTCGTCAAATTGCAGTTTGCCAACACCAACAACACATCTAAGTATGAAGGCTGTATCATGGGGCTAAAACTTTCCCAATCAATGGGCATCAGACGGTTAACTATCTTTGGAGATTCCAAGTTGGTAATCAGACAAACCACATGAATCTATTAAACCAAAGGTCTACATTTGCTGCCTTACCATCGGCATATTCTATAGATGGCTTCGGAGTTTGAAGAAATATCCTTCCTCCACATTCCTAAAAATAGGAATGATTTTGCAGATGCGCTAGCAACCTTGGCCTCCTTGATCAACCTACATGATAAGGAAGACATGCCAACCCTCACATTTTCCCAACAAAAGGCTACAGCCTATGGGAATTACATTGGAGAAGTATCGGATGAGCTACCTCCCATCCAACACCCTTGGTATCAGCATATCAAGGAGAACTTACAAGATGGATCTACACCCGCTAAGGTGAGCCCGACTGAAAGAAGGCGGATCCATCAACTAGCTATGAAATTCTACTTGAGCAGAGATACACTCTACAAAAGAGATGCAGGATTAGGTCTCCTCAGATGTCTGGACAAGGACCAAGCTTAGAGGCTCATGGATGAGATCCATAGTGGAGTATGTGGCCCACACATGAGCGGCCCTCTACTTGTAAAGAAGATCCTAAGAATAAGGCATTACTGGCTCTCTCTCAAGGCTGACTGTGAGGATCACGTCAAGGGATGTTATCAATGGCAAATTCATAGGAATGTTATCCACGCCCCTCCAAGGGAGCTCCACAATATGAGTTCGCCTTGGCCCTTCTCAATGTGGGAATGGACTTGATCGGGCCCATCGAGCCCAAAGCTAGTAATGGGCATCAGTTTATCTTCACCATGATCCACTACTTCACCAAGTGAGTAGAAGCAGCCTCCTTCCCCAGGGTTACCAAAGAAGTTATCACTGCTTTCTTCAAAAATAATGTCATTTATCGATATGGACAACCAGAGGTAATTGTATCAGACAATGCTAAGAACCTCAACAACAAAATTATGGAGGAGTTGTGTAGTAAATTCCACATCAAACATCTCAACTCCATCATCTACCGTCCAAAGATGAATGGTGCTGGTGAAGCGGCTAACAAAAACATCAAAAAAATCATGCAAAAGATGTCTGCCAATCACAAAGGATGGCCTGACTTATTGCCTCTAACTCTGTTAGCCTACAGAACATCAATGCGCACTTTCACTAAGGAAACACCCTACGCATTAACCTATGGGATGGAAGCAGTGCTCCTCATAGAAGTGAAAATGGAGTCTCTCAGAGTGTTGATAGATGCTCAGCCGGATGAAGACCAATGAGTACAAGATAGGTATCACTAATTGTCTCTAATAGATGAAAGGCGTGCCACTGCTATCTTCCATGGTCAGTTATATCAACAAAGGATCACCAGGTCCAACAACAAAAAAGTCTGGGTAGAGTAGTTTAAACTACACGGCTTGGTTTTGAAGAAGATCATTGACAACCATGATCAATCTAAGGGAAAATTCGCCCCAAACTGGGAAGGCCCATTTATTGTGAAGGAGGTATTGACAGGAGGTGCTCTCAGATTACAGGAAATGGATGGCAATGAATTTCCATAGCTTATCAACGCAGACACCATGAAACGGTACTATGTCTGAGGTTACCATCAAGCAAACATCCTGGCTTTGGATCATCAGATCCCCCCAGTCATTTCAGGTGTTCTAACCCTCCACTACATACAACTTCTCTTCACACTCATCTGCCCCATTAGGGACAAACACACTTTTCTAACCAGCAGCCTGGTTTCAGATCGCCAGATCCTTCTTTCAACTTGGTTTTAAACCCTTACTCAACATCGGTTATCCCACCAAGGATTGAACCTTTCAAACCCACAGTTTTATCCTACTATGGATAAGACTTTTCACACTGGCAGTTTGTCATGTACATGGGATTAAACTTTCTCCCCTATAGTTTTTCCTAGACACGGGATCAAACTTTTCATTGGTTGCAAACCATCCTAAATATGGGGCGAACTACGCCGACCTGATCTCCTTGATACATAGGAGTATGTAGGCAACCATATTTTATATGGTCCGGTCGTAATAAAATAAAAACAACAAAAACATTTCTACACCCTTTTAAAAAAACAAAAACAACAAAAACATCTCTACACCCTTTTGCCACATACAGCATTGAACCTCTTACACTAGGTTCGAACTACGCAGACCTGATCTCTTCTTCAATATGAGAACGTAGGCATCCACTCATGGTTCGGTCTAGCCCCCTACCAAAATACAAAAACTTGTCAACGGTACTGGGATTATCCTTCAATCCACCACATTTCATCGGCTTCAGACCAAAGGGATGGAACTAACTGACCTCCCCATATAAATGGGAGAATCGGCGACCATCTAAGTTGTGGTTGATCCTCAAAGAGAAACACCAATCCATAAGAGATGGAACTAACTGAGCTCCCCCGTACAAGGGAATACTGGCGACCATATGTGGTGCGGTCAACCTCAGAGAGGAAAGCCACACTCCTCTCCACATCTACATACAGAAACCAGTCCCAAGACACCAAAGATGGTAGGGAATACACACAGATCAATGATCTATTCTGAAATATTCTGAGATAACTCAATGTCCGTCCATCAAGGAGGAATTCAGAATACATCGAGATCACAAGCCCTGAAGAAACGTGTAAATATCAAGCAAGCAACAAGGCATAACTAAAAGGGAAGTGAATCAAAATATATTTCCCTGCTATATAATGTTGTTTAATATATACAATATGAACTATACATGACAAAATGGCTAAACTAGTCTATACAGGAAAATGCAAACCCATCTACAAATCAGTGTATATGCGAGATATCAAGCCCAACATGGCATCTCTCTTAGAAGAAGGAAGTAACGCTATGGTTTCCTGCACAAGGGTATCCACACGAGCTAACAGATCTACATCCATCTGCATGGTGACACCGTACTCGTCAATATATGCACTCATCTCTATAATAATGACAGTAGTAAGGGACCTCACTGTGGTAATATCTGTAATGGCTACATCCCAGGTAGATATAGCGCCATCCCGCTCAACTGTCACGACATCTCTGCCTGATCCGGCCTCATCCCGCTCCTTAATAGCGACATCTCTATGTGTTAATGCCTCGTCTCTCTCTAATAGAATGGCATCTCTCCCATCAAGAGCTGTCAACATCAGGGCTCTAGCCTGATCCCTCTCGAAGGTCATCAGATGGAGACTCTGTTTGAAGTATTGTGTTGAATGTTGGATCACGACAGTGCTAGTACTGGGAGAATCTACAAGAGCTGTTGGCAACTCAGTGAATGGCTCTTCCTTGGTGTGGGAATTAATGTCCTCCATGGGCTCTCCACCATCTGAATCAATACCCGGTACTATGGATACTGCTGTAGCCGATGAAGTCTTTGTCTTCATCCACGCAAAATACTTTGACGAACATCCCGGATAGCTAACAGAAAAATTAGCTATATCACGCTGATCCTAACAAGCACACACCCGGGATCAGTCCTTTGCTGATAAGTGACGAGAAGCTAAGCGCTGACCTAACGCCCCATCAAAAGGATGGAAATCCTGGAACTGGTCAAACTGTGACATCACAGTCAGTGGGTGGTAGGTAGGCATGCCCCTCAAACCAGCCAGAGGGAGATATTCCATGCTCTGAGCATGAGTAATAAAGCTATAGGGTGAGTTGAGCCTTGTGCACGGCAGGATGCCAAACAGATCTCTGATCCCTGCCAAAAATACCGACCAAGACATAGCGTCTGTACACTCTAATGGCTAAAAGGAGTAAGACATAACTATATCATGGGTAAAGCAGTACCCGTGTCGGCAGAAAGTACCAATCAGTCTCAAGTGTGACATAAACCACACGTATAACATGATTGAGCTGCCTATAAATACCCCTATAGGGTAGGTGCTGCAAAATGGGGCCGACCTCAAGGTCTCAACCATGATCATCGGGATATTGGTATAATCCTCCTTGAGAGCTCTCGCTTCCATGATGACACCTATGTCTAACTCATCCACATACCATGGCATGTATACATATGCCACTACGCACATCACGAATACATCCACCCTGGCCACATGCTACTGATCCTCTGGTGTGGTAAAATCCTCGAAGTATCGAGCATAGCTGTCTAATGAGCCAAATCTGTCTATTAGGAAATGCTGAGTCAATACATGGCCGGATGTAATCTCATCCTCTACTACACTACATCGTAACCCAGTGAGGGTCATGAACTGTCGGCACATATCTCTAACAGCCATATGAGTGCAAGGTCTATCCAAGGGCAAAGCCGTCAATCGCTCGTACTCCTCCAATGTAGGAGTGTACTCCTAGGTACCAAACCAGAAAACCTGTCTCTCCGGTATCCAATGCTCCAGTATACCCTCTACAAAGCCTGTGGAAACCTGAAACATCAAGAGGGTTATGGAATGCTGTAATAGCTGATCTACGGTCACCCTATCTGTGGGTGACATACTATCATACCAGGATCTCAGACGAGATGCCACCAACACTGGTGGGGTGTGATCTATACGACTAACTGTCGAAGAAGACATTTGTGTAGGCCGTATCATAAGACCATCCAGGGGTCAGTGCTGAATATCTCTAGACATACATATATATATATGCATAACATGATAAATACATGACAAATAATACATGCCAATATGATGTAGGGAATGGAAAACAATACATACATTCCTAAGTACATCATCATCTACATATATCATCTCTGTACAGCTAATAATGCAGGGAAATGGGGCACAGACGCCCTACTACTAATAGAGGCCTATCAAAAGATATAGCGAGAATGGGGCACAACCACCCAATATCTAACAGAGGCCTATCGAAAGAGATAATGAGAATACACATCAGAAGAAGATAATGGTGTCAATATCTACATCATCAATCCTATCCACCTGATGTAACTCCTCCTGAGTCAATGGATCTCTATCAACAGGGATGTTAGGCCTATACAAGGGAGGATCTACACCGGCAAAGCCATATGGGTCACCTGAAGGGCCAATGCCTGAGCTGGAAGGATCAAAAGTATCTGCCTCTAAAGGATCTCTACCCAAGTGCCGGATGATAAAATGTTCTCGGTCTAACTGCCGGGTCAAACGATCAATTTGTGTTAAATGAGTCAGATCTCGGACACAGGTTAGCCAATCTGTCATCATCATGGATTCAGGAACCATATCCCCCATAACCTAAGTGGCGCAAGTTTGGGCTCCAATGGTATGAGGGGACCACCAGTGATGAAATATATCCTGAGTATGTGAATCCTCTGACAAAGTATAACCATCAATCCCCATTAATGGGATGTCATCGTTGGGTGACTGCAACATAGGCCAATAACGCCTGGTAGGAGGCAAGATCGGTACACGAATCTCTCCTGTGGTGCTCCTAATAGAATGCTCTCCTAAATAGAGCTCTCATCCTCTATATGTGAAGAGAGGAATCCTACGGGTGGATATCACGTACTCGACACCAGTCGGGAATCCATCCTCAAATCCAATAGTCAAATGTTCCCCAGAATAGGAAATCTAAGTGGTGACATCAGCTGTCAACAGCTCCAACTATAAGCGACAATGGGTGAAACCCTCAACTACAAGAACCTCCGCCAATATGGAGTGATGCCATCGCCGTCCTCGAGGATAGGTATCTAAACCTAACACACTCATAGGACGTAACCATGGAAACCTCTCATAGGCCCAGAACTGCCAACACAAAGGCAAACATCTGCTGTCAGTCAACACTCTTAACCTATTCATGGGAAATCAAAAGAGAAATACTCACCAGTAGAACGGGTAAAATCCTAGCCAAGCCTTGATCAAGCCCTGCGAACGCATGCGCATTCCCCTGAGGAAATAGGCAAAGGTGTAGAAACCCCAATCATACTCTCCAATATGGTCCACCTCCTGCGTGGCGCTGATCAAAGTGAATGACATCGTAGAAGAGGTATCTGCTATGAAACAACCCTTGATAATCACCAGGAATAATCGCCAAAGAATGCGATCGCTGACTCTCACATCAGCGGGCATGGGCTCACTCAACAGCCCACTCATAGCATCTACGCTTAAAGGACCTGTACGGACGGTCCTACCCTTGAGCGCCTCAGCCGAAACTCCCAATAAGGATCTGACGACAGTCGGGATAATGCTCACCGTACATGGCACTGGTGCCCCTCCAAACTCTATACCAGTGATAAATCGCCAATCCATCGGTGTCATCATCACCTCACAATCTAACAAATAGAGAGACTGAGTCTGGTGAAATTTGCGCTCAGACAATGCCCTAAGGTAACCCCAGGGACAACGACGGGGAAGAATGGAAAAGAATGCCCAAAGCCCCAATCATGCACCATACCTCAATAATCTTGATGTAGAGCCTGATACAGGGAGTATATGTTGAACTAGTTCCTTTGAGAATGTGTAAAGTTGGGAACCTACATCACATACAAATTAATGTCAAAATTCTTGCTCCTCCTCAATAGAAAAAAGGAAGATCAAATCCAGCTTTTACCTCATTTGCATGCAAGTAAACTGAGGGGTGGCGACTCAAATCACCTATAAGATCTGGAATAGCCACCTGAATGCCTAGAAAATCCCTACGGGGAACATGAGCAGCACGAGCTGGAGCCGCTACCGGTACATCCTCCTCCTCATCCTCGACATCTGGTACATCAACCCGAATTAGACGAATCACCGCCTCCGCCAGACGACGAGGCTGTCTAACTGAACGGGGTCGAGGTACTTCAGAAGCCCTCCTCCACACACCTAAAGTGGTCCTACGGGAACTACTCGGCTGATCTGGATCCATAATATATGGAACAAAAGTCTCCAAATCACCTCAAAAATGGTGTGATAAATTTTAACTTGGAGCATTTTTATGCATTTTATGACTATATGCATGCATGCATTACTTTAACATACACCTACAGTAGAGTTAAAAATGCATGTCTACCCAATGCCTAGACTTTTGGAAAATTTTTGCCAGAGTCTCCTTTATAAATAGGACTATCCACATGCACATAGGCATGACTATGTGGTCATTCAGTAGCACACCTACCCACAGTCATAAACATCCTATAATGCATGGAAAAAATTAAAGTCAACAATCCATGACGATAGATTAAATACCAGGATTGCTTTGCTTACTTACCTTTGCTTATTTGTCCTCAAATAGGATAAGAAATAGCAAAAAAATGTATAAATTTGATTGTTTCAAAAGTTAATTTTTTTCATATCATTATGTTCAGTATAGTTTAATACTAACATTTACTATGTTAAACATTTTTTATCAAGACATATGAGCATGCATATTCACTACTATGTGTTTAGACGCATTTTATATAAAAAGTCATTTTTTAACGGATAAAAACTGGGAAAAAAGACATGCATACGTTACCAGGACAGTGTAGAACACTTATACGGTGACAAAATTTGCAAAAAGAAGCCCGAACTCAGCAAATCTGAAGAAGAGCTCTCGGATTTCATGTGCGGCGCAACGTACAATGACTTGAGAAAGTAACTTGTAGCCTTTAAAGCCATCCACGGCTGGTCGTAGGTCCACCTACGGCTACTGTAGGTGTACCTGCGACTCCCCTAGGTGGGGCCCATCCCTCCGACTCGGTCTAGTTCGAGTTGTAAAGGACTTCTCACAAGCTGAAAAGGCCAAATCAGGGATAAAAAAGCTACGCGATTGAGCAGAATAGCCTGAAATCCTAGTTTTCCCAGGCCAAAATTTGGCTTTTCATATCATTCATTGGTATTTGCCCAAACATAGGTTTATTATACCAATGATCATAATTGTTGCAAACTACAATCGGTAATACCTCACAAAGGTCCGATGTCGTTAGTTTGGGGTCGCAACTCTAAAGTACAGATTCCCCGGCTGGGGTGTCACGCATTTTCATCTGTTGATGTACAGATCCCCGACGGGGGTGTCACGCATTTTTATCTATTGATGTACAGATCCCCGGTGGGGGTGTCACACATTTTCATCTGTTGATGTACATGTCAACGAAGGTCAAGCAACCTTGACGTTACTTCAACCGATGTCCGGTAAACCCATCGAAGCATCGGAAGCCATCCAATGATTTTATCCGTTGATGCACACATCAACAAAGGTCAAGTAGCCTTGACATTATCCCTAACAGGGATTTCATCCGTTGATGTATCTTTCAGCGAGCAATCCTAACAACCCAGACTGTTGGCAGTAACTCCGACAGAGCATTCTCATCGGAGAGGACCGATGATGGAATATGTTATACACATCCTCAATAGACAAAACACATCCCCACAGAATCTCTTGTACATGAGAGATACATCTTTATTGAAAGTATGTACCAAGGATTAAGGGTTTTGGTGGTATTCCCAATGTCAACATCCTGAAAGTTCATGGCAGCTTTGGATAACACGTCCAAATAGTTTATCAGGGTGGTCATGAATAACCCTGCTCCCGGTAGAAGTCAAGGGGAGCTGGCAATAATCCCACCATGTTGGAGAACAATCCAACAAACCACACACATTTGCATCATGCTGCTGTACATTGCATCATAATTATCTTGTTACATTTCAAGTGTCTAGTATTCTTTATCCTATCCATTCCATTGCATTGCATGAATATGATAAAGAGGGGCATCTGTAGACACTCGAAATTTTCTGCATACCTGTTACTAACATTGTAGGAGGGCAGAATCGTCTTTTAGAGATAACCCTAGAAGACAACTCAGTGTAATCCTGGAGACAACCCTGGGGTATTTAGTTATTACCATCTCGAAGATAGCCCTAAGACATCCAGCTCAGTCCCGAAAATAACACCGGGAGTTTTAGTTTCAACCTCGAAGATAACCCCGAGGAATGCAGTTCAAATGTCAGAAATCACACCGGAGAAGACCGTTTCATCTCAACGATAACCCTGAGATACTCAGTCTCAGTCCCAAAAACAACACCGGGAGTTTTAGTTTCAACCTCGGAGATAACTGTAACATTCCATAATTTTAAAGTGTGATATTAAATATTTATTGATTTATTTAAGTATTTAATGGATATGTTATTGTTGAATAAATAATTGTTCAATTTGAGTGATGTGGTTTATTTAATTATTTGTTGAATAAATAATTAAATATTAAATATTAAATATTTATTGGCAATATTAAATATTTATTAAATTATATGGCAATTTGAGTTGATGTGATTTAATTAATTATTTGTTGAGTAAATAATTAAGGAGCTAAATAAATTAATTATTATGAGATTTTATAATAATGGAGTTTAATTTAATAAGCTAGAGAGCTTATAATGATTTTAAATAAATAATAATATTTAAATGAGAAATTGTAGTTTGAAATATTAGTTGATTAAATGAAATTATAATTGTAAAAAGAATTATAATTGTTTATGTGTTAAAGTAATTTAATAGATTAATGTTTAATTGATTTATTAATTTAATAAAGGTGTGACTAATAACCTTGCTATAAAGGAGTTATTAAAATAAATTAAAAATGGTTTAATCTAGTTTTGTCAAATATGCCTTATTGTATAATAAGTCTTTAATCTAATAGTGTTTTAGCAAACAAGGTATAAGGATTAATACATTTGTTTTAATTCAATTTACCAAACAAGGAGTAAGGATTAATGGGTTATTTTATTTAGACTAGCCAAACAAGCCTTACGGCTTTTAAATTTCAAAACTTATATAACTGATATATTTATATCAGTACTTATATTATATAATTAATATATTTTATTACTATATACGTTATATTTTATAGTACGTATGTTAGAGTTAGGGACTCAGTTGAACTTTACAGAGAGAAAAGAAGAAGAAGAAGAAAGAAATACAGAGAGAAAACTAGAGAGAATTGAGAGATATTTTAACAGGTTTTGGAGAAAAGCTTGACAATCAAAGAAGATAATATCATCATCTTCCTAATCCAAGGTAGGAGCTCCATCTTTTTCTTTAAAAATTTAGTTTTCTTCTTCTAAAAAGTTCTCTGTGATTTTTATAAAAGATAAATTGTTGTTATTTTTATAATTTGGCATGATTATTGATTATATAGTTGTTTTACGAGTTATATATGATTATAAGATATATTAGTTCATGTATGTACGTATTTTATGAAGAAATTATTTTACAGAGAGTTTTTATTAATGAGTATGGCTTTAGTTAAAATGGAAGTTAAGGTGTAATTAGTTGTTGTATTGATAAATTGATTATAAGAATTGCTAGAGTATGTAACATCATAATCATGATGCCTAGAAGTTACTGTTTTGGTTGAATAACAAAATCACAGTATTGATTTTCATGGAAGATATCAAAAATGGAGTTTTTGACAAAAATATTGAAATTGGGTGTTGAATATTTGATGTTTGTGTTAATTTATGAGTAGAAACATGTTAGAAGTCTTTACTATATGTTTATATGAAGTTTATGTGCAAAATAGAGTGTAACTAGTCTATTAGATTCGAGCTTTTTGGCCAATTTGGCTTTTTCTTTCATGGTTGCCGAAGCTGTCAGTCGACGCTGACAGTTCGCGCCGCGGCGCGGCCCAGCAGTTCATTGATGGCGCCGCAGCGCCATCACCATGACGTAAGCGGCCTGTTGCACAATCACTGCACCGTAGCGCCGACTCAGCGCCGCGGCGCGGCTTGGCAGAACTGTCTGACAGTTTTGTTTAAATGTACAAAACTTGAAAATAAATGTTATGTGTTTATCATAATAATGTTAAATGATAATTTTAGTATGATTAGACTATGAACTATCATGTTATTAAGTATTATCTACTTGAAAAATAATTGATTATGTGAATGGGTAATTCAACCCATATGATGAATGTAATTGTTTATATAAATGTACAATGTTGGTTAGGACTAATTATGTCAATATGACATATGTTTAGGTATCAATTCAAGTGGTAAAAGTGTAGCTTGTGCTAAAGGCAAGTTTCCTAAACCTACCTTTTACATTGAGCAAGTTTCTAAGCCTTAACTTTTGATATTTAGCAAGTTCTTTAGTGTATAAGTTTTCTAATCATTGGTGTTATTGAACTAATTATTGTTTCAATTTCGATTATCATATAATGGTGTAAATTTATTTGGAGCAAGTTATTCTTGTACTTAACTTGTGGTTTAGCATGTACAATTATATACATGTTGTGGATGTTTATTATTCAATTAACCTTGTCTTATTATTGTTCAAGCAAGGTAGGTTATAATTATTCAAATTGTATGCTATTAGATTATCCCTAAAGGATGATGTCAATTTATAAACATCAATTAAACTATAATTATTCCATAGTATACAGTTATGTCGTTTGTAATCAACTAAACCTTAGTTGATTACCGTTGAATTCTAAATTACCCCATGATGTATCCAAACCAAACTCACTTTGGTACGGACTTGTATTCTAAATACTGAGAAGAACAACTCTTTTATAAGAGGTTACGCTTAGCGTTGAAATGGTTGTGCACAATACATTGTACGAAGGGTTGATCCCCCTAAGTACGTGAAGTCCTTATAGTCTTATGACTGTTAAAGTTTAAGTTGAAAAATTACTTATAACTGTGGACATGATTCGTGGTCATTAGACCCTCAGTAAAGATTAAAGCTTTCCAAAAGTTAATAGAATATATTGTTAAATTCTATTGAGCTTAATGTTGACAAATGACGTAAAAGTTTAATGATTTAATTATTGTTATTTCAAGTGGGCCTTGTTTGCTAACTCTTTCCTGTAAAATTTCTTACAGCTAAGGTTGAAACTGGTGATGTACCTAGTACTAGTAAAGGGAAAGGAAAGACGAAGCAATGCTGAAGACTTGCAATAATTGAATAGTTTATTTTCAGACTTGGTTTAAAGATTGTAATGAAGTTTATTTTAATTTTCCGCATGAATGATTGTTTGTAAAGGTTAGTTAACCTGAGAGATTTATTTAAGTTTAATCCTGTATGGGCAGGTTTTGTTATTCAATTTTATTATAATTGGGTAGTTAGAAATGAATGTTTTGATTACGTGAACACCAAACCCTGAGGAAATGAAGTACCGGGATTTGGGGGTGTCACAGGTTGGTATCAAAGCTTTAGGTTATGAACCTTAGGTGGGGGGAAAATGCCTTAGGAAGTAACCTTTGAAAAGATAGTGGAGATAACTCTTATCGAGTTTTAAGAAAGAAGTAATAAAACACTTATGTGCTTATGTGTTTATAACTTATGTGCTCGCGAGTGTCGAGTAGAATGATTAATAACAAAAACTTTAAAATTTTGTTTTCAGGATGACTAATGTCGGAGAATCCAGTCAGGTTAGGGAGGAGGGACCTCAAATGCCTATAGAGGAGGAGCCTCGCGACATTCAGGTAGTTTGGGAACAACTACTGCCACGGGAGTTACCGTTGGTCACAGTAGTTGAAGATAAGGAGAATGATGTGGAGACAGATGAGGAGGATGAGGAAGAAAGGATTCCACTTAACTCGATAACAGGCCGTATTTACGATGAGGTGCATGACCACAACGTGGAATTTCAGGATACAGTTGAGGAATTGCAAGAGATAGTAGCTGAACAACAGACTGCAATGACACAGAAGGACAATGAGATCCTGGATCGTGAAGAACGACTGACTAACGCCGAGGAGAAATTAATATAGACTGAAGGAGAGAAAGAACAATTGATTGAGATGGTTGCTGAACTGGAGAGCAAGCTGAGAGAAGAAGCTGCTAAGAGGGCAAGAGCTGAAGATACATACGAGGAAGCTTATCAACGAACTGGAAGAGCAGCGAGAGACGCGCAGGCAAAAAGGATGAAGATGGAAGAGATGGATAAAGTATTTAACACCGCAATTAATCGAGCTCAAGATCGGGTCATGGGATATCCGATTCAGTTCGAGACACTGCCATCATTCGTGTTAGATCGCAGAACAATGTTTCGAGTCATGGAGGAAGAACGTGATAGGGCTACGAAGTACCTTAATAGATCATCGTAGAAAATGTGTCGGTAATGTACGTAATAAGTATTAAATAATGTGTAAGTCCCTAGTGTTAAGTAACCATGGGATATGATAATAATGATGTTGTCCTGAAACTTTTGTAGTTCAGGAAAGGAATGTAGATAGCAGAGATGCTATTATGTTATGTTTTCAGAAAGTTTATGAATAAATAAATGTTATTATTTTGTTCAAAGTGTTATGTGCTATGTGGGTATTTCTTTTATAGAAGCAAGTTAATTAGAAATACTTAAAGAAGTTGAGTAATGGTCTAATAGATGTTTTATTTTAACAGAAAATGCCTACCAGACGTCAGCCAACACGACAGAGAACCACTGAAGGAACTAACAATAACGACAATGTTGATGCGAATCCCGTTCAACAACTAGTAACACTACTGACAGGAGCGTTGCAGAATCAACCTCAAAACCAAGGTACAACGTTTAAGGAGTTTAAGGTGGTTGGACCACCTGAATTCCGTGGGTCCATGAATCCAGTCGAAGCACAAACCTGGATTATGGAGATAGAGAAGGTGTTCGATGCCGCTAGGGTAGGGGATGACCAGAAGACTGCTTTTGCAACTTTCATGTTGAAAGCAGAAGCTAGTTATTGGTGGCAGGCTAATAAAACTCGTGAAGGGCCAGGAGTGATGACTTGGGATAGGTTCAAGGAGTTGTTTTTCGAGACCTATTTTCTAGAGAGTTCGAAGAGTCAGCTGGAAGTACAGTTTCTAGAACTGAAGCAAGGGACGATGACGGTATCTGAGTATGCCGCAAAATTCAATGAATTGGCGAAGTTTGCGCCATATCAGGTTAGCACAGATGAGCGTAAGGCGAAGAGGTTTGAACAGGGACTGAAGCCATGGTTGTACAGTAAGGTTTCCCTGTTTCAATTGAAGACGTTTGCAGCAGTGATGGAGAAAGCAGTACTCGCTGAAGGTGGAGGCGAGGCGGTGACAAAATTTAACCAGGAACAAAAGAAGAAGAAGAATGAGAATGAGGTGAAGAATGGTGGTAGTAGTAGTGGAAACAACAATAATAACAACAACAACAACAAGAGGAAGTGGAATGGGAGTATGGGTACTGGAAACCAGTAAGGTAACTAGCAGAACAAAAAGTTTGAAGCATGTGCGACATGTGGAAAGTTTCACAAGGGTGCGTGCTTAATGGGAAAACGAGTTTACTACAATTGTGGCCAGGAGGGTCACATCGCCCCAAATTGCACTCAATCAAAGAAGAATGTGTGCTTCACGTGCGGATCCAAGGATCACTTTGCTCGTGAATGTCCTAAGAAGAAGGAGGGAGTGACAACCAGAAGCAAAGGAGATAACAATGGAGGTGCGTGGGCTGTTACAGGACCTGCAGCATCAATCAAACCCACAGCCAAAACCTTTAACATGACTGTGCAAGATGCTGAGCAATCAAAGGATGTAGTTTCAGGTATTATCCGAATCAATGATATTGATGCATATGTATTATTTGATTCGGGTGCTACTTGCTCGTTTATATCTGATGAATTTGCTAAGAGGTTAGAATTGCCTAGAGAAGAACTGAATTTTCCTTTGAACATAAAAATTGCGAATAAGGAAATAATCCCTGTTAGATTCGTATACAAGAACTGTAGGGTGAACATTAAGGAGAATGTCTTGTTGGTAGACTTGATTCCGATTAGACTGGGGGAATTTGATGTAATTTTGGGAATGGACTGGTTGTTCAAGTGCGGAGCGGTAATTGACTGCCAAAAGAAGTGTGTAAACCTTATGACTCCGTCAAAGATAGTATTTTATGGTAGCAAGTCGCCTAGACAAATGAAATGTCTGACGACTATGCAGGCCAAGAAATTGTTGAGTCAAGGTTGTGTGGGCTATTTAGCTTACATAGTCGATACTCAAAAGAAGGGGGTAAAGATGGAAGAAATACCAATAGTGAGGGAATTCGTAGACGTCTTTCAAGAGGATTTGCCAGGACTTCCGCCTGATAGAGAAATTGAGTTCGTGATCGACTTAGTACCGGGAACAGCACCGATATCGAAGGCCCCGTACAGAATGGCTCCGGTAGAAATGAAGGAACTAATGGTTCAGTTGCAAGAGCTGCTGGACAAGAAATATATTTAACCAAGCGTATCGCCGTGGGGAGCACCAGTTTTATTTGTGAAGAAGAAGGACGGGTCAATGCGTCTTTGCATTGATTATAGGGAGTTAAACAAAGTCACTATTAAAAACAAATACCCGTTGCCAAGAATAGATGACTTATTTGATCAACTGAAGGGTGCTAAGAACTTTTCGAAAATAGATTTGAGAAGTGGTTATCACCAATTGAAGGTAAGAAAGGAGGATATACCACGAACGGCATTCAGAACTCGGTATGGACATTACGAGTTTCTGGTGATGTCTTTTGGTTTAACCAATGCACCTGCTGCGTTCATGGATTTGATGAACAGGGTGTTTAAACCATTCCTAGACAAGTTTGTAGTGGTATTCATTGATGACATTCTAGTGTATTCCAAAACTTAAGAAGAACACGTGGAACACTTACGTCTGACATTAGAGACACTAAGAAAGGAAAAACTGTGCGCGAAGTTCTCTAACTGCAAATTTTGGCTCGATCGTGTACAATTTTTGGGGTATGTGATTGACAAAGATGGGATCTCAGTGGATCCGTCGAAAGTGGAAGCAGTAATCAATTGGGAACAACCAAAAACACCGTCGAAAGTGAGGAGTTTCTTGGGACTGGCTGGTTATTATAGAAGATTTATTCAAGATTTTTCTAAGATAGCCACTCCGCTAACAAATATGACAAGAAAAATTGTAAAATTCGTTTGGACGGAGAAGTGCAAAGAGAGTTTCCAAGATTTGAAGAAGAAGTTAAGTGTGGCACCTGTATTGACTTTGCCAGATAATACAGGAAATTTTGTGGTATATAGTGATGCCTCACATAAAGGGTTGGGTTGTGTTCTTATGCAGAACGGCAAAGATATTGCCTATGCATCAAGACAATTGAAGGAGTATGAGAAGGGGTATCCGACTCATGATTTGGAATTGGCTGCAGTGGTGTTTGCTCTAAAAATATGGAGACACTATCTTTATGGAGAGAAATGTGAGATCTACACAGACCACAAAAGTCTGAAGTATATTTTCACTTAGAAGGATTTGAACATGCGTCAAAGAAGGTGGATGGAATTAATAAAAGATTACGATTGTGAGATCTTTTATCATCCAGGTAAAGCGAATGTAGTTGCAGATGCTTTAAGCAGGAAAGGTCGGGAGAAGTTGATGCTGATAACAACTCAAAAGGAGCTCATTTCAGCAATGACAAAATTGGAGTTGGAAATCAAATTTCCAAAAGAATCTGACGAACAACTATTCCAGATAGAAGCTGATCTAACTTTAGTGAACAAAGTGAAAATTGCTCAATTACAAGATGGAGAGTGTGGAAAAATCAAAGAGAATTTGGGTGAAGGCAGAGATGTAAAATATAAGGTCGATACCGAAGGTTTACTACGGTTTGATGGACGAATTTGGGTTCCAGCAGTGCTAGAGCTGAAAGAAGAAATTCTGACTGAAGCTCATAGCTCAAAGTATTCAATTCATCCAGGAAGCACGAAAATATATCAGGATTTGCGCCGACATTTTTGGTGGCCAAATATGAAAAGAGATGTTGTTGAATGCGTAGCGAAATGCTTGACATGTCAGAGAGTAAAAGCCGAACATCAAAGACCCAGCGGATTACTCCAACCGTTAGAAATACCGGAATGGAAGTGGGAACACATCATGATGGATTTTGTGGTGGGTCCTCCAACTACTCAGAGAGGATACGATGCGATTTGGGTAATAGTGGACAGACTGACGAAATCAGCGCACTTTTTACCAATAAAGATTAGATTCAATCTTGATCAATTGGCAAGATTGTACATTAAGGAGATCGTTTCGAGGCATGGAGTGCCAGTATCAATTGTGTCTGATAGAGATCCGCGGTTTACATCAAATTTTTGGAAGAGACTACAAGAATGTATGGGAACACAGTTGCGAATGAGTACGGCTTATCATCCACAAACAGATGGCCAAAGCGAACGAACAATTCTTACATTGGAAGATATGCTAAGAGCATGTGTCATGGACTTTAAAGGAAGCTGGGAAGATCAACTACCATTGGTGGAATTTTCTTATAACAACAGTTATCACGCGAGCATCGGCATGCCACCTTACGAAGCATTGTACGGCAGAAAGTGCAGAACTCCACTGTGTTGGGATGAAGTCGGTGCACGCCAACTGTTAGGACTAGAACTGGTACAACAAACTGCTGAAGTGATCAAACTCATCTGGACAAGATTGGTCGTAGCTCAAGACAGATAAAAAAAGTATGCTGATCAACAAAGACAAGATCGTACATTTGACGTAGGAACTTTTGTATTCTTAAAAGTTTCTCCCTGGAAGGGGAAAATTCGTTTCGTTAAAAAGGGAAAGCTAAGTCCGAGGTTTATTGGACCCTTTGAAGTGCTGCGAAGAGTGGGAGAAGTGGCTTACAAGGTAGCTCTACCTCCAGAGTTGGAAAATATACATAATATTTTTCATATTTCGGTGTTACGACCATATAAACTAGACTACAAACATGTGATTGAGTATGAACCATTGCAGTTCGAGAAAGATTTATCTTATGAAGAGATCCCTGTCCAGATAGTCGACAGGAAAGAACAAGTGCTCACGAATAAAGTGATACCTTTTGTGAAGGTGATATGGAGAAACCACAACGCTGAAGAAGCTACTTGGGAACTCGAAGAGAAAATGTTGAAAGAATACCCTGAGTTATTTGTTTAATCTATGTCTTCGATTCTGGGGACAGAATCTTTGTAAGTAGGGAAGAATGTAACGAATGATTTGTTTGAGTTGTGATTCTGAGGACAGAATCCTTGTAAGGAGGGAATGATGTAACATTCCATAATTTTAAAGTGTGATATTAAATATTTATTGATTTATTTAAGTATTTAATGGATATGTTATTGTTGAATAAATAATTGTTCAATTTGAGTGATGTGGTTTATTTAATTATTTGTTGAATAAATAATTAAATATTAAATATTAAATATTTTTTGGCAATATTAAATATTTATTAAATTATATGACAATTTGAGTTGATGTGATTTAATTAATTATTTGTTGAGTAAATAATTAAGGAGCTAAATAAATTAATTATTATGAGATTTTATAATAATGGAGTTTAATTTAATAAGCTAGAGAGCTTATAATGATTTTAAATAAATAATAATATTTAAATGAGAAATTGTAGTTTGAAATATTAGTTGATTAAATGAAATTATAATTGTAAAAAGAATTATAATTGTTTATGTGTTAAAGTAATTTAATAAATTAATGTTTAATTGATTTATTAATTTAATAAAGGTGTGACTAATAACCTTGCTATAAAGGAGTTATTAAAATAAATTAAAAATAGTTTAATTTAGTTTTGTCAAACATGCCTTATTGTATAATAAGTCTTTAATCTAATAGTGTTTTAGCAAACAAGGTATAAGGATTAATCCATTTGTTTTAATTCAATTTACCAAACAAGGAGTAAGGATTAATGGGTTATTTTATTTAGACTAGCCAAACAAGCCTTATGGCTTTTAAATTTCAAAACTTATATAACTGATATATTTATATCAGTACTTATATTATATAATTAATATATTTTATTACTATATACGTTATATTTTATAGTACGTATGTTAGAGTTAGGGACTCAGTTGAATTTTACAGAGAGAAAAGAAGAAGAAGAAGAAAGAAATACAGAGAGAAAACTAGAGAGAATTGAGAGATATTTTAACAGGTTTTGGAGAAAAGCTTGACAATCAAAGAAGATAATATCATCATCTTCCTAATCCAAGGTAGGAGCTCCATCTTTTTCTTTAAAAATTTAGTTTTCTTCTTCTAAAAAGTCCTCTGTGATTTTTATAAAAGATAAATTGTTGTTATGTTTATAATTTGGCATGATTATTGATTATATGGTTGTTTTACGAGTTATATATGATTATAAGATATATTAGTTCATGTATGTACGTATTTTATGAAGAAAATTTTTTACAAAGAGTTTTTATGAATGAGTATGGCTTTAGTTAAAATGGAAATTAAGGTGTAATTAGTTGTTGTATTGATAAATTGATTATAAGAATTGCTAGAGTATGTAACATCATAATCATGATGCCTAGAAGTTACTGTTTTGGTTGAATAACAAAATCACAGTATTGATTTTCATGGAAGATATCAAAAATGGAGTTTTTGACAAAAATATTGAAATTGGGTGTTGAATATTTGATGTTTGTGTTAATTTATGAGTAGAAACATGTTAGAAGTCTTTACTATATGTTTATATGAAGTTTATGTGCAAAATAGAGTGTAACTAGTCTGTTAGATTCGAGCTTTTTGGCCAATTTGGCTTTTTCTTTCATGGTTGCCGAAGCTGTCAGTCAACGCTGACAGTTCGCGCCGTGGCGCGGCCCAGCAGTTCATTGATGGCGCCGCAGCGCCATCACCATGACGTAAGCGGCCTGTTGCACAATCACTGCGCCGCAGCGCCGGCTCAAAGTATAATCGCTGCGCCGCAGCGTCGACTCAGCGCCGCAGCGCGAGCCACAATACAAACGGTGGCGCCGCGGCGCGGCTTGGCAGAACTGTCTGACAGTTTTGTTTAAATGTACAAAACATGAAAATAAATGTTATGTGTTTATCATAATAATGTTAAATGATAATTTCAGTATGATTAGACTATGAACTATCACGCTATTAAGTATTATCTACTTGAAAAATAATTGATTATGTGAATGGGTAATTCAACCCATATGATGAATGTAATTGTTTATATAAATGTACAATGTTGGTTAGGACTAATTATGTCAATATGACATATGTTTAGGGTATCAATTCAAGTAGTAAAAGTGTAGCTTGTGCTAAAGGCAAGTTTCCTAAACCTACCTTTTACATTGAGCAAGTTTCTAAGCCTTAACTTTTGATATTTAGCAAGTTCTTTATTGTATAAGTTTTCTAATCATTGGTGTTATTGAACTAATTATTGTTTCAATTTCGATTATCATATAATGGTGTAAATTTATTTGGAGCAAGTTATTCTTGTACTTAACTTGTGGTTTAGCATGTACATTTATATACATGTTGTGGATGTTTATTATTCAATTAACCTTGTCTTATTATTGTTCAAGCAAGGTAGGTTATAATTATTCAAATTGTATGCTATTAGATTATCCCTAAAGCATGATGTCAATTTATAAATATCAATTAAACTATGATTATTCCATAGTATACAGTTATGTCGTTTGTAATCAACTAAACCTTAGTTGATTACCGTTGAATTCTAAATTACCCCATGATGTATCCAAACCAAACTCACTTTGGTACGGACTTGTATTCTAAATACTGAGAAGAACAACTCTTTTATAAGAGGTTACGCTTAGCGTTGAAATGGTTGTGCACAATACATTGTACGAAGGGTTGATCCCCTTAAGTACGTGAAGTCCTTATAGTCTTGTGACTGTTAAAGTTTAAGTTGAAAAATTACTTATAACTGTGGACATGATTCGTGGTCATTAGACCCTCAGTAAAGATTAAAGCTTTCCAAAAGTTAATAGAATATATTGTTAAATTCTATTGAGCTTAATGTTGACAAATGATGTAAAAGTTTAATGATTTAATTATTGTTATTTCAAGTGGGCCTTGTTTGCTCACTCTTGCCTGTAAAATTTCTTACAGCTAAGGTTGAAACTGGTGATGTACCTAGTACTAGTAAAGGGAAAGGAAAGACGAAGCAATGCTGAAGACTTGTAATAATTGAATAGTTTATTTTCAGACTTGGTTTAAAGATTGTAATGAAGTTTATTTTAATTTTCCGCATGAATGATTGTTTGTAAAGGTTAGTTAACCTGAGAGATTTATTTATGTTTAATCCTATATGGGCATGTTTTGTTATTCAATTTTATTATAACTGGGTAGTTAGAAATGAATGTTTTGATTACGTGAACACCAAACCCTGAGGAAATGAAGTACCGGGATTTGGTGGTGTCACAATAACCCCGAGGAATGCAGTTCAAATGTCAGAAATCACACCGGAGAAGACCGTTTCATCTCAACGATAACCCTGAGATACTCAGTCTCAGTCCCGAAAATAACACCGAGAAAGATAGTATCAAACTCAGAGACAACCCCGAGGCATGCAATTGCAGTTCCAGAGATAACCTCGAAAATGCTTGTTTCAAACCCATGCGATCAGCTTCAACACTCGACGATAGCCCTGAGGCACTCATTCCCCGAGCCCAGAGATAACCCTGGGAAGTCAGGCATACCTCAGAGATAACCCTGAGGATGGTCAACACCTGTAGCAGCCCAATCTCAAAGATAATCCTGAGCAACGACCGCTAAATCAGCTCAAACCGGAGATAACCCCGCTGAGGGGCAGGATCATAATTTGGCCATCTCAATCCCACATTACACCATTTCAACAACATTCAAACATATATTCTACACAGACATGTCCTACAAGAACCAAGGAGTTCCAATCCCGAGTGACTACTGCACAAGACAGCACACCGGATAGAATTTGAAGCCTGAAGACCAAGGGCATGGTCCCATCTTCCTGACTTCGTACAACCTCTAATCCCATGTCATTGTGTAGCTATCAATAATAGCATGCCATAAAAGGTCTTATACACCTCGATCGGATGCCCATATTGAAGCTCTAAAAGTTCGAACGAACAACACGTTGCACGCATGCACGTACTTCGAGACGACAGGACCCACAGAACTCGGGGCGGCCTGAGCAGCTGCAGGTGCTTCTGCGGCTGTCGTAGGTACACCTGTGGCTCCCCCCTCTATAAATAGAGGGTTTGGGGTGGCCATATTTAAAAGAAAAAAGGCGAGGAAGCCCTGTCAAATTTACTCTGTACACACCCTAAACTGAGTATTTTCTCATTTTAAACACTTGTGAGCTTTTATATTGTTATATTTTTACTGGCGGGAGCCGAGTGTTCATCCATTTAAAGTTATTAAAGTCTTTTTTGGCAGTCCACTGTAAGCCTTCCTACACTTTCTAAAGCCTTTCTCCACTACTGTGCATACACAGTTCTTCACGTTGAGAGTCGTGTAGTGTGTGTATGCTCGAACTTCAGTCCGTATATATATATATATATATATATATATATATATATATATATATATATATATATATATATATATATATATATATATATATATATCCCCGATCACGAATTAACAAAACAAGCCTGGATCGATATATGTCCAGTGCATTTATCGCTTATATATTTCAGTCTGGCGTGGAGTTTACTTCGTGGCCTTTTACCACTTTATTTACATTTTAGTCTGGCCTGGAGTTTACTTTGTGGCCTTTTACTGCTTTATTTACATTTCTGTCAGGCCTGGAGTTTACTTCGTGGCCTTTTACAGCTTTATTTATATTTTGTCCAACCTGGAGTTTACTTCGAGGCGGTTGATCATTTTATTGCTTTATTTATATTTTTTAATCCCCCGTGGAGGTGTTTCGTGGCGGTTGATTGGTTTTTACTGCTTTATTTACATTTCTAATTCCCCATGGAGGTGCTTCGTGGTGGTTTATTGGTTTTACTACTTTATTTACATTTGCAATCCCCCATGGAGGTACTTTGTGGTGGTTGATTATTTGCACACACACACACACACACACACACACACACACATATATATATATATATATATATATATATATATATATATATATATATATATATTTACTGCTTTTAGATATACAACTGTTTACAGCTTTCATACAAATTGCTACATCATGTGAGTCTAGAAATCATGTGATCACAGATTCAGTCTACTGAATCTAGATTCGGTTTCCATGATGGACATTTTCAGCTGTACACGACTTGTAAATTATTCACGGTGTTCGAATTTTCTTAGATGGCTCTCATGCCCGCAAGGAGTTTGACACTGCTATGTATATTATTTTCTCGAAGATGCTTCATATCTCGAAAATAAAAATAATCAACCTGAACACCTAATAAAATGAAAGTATCAAAGGCATCAATTACTATTGAGCACAAGGGTTTGAAAAAACCTCTTTTTATAAAATATCACTGCTATATCTTGTTAAAACTTAATTTTATACAGAAATTCAAACCCTTTGTATATAGGTGCAACGAGGCATAGCACTACTTCCAAATAAATTGCACATTGATCCACACACACACACACATTCATATAACAGTTTAATTGGATTGAAGCTTATTTGAGTTAGCCAAACATGGCCAAGACTCTTTATGTTTTATAACTGCTAAAACTTTAAAAAAAATAACTGATAACCCAACTTAAAGTTCACGTATTCATTAGTTCGGGTTACGCTCAGTATTTTCCTAAAGCTAAGAGTTAGAAAACAGAGAAGAAGAAAAGAAGAGAGAAAGAGAGAAATTGAGAGAGAAAGAGAAGAAATTCTCTGTAAATTGACAAGGTTATGAGAATCAAAGAAGGAAGAAGAAGAAGATTCATATCATCTATTCTATGTTTAAAGAAGAATCAAAGGTAATATTCTAGCTTTTAACTTTAGTTTGTATTTTTTTTTCAAAGTTTTCTCTGTAAATGATTTTGATGAGGGAATTATTAAAAAATGGGTTATATTTGTTATTAATATACATATAATCTATTATAGGTAATCTACAAGCAATTTTAGAATTGACAAATTCATGAAAATCATGTTAAGGATGAAGAGTATGAGTTTTGTTTAATATATATATTTTGGGTCTATTTTGAGACTCAAATTGGTTAGAAGTTTATGTTGTAATTATAAAATTAGTGATGGATTATGTTCATACTATAAGAAATGAAAAGAACGCAAGTTGAACGAATTAATTTGGTTAAGAAACGAATTCGTAGTGAATGAATTTGCTAAACATGTTAAAACATTAAAATAGAATATGAACATGAGTTTTGGGTCAAAATTTAGGATGGTTAGTGTTTCTGTAAATTGTTATAATTCTAATATGTTGTAGTTCTATCAATTACGAATCCATAGAATCAAAAATAGACTAATTTGGATATTTATAGCTTACGTTATGAAGATTAGAAGGAGAAAAAAATCAAAAATCACAAGAACAGTAAACTACAAAATTTGGCTCTGCTAACGGGCACAGCTACGCTATGCCCTAAGTCTTTTGGGACGCAGCTGCCCTCTTGGATGTAGTTGCACTAGTTCCAAGGCTTAATTGGGTGTAGCTACGCTCTAGGTTTGTCTGGTGTGACTGTTTTGACCTCTTGTAGTAAAACAGCCATAACTATTTTATATGAACTCCGATTGAGAAGATTCAAGATGTTCCGGAATGAGGAAGAATAGACCTACAATATTTATTCTTTAAGTTTTTCGATTTGAGATCGGTAACAGGGGTTAAAAAGGCCATTTTTGGGACTGATGTGTATTCGGAGGCAATCGGAGGAAGTTAGGCATGCACGTATACAAGTGTTGTGCTTCTGACGATAAAAGATGTTGTTATAAGTTATAGAACATGAATATTATATAGTATAATGATGGATAACATTAATAAATGATATATTAGATAAGTTGTATAAGCATACTAAGCATACACAAGAGAGACAAATCGAGCATGTGGCGAATGAACGTCGAAACGCCGTAATAAGTGTTAATGAACGTAAAAAGTATTTTAAGTCAAATGAAATGAACATTATAAGTTATAAAATAGGGTTTATATAAAACTAATAAGTAGTTCTAACAAGACTTAAATACTTGAATGAACTTCGAGTGTGACCTAAGAAAAAATATAGTGAGATATAAGTCAAAAGTTAACAAAATCAAATTAAACATTGTGTATTGATTAATAGGAAGGGTTATGAGATGTATAGTAAAGTTTACATTATGACTACTATGCATTGCAATGTGACTAATAGTTGATGTGCATGATTATACAATTGTGTAGGGCACGTGAAGTGCAGATAGCTGTAAGTTGTTAATCTGTTATTGGTAAACAACAATAAAGGCAAGTCTTTCAATTCCTATTTGCTATGTGAACTTGATGATGAACTATTTTAAATCTTTGTTGCAAAGAGCATGATGCGTTATATATATATTGAAAGTATGAAATATTAAAGTCAATTTATGACTACGTTAGTTGAGTAATGAATGCTGATTGAATGAGGAACTCAATCTTTATACATATGAACTGCAACATATATGTTATGTTAGTTTAATTTTTATGAAATGTATGTTTAACATGTTATTATGTGCTACGTGATGCATAAAAACTGTTAGATTTTACTGGGCTGTCGAGCTCAATCTTGCAAATAACCACTTTTACAGGTTAAGGATTCAAGGTAATGATAAGTGTTACTTGAAAGACATGAATCAGATGTAATGCATGAAGATGTATATTCTTTGGGCTGAGTTGTTATTATTTGAACCATGTTTAAGGTTCCAAATAATTAATGATGTTTAATAGATGTTGAGTTATAAAGTTTAAATTTTGTTTGTTGTATAAAAGGGTATTGAAACTAAATGTAAGTTTTATTTATTAACTCTGATAAAGTGAGTAATAAACTAAGTATGATTCAAAGGTAGGTAAAGATAAAGGTTTTGAGAAATGTACTTGATAAATCACAATAATAATATAATAATAAAATGTAAAGTTTGAGTTATCTGATATGTAAAGGTTTTCGGATTGAAATGTAAGATTCTATATATTAACTTTCATGAAGCGAATCATAAAATAACTTGATTCAGAGATGTGTAAATGATAAAGGTTTTGATTCAGGGAATTAAAATAAGAAGACAAAAAAGTTTAAATTATTTTGCATTTTATTAGGTTTAACATTGAATAATGATATAAAATCAGAAGCTAGACGTATTATTAACGACCAAAGTACATAGTTGAATTGTATGAATTTTGGGATCGTTACATGCCCCATGAGTTTTACCCACCTAGAGATCCAATGGTTCGACCTACGGGTTTAGTTCTTGGTTTGGGCTTAATTTTAATTCAATTCGAGCCTAACTTTGGGCTTGAATTAAATTCTTTTTGGGCCTTGATTACATTTGTCATTGGACCTTATTCATCATTCATTTGGGCTTTCCAATTCATTAACTTGGGCTTGACAAAGTCTAAGTCCAATCTCTATTAATCCATTAAGACTTATTCGTATTCCTAGCGTATAATTCTCGTATTCTTCTCGTATAATAGTTCATAAAATATTCGTATTATACGTTGTATTATCTTTCATATTATACTTGTACAAAACCTTATATTATACTCGTATTCTTTCTTGTATACTAACTTTCCTATTATACATAATCATTTTTTGTTCAAACTTTTCACTTTCACTAACATTCTTAATTTAAGTATGCAGGCGAAAAACTGTGTTTGCCATAACTAAATTATTATTGGATAATCAATCTTTACTTAGAATTCTATTATACGTTTTTCCCAGAAATTCAAATATAATTCCCGAGCAGAAATGGATGAATAGTGATTTTTCAAAAATTTCTCGAATTTTTTTATTTTCGTCTTAAAAATTCACACACTTTATTTCTAGGACATAGTCAGAATCATAACCACATTCATTCTAGGTCATAGAATGACCTTCAACATGCTTACTCGTTATAATAAACATATAATCTCATTTTATTCAATATAATCAAATAAAATTAATTTACATTAAAGTTCGATTTTCTCGGTCGTTACAAATGTTAATTCCTTTCATGGTTCACAAGGTCAATTTTAATGACTATATATTATTACCTTATGTTAAGTTAGGGGCACATATACACATAATCCATGTACATTGGGTTAGTCTAAATAATATTTGAATTGAGTTAAAATATAAACTAGTTGGGTACTAACTGAAAGTAGTATGCATACAAGCCAATCATGTATGATGATAAATCATATACTTTGAAATCAATCTTATTTATTTATTAATAAATGAATTATTTATTAAAGACATTTATTATCTACGTGGTGTTGTTTTAATAATATGTGATAAACCCATAATTTTAAACAATGCTTTTAGATTCATGATGAGATCATGCTAATGAGATCTAAATTCTTAGATAGCTTAAAATAAAATGTTCTCAATCAATGGATTACTAAAAAGAGGATTAGTGATTCTGGATAGATTGATACATACGTTACTTGCGCATTGGATGAGAATGATTGATCTCATGATCATTTGTGTAGAGACACTAAAACAAGTATGTAGGTGCTTATTGGAGAATAAGTTCACTGAACGTGACTCGCTAAGGAATACCTAATGGAGTTTTACTTATCTATCAATAGGAATTCCTGTAGTGATATTAGTACAAATGGTCCTTAGACATGAGATCATCATAGTATCTTATGTATAATGAATTATATTTTGACTTATTCCTTAAGACCCTTAGAGTATATCAAAGGGTATGCTTGGGTGTAATAAGTTATATATGAAGATAATAAATGATCAATATAGAATCTATCACTTCTTGTAAAAAAAAGAGAAATGTCTTATGTGATTCGATAAATGACAACCCAAGAATCATTGGTCAAGGTGGAATGAAATTAGAAAGTAGTTTTTAATTTGCATTTATTCAGAGTTGTGCATTTGGGAATCGAAATACATATAATTAAATAAAATAAGACTTGACAGTAATTTTATGTCTTATATTTATTTAAGACATTATATGGTGGAAGGATTGAATTGTACGGTAACAATTAACTCAAAGGTTCTTTTATGATTAATGTTAAAATCTATATTATCTAGAAAGTTATTGATCACTAGGGAGGCTTATCCCTAGTGTAGAATAAATATTATTTATTTAAATAAGCTTAGAATTATTCTAATTGATGTAGTCACAAACGGTTTAATATGGAGAACCTAAAAGGTCACACCATAAAAGGAAGAATAATTATTTAAGAAGTTAATGGTATACTCGTAATAATATGTTAAGTATTTTTAATTTAATCTATGATGATAAAATAAATTAAATAACTTAATATTTATTATTTAATATTTTAGAAATATTAAATATAAATTAATAAGAGGAGTCTTATTAATATTATTACAATTATTATTATTTTTAATTTCTAAAAGAGTTTATGAATTAATTTAATATAAGTACTCTCCTTTATTCCTAATAGGATTAGGAGACAAAATTAGTTAAAGGATGAAAGTCCAATAATAATCTAGAGGGGGGGTTGAATAGATTATTACATGTTAAAAATTATATTAGGCCTTTTTGAATTTTTTTTACTAATCAATTTGCAGTTTTAGAAATTAGCATATAAGATAATAAAAATTCAATCACACAATGCACAAAGATTTATCTAGTTCACAACATATACCCCTTGGTATGTTGCTACGTCCAGTCTCAAGTCCCTACTTGAAACTTGAGATCCTATTACTATCAGTAATAAAAACTCCTTCAATAGGCAGAGAATCCTTTACAAAGTTTTATAGACAAACTTTCAACTATTCCCAACTAATCTATCTTGGACAACAATCTCCCCACTACCTCCTCAAGCTTAGTTGTACTTCTTTTGAGTTTAGTTCTATTCTATGATCTAGTCTTGAAACAACAGTCTCTTCCTCACCTCACAAGTACACTAGAGATCCAACTTCCCGCAGACCTCTCTAAGACTCTGGTCTTGGTCGAAGAATTACTCGTCTTTCTCACAGGTACATAAAAAAAACTAACTCTGACCTTTTCTCTTTTTACAAATGATTTTACAACAATATGCTTCTTAAATAAGCAGATAAGAATTTAGTACAGATTGATACTTCTTAAATAAGCAGATATCAATTAAAGAACAAATTTATAAAAGTTCAAAAACTTTTAATACTTAAAAAATATGCTTCTTAGTAAGTAGATAATAATTTATGTTTAGATCAATTGATGCTTCTAATTAATAAAATATTTAAGTATGCACGGTTATAAAAGTTCAAATAACTTTTATGTTTTCGGGAGATACTTTTTGAATAATCAGATAAGTCAATTTTAACTTTAAATCAAAAGTGCTTCTGTTTAAGCAAATATATAATTTTAATGCAATTTATAAAAAAGTATTAACTCTTTAAAATATAGAGTGTTTTTCTATGGATTTAGCAGGACTGTTTCTCAAATAATCTTTAAAAGTATTATATGAATGATTTTTATGTATCAACACTTGTATATAAAAAGAATCAATCAATTCAAATAATATTTATCAAGTATAATAATTAAATTAGTTAATCACAAACTGATATAGCAAATATTATTGTTTAACTCAGATAATATATAAGAATATTTTATCTATTATGTAAACTTTTATAAATAATGTCACCTAGTACTATAAAGAATCGTACGACTGAGGTGTATCTCCGTAGCCTTGCGACGTCTAAGTACGACAAAATTTATAATTTCACAATTGATATTTATATAAATATTTTCAATAGATCACTATGATTCTCAAATCTAGTTCGTATGACTCCTCTTTTTAGAGGAATATTTCAGTGTCGTTTTGAGCTATCAAGTGTCGCATCTATTTTATGATATTTATATAAATAATGTCAATAAAAGGTTACTGAAGACTATAAGGAATCGTATGGTTCGAAGTTTTATCCGTAAAGGTGTATCTTCGTAGCCTTACGGCACCCAAGTATCCTTTTATTTGACAAATAGATGAAATATAAATATATAAAATTTTGTTTAACAATGTATATTCGTATATCTATATATATATAAAATAAGTAAGAAATAATTCAACAGAAGTTAAACTCAAATGACTTATCTCAATACTTGGACCAATTTTCTCTTCTAAAATAATCAGAACTTTTGTAAGAAGAGATATAAAACTTTTAGAGAGAATGTAGGCAAGGAGAGTATGCTTTGCTTTTCACTAAATTGGTAAAACCCAAATGAATGAAATACTCTCTATTTATAAATTTTTGAAGTTGGGGACAAAAATGTAATTTTTGAAATTTGATTTTGAATGTATGGTTCGGATGAAGTATTTTTGATTTTAACGGTCTAGATGAAAAATAATTTTTACGCAGAAGTACTCATCTTTTCGCCCGGACCAAATTTCATCAACTTAGCAATTAATGAGCAATTTGACCACATGTTGGAGAACACGGTTTTATAAGAAAATGTCAGCTCATGCAGTTTTTAAGTAAGTCCCAAAATGAGTGTCGCAATGCTTTGCCAGTACAAACACTTTACATACACATGCATGATACTTACATTATATTTTATAATGCATGTATGATATATATATATATATATATATATATATATATATATATATATATATATATATATATAGGGAGAGGATCAATAGTAGAACTCTTATGTAATAGAACTCCCTTAAATAATAGAATTGTATCAAAACGACGTAGTTTTGATAAGACGCGGTGACATTTTTGTAAATACCATGCCACTGCGTATTTACAAAAATGCCACCGCGTCTTATCAAAACTACGTCGTTTTGATACAATTCTATTATTTAAGGGAGTTCTACTACTTAAGAGTTCTACTCTTGATCCTTTATATATATATATATATATATATATATATATATATATATATATATATATATATACGGTCCGTCTCTAAAGCGAACCTTAAAGAACGAACCAAAGACGAACCGTCGTCTTTGGTGTCTATGGCGACGGTTCGACCTGTCGCCAAAGACTATATGGCTATGGCGACGGATCGAACCGTCGCCATATACACCAAAGACGACGGTTCGTCTTTGGTTCGCTTTATAAGGTTCGCTTTAGAGCATCTCCGTATATATATATATATATATATATATATATATATATATATATATATATATATATATATATATATATATATATATATATACTTAGTTTACACATATGTTTATATGCTAATGCAATAAAATATTTTTGCCCAACTTTGGTTTGAAAAAGAAATTGGATCTCCTTGCCTTTAATTTTATATGAATCAATTTATTTAACACTTGACATTTAATTTATCAAGGTCAATAAAAATTAATTCAAGTAAAAGTTAGAAAAGTAAATAATTTACAGATTTATTTAATTACTACATACTTGTTATCATCAAAATATATAAAATAAAATAAGACCTATCAAATGAGTTTAATTAATTATCCCTAATATGATTAGGGAGCCCAATTAATTAAAGAAGTTTAATTAAATAAATAATACATTATTTTTATTAAATAGGGTTACCTGATATCTTTATAAGAGGTGTCTTATATCAGATATCAGATATACGTGATTTCAAAAGTTAAAAGAGTACGCCCCCTTTTTCTATAGAGATAGGAAAAACTAGGATTTTAGCCAATACACCATTCTTCTTCCTTGGTGGATCAGCTCTAGAGATCATACACTTGAGTGGCTAACATTGATGAAAGGAAGGAATCTATCCGGAGATTCAAGAAGATCGCGGAGAAGTAGGAGTTGAACTCATACCTATGGAAGCTCGTATCTACAAGGGTATGATTCCATAACTTTTTATTCTTCGTTTTAATTAATAATAAGTATAAATAATGATTCGGGTAATTGATTTGTGAAAATTTTAAAATCTGATTTTATTTTGCTTCCGCTAATTTTATAATTTGATTGTGTCTATGATTTTCACAAAACCTTACAGTGGTATCAGAACCAAACTTTATGCGAATTATTAATTATTTTTATTCCATATATGTATGGGTATGTATTTAGAATAATTTATTGTATAAAATTATTCTTTTATGAAAAAATAAATAAATTTCGCGAAGCCTGTTTTAAAAAACGGTACTGTGATTCGCATGAATAAGCTACAGATTCGATGGCCACCATCCATATTATAAAATAGGGTTTCGTGAACAAGCTTGTTAAAAAATATATCAGCCACGGACTATATATTATATTATATATATATAATCTGATTTACGGTTACTATATATATAATCTGATTAACGCTTAATATTATTATATATATATATATATATATATATATATATATATATATATATATATATATATATATAATATTCTTAATAATTTTATAATTAAAATAAAGAGTTTATTTTAATCTTGAAATTAGATTTCATACAACTTAAAATTGTCCATTAAATGATATTCATATATATATATATTATGATTTTATTCATGAGATGAATATTTTATTTATTAATACATATGATGATATGTATGATAATAAATGGGGCAGATTATGGACTATTGACCAATGCGATTGAATTTATTTTGGTTGGATGATTGAATGAATGAGTTTTATTAAATGGAGTCTGCGTACCTCGTCTTTTCTGATTTTATTCTTGATGTAAATTCTATCTCTCTCCTATGTACTTCCTTTTGACTATTGATCAAGGTTTCTATTTAAATTAAATAAATTAATTGTAATAGGATTAGTTAGAATTTTTTCGAAGAACCGGAGATCAAGGAACAAGGAGCGCTTGAAGACCCGTTTGTAATGGAGCCCGAGTTTAAATGTAATAGTTATATTTAGATGTAATTCTTGCACCCTAGGGTTTGACCTTTTAGTTCACTTGGTAGCTCTAGTGAAGCAAATAAGAATAAAAGTTCATAATCAATCCGGGTAGAATATAGTATTCTATATATGCATGCTAGTATTATATATATATATATATATATATATATATATATATATATGTGTGTGTGTGTGTGTGTGTGTGTGTGTGTGTGTGTGTGTGTGTGTGTGCGCGCACGCGTGCTAAACAAGATGAGACAATTAATAACAAACCCCTCAAAGAAATTATATTATGTCCTAAGCGTTCAAAGATATTTGGAATATCGAACGTCGCCTTCTAGATAAAATTAATAGAGTATTAAATATTTAATATGAGTTTGTTGTGTCACCACAAGGCAAATATTAAGTATTTAAGATGTTAATTTATCACATTTGATGCTTATAAAAAAAATTGTACAATATTATTTTGTTGTGTCACCACAAGGACAATATTTTTCTTTTTTTGAATATATAGAAGTGCTAGGTTAGACTTAACTTAGATAATTTTGATTCAGATGTGCCACCACTTGATCAAAGTAATCCAAGAGGCAAAAGATAAAGAGTTACATGATGACGTAATTGACAAGAAGTTGTCTACCTATTTATTTATATATAGTTTGTTGTGTCATCACAAGGCTATATACATTTGAAATGAGATCCTTATTCTCACTTGCAAATCTTTAATTAGATATTGCCGAATTATATAATGAGGGTAATATAGTTTGAAGAAAATAGTGGGAGATACCAATTTAAAATAAAACCTAATTTATTTTAGTAATTAATTAAATAAATGTTTGCTAAAATATTGCCTTTTTACATACAGAATTTAAAAATATCACATTCTCTAATTTCACTGCGTAGCATACTTGATGCTAACAAACTGACCGGACCAAATTACACGGGCTGGTTAAGGAATCTGAGAATTATTCTCACTGATGAAAAGATTTCTTATACCCTAAACTCGACCGTACCTACAAATGTTGCAGAGATAGCCTCTGAGGAAGAGATTGCTACTTTTAAAAAGTGGCAAGATGATGCATCTGTGGCTCAATACATCATGATTGCATCCACGAGTAACGAGCTTCAGCGTTAGCATAAAATCATGGATGCTGCTACTATGCTGCTGCACCTGCAAGAGCTGTATGGTGAGCAAAGTAGGACTGCTAGATATAAAATATCTAAGGAATTCTTCTAATCTCGGATGACTGAGAGCACTACTGTTGAGACTCATGTCCTAAAGATGATTAATCTGATTGAACGTCTTGGACAGCTTGGGTTCATCATGGATGGGTAGTTGAGTCAAGATTTGATCTTGCAGTCACTCCATGACACCTTCTCAAAATTTCTTGTGAATTTTCACATGAATAAGTTGGACGTCAGCTTGCCTGAGTTACTTAACATGTTGAAAACTGCTGAAGGTCACTTCCCATCCAAGAAGGACCATGTCTTAGTGGTGGATGATTCTTATAAGTAAAGGAAGGGGCCCAAGGTATCTTCTCACAAGAAGAAATCCAAGAAGGTTAACGGTAAGGCGAAAGTGAAGGATCAAACAACCTGATCCAGCTAGCAAATGAATTTGCTTCCATTGCAACAAGTCGGGTCACTAGAAGAGGAACTGCAAGGATTATCTTACGAAGCAAAAGCAGAAGAAGCTTGGGGAAGCTTCGAATCCTAATCAAGGTTTGTTTATGATTGAAATTAATTTTTCTGAAAGTCAATCTTCTACTTGGGTATGAGATACCGGATGTGGTTCTCACATATGTAATAATATACAGGGACTAGTCAAAAGTAGAAAGCTGAGTAAGGATGAGGTCGTCCTACGAATGGGAAATGGAGCAAAGGTTGATGCATTAGCTGTAGGGACTTATTGTTTAGCATTGCCTACGGGCAAGTTCATTTATTTAAATAATTGTTATTTTGTTTCGAATATCATTAGAAATATTATTTCAATTTTTGTATTGGATATTGATGGTTTTGACATTATAATAAAGAACAATAGTTGTTCTATTTATAATAATAATAATGTTTCATATGGTATTGGTAATTTGTGAAATGGACTCTATATACATGACTTGCATGAAAATATACTTCAAATTGAACAAACTAATAAAAGGAAAAGAGATGATGTTAATTATATCTATACGTGGCATTGTAGACTCGGTCATATTAATGAAACAAGATTATCCAAGTTGCATAAGGATGGGCTCTTAGAGCTATCAGATTATGAATCATATCCAACTTGTCAATCTTGTCTCATGGAAATAATAACTAAATCTCCTTTTAGTGGAAAAGGAGAAAGAGTTACAGAGTTGTTAGCGTTCGTACACACAGATGTATGTGGACCTATGACAACGAATGCACGAGAAGGGTATTCTTATTTTATTACATTCACTGACGATCACTCAAGATTTGGATATATGTATTTAATGAAATACAAATCTGAATCATTTAAAAAGTTCAAAGAGTTCAGAAGTGAAGTAGAGAAACAAACGACAAAAGTATTAAGATTCTTCGATCAGATCGAGGTGGTGAATACTTAAGCGGTGAGTTTCTCAATTGTCTCAAAGAAAATTGTATAATCTCATAATGGACTCCACCAAGGATACCACAGTTAAATGGTGTATCTGAAAGGAGAAATCAAACATTGTTGGACATGGTTCGACCCATGATGAGCTTTACCGATCTTCCAGTTTCCTTCTGGGGATATGCCTTAGAATCGGCTGCATACATACTTAACAAGGCACCTACCAAATCTGTCCCTAAGACACCATATGAATTATGGAAATGGAGAAAACCAAATCTTAAGCATGTTAAGACTTGGGGTTGTCCAGCTTATGTCAAAAAGTTTGAAAATGATAAGCTACAGACTAGATCCAACAAGTGTAGATTTGTGGGATACCCTAAAGAAACATCAGGGTATTTTTTCTATCATCCAACTGATCAAAAGATGTTTGTTGCGAAACATGCTACCTTCTTGGAAAAGGAGTTTATCCTTGAAGGGGTCAGTGGGAGTAAGATATATCTTGAAGAGGTTCAAGAACCATAAAATACTATAAATCAAAGTCATGTACCTAACTAAGTGGAAGAACCTATTGTAACACACCCTACTCATAAATTTGGAAGAGTACCGAAGATACCTGATAGGTATGGATTCATCATAGAGGATGACGATGAGGTACACATTATAAATGATGATGATCCATTAAATTATGAACAGGCTATGAGTAGTAAAGACTTAAAGAAGTGGCAAGAAGCCATGAAATCCGAGATGGACTCCATGTATGAAAACCAAGTATAGACTTTGGTTTCACCACCTGAAGGCATTAAGTCTATTGGGTGTAAACGGGTCTTTAAAAGAAAGACTGGAGCAGATGACAAGGTAGACAAAGACAAGGAGTTGACAATGATGAAACATTCTCACCAGTAGCGATGCTCAAGTCCATTCAAATTTTGCTTGAGATTGCAGCTTACCATGACTACAAAATCTTGCAGATGGACATGAAAATGGCTTTCCTCAATGGGAAACTTGAGGAGGATGTGTATATGACACAGCCAGATGGATTTTTTTTAAAGGTTGGAACAAATTAAGTCTGTAAGCTACAACGATCCATTTATAGATTGAAGCAAGCTTCTCGTAAATGGAATATACATTTTGATGAGATAATCAAAGAGTTTGATTTTATGAAAAATAAAGATAAACCATGTGTGTACAAGAAGGTTAGTGGGAGCGCTATTTCATTCCCTGTATTATATGTTGATGATATATTACTGATACGGAATGATATTCCTATGCTACAATCAATTAAAATCTGGTTATCTTAACACTTCACCATGAAGGACTTGGGAGAAATATCCTATATTTTGGGAAGAAATATCTATAGAGATAGATCTAAAAGGATGCTTGGCTTGTCCCAAGAAACGTACATTGAATCGTTGCTAAAGAGGTTTAGCATGGAAGATTCCAAAAGAAGTCTCAAGCCGATGAGCCATGGAATACATCTCTCTAAGAAACAGGCCCTAAAGACACTATCTTGTACGGTATAATATGTAATAGACTGGATGTCACTCATACACTTAATGTAACAAGCAGATATCAGTCGAATCCAGGAGAAGAGCACTGGAAGGCAGTGAAAAATATCCTAAAGTACTTAAGAAGAACTAAGGATGTATTTCTTGTCTACGGTGGATCTGAATTGAAACTAGAGGGCTTTACAGACTCAAGTTTTCAAACGGACCATGATGACAGTAAATCCATTTTGGGGTATGTGTTTACCTTAAATGGTGGCAAAGTGAGTTAGATGAGTTCCAAACAGTAAACAGTTGTTGATTCAATAACAGAGGTAGAGTACATAGCTGCAAGTGAAGCTGTAAAGGAGGCTGTTTGGATGAAGAAGTTCATAACCAAACTTGATGTAGTTCCTAGCATTAGAGGACCAATACATTTATTCTGTGATAACACCGGAGCTGAAAAACGTTATGAACACGAGACATACTTGGCGGTAAAGCGAGTCTATAAGCCACAGTTCCTACTCGATCGAGGATTAAAAATGGACCAATGAATCGAGGATTGAGCTTTCCTCTCTTTCCAAATCTCGTAACTCCTTTCCATGGAGCAACACGTAAGAACACATGATCTCCTACATCAAATTCCACGTCCTTTTGATGAAGATCAGCATAACTCTTTTGTCGATCTTGTGAGGTTTTTATACGTTGTCGGATCGTTTGAATCTTTTATGTAGTCATACGTACCAACTCCGGTCCCAACAACGTTGCTTCACCCACCTCATCCCAGCATACTGGAGAACGACATTTTCTTCCATACAATGCTTCGAATGGAGCCATGCCAATACTTGCTTGATAACTGTTGTTGTAGGAAAACTCCACCAATGGTAAGAACTTGTCCCAACTTCCCTTGAAGTCAAGGACACTGAGTCTTAATAAATCTTCTAGAGTTTGAATAGTCCTCTCTGATTGTCCGTCCGTCTGAGGATGATATGCCGAACTAAATCGTAAATCTGTGCCCATAGCTTTTTGTAAACTAACCCAAAATCGTGAAGTGAATCTTGGGTCTCGATCAGAAACTATGGATACTGGCATACCATGCAGTCTTACAATCTCGTTTATGTACATACGAGCAAGACGTTCAAGTGTATAAGTTTCTTGTATCGGTAAGAAATGAGTAGACTTGGTCAATCTATCAACAATGACCCAAATCGCATCAATACCTTGAGAAACCCTCGGAAGACCGGTAACGAAATCCATGGTAATGTGCTCCCATTTCTATTTTAGAATTTTAAGTGGTTGCAATGGGCCTTTTGGTACTTGATGCTCCGCTTTGACTCGTTGACAAGTTAAACACCTTGAGATAAACAGCGCTATCTCTCTCTTCATATTGCTCCACCAAAATGTATACCGAAGATCATGATACATTTTGGTACTTTCAGGATGGATTGCAAACGGTGTGTTGTGCGCCTCCATCATGATTTCATACTTTAAATTAGGGTTGTTAGGAACACAAAGTCTGGAGTTGATTCAAAGTATTCCTTCTTCATCGATTCTTGCCTCCGGCATAGCACCTTCTTGCACTTTCTTCCTCATACGCATCAGCTCCAGGTCTGTAGCTTGAGCAGCTTTAACTTTATCGATTAAAGTTGGTTCTACTCGTATATTCGTCATCATCACATGGGCCCCTAGAGTCTTTAACTCTATCTCCATCCTTTGTAAGTCACATAAAATGGGCCTTTGTGTTGACAATATCGCACTCGTACTTGCATATGATCTTCTACTCAATGCATCAGCTTCCACGTTCGCTTTTCCAGGATGGTATTGAGTGATATAATCATAATCTTTTAACAGTTCAAGCCAACGTCGTTGTCGCATGTTGAGTTCCTTTTGAGTGAAGAAATATTTGAGGCTTTTATGATCCGTAAAGATCTCCACCTTCTCCCCATACAAGTAATGCCTCCAAATTTTAAGTGCAAAGACAACAGCTGCCAACTCTAGATCATGAGTAGGATAATTCCTCTCATATTCCTTGAGTTGTCTTGATGCATAGGCTATGACTTTTCCATGTTGCATAAGAACGCATCCCAACCCTTTGCTCGAAGCATCACTGTAGATGACAAATCCCTCCGAGCCAGATAGTATTGTTAGAACAGGTGCTGAAATGAGTCTCCTCTTGAGTTCTTGAAAACTCTTTTCACATTCTTCGCTCCAATCTAACTTTATATCTTTCCGAGTCAGCTGAGTTAATGGAGTAGCGATTCGAGAAAATCCTTCCACGAATCTCCAATAATAACCAGCTAAACCAAGAAAGCTACGTACTTCGGTCAATGATTTAGGTTGCTACCAGCTTTGAATAGCTTCAATCTTTGCCGGGTCAACCGATATTCCACGACTTGATACTACGTGCCCAAGGAATGCTACCTCCTCCAACCAGAACTCGCATTTCTTCAACTTGGCATAAAGCTTGTATTCACGAAGCTTTTGGAGTACCAGCCTCAAGTGTTGCTCATGATCTTCACGGCTTTTGGAATAAATAAGGATGTCATCAATAAAGACGACCACAAAGTGATCCAAATATTCCTTGAATACCCGGTTCATCATATCCATGAAGGCAGCAGGAGCATTAGTCAATCCAAAGGACATGACTAGGAATTCATAATGCTCGTACTGAGTTCTGAAAGCCGTCTTTGGAATATCCTCAGTTCTAACCTTCAGCTGATGAT
Source organism: Panax notoginseng (assembly GCA_016801055.1). Classification (NCBI taxonomy): domain Eukaryota; kingdom Viridiplantae; phylum Streptophyta; class Magnoliopsida; order Apiales; family Araliaceae; genus Panax; species Panax notoginseng. The sequence continues at coordinate 118,771,597 of CM029022.1, forward strand.
ATCCAGAATGAAGATCGATCTTTGAAAAGAATTGTGCTCCTTGCAACTGGTCAAACAGGTCATCAATACGTGGCAATGGGTACCTGTTTTTGATGGTGACATGATTCAACTCCTGATAATCAATACAAAGTCGCATACTCCCATCTTTCTTCTTCACGAATAGCACAGGAGCACCCCAAGGAGAAGTACTAGGACGAATAAAGCCAATGTCTAACAATTCCTGCAGTTGGATCTTTAACTCCTGAAGTTCAATAGGAGCCATTCGATATGGGGCTTTGGAAATGGGTTTTGTACCGGGTTCAAGGTCGATACAAAATTCAATTTCACGCTCTGGGGGTAGGCCGGGAAGTTCTTCAGGGAATACGTCAGGGAATTTATTAACAATAGAAATATCATTCAAAACTGACGTATTTTTGTTTAGATCCGTGACATGAGCTAAGAAAGCTTGACATCTATTTTTTAACAAACGGATAGCTTTATGGCTTGAGATGACAGCGATTAATTTTAATGGTTTGGTTGCTTGAATTCGCATAATAGGTCGATTAGGAATATTAAAGCTAACAACCTTACGAAAACAATCAATTTTTGCATGATGAGTAGTTAACCAATCAAACCCTAGAATCACGTCAAATACAAGTATTTTTAATGAAATCAGATCGACAGGTAATGTGTGGGTACCAACTTGAACCAAACAAGACTTATAAACCGTGGATGTAATGAAGGTTTCTCCCAGTGGAGTTTCAACAGATAAATCAAAGTCTAATTTCTCCGAAGTCAAATTTAATCGATGAGCGCAAGTAGGAGAAATAAAAGAATGAGTAGAACCGGTATCAAATAAAGTATAGACTTCGTTAGAGTTTATGATAAGCTTACCCGCGATGACCTCATTCGGGTTCCTTGCTTTCTGGGAGGTCACAACAAACGCTCTCCCTTGCACCACCGATTTTGACTTTTCTGGGACGGCCTTTGGTGTCTCCATCTTCGCTTAACTTGTTTTTGGTAAACGTCAAAATCGACCTAAATGACCTTCTCTTCCACAATTATAACATGCTTTAGACGGCATCGCGCAGTTTGGACTGATGTGCCCCTCCCCTCCGTATTTGAAACATATGATAGGTGGTCGTTCTCCTTCCTTAACAACGGGTGCTGGTGCTGACGTCTTTCCATCATTGTTGAATATCCTCTTCTTGAAATGACCATTCTTATTATTTTGGCCTTGATTACCACCGAAGTGGTTACCATTTCTGGCCTGTTGATTCCCTCCACGCTTGTTGTCACCGCTTTGATGACTGCTCTCACTGGTATTATCATTTTGCCGACTGCTCTCTTTTGGTTGCGTTGACTCGTTATCGCGCTCCACTAACTGAGCCCAATTCACAACATCTGAATACAAACACAGTTTATGAGAAATAAGATGTTGACGTATCTCAGGTTTCAAACCTCGCAAAAATATTCGCGTCATTCGCTCTTTATTATCCACCAAGTGGGACGCAAACCGGGACAACTCAGCAAATTTAGCCTCCTACTGCGACACGGTCATATTATTCTGCTCTAATTTGATGAACTCCATGTCCTTCATGTGACGAACACTTTCGGGAAAGTATTTGTCATTGAACAGCTCTTGGAACTTCTCCCAAGACATCTTCAGTGCGGCAAGTTGAGTACGTTTAATCGATTCCCACCAGTAATCTGTCTCTCTTCGCAACATAAAGGCGACAAAGGGAACCTTTTGCTCCTCGGAGCATCCCAAGACATCAAATATCTTGGTAATCTGCTTTATCCATGTTTCCGCTATAAGTGGTTTTGGCTCTCCCTTAAACTCTGGTGGTCCCAGCTCCTTGAACTGTTTAGCGGTGACCGTTCGAGAGTTTTCAGTGTTTCCACCTATATTTTAGACAGGAGCCACTCTCGCCTGTTGTTGCATGAACTGCATAAAGTTTCTGAACATTCCATCATTCATCATCTGGTCAGTGTTGTTGTTTGCATGAGGATTGTCACCTTCCTGATGCACATTATCCTGATTATTGATATGTGGTGAATCAACAGTCGCCTGTGCTCCATTGCTATTCTGAACATTCTCAGATGCCATTTTCAGATACTGCCACAAAATAAAAGTTAATTGATATGTCATATATTATCCTTATATTATGACCGACCAATTAAATACCATGCAAATAAACTTAGGTAGGTCATACTAGCGAAGGAATTCCCCGTCTCTCCCCTCCTAGTTCTATTCTCACATCTTAGCCAGGGATCATATTCCTAAGCTCTGATACCAACTGTGACGCCCCCAAAATTATGTATACATCACCCATCTTGGGTCGTCAGATGTATGGTACAAAATACAAATATAACTTACTAATACAACTGTCGTGTACAATACGACAAAACATAAACTGTGAGTTTAAATACAAATATTATCTTCTAGAGAGTATTCATACTCAAAAGGAGTCCTTGTTACATTTATTAACACACTATTACATAGTATAGTGAGGACTACTAACTAATACTATCATTCGGACCATCACTCCGTTCCCCGACTTGCCCCACCTACGTTCTCATTTCTTGAAGAGAATAGTGAAAGAAAGGGTGAGCTCAACTAGCCCAGTAAGAAATATTATGACTAAGATAATGCAGAATAAATTATCATTAGCCTTCAACAATGTTAAACTGATAAAATATAATAGACATCAAATTTAACTGCAGCGGAACAAGCAATCCATTAAAAGAGTCAAGTAGAAAATAAACTCTACTATCTTTTATGATTTAAAAGGTTTTTCAACACTGTTATCATTGGGACTCAGCTTAATAAAATAATCCACATCATCGAATCACCCCTACACTACGGCCAACTGTCCATCAATGCATTACGGGCCAATGAGGACTTTTACCACATCATTTGTAACATTACGGTCATGATTATACCTAATAATCCCTTGTCATAATCATACAAAGTCCATCTATGCACTACAGGCCACATATGACTTTTAACATTTTATAAACATGAGGATGATGACAATGATAATAGAACTCAACAAAACAAGTTCAAGAATTAATTTATCCAAGAATTAACAACGTTCAAATTATCAACATGATACTGCTTTGTGGAGTAAAATTCAAGAATGCTTAGAAGAATATTTTCATGAAAAGATACTGGATGAACCGCAATTATCAAGGATATTCCACTAATTTCATGGAGTATAGAAGTTAAAACTTAACCAACTGAGTATAATAAAGAATGGAATAACAAAAGAAATCACCCGGCATACGATAGACCGCACAGACAGGTTATTCCAACAGAATAATAAATAATGAAACCAGGTCCGGCGTAAACGCACAGACAGGATATTTTGACAGAATAATAAATAATAGAACCAGGTCCGGCGTAAATGCACAAACAGGATATTCCGACAGAATAATAAATAATGGAACCAGGTCCGGTGTAAAACACACAGACAGGATGTTCCAACAGAATAATAACAAGACGAAATCAGGTCCGGTGTAAAACACACAGACAGGATGTTCTAACAGAATAATAATAAAAACGGAACCAGGTCCGGTGTAAAACACACAGACAGGATGTTCCAACAGAATAACAGAAGAATGTCACCAAGTATAGGGTAGACCGCGTATACAGGTTATTCCAACAGAATAATAAGAAATGGAATAACAACAGTTCTCTTCATGAATAAGAAAGAATAACACCCCTTACCGTTTTTAAAGAAGAGCTGAAATAAGGAAATAGTTAAGTAGCAGAATACTTTTCTTCTCTCTCTCTATAGTTTCTCTCTATAGTTTCTCTCTCTAGAGTTCAGTGAATTCGTAAGAAATAATGAAGGAATGAGATGCTATTTATAGAAAAATAGAATGCATAGTAACTAATCCATGAACGGTCCAGATTGATTATTTAATCTGACGGTCCATATTTAAAGAAAAATCTTTTAAATAAAATATAATATATTCTATTTATAGAATAACTTTAATAAAGTATTTTGTTTTATATAAAAATATGTTTCTGTTTTATTACGTTAATAATACGAATAAAAAAAACGTCATTATCGCTAAATAATTCATATTATTAACTGGCAATAATTGAATCAAACTGAGTGACTTCTCACATAAGCATTAATAATCAATACTGTGTGCTACTATGCAACCACACGTATTACTGTACTTTTACTACCGAGTAGTTCAACAGTATCAATGGTAAAACTTCCGCCGTTATTTTTAATAAAATATTTTTGTCGTTTTCTCAATCCGATAATAATTCCGTTGTGGGGTCCACCAATGATTGTGCCGTTATACGAATATCCCCTGTTAAAATGAATAATCCCCTACCAATCGAATATTATATAACAACTTGCGTACTTTGCAAAATTTATAAATATTACCCACAACTATAACATTATATCAAATTAACTCCATAATATTCAAAAATGATATTTATAGAAAATTCATCTTTATTTATAAAAGTTGGGCTTTTACACCCTCATCATATTATCTTCTAATTTGCACGTAGCCTCCTCGGCGTTGTGGTTTCGCCAAACTACTTTTACAGAAGATATAACTTTATTTCTCAATATTTACTCTTTCCTATCTATTATTTGGACAAGAATTTCTTTATATGTCAGATTCTTCTCTACTTGAATGGGCTCATAGGATATCACGTGCTTATATTCAGGCTTGTATGGTCTTAACGTGGAAATATGAAATATGTTGTGGATATGTTCCAATTCAGGAGGTAAAGCTACCTTGTACGCCACTTCGCTTACTCGCTTCAATACTTCAAACGGTCTTATGAACCACGGACTCAATTTTCCTTTCTTACCGAATCTTATCTTCACATTCGAGAGAGACATCTTCAAAAACACAAAACTACCAGCTTCAAAAACTCGACTTTAACGGTGCAAATCTGCATATTTCTTCTGTTGATCTTGAGCGCCTACTAATCTGTCTCTTATTGTCTTCACAATGTCTGCCATTTACTAAACTAATTTTGGCCCCAAAAGTCGTCGTTCTCAAACCTCATCCCAACATAACAGTGTTTTGCACTTTCTATCATAGAGGGCTTCGTACGACGACATACCGATACTCGCATGATAACTATTATTATAAGTGAATTCTACTAAGGGTAAGTTATCATCCCAGTTCCCCTTGAAATCCATCACGCAAGCTCTAAGCATGTCTTTTAACATTTGTATGGTTCGCTCACTCTGCCTATCGATTTGGGGATGATAAGCAGTGCTTAGTCTTAATTGTGTTCCTATCCTCTCTTGCAAACTCTTCCAAAAATTTGACATGAAGTGTGGATCTCTATCGGAAACAATTGACACCGGCACTCCATGTCGCAAAACGATTTCCTTTATGTATAACTTCGCTAACTGATTTAAATCCAATTGAATCTTTATTGGTAGAAAATGAGTTGCCTTTGTCAGTCGATCCACAATAACCCAAATAGCATCACAACCCTTCTGTGGTTGGAGGTTCACCACAAAGTCCATCGTAATATGCTCCCATTTCCACTACGATATTTCCAGCGGTTGAAGTAGACCACTCAGCCTTTGGTGATGTTCTTTAACTCATTGACAAGTAAGACATCTACTGACATACTCTGCAACATCTCGTTTTAGATTGGGCCACCAAAAGTGTAGTCAAAGATCCCGGTACATTTTCGTGCCTCCTAGCTGAACAAAATATGTTGTATTATGTGCCTTATGCAAAATCTCCTCTCTAAATTCAGTTACGGCTGGCACCCACACTCGACCTTCGAATCTTAATATATTGTCCTTATCCATTATGAACCTTTTTTCTTCATTTTCTGCTATCCTTTTCTTTATCTTCTTGCACTCTCCATCCTTCTCTTGCGATTCCTTTACTCTATCCAATAACGTCGGACGAGCTTCCATTACAAATAACTTCCCCTCGGGCTTTCTAAGTTCCTGCACTTCTATTTCAAATCTTTCCATTTCTCTTACTAGTTCTTCCTAAGCAGTCGATTTGAGCAAATTCTCCCTTCCTTTCCTACTCAACACGTTGGCTACCATGTTTGCCTTTCTCGGGTGATAAAGAATTTGGCAGTCGTAGTCCTTGATTAATTCTAACCACCTCATTTGTCGCATGTTCAACTCCTTTTGTACGAAGATATATTTCAGACTCTTGTGGTTTGTATATATCTCACATTTCTCTCCATACAAATAATGTCTCCAAATTTTCAACGCAAAAACTATCGCCACTAACTCCAAGTCATAGGTAGGGTATCGCTTCTCGTAATCTTTATATTGTCATGGCGTCGCAATGACCTTGCCATTTTGCATTAGCACACATCCAAGACCTCCGTATGACACATTACTATACACCACAAACCTCCTATATAATCTGGTAATTATAATACAGGCGCCTCGCTCAACCTCTTCTTTAACTCTTTAAAACTTTCTTCTCACTTTTCCATCCATATAACTTCACTTCCTTTCTCGTTAGATTGGTCAACGGGGTTGCTATATTAGAAAAATATTTAATAGTACCCAACTAACCCTAAAAAACTTCTCAACTCTATTGGCGTCTTCGGTTGCTCCCAATTACTCACCGCCTCCACCTTCACAGGATCTACTAAAATTTCATCTTTGTCTATCACATGACCTAAAAATTAGACCTTCTACATCCAAAATGTGTACCTAGAAAATTTTGCGTACATCTTCTCCCTTCTCAGTGCTTCTAATATCATCTTCAGATGTTCGGTGTGTTCTTATATGGTCTTTGAATAAATCAAAATATCGTCAATAAAAACTGCCATGAACTTATCTAAATATGGCTTGAAAACTCGATTAATCAAATCCATAAATGCCGCTGGGGCATTAGTCAACCTGAATAACATCACCAAAAAAACTCGCAGTGTCCATAACGGGTGCGGAACGCCGTCTTTGGTATGTCTCCCTTTCGTACCCTCAACTGATGATATCCCGTTCGTAGGTCTATCTTTGAGAAACACCTTTCTCCCTTTAATTGATCGAAAATGTCGTCTATTTTTGGTAATGGATATCTATTCTTGATCGTCACTCTGTTTAACTCTCGATAGTCGATACAAAGCCTCATCGATCTATCCTTTTTCTTAACAAGCAACACTAGTGCTCCCCAAGGAGACATAATCGGCTGAATATTTCCCTTATCTAGCAATTCTTGCAGTTGTATCATCAACTCCTTCATTTCTACAGGCGCTATACGATATGGGGCTTTCAAAATCGGTGCAGTTCCTGGTACTAAGTCTATCACGAATTTGATTTCTCTGTCTAGCAGAAGGCCGGGCAGATCGTCTGGGAATATGTCTCAAAAAGCTCTCACTACCGATATATTTTTCAGTTCTACTCCCTTTTTCTGAGTATCTGCGATATAGGCTAAATAACCTACACATCCTTTTCTCAACAACTTCTTGGTCTGCATCATCATAAGACAACACGATTGCTTAAGCAATAAGCTATCATAAAACACTACCTTAGACCGATTTGGAGTATGAAGGTTCACACTTTTCTTCTGACAATCAATTATCACAACATGATTATATAACTAGTCAATCACTAATATTACGTCAAATTCTCCCAATCTTATCGGAATCAAGTCTATGCTTAGTTTATGTCCCCTAATTTCGGCACAACAATTTCGGTAAACGAGTTCTACAGGAATTACTTCTTTATTCACAACTTCTATGTTCAAAGGATTCTCTAATCGTTCTTGGGGTAAATTTAATTGACTATCAAATTCTTTAGATACAAAGGAACATGTATGACTCGAATCAAATAATATTTAAGCATTTATATTATTGATTGGGATAATACCTGACACCACATCCTTTGCAATAACTGTGTCCTGGACTATTATGTAAAATATTTTGGCAGTTGATCGGTTTGGTTAAGTTGGTCCACCAATCATTAGCTTGCTGCCTCCTCCTTGATTGTTGCTTCCTTCGTTGCTTCCCTTCTTTGGGCAGTCCTTAATCTGATGCTCTGTCGAGCCACAAGTAAAACATCCTCTGTTCTTCTTCAGTTTCAGGAAGTTTGGCGAAAGATGCCCCTATTGGCCACAGTTGTAACAGATAATGCGCCCCTTCCAACATTCCCCTTGATGACTTTTCCCACATTTTGGACAAGCCTCAGCTCATTTTTTAAATCCTCCACGGTAACTTCTCGCTTGATTATTGATGTTGCTGTTGTTATTATTCCATTTTTGATTTCCCAAGTTACTTCCTTCACTACTGCTTCTTCCATGACTTTCTTTTCCACTATTCTTGTTCTTCTTTTCCTTGTTGTATTGACTCAGAGCCTCACTTCCTCCTTCAGCGACGATGGATTTCTCCAATAATGTAGCGAATGAATCAATTTGAAGAACTGGCACCTTGTTGAATAGCCATGACTTCAGTCCTAGTTCAAAGCGTTGAGATTTCCTTTCTTTTGTGTCTACTTGGTGTGTCGCAAATTGCGCTAATTCTTTGAATTTAGCTGCATACTGCGTCATCGTCATCTCTCCCTGCTTTAGGTCTAAAAACTTAACCTCCATTCGGTTCTACATGCTCTTTGGGAAATAATTCTCGAAGAATAGCGTCTTGAACCTCTCCCATATTATAATTCCTTCTCCCCCTCTTTGTTGATTCGCTTCCCATCAAAAGCTCACTTCGCCCTTCATCATATACATAGCGTATGCAATCTTTTAGTCATTCCCTACACGAATGATGATGAATACTTTCTCCATCTCCTTGATCCAAATTTGTGCCTCGATAGGATCGGTAGTTCCTTTAAATTCCGGAGGTCCTACACCCTTAAAATTTTAAAGTTTATTACAGGAATCGCTTCGGGTTGGTACGCATGGGTTCATTGTTTCTTTCTCGAAGGACTTCTCCTAACAAGTTTGCTAACCATTGGATATGGTCTACTTGATCCCTCTCAATTTTGACCGATTCTTCCAGTGCTGGTAGTCTAAATATGGGCGACATTTTCTAAGAAAATAATTTCATATTATTATCTTATAATATTCTATATGTACTTATTTTTTATGTAACAATCACATAACACATTTGATAAAAACATTTATATTCATATGCTAATTGTGACGCCCTCAAAATTAGGTATACATCACCCATCTTGGGTCGTCAGATACATGGTACAGAAAATTAATACAACTTAGTAATACAACTGTCATATACAATACGACAAAACATAACTGTGAGTTTGAATACAATTATTGTCTACTAGAGACTATACAAACTCAAAAGGAGTCCACATTACAAGTATTGTCACACTATTTAATAGAATAGTGAGGACTACTAATACTATTATATGGTCCATCACTCCGTTCCCCGACTCGTCCCAACTATATTCTCATTTCCTGAAGAGAACAGTCAAAGAAAGGGTGAGCTCAACTAGCCCAGTAAGAAATATTATGACTAAGATAATGTAGAATAAATTATCATTAGCCTTCAACAGTGTTAAACTGATAAAATATAACGAACATCAAGTTTAACTGCAGCGAAACAAGCACTCCATTAAAAGAGTCAAGTAGAGAATAAAATCTACTATCTTCTATGATTTAAAAAGTTTTTCAACACTGTTATAGCTGGGACTCGGCTTAATAAAATAATCCACATCATCGAATCACCCCTGCACTACAGCCAAGGATATTCTTTAGTATCACGACCACAATTATCTATGCACTACGGGCCAAGAATATTTGTGTACTCATTAATGGTCATGATCATGCCAACAACTGTCCATCAATGCACTACGGGCCAATGAGGACTTTTATCACATTATTTGTAACATTACGGTTATGATTATACCGAATAAACCCTGGTCATAATCATACCAAGTCCATCTATGCACTACAGGCCACGGATGACTTTTAATATTTTATAAACATGAGGATGATGACAATGATATAAGAATTCAATAAAACAAGTTCAAGAATTAATTTATCCAAGAATTAACAACGTCCAAATTGTCAACATGATACTGCTTTGTGGAGTAAAATTCAAGAATGCTTAGAAGAATATTTTCATGAAAAGATACTGGATGAATCGCAATTATCAAGGATATTCCACTAATTTCATGGACTATAGAAGTTAAAACTTAACCAACTGAATATAATAAAGAATGGAATAACAAAAGAAATCCCCCGGCATGCGATTGACCGCACAGACAGGTTATTCCAACAGAATAATAAATAATGGAACCAGGTCTGGCATGAACGCACAGACAGGATATTCCGACATAATAATAAATAATGGAACCAGGTCCGGCACAAATGCACAGACAGGATATTCCGACATAATAATAAATAATGGAACTAGGTCTGGTGTAAAATACACAGACATGATGTTCCAACAGAATAATAACAAGACAGAACCAGGTCCGGTGTAAAACACACAGGCGGGAAGTTCCAATAGAATAATAATAAAAATGGAACCAGGTCCGATGTAAAACACACAGACAGGATGTTCCAACAGAATAATAGAAGAATGTCACAAGGTATAGGGTAGACCGCGTATACAGGTTATTCCAACAGAATAATAAGAAATGGAATAACAATAGTTCTCTTCATGAATAAGAAAGAATAGCACCCCTTACCGTTTTAAAGAAGAACTGAAATAAGGAAGTAGTTAAGTAGTATAATACTTTTCTTCTTTCTCTCTATAGTTTCTCTCTATAGTTCAGTGAATTCATAAGAAATAATGAAGGAATGAGCTGCTATTTATAGAAAAATAGAATGCATAGTAACTAATCCATGAACGGTCCAGATTGATTACTTTAATCTGACGGTCCATATTTAAAGAAAAATCTTTTAAATAAAATATAATATATTCTATTTATAGAATAACTTTAATAAAGTATTCTGTTTTATATAAAAAGATGTTTCTGTTTTATTATGTTAATAATACGAATAAAACAAAACTTCATTATCGCTAAGTAATTCATATTATTAACTGACAATAATTGAATCAAACTGAGTGACTTCTCACATAAGCATTAATAATCAATACTGTGTGCTACTATGCAACCACACGTATTACTGTACTTTTACAACCGAGTAGTTCAACAGTATCAATGGTAAAACTTCCGCCGTTATTTTTAATAAAATATTTTTGTCATTTTTTCAATTCGACAATAATTCCGTTGTGGGGTCCACCAATGATTGTGCCGTTGTACGAATATTCCCTGTTAAAACGAATATTCCCCGACCAATCGAATATTATATAACAACTTGCGTACTTTGCAAAATTTATAAATATTACCCACAACTATAACATTATATCAAATTAACTCCATAATATTTAAAAATGATATTTATAGAAAATTCATCTTTATTTATAAAAGTTGGGGTCTTACAACCTCCCCTTCTTATGAAATTTCGCCCTCGAAATTAGGGTACGTACCTGGTATGTCAAAGAGGTAATGATACCTTGATTTCATTTCAGATTCTAACTCCCAAGTCATTTCTTCAACATCGCGGTTTCTCCACAAAACTTTGACTTGAGGTATAACCTTGGAGCGTAGAATATGTTCCGTCTTATCCAAGATTTGAACAGGAACTTCTTCATAAGTCAAATCTTCTGCTATTTCGTCCGGTTCTAACTCAATAATGTCGTTCGGGTCTTCCACATATTTACGTAACATGAATATGTGAAAAACGTTATGAACACGAAACATACTTGGCGGTAAAGCGAGTCTATAAGCCACAGTTCCTACTCGATCGAGGATTAAAAATGGACCGATGAATCAAGGATTGAGCTTTCCTCTCTTTCCAAATCTCGAAACTCCTTTCCATCGAGCAACACGTAAGAACACATGATCTCCTATATCAAATTTCACGTCCTTTCGATGAATATCAGCATAACTCTTTTGTCGATCTTGTGAGGTTTTTATACGTTGTCGGATCGTTTGAATCTTTTCTGTAGCCATACGTACCAACTCCGGTCCCAACAACGTTTCTTCACCCACCTCATCCCAGCATACTGGAGAACAATATTTTCTTCCATACAATGCTTCGAATGGAGCCATGCCAATAATTGCTTGATAACTGTTGTTGTAGGAAAACTCCACCAATGGTAAGAACTTGTCCCAACTTCCCTTGAAATCAAAGACACAGAGTCTTAATAGATCTTCAAGAATTTGAATAGTCCTCTCTGATTATTTATCCGTCTAAGGATGATATACCGAACTAAATCGTAAATCCGTGCCCATAGCTTTTTGTAAACTAACCCCAAATCGTGAAGTAAATCTTGGGTCTCGATCAGAAACTATGGATACTGGCATACCATGAAGTCTCACAGTCTCGTTTATGTACATACGAACAAGATGTTCAAGTGTATAAGTTTCTCGTATCGGTACGAAATGAGCAGACTTGGTCAATCTATCAACAATGACCCAAATCGCATCTATATCTTGAGAAACCTTAGGAAGACCGGTAACGAAATCCATGGTAATGTGCTCCCACTTCCATTATAGAATTTCAAGTGGTTGCAATTGACCTTTTCGTACTTGATGCTCCGCTTTGACTCGTTGACAAGTTAGACACCTTGAGATAAACAGCGCTATCTCTCTCTTTATATTGCTCCACCAATATGTATGACGAAGATCATGATACATTTTGGTACTTCCAGGATGGATTGCAAACGGTGTGTTGTGCGCCTCCATCATGATTTCATACTTTAAATCAGGGTTGTTAGGAACACAAAGTCTGGAGTTGACTCGAAGTATTCCTTCTTCATCGATTCTTGTTTCTGGCATAGCACCTTCTTGCACTTTCTTCCTCATACGCATCAGCTCCAGGTCTGTAGCTTGAGCAGCTTTAACTTTATCGATTAAAGTTGGTTCTACTCGTATATTCGCCATCATCACATGGGTCCCTGAAGTCTTTAACTCTATCTCCATCCTTTGCAAGTCACACAAAATGGGCTTTTGTGTTGACAATTTCGCACTCGTACTTGCATATGATCTTCTACTCAATGCGTCAGTTACCACGTTCGCTTTTCCAGGATGGTATTGAATGGTATGATCATAATCTTTCAATAGTTCAAGCCAACGTCGTTGTCGCATGTTGAGTTCCTTTTGAGTGAAGAAATATTTGAGGCTTTTGTGATCCGTAAAGATCTCCACCTTCTCCCCATACAAGTAATGCCTCCAAATTTTAAGTGCAAAGACAACAGCTGCCAACTCTAGATCATGAGTAGGATAATTCCTCTCATAATCCTTGAGTTGTCTTGATGCATAGGGTATGACTTTTTTATATTGCATGAGAACGCATCCCAACCCTTTGCTCGAAGAATCACTGTAGATGACAAATCCCTCCGAGCCAGATGGTATTGTTAGAACAGGTGCTGAAATGAGTCTCCTCTTGAGTTCTTGAAAACTCTTCTCACATTCTTCGCTCTAACCGAACTTTGTATCTTTTCGAGTCAGCTGAGTTAATGGAGTAGCGATTCGAGAAAATCCTTCCATGAATCTCTAATAATAACCAGCTAAACCAAGAAAGATACGTACTTCGGTCACTGTTTTAGGTTGCTACCAGCTTTGAATAGCTTCAATCTTTGTCGGGTCAACAGATATTCCACGACTTGATACTACGTGCCCAAGGAATGCTACCTCCTCCAGCCAGAACTCTCATTTCTTCAACTTGGCATAAAGCTTGTATTCACGAAGCTTTTGGAGTACCAGCCTCAAGTGTTGCTCATGATCTTCACGGCTTTTGGAATAAATAAGGATGTCATTAATAAAGACGACCACAAAGTGAGCCTAATATTCCTTGAATACCCGGTTCATCATATCCATGAAGGCAGCAGGAGCATTAGTCAATCCAAAGGACATGACTAGGAATTCATAATGTCCGTACCGAGTTCTGAAAGCCGTCTTTGGAATATTCTCAGTTCTAACCTTCAGCTGATGATATTCAAAACGAAGATCGATCTTTGAAAAGAATTGTGCTCCTTGCAACTGGTCAAACAGGTCATCAATACGTGGCAATGGGTACCTATTTTTTATGGTGACATGATTTAACTCCCGATAATCAATACAAAGTCGCATACTTCCATCTTTCTTCTTCACGAATAGAACAGGAGCACCCCAAGGAGAAGTACTAGGATGAATAAAGCCAATGTCTAACAATTCCTGCAGTTGGATCTTTAACTCCTGAAGTTCAATAGGAGCCATTCGATATGGGGCTTTGGAAATGGGTTTTGTACCTGGTTCAAGGTCGATACAAAATTCAATTTCACGTTCTGGTGGTAGGCTAGGAAGTTCTTCAGGGAATACGTCAGGGAATTTATTAACAATAGAAATATCATTCAAAACTGACGTATTTTTGTTTAGATCAGTGACATGAGCTAAGAAAGCTTAACATCCGTTTTTCAATAAACGAATAGCTTTATGGCTTGAGATGACAGCGATTGATTTTAATGGTTTGGTTGCTTGAATTCGCATAATATGCCGATTAGGAATATGAAAGCTTACAACCTTACGAAAACAATCAATTTTTGCATGATGGGTAGTTAACCAATCAATCCCTAGAATCACGTCAAATACAAGTATTTTTATTGAAATAAGATCGACAGGTAATGTGTGGGTACCAACTTGAACCAAACAAGACTTATAAATCATGGATGTAATGAAGGTTTCTCCTAATGGAGTTTCAACAGATAAGTCAAAGTCTAATTTCTCCAGAGTCAAATTTAATCGATGAGCGCAAGTAGGAGAAATAAAAGAGTGGGTAGAACCGGTATCAAATAAAGTATAGACTTCGTTAGAGTTTATGATAAGCTTACCCGTGACGACCTCATTCGGGTTCCTTGCTTTCTGGGAGGTCACAACAAACGCTCTCAATTGCATTACCGATTTTGACTTTTCTGGGACGGCCTTTGGTGCCTCCATCCTAGCTAAACTTGTTTTTGGTAAACGACAAAATCGAGCTAAATGACCTTCTCTTCCACAATTATAACATGCTTTAGACAGCATCGCGTAGTTTGGACTGATGTGCCCCTCCCCTCCGCATTTGAAACATATGATAGGTGGTCGTTCTCCTTTCTTAACAACGGGTGCTGGTGCTGTCGTCTTTCCATCATTGTTGAATCTCCTCTTCTTGAAATGACCATTTTTATTGTTTTGGCCCTGATTACCACCGAAGTGGTAACCATTTCTGGCCTGTTGATTCCCTCCACGCTTTTTGTCACTGTTTCGATGACTGCTCTCACTGGTATTATCATTTTGTCGACTGCTCTCTTTTCGTTGCGTTGACTCGTTATCGCACTCCACTAACTGAGCCCTATTCACAACATCTGAATACAAACACAGTTTATGAGAAATAAGATGTTGACGTATCTTAGGTTTCAAACCTCGCAAAAACATTCGCGTCATTCGCTCTTCATTATCCACCAAGTGGGACGCAAACCGGGACAACTCAGCAAATTTAGCCTCATACTGCGACACGGTCATATTATTCTGCTCCAATTTGATGAAATCCACCTCCTTCATGGGTCGAACACTTTCGGGAAAGTATTTGTCATTGAACAGCTCTTGGAACTTCTCCCAAGACATCTTCAGTGCGGCAGGTTGAGTACACTTAATCGATTACCACCAGTAATCTGCCTCTCCTCGCAACATAAAGGCGGCAAAGGGAACCTTTTGCTCCTCGGAGCATCCCAAGACATCAAATATCTTGGTGATCTGCTTTATCCATGTTTCCGCTATAAGTGGTTTTGGCTCTCCCTTAAACTCCGGTGGTCCCAGCTCCTTGAACTGTTTAGCGGTGACCGTCCGAGAGTTTTCAGCGTTTACACCTACATTTTGGACAAGAGTCGCTCTCACCTGCTGTTGCATGAACTGCATAAAGCTTCTGAGCATTCCATCATTCATCATCTGGTCAGTGTTGTTGTTTGCCTGAGGATTGTCACCTTCCTGATGCACATTATCCTGATTATTGATATGTGGTGAATCAACAGTCGCCTGTGCTCCATTGCTATTCTCAACATTCTCAGATGCCATTTTCAGATACTACCACAAAACAAAAGTTAATTGATATGTCATATATTATCCTTACATTCTGACCGACCAATTAAATACCATGCAAATAAACTTAGGTAAGTCATACTAACGAAGGAATTCCCCGTCTCTCCCCTCCTAGTTCTATTCTCACATCTTAGCCAGGGATCATATCCCTAAGCATTGATACCAACTGTGACACCCCCAAAATTAGGTATACATCACCCATCTTGGGTCGTCAGATGTATGGTACAGAATACAAATACAACTTACTAATACAACTATCGTGTACAATACGACAAAACATAACTGTGAGTTTGAATACAATTATTGTCTACTAGAGACTATACAAACTCAAAAAGAGTCCTCATTATAATTATTGTCACACTATTTAATCGAATAGTGAGGACTACTAATACTATCATCTGGTCCATCACTCCGTTCCCCGACTCGTCCCAGCTATATTCTCATTTCCTGAAGCTAACAGTGAAAGAAAGGGTGAGCTCAACTAGCCCAGTAAGAAATATTATGACTAAGATAATGCAGAATAAATTATCATTAGCCTTCAACAGTGTTAAACTGATAAAATATAACGAACATCAAGTTTAACTGCAGCGGAACAAGCAATCCATTAAAAGAGTCAAGTAGAGAATAAAATCTACTATCTTCTATGATTTAAAAGGTTTTTCAACACTGTTATCGCTGGGACTCAACTTAATAAAATAATCCACATCATTGAATCACCCCTGCACTACGGCCAAGGATATTCTTTAGTATCACGACCACACTTATCCATGGACTACGGGCCAAGAATATTTGTGTACTCATGAATGGTCATGATCATGCCAACAACTGTCCATCAATGCACTACGGGCCAATGAAGACTTTTACCATATCATTTGTAACATTACGGTCATGATTATACCGAATAAACCCTGGTCATAATCATACCAAGTCCATCTATGCACTACAGGCCACAGATGACTTTCAATATTTTATAAACATGAGGATGATGACAATGATATAAGAATTCAATAAAACAAGTTCAAGAATTAATTTATCCAAGAATTAACAACGTCCAAATTGTCAACATGATACTGCTTTGTGGAGTAAAATTCAAGAATGCTTAGAAGAATATTTTCATGAAAAGATACTGGATGAACTGCAATTATCAAGGATATTCCACTAATTTCATGGAGTATAGAAGTTAAAACTTAACCAACTGAGTATAATAAAGAATGGAATAACAAAAGAAATCCCTCGGCATGCGATAGACCGCACAGACAGGTTATTCCAACAGAATAATAAATAATAGAATCAGGTCCGGCATAAATGCACAGACAGGATATTCCGACAGAATAATAAATAATGGAACCAGGTCCGGCGTAAACGCACAGACAGGATATTCCGACAGAATAATAAATAATGAAACCAGGTCCGGTGTAAAATACACAGACATGATGTTCCAACAGAATAATAACAAGACGGAACCAGGTCTGGTGTAAAACACACAGACAGGATGTTCCAACAGAATAATAATAAAAACGGAACCTAGTCCGGTGTAAAACACACAGACATGATGTTCCAACAGAATAATAGAAGAATGTCACCAAGTATAGGGTAGACCGCATATACAGGTTATTCCAACAGAATAATAAGAAATGGAATAACAACAGTTCTCTTCATAAATAAGAAAGAATAACACCCCTTACCGTTTTAAAGAAGAACTGAAATAAGGAAGTAGTTAAGTAGCAGAATACTTTTCTTCTCTCTCTCTAAAGTTTCTCTCTCTAGAGTACAGTGAATTTGTAAAAAATAATGAAGGAATAAGCTGCTATTTATAGAAAAATAGAATGCATAGTAACTAATACATGAACGGTCCAGATTGATTACTTTAATCTGACGGTCCATATTTAAAGAAAAATCTTTTAAATAAAATATAATATATTCTATTTATAGAATAACTTTAATAAAGTATTCTGTTTTATATAAAAAGATGTTTCTGTTTTATTACGTTAATAATACGAATAAAACAAAACTTCATTATCGCTAAATAATTCATATTATTAACTGACAATAATTGAATCAAACTGAGTGACTTCTCACATAAGCATTAATAATCAATACAGTGTGCTACTATGCAACCACACGTATTACTGTACTTTTACTACCGAGTAGTTCAACAGTATCAATGGTAAAACTTCCGCCGTTATTTTTAATAAAATATTTTTGTCGTTTTCTCAATCCGACAATAATTTCGTTGTGGGGTCCACCAATGATTGTGTCGTTGTACGAATATTCCCTGTTAAAATGAATATTCCCCGACCAATCGAATATTATATAACAACTTGCGTACTTTGCAAAATTTATGAATATTACCCACAACTATAACATTATATCAAATTAACTCCATAATATTCAAAAATGATATTTATAGAAAATTCATATTTATTTATAAAAGTTGGCGTCTTACACTAATAATTAGTACATCAGGTGTGATCAACCTATAACATACTTCTATAAATGATACCATCTATCCCCTATTATATCAAAAGGTGGGGAATACCAACACACTATCCCTCTAACAAAACATGGGGTTTATATAAACTATCTCGTATCTTACACAAAAGATCAAGATCACACATACTAGTACATACATACATATAACTACAACTACTAGACTCCTAATAAATAACCATCAACCCAGCATCCCACGCTCTACAGCGCTCTTATACTTTAACTGTCCCATATTTTCCATCAAATCTCTAGTCAAGGTGTAATGGGTCTATCCTTGCTTTGCCGGATAGTGGTACACGCCATCAATCCGTCGGTCCATCACTGTGCGAAATGCATAGCTCATCTTTTTCATCTTCCTCCTCTTGCACCTTACCTCATCCTCTAAGTCTTCAGCTCTATCATGAGCTTCTTCCCATAATTCTTCAAAATGAATCCTATCCATAACTTCTAACTCAAGCTATATCCTAAGGGCCTTTTTCCTAGTCTTCTCACTCAGTTCCTTCTGCTCTAACTGTTCTAGCTTAACTATTAACTCTATATTTCTGGATAATAAACAGTGCACAAGGGTTCCTAGGTGTATACCCGCTTCCTTGCGATATGCAATCTCTACTTCCAGCTCCTGCATCTTAATCTATGTATCTTATGCTTCAGTCTTCAGTTCCTGCATCTCGACTTGCCTCTCATAGGCCTCAGTCTCTAACTCCTGAACCCTGCTTCCTAACACCAGGATTTATTCCTCGTATTCTCCCAGCATCTGATCCTCGAATGTGGTCCCATCGTGTGGTACCCCGTCAAAATCTTCCACGGGCTCATCCTCCATGGGTTCTTCTTCCGGGTCGTATTCTACTTCCTCGTCCCCCTCATCTTCGATAGGGACCACTGCCGAGATGGGTTCAACTATCAAGGGTGCTTCATATACCATGTGTATGTCATGTGGTTCCTCCTCCCTAACTCTACTGGGTTCTCCTGTTTTAAGCATCCTACAACCATAAACATAAAACAAACAAACAACAACTTCATTTGTACTTCACAATAAAATATAAATTCATTGTATGGAATGAAAATATATTTCATAATGCTACTAACATTCTAGGAAAACTCTACATGAGTTTTATCTCCTTCTATTTTCCTAAATTCTCTCTAAGGTTATAATCTAAGGATTCGCGCTCCTAAGGTTTATAACCTAAAGTTTTGATACTAACACGTGACACCCCCAAATTCTGATACCTTTATCTCGAATCTAGTACTTCACGTTCTAATATACCAATAACTTAAACAACAGAATAATAAAATAATTTACATTGATATAATATAAATATTCTCGTCCCAAGTCTCACAACCTTTACTAACATATTACACAATTTCATCCAATTATAACTTATTACATAATACTAATTAAGTCTTATTACAATATGATAATTAAAGTTCTAACATAAAAGAACAAGCTACTCCTTAGCCTTGCCCTTTTCTTTTATCCTTGCCTGATGTTTCACCACAGTTTGTCTTAACTAAAATGTTTAAGGAAGCAAGAATGAACAATAAAATATCCCAACAAGTAATATTACAATAAGGGTGAACATGTATAGATATCAAGATAATAATCTTAAAGGTATAATGATAAAGGATAGCTTGAGAGTTTAATGAATAATGTTGTAATCAAAGAAGTATCAACAGTTCCAAATCTGTCCTTCAAATTGAAAGAAGAGTCACTATGGTTCGAAAGATTATTAACAGAATCCAAAGGTTTCAACGTTTAAAGTTAAAGAATACTAAACACTGAGTAGTCACTATGGACCCAGAACTTCTGCTAGAATTAATAGTATTTCACTGACAATTCAATATAAACAAGTATAACAGGTGATCAGCCTAAAGTACCCTACATTATGCATAACATTTAAACATGATGTTCATGCATGTGTTGGTTTCCCAACAAAATATATATCCCCTTTTATGAGGGTTGTTCATCTCAGCAGATTATAAAAGTTCACACCAAGGCAATTGGTTTGGATAGCTTTTTAACACATGATATTAGTCTAGCCGAATCAAATGTCTTAGACAGCTTTCACAATGAATTTAGGAACAATTTATAAGTTCAACACTCATAACATAATTCAAAGAAGATAATTTAAATCAAATTTTAGAATATGAATAATAATTTATACAAGTATAGATATTTGCTCAATGTATATATGGTTGATATAACAACAATTTGAAACTTGCACAATGTCCAAAGTTGTGTAAGTTAGGGAACTTGCATTCAATATGAGAATCAAATGAAGTTATAAAACTTGCGTAATCATATATTCCTTGCATAAAGTAAATGCATAGGTTTGGATACTTGCCTTTAGCGTAGATTACAGTTCTATAACTTACATCATTTCAAGGTCCTATAGTATCATAGTTATGCATATGTACACGTTCATTAGTTATACATCATTGATATATACACCAACAACCCCACTTATCTAACATACACATGTATAGTCATGTTTGTTATATTCATACATTCAGTTATATATTCAACATATAGTCAAATCACATAGTTGCTTAATTAACATTATTTTTGCTTTTGAAAACTTCATTTAGAAACATTTTAGAAACTTTTGAAATCTTGATTCTATATGACCACTACACAATTTAACACTTAACACGTCACTTAAACTCTGTTTTATAACTTAGGATATTAATATAAACATGCTTCAAGGTTTAGATTATAGTTTAAAATAGTCAGTCAAAACTGGTATGCTGCACGGCCGCGCTGCATTATGATCTGGGAGTGGCGCGGCCGCGCTGCTCCTTGGTCAGACGAGAGTTGAGTTTTAGTTTCCTTCATTAAATCTTACTTTTTAGCATACCATGACACTGAGACATATCATATACGCATGCTCAGAGGTCTTGGGCTAAGTTTTGTCTCTCCTAAAATCATTTCAAGTTCACTTTCACACATTATGGTTTTATTTGGAAAATTTCTATTTAACAAAGCTAATTAGGTTCATTTCACCAAGGCTAACTATGATAATCCTTAAACCACATAATGAGGCTAATAACACACATGCTTTAAGTTATTCAACTCATCGATTCAAAGTTAACATAACTTTGCTCTTGAAATTTGTTGTAAATCATGCTTGAGTGTTTCAGACCATGCCTAACTAGATGAGTGATCTTCAATCCTATTTTAAGGCATAATAGGTCTTATTATGCTTGCACATAAGGTCAAAATAGTTTCCAAGAGGTTTATGTTCAAATCTCCTAAGGTTTCATTGAAAAATTAATACTAAACTATGCTAAGGTATCATGTCATATGCAAAACATCTTAAAGTTACATATCAAAAATATAAAGAGTCCTAACATGTCATTTTATGAGATCAAAAATATAATTAACACAATGCTCATCAATGCTTGTTTTCAAAATTCTAAGTTTACTTTTAAAGTTACTCTAAACTGAGCTGATGATCCCTATTATATCCAAAGCAACTTTGAATCACATATTAAACCCATTTATAGGCATAAATAAGTTAAACACACATGTTCATATTATCATATGGCAATAAAAACCATTTTCAAAGACTGGCAACCGGCGTTGCCGTGCTGGTTTGTACTGAGGAAGTGGCGTGGCCGCGCCACTTCGGACAGTTTCAATAATATGACTATTCTTCTGTAGAATCCCAGAACATACAACTTTTAACTAATCAATTTGAAACTCAGACCAACCATGTTGTGGCCATAATATACATATAACTAAGATAATATCTTGATACCCATTTTCCAATTCAATTTACTAGTAGTTCATGCAAATTCATAAGAGTCTTTTGAAATCAAGAAAAAATTAGTAATGTTAGCTTCTTAAGACTGAATTACTAACTTCTTACTTCCAAATACTGATTACTCACTCAATTTAGCAACTCACTCTCTATTTTGGATTATCAAAAGATTTAGCAGCTTGAAGAATGAAGGGGGTGATAAGTGCATAAAATTCATGATTTTTTATTCCTTTACATTTAGTTTTATTGCATGTTATGTGATGTAAATAGACTTATTAATGTGTTTATTGATTTCAGGAGTAATTGGAGATGGTAAGATAAAAACGAAGCTAAAAGGCCAAATTGTTGCTGATCAAGGTCAGGTGCGGCCGCGCCTATTCCTATTACAAAAGCAGCGCGTCCGTACTGCTGCATAATCTCATAAAACTGGCACCCCGCCCCGGCGGACATTTTGGCTTGGAAAACCCCGCCCTGACTGGTAACTCTCTGTCCAAAGCCGGCCAACATGTTTAGAAGTCGCCCCGGCCAGCTCCTCTCTGTCAAAGCACACCCCAGCGAGCCCAACAAGTATAAAATCTCTGCCCCATCAAGAGTTGGGAGCGGCCGCGCCGTTCCCAAGTATAAATAGGGCACGGCCGCCCTAGGTCAGGAAAGCTGAAGGATTTTTTAAAACTTTTGAAGAGCAGATTCTTACAAACTTCTACATGGAATTGGATTAATGCTTCTATTAGACTTAGGATATCTTTAGATTGAGATTCACTTTCTATATTGGATTCTATTTCTTTATGAAAACTAGTTATGTTTTGTAATTTCTTTTAGGATTTGACTTTCTAGTTCTCATACGATTTAGAGATTTATCTAGCACTATAAATATATGGTATTGCTGGGAAATTCAGGAATTTAATAATCAGCCCTCCTCTATACCATTGAAGTGCAGATTCAGAAGCATGCCAGGCTAGATTCCTCTATTCAATTCTAAAGGGGTGTGGGACCTTCTTTAAAAGTAATTGATTAATCGAGTAATATTATTTATTCCTTCTTACATGAGATTTATTCTGATCATCTATTTGAACTTCTTGAATGCTATGCTATCTGATTAATTTGATGTGGCCAATTAGATTATTTTGATAAATATCATCTACTAGATTAAGATATATATTAAGAATACGATATATGTCTAATCATAAGTAGTAATTAATGATGTTAGTTCCCGCGGCACACAATAGATCTAAGGGGGGGTTGAATAGATCATTTTTAAAACTTTTTGTTTTTCTTTGATCTTGTTAAGTGAGTAACAAATAATGAATGGAAGAATTAATTCATGCACAACAGAATAGATTAAGATCCCCTTCAATAATATAACGTTAAACACAGTTTTAAAGTTGAGTTCATTGTAAGTAGATATAATAGTTATAGTACTAAATGTAGCTGACATAAAGTAAATGACACTAGAGGTTTTAAGTGATTCGGAGACTAAAAGCTCATAATCCACTCTTATGCTTCCACAAGTAGGGATTCTACTAAGGATTTAATCACTTTCGAATCACTAAGATTCCTTCAAGACCAGGAGCCTTGGAACGCTAGTTCACTAAGAACTCTTTAAGCCAAGCAGACTTGGAAACTATAGACTAAGCCCAGCAGACTTAGAATCTCTTGTACCTTCTGGTACTCAGCAAGCCCAACAGACTTGACTTTGGTTTAGTCACTAAGATAAGGACCTTATAGGCCCTGGTTGCTTGAATGTTTGTTTGCTATTGTTGTTGAACTACTAAGATGACATTTAGCTTGTTCGTCTTCTGGTACTTAGCAGCTCTTTGTGATCGTGTGACATTCAACATTAGTACTTGATCACATCTAATGGACAGCTAAGATGTACGTTCGGCTTAACATCTTGTTGATACTTAGCAGTCTGACTCATCCCTTGGTGCTGCTGTTCTTTGTTGTTGATGTTAATCTTTATCTGATATTCAACATTTCACATTATCACCATTGAGGTACTGCTAAGTCTTTGCATATCAGCTTGACTTATTTGGGTACTTAGCAGTCCTTGAACACTAGTTGTCTTGTGCACAAATTCGGCTCTATATCTTCTTCTCTTTAGCTCAGTGTGTTCATGGTGAAACGTAGAGTGGTTCAAGTATTCTACTTTCTAATCTTCAACTCTAGTTGTTATCTTCTTAGCCTTCTGACTCTCAGAATAGATGTCACTTCGTTGTCATACTCCTTTGTATTGAGTGAAGCTTTTTCATTGTAAGACTCTCATTAGTTGTGCTTCACTCTTCTGTGGTGGTCTCACTCTCACTGAGACCTTTTCTCTGTTAAGCTCTATATGACTTACTTTTTCTCAAGTTAACAACTCTACCTTCTTTGAAGCTTCAGCTCTTTATAGATTCATCTATCATCTTCTCGTTGGAACATAGCCATTGGGAGTCTTCCGTTGAAGAGCTTTTCTTTAAAGAAATTAATGCTTTAGATATTCTGAAATCTTTGATGTAGACATACTAGGTTGATGTTATAACTCCTTTTTGACTTTCCTGATACATATGTCTGCTTTGCCACCTAACACTTCTGAAACGTCACTTTCAGCAGACTAGTAGGTAGTCACCCTTTTCTTTTGTTTCCTTGATTTACATCAAGGATGTTTAGAGAGTATATCGGGATAATCAATTCACAACGTTCGAATGTCAATCTTCTTTGTTTAGACATTCTCACTCATCAGAAAAATGCCCTCTAATATTCTGATGTTGACCTTTATGAACTCTACGATTCTGGTGTTGATGTCCATGTACTTGGTCATAGCTTGTTTGTGGAAAACGTAAGGTAACTTAACCTTGACATCTCTTATGACTCTGAGAGTTCTCAACGTTGTACCATCTTGTACTTAGCTCTTACAGTTTGATCTACGATCATGTTTATCTT
This sequence comes from Panax notoginseng, assembly GCA_016801055.1. Lineage (NCBI taxonomy): Eukaryota > Viridiplantae > Streptophyta > Magnoliopsida > Apiales > Araliaceae > Panax > Panax notoginseng. Next base: position 118,796,804 of record CM029022.1, read on the forward strand.
ACCTAGCTTCAAGAACTAATAAATTGGCTGACTGCTTTAGTTGTTTGGTCTGTATGTGTCTTTTGATTAGTCATGCTCATCTTCCTTAACTTTTTTCCCTGTGATATCTTGTTCATTCTTTATGGTGAAGCTGAGCATAGACAGTCCTCTTCGTCCGTCCTCTGTGTAATGCCCGAGAAAATTGGATTTTTATGAGAATTAAATTTTTATTTGATTATGTCAATTAAATTAATTTAATTGATTATTTATGCGAGTAAGCTATATGAAGGTCGTTCTATGACCTAGAATGTGCGAATGTGGTCAGTATTCTAGCTATGTGCTAGAATCAATTGTTTTGAATTTCCAAAATAAAAATAAAAGTTTTTCGAGAAATTTTCGTAAAAATACTATTCATCCATTTTTGCTCGGAAATTAAGTTTGAAATTCGAAGAAACGCGTAATGATAGAATATGAAGATATGATGGAATATTTCATAATATTTCGGTCATGGCAAAAACAAAGTTTTCGCCTGCGGACTTAAAACCTAAGGGTTGGTAAAAGTGATTTTTGAAAGGGAAACGAAATGCGTATAATTATTTCGGTTATTATACGTATGAGATACGAGTATTATACTAGTTTGAATACGAGTATGGTATGAAGAATAGTATGACGTATAATTCAAAGATTTAATATGAAATACAATACGAATATCGTATGAGTATTATACGATGAGAATCGTGAATTATACGTGTAGAATATGATTGGTGTAATGGACTTAGAGCCTAGGACTTAGTATAATCCAATTGGGTTAGATTATACCAAGCCCAAATAATTGAGTAATCATGCTCAAAGAGTTATGTGTTTAGGGCCAAGTTAAAGTCCAATGTTAGGATTAATTAAGCCCAATCCAATAAACCGAACCGTGGATCGAACCATTGGGTCACCGAATGGGTAAAACCCATGAGGCAACCCATGGGGATGACTCATGGGCATGTGGGCCGGCCACTTGGTGGCCAAGTAAAGTGAACTACTTGATCACCAAGTATTTTACTTGGTGAAAAAGTAGTGAATAGTAAAGGGGTGGGGGAGAATTACCATAAAGCCCTCCATTTGAGTTTCCTATAAATAGACGGCATATGTGGTCATTTGGTGGTTTCCAAGAGAACATCCAACTTATATTGAGAGAGAGAAAGAGCTAGACATAAGCAAACATCTCACTTTGAAGCTTTTCATTAGAGATTTTAGCATGAACACAAAGATCGGTAAGGTAATATTTCATTAATAGTAGTTTTCCATCCTTTTGATTTCTTTGATTATAAAGAATCATGGATTGGTGGTGCATGCCTCTTAGGGAGGAATAAGGATGGCTTGTAATATGTAAAAACCCTTATAAGTCATGTGTAAATGAAAATCGTAAGGGTTTACATAAGTTTAAACCGTAGAAACCATTGAACGTTAAATTGGTTGTTAATGGACAAATTGAACACCATCACTATTAGGGTATGTGCATCTTGCTTGGTTAGGATGTAGATATGAAATCAATGGGGTGTTCCATTTTATTTGGCATATAGAACACTAGTAACGAAGTTATGGCGAATTTTACGGAATTAGACGTTAAACGTCGAAAACGTAGAAATTCTGGATTAGTAGTTGAAAGTTGCCGTGAGACTTGAATACATTGGTTTTTAATGTCAACACGTGAGATATGGTATTTAAGAGTCGTGGGCTCAAGAATCGTCGGATTCTGACTTAAAATGAAGGAAACGAGTATTGAATGCTCGAAAGCGTTTAACGAACGCTCAATAATGAACTTAGAAGTGAATTTTGAGTTAACGGATTTGAAAATGTAAAATTCTTATATGAACGTGTAGAGTATGTAATTTATAAGTTGTAGGCTTTTGAACGGACCAAAACGGACTTATAACGAAGAAGTTATGAAGCCGGGAAGTACACTAAAAAATTTATCTGTAAAAATTTTCTGGTGCTGGGGTCTGGTGCCGTGGTGCCAGACAAGGCTTATTGTTCCGCGCCGCAGTGCCGTGCACCGAATATTGACCTACTAAAGAGTGGCACCACAGCGCCATTCATAGGTATGGGTTTCGCACCGTAGCGCCGGGACCGGGACGTTGCTAGTGTAAACTAGCGCCGCAGGGCCAGTGTTGCATAGAAGGGCCACGCCGCAGCGCCGAGTCAGGGCATTTGTTAGACAAGTTAGGTTTGAACTCCAATTGTTTCAAGACCTATATAAGTTAAGTTTATATACTTAATAAGCATAAAACTATTCATATGTTACATATACTAGTGTATATGGTGATGAACTTAGGAAGTAAACACAAGTTACTAGTATGAAAGCGAATAACACGAAGTGTTTATTAATAAACCGTGAACAGTAACTGACATTGGTACTTCACCAATGATGATTGAGTCCAGTTAATAACATAAGGTCGTTAATAAGCCGAGATAAGGGGTAGTAAATCGAATTGACCTTATTAATGAAATGAAGCCAATTAAGACATAGAAGAGAAAGAAGTTGGTAGAAACAATGTGATTGATTGTTTGGTAGCTAATTACAGTGTGCTATGTGAATATATCATGTAGATTCTGTAAAGGCTGGGAACAGTCGAATAAATTATTTGAAGATGCTCGAAGGCAAGTTTTCTTAACGCTTGTCTAACCTTCATGTTAGTCAAGTTTTCTGTGATTCATTGTAATGAGTTGCATGAATGATTTTAAAGAAAGGGTTCATGCCAGTTTTAACTCGGCTAGATTATTCATAAGAGATAGATTGATTTGTATACATGTCTTTCTATATAGAAATGGTAACGCTATCTTATGCCAAGTATTTGGTACGGATTCGAAGGTAAGTTTGTCTATGAACAAACAAAAGTATTTTTCATCAATTATTCGATGGGCACGCTAGTTTGCCAAGACATAAACGTAAATACGTTTAACGGATTAATGTTGATCAACATAGAGTACTATAGGCTGATCACCTAGAAGTGCTTGTAAGTAATGCCAGATGTACAGCCTTAGTGTTGTAATGTCCTTTTCAAGTATGAAAATAGAAAGATACTGTTCATGGTCTTTCGACCGGTTCAGAATTCCTAAACTATTATATTTTTTGGGAATTGATGTTATGAATTATTAAGTATTAATGTTTCGTAATACTTCATGACTATTTGTTCAGTTATGAAAGATTTTCATATAATTCACGAATGTGGTATTGATATTATTCTTTGTTAGACTTGCTGAGCTTATTATGCTCACTTCATGCGTGACTTATATGATTGCAGTTAAAGCCGACCATACTGAGAATGCTAAGAGAAATAAGGGCAAGGCTAAGATGGATAGTTAACCATCTTGTAATAGATTAGTATGGTTGTATGTATTATACTTACAAATAACGAATGATGTAATCAATTTATGAACCTGGGAAGGGATTTCACTTTTATTGTAATAAGAAGATAATAATTACATTCGTTATATTGTGCTTTCAATGGAATGATTGTATAGTTATGAGTACCGTGTAGCACCATATGTCGGGTTGGAAGATACCCGAATTTGGGGGCGTCACAGGTTGATATCAAAGCATTAGGTTATAAAACTTAAGGGGGGAAGAACCTTAGGCTAATAACCTCGTAAGGAAGATAAAGTCTGAAGAAAGTTAATTCGAGTCAAACGAATTAATAAGGTATTGAGAAAACTCAGTACCGAAAGATTTAAAAGATGGAAATTAATCCTAAATAAATTAAATGTGATTTGTGCTTATACTATTGTGTATTATGTACTAATAAACATGTTATGTGTTTTGTAGATGTCAAACAATAGTGTGATGTATAGAGACATTCACGTGGTGAGTGAAGAGTCCGTGAACCAAGTGGAGATAGTACCTATGTCAGTAGCGGAGGTGCCGATAGTGGTTCTAGAAGATTCTGATCTAGAAGAGTACATTTCTAAGGAGGAGTACTCTGAGGAAACAATGGGAATAACATTATATCATAATATGATGATAGATATGGAGGAGGATATGGAGGTAACATCAATTAATATGGTGGTACCTACTCAGGAGTCAACACCTCCAGATGTAATGAGATCATTATATCTGGCAGTGCTGGATAGGAATGTGCATCTGCACACTGTGGTGCAGACACGGAACGAGGAGATTACCGCCCTATATGAGGCGAAGGAGTCTGCAGAGGCAGATTTTGAGTCAGAGCATGATGAAAAAGTGCTGATGATGGATAAGGTGATGGATTATAAGGAAGAGGCCGTAGAGCTTCGAAAGAAACTGGTTGAAAAAGACCAGAAGATTGCTAGGATGTCATACATCCATGAATGTGGTCACGAGGATTTCAAGCTAAAAATTGCTTGTTATTCTATTGAGTCAAGGCAGACTCGACATACGATTAGTCAAGATATTGTTTCGATTTTAGCAAACCAGAAACATGAGAATGTCGTAAGGTAGTGTTAGTAGATCATTAGATCTTTTTGTATATGTGTAGTGACGTAAAGCCTTCTTTTGTATAATTAAAGGGTAGTTTTTTTGTAAATCCCAATTTTTGTAGAAGTCAATCACAAGATAGTAATGTAATAGCTTTTTGGCTATGGAAGCAAAGTGTAAATAGTTTTAACTATGAAAGCATATTAATATAATGAAGTTTTTATTTAATGTGCTTGTTGTGGTATGAGTTGTTATTTGAGAAGGATAACTAAGTAATTAAATAGATAATAATGAACTTTATTTATTTAATCAGAATTATGCCGCCAAGAAGGAGACAACGTAACCAAGAGGCTGAGTCTCATAATGAAAATCATGGGGGTCCAAATAACCTTATGTAAGAGTTCGTTAATTTATTAACGGCAGCATTTAACAAAGTCGGGGGAGGAATTCCCGTAGCACCTAGGGTAGCTAGAACAACAACCTTTAAGGAATTCAAAAGTGTGGGTCCTCCAGAGTTCAGAGGAACGATGGACCCATTAGAAACCCAACCATTGGTGAAAGAGATAGAGAAGGAGTTTGTTATCAAAAACGTGGGTGAGGCGCAAAAGACTTCTTTTGCGACTTACATGATGAAAGGGGAGCAACTACTGGTGGGAGGCTCACCAGGGTGGGGTTAGAATGGAGGCAGTTACATGGGAACAGTTCAAGAAGGTATTCTTCGAGAATTACTTCCCTACTAGCATGCAAGGGCGAATGGAGATTAAGTTCTTAGAACTTAAACAAAGGGATATGACAGTTCCCCAGTACGCAGCCAAATTCAATGAATTGGTGAGATTTTCTCCACATCAGGTGGACACAGAAGAGAGGAAGGCTCATAGGTTTTAGCAGGGCCTGAAACCCTGGCTCTACAGTAGGATTTCAGTGTTCCAGGGTGCTTCCTATGGGACCATTCTGGAAAAAGTGATAATAGCAGAAGGTGGTGGTGAGGCATTGTCTCAGTACCACAAGGAAAGAAAGAACAAGAATAAGGGAGAGGGAGGAAATAAGGCAGAGGTTGCCAGCGGTAGTGGCACTATGCCAAAGAGGAAAAGCTTTAACCCTGAGAATACTGGGGTGAAACAAAGAGATCCTAAACGTAGGATGGAGGCATGCAAGACATGAAGAAAGACACATTTGGGAGTCTATTTAAATGGGAAATCAGTTTGTTACAACTATGGGCAGGAGGGACATTTATCACCCAACTGTCCTAACCCTAAGAAAAATCATGGGTGTTTTTTTTGTGGATCGTTGGACCACATGGCAAGAAATTGCCCAAAGAAAGGGTTAGAGGGAAATAGGGGTTCTGTTAGTGGTAAATTAGCCATTACTGGACCAACACCATCTGTGGGTAGACCATCAGCCTATACGTTTAATATGACTGTCAAAGATGCGATTGCATCATCGGATGTAGTAGCAGGTATCATTCCAGTTAATGAAATAAATACTTATGTGTTATTTGACCCGGGTGCTACTTGTTCTTTTATAGGATGTGAATTTGCTAAGTGATTAGGTTTAATCCCTAAAAAGTTTGCAATACCTTTAGACGTTAAGGTAGCAAACGAAGAGATAATCCCTATTAAACATATTCATAAGGATTGTTGCGTAAATATTAGAGGTAATAAGTTATCGGTAGATTTAGTATCGATAAGGTTAAAAGAATTCGATGTAATTCTTGGTATGGATTGGTTGATTAACCATAAGGCTATAATATATTGCCATAGGAAAAGTGTGAACCTTCGGCTTTCTAAGAAAACCAAGGTAGTGTTCTTCGGTAGTAAATCACCAAGACGCTCTTGTTGTCTAACGATGACACATGCTAGAAAGATGTTAAGAAAGGGGTGTGTAGGTTATCTATGCCATGTTGTGGATACCCAAAGAGTGGGAGCATCCTTGGACCAGATACGTATAGTTCAAGAGTTCACGGATGTATTTCTGAAGGAACTACAAGGTATTCCACCGGATAGGGAGGTTGAGTTTGTGATTGATCTATTACCGGGTATGGCACCAGTTTCAAAGGCACCATATAGGATGGTGCCAGTAGAGATGAAGGAGTTAATGGTTCAATTACAGGAACTATTAGACAAGAAGTATATTCAACCGAGTGTGTCTCCATAGGGAGCGCTGATATTGTTTGTAAAGAAGAAGGATGGGTCGTTACGACTTTGTATCGACTATCGAGAGTTGAACAAGTTAACGATTAAGAATAAATACCTGTTGCCCAGGATCGATGATCTATTTGATCAGTTAAAAGGGGCTAAGTATTTTTCTAAAATAGATTTGCATACGGGGTATCATCAGTTAAAAGTGAGGAAGGAGGATGTACCTAAAACGGCGTTCAGAACTCGTTATGGTCATTACGAGTTTCTGGTTATGTCGTTTAGGTTGACTAATGCGCCAGCCGCATTTATGGATATGATGAACAGAGTGATCAAGCAGTATTTGGACAAGTTCGTCGTAGTGTTCATTGATGATTTTCTAGTCTATTCAAAGACGTCAGATGATCATGCTGAACATTTAAGGATAGTGTTGGAGACACTACGGAAGGAAAAGTTATATACAAAATTCACAAAGTGTGAATTTTGGCTTGAACGAGTATAGTTTTTAGGACATGTTATTGATAAAGATGGCATTTTCGTGGATCCAGCAAAAGTAGAAGCAGTAAATGAGTGGGAGCAATCGAAAATGCCAACTGAGGTCCTGAGTTTTCTGGGGTTAGTGGGATAATATAGAAGGTTCATTCAGGACTTTTCTAAAATAGCTACTCCGCTGACAAATTTGACGAGGAAGTCAGTGAAGTATGTGTGGACGAAAAAATACGAGAACAGTTTTCAGGAACTAAAGAAGAGGTTAAGTGAGACACCTGCATTGTCTTTGCCAGATGATACAGGAAATTCTGTAGTGTATAGCGATGCTTCACATAGAGAACTGGGTTGCGTGCTCATACAGCATGGCAAGGTCATTGCGTATGCGTCACGACAATTAAAGGATTATGAGAAGGCCTATCCTACTCATGATCTGGAATTAGCAGCTGTAGTTTTTGCCTAAAAAATTTGGAGGCATTATCTATACGGTGAGAAGTGTGAGATATACACGGACCATAAAAGTTTGAAATATATCTTCACACAGAAGGAGTTGAACATGAGGCAGAGAAGGTGGTTGGAACTAATAAAAGATTATGATTGTGATATCTTACATCATCCCGGGAAAGCTAATGTAGTAGTCGATGCGCTAAGTAGGAAGGGTCGAGAGAAACTGTCAATGTTAACGGCTCAGAATGAGTTAGTAACAGCGATGGTAAGGATGGAACTAGAAGTTAAATTACCATATAAAGTAGAGGAGATGTTATTTTCCATGGAAACTCAACCGACCATAGTGGAACGTGTTAAGGAAGTGCAATTGAGCAACGAGGAATGCGAACATATGAAGAAGAGAATAGAAGATGAAGAAAAGACTAAGTATAACATCGATATGGAGGGATTACTTAGTTTTGAAGGAAGAATTTGGGTTCCAAATAATTTTGAATTAAAGGAGGAGATAATGAGAGAGGCCCATAGTTTGAGGTACTCGATACATCCCGATAGTACGAAGATGTATTAAGACCTTGGTCAGAACTATTGGTGGCCAAACATGAAAAGGGAGATAGCAAAATATGTTAGTAGGTGCTTAACTTGTCAAAAGGTTAAGGCTGAACACCAATGACCGAGCGGGTTGTTGCAATTATTAGAAATTCCGGAGTGGAAATAGGAGCACATCACAATGGACTTTGTGGTTGGACTTCCAACAACAAGGAAAACATACGACGCTATTTGGGTGATAGTGGATCGATTGACGAAATCTGCTCACTTTCTACCGATAAGAGTTAGGTATAACCTATATCAATTAGCTAAGCTTTATGTCAAGGAAATTATTTCAAGACATGGAGTACCTGTTTCGATTGTGTCAGATCGTGATCCACGATTCACGTCGAACTTTTGGAGAAGTTTGCAAGAGCAAATGGGAATGCATTTGAGATTGAGTACGGCGTATCATCCTCAAATGGATGGACAAAGTGAACAGAAAATTCAAACGCTTGAAGATATGTTAAGATCTTGTGTTATGGATTTCAAAGGGAGTTAGGACGACCATCTACCGTTGGTAGAATTTGCGTACAATAATAGTTTTCACGCTAGTATAGGCATGCCGCCTTACGAAGCGTTGTATGGAAGGAAGTGTCGAACTCCACTATGTTGGGATGAAGTAGGTGAACGTTGGATGTTGGGACTTGAGATGGTAAAACAGACGGCGAACATGGTAAAGCTAATACGTACTCGATTGGTAGCAGCTCAATATAGACAGAAGAAGTATGCAGATCCTCACAGAGAAAAGAGAGAATTTGATGTAGGGTCTTATGTTTTTCTGAAAATATTGCCTTGGAAAGGGAAGATACGTCTTGGGAAGAAAGAGAAGTTAAGTCCAAGGTTTATAGGACCTTTTGAAATTTTAAGAAGGGTTGGAGAGGTAGCTTATGAAGTAGCTTTATCTCCAGAAATGAAACGCATTCACAAGGTTTTCACGTGTCTGTGTTGCGTCCTTATAAGCCGGACTATAAACACGTAATAGAGTATGAATCTTTTCAGATAGAGAAAGATTTATTGTATGGAAACTTCAAATTCAAATTGTTGATAGGAAGGAACAAGTTTTGAGAAATAAAATAATACCTTCGGTGAAGGTGATATGGAGAAACCACAATGCTGAAGAAGCAACGTGGGAACTCGAAAGTAAAATGAAGGAAAATTTTTCTCATTTGTTTATGTAATTATAAGCAAGATTCTGGGGACAGAATCCTTATAAGGGAGGAGAATGTAACGCCCGAGAAAATTGAATTTTTATGAGAATTAAATTTTTATTTGATTATGTCAATTAAATGAATTTAATTGATTATTTATGTGAGTAAGCTATGTGAAGGTCGTTCTATGACCTAGAATGTGCTGATGTGGTTAGTATTCTGGCTATGTGCTAGAATTAATTGTTTTGAATTTTCAAGACGAAAAAAAAAGTTTTTCGAGAAATTTTCGTAAAAATACTATTCATCCGTATCTGCTCAAAAATTAAGTTTGAAATTCCGAGAAACGTGTAATGATAGAATATGAAGACATGGTGGGATATTTAATAATATTTTAGTTATGACAAAAATGAAGTTTTTGCCTGCGGACTTAAAACCTAAGGGTTAGTAAAAGTGATTTTCGAAAGGGAAAGGAAATGCGTATAATCATTTCGGTTATATACGTATGAGATACGAGTATTATACTAGTTTGAATACGAGTATGGTATGAAGAATAGTATGATGTATAATACAAAGATTTAATACAAAATACAATACGAATATCGTATGAGTATTATACGAAGAGAATACGTGAATTATACGTGTAGAATACGATTGGTGTAATGGACTTAGAGCTTAGGACTTTTTATAATCCAATTGGGTTGGATTATACCAAGCCCAATTAATTGAGTAATCAAGCCCAAAGAGTTATGTGTTTAGGCCCAAGTTAAGGCCCAATGTTAGGATTAATTAAGCCTGATCCAATAAACCGAACCGTGGATCGAACCGTTGGGTCACCGAATGGGTAAAACCCATGGGGATGACTCTTGGGCATGTGGGCTGGCCACTTGGTGGCCAAGTAAAGTGAACTACTTGATCACCAAGTATTTTACTTGGTGATAAAGTAGTGAATAGTAAGGAGGTGGGGGAGAATGACCATAAAGCCCTCCATTTGAGTTTCCTATAAATAGAAGGCATATGTGGTCATTTGGTAGTTTCCAAGAGATCATCCAACTTATATTGAGAGAGAGAAAGAGCTAGACATAAGAAAACATCTCACTTTAAAGCTTTTCATTAGAGATTTTAGCAAGAACACAAAGATCGGTAAGGTAATATTTCATTAATAGTAGTTTTCCATCCTTTTGATTTCTTTGATTATAAAGAATCATAGATTGGTGGTGCATGCCTCTTAGGGAGGAATAAGGATGGCTTGTAATATGTAAAAACCTTTATAAGTCATGTGTAAATGAAAATCGTAAGGGTTTACATAAGTTTAAACCGTAAAAACCATTGAACTTTAAATTGGTTGTTGATGGAAAAATTGAACACCGTCACTATTAGGATATGTGCATCTTGCTTGGTTAGGATGTAGATACGAAATCAATGGGGTGTTCCATTTGATTTGGCATATAGAACACTAGTAACGAAGTTATGGCGAATTTTACGGAATTAGACGTTAAACGTCGAAAACGTAGAAATTCTGGATTAGTAGTCGAAAGTTGTTGTGAGACTTAAAAATATTGGTTTTCAATGTCAGCACATGAGATAGGGTATTTAAGAGTCGTGGGCTCAAGAATTGTCGGATTCTGACTTAAAATGAAGGAAACGAGTATTGAGAGCTCGAAAGCGTTTAACGAACGCTCAATAATGAACTTAGAAGTGAATTTGGAGTTAACGGATTTGAAAATATAAAATTCTTATATGAACGCGTAGAGTATGTAATTTATGAGTTGTAGGCTTTTGAACGGACCAAAACGGACTTATAACGAAGAAGTTATGAAGCCGGGAATTTCACTAAAAATTTTATCTATAAAAATTTTATGGTGCTGAGGTCTGGCGTCGCAGCGCCAGACAATGCTTATTGTGCCGTGCCGCAGCGCCGTGCAAAGAGTATTGACCTACTGAAGAGTGGTGCCGCAGCGCCATTCACAGGTATGGGTTTCGCGCCGCAGCGCCGGGACCGGGACGTTGCTACTGTAAACTGGCGCCACATCGCCAGTGTTGCATAGAAGGGCCACGCCAAAGCGCCAAAGCGCCAAAGCGCTGAGTCAGGGCATTTGTTAGACAAGGTAGGTTTGAACTCCAATTATTTCAAGACCTATATAAGTTAAGTTTATATACTTAATATGCGCACTAGAACTATTCCTATGTTACATATACTAGTGTATATGGTGATGAACTTAGGAAGTAAACACAAGTTATTAGTATTAAAGCGAAGAACACGAAGTGTTTATTAATAAACTGTGAACGGTAACTGACATTGGTACTTCACCAATGATGATCGAGTTCGGTTAATAACATAAGATCGTTAATAAGCCGGGATAAGGGGTAGTAAGTCGAATTGACCTTATTAATGAAATGAAGTCAATTAAGACATTGAAGAGAAAGAAGTTGGTAGAAACAATGTGATTGATTGTTTGGTAGCTAATTATAGTGTGCTATGTGAATATATCATGTAGATTCTATAAAGGTTGGGAACAGTCGAATAAATTATTTGAAGACGCTTGAAGGAAAGTTTTCTTAACGATTGTCTAACCTTCATGTTAGTCAAGTTTTCTGTGATTCATTGTAATGAGTTGCATGAATGATTTTAAAGAAAGGGTTCATGCCAGTTTTAACTCGGCTAGATTATTCATAAGAGATAGATTGATTTGTATACATGTCTTTCTATATAGAAATGGTAACGCTATCTTATGCCAAGTATTTGGTACGGATTCGAAGGTAAGTTTGTCTATGAACAAACAAAAGTATTTTTCATCAATTATTCGATGGGCACGCTAGTTTGCCAAGACATAAACGTAAATACGTTTAACGGATTAATGTTGATCAACATAGAGTACTATAGGCTGATCACCTAGAAGTGCTTGTAAGTAATGCCAGATGTACAGCCTTAGTGTTGTAATGTCCTTTTCAAGTATGAAAATAGAAAGATACTGTTCATGGTCTTTCGACCGGTTCAGAATTCCTAAACTATTATATTTTTTGGGAATTGATGTTATGAATTATTAAGTATTAATGTTTCGTAATACTTCATGACTATTTGTTCAGTTATGAAAGATTTTCATATAATTCACGAATGTGGTATTGATATTATTCTTTGTTAGACTTGCTGAGCTTATTATGCTCACTTCATGCGTGACTTATATGATTGCAGTTAAAGCAGACCATACTGAGAATGCTAAGAGAAATAAGGGCAAGGCTAAGATGGATAGTTAACCATCTTGTAATAGATTAGTATGGTTGTATGTATTATACTTACAAATAACGAATGATGTAATCAATTTATGAACCTGGAAGGGATTTCACTTTTATTATAATAAGAAGATAATAATTACATTCGTTATATTGTGCTTTCAATGGAATGATTGTATAGTTATGAGTACCGTGTAGCACCATATGTCGGGTTGGAAGATACCCGAATTTGGGGGCGTCACACTCTGTATGTTTACCCTTGTCTCTATAGGTGCTTTATTAGACTATACTGCTAATTTGCAGACACTACGATCATTGTAGCCAACACTACGATCATTATCTTATCATGAGCACTTGCAGGAGACACCTTCTGAATGGCTTTTCACTTCTCAATCAGCTTTGCTGATAGAGTTGGTGCCTTGATCTTCTATTTACTTGCAGGTCATTCAAAGAATGCTTTCTGATATTCTTCAAGTAGACTGCATTTTGAAACTTGACTGCTCTTACCAGAGGATGAGATCTATGTATACACTTCAGGATTGCTCATCTGTTGAGAATCGTAGAGTGCTCTACGATTCTACTTTAGTATTGTGAGCACTTGACTGACTATGATTTTCAGTGGTGATGATTTGTAGACTCCACGATTTTGAACGAAGCTTGCGATTCTTTACTTGGTTGGCATGTCAGACTATGATTTTGACCTATGAACTATACGATTTTGAGTGACGCTTACGATTCTTGTTTTAGCTTGGTAGACGCTCAACAGTAGCTTCTATGATTCTGAGTGTAGTCTACGATTCTGTCTTACTTTCTTGGCAGACTATAGTGACTGATACAGTGGTCTTCGATCATACATGCCTATCTATTACACTTTATAAGATTAACCTAACAAGTTTGATCTTTCTATTCATTGTCCTTGTACATCATGACCTTTTTGAAGGACTTTTACAAAACTATTCATTCATATTAGATTAACCTAACAAGTTTGATCATTAATCTAAGTCCTTGTCCATATTGTCTATCATTGATTAAGGACTTTACAACTTTTATTAATGCAGACATATTTACATATTCATTAATTAACTTCATCATCTTCATCATCAAATTATACAAATAAGGAATAATATTCACATGCATAATTCTGACAATCTCCCCTTATTTGATGATGACAAAAATACTAAATGCATATATATGAGGTGAATGAATCTTAAGATACAGTGAGCTGCTGTATTACTAGAACAGGTTCTATGAATGATATTAATGAGCATTTAATTACATATGACACAATAAATCTAAATTCTGGATCCAGAACATACTATTTCAATTAGAGATGTACCTTTTCTTTTTCATGTTTGCACCTTGTACTTCTTTTAAATGTTTTTCTATTGTTGCTACTCATCTGCTTGTTCTCCTGGTTTCTGCTCCCTTTTAGATGATGACTTTATTGCTTCATCTTCTTTTGGCTCCCTTTCAGATGATGAGTCCTCTTCTTTCTACTTTGCCTTCAGCTTTTCATCCTTTTTTTTCTGGCTCTTCTCCTGTATCTCCATTCATCTCTTCTTATGACTCTTTGAGTGTCTCTTTTTCTCACACTTTTTTGTCATCAATCACTTGAGAGAGATGCTGGACATTAGACATGAGCTACTCAATCAGGTAGGATGAGTTTCCAACTTCAATCTTTAGATCCTGCTGGCTAAACTCTAGCTATTGGAAAAGAGACTGGCTAAGAGTATCTGTTTTCTCTTAGAGAGTTAGAATATATACTTCATTTTTCTTCTGAATTTGCAGGGTTCCTTTCCTCTGTTGCTCTATGTAATTCAAATAGATCTGATCTCTCTGATGAAGCTTGATGGATATATATCTGAGATGGTTACTTGAAGCTTCCTGTAGAACTCACTATTTTCTCCTTCTGGCATGGTCTTTGCTTCCTCAGTAATATAGGAAAATTTCTCAACTAATTCTTCAGAGTTTTTCAACAGCTCAGGATCTTGAGGAATTTGGGCAGTTGGTTTGAGTTTCTCATTTTTGTAAATGTTTTCAAAGGCAATGAGAATGTCAAAGAGATCATTGTTGGATGAAGTGGGGATATCAGAGGGTATTATAGGATTGAGGCTTGGAGTACTGAGTGTGGGGTTTGATGATTGGGTATCAGGGTGAGCTTGATCACTTGCAATCTTAGAGTATGAGACCTCTACGATCGTGGGTTTTGGTTTGGCCTTTCTGCTATCTAAATTTTCTAAGAGATAGTAGGGGATGTAGATATTACCAGCATGACGATAGATTCTGAAATAAGGGAAATTCTTGATTAGCTTGGTAGGAAATATCTTAACCCTTGGAAAGTTTTGAGAGATCAGCTCCAAATTAGGATAATGCGAATAACACCAGCTGATGTAACTTTCATCTCCAGTAGTGTAAGCCTTTAGCCAGGGCATCCATGGGTAGAACCATTTTATCAGATGGTTTTCAGGATTATACAGTACTTTAGTACGATCTAACTCCATGTCTTGAAAATTGTTGAACATATCTTCTGTAGACATCGTTACTACTTTGAGTCATTCATTTCCATGGTTTATCCATCTTCCTGGTAGCATATCTTGTGGTTCATCAAAGACTTCCACCACTAATCTTCTACGAACTATTGCCAGAGAAGGAACATGATAGTCTGTTAATTCCTGATCTGCAGAACTGGAGTTTGTCTCCATTACTTCATTTCTTAATTTTGAGCTTGACTCATGCAGGGTCATTTTAACTGATTCATTAGTAGATTCTTGCAACTGATTTTCATCATTTATTCCTTCTGTAATATCCTTCTAAGAACTATTTGACTCACTAGTCATTCCTTGCTCTTCAGCCTTCAAAGTCTCTTTAGCTTCAAATTCATCTTCATCTTCTAATTCATGGTCATTGGTAGTTGCAGTCTTTTCACTTCCACTGCTGGAACTGTCAAAAATCTTCATATTTTTCCCTTTGATGTCTTCTCTCATGGACTCAAGTTCATCATCCTCATTATTATCATTGAGATCAATTATTTTTGATGAAGAGCCTCCTTCATTCTTTTGGTTTGTTCTTTGAAGTACCCGGTTACTCTTTCTTCTCCTTGAGGGTGTAACAGTAGGTGCTTTTTCCTTTTCTGATTCAGATTCCTTTCTACCAATAGAAGGACTCCTTGATGGGACCTCTAGTGGCTTCTTCAAAACCTTAGCTTTCTTCTTGGTTAACTTTGTAGGAGTGGCCATTGGAGATGCAGAATCATCATATTGAGATGACTCACTTTTCACTAAGCTTGCCTTCCTCTTGTTTGAAATACCCTTGCTACTGCTGCCAGATGTCTTTAGTTTCTTATTCTCCATGGGATTTTTCTTCCAGTTGTCAAACAGCTTTGGAGACATCACTTGGTGAATATTAAGGGGTTCTCCCTCGTCATCTCTTATCTTGCTCTTCAGTTTCTTCTTCAGGATAATGCACAAGAGTCTTCCATGAAAAGCCTTTGTGAGGGGTTTATCTGTAGACTTCTTCTTCTCAGCTTTTTCTAGCCATTTGGACAACTAATCAATTAGTAGGACCCCGAAGTTCTTCTGCTACTCCATGACGATTGCAGTCATGACTCTCAATTGTAGATCGCTAACAGTATCGTCTGTAGTGTCTTTGCATAAGATACATTTTCCTATAATCTCAGCAAGAAATTCAAACTCCTCAGGAAACTCCTTCCTCTTTATATCTTTCAGATTCGAATTTTTCTTGTAGCGCATTAACTTCTTGCGTTCTTCAATGTTGACTTCGTAAAGATTTATCAGACCTTGGTTAGGAAACCCTAGACATTGGTTGATGTTTGATGCTCTTATCTTCAAATTTACTCCTTTGATTTTTGTAGATAGAAGCCCAGAATCTATCGTTGCATTTGAATAAAATTCCTTCACCAAATAAGCATAAATTGGGGTGTTGGATTCTAGGCATTCAGAAAACCCGACATTCTTTACGAGCTCAAGAATGTCTCTGAACTTCTTTTCTGATATTTTTAACTTCTTAGAGCCGAGTTGAATTCCAGTAATAACACGCCAATCTGCCATTTGGAGGTTCGAAGTATGTGGGTATTCGATTTCAGAAATTTTGCAGGAGGTACTTGAAGGCAATTTGGGTATGGCTCGAGGTTTGAGGGATTTTTGCTCTGAAGAGTATTTATAGTTTAGGGTTCAAAGAGGGAAGTTGATGAGTGGGTTTTATACCCGTGAATTGGATCCTTTATTGCTTAAGAAGTTGCTTATTCTTCATAGTTTATATATAGCTTTTGTAATATTTTGTTATTATTTTGCTTAATCTATATGTTGCAGGGCTTATTAGGTCATTTTCGGCTTTAAGGGGCATAAAGGTCAAATTTATCATATCGACGTTGCAGTGCCGATGCCAGGCTTAAAAATGGCACTGCAGTTCCCCCACCTAGCCAATAGTGACATCATCTCAGTGCTGCAACGCCCCAGTTCCTTTATAAACTGGCACTGCAGTGCCACCTGCTATTTTAATGTGCTGACTCGGTGCGGCAGCGCCGTTCCAAGGCTTAAACTTGGCGCTGCAGTGCCACCTCCGGTGCCCTAGCAGAGATTAGGTCTTAATGACCTAAAAAGCTGAGGATTATTATCATTCATTATCAGTAGCAGCCTCCAAACATAGAGTAAAGAGATTTGGAGTAGTTTTTACAGTTTTTTAGCTTAGAAGAGAAAGAAGTTGGTCTTCAAGGAAGAAAAGCTAATTGCATCCTTCATAGCTCAGACTCTACACGGAGAAGAGAAGACTTGGAGCCAGAAAACTTCACAAAAGGAGTTTTTTTTATCCAAATAATTCATTCATTTGTGTATTTTTGAGCATGTTGAACACTTTGAAAATGTTTATTAGTCCCGTAGTTATGAATTAATTACATTTCTAAGATTGCAATGTAACCTAATCTTTAGCTTAATTAACTTTCTCTCCTATTTATTATAATGAATCAATTTGGAATGGGTTGTTGTATTTCATGCTTATTTATTGGTTGCTTGACAAAGGAATTGACATAGGTATTAATGGATATTGAAAAATAAATGTTAATATCTAACCTTAAAATACAAACAACACTTGTTATGACCATGCCTATAGGAATGTAAGCATATTTTGCATAATAGAATAGACATATCTCTATTTGCCTTGTGTAACCATTGAGATTACACTTAATGACCCTAGTTTAGTTATTTTCAGCATAGAAATATTGTGATTCATCTAGCTAAGGGATGTGCATTTGACCGTCGAAAGAGGCTTATGTGTACACTGTTCTCGGTTGGCCATTCCTATGATTTGTTAGTAAAGTGGAGAGTTAGGAGATTAGGTGACGCATTAAGGGAGTTGTAATCCTAGCTTGACTTATTTATGTAACTCAATCTCTTAATTTACTGTTTTAAGCATATAGTTTTTAACACACCATCTTTAATCATTTGTTTAAATAAGACCATATTGTTTCAATTTTAGTATTTGACTAGCTTTAACATTTTGTCCTCGTGGGTACGACACTCATCTTATCACTGTATTACTTGTTAGACCGCGTATACTTGCGCGTATTTTGTTGATCGTGAAAACGACTAACAAGTTTTTGGCACCGTTTACGGGGACTTAGTATTATTTGTTTATCAATATTAATACTAATTCAATACGATCTTAATTTGAACTGATATATCTGTTCAATCTTCTTCTAAGGTAGTCTCGACTATGTATGCCACCACGAAGGATTTGAAATATAATACCTCTTGATTTCGAGGTAGACAGAACGTATAGATGACTGAGAAGAGAAAAAGCTCGAGACATACCTACTCCTGTTATAATGGCCGAGGAAATTCAAAAATCTTTAAGGGAGTATGCCATGCCTTATATCACAGATTTATAAGCTAGAATTCTAAGGCCCGTGATCCAAGCTAACAACTTTGAGATCAAGCCGGGCACCATTCAAATGATTCAAAAAAATGTTCAGTTCAGAGGATTGCCAAATGATGACCCGAACGATCATTTGATCAATTTCTTGGAAATTTGTGATACATTTAAATGCAACGGAGTGTCCGATGATGCTATCAGACTCCGACTATTCCCATTCACTCTACGGGACAAGGCCAAGAGTTGGTTGCATTCACTTCCACTAGGCTCCATCACCACATCGGTTGACTTGGCTCAAAAATTCGTGGCGAAGTTCTTTTTACGCGCAAAAATAGCCAGGCTCAGACATGACATCACATCCTTCGTCCAGTTAGAATTCGAGTCTCTGTACCACTCATGGGAGCGATCCAAGAATTTACTGAGAAGATGCCCACACCATGGATTACGAGAATGGCTTCCCACTCAGACCTTTTATAATGGTTTATTCGGGTCTACTCGTTCGAGTATAGATGCCACATCTTGTGGGGCCTTCATGTCAAAACATTATGCAGAAGGATATGACTTGGTGGAGACAAAGGCTACCAACAATTACTAATGGCCCAATGATAGGCAGGCACCTAGGAGAGTGGCAGGGGTCTATGAGGTTGATTCAGTCACGACACTAGCTTCTCAGTTTGCTGCTCTAACCAAAAGACTCGACACCATAGGAGTGCAATCAATGCAAAACGTGCAAAGTGTCGAGGTGCCATGTGAATTGTGTGCAGGGAGCCACCCAATTGATCAATGCGCCATTAGCCCTGAATCAGTTTAGTTTGTTTCAAACTACGAGCGACAGCAAAATTCCAATCTTCCTACTCACTATCATCCTGGACTAAGAAATCATCCAAATTTCTAATGGAGCAACACAAACAGCAGCCAAGCACAACCATCTGCCACCAAACCTAATTATTCAAATCCTCCTGGTTTTAAAACAAGAACCAATACCAACAACATCCACAAAGTTCCTACCAACCCCCACCTCCACAAGAAAGAAAGCCTAGTTTGGAAGATAACATCTCGAGATATATTGCTTAGAATGAAACTAAGAGTAATAATCAAGAGGCATCCATCCGGAGCCTAAAAGTCCAAATGGGACAATTGGCAACTGCTCTGAACAGTCGTCCTCAAGGCACATTGCCATGTGACATTGATGTCAACCCAAAACAAGATGGCAAGGAGCAGTGCAAAGTAGTCACACTCTGGAGTGAAAGGACAGTAAATGGAACTTGGGGAGAGACTTCAACAATGCAAGAGGAAATGGTTGAAGAGGAACCAATTGTGGAGCCAATAGGTGATAAGTCTAGGGGAGAAGAGATTTCACAGGATGAACATACTAAACCAACCCCTACAGTTATCAAATCTAGTCCTTCTACCCAATAGTTACCATTTCCCCAACACCTGCAGAAACAGAAGCTCGATAAGCAATTTTCAAAGTTTTTAAAAGTTTTCAAGAAGCTTCATATCAATATTCCATTTACAGAGACGTTGGAGCAAATGCCTAGCAATATAAATTTTATGTAGGACATCTTGTCTAAAAAGAGGAAGTTGGGGGACTACGAGACTGTGGCACTAATAGAGGAATGTAGTGCAATTTGACAGAACAAGCTTCCACCGAAGCTGAAAGATCTGGGGAGTTTCACTATACCGTGCACAATAGGGGATCAGTTCATCGGCAAAGCCCTGTGTGATTTGGGGGCCAGTATTAATCTAATGCCCTTATCTATTTATAAGAAGTTGGGGATAAATGAGGCCAAGCCTACTTGTGTGACCCTGCAACTAGCTGACAGATCTCTTACTAACCCGAAGGGGATCTTGGAAGATGTGCTTGTCAAGGTGGAAAAGTTCATTTTCCCTGCAGATTTTATTGTCTTGGATTTCGAGGAGGATAGGGAGGTCCCGATTATCCTAGGCAGACCATTCCTGGCTATGGTCAGGACACTAATAGATGTATAGAAGGGGGAATTAACAGTGAGAGTACAGGACCAGGAGGTAACATTCAATGTCTTCTAGTCTAAGAAGTATCCTAGTGCCTCTGAAGATTGCTTCCAAATTAATGTGATTGACAAATCAGTACGGGAAGTATTCTCTAAAAACTGCATGTCTGACTCACTTGAGGCTACGTTAATAGGTGCTAGTAATATGGAAGAGTCTACTCCTCTTGAGTGTGCTAAGTGGTTGGATGCACCCCAGAGATCAAAATAGTTCCAGCGACAGTTCGAATCTCTGAATGACTAAGAAACATCCACTTCCAAGTCACTGCCCTTAATCATAGAACCGCCTGTCCTTGATCTCAAGCCATTCACAAACCATTTGCAGTATGCCTATTTTGGGGATTCATCCACTCTACCAGTTATTATTTTTGCATCTTTAGATGAGGCTCAGGAAGAGAACCTACTTCAAGTTCTCAAACAGTATAAAACAACCTTGGGGTGGTCTATCGCGGATATAAAACAACCTTCAAGTTCTCCAGCTTTCTGCATGCATAAAATCCTACTCGAAGAGAGGTCTAAGCCTTCTATCGAGCATCAGCGGCAGTTGAACCCCATTATGAAGGAGGTGGTCATTAAATAAATAATCAAATTGCTGAACGCGAACATTATCTACCCCATCTCAAATAGTCCTTGGGTTAGTGATCATTTCCACTCGTAAAGATCATTTCCCTCCAACCTTCATTGACCAGATGCTCGACAGACTCGCTCAGCACGAATTCTATTATCTCCTTGACGGATATTCTGGCTATAATCAAATTGCTATAGCACCCGAAGATCAGGAGAAAACTACATTTACATGTCCTTATGGGACCTTTGCCTTTCGAAAAATGTCATTCGGGCTATGTAATGCTCCTACAACGTTTCATCATTGCATGATGTCCATCTTTTTCGATATGGTGGAACAGACCTTCGAGGTCTTCATGGATGATTTTTCTGTCTTTGGGAGCTCTTTCGAAAACTGTCTACAAAATATGACTACCATCCTGAAAAAAAGCATAGAGACAACCCTAGTGTTAAATTGGGAGAAATGCCACTTCATGGTATGAGAGGGCATTATTTTGGGGCACATGGTATCTGCTTGCGGGTTTGAAGTAGACAGAGCAAAAATTGATGTTATCGATAATCTTCCACCGCCATCATCAGTGAAAGGGGTAAGGAGTTTTCTAGGGCATGCAAAATTTTACAGACGGTTCATCCAAGTCTTTTCAAAAATAACCAAGCCGCTCTGTAGCTTATTGGAAAAGGACGTGTCTTTCAAGTTTAATGAAGTTTGCCTATGAACGTTTAAATTGTTAAAGGAAAGACTCATCTCAGCTCCTGTAGTAGTGGCTCCTGACGGGACCTTTCCATTTGAACTTATGTGCGATGCCAGTGATTTTTCTATTGGAGCAGTGTTGGGGAAAAGGAGGGACAAGGTGTTTCACATGATCTACTATGCTAGTAAAACCTTGATTGATGCTCAGCTTAACTATACCACAACTGAGAAAAAGCTTCTGGCAGTAGTATATGCCTTCGATAAGTTCTGCTCATATCTTATTAGAACCAAGGTTATCGTGTATACTGACCATTCGACGATCAAATATCTTATCTAAAAGAAAGATGTTAAGCTAAAGTTGATTAGATGGGTCCTTATCCTCTAAGAATTCGATTTGGAGATTCGCGATAAAAAAGGACCTGAAAACCAAGTTGCGAATCACTTATCAAGATTGGAAAACCCAACTCATTTGGGGGATGGTGAGACAGATATCTGTGACGCCCCCAAAATAGGTCCATTCTGAGTCGCCAAATACATGGTACAGAAAATAACTACAACTTTATTATTACAATTGTCGTGCAAAATACGACAACACATATACTGTGAGTTTAAATATAAATATTATCATCTAGACAGTATTCAAACTCAAATGGAGTAATCATTACAATTATTGACACACTATTTTACAAAATAGTGAGGACTACTAAAACAACTATCTTGAACCATCACTCCACACCCCGACTAATTCCCGTTATATTCTCGCCTCCTGAAAAGAAAAATGGAACAAAAAGGAAAAGGGTGAGCTCAACTAGCCCAGTAAAGATTATTATGACTAAGATAATGTACAACAAATTATCCTTAGTCTTCAACAGGAAAAAATCGGATAGAATATAATAGACAACAAGTTTTAGATCAACAACTGCAGCGGAAACAACAATTCATTAGAAGAGTTAAGTAGAGAATGAAATCTATTATCATCTATGAATTTAAAAGTCCATCATCAATATTTTATCCCTGTAACATCAATCATCAAATATTCATCTTTGCACTACGGGCTAAAGATATTCATTTGTATCACCCATTGGTCATGTTCATCTCAACATCTGTTCATCTTTGCACTACGGGCCAAAGATATTCATCAGGTAATCATTCATATTTGCACTACAGGCCAACGATATTCATCAAGTATCACCATTAAAAACTGAGGATGGTAAAAATATTTACAAGAAAACGAATTCAGATAGATAAAAAGACAAAGATTAGGGATTCGTACTTCGGTTTATCTAAGTTCAAAATACTCCATAATAATCAATTGTGGAGCAGAATTCAAAAATGAAGATCAAAACGTAGATCCAATCAAAGATAGAAACCATAACATATAATCTTGGACACTAAAAAAATTAATTTTTTGGTGAATAGTGACCTATTCGTGAATAGTACCGTATACGTGAATAGTGTCGTATATGGTGAATAGTAATCCCGACACTAAAAAGTAGAAATTTTACAATAAAAATCATCATACTTTGTGAATAGTACTTGTGAATAGTAACTCATGAATAGTAACTCGTGAATAGTAACTCATGAATAGTAACTCGTGAATATTACTCATGAATAGTAACTCGTGAATAATAACTCATGAATAGTAACCCCGACATGAAAAGATAAAAATTTCATAATAAAATTCATATCAATATTCTGGTATAATGATATTGAAAAATATAATATCATTTACTAAAAAAATAACATCCCTTACCTCAAAAGAATAGTACTTCTGACTGGAATATCGGATATAATGCTGAAAAAAACTTACACTGTATAGCAACAATCAAAGTATCAAAATACTCACAAAAATACGTTCGATAATATAGAGAGTGAAAACTTCAGATTCTGGTGTGATTTTCAATCTAACCTAAGCACCCTATTTAAACATTTTTTGTAATAAAATCAATTCAGACCCAATATTTTGAAACTTTCAATAATTCATAATAAATAGCCATTTTATCAGAAAAATACGAATCTTATGTCCATTCTATAGGAAATTCAATTCTCTACAACTTTGTAGCTTTATGTTTTTCCAAATTCTAAACAGAAATTGACTGAAATCCACATAAGGACGCTTTTGTAGGATATAATCAAATTTCAGTCAAAAATCGAGCCCATCAACATGTTTAACATGTGTTTAGCATTTATTATAACAAAAATACTCTTTCTCCTCATTTATTCATATATCACACATTCATTGTAAAAATATCACCATTATTATATTATTATATTATCGCATTATACATTTATAATGTAATATAATAATATATTTGAATGAATTATTTTATCAAAAAAGATAAAATATCAATTTTCAACAATTGTCACTTTTTTAAAAATTCCTCCATTCCGATAAAATACTGATAAAATACCTCAACATTAATTCCTTCATTTATATCCAAATAAAATAAATATTTCTTTATCATTTATATCAATAATTAATTATTCACAAATAATATTACAGAATCACAATAATGATAATCAGGTCATTCCCAAGAAAGAAGGGGCCTTCCGGTAAAGATTTCTCCTTACTAGCGTGCAATTAAATAACCTCTCCTAGACAAAACTTTCTTAGACATTACCAATAATGCTATCTAATAATATTATTCAAATAATATAAATTATCGATCTGATAATTTGAAATACTGTGCAATGGCAATTATTGAATCAACAATATAAAATATCAACGCAACAATTATTGAATCAATAAATTAAAAAATTAAACAATAATTACTGTAACAATTATTGAGTAGTGACTTCTTAAGTAAGAATCAATAATTGGTGTAACACCGTGTGCTACTGTGCAACACCGCGTCTTACTGGGTTTTAACCACCGAGTATTCCAACAGTGTTAACGGTAACAACTACGCTGTTATTTATAAAAACTCATACTTGTCGTTTTCTTTATCCAACAGTTTTCCGTTATGGGGCCCACAAATTGTTGTGCCATCGTACGAATATTCGTCGATAGCAAAAATATTCTACGACCAAACGAATATTTTCCAACAACAATGAAAATTATCCTTTATCTCAAAAGAGTAGTATTGGAATGTCGGATATAACGCTGAACGAACTTGCACCGTATAGCAATACTCAAAGTACTAAAATACTCACAAAAATACGCTCGATATTATAGAGAGAGAAAGAAAGAGAAATCTTTAGTTTCTGGTGTGATTTTCAATTCTAACCTAAGCACCCTATTTATAGGAAAATACTTAGAATACCAAAGCAGAAAATTTAATATAATATTAATATATTTATATAAAATTTCCTACGCACCCTTCTTTTGCCCAAAACATCAGCCATACAAGTGAAAAAGTCACTA
Source organism: Panax notoginseng (assembly GCA_016801055.1). Classification (NCBI taxonomy): domain Eukaryota; kingdom Viridiplantae; phylum Streptophyta; class Magnoliopsida; order Apiales; family Araliaceae; genus Panax; species Panax notoginseng. The sequence continues at coordinate 118,821,791 of CM029022.1, forward strand.
AAAACGTTTTTAATAAATAAAATATTTTAAACTCCAAAAAACAATTATTCCAGAACTTCAATAATTCATAATAATAGCCATTTTATCAGAAAATTCGAATCTTGCAATTTTTTATAGGAAATTTAACTCTCTACAACTTTGTAGAAGAAAGTTTTTCTAAATTATAAACAGAAATTGACCGAAATCCATAAACGGGTGATTTTACATGCTATAATCAAATTTCAGTCAAGAAACGGGGTCTACCAACATGGAAAACATGTGTTAATCATTTAATGCAATAAAGATACTTTTCCTCCTCATATACTCATATATACCACATTCATTGTAAAAATATCACAATTATTATATTATTCAAATATAATAATAAATTATTTTATCAGAAAAGATAAAATATCAATTTTCAACAATTGTCACTTTAAAAATTTTCTCCATCTATATCCATATAAAATGAATATTTTTCTTATCATATAAATCAACAATTAATTATTCACAAATAATATTACAGAATCACAATAATGACAACCAGGCAGTTCCTAGGAAAGAGGGGGCTTTCCAATAAGGATTTTTCCTTACTAGCGCGCAATTAGGCGACCAAACCTCTCCTTAGACAGAACTTTCTAGACATTGCCAATAATGTTATCTAGTAATATTATTAAAATAATATGAATTATTGATCTGATAATGAGAATACTGTGCAGTGATAGTTATTGAAACACCAATAATATAAAATATCAATGCAGCAATTATTGAATCAATAAAATAAAATATTGAACAGTAATTACTGTAACAATTATTGAGTAGTGCCTTCTTACGTAAGAATCAATAATTAGTGCAATACAGTGTACTACTGTGCAACAACGCGTATTACTGTGTTTTAACCACCGGGTATTCCAACAGTATTAACGGTAACAACTACGCCGTTATTTATAAACAACTTATACTTGTCGTTTTTTTCATCCAATCGCTTTCCGTTATGGGGCCCACACAAGACTGCGCCGTCATACGAATATTCCCCGACAGTAAGAATATTCCACGACCAAACGAATATTCCCCGACAATAATGAATATTTTATAACCACTTACTTATTTTGAAAAATTTACATATATCACCCTTAACTTTAAACTTTTATCAATTTAACTATTTACTAAATTGAAAAATTGAATACTTTTATTTCATGAAATTCGGGGTCTTACAATATCCCCTCCTTATGAAATTTCGTCCTCGAAATTTACATACCTAGTATTTCAAAGAGTTGAGAATACCTTGCTTCCATTTCAGATTTCATCTTTCCTGTCATCACGATTTCTCCATTGCTCATCTCCTGTATTTCAGATATCATTCTAGAATACAGCTTCAAAAACAAAGGTTAATTTAACAAATTAACATTTCGCATAATATCCCGATATTATGACTGACCAATAAATAAGCTTAGGTAGGACACACTAGCGAAGGATTTACTCATCTCTCCCCTCCTAGTTCTAATCCCGATCTCGGCCAGAGATCATATCCCTGAGCTCTGATACCAATTGTAACGCCCCCAAAATAGGTCCAATCCAACCAACCTATTTTGAGTCGTCAAAAATATGGTACAGAAAAAAACTACAACTTTATTACTACAACTGTTGTGCAAAATACAACAACACATACGTTGTGAGTTTTGATACAAATATATACTAACTGTGACTCATGTCCCCACCTTAGATAGTACGTCACAATGGCACCTTACATAAAGGTACAGTTAATAACTGTTTTCGAAATTAAAATCTTTGGGAAGTGCTCAAGGAAACCTTCATACATTGGAGGCCATGCGTCTAGGTTATGATAGATATCATATTCCCACAAAATTATCTTTAGTTGACCCAATAAACCCCAAAGAAAAACGAGAAGATTACTATCATATTGTTTCCAATGGTGAGTCTTCTCTTGACATATAACTATCTCCACTGTCTGTAATTGAACATTATGTTTCAAATAAACTCCAAGATCATATAGGTAGTGCTCGTAGATATACTAAGGAATTGGATTTGCACAACCCTATCTTATGATAATGCGAGGTTATATGTCATTAGACATGTTGTATGATAGTGAAAAAATACCCTTCCAAAGTTGGGTTCGCCTCACCCTATTTGATTCACCAAATATAACTGCTAAATGATGACCACCATTCTATTTTCCTGTTACCCCCGCTCGACCCAGCTACACTCTTATTACTTGAAAGGAATTGTGAAATAAAAGGGTGAGCACAACTAGCTCAGTAAAGAATATTATGACTAAAGATAATTAAATTATCAATAGCATTCGTTAGTAATAAATCAGAGATTTAGAACATATGGTAGATGATAAAACTTTTCAACCATAGTTGCAGCGGAACGAACAATCCATTAGAAGAGTCAAATAGACCATAAGTCTATTATCTTCTCAATGTTAAAAGTCCACCAATAATTTTTTATCCCTGTGACATCAATCAACAATTCATGTCCACAATCACATGTATAACTCATAATCGTAATTGTTGTTCTAAATTCCTTTTCTCATCCAGGACAAAGACAATTTTTATTACCTGAAACATCAAAGATCATGGTTATACCAAATCACAGTTCATGTTCATAATCATACTAATAAATTCATCTTTGCACTACGGGCCAAAGATATTCATCAACAGACCATCTTTGCACTACACGCCAAAGATATTCATCAATAATTCATCTTTACAATACGGGCCAAAGATATTCATCAATAAGTCATCTTTGCACTATGGGCCAAAGATATTCATATCTCAAAGAAATATATAATCATTTTAGAATATATATAAACAATAATTATAACAATGTTGATCAATTCACCTTTACACTTATGCTAAAGATATTTAATTATAAATTCAATGGTCATGATTATACCAGTCACAATTCAACTTTTCACTACTAGCCAAAGAGAACCCTAGTCATGATCATACCAATAATCTACCCATCTTTACACTTCAATGAAAGAGAATTTTAACATCAGGGTTATAAAAATGTTATATATGATAATAAAATCAATATAATCAATATATAGTTTTAATCTCCAGAATAATATTCATAAATCAACTATAATTTGGTTAGAAAAAGAAACTAATTTTGTAGTGAATAGTATCCGTGAATAGTAACTCATGAATAATAACTCGTGAATAGTAACTCATAAATAGTAACTCATGAATAGTAACCCGTCGTGAATAGTAAATCGTGAATAATAACTCGTGAATAGTAATTCATGAATAGTAACTCGTAAATAGTAACTCATTAATAATAACTAATGAATAGTAATCCCGACATGAAAAAGTTCCAAATTTGATAAAAAGTTCTAACCAATATTTTGACATAATGATATTGAAGGAATTAATATCATTCAAGAAGAAATAGCCTCCCTTACTATCCCTTACCTCAAAAGAGCAGTATTAGAATGTCGGATATAACGCTGAACGAACTTGCACTGTATAGCAATACTCAAAGTAATAAAATACTCAAAAAATACGCTCGATATTATAGAGAGAGAAAGAGAGAGAAATCTTTAGTTTTTGGTGTGATTTTTAATTCTAACCTAAGCACCCTATTTATAGGAAAATACTTAGAATACCAAAGTAGAAAATTTAATATAATATTAATATATTTATATAAAATTTCCTACGCACCCTTCTTTTGCCCAAAACATCAGCCATACAAGTGACAAAGTCACTAAAAACGTTTTTAATAAATAAAATATTTTAAACTCCAAAAATCAATTATTCCAAAACTTCAATAATTCATAATAAATAGCCCTTTTATCAGAAAATTTGAATCTCGCTATTTTTTTTATACGAAATTCAATTCTCTACAATTTTGCAGAAATTTTTTTTTCTAAATTCTAAACCGAAATTGACCAAAATCCATAAACGGGTGATTTTACATGTTATAATCAAATTTCAGTCAAGAAACGGAGTCCACCGACATGAAAAATATGTGTTAATCATTTAATACAACAAAAATATTATTCCTCCTCATATACTCATATATACCACATTCATTATAAAAATATCACAATTATTATATTATTAAAATATAATAATAAATTATTTTATCATAAAAGATAAAATATCAATTTTCAACAATTGTCACTTTAAAAATTTTCTCCATCTATATCCATATAAAATGAATATTATCCTTATCATATAAATCAATAATTAATTATTCACAAATAATATTACAGAATCACAATAATGACAACCAGGCAGTTTCCAAGAAAGAGGGAGCTTTCCAATAAGGATTTCTCCTTACTGGCGCGCAATTAGATGACCAAATCTCTCCTTAGACAAAATTTTCTAGACATTGCCAATAATGTTATCTAGTAATATTATTAAAATAATATGAATTATTGATCTGATAATGAGAATACTGTGCAGTGATAGTTATTGAAACACCAATAATATAAAATATCAACGCAGCAATTATTGAATCAATAAAATAAAATATTGAACAGTAATTACTGTAACAATTATTGAGTAGTGCCTTCTTACGTAAGAATCAATAATTAGTGCAATACAGTGTAATACTGTGCAACAACGCGTATTACTGTGTTTTAACCACTGGGTATTCCAACAGTATTAACGGTAACAACTACGCCGTTATTTATAAACAACTTATACTTGTCGTTTTCTTCATCCAATCGCTTTCCTTTATGGGGCCCACACCAGGCTGCGCCGTCGTACGAATATTCCCCGACAGTTAGAATATTCCACGACCAAACGAATATTCCCCGACAACAATGAATATTTTATAACCACTTACTTATTTTAAAAAATTTACATATATCACCCTTAACTTTAAACTTTTATCAATTTAACTATTTACTAAATTAAAAAATTGAATACTTTTATTTCATAAAATTCGGGGTCTTACAATCTCCCCTCCTTATGAAATTTCGTCCTCGAAATTTACGTACCTGGTATTTTAAAGAATTGAGAAAACCTTGCTTCCATTTCATATTCCATCTTTTCTGTCATCATGATTTCTCTATTGCTCATCTCCTGTATTTCAGATATCATTCTAGAATACAGCTTCAAAAATAAAGGTTAAATTAACAAATTAACATATCGCATAATATCCCGATATTATGACTGACCAACAAATAAGCTTAGGTAGGACACACTAGCGAAGGATTTACTCATCTCTCCCCTCCTAGTTCTAATCCCGATCTCGGCCAGAGATCATATCCCTAAGCTCTGATACCAATTGTAACGCCCCCAAAATAGGTCTAATCCAAGCAACCTATTTTGAGTTGTCAAAAATATGGTACAGAAAACAACTATAACTTTATTACTACAACTGTCGTGCAAAATACAACAACACATATGTTGTGAGTTTTGATACAAATATATACCAACTGTGACTCATGTCCCAACCTTGGATAGTACGTCACAATGACACCTTACATAAAGGTACAGTTAATAACTGTTTTAGAAATTAAAATCTTTGGGAAGTGCTAAAGAAAACCTTCGTACATGGGAGGCCATGCGTCTAGGTTATGATAGATATCATATGCCAACAGAATTATCTTTGGTTGACCCAATAAACCCCAAAGTAAAACGAGAAGATTACTATCATATTCTTTTCAATGGTGAGTCTTCTCTTGACATATAACTATCTCCACTGTCTGTAATTGAACATTATGTTTCAAATAAACTCCAAGATCATATAGGTATTGCTCCTAGATATACTCAGCAAGTGGATTTGCACAACCCTGTCTTATGATAACGTGAGGTTGTATGTCATTAGACATCTTGTATGATAGTGACAAAACACCCTTCCAAAGTTGGGTTCACCTCACCCTATCTGATTCACCAAATATAACTACTAAATGATGACCACCATTCTATTCTCCTGTTACCCCCGCTCGACCCAGCTATACTCTTATTACCTGAAAGGAATTATGAAACAGAAGGGTGAGCACAACTAGCTCAGTAAAGAATATTATAACTAAAGATAATTAAATTATCAATAGCATTCGTTAGTAATAAATCAGAGATTTAGAGCATATGGTAGATGATAAAACTTTTCAACCATAGTTGCAGTGGAACGAGCAATCCATTAGAAGAGTCAAATAGACCATAAGTCTATTATCTTCTCAATGTTAAAAGTCCACCAACAATGTTTTATCCTTGTAACATCAATCAACAATTCATGTCCATAATCACATGTATAACTCATAACCGTAATTGTTGTTCTAAATTCCTTTTCTCATCCATGACAAAGATAATTTTCATCACCTGAAACATCAAAGATCATGGTTATACCAAATCACAGTTCATATTCATAATCTTACTAATAAATTCATCTTTGTACTACGGGCCAAAGATATTAATCAACAGACCATCTTTGCACTACATGCCAAAGATATTCATCAATAATTCATCTTTGCACTACGGGCCAAAGATATTCATCAATAAGTCATCTTTGCACTATAGGCCAAAGATATTCATATCTCAAAGAAATATATAATCATTTTATAATTTATATAAACAATAATTATAACCATGTTGATCAATTCACCTTTGCACTTATGCTAAAGATATTCAATTATAAATTCAATGGTCATGATCATACCAGTCACAATTCAACTTTTCACTACTGGCCAAAGAGAACCCTATTCATGATCATACCAATAATTTATCAATCTTTACACTTCAGTGAAAGAGAATTTCAACATCAGGGTTATAAAAATATTATATATGATAATAAAATCAATATAATCAATATATAGTTTTAATCTCCAGAGTAATATTCATAAATCAACTATAATTTGGTTAGAAAAAGAAACTAATTTTGTAGTGAATAGTATCCGTGAATTGTAACTCATGAATAGTAACTCATGAATAGTAACCCATCGTGAATAGTAACTCATGAATACTAAATCGTGAATAGTGACTCGTGAATAGTAACTCATGAATAGTAACTCATAAATAGTAACCCCGGCATGAAAAAGTTCTAAATTTGATAAAAAGTTCCAACCAATATTTCGGCATAATGATATTGAAGGAATTAATATCATTTAAGAAGAAATAGCCTCTGTTACTATGCCTTACCTTAAAAGAGCAGTATTGGAATATCGGATATAACGCTGAACGAACTTGCACCGTATAGCAATACTCAAAGTACTAAAATACTCACAAGAATATGCTCGATATTATAGATAGAAAAAGAGAGAGAAATCTTTAGTTTCTGGTGTGATTTTCAATTCTAACTTAAGCACCCTATTTATAGGAAAATGCTTAGAACACCAAAGTAGAAAATTTAATATAATATTAATATATTTATATAAAATTTCCTACGCACCCTTCTTTTGCCCAAAACATCAACCATACAAGTGGCAAAGTCACTAAAACGTTTTTAATAAATAAAACATTTTAAACTCCAAAAATCAATTATTTCGGAACTTCAATAATTCATAATAAATAGCCCTTTTATTAGAAAATTCGAATCTCTCTATTTTATATAGGAAATTTAATTCTCTACAACTTTGCAGAAGAAAGTTTTTCCAAATTCCAAACAGAAATTGACCGAAATCTATAAACGGGTGATTTTACATTCTATAATCAAATTTCAGTCAAGAAACGGGGTCCACCGACATGAAAAATATGTGTTAATCATTTAATGCAACAAAAAAACTATTCCTCCTCATTTACTCATATATACCACATTCATTGTAAAAATATCACAATTATTATATTATTCAAATATAATAATAAATTATTTTATCAGAAAAGATAAAATATCAATTTTCAACAATTGTCACTTTAAAAATTTTCTCCATCTATATCCATATAAAATGAATATTTTCCTTATCATATAAATCAACAATTAATTATTCACAAATAATATTACAGAATCACAATAATGACAACCAGGCAGTTCCTAGGAATGAGGGGACTTTCCAATAAGAATTTTTCCTTACTGGCGCGTAATTAGGTGACCAAACCTATCCTTAGACAGAACTTTTTAGACATTGTCAATAATATTATTTAGTAATATTATTAAAATAATATGAATTATTGATCTGATAATGAGAATACTATGCAGTGACAATTATTGAAATAACAATAATATAAAATATCAACGCAACAATTATTGAATTAATAAAATAAAATATTGAACAGTAATTACTGTAACAATTATTGAGTAGTGCCTTCTTACGTAAGAATCAATAATTGGTGCAATACCGTGTGCTACTGTGCAACAACGCGTATTACTGTGTTTTAACCACCGGGTATTCCAACCGTATTAACGGTAACAACTACGCCGTTATTTATAAACAACTTATACTTGTCGTTTTCTTCATCCAATCGCTTTTCGTTATGGGGCCCACACAAGACTGCACCGTCGTACGAATATTCCCCGACAACAATGAATATTTTATAACCACTTACTTATTTTGAAAAATTTACATATATCACCCTTAACTTTAAACTTTTATCAATTTAACTATTTACTAAATTGAAAAATTGAATACTTTTATTTCATAAAATTCGGGGTCTTACAGGCATGATAAGTGGTTAACCAATCAATCCACAAAATCACATCAAATGCAAGTATTTTCAAAGAAATAAGATCGGTAGGTAATTAAAAGTAGTATGCACAAAAGCCAATCATGTTTGATGATAAAGCATATACTTTGTAACAATCTTATTCATTTATTAATAAAAAATATTAATTTATTAAAGGCTTTTAATTATCTACATGATGCTGTTTTATAATATGTGATAAACCCATAGTTTTAAGCAATACTTTTAGAATAATGATGATGATCATTCTAATGAGATCTAAATTCTTAGAAAGCTTAAAACTAAAATAGTTCCCAATCGTTGGATTACTAAATTGGGGATTAGTGAATCCGGATAGATTAGTACATACGTTGCTTGCTCATTAGATGAGGATGATTGATCTCATGATCATTTGTGTGGAGACAGTAAAACAAGTATGTATGTATTTATTAGAGAATAAGTTCACTGAACGTGGCTCGCTAAGGAATACCTAATGAAGTTTTACTTACCTGTCAATAGGAATTCCTGTAGTGATAGTAGTACAAGTGATCATTGGACTTGAGATCATCATAGTATCTTGTGTATGATGAGCTATACTTTGGCTTATTTCTTAAAACCCTTAGGGTATATCAAAGGGTATGCTTGGGTATAATAAGTTGTACATGGATATAATGTATGATCAATAAAGAATCTATCACTTCTAGTAAAAGAAGAGAAATATCCTATACGATTCGATAAATGACAACTAAGTAGTCTTTGGCCAAGGCAGAATAAAATTAGAAAGGAGTTTCTAATTTGTATTATTTAGAGTTGTGCATTTAAGAGTCGAAATACATATAATTAAATAAAATAAGACTTGACAGTAATTTCATGTCTTATATTTAATTGGGACATTGTATGGTGGAAGGATTGAATTGTACGGTAACTATTTATCCAAAGGTTCTTCTATGATTAATGTTAAAATCTATATTATCTGAAAAGTCGTTAATCGCTAGGGAGGCTTATCCCTATTGTAGAATAAATATTATTTATTTAAATAAATTAATAATTTAATTTATTTATTTAAATAAGATTAGAATTGTTCTAATTGATTTATTCATAACCGGTTTAATATGGAGAACCTAAAGGGTCACACCATAAAAGGAAGAATAATTATTTAAGAAGTTAATTGCATAATTATAATAATAAGTTAAGTATATTTAATTTAATCTATGGTGATAGAATAAATTAAATAGTTTAATATTTATTATTTAATATTTGGAAATATTAAATATAAATTAATAAGAGGAGTCTTATTATTATTATTATTATTATTATTATTATTATTATTATTATTATTATTATTTAATTCCTAAAGGAGTTTGGAAATTAATTAATAAAAGTACTCTCATATATCCTAATAAGATTAAGAGACTAATTAATTTGAAGAGTTTAATTAATTATTCCTAATAAGATTGGGATCATAATTAATTAAAAGAGTTTAATTAATTAAAATAAAACACAATTCCTTAATTGTTAAGGAGGGTTGCCCACATCTATAAATAAGAGGAGTCTTATTATGGGTGATGGTGGTTGAGACTTTCACAACATACAACATACGTAATTAATTCCAATAGTTGGGATAGTACACCCTTTTCTATGAGAGATAGAAAAATTAGGGTTTTGCCAAATACCCATCTTCTTTAATCTTTCTTCTTCTTTGGTGGATCACCTCTAGAGGCCAAACACTTGGGTGGCTAACGTTGATCAAAGGAAGGAACCAAACCCGGTGGATTCAAGTTGAACGCAAAAAAGATTTGGAGGTGAACTTGTTCTTGAGGAAGCTTGAATCTTCAAGGGTATGATTCTTGTTCTTTATCTTTTTGTTTAATTAATAATTGTGCATAAAGGATGATCCGGATATATGATTTGTAAAATTTTAAACTCTGATTTTTACACGTTTCTGCTTATTTTTGTGCAATTTGATTGCGTTCATGAATATTACAAACCTAACAGTGGTATCAGAGCCAGGTTTTATGCGAATTATTAATTATTTTAATTTGATATGCATATTGATATGTGTTTAGAACAATTTAATTGGGCATAATCTTGTTGTATAAAATTTATTTAAAAAAAATGGTACAATTTTTTGTTGGGTACGTGATTCGCATTATATATATAATGCAAGCCGTAATCCATCGACGGAAATCAGTATATTGATTTCTTGTTGCTTCAAACCTGTTGCGAAATCACGGTTTAATATGAGTTCACGTGAATAAGTGTGAAGTGCGACCAATATTTTTTGGAGCTGGAGTCCGAAGGCTCCACGCATATAATATATATTATATATTATAAGAATATTATATATATATATATATATATATATATATATATTTATATATATAACTGTATATATATTAATCTTAATTATTTTATAATTAAAATAAGAGTTTATTTTAATTTTAAAATTATATTTCATGCTAACTAATTAGAGTTGGAATTGGATTTCATGATAACTAATTAGAGTTAAAAAAATGATTTCATGTTTCCTTAAATAAAAGAGTTTATTTAGATATGAAATAAAATTTGATATTATTCAAAATAAAAGAGTTTATTTATGAATAGGAAAGAGAATCCGTATTTGCTTAAATAAAGTAGTTTATTTAGATATAGAATAAGATTTCATATTATTCAAAATAAAAGAGTTTATTTATGAATAGGAAAGAGAATTCGTGTTTCATTTAATAAGGAGTTTTTTTTAACTTGGAATTGGATTCCACAATTAATTAAAATAAATGAGTTTATTTTAATTAAAGATTTTGATTAAAATAAAATAGTTTATTTTATTCAAAATAGGATAAATTAAAATAAAAGATGTTTATTTTGATTTAAATTTGGATTAAAATAAAGGAGTTTATTTTGATTCAAAATTAGATTTTATGTTAACTAAATTTGCCCATTAAATGATATCAATATATATATTGAATATTTATTATTCATGAGATGCATGTTATTTATTGATGCATATGTAAATGTGCATGATAATAAATGGAATTGATTATGGACTATTGACCAATGTGATTGGATTTTATTTTAGTTGGATGCATGAATGTATGTGTTTTATTAAATAGGTTCTGCGTACCTCGTCTTCTCTAATTTTTTTCTTGATGTAAGTTTTATCTCCCTTCTTTGTACTTCTCCTTGACTACTGATCAAGGTTTCTATTTATTTTAAATAGTTTTGTAATAGAAATAGTTAGAATTAATTTTGAAGAATTAGAGATCAAGGAACAAGGAACGCTTAAAGACCCGTTTGTAATGGAGCCCGGGTTTAAATGGAATAGTTATATTTAAATATTAATTCTTGTACCCCTAGGTTTGACCTTTTGGTTCACATGGCGGCTCTAGTGAACTAAACTAGAATAAAGTCCATAATCAATCCGGGTAGAATATAGTATTCTATATGTACATGCTTATACACTATATATGTGTGTGTGTGTGTGTGTGTGTGTGTGCATGCGCGCTAAACAATATGAGACAAATTAATGACAAACCCCTTAAATATTTTATATTAAGTCCTAAGCGTTCAAATATATTTGGAATATCGAACGTCGCCTTCTAGCATGATAAAAATAATAGAGTATTAATTAATTATTATAAGTTTGTTGTGTCACCACAAGGTTTATCTTAATTCTTTGAGATGTTAATTTTATCACATTTGATGCTTATAAAGAAAATTGAACAATGTTGTTTTGTTGTGTCACCATAAGGATAATATTTTTCTTTTTTGAATATATGGAATGCTAGGTTGGACTTAACTTGGATAATTTTGATTCGGATGTACCACCACTTGATCAAAATAATCTAAGAGACAAAATACAAGGAGTTGCATAGTTGATGTAATTGATAAGAGTTGTCTACCTATTTATTTATATATAGTTTATTGTGTCACCACAAGGCTATATACAATTGAAATGGGATCCTTATTCTCACTAGCAAATCTTTAATTAGATTTTGTCGAACTATATTAGTGAGGGTAATATAGTTTGAAAAAAAAATAGTGGGAGATACCAATTTAAAACAAGACCTAATTTATTTTGGTAATTAATAAAAGAATGTATGCTAAAATGTTGTTAATTACAAATTTATTTACAGAATTTTATAATGTCTAAATTACTATCACTGCGAAGCATATTAGATGTTATTTAACCGGGCCGAATTAAATGGATTGGTTAAGGAAATTGAGAATAGTTCTCATGGCTGAAAAGCTATCTTATATCCTTAATACGTCTATCCCTGCAATGGTTGCAGACAATGCCTCTGAGAAGAGATTGCTACTTTTAGAAACTGGCAAGATGATGCACAGTCAGCTTAATGAATCATGCTTGTATCTATGAGTAATGAGCTTCAGCGTCAGCATGAAACTATGAATGCTCTTACTATATTTCTGCACATCAAGTAGTTGATGGTGGGAAAAGTAGGACTGATATATATCAGATATTTAAGGAGCTCTTCCGATCTAGAATGATCAATGACACTACAGTAAAGACAAAAGTCCTTAACATGATTAATTTGATTGAATAATTAGGACAACAAGTTTTGTCATGGATGGAGAGTTGAGCCAAGATTTGATCTTACACTCACTCCCGGACTCATTTCACAATTGTTGTGAATTTTTCATATGAACAAGCTAGATATCAGCCTTGCTGATTTGCTTAACATGTTGAAAAATGTTGAGAGTCACTTTCCAACCAAGAAAGATCATGTCTTATTGGTAGGGGCCAAAGGATCTTCTAAAAAGAAGAACGATTCAAAGAAGGTAAATAGAAAGGCAAAAACAAATGATAATAAGAACAAAACTGATATGGATAGCAAAGGAGTTTGCTTCCACTGCAATAAGCTTGGACACTGGAAAGAAACTACAAGAAGAATCTTGTAGAGGCTAACCAAAAGAAGCTTAGTGAAGTTTCGGTTACAAATATAATTTTGTTCAGGATTTAAAATAAATTTTTTCTTTAGGTCAATGTTCTACTTGGGTATTGGATACCGACTTTGATTATCATAAATATAGATTTATGAAGGGACCACACAGAAGTAGAAAGCTAAACAAAGATAAGTAATCCTATGTGTGAAAAATGAAGTAAATATTGCTACATTAGCCATAGGAACTTATAGTTTAGCATTGCCTACGGGCAAATCTATTAAGTCAATAAGTTGTTATTGTATTCTAGTTTTTGTTAGAAATATTATTTCTACTTTATTGTTGGACATTGAAATTTGGTATTATATTTAAGAACAACTGTTGTTCTATTTATAATAATAATATTTTTATAGAACTGGAATATTACTTAATGAATTTTGTATGCTTGACTTACGTGAAAATAATTTTGCATATTGAACAAATTAGTATATAAATGGAGATGACCATTCAAAGAGTTGAATGCGTGTATTTGCTGAAATATAAATGTGAATTATTTGAAAGGTTCAAAGAATTCAAAAGTGAAACAAATTGGCAAAGTATTAAGATTCTTTGATTAGATCAAGGAATAAATACTTGTGTAGTAAGTTTCTAGATCATCTCAAATGGTTTTCTCATAATGGACGCCTCCTGATACGCAATAATTGATTAATGTATCTGAAAGGAAAAATCGCACCTTGTTGAACATGGTACGGTCCATAATGATTTTACCGACATTCTAGTATCTCTCTGGGGTCATGTCCTAAACATGGTTGCATATCTACGAAAAAGGTAACCTCAAAATCCGGCCATAAGACTCCATAAAAGTTATGGATAGGAAGGATTCCTAATTTTAAGTGAGTTAATATAATGAGTTGTCTAGCTTACGTGAAAAAGTTTCAAAGGATAAGCTTGGGACAAGATTTGATAAGTACAGATTTGTGAGACATCCTAAAGTAAGTTTAGGGTATATGTTTTATAATCCTACTTAGCAAAAGGTGTTTATTGCGAAACACGCTGCCTTCTAAGATAAAGATATTTATCATTAAAGGGGCTAGTGGGAGAATAATACATCTTGAAGAGTTCAAGAACCACAAAACACTATAAGTCAAATAAGAGGAACCTGTAGATATACCTATTGTACCACAACCGAATCGTAAATCTGGAATAGTACCGAAGATACCTAGGAGGTATGGATTCATCATAGATGATGATGATGAGGTACACAACATAGAAGATGATGATCCAGTTACATACGATGAGGTAAGAGTTCTAGTGTGTACAAAAGGGTCAGTGGGAGCGCCGTGACATTCCTAATATTATATGTTGATATACTATGGATAAGGAATGACATACTAATGCTACAATCAGTAAAGATAAAGTTGTTTAAACATTCCTCCATGAATGATTTGGGAAGAGTATCTTAATTGGGGATACAAATCTATATAGATAGATTTGAGAGGATGTTCGACATAACCCAAGGAACGTATGTTCATTTGATGCTAAAGTCGTTTAGTATGACAAACTCCAAGAGATGTCTCATGTTGATGAGCCATAGAGTGTATCTCTCTTAATTATCCCCATAGACTCATAAAAGTGAGATCGCATGAGTAACTATCATGTATGCAATAAAATGTACGAGACCTGATGTTGATCAGTCATATTCTGGAGAAGTTCACTATGAGTCAGTGAAAAACATCTTAAAGTACTTAACTGACACTAAGGATGTGATCATATTCATGGTGGGTCTAAATTAAAACTAGAGGGCTTAACAAACTCAAGTTTTTCAGACAGATCAAGACGACAGAAAATCCACTTTAAGGTAAAGAATTACCTTGAACAGTGGTGCAATGAATTGGAAAGATTTTAAACAGCAAAGAGTTGCTGGTTTAGTGATAAAGACAAAGTATATAGCTGTAAATGAATATACAAGTTGATTATTTGGATGAAAAGTTCATTACAGAACTAGGAATAGTTCCTAAGTCTCATCTTGGATCTAAACATGTGTTGTGGCACTTTCACTTTATTATAAGAATCATTAAAAGATGGAAAATCACTATAGAGATAGTGGACTCTCAAGAACAACATTACATATCCATATATTGAAGCTTATCCAACAGTAGGATAATCGTCACTTAGAGAAGAAGAGTATGAGATACCATGACGATTGACTTTAGTGTAAGTGGGAGATTGAAAGTAGTATGCACACAAGCCAATCATGTTTGATGATAAAGCATATACTTTATAACAATCTTATTCATTTATTAATAAAAAGTATTAATTTATTAAAGACTTTTAATTATCTACATGATGTTGTTTTATAATATGTGATAAACCCATAGTTTTAAGAAATGCTTTTAGAAAATGATGATGATTATTCTAATGAGATCTAAATTCTTCGAAAGCTTAAAACTAAAATAGTTCCCAATCGTTGGATTACTAAATTGGGGATTAGTGAATCCAAATAAATTGGTACATACGTTGCTTGCTCATTGGATGAGGATGATTGATCTCATGATCATTTGTGTGGAGACACTAAAGCAAGTATGTAGGTGCTTATTAGAGAATAAGTTCACTGAACGTGGCTCGCTAAAGAATACCTAATGAAGTTTTACTTACCTGTCAATAGGAATTCCTGTAGTGATAGTAGTACAAGTGATCCTTGGACTTAAGATCATCATAATATCTTGTGTATGATGAGTTATACTTTGACTTATTCCTTAAAACCCTTAGGGTATTTCAAAGGGTATGATTGGGTATAATAAGTTGTACATGAAGATAATGTGTAATCAATAAAGAATCTACCACTTCTAGTAAAAGAAGAGAAATGTCCTATTTGATTCGATAAATGATAACCAAGTAGTCCTCGGCCAAGACAGAATAAAATTAGAAAGGAGTTTCTAATTTGCATTATTTGGAGTTGTGCATTTAAGAGTCGAAATACATATAATTAAATAAAATAAGACTTGATAGCAATTTCATGTCTTATATTTAATTGGGACATTGTATGGTGGAAGGATTGAATTGTACGGTAACTATTTACTCAAAGGTTCTTTTATGATTAATGTTGAAATCTATATTATCTGAAAAGCCGTTAATCGCTAGGGAGGCTTATCCCTATTGTAGAATAAATATTATTTATTTAAATAAATTAATAATTTAATTTATTTATTTAAATAAGATTAGAATTGTTCTAATTGATTTATTTACAACCGGTTTAATATGGAGAACCTAAAAGGTCACACCATAAAAGGAAAAATAATTATTTAAGAAGTTAATGGCATAATCGTAATAATAAGTTAAGTATATTTAATTTAATCTATGGCGATAGAATAAATTAAATAGCTTAATATTTATTATTTAATATTTTAAAAATATTAAATATAAATTAATAAGAGAAGTCTTATTATTATTATTACCATTATTATTATTTAATTCCTAAAGGAGTTTGGGAATTAATTAATAAAAGTACTCTCATATATCCTAGTAAGATTAGGAGACTAATTAATTAAAATAGTTTAATTAATTATTCCTAATAAGATTGGGATCATAATTAATTAAAAGAGTTTAATTAATTAAAATAAAACTCAATTTCTTAATTGCTAAAGAGGGTTGCCCACATCTATAAATAAAAGGAGTCTTATTATGGGTGATGTTGGTTGAGACTTTCACAACATACAACATACGTAATTCCAATAGTTGGGAGAGTACACCATTTTCTATGAGAGATAGAAAAACTAGGATTTTGCCAAATACCCATCTTCTTGAATCTTTCTTCTTCTTTGGTAGATCACCTCTAAAAGGCCAAACACTTGGGTGGCTAACGTTGATCAAAGGAAGGAACCAAACTCGGTGGATTCAAGTTGAACACGAAAAAGATTTGGAGGTGAACTTGTACTTAAGGAAGCTTGAATCTTCAAGGGTATGATTCTTGTTCTTTATCCTTTTGTTTAATTAATAATTGTGCATAAAGGATGATCCAGGTATATGGTTTGTAAAATTTTAAACTCTGATTTTTACACGTTTTCGCTTATTTTTGTGCAATTTAATTGCGTTTATGAATATTACAATCCTAATAGTAATGTGATGGTGCCAACCTGAATCAAGCAAAATTTATAAACAGTGGATGTAACGAAAGTTTCTCCTAACGGAGTTTCAACAGATAAGTCAAAGTCTAATTTCTCAGGAGTCAAGTTCAAACGTTGAGCACAAGTAGGAGAGATAAAAGAACGGAGTAGAACCGGTATCTAATAAGGTATAGACTTGGCAAGAATTTATGATAAACTAACACGTGATAACTTCGTTCGATTCCTCGTCACGAAAAATGCTCTCCCTTAAACTACCGACTTTGTTTTGTTCGTATCCGCCTTTAGTGCCACCGTCCCAATTGGACTTGACTTCGCTACAAGACAAAATCGAGCAATATGACCGTCTTTTTCATAACTAAAACATACCTTGGAAGGCTATGAACAGTCTGGACTTATGTGTCCCTCCTCTTCGCATCTGTAGCATCTAACTGGCGGTCGTTCTCCTCCCCTAGAATTTGTTGTTGGTGCTAGTGCTGGTGCCGACGTCTTCCCGTCATTGTTGAATCTTTTTTTTTTCTAAAATTTGCACTTGACTCACCTTTCCTATTATCTTGGTCATGATTACAACCAAAGTGGTTATCATTTTTGGCATGGTAATTTCCTCCACGATGATTATCATTGTTCCGATGGTCGTTGCCACCGGTACGATTATTATCGTGTTGTTGGTCGCCCGGTTGAACAGTCTCATTATCTCGCTCTAGTAATTGAGCCCTGTTCACAACATCTGAATATAAAGAAAATTTGTGAGAAATGAGGTATTAACGAATGTCGGGTTTCAAACCTCTCATAAACTTTCGCGTCATACGTTCCTCATTCTCTACCAAATGAGGTGCAAACCTAGATAATTCTGCGAACTTAGCCTCGTATTGGGACACAGTCATGTTGTTCTGTTCCAATTTGATAAACTCTACCTCCTTCATATGACGAATACTTTCAGGAAAGTACTTGTCATTGAACAGTTTCTGAAATACTTCCCAAGACATATTGAGTGCGGCACGCTGGGTACGCTTCACAGATTTCCACCAGTAATCTGCCTCACCACGGAACATAAAGGTGGCGAATGGAACCTTTTGTTCTTCTGTATATCCCAAGACATCAAATATCTTGACAATTTGCTTAACCCACGTTTTCGCCGTGATCGGATCTGGCTTTCTCAAAAACTCTGGTGGTCCCAACTCTTTGAACTGCTTGGATGTGACAAGCCGCGCGTTGCTATCATTTCCTCCCGTATTTTGTACGTGAGCCTCCCTCGTCTGATTTTGCATAAACTGCAAAAAGCTTCTAAACATCCCATCATTCATCGTTTGATTGGTGGTGTTGTTTACAGGAGGAATATTGCCTTCTTGATGCACATTATCATGGTTGATGATTAGATGTGTCTCAACAGTCTCATTCACTCCCTTGTTAACATTTTCAGCTGTCATTCTCAAATATTATCACAAAACAAGGGTTAATTTAACAAATTAACATATCACATATTAACCCTATGCTTCGATTGACCCATTAAATACCAAATAAGCTTAGGCAGGATACACTAGCGAAGGATTTACTCGTCTCTCCCCTTCTAGTTCTATTTCCCGATCTCCGCCAGAAACCATATCCCTAAGCTCTGATACCAACTGTGACGCCCCCAAAATAGGTCCATTCCACCCAACCCATTCTGAGTCGCCAAATACATGGTACAGAAAATAACTACAACTTTATTATTACAATTGTCGTGCAAAATACGACAACACATATACTTTGAGTTTAAATACAAATATTGTCATCTAGACAGTATTCAAACTCAAATGGAGTCTTCATTACAATTATTGATACACTATTTTAAAAAATAGTAAGGACTACTAAAACAACTATCTTGAACCATCACTCCACACCCCAACTAGTTCCCGTTATATTCTCGCCTCCTGAGAAGAAAAATAGAACAAAAAGGAAAATGGTGAGCTCAACTAGTCCAGTAAAGAATATTATGACTAAGATAATGTACAACAACTTATCCTTAGTCTTTAACAGGGAAAAATTTGATAGAATATAATAGACAACAAGTTTTAGATCAACAACTGCAGCGGAAACAACAATCATTAGAAGAGTTAAGTAGAGAATGAAATCTACTATCATCTATGAATTTAAAAGTCCATCATCAATATTTTATCCATGTAACATCAATCATCAAATATTCATCTTTGCACTACGGGCCAAAGATATTCATTTGTATCACCCGTTGGTCATGTTCATCTCAATACTTGTTCATCTTTACACTACGGCCCAAAGATATTCATCAGGTAATCATTCATCTTTGCACTACAGGCCAAAGATATTCATCAAGTTTCACAATTAAAGACTGAGGATGATAAAAATATTTTCAAGAAAACGAATCTAGAGAGATAAAAAGACAAAGATTAGGGATTCGTACTTCGGTTTATCTAAGTTCAAAATACTCCATAATAATCAATTGTGGAGCAGAATTCAAAAATGAAGATCAAAACATAGATCCAATCAAAGATAGAAACCATAACAGAAAATCTTGGACATATAAAAGAAAATTTAATTTTTCTATGAATAGTGCCGTAATCGTGAATAGTACCGTATACATGAATAGTGCCGTATACGGTGAATAGTAATCCCGACACTAAAAGGTAGGAATTCTACAAGAAAAATCATCATATTTCATGAATAGTGCCCATGAGTAGTAACTTATGAATAGTAACTCAAGAATAGTAACTCATGAATAGTAACTCCGACATGAAAAGGTAAAAATTTCATAATAAAATTCATACCAATATTATGGTATAATGATATTAAAAAAAATAATATCTTTTACTAAAAAATTACATCCCTTACCTCAAAAGAATAGTACTTCTGACTGAAATATCGGATATAATACTGAAGGAAACTTACACTGTATAGCAACACTCAAAGTATCAAAATACTCACAAAAATATGCTCGATAATATAGAGAGAGAAAACTTCATATTCTGGTGTAATTTTTAATTATAACCTAAGCACCCTATTTATAAAAAAATACTTAGAACACTAAAACAGAAAATTTAATAAAATAATAATATTTATTAAAATTTTTCTTACACCCACCTTAGAAATCTGTATTCAGCAGTTTGCAACAACAAGTGGGGCCCACCAACACACAAAACATATTTTAAATATTTTTCATAACAAAATCAATTCAGACCCAATATTTCGGAACTTCAATAATTCATACTAAATAGCCCTTTTATCAGAAAAATTTGAATCTTATGTGTAAGACCCCGATTTTTTTTTAATAAAATAGAATTTCTTTTATTTGTTATTTTAAAATAGTAAGGGTTTATTTGATTAATGTGGTTAGTTAAGGGTAAAATGCGCAAATATTTTTAAATAAGCAAGTGGTTATAAAATATTCATTGTTGTCGAAAAATATTCGTTTGGTTGTGGAATATTCGTACGACAGCGCAGCCTTTTGTGGGCCCCATAACGGAAAACGATTGGATGAAAAAAATGATAAGTATAAGTTATTTATAAACAACGGCGTAATTGTTACCGTTAATACTGTTAGAATACCCGGTGGTTAAAACACAGTAATACGCGTTGTTGCACAGTAGCACACGGTATTGCACCAATTATTGATTCTTACGTAAGAAGGCACTACTCAATAATTGTTACAGTAATTACTGTTCAATAATTTATTTTATTGATTCAATAATTGCTACGTTGATATTTTATATTACTATTGTTTCAATAATTGTCACTACACAGCATTTTCTATTATCAGAGCAATAATTCATATTATCTAAATAATATTATTAGATAACATTATTGACAATGTCTAGAAAGTTCTGTCTAAGGAGAGGTTTGGTCACTTAATTGCACGCCAGTAAGGAGAGATCCTTATTGGAAAGCCCCCTCTTTCCTGGAAACTGTCTGGTTGTCAGTATTGTGATTCTGTAATATTATTTGTGAATAATTAATTATTGATTTATATGATGAGAAAAATATTCGTTGTATATGGATATAGATGGAGAAAATTTTTAATGCAATAATTGTTGAAAATTAATATTTTATCTTTTTTTGATAAAAATCATTTAAATATATTATTATATTATAATAATATAATAATGGTGATATTTTTATAATGAATGTGGAATATATGAGTATATGAGGAGGAGGAGTATTTTTATTACTAAAAATATTTAAAACATGTTTGTCATGTTTGTGGACCCCATTTCTTGATTGAAATTTGATTATAGCTTATAAAATCGTCCGTATGTGGATTTCGGTCAATTTCTGCTTGGAATTTGGAATAACTTAAACTTACAAAGTTGTAGAAAATTGAATTTCCTATGGAATGGACATAAGATTTGAATTTTTCTAATAAAAGGGCTAATTATTGTGAATTATTGAAGTTCCGGAATAATTAATTTTTTTTTGGAGTTTAAAATGATTTTTATATGAAAAATATTTTTGGTGAGTTGGCACATGTGTGGCTGATGTTTTGGATCAGTGGAGGTGTGCGTAGGAATTTATAATATATATATTAATATTTTATTAAATTTTCTACTTTGGTGTTCTAAGCATTTTCCTATAAATAGGGTGCTTAGGTTAGAATTGAAAACCACACCAGAAATTAAAGTTTTCTCTCTCTTTATTATCGAGCGTATTCTTGTGAGTATTTTAAGACTGTGAGTGTTGCTATACGGTGCAAGTTCCCTTCAGCTCTATATCCAGTATTCCAGTCAGAAGTACTGTCTTTTCGAGGTAAGGGATGTTATTTTTTTTATAAATGATATTATTTCTTTCAATATCATTATATCGGAATATTGGTAAGATTTTTTTGTGAAATTCTTATCTTTTCATGTTGGAGTTACTATTAATGAGTTACTATTCATGAGTTACTATTCACGAGTTACTATTCATGAGTTACTATTCACGAGCTACTATTCACGAGCACTATTCACGAAGTATGATGATTTTTCTTGTGGAATTTCTATCTTTTGGTGTCGGAATTACTATTCACGTATACGGCACTATTCACGAATACGACACTATTCACAGAAAAATTAAATTTTCTTTTCTGTATCCAAGATTGTCTGTTATGGTTCCTATCTTTGATTGGATCTATGTTTTGATCGTTATTTTTGAACATAGATAAACCGAAGTATGAATCCTTACTATTTGTTCTTTTGTCTCATTGGATTCATTTTCTTTAAAATATATTTTTCATCATCCTCAGTCATAAATGATGATATTACTGAATATCTTTGGCCTATAGTGCAAAGATGAATGATTTTCTGATGAATATCTTTGGCCCGTAGTGCAAAGATGAACAGGTATTGAGATGAACATGACCGACTAATTAATATCTTTGGCCTGTAGTGCAAAGATGACTATTTAATTCAAGATGTATATCGATTGATGTTACAAGGATAAAATATCGATGATGAACTTTTAAATTCATAGATGATAGTAGATTTTATTCTCTACTTAACTCTTGTAATGAATTGTTATTTCCACTGCAGTTGTTGATCTAAAACTTGTTATCTATTGTATTCTATTAAATTTTTCCCTGTTGAGGACTAACGATAATTTGTTCTATATTATCTTGGTCATAATATTCTTTACTGGGCTAGTTGAGCTCACCCTTTTCCTTTTTGTTCCATTTTTCTTCTCAGGAGGCGAGAATGTAACGGGTACTAGTCAGGGTATGGAATGATGGTTCAAGATAGTTGTTTTAGTAGTCCTCACTATTTTGTAAAATAGTGTATCAATAATTATAATGAGGACTCCATTTGAATTTGAATACTGTCTAGATGACAATATTTGTATTTAAACTCACAGTATATGTGTTATCGTATTTTGCATGACAATTGTAATAATAAAGTTGTAGTTATTTTCTGTACCATGTATTTGGCGACTCAGAATGGGTTGGGTGGAATAGACCTATTTTGGGGGCGTCACAGTTGGTATCAGAGCTTAGGGATATGGTCTCTGGCAGAGATCGGGGAATAGAACTAGGAGAGGAGAGACGAGTAAATCCTTCGCTAGTATGTCCTACCTAAAGCTTATTTGTTGGTTGGTTAGAATATAGGGATATTATGTGATATGTTAATTTCTTTAATTAACCCTTGTTTTATGGCAGTAATTGAGAATGGCAACTAAGAATGTTAACAGTGGAGTAAATGAGACCGTGGAGACGCCTTTGCTCACCAATGAGGAGAACGTGCAACAGGCTGGCAATGTTCCTCCTGTAAACAACACCATTGATCAGATGATAAACGATGAGATGTTTAGAAGCTTTTTGCAATTCATGAAAAATTAGACGACGGAGACTCGTGTACAAAATACAGGAGAAAATGATAGCAATTCACGGTTTGTCACAGCCAAGCAGTTCAAGGAGTTAGGACCACCAGAATTCTTGGGAAAGTCGGATCCGATTAAGGCGAAGACGTGGGTCAAGCAAATTACCAAGATATTCGATGTCTTGGGATGCACGGAGGAATAGAGGGTTCCATTCGCAACTTTTATGTTTCGTAACGAGGCAGATTACTGGTGGAAATCTGTTAAGTGTACCCAGTCAGCCGCACTCGGCGTGTCTAGAGAAACGTTTCAGAAATTGTTCAATGACAAGTACTTTCTTGAAAGTATTCGTCATATGAAGGAGGTAGAGTTTATTGGACTAGAACAGAACAATATGACGGTGTCCCATACGAGGCGAAGTTCGCGGAGTTATCCAAGTTTGCACCTCATTTGGTGGAGAATGAAGAACGTATGACGCGGATGTTTTTGAGAGGTTTGAAACTCGACATACGTCAATATCTCATTTTTCATAAATTTTCTCTATATTCAGATGTTGTGAATAGGGCTCAGTTATTGGAGCGCGATAATGAGTCAGCTCAATTGAAGAATAACGACCTACAACTCGATGATAATCGTACCGATGGCAATGGTCATCAGAATAAGGATAACCATCGTGGAGGAAATTATCGTGCCAGAAATTGTAACCACTTCGCTGGTAATCATGGTCAAGATAATAGAAGAAATAACTCAAGTAAAAATTTCAAGAAGAGAAGATTTAACGATGACGGGAAGATGTCGGCCGCAGCACCAACAACAAATTCTAGGGGAGGAGAACGACCGCCAGTTAGATGCTACAAATGCAGAGAGGAGGGACATATAAGTCCAAACTGTTCACAACCTTCCGAGGTATGTTGTAATTGTGGAAAAGAAGGTTATATCGCTCGAGATTGTACCGTAGCGAAACCCAGTCCAGCAGGGATGGTGACTCAAAAGGCTGTCCTAGAAAAGTCAAAGTTAACGGTTCCTAGAAGAGCGTTTGTCGTGACTGATCAGAATACGAGGAACCAGAACGAAGTTAGCACGGGTTAGTTAATTATAAATTCTTACGAAGTTTATACCTTATTAGATACCGATTCTACCCATTCATTTATCTCTCCTACTTATACTCAACGTTTAAACTTGACTCTGGAGAAAATTAGACTTTGACTTATCTGTTGAAACTCCGTTAGGAGAAACTTTCGTTACATCCACTGTTTATAAATCTTGTTTGATCCAAGTTGGCACCATCACATTACCTGTTGACCTTATTTCTTTAAAGATACTTGCTTTTGATGTGATTTTAGGAATTGATTGATTAACTACTCATCATGCCAAAATTGATTGCTTTCGTAAGGTTGTTAGTTTTCATATTCTTAAGCAACCTGTTATTCGAATTCAAGTAACCAAACCATTGAAGTCAAACACTTTCACATCAAGCCATAAAGTCATTCGTTTATTAAAAAATGAATGTCAAGTTCTCTTAGCCCATGTTATGGACTTGAACAAAAATACGTCAGATTTGAATGATATTTCTATTGTTAGTAAATTTCCTGATGTATTTCCTGAAGAATTTCTTGGCTTACTCCCAAAGTGTGATATTGAATTTTGTATCGACTTTGAACCCGGTACAAAACCCATTCTAAAATCTCATATCGAATGGCTCCTATTGAACTTCAGGAGTTAAAAATTTAACTATAGAATTTGGTACCCGAGCCTCTATCTGGTGACTTCCTTTGTGGAATGCACCGAAACCAGACTCTTCGTAGGGGATGCCATATTTATGTGGTAGTAAACTGATAGGTACCATTGTGAGATGCTATCCAAGATTGGGATATGAGTCATAGTTGAGAGCAACCTAAGTCAGTAATCGAAATACGTAGCTTTCTAGGCTTAGTTGGTTATTATCGAAGATTCGTGGAAAGATTTTCTCGAATTGCTACTCCATTAACTCAGCTGACTTGTAGAGATACAAAATTCGAATGGAGCAAGGAATGTGAGAAGAGCTTCGAAGAACTCAAGAGGAGACTCATTTTGGCACCTGTTCTGACCATACCATCCTGAAAAAACGAATATGGTAGCTGACGTGTTGAGTAGAAAATCGTATGTGATTACGAGTGCAATGTTTTTAACAAAAAGACCCATTTCGTATGACTTACAAATGATAGAGATAGAGTTAAAGACTCTATGGATCACGTGATGATATACGAATAAAATCGACTTTAATCGATAAAGTTAAAACCGCTCAAGCTACACACCGGAGCTGATGAATATGAAGAAGGAGGTGTAAGAAGTTGTTATTCCAAAAGCGAGAATCGACGATGTGAGGAAAGCTCAAACCTTCAATTTATTAGTCCATTTGAAATCCTCGATCGAATAAAAACTGTGGCCTATAGACTCGTTTTACCGTCAAGTATGTCGCGTGTTCATAACGTTTTTCACGTATCGAAGTTACAAAATTATGTGGACGACCTGAACCACGTTATTGAGTTAGAACCAGATGAAATAGCAGAAGATTTAACGTACGAGGATGTACATGTCAAGATCTTGGATAGGAAGGAGCATGTCCTACGCACAATGGTCATACCGTAAGTTAAGGTTTTGTGGAGGAACCATGCTATTGAAGAAATGACCTGGGAGTTGGAAACAAAAATAAAAGCGAGGTATCCTCACCTTTTCGAAACACCAGGTACGTACGTCAATTTCGAAGACGAAATTTCACAAGGAGGAGAGGTTGTAAGACCCGATTTTTTTTTTAATAAAATGGGATTTCTTTTATTTATTATTTTGAAATAGTAAATGTTTATTTGATTAATGTGGTTAGTTATGGGTAAAATACGTAAATATTTTTAAATAAGCAAGTGGTTATAAAATATTCATTGTTGTCGGGAAATATTCGTTTGGTCGTGAAATATTCGTACGACGGCGTAGCCTTTTGTGGGCCCCATAACGAAAAACAATTTGATGAAGAAAATGACAAGTATAAGTTATTTATAAATAACGGTGTAGTTGTTACCGTTAATACTGTTAGAATACCCGGTGGTTAAAACACAGTAATACGCGTTGTTGCACAGTAGCACACGATATTGCACCAATTATTGATTCTTACATAAGAAGGTACTACTCAATAATTGTTACAGTAATTACTGTTTAATATTTTATTTTATTGATTCAATAATTGCTACGTTGATATTTTATATTACTGTTGTTTCAATAATTGTCACTACACAGTATTTTTTATTATCGGAGCAATAATTCATATTATCTGAATAATATTATTAGATAATATTATTGGCAATGTCTAGAAAGTTCTGTCTAAGGAGAGGTTTGGTCACCTAATTACGCGCCAGTAAGGAGAGATCCTTATTGGAAAGCCCCCTCTTTCTTGGAAACTGCCTGGTTGTCAGTATTGAGATTCTGTAATATTATTTGTGAATAATTAATTATTGATTTATATGATGAGGAAAATATTCGTTGTATGTGGATATAGATAAAGAAATTTTTTAATGTGACAATTGTCAAAAATTAATATTTTATCTTTTTCTGATAAAAATTTATTTAAATATATTATTATATTATAATAATATAATAATGGTGATATTTTTACAATGAATGTGGGATATATGAGTATATGAGGAGGAGGAGTATTTTTGTTACTAAAAATATTTAAAACATATTTGTCATGTTTGTGGACCCCATTTCTTGACTGAAATTTGATTTTAGCCTGTAAAATCGTCCGTATGTGGATTTTGGTCAATTTTTGCTTGAAATTTGGAATAACTTAAACTTACAAAGTTGTAGAGAATTGAATTTCTTATGGAATGGACATAAGATTTGAATTTTTCTGATAAAATGGCTAATTATTGTGAATTATTGAAGTTCCAGAATAATTGATTTTTTTTTTGGAGTTTTAAATGATTTTTATATGAAAAACGTCTTTGGTGAGTTGGCACATGTGTGGCTGATGTTTTGGATTAGTGGAGGTGTGGGTAGGAATTTATAATATATATATTAATATTTTATAAAATTCTCTGCTTTGGTGTTCTAAGCATTTTCCTATAAATAGGGTGCTTAGGTTAATTTGAAAATCACACTAGAAACTAAAGTTTTCTCTCCCTTTCTCTTTCTATATTATCGAGCTTATTCTTGTGAGTATTTTAAGACTGTGAGTGTTGCTATACGGTGCAAGTTTCCTTAAGCTCTATATCCAATATTCTAGTAAGAAGTACTGTCTTTTCGAGGTAAGGGATGTTATTTTTTTTATAAATGATATTATTTCTTTCAATATCATTATACCGAAATATTGGTAAGATTTTTCTTGTGAAATTCATATCTTTTCATATCGAGATTACTATTCATGAGTTACTATTCACGAGTTATTATTCATAAGTTACTATTCACGAGTTATTATTCATGAGTTACTATTTACGAATTACTATTTACGAGTACTATTCACGAAGTATGATAATTTTTCTTGTGAAATTTCTACCTTTTGGTGTTAGAGTTACTATTCACGTATATGGCACTATTCACGTATACGACATTATTCACGAATACGACACTATTCACAGAAAAATTAAATTTTATTTTATGTGTCCAAGATTGTCTGTTATGGTTCCTATCTTTGATTGGATCTATATTTTGATCTTTATTTTTGAATTCTGCTCCACAATAGTTAGTATGGAGTATTTTTGAACATAGATAAACCGAAGTACGAATCCTTACTATTTGTTCTTTTGTCTCATTGGATTTATTTTCTTTAAAATATATTTTTTATCATCCTCAGTCTTAAGTGATGATATTACTGAATATCTTTGACCTGTAGTGCAAAGATGAATGATTTTTTGATGAATATCTTTGGCTCGTAGTGTAAAGATGAACAGGTGTTGAGATGAACATGACCGACTGATTAATATATTTGGCCCATAGTGCAAAGATGACTATTTGATTCAAGATGTATATCGATTGATGTTACAAGGATAAAATATCGATGATGGATTTTTGAATTCATAGATGATAGTAGATTTTATTCTCTACTTAACTATTCTAATGAATTATTATTTTCGCTGCAGTTGTTGATCTAAAACTTGTTGTCTATTGCATTATATTAAATTTTTCCCTGTTGAGGACTAACGATAATTTGTTCTATATTATCTTGGTCATAATATTCTTTACTGGGTTAGTTGAGCTCACCCTTTTCCTTTTTGTTCCATTTTTCTTCTCTGGAGTGAAGAATGTAGCGGGTACTAGTTGGGGTATGGAATGATGGTTCAAGATAGTTGTTTTAGTAGTCCTTACTGTTTTGTAAAATAGTGTATCAATAATTGTAATGAGGACTCCATTTGAGTTTGAATACTGTCTAGATGACAATATTTGTATTTAAACTCATAATATATGTGTTGTCGTATTTTGCACAACAATTGTAATAATAAAGTTGTAGTTGTTTTCTGTACTATGTATTTGGCGACTCAGATTGAATTGGGTGGAATGGACCTATTTTGGGGGCGTCACGTTATGTCCATTCCATAGGAAATTCAATTCTCTACAATTTTGTAGCTTTAAGTTTTTTTAAATTCCAAACAGAAATTGACCGAAATCCACATATGGACGATTTTGTAGGCTATAATCAAATTTCAGTCAAAAATGAACGTCATCAACACGTTTAACATGTGTTTAGCAATTATTGTAAACAAAAATACTATTTCTCCTCATTTATTCATATATCACACATTCATTGTAAAAATATCATCATTATTATATTATTATATTATCACATTATACATTTATAATGTAATATAATAATATATTTGAATAAATTATTTTATCAGAAAAGATAAAATATCAATTTTCAACAATTGTCACTTTTTTAAAAATTCCTCCATTCCGATAAAATACTGATAAAATACCTCAGCATTAATTCCTTTATTTATATCCAAATAAAATAAATATTTCCTTATCATTTATATCAATAATTAATTATTCACAAATAATATTATAGAATCACAATAATGACAATCAGGTCGTTCCCAGGAAAGAGGGGGCCTTCCGGTAAAGATTTCTCCTTACTTGCGTGCAATTAAATAACCTCTCGTAGACATAACTTCCTTAGACATTGCCAATAATGCTATCTAATAATATTATTCAAATAATATAAATTATTGATCTTATAATTTAAAATACTGTGCAATGACAATTATTGAATCAACAATATAAAATATTAATGCAACAATTATTGAATCAATAAAATAAAATATTGAACAATAATTACTGTAACAATTATTGACTAGTGACTTCTTACGTAAGAATCAATAATTGGTGCAATACCATGTGCTACTGTGCAACACCGCGTCTTACTGCGTTTTAACCACCGAGTATTCTAACAGTGTTAACGGTAACAACTACGTCGTTATTTATAAAAACTCATACTTGTCGTTTTCTTTATCCAACAGTTTTCCGTTATGGGGCCCATAAATAGCTGCGCCGTCGTATGAATATTCCCTGACAGCAAGAATATTCCAAGACCAAACGAATATTCCCCGACAGCAATGAATATATTATAATCACTTGCTTATTTGAAATATTTACGCATTTTACCCATAACTAACCACATTAATCAAATCAACCCCTTACTATTTCAAAATAATAATTAGAGAAATTAAATCTTTTATTTATAAAAAGTTGGTGTCTTACAACATCAATGACTTCTTCCTGGATGAGCAGCTGTATGTTGTTCAAAGCGTAGCACCGTGGTATGCAGACTTCACAAATTTTGTCGCTTGTAATGTGTTTCCCCCTAACATGAGCTATCAATAGAGGAAGAAATTTCGAAATGATGCGAAGCATTATTTGTGGGACGAGCCATTCCTGTTCAAACAATGTGCAGACCAAATTCTGTGAAGATGTCTGCCAGAGGAAGAAATTGAGGGTATGCTCCATCACTGTCATTCCTCGAACTACGGAGGGCATTTTGGTGGGCAAAGAGCAGCTGCAAAGGTGCTCCAATCTAGTTTTTACTGGCTGACTTTGTTTAAAGATGCTCATCTTTATGTATCGCGTTGTGATAATTGCCATAGGGTAGGAACCATTTCAAAAAGGCATGAAATGCCTCTGCAAAATATTCTGGAGGTAGAACTGTTCGATGTTTGGGGAATAGATTTCATGGGCCCGTTTCCCTCCTCGTACAACAATCTCTATATACTAGTTGTAGACACTTGAAATTTTCTGCACACCTGTTACTGACATTCCAGGAGGGCAGATTAGTCTTTCAGAGATAACCCTAGAAGACAGCTCATATCCAATCCAGATACTACCGGAAGTTCAGTCTCAACCCCAGAACACATACCGGGAGTATCAGTTCCAAACTCAGAGATAACCCCGAGGCATGTAGTTTAAATACCAGAAATTCAACCAGAGAAGGCCAATTCATCTTAGAGATAACCCCGAGATATTCAGTCTCAGTCCCAATCCTAGGGATAGCAGTTCTAACCTTGGAGATAACCCCAAGGACTGTAATTACAGTTCCGGAGATAACCCCGAAAATGCTTATTTCAAATGCATGCAATCAGCTTTAACCTCGGCACTCACACCGAGGCATAACACTGGAAAGACAGACACACCTCAGAGATAACCCTGAGGACCTTCAATACTTACAGCAGTCCAATCTCAGAGATAACCCTGAGCAACGTCTACTTTATCAGCCCAAACCGGAGATAACCTTGGTGAGGGGTAAGATCATCATTTTGCCACATCGCGCCGTCTCAACATTTTAGACATACATTTCTACACAGCAATGTCCTATAAGAACCAAGGAAGTCCAATCCTGAGTGACTATTGCGCAGGGCAACAGATATAATTTGAAGCTTGAAGACCGGAGGGCATGGTCCCATCTTCCTAACTTTATATAACCTCTAATCCTATGTCATTGCGTAACTCTCGACAACGGCGGTCCGAAATAGGTCTTATACACCTCAATCGGATGCCCGAATTGAAGTTCTGAAAGTTCGAGCGGATATCACGTTGCATGCGTACACGTACTTCTAGATGACGGGACCCGCAGAGCTTGGGGCACCCCGGGCAACCGCAGGTACACCTGTGGCTCACCCCTCTATAAATAGAGGGCTTGGGGTGGCCATTTTGTAAGAGAAAAAGGCGAGGAAGCCCTATCCAATTTGCTCTGTACACCCCTAAACTGAGTGCTTTCTCATTTTAAAGACTTGTGAGCTCACATATAGCTAATATTGTACCGGCGGGAGCCGAGGGTTCATCCACTTAAAGTTATAGAAGTCTTCTTTGGTAGCCCACTGTAAACCTTCTTACACATTTTAAAGCTTTTCTCTTCATCTTTGCACACACTATTCTTCATGTTGAGAGTCGTGTTGCGTTTGTATACCCGAACTTCGGTCCGTGGTTTCATTTCAGTTTGTATATATATATATATATATATATATATATATATATATATATATATATATATATATATATATATATGGACTAACATTATCGAGTTATGTCTCGATTGAGCCTAGACTTATGTCTGGAGTGTTTAATTGCTTTCGTATATATATATATATATATATATATATATATATATACACACTTATATATATGAAATGTGTGTCGAACTCTATTCGATGAGCCTAGACTTATGTCTGGAGCGTTTAATTACTTTCGTGTATATATATATATATATATATATATATTACGTTCCATCCCGCCTGGAGTTTAATTCATGGCGGTTGATTGCTTTTATAGCTGTATTTACATTTCGTCTCGCCTGGAGTTTACTTCGTGGCGGTTGATTGCTTTCACAACTTTATTTACATTTCTGATCCCCCATAGAGGTACGTCGTGGTTGGTGATCATGTTTATATATATATATATATATATATATATATATATATATATATATATATATTACAGCTTTTATATATATTACTACTTACAGCTTTCATACAAACTGCATTATCATGTGACCCTAGGAATCACATGATCACAGATTCAGTCTACTGAATCTAGATTTGGTTCCCGTGATGGACATTTTCAGCCGTAAGCAGCTTGTAAATTTATTCATGGTGTTTGGATTTCCTCAGATGGTTTGCATACCCATGAGGAATTAGGCACTGCTTTGTATATTATTTTCTCTAAGATGCTTTGCATCTCAAAAATAAAAGCAATCAAGCCGAACATTTAATAAAATGGAAGTATCAAAGGCCTCAATTACTATTGAGCATAAGGGTTTGAAAAACCTCTTTTATAAAACATCACTACTATATCTTGTTTAATTAAGATTGAATTTTTACACAAATTCAAACCCTGTGTATATAGGTGCGAACGAGGCATAGCACTACTTCCAAAATAATTGCACATTAACCCACACACACACACACATTCATATAACAGTTTCTTGAAAAGTGGCGATCACCATGGTAACACGGATGTCGGGGGGTGCCTAACACCTTCCCTCCGCATAAGCAAGTCCCCGGACCCTAATGAATCTCGGTTTCACAAACCCGTTTAGCAGTGTCACATCACTGGGTCAATGTGCAAACCTTTTTTCGGTTGTGTTGGTACAACTAGTTAAAAAACCAAATGGCGGCTCTTACAGTCAAATAGTCGACATATAAATGTCGGACCTTTTTCACTTGTTTTTTCAAACAAAACTCACCTAACATGAGAACACAAAAGAACAAGCACAGAAACGGGACAAATAAAAATCCCAATGTCGACAGGTGACGACTCTGCTGGGGACGCCAGTAAGAGGACTTTAGCCGCTATTTTAAGCTTTTCAAAACTGTTATGTGCTTGTGTGTAGATTTTGCATTTACATTTGATGAATGTGTACGAATGCATTTGTCTACTGCACTGTAAAATATCTACTTGTGATATTAGTGTTTCGCGCATGTCATCATTTTTCATAAACGGTGAGATACGTTGTATGTTAATGTATGCTGTGTGGTTCCTTCACTAGGAGGCTATTACTGGACTCGTAGGAAGACTAATTCCAACGAGGCTCAGGAAAGGCACCACCCAAATTCGCTCCAATTGAAAGACCGGATTAACTTCCCGTCGAGTAAATTGCGATGATTTGGGAACCTTCATGCCAAACAGCCGCGAGAGTAACCTAAGATAGGTCAACCTCTGATAAACCAAACGCAGAGGAAAGTCTCTTCATGCTTTCTCATTTCAAAATTACTCATAAAGTCAATTACTTGTAAGTTCATTCCATATTCATCTCCACGTAATGAGAAATATGAAGAAAAATGTGCATACTTAAATTAACATGCTATCTTGTATTACAAACAGCTAACATCTGTTTTGCAGGATAATAATCCTAAAGCGGATACATAACATAGCATGTAGATAAAATCCCTAAGACTAAACTATGCAAGTCTTTTGCAGGGAAGCAATCAGACCTATTACCCGGTCAAAATCCAAAAAGGCTACGAGCCTACAGCTAATCATGTCTTCATCTGACCAGTCTAATCCAGTTTCTCGCGAAGAATTTGATGGATTAAGTAAACAAATTACAGATTTGGCTGTTCTACTTAAAGAACTATATCAATCTACTCAGGGTACAAAGATACCCGTACATGTTGAATCCTCTACACATGGAGAAGCTAAAGGTTCGAAGAAAACAAATCTGGAACTACAGTTGCTTACCACAGACAAAAACCCTGAAAACACCCATCTCAAAGGCGATCTAGACACTAGTGACATCAGGAAAAAGGTCCTTCAAATGGAAGAAACCCTTCGTTCTATCAAAGGAATTGGAGCACACGGGAGTGTCTCATATGCTGACCTTTGTATATTCCCTAGTGTTCATTATCCAGAGTAGTTCAAAACTGCTGACCTCAAAAAATATAACGGGTTAGGAGATCCTTACACATATTTGAAGGTGTTCATTGGAGAACTTGGATCCTATACAGAGGACGAGAAACTTAGAATGCAGCTATTCCAAAAGAGTCTGACTGGAGAAGCCCGTTCATGGTATACCAGATTAGACAATTCAAAGATCCATAATTGGGAAGAACTAGCTCATGCCTTCCTTAATCAATACAACTTTCAGTCTCAGATGGCTCCAGACCGGTACCAGATTACCAAAGTCAAGAAACAGTCCAATGAGTCTTTCAGAGAGTATGCTCAAAGGTGGAGGTGCCTTACTGCTCAAGTTCAAAGGTGGAGGTGCCTTACTGCTCAAGTTATTCCTTCTATGACAGAGTCTGAAATGGTCATGACCTTCATAGACATACAAGAAGCTCCTTTCTATGAGAGAGTTTTAGCTATCATTGGTAAGCCATTTTCTGAAATGGTCAAACATGGAGAGATGGTTGAAATGGGGTTGAAGTCAGGAAAGATTCAAGACCTAGCCGCCCTTAAAGCTGTTGCTGAACACATCCAGTCCGAAACTTATGGAAACAACCCCCGGAGGGTCCATAAAAAGAAAGAGGAGGATGTTTCCTTGATACTACAAGGTCAAAAGGGCAATCAAAATACGCCTATCCAGAGGAGAAATTACATTCTTTTTCAAGCTCAATCTTGAAACCCTCCATTACCTAAAGGTGGAGAAGTTAAACGCCCTCGAGTGTTCACACCCCTAGGAGACTCACTCGAGAACATTCTCAATCTTCTGACCACTCAGAAGAAAATTACGCATCTTCTTCCACCAGCCAACCCTAATGGGAAGGGTTTCAATGTTGCTCAAAAATGTGCTTATCATGCCAGGGCACCTGGATATGATACTCAAGATTGTTGGTCCTTGAAACACAAGATCCAAGATTTGATTGACAACGGTGAGATCGTGGTCACCAAACCAGATCAACCTCACGTACAAGAAAACCCTCTTCCTCAACACAAAGAGGAAGAGGTCAATATGATTAATTGGAGCAATGGACAGAGTTCCAATTTTAACTGTGAATCAGCCCAGACCTTCAAAGAAGGTGTTGACAAATAGCATTATGCAAAGTTCTAGTTTTTGATGAAACAAAAGATGAAAGCTATGTGCAAGCAGATTGAGCAATTGGCAAAACTGGTGACCTATCAGCATCAAGTCACGCGCCAATTAGTCAGTTAGGAGCACGCTAGTTTCTTCCCCTTGGATATGAATACTCCCTCGTCACCTTCAAGAAATGAAACATGGGAGGACAAAGTGACGAAGAGAGCAACAGCCAAAGCCCATCGAGATTTTAGCAATAGAAGGGAATTTATATACATGGGCCAACCTATGGAAGAGATACTTCAGATGTTGATTAATGAAGGAAGGATCACTTCCCTTCTACCTCCAATTAATCTCCGTTCAAGATGGTTTAATTCTAATGGAGTATGTCAGTATCACTCCTATTCTCGCGGTCACAGCACGGAGGAATGCTGGGCACTCTGCCACCTTATTCAGAATCTAATTGATAGCGGCGTCCTGCAACTAATAGATAACGATACTATGCTTATTTAGAGTGAAAATACTTGTCCTACTAGATGGAAGGGACTGGTAGCAGTTATATCCGCTAAGGCCGATGTGATTGTCAAACCATTCATAATACAAGCAATTCAACTCAAAGGAGTTGACAATCTTTTAAAAGTGGTTGCTCCAGAGCCAATCAATTTACCATGCAGATTACAATATCCTGTTATCAGCTTACAAAAAGTCCCCTGGAATTATGGAGAAGCTGAAGGATCCACCTCTCATACAACTGATGCAGTGTCGAAGGAAAATCCACTGTGTCTTCCCCAACGGGTATTGAAGCCTGCCATCAAATCAAAGGGGAAAATTCCCATGGAGAAGATTGAAAAATTTCTCCATACTATGGGTCATAATGAAGCCAAGGTGGGTTTAAGCTTAAGAGAAGCTCCACATCAAATTTTAATACTGGACTTGGTTTTAACTTCTGAGGATCACAGGAAGATCTTACTGAAGGTTTTGGAAGAAGCCTGCCTACCGAAATCAGTGGATGTGAAAAAATTCTAACATCTGGTTGATCACATTTTCAATAACAATGTGATATCTTTCACTGATGATGACATACCGCCCGAAGTGACCGATCATTGCAAGTCGTTACACATTGCGATTTTGTCCTCCGGATATATGCTAGCTGGAGTCTTAGTAGATGGAGGTTCATCTCTGAATATTTGTTCGTATGCTACATTGGTGAAGATGAAGTCAACCATAAACGTATCCGAAGCAGCCATACGGTTATTAAAGCTTTTGAGGGATCCCACCGGAATTCAGTAGGAGAGATTGAGTTGCCAATTGAGATTGGTCCCCATACATTCTGTGTATCTTTTCATGTTCTCAAAATAGATACAGGATACAACCTTCTTCTGGGGAGACTGCGGATTCACATGGCTGGGGCAGTCCCCTCCACTCTTCATCAACAACTTAAATACATTATGAACAATAGCTTAGTCACAGTCAACGCTGAACCAGAATGTCCTCAACATGGTGACATGCCACTCATCAGTTTTAATTCTGAAGTTGAGCCGGTCAGTTTTCATGCCTTGGAAGTGAGTAACACTCAATACCATTCCATTGGGACGCTATTTCCCGTACCCAAGATTTCTGCCGAAGTGATGGCAGCTACTCAAGAAATGATGTCATTGGGTCATCAGCTAGGACAAGGGCTGGGTAAAAGTCATCAGGGTATTAAGCACCCGATTCAAGTGTCCAGTCAAAATGGGACAGCCGGATTAGGCTATTCTGCCAATTCTAGTCACAGGAATCTGCATAAGCATAAGCAGATTCCTTCAGTTTCAACTACACAACGATTATCTCCACCTGTAAATCCAGAGTCACAATCTCTGGTAAAGGTGCCAGCCAATGTAATGGCTACATTATTTCCCAAACCGATACCGGTAAACGAGAAGGAAGTCTTTATTCTAGATCCCAAAGGGGAAGAAGAGGAACGAAGAATTAAACAAGACATCGTCCGAATGATGTCAGGCATACGTATCATTGTCCACGATGAACATACAAACAGATACACCCCAGACGATGATTGCCTAGACATAATTGTCATCATTCGGGAGAAGGAGGATGATGATAGCCCCTCCATCATATCAGTCCACCAGGACTTTGCCCTTGCCAATTGGAGCAGCACTCCTTGTATTGGTCGACAAGGGTAAAATGGGCAGAACTTCTTTCTGCCCTGTAGATATCATAACTGCTTACTTTCCTGTACAATATTAGCAGTTGTTTTGTCAGTACATGCTAACACTTTGTATGATTAAATAATTTCATATATATTAAGTGAAAGCATATTTTGTTTCAGGACTCTGAACTTAGATGTGCATGTATTTGCTGATAAGATGCCTCTTCCCCACAAGAATTGTAACTTTGATGAAAATTTGGACCCAGACTTGATGGAAATACAAGAGGACATTGAGGTGCCTCAGGAGATCAAAGAATGAGTCGAAGACAAACCTAAACCCAACCTTGATCAAACTACCTCCTTCAATCTCGGAACCTTAAATAGCCCTAAGTTAATCTAGATTGGTTCAGACCGTATTCCAAACCAGAGGAATGACATGGTTACACTACTAACCCAATTCCAGGATGTGTTTGCATGGTCTTATGAAGACATGGTGCGTTTGTCCACTAACATTGTCCTTCATCGTCTGCCC
The DNA here is from genome assembly GCA_016801055.1 of Panax notoginseng. NCBI lineage: Eukaryota > Viridiplantae > Streptophyta > Magnoliopsida > Apiales > Araliaceae > Panax > Panax notoginseng. The sequence continues at coordinate 118,860,297 of CM029022.1, forward strand.
ATTAAAGAGGGATTTAAGCCAGTCAAGCAGAAGCTCATGCGATTGAAACCTGAGTGGAGTTTAAAGGTGAAAGAAGAAATTGTAAAATAATTTCAAGCTGGTATCATCATGGTGTCCACATATCCTAAATGGATATCCAACATCATTCTCGTGCCTAAACCTGGAGGAAAGGTGCGAGTTTGCTTGGATTATCAGGATCTGAATAAGGCTTGCCTTAAAGATAGCTTTCCCGTGCCATTTATCCATATTCTCATTGACAATACTGCTCAATACGACATGTACTCCTTTGCTGATTGCTTTGCGGGGTACCATCAGATCATGGTTGCTGAAGAGGATCGTGAGAAAACTATTTTCATCACGCCTTAGGGAACCTTTTGCTATTGACAGTTGTCTTTCGGCCTCACCAATGCCAGAGCCACCTATCAGCGAGCTATGATGGCTCTTTTCCACGATTTAATGCATAAGGAGATAGAGATTTATGTGGATGACATCATTGTCAAGTACCGGAGGGAGGAAGACCACTTAGACCATCTCAGAAAGTTCTTCAACAAGTTGCGTAAGTACAACTTGAAATTGAATCCAGCCAAGTGCACCTTTAGAATTAAATCAGACAAGTTGCTAGGGTTCCTAGTCAGCCACAAAGGGATTGAGCTGGATCCTACCAAAATGCAGACCATCATGAAAATTCCCATTCCTTAGACAGAGAAGGAAATACTGGGATTTTTGGGAAGAGTCAACTTCATTAGCAGGTTCATATCTCAACTCACATCAACCTGTGAGCCTATCTTCAAGTTGTTAAGGAAAAACTCCTCCATGAAATGGAATGATGAGTGCCAAAAAGCCTTCCTTACCATCAAAGAGTAACTAGTCAAAGCTCCCATTTTGGTGCCACCCAAGGAAGATGTTCCCCTGTTCATGTACCTGTCCATAAGTGACAATGCCATGGGCTGCATGCTGGGACAAAAAGACGAAAGAGGCCAAGAGAGAGCTATCTACTACCTCAACAAAAGATTCAGCAGCAGTGAACATATGTACACTCTGATCGAGAGGACTTATTGGGCTTTAGCATGGGCTTCCATGAAGTTACAACATTACTTCCATGGTCACATAACCCATCTCATATCTCACGTGGATCCTCTTAAGTACATGTTCAGTAAACCCATGCTGAACTGTCGACTGTCCAGATGGCAGTTGATCCTATAACAATTTGACATTGTTTACGTGACGCAGAAGTCCATTAAAGGTCAAGGAATCACAGATCAACTGGCCGCTGCACCTTTAGGGGATTTCAAACCCTTAGAAACGTACTTCCCTGATGAAGGGGTAATGGCAATTCAGCAACACCATCAGTACAATACACGCCAAACATGGAACATGTATTTCAATGGAGCTATTAATATGGAAGATTCTGGAGCTGAAGCAGTTCTAGTATCCGGTACGGGGGAGAAGTATCTCGTTGCCATTAAATTTTAGTTTGTCAGTACCAACAACATAGCTAAGTATGAAAGTTGTATCATAGGGCTAAAACTTGCCCGTTCAATGGGCATTAGGCGATTAACTGTCTTTAGGGATTCAGAGTTGGTAGTCAAACAATCCACGGGAATCTATCAAACCAAAGAGCTACAATTGCTGCCTTACCATCGACAAGTTTTACAGATGGCTTCAGAGTTTGAAGAGTTCTCTTTTCTACACATTCCTCGTAATAGGAATGACTTCGTAGACGTGCTAGCAACTTTGGCCTCCTTGATTCACATACCTGACAAGGAACACATGCCAAGCGTCACATTGGCCCTGCAAAAGGCATCAACATATGGGAACTATGTTGGAGAAGTATTGGATGAGCTACCTCCCATCCAACAACCTTGGTATCGACATATCAAGGAGTACTTACGGGATGGATCTACACCCGCTGAGGCGAGCTCGACTGAGAAAAGGCGGATCCATCGACTTGCTATAAAATTCTACATGAGCGGAGATGCACTCTACAAAAGAGATGCAGGATTAGGTCTCCTCAGATGTCTGGACAAGGACCAAGCTTAGAGGCTCATAGATGAGGTCCATGGTGGAGTCTGTGGCCCGCACATGAGCGGCCCTCTACTTGTAAAGAAGATCCTTAGAACATGACATTACTGGATCTCTCTCAAGCCTGACTGCAATGACCATGTCAGGAGATGTTATCAATGCCAAATTCATGAGAATGCTTTCCACGCCCCTCCTAGGGAACTCCACAATATGAGTTTGCCTTGGCCCTTCTCCATGTGGGGAATGGACGTGATCGGGCCCATCAAGTCCAAACCCAGTAATGGACATCGCTTTATCTTCACCATGATCGACTATGTGACGCCCCCAAAATAGGTATACAACACCCATTCTGAGTCGCCAAATACATGGTACAAAAAACAAACTACAACTTCAATAATACAATTGTCGTGCAAAATACGACAACACATACTGTGAGTTCAAATACAAATATTGTCTTCTAGACAATATCCACACTCAAATAAGTCCTCATTACAATTATTCAAACACTATTTTACAGAAATAGTGAGGACTGCTAAAACATCTTTCTAGAACCATCACTCCATATCCCGACTAGATCCTGCTATGTTCTCACCTCCTGAGAAGAAAAATGGAACAAAAAGGAAAAGGGTGAGCTCAACTAGCCCAGTAAAGAATATTATGACTAAGATAATATACAACAAATTATCGTTAGTCTTCAACAGGGAAAAATATGATAGAATATAATCGACAACAAGTTTTAGATCAACAACTGCAGCGGAAACAGTAAACCATTAGAAGAGTCAAGTAGAGAAAGAATTCTACTATCTTCTAAGATTTAAAAGTCCATCATCAATATTTTATCCCTATAACATCAATCAATATACATCTTGAATCAAATATTCATCTTTGCACGACAGGCCAAATATATTCATTTGTAACACCAGTCGGTCATGTTCATCTCAACACCTATTCATCTTTGCACTACAGGCCAAAGATATTCAGTAATATCATCATTTAGGACTGAGGATGATGAAAAATATATTAAAGAAAACGAATCCAGTGAGACAGAAGGACAAATATTAGGAATTCGTATAACAGTTTATCCAAGATCAATAATACTTCATAATAATCAATTGTGAAACAGAATTCAAAAATAAAGATCAAAACATGGATACAATCAAAGATAGTAACCATAATAGACATCTTGGACAAAAAGGGAAAATTTTATTTTTTGGTGAATAGTGCCGTATACGTGAATAGTAATCCAGACACAAAAAGTTCCAAATTTGATAAAAACTTCAGATCAATATTTCGGCATAATGATATTGAAAGAATAATATCATTAGGAAGAAAATAACACCCCTTACCTCAAAATAACCGTACTTCTGACTAAATATTGGATATGAGGCTGAATGAAACTTGTGCTGAATAGTAACTTTCAAAGTATCTAAATACTCACAAAATACACTCAATAATCTAGAGAGAGAAAGAGAGAAAACTTATGAATTCTGGTGTGATTTTCAATTATATCTTAGCCCTCTATTTATAGGAAAATGTTAGCACGCCAAAGCAGACTTGACCTGCAACCTGATGGTTTTACCTGCTACTATTCCCACCCACCATATTTGAATAAAAATCTCAACACATTTCTTCACCAAATAAAAGTGGGGCCCACCAATTCTAGAATTTTCCACCATAATGATAAACTCTGAAAATTCAACAATTTCTAAACCAGTCATCTCGTAAAATTCATAATAAATCATACGTTTATTTTTAACGGTTCAAAATTTGTGGACATATACTCAACTTATATATGTATAACATATCCAAATATTACCACGATCCAACGGTCGGATTAAAAATTATAACCCTCGCAAAATATCTCAAAAACCCTAATTTGATTTTCAATACATCCGTTCCGACAAAAATACAGATAAAACACATCAACATTAACTCCTTCATTTTTAACCACAAAAATATATCTCTCATTTATATCCACATAAAATAAATATTTCCTTATCATATGAATCAATAATTAATTATTCACAAATAATATTACAGAATCACATTTATGACAACCAGGCCGTTCCCAGAAAAGAGGGGGCTTTCTAATAAGGATTTTTCCTTACTAGCGCGCAATTAGATGACCAAACCTCTCCTTAGACAAAACTTTCTAGACATTGCCAATAATGTTATCTAATAATATTATTTAAATAATATGAATTATTGATCTGATAACGGAAAATACTATGCAGCAACAATTATTGAAACAACAATAATATAAAATATCAACGCAACAATTATTGAATCAATAAAATAAAATATTGAACAGTAACTATTGTAACAATTATTGAGTAGTGCCTTCCTTCGTAAGAATCAATAATTCTAAAATAATGTGCAATCCGTGTGCTACTGTGCAACCACGCGTATTACTGTATTTTAATCACCGGGTATTCCAACAGCGTTAACGGTAACAACTATGCCGTTATTTATAAAAACTCAATTTTTGTCGTTATCTTCATCCAATCGTTTTCCGTTATGGGGCCCACAAATAACTGCGTCGTCGTACGAATATTTCCCGACAGAAAGAATATTCCACGACCACACGAATATTCACCGACCAAAAATGAATATTTTATAACCACTTGCTTATTTGAAATATTTGCGCATTTTACCCATAACTAACCACATTAATCAAATCAACCATTTATATTTCAAAATAATAAATAGAGAAAATTTAATTTAATTTATTAATAAGTTGGGGTATTACAGACTACTTCACCAAGTGGGTAGAAGTAGCCTCCTTCCCAAGGGTTACCAAAGAAGTCATCATTTCTTTCATCAGAAACCATGTCATTTATCGATATGGACAACCAGAGGTAATTGTATCAGACAATGCTAAGAACCTCAACAACAAAATGATGGAGGAGTTATGCAGTAAATTCCACATCAAACATCTTAACTCCTTCATCTACCGTCCAAAGATTAATGATGATGTTGAAGCGGCTAACAAAAACATTAAGAAGATCATGCAAAAGATGTCCGCCAATCACAAAGGATGGCCTAACCTATTGCCTCTTACTAAGTTAGCCTATAGAACATCAATGTGCACTTCCACTGGGGCAACCCCCTACGTATTAACCTATGGGATGGAAGCAGTGCTCCCCATAGAAGTGGAAATGGAATCCCTCAGAATATTGATAGACGCTCAGCTGGATGAAGACCAATGGGTACAAGATAGGTATCACCAATTGTCTCTAATAGATGAAAGGTGAACTGCTGCTATCTTCCATGGTCAGTTATATCAACAAAGTATCGCTCGATCCTACAACAGAAAAGTCCGGCTACGTCAGTTTAAACAACATGACTTGGTTTTGAAGAAGATCATCGACAACCAAGATCAGTCTAAGGAAAAATTCGCCCCTAACTAGGAAGGCCCGTTTATTGTCAAGGAGGCATTGGCAGGAGGTGCTATCAGATTGCAAGAAATGGACGGCGATGAATTTCCGCAACTCATCAACTCGGACACCGTGAAACGGTACTATGTCTGAAGTTACCATCAAGCAAACATCCTGGTGCTGGATCATCAGATCACCAGTCATTCCAATTTTTTAACCCTTCACTATATACAACTCTTTTCCACACTACGCCTCTCAGGGAAACACACTTTTCAAGCCAGCAACCTGATTTTCAGATTGCCAGATCCTTTTCTCTCCACTTGGTTTTTTAACCCTTACTCAACTTCGGTTATCCCACTGGGGATTGAACCTTTCACACTTGCAGTTTATCTCTAAACATGGGATCAAACTTTTCACACCTGCAGTTTATCTTGAACTTAGGATTAAACTTTCTTCCCCCTGCAGTTTGTCCTCCACATAGAATCAATCTTTTCATTGGCTACAAATCACCTTGAGGGGTGAACTACGTCGACCTGATCTCCTCGATACACGGGAGTACATAGGCAACCATTTTATATGGCCCGATCGCAATAAAACAAAAACAACAAAAATATTTCTACACCCTTCTCATTACAAAAATAAAAACAACAAAAACATTCCTACACCCTTTCTGCCACAAACAGCATTGAACCTCTTACACCAGGTTCGAACTACGCAGACCTGATCTCCTCTTCAATAGGAGTACATAGGCAGCCATTTATGGTTTGGTCTAACCCCCTACAAAAGCACAAATACTTGTGAACGATATTGGGATCATCCTTCAATCCATTACATTTCATTGGCTTCAGACCAAAGGGATAGAACTATCTGACCTCCTCCTAAATAGGGGACTCGGCGACCATCTAAGCTGCGGTTGTACCTCAAAGAGCAATACCAATCCATAAGAGATGGAATTAACTAGGCTCCTCTTAAATAGGAGTACTGGCGACCATCTGTGGGGTGGTCAATCTCAGAGACGAAAGCCACACTCCTCTCCATATTTCCATACAGAAACCAGTCCTAAGACACCAAAGATGGTAGGAATACACACAGATCAGTGATCCATTCTAAACTGTCCAGAGATAACTTAATTTCCATCCATCAAGGAGGAATTCAGAATACATCAAGATCACAAGCCTTGAAGAAGTAGGCAAATATCAAGTAAGTATTCAGGCATATCTAAAAGGGAAGTGATCAAAAATATATTTTCCTGCTATATATAATAATGTTTGATACACACAATGTAAATTGTACATGACAAAATGGCTAAGCTAGTTTGTGCAGGAAAATACAAGGCTATCTACAGATCGGTATGCATGTGGGCTTGCAGATCTAACATAGCATCTCTCTTAGAAGAAGGAGGTAACGTTATGGTCTCCTATACAAGGGTATCCATATGAGCCAGTAAGTCCGAGGCCATCTGAATGGTTACGTGGTGCTCATCAATATATACACTCATTTTGGCAAGCATACTAGTGGTCAGGGATCTCACCGTGGTACTATCTGTGATGGCTACAACCTGGGCAGATATGACACTATCCCTCTCAACTATCACGACATCTCTGGCTGATCTGGCCTCATCCCGCTCAACAATAGTGGCATCTGTACGAGCTAATGCCTCGTCTCTCTCTAACAGAGCTGCGTCTCTCCCATCAAGAGCTGTCAACATCAGGACTCTAGCATGATCCTTTTCAAAGGTCGTCAGATTATGACTCTGCTCAAAGTATTGTGCTGAATGATGGATCACGACAGTGCTAGTACTGGGAGAATCTAAGATAGCAGCTGGTAACCCAGTAAATGGATCCTCCTCGATGTGGGAGTCAATGTCCTCCGGGGGCTCTCCATCATCTGCATCACTACTCGGCACTATGGATACTACCACAGTCGATGAAGTCTCTGTATCCATCCACGCAGAATACTCTAACGAACAGCCCGGATGGCTAACAGAATACTCAGCACTCTCTCGCTGATCCCAACAAGCATACACCCGGGATCGATCCTCTACTACTAAGTGGCGAGAAGCTAAGCACTGACCTGAGTGGTCCGGGTCTGGGTTCCAATGGTACGAGGGGACCACCAATGCTGGAATACATCCTGAATGCATGGGCCCTCTGATAATGCAAAATTGTCAACACCCAACAATGGGATATCAATGACGGGTTACTGTGACATAGGCCAATAACGCCAGGCAGGAGGTAAGATCGGTATACAGATCTCTCATGTGGTGCTCCTAAAAGCATGCTCTCCTAGATAGAGCTCCCATCCTCCATCTGTGAAGAAAGGAACCCTACGGGTGGAAATCACGTACTCGAACCAGTCGGGTACCCATCCTCAAAACTAGTGGCTAAGTGCTCCCCATAATATGGAATCCATGTGATGACATCAGCTGTCAACAACTCCAACTATAGGCGATAATGAGTAAAACCCTCAGCTACAGGGACCTCCGCTAGTATGGAATGATGTCATCACCGTCCTCATGGATAGGTATCCAACCCTAGTACACTCATAGGACGTAAGCATGGGAGCCTCTCATAGGCCCAAAACTGCCAATACAAAGGCAAACATCTGCTATCAGTTAACACTCTTAACCTATACATGGTAAATTATAAGAGAAATACTCACCAGCAGAAATGGGTAGAATCCTAACCAAGCCTCGATCAAGCCCTGTGAGCGTATACGCATGCCCCTGAGGAAATAGGAAAAGGTGTAGGAACCCCAATAATACTCTCTAATATGGTCCACATGTCGCGTGGCGTTGATCAAAGCAAACGACACCGTAGAAGAGTTATCTGCTATGAAGTAGCCCCTAATGATCATCATGAATAATCGCCGAAGAATGTGATCCCTGACTCTGACATCAGCTGGTATGGGCTCACTCAACAGCCCACTCATAGCATCTACACTCAAAGGACCTATACGGACAGTCCTACCCTTGAGCGCCTCTGTCGGAACTCCTAACAAGGATCTGACGATAGCCGGGGTAATATCTACCGTACAAGGCACTGGTGCCCCGCCAAACTCTATACCTATGATAAATCGCCAATCCATCAGCGTCATCATCACCTCACAGTCCAGTAAATGGAGTGATTGAGTCTGGTGAAACCAGCGCTCAAACAATGCCCTGAGGTAACCCCAAGGACATCGATGGGGAAGGATGGAAAAGAACGTCCCAAATCCCCAGTCGTGCACAATCTCTCTATAGTTAGGATGCAGAGCCTGGTACATGGAATGAATACTGAACCAGTTCCCTCGAGGCTGTGTAAAGCTAGGAACCTACATAAAATGCAGCTCAACATCAAAATCCTTTACTCCTCATCAATAGGAAAGAAGGAAGATTATGATCTAACTTGATACCTCGTTAGCATGCAAGTACATCGAGGGATGTCGACTCAAGTCACCCAGAAGCTCTAGGTTTTGCCACTTGAATACTCGAGAGGTCCCTACGGGGAACATGTGTAGCAAGAGTGGGGTTCGTAATCGGAGCATCCTCCTTCTGGTCCTCGACATTTGGCACATCAACCTGGACTGAACGTATCACCGCCTCCACCAGACAATGAGGTTGTCTAGCAGAGCGTGGTCGAGGCACTTCAGAAGCTCTCCTCCGTACACCAGAAGTGGTCATGCGGGAATTACTCGGCTGATCCGGATCCATAATATCTAGACAACAAGTCTCCAAATCACCTCAGAAAGGGTGTGGTAATTCTGAAACCTGAAGCTTTCTTTTCAAAATGCATTTTATGACCACATGCATGCATGTATTACTTTAACATACGTCTACAGTAGAGTTAAAAATGCATGAACTCAATGCCTACATTTTTGAAAATTTTTGCCATAGTTTCCTCTATAAATAGGACTATCCACATGCACATAGGCATGACTAGGTGGCCATTCAGTAGCACACCTACCCACAGTCATATACATCCTATATGCATCTAAATGTCAAAGTTATCAATCCATAAGGGTAGCTTAATTACCAGGATATTTTGCATTGTTACCTTTTGCTCATTTGTCCTTAAATAGGATAAGAAATAGCAGAAAAAGGTGCCAATTTGGCTGTCTAAAAAGTCAAATTTTTTCACATCATTATGTTTAGCATGGTTTAATACTAACATTTACTATGTTGAATATTTGTTATCAAGTCATTTGAGCGTGCATATTCACTACTATGTGTTTAGATGCATTTCATGTGATAAGTCATTTTCCAACGGATAAAAACTGGAAAAGAAGACATGAATACGTTACTAGGACAGTGTAGAACACTTGTATGGTGACAGAATTTGCAGAAAGTCACTCGAACTCAGCAGGTCTGAAGAAGAGCTCTCGGATATCCTTCGTGGCCCAACTTGAAAATGACTTATGAAAATAACATGCATGCATTTAATAGCCACGGCTGGCCGCAGGTCCACCCGTGGCTGCTACAGGTGTACCTGCAGCACCCTTACGTGGGTCCCACCCCTTCGGCTCGGGGATAAAAATGCTATGCGATTGAGCAGAATAGCCTGAAACCCTAGTTTTCTTGGGCCCGACTGTGGCTTTCATATCAACCATTGGTATTCTCCTGAACACAGGGTACACTATGCCGATAATCTCAGTTGTTACAAGTCATCCTCGGTAATACCACCAAATCAGGATCGTCATCCTAATCCTTTTGAGTTTCCCCAGTGGGGGCATCACGCGTGTTCATATGTTGAAGTACATATCCCCGGCGGGGGCATCATGCATTCTACGCTACACATCCCCAGCGGGGGCATTACGCATTCTATAGCAGTTTCCCAAACAGGGGCATCACATATTCTCAAGTTGTTCCCCGATGGGGGCATCACACATTCTACATTACACATCCCCGGCGGGGGCAGCACACATTCTCAATAAGTTTCCCCGGTGGGGGTGTCACGCATTTTCATCTGTCAAAGTACAGATCCCCGGTGGGGGTATCACACATTTTCATATGCCAAAGTATATGTCCCCGGTGGGGGTATCACGTATTTGCATCCGTTGTTACACATATCAACGAAGGTCAAGCAACCTTGACATCAGTTCAGCCGTTAGCAAGTAAACCCAACGACACGTCGGAAGCTATCCAATGACTGCATCAGTTGATGCACACATCAATAAAGGTTAAGCAACCTTGACATCAGTTCAGCCGTTGGCAAGTAAGCCCAACGACGAGTCGGAAGCCATCCGATGATGGCATCAGTTGATACACACATCAACAAAGGTCAAGAAACCTTGGCATTAATCCCTAGCAGGGATTTTATCCATTGATGCACACGTCAGCAAAGATCAAGTAGATCCCCGGCGAGGATTACAACGCGTGGGCATCCATTGGTTCACATGTCAGCGAAGGTTAGGCAGCCTTGACAACATATACTGTTGGCAGTAAATCCAACAGAACATTGATATGTCCTGGCGATACAAACCAGGAGGGATCAACATCATCGGGGAGGATCAATGATGGAATATGTTGTACAAATCCTTAAAGCAGACAAAGCTTTATCCCCACAGATCTCTTATACACGAGAGGCACATCTTCAGAATAAAGTCTGTATCAAGGATTCAGGACTTTGATGATAACCCCAATGTCAACCATCCTAGAGATTCCTATTAGCTATGGATCGCACATCCATGACAGATCATCAGGCTGCTTATTTATTGCCATCCCTGGTAGAAGCAACAGGGAGCCGATAATCTTCCCACAATGTTGGAGAATAATCCAACAAAATATATGCATCATACACTTGCATCATGTTGCTCCACATAGTATCATGTTTACCTTGTTGCATTTCAAGTGTCTAGGATTTTTTATCCTATCCATACCATTGCATTGTATAAATATGATAAAGAGGGGCATCTATAGATACTCAAAATTTTCTACACACCTGTTACTGACATTGTAGGAGGGCAGATTCACCTTTCCGAGATAACCTTGGAAGACAGCTCATATCCAATCCGAATACTATCGAAAGTTCAGTCTCAACCCCAGAACACATACTGGGAGTATCAGTTCCAACCTCGGAGATAACCCCGAGGCATGCGGTTCAAATACCAGAAATTCCACCGGAGAAGGTCGATTTATCTCGGAGATAACCCTAAGATATTTAGTCTTAGTCTTAACCCTGGGGATAGCAGTGCTAACCTTGCAGATAACCCCAAGGAGTGTAATTACAATTCCGGGATAACCCCAAAAATGTTTGTTTTAAATGCATGCAATCAACTTCAACCTTGGCACTCAGTATAAGACCCGAAGATAACACTAGAATGACAGACACACCTCGGAGATAACCCTGAGGACCTTCAGTACTTGAAGTAGTCTAATCTCAGAGATAACCCTGAGCAACGTCTACTTTATCAGCCCAAATTAGGGATAACCCTGGTGAGGGGTAAGATTGTCATTTTGCCACATCGTGCTGTCTCAACATTTTAGACATACATTTCTACACAATAATGTCCTACAAGAACCAAGGAAGTTCAATCCCGAGTGACTATTGCCCAGGGCAACAGATAGAATTTGAAGCTTGAAGACCAGAGGGCATGGTCCCATCTTCCTGACTTTGTACAGCCTCTAATTCTATGTTATTATGTAACTGTCGACAATGACGGTCCAAAATAGGTCTTATACACCTCAATCGGATGCCCGGATTGAAGTTCTAAAAGTTCGAGCAGACATCACGTTTCATGCATACACGTACTTCGAGATGGCAGGACCCGCAGAGCCCGGGGTACCCCGGGCAGCCGCAAGTACATCTGCGATGAGCTGTAGGTACATTTGCGGCTCCCCCCTCTATAAATAGAGGGGTTGGGGTGGCCATTTTATAAGAGAAAAAGGCGAGGAAGCCCTGTCTAATTTGCTCTGTACACCCTCTAAACTGAGTGCTTTCTCATTTTAAAGACTTGTGAGCTCACATATAGCTACTATTATACCGGAGGGAGCCGAGTGTTCATCCACTTAAAGTTATAGAAGTCTTCTTTGGCAGTCCACTGTAAGCCTTCTTACACATTTTAATGCTTTTCTCTTCATCTTTGCACACACTATTCTTCACGTTGAGAGTCGTGTTGCGTGTGTATGCCCAAACTTCGATCTGTGGTTTCATTTTAGTTTGTATATATATATATATATATATATATATATATATATATATATATATATATATACTTATATATATGAACTATATGTTGAACTCTGTTCGATGAGCCTAGACTTATGTTTGGAGCGTTTAATTGCTTTAGTGTATATATATATATATATATATATATATATATATATATATATATATATATATATTAACGTTCCGTCCTGCCTGGAGTTCACTTCGTGGCGGTTGATTGCTTTTACAGCTGTATTTATATTTCGTCCCGCCTGGAGTTTACTTTGTGGCGGTTGATTTCTTTCACAGCTTTATTTACATTTCTGATCCCCATGGAGGTGCTTCATGGTTGGTGATCATGTTTATATATATATATATATATATATATATATATATATATATATATATATATATATATATATATACGGAGAGGCTCTAAAGCGAACTTTAAAGAGCGAACCAAAGACGAACCGTCGTCTTTGGTGTCTATGGCGACGGTTCGACCCGTCGCCAAAGACTACATGGCTATGGCGACGGATCGAACCGTCGCCATAGACACTAAAGACGACGGTTCGTCTTTGGTTCGCTCTTTAAGATTCGCTTTAGAGACGGACCGTATATATATACATATATATATATATATATATATATATATATATATATATATATATATTTAACTGCTTACAGCGTTCATACAAATTGCATTATCACGTGAGCCTAGGAATCATTTGATCACAGATTCAGTCTACTGAATCTAGATTCGGTTCCCGTGATGGACATTTTCAGTTGTAAGCATCTTGTAAATTTATTCACATTGTTTGGATTTCCCCAGATGGTTTTCATACCCATGAGGAATTCGGCTCTGCATTGTACATTATTTTCTCTAAGATGCTTCACATCTCAAAAATAAAAGCAATCAAGTCGAACATTTAATAAAATGGAAGTATCAAAGGCCTCAATTACTATTGAGCATAAGGGTTTGAAAAACCTCATTTATAAAACATCACTGTTATATCTTGTTTAAAACTAAATTTTTACACAAATTCAAACCCTGTGTATATAGGTTCGAACGAGGCATATCACTACTTTCAAAATAATTGCACATTGACCCACACACACACACATTCATATAATAGTTTCTTGAAAAGTGGGGTCACCGTGGTTACACGGATGTCGGGGGGTGCCTAACACCTTCCCTTCGCATAAGCAAGTCCCTAGACCCTAATGAATCTTGGTTTTACAGACCCGTTTAGCAGTGTCACATCACTAGGTCAATGTGCAAACCTTTTCTCGGTTGTGATACTACAACCAGTTAAAAAACTAACTGGCGACTCTTACAGTCAAATAGTCGACATATAAATGTCGGACCTTTTTCACTTGTTTTTTCAAACAAATCTCACCTAACATGAAATCACAAAAGAACAAGAACAGAAAAGGGACAAATAAAAATCCTGACGTCCACACTAGTCATTGTGGACTATGTCTCTAAGAAGGTGGAAGTCGTTGCCTTGCCGACTAATGATGTCAAGGTCATCCTCAATTTCTTGAGAAAGAGTATATTCACCCGATTTGGCACACCTCAAGCAATAATTAATGAAGAGGGGTCACATTTCTACAATAAGTACTTTGAAGCCCTTCTCGCTAAATATGGGGTATCCCATAAAATTGCCACCGCCTATCATCCGCAAACAAGTGGACAAGCGGGGGTAGCAAATAGGGAAGTCAACCACATTCTGGAGAAGATTGTGAACCCTAACAGGAAGGATTGGTCTAAAAAGTTGGATGATGCCTTGTGGGCATACTGCACTGCCTACAAAATGCCTATCGGAATGTCTCCGTATAGGCTTGTGTATGGTAAGGCATGTCATCTCCCGATCGAATTGGAGCACATTGCTTATTGGGCGATTCAAAAGCTCAACTTCGATTTGGATACAGTGGGTGAAAAGAGATTGTTACAACTGAACAAATCAGATGAGTTTTAGCTCCAAACGTATGAGAACGCAAAGTTGTACAAAGAGAAGACAAAGAGATGGCACGACAAGAAGATAGTGGAATGAGATATTGAACTGGGCCAGAAAGTGCTTCTCTTCAACTCCCGATTGAAACTGTTTCTCGGGAAGTTAAAGTCCTGATGGTCAGGGCCGTTCAAAATAGCTAAGGTATATCCTCATGGAGTTATTGAGGTAGAAGACCCAAACTCTGACAAAATCTTCAAGGTGAATGGGCAACGCCTTAAACACTATTGGAGCGGCAATGTCGATCGTCAGAGCACTTCCATTACACTAGGTGACCCGGTGTAAGACGGGGGAATAGTCAAGTCGACAACTTTAAAGTAAGCACTTAATGGGGAGGCAACCCCATCTAAATATCAAATTTTTTGTTTCTTTGTGCTTCTGTCTAGTTTACATTGCATATTTTCTCTTTAGTTTGTTAACATAGGTTTCAGTATGTTTATTACTGTAGTTTACCTAGTATGCATGTTAGTGTTTATATAGTATGTTGTAACATGTTTATCTAGTATGTTGTTAATGTGTATATAGTAGTTAGAGTCAAACTACTTATTATATAGGTTTTAACAGTTTCTGTGTGATGTGAAAGTTATGATAGCTCATCTTGGACTAGGCATGTGCAGGAACCAGCTAGAAACCTTTTATGCAGGGCCGGTGCTGCAACGCTAGGATTTGTACTAAAAGTCGCGTTGCAGCGCCACTACTCATTCAACTCACTAGAAACTCGCGCTGTAACGGCAGAATGTGTACTTCAAGTCGTGCTGCAACGCCATAAAATTTTACACCCTACTAGAAAGTCGCACTGCAGCGGCAGAAGTTATACTTCAAGCTGTGTTGCAGCGTCAATACTCCTTTAACTCACTAGAAACTCGCGCTTCAGTGGCAGCATTTACCCTTCGCCTCGCGCCATAGAGCCAAGTGTATTTCACGAATTTTAATCTTGAGCTGCAGCGCCAATTGCATGTTTTGGGTACTTAAGTTGGGCATTTCTCAACAAAATTGTCACAAACCCTTCCTTCTCCCTAGCCTGTCGACAAGCCTTCCCTCCCAACTCAATAGCAATATAGCAAGCGCCTACTATTTGCCCTAGCCATCCTCCTTAGAATCCAACTTTATTCACATCAGCTGTTAAGGATTCACGCCATGTATTCTTCTCAATTCACTCTAAGGTAATTAAAAACTAGGGTTTGCAAGTTTCTCTTCTAAAATTGGGCTAATTACTGTTATTCATGGGTCTTGGTTATTCGTTAATTTGGCTTGCTACTGGTCTTATTTTGAGTCATTTGTTTGAGCCAATTGGGGTCAACAAGAATCTAGGTTAGTTATATAACCCTAGTTTTCAACTGCGCACGCCAACTATTTGGCGAATTGCTCAAAGAGAAAGTGATTTTATAACTGTTATTGTTTGGGTTTTGTGATTGCTGAGTCTAGGGTGCTCTCTAATATATTTCAATTGCGGGAAAGTTTTGGTTCTATTAGTATTAGTTGGACAGTTCTTCCAATTGTGCTGAGTACTGATATTTTTGACATGGCATCCAAACGTCCGCACACTAGCACTGGCCCCTCTTCAGCGGCACCAAGATGAGATAGTACAAAATTCATAAGTGAGGAGGCTTGGAAGAGATATACCAAAACTTTCACAAAAAGGAACCTAGTGCCTGAGAGGGGTTTGAGTCCCGATGACAAGAATGACGGAGAGCTCATGAAAATGATAATTGAGCAAAAATGGGTCCGCTTTACGAAGCATCTTGATTCTACCATCATTTCTGTTGTCCGAGAGTTTTACGCCAATACAAGTGCAGATGTGCTTGTAGTGGTTCTTGTTCAGAGGAAAATGATTCCCTACGATAGCCAGACCATCAACAACGTATTTGGGATGCCAAATTTTGATGGCAGGGACTACTGAAAGTAGTATGCACACAAGCCAATCATGTTCGATGATAAAGCATATACTTTGTAACAATCTTATTCATTTATTAATAAAAAGTATTAATTTATTAAAGGCTTTTAATTATCTACATGATGCAGCTTTATAATATGTGATAAACCCATAGTTTTAAGCAATACTTTTAGAATAGTGATGACGATCATTGTAATGAGATTTAAATTCTTAAAAAGTTTAAAACTAAAATAGTTCCCCAATCGTTGGATTACTAAATTGGGAATTAGTGAATCCGGATAGATTGGTACATACGTTGCTTGCTCATTAGATGAGGATAATTGATCTCATAATCATTTGTGTGGAGACACTAAAGCAAGTATATAGGTGCTTATTAGAGAATAAGTTCACTGAACGTGGCTCGCTAAGGAATACCTAATGGAGTTTTACTTGCTTGTCAATAGAAATTCTTATAGTGATAGTAGTACAACTGATCCTTGGACTGGAGATCATCATAGTATTTTGTATGTGATGAATTATACTTTGACTTATTCCTTAACACATTAGGGTATATCAAAGGGTATACTTGGGTATAATAAGTCGTACATGGAGATAATGTATGATCATTAAAGAATCTACCGCTTCTAGTAAAAGAAGAGAAATGTCCTATATAATTCGATAAATGACAACCCAATAGTCCTTGGCCAAGGCAGAATAAAATTAGAAAGGAGTTTCTAATTTGTATTATTTAGTGTTGTGCATTTAAGAGTCGAAATACATATAATTAAATAAAATAAAACTTGACAGTAATTTCATGTCTTATATTTAATTGGGATATTGTATGGTGGAAGGATTGAATTGTACGGTAACTATTTACTCAAATGTTCTTTTATAATTAATGTTGAAATCTATATTATCTGGAAAGTCGTTGATCGCTAGGGAGGCTTATCCCTATTGTAGAATAAAAACTATTTATTTAAATAAATTAATAATTTAATTTATTTATTTAAATAAGATTAAAATTATTCTAATTGATTTATTCACAACCTGTTTAATATAGAGAACCTAAAGGGTCACACCATAAAAGGAAGAATAATTATTTAAGAAGTTAATGGCATAATCGTAATAATAAGTTAAGTATATTTAATTTAATCTATGGTGATAGAATAAATTAAATAGCTTAATATTTATTATTTAATATTTTAGAAATATTAATTATAAATTAATAAGAGAAGTCTTATTATTATTATTACTATTATTAGTATTTAATTCTTAAAGAAGTTTGAGAATTAATTAATAAAAGTACTCTCATTTATTCGTAATAAGATTAGGAGGCTAATTAATTAAAATTTTAATTAATTATTTCTAATAAGATTAGGAGCCTAATTAATTAAAGGAGTTTAATTAATATAAAGTCTAATTATTTAATTGTTAAGGAGGGTTGCCTATATCTATAAGTAAGAGGAGTCTTATTATGAGTGTAGAGTTGTTGCTGACTTTTTCACAATATACGTGATTCCAATTATTGGAGAGTACGCTCTTTTTCTATGAGAGATAGAAAAAACTAGGGTTTTGTCAAACACTCATCTTCCTGAATATTTCTTCTTCCTTGGTGGATCACCTCTAGAGGCCAAACACTTGGGTGGCTAACGTTAATCAAAGGAAGGAACCAAACTCGGTGGATTCAAGTTGAACGCGAAAAGGATTGGAGGTGAACTTGTACCTAAGGAAGCTCGAATCTTCAAAGGTATGATTCTTATTCTTTCTTTTTCATTTAAATTAATAATTGTG
Source organism: Panax notoginseng (assembly GCA_016801055.1). Lineage (NCBI taxonomy): Eukaryota > Viridiplantae > Streptophyta > Magnoliopsida > Apiales > Araliaceae > Panax > Panax notoginseng. Next base: position 118,878,499 of record CM029022.1, read on the forward strand.
CATAAAGAATGATCTAGGTATATGGCTTGTAAAATTTTTTAAAACTCTATTTTTTAACGTTTCCGCTTATTTTGTGCAATTTGATCGTGCTCATGAATATTACAAACCTAACAACTACTTAGACCCCGGGCTACGAAGCTACAACCCGAATGAGATCATAGCAAGGCTTTGCAAGCCCGACACTGAATGGAAGACAAACGAATTCCATGGCGAGAAAATAAGTTTTCCACAGCATATATTGAGTTGCTATGGAAAGGCGTGGTATGCCTTCATATGTTCCAACATCATGCCTACCCGCCACCTAAGCGACATCACTAGAGAGTGGGGTGTCTTGCTAGTCGCCATTGTCACGGGTTTGAAAGTAGACATAGGGGTATTAATCCAAGATTCTATCAAGAAGGCTATTAGAAGCAATACGATTTCAGGGCTCCTTCACCCTTCCCTGATCACCCGCCTTTGCAAACGGGCGGGCGTTCAGTGGCAAAATGATGACATCACTCAACCACCCATGGCACTTATTGATCATCATGTCATATCGCGATTCGGTGTGTGGGAGGGAGCACAGTCTGACCCTCGGGGAGAGGGTTACCTACCGACTCTAAAGCTGCCGCCCTCATCAGAGGTCAGATAGTCCACCTAGGCCCCAAAGTTTCTGTTTGCTCCACCTGGGGTCCTAGCAGAATTGATGGCTAGCATGAACTTCTTGCATAAGAAAGTGGACACTATTGCCCAGCGGCATAACCAGTTTATGCAATACCATGCTGAGTTTGCCAACACATTCGCCAGCATCTACGTTGCACACGGTAGGGAAGAGGCGGACTCTATGCCGATCCAATTTTCGGAGCCTCTTACCTTTACTCCATATCCACCACCATCCCCAGCCAGAAATGAGGGCTATGAGGAGGGTGCCGAGGGTGATAGCGTTGACTGAGCTCTATAGTATATCTGGCCAATAAGGGCATTAGTTAATTCAAGTTTGGGGGGGTGGGGAGATTTTCATTTCATTTTAGTAGTATATATGAGCTGTTACGTATGAACTACATTTTTACTTATTTTGGGCGTGAGTAGCCTTAGACTTATTATGTTTTGGTTTTAGTATGGATGGATGCATGAACAGTTTTTGTTATTATGTACGGATGCTTTTATAATTTTCAGCATTTATGTTTTGTTTATAGCCATCTTTTGGGATTTGCACAGATTGGTATACTTTATGCCATGTTATGGCTTTACCCTATTTTGAGTTGGTATTAGTGCAAGGTTTTACTTTATCTTTTAACTTATTATGCTATGGTTTTTGATTAGCCATATCTCCCTATCTTTAACTGTTGATATGCTGGGTTTGGGTTTTATAGATTATAAATTTTTGATTGTGGCTAATGATAAGCGCCATGTGATTATGAATATTTCTTAGAGTTTGTGTCAAGCATATGTGGATGAGGGGTTAGTTCAGTTGATAAGTTGAGACTATTATTGATCCGTTCTTCTTAGCAAGCACCGACCACCTATTATAACTAGTTATATTTCTGATATAGCTTGTGTGGTTATTGTTTTGAAAATGTGTTCACTCTATTGAACTTACATGATTACAAGGTAATAAAAGACTTGGACACTTATACAGATTTGGATCTTGGATCATGGCATGTTTTAATATAAAAAGCCTTATTTGACTTAGTTTGATTATGTGGCCTTTGTTGCTCGAGTTATTAAATTCATAGGGGTGTTCTACACCTAGTGCCTTAAAGTCATCTGGCTTGGGAGTCATTGATCAAAAGCTCATTAATGGGTAACTCTGAATAGCTTAAGGTAATTAAGAATTGCACGGTCATCCTAAAGGTTTTGATTGCTTTAATGTGTAAAATAAAAGTCTAATTTGGCTTAAGTTGATTATGTGGCTTTGGTGCTTGAGTTATTAGATCCATAGGGGTGTTCTACTCCTAGTGCCCTAAAGCCATCTGAATTATGAGTCATTAGTCCAAAGCTCATTATTGGGTAGCTATGAATAGCCTAAGGTAATTAAGCACTGTACAAGTCAGATTTTAATGTCTTCATGCTAGTGCCTTTTGATCCTTTCTTGCATCTGTGTCTTATTCTTAATGCTTGTTAATTTCTTGAGTTACAGAATTAACATATTGGTTATTACATTTGATTGCGCGTGCTTATTTTGAGCTATGATCAGTTAGGATGGTTGGTCTTCACACACACACACATAGAATGGATCGAATATAGTCTTATGCTTGAAAATTGATATTGAACCCTTATTCATATTTGTGTTTGTCCAATTCTCTGATAGTGGCTATGATTGAGCTTAGAAGCCATGCTGCTAGTATATAGTATTATACTTAATTCGCGTTCTTACATTTCTAAGGATGTGGTCGTTCAGATAGTTTGCTTGAGGACAAGCAAATGCTTAAGTTTGGGAGTATTTGATGAGTGGGTTTTATACCTGCGAATCAGATCCTTTATTACTTAAGAAGTTACTTATTCTTCGTAGTTTATATATAGCTTTTGTAATATTTTGTTATTATTTTGCTTAATCTATGTGTTGCAGGGCTTATTAGGTCATTTCCAGTTTTAAGGGGCAAAAAGGTCAAATTTATCATACCGGCGCTGCAGCACCGATACCAGGCTTAAAATTAGTGTTGCAGCGCCTCCACTTGGCAAACAGTGACATCATCTCAGCGCTATAGTGCCCCAGTTCCTTTATAAATTGGCGCTGCAGCCCCACCTGCTGTCTTAATGTGCTGACTTGGCGCTGCAACGCCGTTCTAAGGCTTAAACTTGGCACTACAGCACCACCTCCGGTGCCCAGGAAGAGATTAGGTCTTAATAACCTAAAAAGCTGAGTATTATTATCATTCATTATCAGTAGCAGCCTCCAAGCATAAAGTAAAGAGATTAGGAGTAGTTTTTATAGTTTTTTAGCTTAGAAGAGAAAGAAGTTGGTCTTCAAGGAAGAAAAGCTAATTGCATCCTTCATAGCCCGAACTCTACACGGAGAAGAGAAGACTTGGAGCCAGAAAACTTCACAAAAGGAGTTTTCTTTATCCAAATCTTTCATTCATTTGTGTATTTTTGAGCATGTTGAACACTTTGAAAATGTTTATTAGTCCCACTGTTATGAACTAATTACATTTCTAGGATTGCAATGTAACCTAATATTTAGCTTAATTAACTTTCTCTCCTATTTATTATAATGAATCATTTTGGAATGGGTTATTGTATTTCATGCTTATTTATTGGTTGCTTGACAAAGGAATTGATATATGTATTAATGGATATTGAAAAATTGATGTTAATATCTAACCCTAAAATACAAATAATACTTTTTATGACCATGCCTATGAGAATGTGAGCATATTTTGCATAATAGAATAGACATATCTTTATATATTTTGTGTAACCATTGAGATTACACTTAATAACCCTAGTCTAGTTATTTTCACCATAAAAATATTGTGATTCATCTAGTTAAGGGATGTGCATTTGACCGTCGAAAGAGGCTTATGTGTACTTACTGTTCTCGGTTGGCCATTCCTATGATTTATTAGTAAAGTGGAGAGTTAGGAGATTATGTGACACATTAGGGGAGTTTTAATCCTAGCTTGGTTTTCTTGTGCAACTCAATCTCTTAATTTACTGTTTTAAGCATATAGTTTTTAACATACCATATTTAATCATTTGTTTAAATAAGACCATATTGTTCCAATTTTAGTATTTGACTATGACAACCTGAAAATTTAAAAAATCTTAAATGATTAAGTTAAAGGTTAAACTTTAAAACCTATAGTGGAAATAGATGGTTTATTTAAAAAAAATTTAAGAAAAATCTATACAGTTTAATAATTGAAAGAGATTATGTACTAATATATATGGCAAGCCATATGAAATTATAGATTGTAGCAAACCGCATTAAGAGATTTTAATAAGATATTGAATTAAATGTATAGCTTAATATATGAGAATATATTATGGTAAATATTTTTGTGAGTTATGTGAGGTATGTGTGTGATTAAATAAATATATATTGTAAATGTGTATATATTTATTTATTATATAAAGAGAATTATAAAGAAAGTTATATAACCCAATATTGTATATTAGGTATGAAAATTGAATAACCTAAGGGTTATAGAATTGAATAATCTAGTATTTAAAATTATACTAATCTAAGAGATTAATTTTATTATCTCAATTTATTATTTAATTTAAACCTAATTAAAGTAAGTCTAATTGGGTTATAAAATTAAATGTACATAAATAATTATTTAAATTCCAAAATGAGTGGAATGAAAACACTAATTAAATAATTAGGGTAAGATAAAATTTATCTATTCGATCATGCTATTTTTACATAGTCCAAACAATTTAATTAGAGAGCCCAAACAAAAAATTCAATGGCCCAAAACTTGGCCCAAATATGGAGGGACCTTTAAGTCATTTAATAAGCTAAATAAAGTAAATTAAAATAAATCAAAATTTGGTAAAAAGAGGTGGCAATAATCCAGTCAAATGGAGAGAGAGAAGCATGTGATGTAAATTATTTAGTTACTTTAGTGGTTCACCAAATACTACCAACTTTGCACCTTATTATTCTAGCTTAATTATTTTATTTTAATGTGCAAGATAAGAGAGAGGGGATGAATGTAAGTTGGGTGAAATTATAGACATACAAGTTATATATATACACACCTTTTACCCAAATATAAATACTCCTCTTTAGAAAAAAAATAAGTTTTACTTCTTTACTTCTCATTCTTTCAAAGTTTGCTAAAAAAAACAAAGAGAAGAGAGAGGGCATGGCATCCTAGAGGGAGAAAGGGAAAGAGAAAATTTATCTCATACTTTGGTAAAACAAGAAGGTGTCCGTTTTGATCAAAGTAAAAATATTAAATCTCAAACTTTAATTTCATGTATTTTGTTGGTTTTACAAATAAAGACCCTATGCTCATGAACTTTAAAAATTCTTAATTTACTTGTTTTTAGTGCATCATGTTTGGATCTTATATTTTGGGTGTTTAAAAGTTGGATCAAGGAAAAGAAAAGTAAAACAGTTTTTAAAGCTTAAGAAAATTAGTAGACTGCTGACCCAAAAAAGAAATTTCAGGATTAGTTAGATGTTCCTGAAAATTCTAGGCTTTTGATATGTTATAGTACATTGAATAAGCTTTCCATAGACTCCAGAACAGACTAATTCTGACTTCGAAGCAAAGAGTTATGACTATTCAAAGTAGTCGCGTCAAAACTGTCTAACTAACTCGGGGAAATCACCTTGTACGAGTTATTTGGAATTCTGTGTTTAGAATTTGGAAAAGGTCAAAGAATAGAAGTTGTAGTGCCAGAAGTTAGCTTCGCGTGGGCTCAAGAATCGCTCAAAAATATTTTGAAACGAAAAAGTTGTGACTATTTTAGCGAGAGAGGGTAAAACTGGAAAAAGGTGAAAACCGTAATGAAAGTACACTTTTGGCTAATTATTTGGACTGCTTAATGAACCCGAAATGTAGGTTTCATATTTTTTTAAAAATAGTGTCATATGATACGAAAAACATATCCAAAAATGGGATCAATCCGATTAACGAGCAACGCGTACGAAATTCGCAAAATAGCGGATTTGGTATGCGAGCGGCGGAGTGACAACGATGTTGGGCAGCAGCGTGCGCTCACTGGGCGTCCGGCACCGTGCTGCGTTGCTGTGCAGCTGCCTGACATGCATTTTGACGCTCTGTTTTTGATGGGTTCCGTGATCCGTTTTCGCGGTTAGAAATTTTTCTAAAATACTATGTCATAAGGTCTATAACATGCCTAAAATTTCACTGTTATATGACTTATGATTTGAAAATTAAAAATAAGCGAACATGCATGTCAGAACTTGTAAACGAGCAAATGCCGAGCGTCGGTGCGTCGAGCGACTTTGACGTTCGACGTTTCGAATCGCATTCTGACAAAAATAATAAGTCATAATAAATGTAATAAAATCCTACGGGGCGAGATTTGACTATAAGTTATATTTTATGCCAAAAAACTTTCTTTTGGGCATAAATAAAGTAATAAAAATATGTAATAAATATAAATTACATACTTAAGTGAAATAAAATCTATAGTTGCCTATAAAATTATTTTGTGGTGCAACAAAGAACGAGAAACCTTTAAAAATTTGTTTTAAACATAAAAATGATATTTTGAGGCTTTTGGGGTTCAAAATGAGGTTTTTGAGCTAAGAATTATGTAATGGATATATAGTGCGAATATTCGTAAAACGAAAAATAAAGCGAATGTGCTAACGGGATGAAATATGTATATATAAGGCAACAGTCTGTATTGACTCATGAACGAACAAAATGATGTATACAAATTATTTAAATTAAAGAAATAATATAGTTGATTGAATTTTACTGTAGAAAGTATTAGCTATTTAAAAACCCAAATTTGCGAGTAAAGATAAAAGATATTTTTGAAATGGAATATAAATGGTTTAAGCTTAATAATGTTAAATATTTACATATTAAAATGTATGAGACCTTTATTATTTATATTAAGAAGTGATTTGAATATTAATAATAATGATTAAAATATTATTAAATAATTAATAATATTAGTTAATGATTAATATTTTATTAAATGATTAATAATGTTAAGAAGTAATTAAATATTATTAAGTGATTAATAATATTACGCGATTAATTAAAATATTATTAAAGGATTAATAATATTATACAAGAGTTTAAGATAATAGTAAAGTGATACTAATATTATTAAGGGATAATAATATTACTAATTAGTTAAAGAATTATTCAATGTTTGATTGCGTGGCTGAATATTAGCTAATTTATTATTCGAATAATAGTATTGTGATATAAAGTGTATTATGCTAATTGGAAGATCGATCTTATTAATGATAGATCTTTCATAAGAGATTAAATTAGATTGCTTAGCGGTAATCAGCGATACATGCAAGTTTCCTGACTCAAATTTGAGTTGTATTTTTCAAAGCATGTTAGTGAATAATTATTGTTGATTATTCACATCTATACTGATTATTGTAATAACCCAATATTTTTGATATAATTAAATAAGAATTTTTGCGTATAATTTTTTTAAAAATAAATATGGGAATATGTGCAAGGTAATATATATGTAGTTTTGTGATAAATAAAATTATATTTATTACATGAATAATTGTAAATAATTTTATTTTAGAATTATTGATCATTATAAATTATATTCTAATAATAAATTAATTTGGTAGTAAAAATATTTTTATTATTTATTTTTCATGAAAATATGATTGTTATATTATTTAAATAATATATGCAATGATTATTATAATTATTTTTAATAACTATTTTATTATATGAATTTATTCATATTAGTTAAGTTAATTATTTTAACTTTATTAATAATAGTGTATATGAAAGTTATGACGGATATGGATTCAAAACCCTAATTCTGGATTTTGAATAAGGAATGAGAATATTAATATTATATTAATTATATTTCAGTGCTATAAATATGTACTGTATGTACGTATTAATAATGGTTAGTCAATTATGGTGCAGTATTAGAAAACCCTAGTATTAAACTGATAAACCCTAGTTCAAAAGTTAAATACGAGTTCAAGACTGTGTAGTGATTTTATTATATGATTTATGTTGTGTATTATAGATATTAATCTTAATTAGGGAAACCCTAATTATTGAAAACCCTAATTGCTAACTAGAAACCCTAATTTTCAAATTATACAGTAGTACAAAGTACCTAATCGACAACACTTAAACCACAACATTTTTTGTAAAAACGTTGTGGTATTTTTTTTCACAACGTTTTTAAACAAAACATTATAGATATATATGCAAAAACGTTATCTATTTAAAAGGGCATTTTTTTGATTATAAGTAGATAACTTTTTTTTTAAAACACGGAGCTAGCAAAAAACCGCGTTGAACTCAAAACTTAAAATTAAAAGACATATACAATTCTGGTTGTTAACCTCTCTCGATTCCTTCGTCGAAGCACGAAACAAATGCCTAAACATAACTCTATCGTATCTTCAAGCCCTAGGGTTTGAAGATTTCCTGAATCTGTGTTCAATTATTGGAGCTTTACTTTCCTAGGGTTATTCTCTCTCTTCAAACAGTTGACGATGGTGCAGGAGGATGTTAATAATGGCGAGTCGCAGAACGGAAACTCCAAGGTGGAGACATTCTCGACGTTGAAGCCTCAGCTATTCGTGGAGGCTCCGAAAGCAAGCGACGTCATTCTACAAGCAAGCTCCTTCCCCGATTCTGACCTTTGCTTCGATCGTGACGACGACATTGTCAAGATCATCGGGGTATCTCTCTCATCATTTCTAGGGTTTCTTATTACTACTTATTTCCCCATTTTTGTTTGTTTCTATATCATTGAAAACCCATTATAATGCTGAAAGGGAAAATTTTTAACCCAAACCCCTCTTTCATTTTCAAGTAATTTCACTACATCCCGGTTGGTATTATCGATTTTGTTTTCCAATTTGGGTATGTACTTATCGTTGAATTGGGGGTTGTGTGCTTATCTTCCTCTTCTTTTGGTGATTCTCAAAAGCTCCAGTGCCTCTAGGTATTACCAAAAAAAATTTCAATTTCTGACTTTGGGTGTGTTTATCGTTGAATTGTGGTTTGTGTACGGATCTCCCTCTTCTCTTCTCTTCATTCTCCTTCCAAAAGTTAATGAGAAAGATGATGATACTAGAGAAGAAACGACTAAGATGAGGCGGGGAGGGTATGATATTTTCTGAATTCTTGTTGATTCTATTTTGGGTAAAGTATCATTTGAAGGTGACCCTTGTGAACACCAAGTTAAGAAGTCATGTTCAGTTGAGAATACACTTAATAACAAGTTCAGATTTGAGGATGAGGACCCTACATCAGTAGAAAAATCGAAACATGAGATTGAAATGGAAGCGTTATTTGAGGATATGGATTTTGCTCTCAAGTGTGAAGAAATGGGTTCTTTTCACCTCGCTACTGTAAGTTTCTAGCCATATATACTTATTGTATACCAGCTACTAGAACGTAGTAGATAAGAACTTGATTATGTTTTTGGCATTACAAATTTGATTATCTAGTTAAACAAGTCCCTTAATAAGCATTGTGAGTCACTTCACTAATACAGATATATCACTCAATCATGTGATGAAGAGATTATACTTATCCCTGGACTATATTCTTATAGAAAATTCAATACTTTCTTGATCCCTCTTCTCAAATTTATTGGTTCCTATTTTTCTTGTTAAACTTATTATTTTTAATTTTCGAGATAGTGTGAGCGCCTTAGTTGGTCGATTTCGCAATCAATGAATATGTGCAAGTATACAAGGTCAACAAGTAATAAAGTGAAAGTAGAGTATCGTTCCCATGAGAAATTATTTAATAAAAATCACCAAGTACTAATTCTTAACCAAACTAATTTTATTTAAACAATCTCAAATTGTAATTTTTCTAATTAATAAAACTAAATTAACTAATTAAACTGAATTGCTTTATAAATGAATTCAAATAAATAAAGGTTAAGACTACAATATTCCCAATAATGAACTATAAACCAATTATCCAATTATTATGCATACTAAATTGTTAACAGGAATTCTCAAATGCCAAAAGTCCTTTTCCAAGTGATCAACTGACTTCTATTTAATCCAGATTAATCTTGCTATATTTCTATGCAAAACAATTGAATTAAACTCCTTCAATTCCAATTCTTTATGTGTTACATGCGGTGAACAGATATTTCTATTCAATTTACAAACTTAATTATTCACCATGCAAATAACTAAGTCACATGTTATCATGTCCAGTTCTAACCCTAGAATTCCTCTTCCAATTCCTTCTAGAATAACAAGGTAATTACTGATCAGATAATTAATCAATAAGATCAAGACAAGATAAATAATCCACCTTGACATAAATAATTGGAATAAATCAAATAATTAATTCGTAGACATAAAAGGTTCAATTGAACTATTAATAAAAGAGTTAGTTCATAATTAATGAATTAAAACCAAGAATCCACAACTTAATAGACATTAAAAGATAAAAGTATGATAAGAGAAAAGAATAGAATCTGTTGTCAGCAAATCTGATGCTCCCCTCTTGCTCCTGCTCTTGATCTTCAATGATCTTCAAGTTGCTTTAATCTCCAAAACTAATAAGAACTAGGGTTAATGTCTAATCTAATGGAGTGTATCTCTAATCTAATCTATGTAATCTCCCCTTATTTTATGCCTTATATCATGTATTTATAGGTTACAAGTCTAATTTTTAGCTTAGGAACAAACCCAATCAAATTTGGAGTAAGAAAAGTGTCAAAATTCGCCCCAAAACACGTCCAAGCTTGACCAAACTCTTCCCCAGCGCCCCAGCGCTAGGCACGGCAATGGAAACTGACTTATAGCGCCCCGACGCTGCAAATAGCCTTGGTTTGGGCGCCCTGGCGCTGGCCCCAATTTTAGAAATTTTTTGCTCCGACTTCCTTTGGAAAAATGGCCATAACTTCTTCGTCTGAACTCCGATTTTGATGATTCAAGAAGTTTCGGAAAGAGGAGACGTAGATCTACAACTTTCATTCTTTACATTTTTTGAAATAAGGTCCTGAACAATACTCAAATTGGCTCTGAAGTGACTATTATGTAAATAGCAAGCCGAAAACACATATCTAGCCACCCCAAATGTCGATCCAAGTAAATTTTATCCCAATTCCTACAAAACAATATAAAACATGCATGAATAGACACAAACACTTCAAATCAACCAAAAAATTAAGCTTAAACGCACTCAATTATGAGTATAAAACTCACTCATCAGCCTTGTTGGTGCTTTTTGATCTTATTGCTCCCAAGGATCTGAAAACAAAATTATCCTGAAAATTTAGCTTATTTCTTGGCAGTCATTGCGAAAAATGAACCATCCTAATATTGTAAAGCTCAAGAAAGTAATTAGGGAAAATGACATCTTGTACTTTATATTTGAATACATGGTATGTGGCGTTAGCTCATCTTGCTTTATCTTCATGTTCAGTTGGTTGCCATATTTGCATATTGTATGTGATTATCCCCTTTTTCTAGGTTCAAGGTATATTTCTTATGTCCTTTACATTTCAGTTCTTCTCTTGCTACTCCTGTAATTAAATGTTCATTGGAATTTCATGTTTTCTAGTTCATATTTTGACATGAATGAGTAGTTATTTGGTCTCCCATGAAGTTTTGTGTTCTTGAAGGATGATATCCTTCTTCCTTGACTAAACTGGAACAAGCTAAAACTTAGTGGCTGATTTTATTATTTTGTGTTTGTGTGTGCAAAGAGTAACAGAGAGTTTATAAGTAATGATATGTGGATTCCATTTCCCTAACGTTTTTATTTTCTACTTAGCAAATGTGACTATATGAGTTTTTTTTCCTTTTCCCTTTCACTTTGGCAGCGAACCAGATGAAATCTACAAAATATGCAGTGTAATAGGCAGTCCAACGGAGATTGAATGGGTTGAAGGGCTTGAACTACCAAGTGCAATCAAATATCAGTTTCCACAGGTGAGATGATCTTTCCTTCCTTGTGTCACAACATAGTTCTAATTTGCATAAATTGTTGTATGAGTATCACTTGGAAAAAAACTTAACTATGTATACTACTTCCAATTTGGTGTGGCAGCTTGCAACTGTTCCTCTTTCTGTATTGATACCATCTGCTAGCAAGGCTGCAATTAGCCTACAGTAAGTTTTTTTATAAGTTTTCTTCTACTAGAGCTATCATTTCTCCTTCTCCATCTCTCTTTTCTGAAATATTTTTATGCATATGTTTGAATTTTGGTACAATTTTGGTCCCTTTCTCAGCTTGATTTAGCTAAAGTCTTATGTTTTTGCTACTTATGTAATTGCATTTTATCCTCCCTCTAAAAATGTCAGTCACTTTGTTCCTGGGATCCTTGTAAGAGGCCAATATCGTTGGAGGCTCTTCAGCATCCTTTCTTCAAGGTAAAACGTTATTTTCTTGCTTGTCAGGAAATTGGTGTGAAGAATCTTCTTTGATATTTTGATTATTTATATCTTGGAGGTCACTTACACATATTTTGTTTCTTTATTCTGTCAGAGTTGCTATTATGTCCCGCCATCTCTTCGCTCTAAACCAGCTGTTGTGAGGACTCCTCCATTTGGTTTGTTTCTATCGCACATCTCATTTAATTTCTTACCACAAATAGATAAGGTGGACCCTAATTTTGTAAAGTTTCTCCAGCTGGAACTAGAGGATCTTTGGAGCAGAAATGTGTGAGGAGGTATTCTTTCTTCAGTCAACGTGCATTCATCTTTAAATGCAGGTGACGTGTCTGGAGTTGTAATTTTCATAATGTCTGAGTAATGTTGCCACTACTTTTGGGTGGGGGAAATAGTTTTTTGCTCTACAGGACCACAAATCTCTTTTGGCCTAAAAGTGGGCGAAAAGAGTAATGGAGATATAGCCAATGTGATATTAAATATCAGTTGACAAATCTACCTAGAGGGGACACTTCCCCTGTGATGTCTCCCCCTTGTCACCAAACAGTTTTTTTTTTCTGTGCTCAACTTATGTTGGTGTGATCCCGATGCACTTTTTAGTTTCTAATCTGATCTAAACACTTGTTACAGGTGTGCAACGGAAGTTGGAAATGAGTAATCAGGTACTGGACTGGTTTCCCTTTTTTACTTGCTTCTTTTCTTTGTATTCTCTTGCCATTTTAGTTTTCCCAGTACTATAATGACATGTCTACCCGCTTCTTTCTTTCCCAAATGATATCCCTCCATAGCACTGAAATTTTTAGAATCCATGCTTTAAGACAGAGTTATGATGGTGATGATGTTGTGCACTGTTCTATGTTTCCACAACTTTTGTTATTCTATCCCCCTCTCTTTTTGGTCATCGGTTGAGGATCATAAGTTATACTCTTTTGGAATGTGTGAATTAAGATAGTTCCATTGTTTTATGGTCGTATTGCTGTTTATCTAGGTGACAATTTGGACATTGAACACACTTGGTATATATTTTGGACACTTGACACTTGTTATATCATTTTTGATTTTTCCTTGATGTCTTGCCTAAAACATTTTAGTGTTTGCTTTTATAAATTTTAAGTTTTTTCTTGCTGGTAGCATGTAGTCTTGTCTCCCTAATAAGATAACTCAATTTGGTGGTAGCAACAACTTACACTGGGAAAGCTTTTGGAGTCTCTGATGTAGTTGAGAAGTTGGAAAACATGAAAATTTGTTCTGGCAAACAGCCAACAAGGCAACTGATGCCTCCACCTATGAAGGCTGGAGGATAGAATGGCACATCTGTTTTACGAATGTGTCTCTGTTATGTTGAACAATCTGAATATTGATGTTGTTGCTTACTGCTGCTGATTGGCTTCTACTTCTGCTGTTCCTTGTTGTTTTGTGAATTTGAGATGTATATATGGATAGCTTGGTATATATTTTATGGATGTAGTAATTTGAAACTGTAAACGAATTGTATTATTGGGATGTATTTTGAATGGTTGATACATTTTGGCTTTAAATTTAAATGATAATTTAGACCTTTTTTAGCTATATATCATGGCATTAGCAGATTGCAGGTGACTGGTAATATGGGTGAACCATAATTTTTTTCTTTTTTCAAGTCAATCTACAAAATTTTAAAAACGTTGTTTGATATATTAAACTACAATATTTTTAGTCGGAAAATGTTGTGGAATCATATCATCTACAACATTTTCAAGCATCTAATAATTTTTGGAAAACAAATCTACAACGTTTTTTAGAAGAAAAAAAACGTTGTGTAATGTGTCAAACTACAACGTTTTAAAAATGTTGTATAAAAGTGTCAAATAGACAACACCCTTATCCACGACGTTTTTCTGACAGAAACCACAACGTTTTTTATGCTTTATGTATTTACTATTTTGTAGTACTGTTAGGAACCCTAATTGCTAAGTTATTAACTCTCTAATTGCTAAACTAGCAAGTTTAATTATAATTAGTAATTATAAAATCTAATATGTAAGTTTATGCAGTTAGGAAACCTAAACTAATTAAGAAATCATAATTTACATTTTTTAGAAAATTTAAATTTCATTTTTAACCCTAATTAGAAAATGCTAGAAACTAAATTTTTTTCAAAACCTTAGGTTAAACCCTAGGGGTCAAACCCTAAGGGTTAGTCAAGATTACCATTTAGCCATTAAAATTGTGATCAAATTGTCCAAACTACCCTTTTATTCATTTTTTATTAGATTACTTGCAAGTTTTGCCAACACTTTAGTTGGTGAACTACTCTAAGAATTTCATGTGCCTTATATTCTCAGCAATCAACCACATTCACCAGCCATGTGCATTGTAACATAATATTTATGGATTCAAGAGAGAAAAGTCACTTATTAAGCCCATTTGTTCAACTTACTCTTAACCAAGACTCTCTTTCTCTAACCCACGGAATTCTTTGTTAAACCAGTCCTAAATCAAGTCCCTACCATCTCCATATCATATTAGAAAGCCTGGAATCAAGATTTGTTTAAGTGAGGTATAAACCCTAATTTCAAATCTAATCTTTAAAGCTATGTTAGATCTTGTGTTTTTATGTTGTATTATATTGTTTATAGTGTAAATAGATTATCTGAGTTGCTAGATGTTAGATCCATAACATCTATAGGCTCGAATTTAAAGCTTTTTAAAATCTGGAAATCTGGAAAATGAAGTCTGACAACCGAATGTCAGACCTCATAGATCTTTTTCTGTTTATAGTTTTTATGTTTTAAATGTTTGTATTTGTAGTATGTCGTAAGGGTTGTGATCTTAAACTTGAATCAAGCCCAGATCAGGTGTAGATTATAAGTTATTCATGGTCAAACCCCATTGACCGAGCATGACCAAAGAGTTTCTGGGTAACCCAGAAACTCAAAACTAGTGTCTGACAAGATCTTGCCAGCTCGAGATCTGTCAGGATTTATGTGTTTTGATGATGTGTTTGTAACCAAGTTGTAGCCTGATAGATGGACTTTAGATCCATACATTTAGAACTCTTAATCAACTAATAGATTAAGTGTAGTAGATGGTCAAACCAGCCTACTCGAACATGATCTCGATTTTCTGGGAAACCCAAAAAACTCAAGAATATCCTTTTTGACATGGTTTTACCGGATGCTAGCTAGTGATTTTGATGTAGTTTGACTGATTTGATGAATGATAGTTGTACCTTGACATGTGGACTACAAATCTAAACCCTTAGAACGCCATAACATCACACATAAATTGATTAAATTAAGGCACAAAGTAGCTATCAAGCACTGCCTGGGTTTTTTGGGTTACCCAAAAAACCTAGGAAGGGCCTGACAACAACTTTGGACCTCCAGATCTTGCTTGTATGTTGTAGTTAGACCCTATTAAGTGATTGTAGACACTAGAAATCCCCGAGAAAAATCAGTTCCAACCACGGAAATAACCCCGGGATCAAGTTCAAAGCCTGGAGATAAGCCAACCTTAGAGATAACCCTGAGGACAGTCAGAGTCGACAGCAGGCCAACTTCAGAGATAACCCTGAAAAAAGACTACTACAACTGTGCGAAAATAGGAGATAACCCCGGGAGGGGCAAAATGGTCATTTTGCCAACTCAACTTCAACTCACATCAAATACGCTCATTTCAACTCAAATTACTTCAAAAGAAGTCCCACAAGAACTATATCTTAACTTCCGAATGCAAACTACGTAAAACGGCTCAACGGACTACCTGAAGGAAATCTGAAAATGCCATTTCGGTCATGGACCCATCTTCCCGAAATAAAAAAGAGCAAATCATATGTCATTGCGTAGCTCTCAAAAAGAGCTTTTCGAAATGGTATGGCACGCTTCCATCGGACTCCCGGATTGAAAGTTATGAAGGTTCAAGCGAAGAGCTCGTTGTCCGAGTTCACGTACGTCGAGATAGTGGGACCCAAATTGTCCGGGACACCCTGGGCAGCCGCAGGTACACCTGCTACTACCGCTGGTATACCTGCGGCTCCCCCTCTATAAGCCCTGTCCAATTTGCTCTGTACACCCTATAAACTGAGTGTTTTCTCATTTTAAACACTTGTAAGCACTTATATAGCTACTTTTTTACCGGCGGGAGCCGAGTGTTCATCCACATAAAGCTATAGAAGTCTTCTTTGATAGTCCACTGTAAGCCTTCTTACACACTTTAAAGCCTTTCTCTTCATCTTTGCGCACACCGTTCTTCACGTAAAGAGTCGTGTTGCGTGTTTTTGCCCGGACTTCGGTCCGTGGCTTTTATTTCTTTTTGTATATATATTATATATATATATATATATATATATATGTGTGTGTGTGTGTGTGTGTGTGTGGACTAACATTATCGAGTTATGCCTCGATTGAGCCTGGACTCACGTCCGGAGCATTTCTTTGCTTTTATATATATATATATATATATATATATATATATATATATATATATATACACTTATATATATGAACAATTATCGAACTCTGTTCGATAAGCCTGGATTTTACATACAGAGCGTTTATTTACTTATATATATACACACACACACACACACACAATTATATATATGAACTGTTGTCGAACTATGTTAGATGAGCCTGGATTTTACATCCAGAGCGTTTATTTGCTTATATATATATATATATATATATATATATATATATATATATATATATATATATATATATATGAACACTTGTCGAACTCTGTTCGATGAGTCTGGATTTTATAGTGCGTTTACCGCTTATATATATATATATATATATATATATATATATATATATATATATATTTCGTCCCGCCTGGAGTTTACTTCGTGGCGGTTGATCGTTTTTACTGCTTTCTTTACATTTCTTCCCGCCTAGAGTTTATTTCGTGGCGGTTGATCGCTTTTACAGCTTTATTTACATTTCTGATCCCCTATGGAGGTGCTTCGTGGTGGCTGATCATGTCTCTATATATATATTTACCGCTTTTATATATTTACATTTCCGATCCCCCATGGAGGTGCTTCGTGGTGGTTGATCAAGTCTGTATATATATATATATTTACGGCTTTTATATATATAACTGCTTACTGCTTTCATATAAATTGCGGCATCATGTGAGCCTATGAATCATGTGATCACAGATTCAGTCTATTGAATCTAGATTCGGTTCCCGTGATGGACATTTTCAGCTGTAAGCAGCTTGTAAATTATTCGCGTTGTTCGAATTTCCTTAGATGGCTCTCATGCCATAAGGTGTTTGGCACAACTATGTATATTATTTTCTCAAAGATGCTTCGCATCTCGAAAATAAAAGCAATCAAGTCGAACCTTTAATAAAAATGGAAGTATCAAAGGCCTAAATTACTATTGAGCACAGGGTTTGAAAAACCTCGTTTTACAAAACATCACTGCTATATCTTGTTAAAACTGAATTTTATACAGAAATTCAAACCCTTTGTATATAGGTGCGAATGAGGCATAGCACTACTTCCAAATAACAGCACCTTGACCCACACACACACACACATTCATATAATAGTTTAATTGAAAAGTGGCGGTCATCGTGGCAACACGGATGTCGGGGGGTGCCTAACACCTTCCCTCTGCATAACCAAGTCCCTGGACCCTAAAGAATCTCAATTTCATAAACCCCGTTAAACAGTGTCACATCACTAGGTCAATGTGCAAATCTTTTCTTGGTTGTGTTGGTACAACCATTTAAAAAACCAACTGGCGACTCTTACAGTCCAATCGTCTACATATACATGTCGGACCTTTTCACAACTTATTTTTTCAAACAAATCTCACCTAACATGAGAACTTAAAAGAATAAGAACAGAAAAGGGATAAATAAAAATCCCGACGTCGACAGGTGGGGACTCTGCTAGGGACTCCAGTAAGAGGACTTAAGTCGTTACTACAAACTTTTCAAAACTATTATATGCTTGTGTGTGAATGTTACATTTACATTAGAATGAATGTGTACGAATGCATTTACTTATTGCACTTAGTGCTTCGCACCATATCTGCAGGTGATATTAGTGCTTCGCATATGTCATCATTTCCATACGGTGAGACGCGATGTATATGAATGTATGTTGTGTGGTCCCTCCACCAGGAGGATATCCTGTCGGTGTTTGATTACTGGACTCGTAGGGAGACTGTGACGCCCCCAAAATAGGTATACGTCACCTATTCTGAGTCACCAAATACATGGTACAGAATACAAATACAATCGTTAATATACGACAAGAGAGCTGCGAGTTTTAATACAAATACTGTCTTCTAGACAATATCCACTCTCAGAATAAGTCCTCGTTACATTTATTGTCACACTACTTAACAGAATAGTGAGGACTACTAATACTATCATCTGGTCCATCACTCCGTTCTCTGACTCATCCCAGCTATATTCTCATTTTCTGAAGAGAACAATGAAAGAAAGGGTGAGCTCAACTAGCCCAGTAAGAAATATTATTACTAAGATAATGCAGAATAAATTATCATTAGCCTTAAACAGTGTTAAACTAATAGAATATAACAAACATCAAGTTTAACTGCAGCGGAACGAGCAACCCATTAGAAGAGTCAAGTAGAGAATAAAATCTACTATCTTCTATGATTTAAAAGGTTTTTCATGACTTTTATCGTTGGGACTTAGTAAAAAAAATAATCCACATCATCGAATCACCCCGGCATTACGGCCAAGGATATTCTTTAGTATCACGACAACAATTATCCATGCACTACGGGCCAAGAATATTTGTATATTCATTAATGGTCATGATCATGTCAACCACTGTCCATCAATGCACTCTAGACCACATCATTTGTAACATTACGGTCATGATTATACCGAATAATCCCTGGTCATAATCATACCAAGTCCATCTATACACTACAGGCCACAAATGACTTTCAACAGAATATAAACATGAGGATGATGACAATGATATAAGAATTCAATAAAACAAGTTCAAGAATTAATTTATCCAGGAACCAATAATGTCCAAATTGTCAACATGATTCTGCTTTGTGGAGTAAAATTCAAGAATGCTCGGAAGAATATTTTCATGAAAAGATACTGGATGAAGCGCAAATATCAAGGATATTCCACTAATTTCATGGAGTATAAAAGTCAAAACTTTAACCAACTGAATATAATAAAGAATGGAATAACAAAAGAAATCACCATGCATGCGATAGACCGCACAGACAGGTTATTCCAACAGAAAAATAAATAATCGAACCAGGTCATGCGTAAACGCACCGACAGGATATTCCGACAGAATAATAAATAATGGAACTAGGTCCAGCGTAAACACACAGATATGATATTCCGACCGAATAATGAATAATGGAACCAGGTTCGGCGTAAAACGAATAGACAGGATATTCCAACAGAATAATAGTAAAGACAGAACCAGGTCCAGCATAAAACGCACAGACAGGATATTTCAACAGAATAATAATAAAAGACGGAATAATAGAAGAATGTCACCAAGTATAAGGTAGTCCGCGTATACTGGTTATTCCAGCAGAATAATAAAGAATGGAATAACAGAAATTCTCTTCATGAATACAAAAGAAAATAATACTCCTTACGAGTACAACAAATAATATCCCTTATCGTAAAAGAAACTTGATATCGGATTAGTGAAGTAGTAGAATACTTTTCTTCTTTCTCTATATAGTTTCTCTCTCTAGAGTTTCAGTGAATTCGTAAAAAAATAATGAAGGAATGAGTTTTTATTTATAAAAAAATGGACTGCATAGTAACTAACTCATGAACGGTCTAGATTGATTTACTTTAATCTGACGGTCTATATTTAAAGCAAAATCTTTTAAATAAAATATAATATCTTCTATTTATAATCTAATAAAACGAATAACTTTATAAAAGATTTTACTATGCAAACCCTATGCAAGCACTATGCAAACACTATGCATAATAAAATATAATATATTTTAATTATTGTCTAATAAAACAGATAACTTTATAAAAGTATTCTGTTTTATATAAAAAACTTTTCTGTTTTATTACATTAATAATACCAATAAAACAAAACTGAGTGACTTATCAAGTAAGCATCAATAATCAATACTGTGTGCTACTATGCAACCAAGCATATTACTGTACTTTTACTATTGAGTAGTTCAACAGTATTAATGGTAAAACTTCCGCCGTTATTTTCATAAAGTATTTTTGTCGTTTTCTCAATTCGATAATAATTCCGTTGTAGGGTCCACCAATGATTGTGTCGTCGTACGAATATTCCCTGTTAAAACGAATATTCCCCGACCAATCGAATATTATATAGTAACTTGCGTACTTTACAAAATTTATAAATATTACCCACAACTATAACATTATATCAATTTCACTCCATAATATTTAAAAATGATATTTATAGAAAATTCATCTTTATTTATAAAAGTTGGGGTCTTACAACCTCCTCCCCTTCTTATGAAATTTCGCCCTCGAAATTAGGGCACGTACCTGGTATATCGAAGAGGTAAAGATACGATGATTAGGTAATATACCCATAAATTGGATATACTTGTGTTTAAATTATTGTACTTTCAAGTCATTTAGGAATATTTTTATTGTGTTTATGTGTTGTATTGCAGATTCGGGAGCTGAGGAGAGAAATTGGGGATTTAAGCTAATAAATGTCAAAGTTGAAATTTTTCAGAAGATAGCGCCGAGGCGCTGGGAAATGCACTGTCCATAGCGCCGGGGCGCTGAGCCTTGGTTGGTTCTGACGTGGACCGCGCACGTGAGACAGGCGTGGATAGTACTTTGACTATTAGTTTGACTTTGTTTGAGGAGTTTATGTGGAGTCTATTTGGATTAGGATTTGTGGAATTGGGGGAAGTAAAAAAAATGTATATAAATTGATTCTTTTTATTTAATAGGGGCAGATCTGGAGGCTTGATTTTTTGGGGAGATTAACGGATGAATAGGAGCAGATCTGAAGGCTGGAAAATTGGAGTTCTTCTTCTTCTTTATTCTTTTAAATTGTTAACTCATTAAGGATGATTTATCAATTATTTGTGATTTTTATTTCCATCATGAGCTAATCCCTTTTATTAAGATTCCAATGGAACCTATTATGGTCATGAGTTGATTATTTAATTTATTCCAATTATTTATGTTGAAGTGAATTGTTCATCTTGCTTTGTGTTTATTGATTAATTATTTGGCTAATAATTACCGTGTTACTCTAGAAGGAATCGAGAGAGGAATTTTAGAGTTAGAACTGGGTAGGGTGACATGTGACTTATTTATTTACACAATGAATAATTAGGTTTGTGAATAGAATGAGAATATCTATTTGCCGCATGTAACATAAAAGGAATTGGGTTTGTAACGAGTTTAATTCAATTATTTTGCATAGAGATATAGTAAAATTAATATGGGTTAAATAGAAGGCAATTGATCACTCGAGAGAGGGCTTTTGGCATTTGAGAATTCCTGTTAACAATTCATTAGATATAATAATTGGGATAATTAGATAATTGATTTAATAATCATAATTGGGGAAATTGGAGTCTTAATTATCATTTATTTGCATTCAAATAATTATTGATTTGTTCTTTGTTTTCTTTTAGAATAATTTCTTGCTTTATTAAAATTAATTTTCTTAGTTTTAAAGAATAAAAATTTTCGGTTGTTTAAATAAAATTGAATTGATACAGTACTAGTAGTTGGAGTTTATTAATTGGAATTCTCTGAGGGATCGACACTCTAATTTATCACTATATTACTTGTTGACCGTGTATACTTGCACATATTCACTGATTGTGAAATCAATCAACAAGTTTTTGGCGCCGCTGCCGGGGAACTCTTTGTTAATATTAATTCCATATTAGTTATAATCGATTCGGTCTTAATTTAAACATTACTTATTTTTCTTCTTGTCTTTGCAGGAATTCTTTGCAAGTGTATGCACACTAGATCAAAGGCGAGAAAGGAACTTTTTCCTTATACAGACGAGATTGAAAGGATGTTCTGGAAAGCACAATCGACTAGTGCGACACCACCCGAGGAAGAAAAACTGGCAGAACAAGAAATTCCAGTGAACATGGCAGGGAACGATCAGAAACCACTTCGGGACTATGCCATTCCAAATGTCACGGATATTCAAGTCGAGTATTAGGAGGACGGCAATCAATGCTAACACCTTTGAGATCAAACCAACAACTATTCAAATGCTTCAGAATCAATGTCAGTTTGGTGGTAGTTCATTAGATGATCCGAATGAGCACATCTTAAGTTTCTTGGAAGTTTGCGACACCTTCAAATTCAATAACGTGTCAGAAGATGCTATAAGGTTGAGAATGTTCCCATTTACCCTGAAAGATAAAGCACAAAGTTGGTTACACTCTCAGCCTTCGGACTCAATCCTTACTTGGGACGATTTAGCTCAAAAATTTCTAGCTAAGTTTTTCCCACCAGCAAAGTCAGCAAAACTACGGAATAATATTCATACCTTCGCACAGTTTGATTCAGAATCGTTGTATGAGGCATGGGAAAGGTTTAAGGATATGCTCCGCAAGTGCCCACGCCATGGAATTCCACAGTGGATGCAATTGGGGATATTTTGTGATGGTTTACAAGCATCCACGAGGGCAAGTATTGATGAAGCAGCAGGATGAGCGATTATGTCTAAAAATTTGGACGAGGTTTATAAGTTGTTAGAAATGATGGCCACCAACAACTATCAGTGGCCCATGACAATAAATAATCCTCCGAAAACATCGAGAAAGTATGATGTGGATGCGATAATATCATTACAAGTGCAAATGACCGCAATGGCTAAGCAGATAGAATTATTGCGTCCACAATCCACTCAGCAGGTAGCGATGGTTTGTGAAATATGTGCTGGGGGTCATACTACGGATCAATGTGCCATAAATGCTGAAGCAACACAGTATGTGGGGAGTTATAATCGGTTTACTCAGCCTTATCAGAATCAAAATGCATATAATTCGGGGTGGAGAAATCATCCGGGTTTTTCATGGAGTAACAACCAAGCTGCAGAACAAGCGCCGAAACAACAAAACAATTCCGGGTTTCAAAACCGAACACAACAACCTGTGCGAAAAGTAAGTTGGGAAGAAGCCTTGGAAAGATTTGTTAAAGCAACTGAGAAAAGGAGTGTGGAGAGTGATAAGAGATTTAATCAAATGGAGCTAAGTATACAAAGTCAGCATGCATCAATCAAAAATCTGGAAAATCAAATGGGACAAATGGCACAGGCATTGAATAACCGACCACTTGGAACACTTTCGAGCGACGCTGAGAAAAACCCGGGCAGAGATGAACAGTGTAAGGCGGTATCTCTACGAAGTGGAAAAGAACTACAAGAGTCCGTCACGAATAAGGAAAAGGAGGACAAGGCATCAATTGAAATCGATGAAGTGGTGGAGATTGAAAAGTGTCAAGATAAGACCTTACAGCAGAAAAATTCGGAACCAACCAGCACAATGCCCCCCATACCGTATCCGCAGAGATTTCAGAAATCCAAGTTAGATAAGCAGTTCTCACGATTTTGGGATATCTTCAAGAAATTGCATATCAACATCCCCTTCGCCGAAGCCTTGGAACAAATGCCGAGTTATGCGAAGTTTATGAAGGAGGTTTTGTCAAAGAAGAGGAAATTGGGAGAATTTGAAACAGTATCATTGACAGAGGAATGCAGTGCTATCATTCAGAATAAATTACCGCCAAAGCTCAAGGATCCAGGTAGCTTTAATATTCCGTGCGAGATTGGAAATCAGTTTTCGGGACGAGCTTTATGTGACTTGGGGGCCAGTATAAATCTAATGCCATTATCCGTCTACAGCCAGTTCGGACTTCAGGCTCCACGCCCAACAAATATCAGTTTACGGTTAGCAGATAGGTCGGTTACATATCCCCGAGGTATAGTTGAAGACGTGTTAGTAAAAGTGGATAAATTCATCTTTCCTGCGAATTTCTTTATTCTGGATTGCGAAGTGGACAGTAAAATCCCGATCATTCTTGGGCGTCCATTTTTGGCGACAGGAAGAACATTGATTGATGTTCAAAAAGGTGAATTGACATTGCGAGTTGAAGATCAACAGGTCACCTTCAACGCTTTCAAGTCAATGTCGTACCCAAAAGAAAAAGGTGAATGTATGCGGATTGATATTATGGAGGAATTGGTGAATCATAAATTTAACACAACTTTTTCGGAAGACCCACTTGAATCTATTTTGCTCGTGGCAGATGAATATGGTATTGTAAAGGACATCGAATACGTCAGATGGCTAGACACACCATCAGTATTTTGGAAAGGCAATCAATCCTTCGACACCATAGAGAGGCTCGAAGCGGAAGGTAAAAAGTTCAAACCATCAATAGAAGAGCCACCGGTGCTCGAGTTAAAGCCATTACCATCCCATCTGCAATATGCTTACCTGGGCAAAGACGATACCCTACCAGTTATTATTTCGACAGAATTGAATGATACGCAAAAGGAGAAACTGTTGCGTGTCTTGCGAGAATTCAAAACAGCAATTGGGTGGACTATAGCGGACATTCGAGGTATTAGCCCATCATTCTGTAAGCATAAAATCTTAATGGAAGAAGGGGCAAAACCAACCATAAAAATGTAAAGAAGGCTAAACCCCATCATGAAGGAGGTGGTGAAAAAGGAGATTATAAAGTGGTTGGATACTGGCATTATTTACCCGATCTCAGATAGTTCATGGGTGAGTCCTGTACAATGCGTACCAAAGAAAGGGGGTATGACAGTGGTGAAGAATGAGGCGAATGAGCTCATCCCTACTCGAACAGTTACAGGATGGAGAGTATGCATGGACTACCGCAAGCTAAATAAAGCCACACACAAGGATCACTTCCCCTTGCCATTCATTAATCAGATGTTGGATAGGTTAGCGGGACATCAGTTCTATTGTCTCTTGGATGGTTATTTCAGATATAATCAAATTGCTATAGCACTGGAGGATCAAGAGAAAACGACATTCACATGCCCATACGATACGTTTGCATTTTGGCGAATGTCTTTTGGTTTATGTAATACACCAACAACCTTTCAGCGATGCATGATGGCAATCTTCTCCGATATGGTCGAGAAAAATTTGGAGGTATTTATGGACGATTTTTCTGTGTTCGGTGATAGCTTTGATTTGTGCCTGAAAAATCTGAATTTAGTGTTGAAACGGTGCGTGGGGACTAATCTAGTTCTTAATTGGGAAAAATGCCACTTTATGGTGAAGGAGGGGATTATTCTCGGGCATAGGGTTTCTGCAGCAGGATTAGAGGTGGATAAAGCGAAGATTGAGACTATTGAGAAATTACCACCTCCATCATCTGTGAAAGGAACTCGGAGCTTCTTGGGACATGCGGGTTTCTACAGACGTTTCATCAAAGATTTTTCAAAAATTTCAAAACCTTTGTGTTCCCTGTTAGAGAAAGATGTGCCCTTCAAAATAGATCAGTCATGTATCTAGGCATTCAAAATTTTAAAAAAGAAGTTAGTATCTGCTCCAATCATTGTCGCACCCGATTGGTCTCTACCATTCGAATTGATGTGCGACGCCAGCGACTATGCAGTGGGAGCAGTTTTGGGTCAACGTCACGACAAAATTTTCCATACAATCTATTACTCAAGCAAGACGTTGACAGATGCTCAGTTGAACTACACAACCACCGAAAAAGAACTACTTGCAGTTGTGTTCTCCTTCGACAAATTCAGAGCATACCTCATCGGAACCAAGGTCATTGTCTACACGGATCATTCTGCAATCAAATATTTGATCGAGAAGAAGGATGCCAAACCAAGGTTGATACGGTGGGTGTTATTGCTTCAAGAATTTGATTTGGAGATTCGGGATAGAAAGGGTACAGAAAATCAAGTAGCGGATCATCTTTCGCGATTGGAAAATGATGAGGTGCAGAGAAAAGACAATGCATTGATTAACGAGAAATTTTCGGACGAACAACTTCTCCGAGTAACCACAACACTACCTTGGTATGCTGATTATGTGAACTATATGGTTGCTAAGGTGTTACCACCGGAGTTGAACTCACAACAACGAAAAAAATTCCTCCATGACGTGAAGCAGTACTATTGGGATGAACCGTTCTTGTTTAAAGCTTGCGCGGATCAAATGATTAGACGTTGTGTGCCACATGAACAGATGGACAGTATCTTGGGTCATTGCCACTCATCCGATTATGGAGGTCATTATTTCGGTGACCGAACTGCGGCGAAGGTGTTATAATCAGGATTCTACTGGCCTTCGTTATTCAAGGAAATGAAATGCCACTCAACTCTATGTGCTAAAGTGTGATTGATGCCAACGCGTAGGTAATATCTCCAACCGAAATGAAATACCACTCAACTCTATATTGGAGGTAGAGCTATTCGACGTTTGGGGAATAGATTTCATGGGACTGTTTCCCTCATCTTTTAATAATCAGTATATTTTGTTAGCGGTGGATTATGTGTCCAAATGGGTAGAAGCCGCAGCTTTGGCCACAAATGATGCCAACGTCGTTCTTTGATTCTTAAAGAAAAATATCTTCACGCGATTTGGAACTCCGCGGGCAATAATAAGTGATGAGGGAACGCATTTCTGTAACAAGCAGTTCACAAAATTATTGGTGAAGTATGGGGTTCATCATAAAATAGCAGCTGCATATCATCCCCAAACTAATGGCCAAGCTGAGGTCTCCAATAGGGAGGTTAAGAGGATTCTTGAAAAGGTGGTCAATCCGTCACGAAAAGATTGGTCTTTACGTCGTGACGATGCTCTATGGGCATATCGTACAGCATATAAGAATCCGATCGGTATGTCACCTTATCGAATGGTTTACGGAAAGGTGTGCCACCTCCCAGTCGAGTTAGAGCATAGTGCACACTGGGCCACCTCACCTTATGAAGGATATGTTGATTGGCTAATATACCCATAAATCGGATATACTTGGGTTTAAATTATTGTATTTTTGAGTCATTTAGGAATATTTTTATTGTGTTTATGTGTTGTATTGCAGATTCGGGAGTTGAGGAGACAAATTGGGGATTTAAGCTAATAAATGGCAAAGTTGTAATTTTTTAGAAGATAGCGCCGGGCCGCTGGGAAATGCACTGTCCATAGCGCCGGGGCGCTGAGCCTTGGTTGGTTCTGATGTGGACCGCACGCGTGAGACAGGCGTGGACAGTACTTTGACTATTAGTTTTACTTTGTTTGAGGAGTTTATGTGGAGTCTATTATTTGGATTAGGATTTGTGGAATTGGGAGAAGTAAAAAATATATATATAAATTGATTCTTTTTATTTAATAGGGGCAGATCTGGAGGCTTGATTTTTTGGGGAGATTAACGGAGGAATAGGAGCAGATCTGAAGGCTGGAAAATTGGAGTTCTTCTTCTTCTTTATTCTTTTAAATTGTTTACTCATTAAGGATGATTTATCAATTATTTGTGGTTTTTATTTCCATCATGAGCTAATCCCTTTTATTAAGATTCCAATGGAACCTATTATGGTTATGAGTTGATTATTTAATTTATTCCAATTATTTATGTTGAAGTGAATTGTTCATCTTGCTTTGTGTTTATTGATTAATTATCTGGCCAATAATTACCGTGTTACTCTAGAAGGAATCGAGAGAGGAATTTTAGAGTTAGAACTGGGTAGGGTGACATGTGACTTATTTATTTACACAGTGAATAATTAGGTTTGTGAATAGAATGAGAATATATATTTGCCTCATGTAACATAAAAGGAATTGGGTTTGCAACGAGTTTAATTCAATTGTTTTGCATAGAGATATAGTAAAATTAATCTGGATTAAATAGAAGGCAATTGATCACTCGAGAGAGGGCTTTTGGCATTTGAGAATTCCTGTTAACAATTCATTAGATATAATAATTGGGATAATTAGATAATTGATTTAATAATCATAATTGGGGAAATTGGAGTCTTAATTATCATTTATTTGCATTCACATAATTATTGATTTGTTCTTTGTTTTCTTTTAGAATAATTTCTTGCTTTATTAAAATTAATTTTCTTAGTTTTAAAGAATCAAAATTTTCGGTTGTTTAAATAAAATTGAATTGATACAGTACTAGTAGTTGGAGTTTATTAATTAGAATTCTCTGAGGGATCGACACTCTAATTTATCACTATATTACTTGTTGACCGTGTATACTTGCACGTATTCATTGATTGCGAAATCAATCAACAGAATACCTTGACTTCATTTCAGATTCTAACTCCCAGGTCATTTCCTCAACATCGTGGTTTCTCCACAAAACTTTGACTTGAGGTATAACCTTGGCGCGTAGAATATGTTCCTTCTTATCCAAGATTTGAACAGGAACCTCTTCATACGTTAAATCTTTCACTATTTCATCCGGTTCTAACTCAATAATGTGGTTCTGGTCTTCAACATATTTATGTAACATGGATATGTGAAAAATATTATGAGCACGAGACATACTTGGCGGTAAAGCGAGTCTATAGGCCATAGTTCCTACTCAATCGAGGATTAAAAATGGGCCAATGAATCGAGGATTGAGCTTTTCTCTCTTTCCAAATCTCGTAACTCCTTTCTACGGAGCAACTCGTAATAACGCATGATCTCCTATATCAAATTCCATGTCCTTTTGATGAAGATTAGCATAACTCTTTTGTCGATCTTGTGAGGTTTTTATACGTTGCCGGATCGTTTGAATCTTTTTCGTAGTCATACGTACCAACTCCAATTCCAATAACGTTGCTTCACCCACCTCATCCTAGCGTACTAGAGAACGACACTTTCTTCCATACAACGCCTCGAATGGAGCCATGCCAATACTTGCTTGATAACTGTTGTTGTAGGAAAACTCCACCAATGGTAAGAACTTATCCCAACTTCCCTTGAAGTCAAGAACACAGAGTCTTAATAAATCTTCAAGAGTTTGAATAGTCCTCTCTGATTGTTCGTCCATCTGGGGATGATATACCGAACTAAATCGTAAATCCGTGTCCATAGCTTTTTGCAAACTAACCCAAAATCGTGAAGTGAATCTTGTGTCTCGATCAGAAACTATGGATACTGGCATACCATACAGTCTTACAATCTTATATATGTACATACGAGCAAGACGTTCAAGTGTATAAGTTTCTCGTATTGGTAAGGAATGAGCAGACTTGGTCAATCTATCAACAATGACCCAAATTGTATCAATGCCTTGAGAAACGTTGGGAAGACCAGTAACAAAATCCATGGTAATGCGCTCCCACTTCCATTCTGGAATTTCAAGTGGTTGCAATGGACCTTTTAGTACTTGATGCTCCGCTTTGACTCGTTGACAAGTTAGACACCTTGAGATAAACAGCGCTATTTCTCTCTTCATATTGCTCCACCAAAATGTATGATGAAGATCACGATACATTTTAGTACTCCCAGGATGGATTACAAACGGTGTGTTATGCGCCTCCATCATGATTTTATACTTTAAATCAGGGTCGTTAGGAACACAAAGTCTAGAGTTGACTCGAAGTATTCCTTCTTCATCGATTTTTGCTTCCGGCATAGCACCTTCTTGCACTTTCTTCCTCATACGCATCAGCTCCAGGTCTATAGCTTGAGCAGCTTTAACTTTATCAATTAAAGTCAGTTCTACTCGTATATTCGCCATCATCACATGGGTCCCTGGAGTCTTTAACTCTATCTCCATCCTTTGCAAGTCACACAAAATGGGCCTTTGTGTTGACAATATCACACTCGTACTTGCATATGATCTTCTACTCAATGCATCAGCTACCACGTTCGCTTTTCTATGATGGTATTGGATGGTATGATCATAATCTTTTAACAGTTCCAGCCAATGTCGTTGTCACATATTGTGTTCCTTTTGAGTGAAGAAATATTTGAGGCTTTTATGATCCGTAAAGATCTCCACTTTCTCCCCATACAAGTAATGCCTCCAAATTTTAAGTGCGAAGACAACAGCTGCCAACTCTAGATCATGAGTAGGATAATTTCTCTCATATTCTTTGAGTTGTCTTGAGGCATAGGCTATGACTTTCCCATGTTGCATGAGAACACATCCTAACCCTTTGCCCAAAGCATCACTGTAGATGACAAATCCTTCCGAGCCAGATGGTATTGTCAGAACAGGTGCTGAAATGAGTCTCCTCTTGAATTCTTGAAAACTCTTCTCATATTCTTCGCTCCAACCGAACTTTGTATCTTTCTGAGTCAGCTGAGTTAATGGAGTAGCAATTTAAGAAAATCCTTCCACGAATCTCCGATAATAACCAGCTAAACCGAGAAAGCTACGTACTTCGGTCACTAATTTAGGTTGCTCCCAGCTTTGAATTGCTTCAATCTTTGCCGGGTCAACAGATATTCCATGACTTGATAGTACGTGCCCAAGGAATGCTACTTCCTCAAGCCAGAACTCGCATTTCTTTAACTTGGCATAAAGCTTGTATTCACGAAGCTTTTGGAGTGTCAGCCTCAAGTGTTGCTCATGATCTTCACGGCTTTTGGAATAAATAAGGATGTCATCAATAAAGACGACCACAAAGTGATCCAACTATTCCTTAAATACTCGGTTCATCATATCCATGAAGGCAGCAGGAGCATTAGTCAATCCAAAAGATATGACTAAGAATTCATAATGCCCGTACCGAGTTCTGAAGGCAATCTTTGGAATATTCTCAGTTCTAACCTTCAGCTGATGATATCCAGAACGAAGATCAATTTTTGAAAAGAATTGTGCTCCTTACAACTAGTCAAACAGGTCATTAATACGTGGCAATGGGTACCTATTTTTGATGGTGACATGATTCAACTCCCGATAATCAATACAAAGTCGCATACTCCTATCTTTCTTCTTCACGAATAGAATAGGAGCACCCCAAGGAGAAGTACTAGGACGAATAAAGCCAATGTCTAACCATTCCTGTAGTTAAGTCTTTAACTCATGAAGTTCAATAAGAGCAATTTGATATGGGGCTTTGGAAATGGGTTTTGTACCGGGTTCAAGGTCGATACAAAATTCAATTTCACGCTCTAGGGATAGGCCAGGAAGTTCTTCAGGGAATACGTCAGGAAATTCATTAACAATAGAAATATCATTCAAAACTGAAGTATTTTTGTTTAGATCAGTGACATGAGCTAAGAAAGCTTGACATCCATCTTTTAATAAACGAATAGCTTTATAGCTTGAGATGATAGTAATTGATTTTATTGGTTTGGTTATTTGAATTCGCATAATAGGTTGATTAGGAATATGAAAGCTAACAACCTTACGAAAATAATCAATTTTTATATGATGAGTAGTTAACCAATCAATCCCTTGAATTATATCAAATGCAAGTATTTTCAATGAAATAAGATTGACAGGTAATATGAGGATACCGATTTGAACCAAACAAGACTTATAAACAGTAGATGTAATGAAGGTTTCTCCCAACATAGTTTCCACAGATAAGTCAAAGTCTAATTTCTCTAGAGTCAAATTTAATCGTTGAGTGCAAATAGGAGAAATAAAAGAATGGGTAAAACCAGTATCAAATAAGGTATAGACTTCGCTAGAGTTTATGATAAGCTTACCCGTAATGACCTCGTTCGGGTTCCTTGCTTTCTGGGAGGTCACAACAAACGCTCTCCCTTGCACTACCGGTTTTGACTTTTCTAGGACGTCCTTTGGTGCCTCCGTCCAAGCTGAACTTGTCTTCGATGAACGACAAAATCGGGCTAGGTGACATTCTCTTCCACAATTATAACATACTTTGGACGGCATCGCGCAGTTTGGACTGATGTGTCCTTCCCCTCCGCATTTGAAGCATATGATAGGTGGTCGTTCTCCTTCCTTAACCACGGGTGTTGGTGCTGACGTCTTTCCTTCATTGTTGAATCTCCTCTTCTTGAAATTTTCATTCTTATTATTTTGGCCATGATTACCACCGAAGTGGTTACCATTTCTGACATGCTGATTCCCTCCATGCTTGTTGTCACCGCTTCGATGACTGCTTTCACTGGTATTATCATTTTGCCGATTGCTCTCTTTTGGTTGCATTGACTCGTTATCGCACTCCGCTAACTGAGCCCTATTTATAACATCTGAATACAAACACAGTTTATGAGAAATAAGATGTTGACGTATCTCCGGCTTCAAACCTCTTAAAAACATCCGCGTCATTCTCTCTTCATTATCCACCAAGTGGGACGTAAACCGGGACAACTCAGCAAACATAGCTTCGTACTACGTCACGGTCATATTATTCTGCTCTAACTTGATGAATTCTACCTTCTTCATGTGATGAATACTTTGGGAAAGTACTTGTCATTGAATAGTTCTTGGAACTTCTCCCAAGAAATCTTCAGTGCGGCAGGTTGAGTACGCTTTATAGATTCCCACCAATAATTTGCCTCTTCCCGCAACATGAAGGTGGCAAAGGAAACCTTTTTCTCCTCGGAGCATCCCAAGACATCAAAAATCTTGTTGATCTGTTTAATCCACGTCTCCGCCTTAAGTGGTTTTGGCTCTCCAAAAAACTTCGGTGGTCCCAGTTCTTTAAACTGCTTGGTTGTGACCGTCCGAGAGTTGCCAGTATTTCCACATGTATTTTGGACAAGAGCCGCTCTCGCCTGTTGTTGCATGAATTGCATAAAGCCTCTGAACATTCCATCATTCATCATTTGGTCAGTGTTGTTGTTTGCATGAGGATTGTCGCCTTCCTGATGCACATTATCCTGATTATTGATATGTGGTGAATCAACGGTCGTCTGTGTTCCATTGCTATTCTCAACAATCTCGGATGTCATTTTCAAATACTGCCACAAAACAAGGGTTAAATAACATATCACATATTATCTCTATACTCTGACCGACCAATTAAATACCAAATAAACTTAGGTAGGTCATACTGGCGAAGGAATTCCCCGTCTCTCCCCTCCTAGTTCTAGTCTCACATCTTAGCCGGGGATTATATCCCTAAGCTTTGATACCAACTGTGACGCCCCCAAAATAAGTATACATCACCTATTCCGAGTCGCCAAATATATGGTACAGAATATAAATACAATCGTTAATATACGACAAGAGAGCTGTGAGTTTTAATACAAATACTATCTTCTAGACAATATCCACTCTCAGAATAAGTTCTCGTTACATTTATTGTCACACTATTTAACAGAATAGTGAGGACTACTAATACTATCATCTGGTTCATCACTTTGTTCCCCGACTCGTCCCAGCTATATTCTCATTTCCTGAAGAGAACAATGAAAGAAAGGGTGAGCTCAACTAGCCCAGTAAGAAATATTATGACTAAGATAATGCAGAATAAATTATCATTAGCCTTAAACAGTGTTAAACTGATACAATATAACAAACATCAAGTTTAACTGCAGCGGAACAAGCAACCCATTAGAAGAGTCAAGTAGAGAATAAAATCTACTATCTTCTATGATTTAAAAGGTTTTTCATGACTTTTATCGCTGGGACTCAGCAAAAAAAATAATCCACATCATCGAATCACCCCTGCACTACGACCAAGGATATTCTTTAGTATCACGACCACAATTATCCATGCACTACGGGCCAAGAATATTTGTGTATTCATTAATGGTCATGATCATGTCAACCACTGTCCATCAATGCACTACGGGTCAATGAGGACTTTTACCACATCATTTGTAACATTACGGTCATGATTATACCGAATAATCACTGGTCATAATAATACCAAGTCTATCTATGCACTACAGGCCACAGATGACTTTCAACATAATATAAACATAAAGATGATGACAACGATATAAGAATTTAATAAAACAAGTTCAAGAATTAATTTATCCAAGAACCAATAACGTCCAAATTGTCAACATGATACTGCTTTGTGGAGTAAAATTTAAGAATGCTCGGAAGAATATTTTCATGAAAATATACTGAATGAAGCGCAAATATCAAGGATATTCCACTAATTAAATGGAGTATAAAAGTCAAAACTTTAACCAACTGAATATAATAAAGAATGGAATAACAAAAGAAATCACCATGCATGCGATAGACCGCACAGACAGGTTATTCCAACAGGAAAATAAATAATCGAACCAGGTCATGCGTAAACGCACCGACAGGATATTCCGACAGAATAATAAATAATGGAACCAGGTCCGGCGTAAAATGCACAGACAGGATATTCCAACAGAATAATAATAAAGACGGAACCAGATCCAGCGTAAAACGTATAGACAGGATATTCCAACAGAATAATAATAAAGACGGAATAATAGAAGAATGTCACCAAGTATAGGGTAGTCCGCGTATACTGGTTATTCCAGCAGAATAATAAAGAATGGAATAACAGAAATTCTCTTCATGAATACAAAAGAAAATAATACTCCTTACGAGTACAACAAATAATATCCCTTACCGTAAAAGAAACTTGATATCGGAGTAGTGAAGTAGCAGAATACTTTTCTTCTTTCTCTCTATAGTCTCTCTCTCTAAAGTTTCAGTGAATTCGTAAGAAAATAATGAAGGAATGAGCTTCTATTTATAGAAAAATGGACTGCAAAGTAACTAATTTATGAATGGTCTAGATTGATTTACTTTAATCTGACGGTCCATATTTAAAGCAAAATCTTTTAAATAAAATATAATATATTCTATTTCTAATCTAATAAAACGAATAACTTTATAAAAAAATTTACTATGCAAACCCTATGCAGGAACTATGCAAATACTATGCATAATAAAATATAATATATTCTAATTATTGTCTAATAAAACAGATAACTTTATAAAAGTATTCTGTTTTATATAAAAAGTTTTTCTGTTTTATTACATTAATAATATCAATAAAACAAAACTGAGTGACTTATCACGTAAGCATCAATAATCAATACCGTGTGCTACTATGCAACCATACGTATTACTGTACTTTTACTACCGAGTAGTTCAACAGTATTAATAGTAAAACTTTCGCCGTTATTTTCATAAAGTATTTTTGTCGTTTTCTCAATTAGACAATAATTCCGTTGTAGAGTCCACCAATGATTGTGTCGTCGTACGAATATTCCCTGTTAAAAAGAATATTGCCCGACCAATCGAATATTATATAGAACTGGCGTACTTTACAAAATTTATAAATATTACCCACAACTATAACATTATATCAATTTCACTCCATAATATTTAAAAATGATATTTATAGAAAATTCATATTTATTTATAAAAGTTGGGGTCTTACAGAGACTAATTCCAACGAGGCTCATGAAAGGCACCACCCAAATTCTCTCCGGTTGAAAGACCGGATTAACTTCTCGTCAAGTAAATTGCGATGATTTGGGAACCTTCATGCCAAAAAACCGCGAGAGTAACCTAAGATAAGTCAGTCTCTGATTAACCAAACGCGGAGGGAAGTCTCTTCATACCTTCCCATTTCAATTACTTATAATTTTAATTACATGTAATTTCATTTCCATGTCAATCTCAATGTAATGGAAAATATAAAGGAATATGTGTATATGCATTCCCTTTTATATCAAAACCTGACATGCTAGCTTGTCATAGAAACAATTGACATCCGTTTTGCAGGATAATACTCCTAAAAAAGACATATTACATAGCATGTAACATTTCTACATTTCCCTAAGACTAAACTATATAGGTCTTTTTGTAGGGAAGCAATTGGGTCGGTTATCCGCTCAAAATCCAAAAAGGCCACGAGCCTACAACCAATCATGTCTTCATCTGACCAGTGTAATCCTATTTCTCGTGAAGAATTTGACAAATTAAGCTATCAAATTACAGAGTTGGCTGTTATGTTCAAAGAACTACACCAATCTACTCAGGGTCCACAAATACCCATCTACACAGAATCCTCTGCACAAGGAGGAATCCAGGGCCAAATAATGCATACTCAACCAGAGTCATTCACACCAGGGGGAAGTCAGGGTATTGGCAAAAGGATGGAAACCAAGATACCTGAACCTCATTCCAATAAAGGAACCAACAAAACCCCTAAAATTACAAAACTTAGGGATGATCGAGAAACTGGGGATATAAGAAAGAAAGTCCAACAAATGGAGGAAACCATCCGGTCAATCAAAGGGACTGGAAACTATGGAAGTGTCACCTATTTAGATCTTTGTATATTCCCAAGGGCTCGATATCCTGACAAATTCAAAATTCCAGAGTTTGAAAAATACAACGGGGTAGGCGATCCTTATACACACCTAAAAGTGTACATTGCCGAACTGGGGTCTTATGCTGAAGACGAAAGCCTTAGAATGCAACTTTTTCAAAAGAGTCTCACTGGAGAGGCTAAAGTATAGTATGCCCGACTTGACTATGCCAAAATCCACAATTGGGAAGAATTGGCCCATGCCTTTCTAAATTAGTACAGTTGTAAGTCACAAATGGCACCGGATCGATACCAAGTGACTAAAGTCAAAAAGCAAAGTACTGAGTCTTTTCGAGAATATGCCCAAAAGAGGAGACATCTGGCAGCGCAAGTCATTCCATCAATGATAGAAACTGAGATGGTAATGACGTTTATTAATATCCAAGAGGCTCCTTACTATGAGAAGATCCTAGTAGGCATAGGAAAGCCATTCTCAAAAATGATCAAACACGGTAAAATGGCAGAGATGGGCCTAAATGTAGGCAAGATTAAAGACTTCACTGCCATGGAAGTAGTCGCCAAACATATACAGACTGGCAAGTATGCGAGTGATCCCATGGGGGTACCCGATAAAGGCAATGAAGATGTATCCTTTGTTGTACAGGGGCAAGCTAGGAGACCAACCTATAATCCCCCCATTTGGAAAAAGCAAGACAATCCGCCATTTCAACAACATGCTACATTCAACCAATGCCCAGACAGGAAAATAAAATTTGAAAGAATGGAAAATCGGGTGTTCACTCCACTAGGCGATTCCCTTGAAAATGTGTTGCCGATATGAATAGATCACAAGAAAATTACCGAACTGGTTCCACCTCTGGAACCATTGAGCAAAAGATACGATCCAAGCCAAAGATGTGCTTACAACTCAGGGTCTCCAGGACACGATACACAAGATTGTTGGTCCTTAAAGCATAAGATTCAAAATCTGATCGAAAGTGGCAGTATTGTGGTCCAACAACCTGATCAACAAAATATCAACACCAACCTTCCGTTACAGCATGATACGGAGGAAGTAAACATGATCGGGTCAGGAAGCGCTGAAATGTATCCAAACGTAAGTACATACGAAGGGTGGAGGAATACCCCCAAAGGCACAGAACAAATGTCCCAGAGTGGGAAAACTCGGAGGAAGGTATGCCAGTAATGCAAAAATTAGAGACGATCTAGAATCAAGTAAATATGATGGCTAAGCTGATAGTGCACCAACATCAGGAAACGATGCATTTTTTCACTCAACTATCAAAAAACCAAGTGAAAAAGGAGTTTGACCATAATGTAAGCCCATATCTCTCTATGATGAGCCAGCTAAATGAAGAATATCAAAGCAGGCTAAAAGTACAAGAAAAGGGGAATGATAAAATTGCTAGAAGACCTCGCCAACGGAAAAATCGCTCAGGGGAATGCGAATTCCCAAAGAAGAAAGATCAAACAACCTCCAAAAGAGCCTGAAAGTTCACCCCTCTGAACAAATCAAATGAAGAAATGCTACACTTTCTGATAAGCGAAGGAAAGATTACTGAGTTGCTGCCTCCTATAAATCCCAAGATAAAGAGTTATGATTCCACCAAGATGTGTCTCTATCATTCTAACTCACTTGGACATGCGATTGAGGAATGCTGGTCTTTGCGATATAAAATCCTAGATCACATTGAAAAGGAAGAGCTGAAGATGGAATTCCTCATAACAAAAAAAGGCAAAAAGGAAATAAAAAGCTTAAGCTGTCCACTCGAGACAGGCAGTTCAAAGGAGGTGAAGGCTATGGGCACTAATCCTGACAGAACACAAGATGGAGTGATCCTAATGTAGGGAGTGACAGAGGAGACAAGGGAATCCCCAAAAGAGATTCCTCTACCAACATTAAACATTATGTGGTCCAAAGATAGCAACCACGTTCCTGATTTTATAACTTTGGATGATACGGAGGAAATACTAATCATTTCCAAAGAAGAAAAAGGCAAAAAGGAAAGTTCTTTGCGAGAAATGCAACACCAGTTCGAGGGAGATTTCATGGTCGAATCATCTCAAACCCATGAAAAAGGCGAAGGAACAGATAAAGAAAAAGGTGGTGAGGTTGTTAGAGAAGCCATCCCATTGAAGAATCCAGAGTTCATACCTTTGTGCGATGGGTCCAGTTCAAGCGTCCCTGAGGAATTTATTGAATTAGGAAGCGAACAAATTATGGCTATAAGTGAAGATATTCAGAATCAAGAGGAAACCTCTATCGCGAGCTCAGAAGGCAACATAACCACTGACAACTGGACTATCATGCCTTAGCTAGCCAAGAAGATGCAAATCCAGAGAATACAGTTGTAAGTTCCAGGAGATGTTGGGACGACATCACTTTCTTCGCAGTGTGCCATTTATTTTCCATGCATGTAAAGAAAAAGAAAAAAAACAAAAAAAACAAGAAAAAACAAAAAGAAAAAAAAAGAAAAAAAGAAGAAGAAAAACAAAAACAAAGACTTCTCTACACCCTTCTCACCACTTACAACTTTGAACCTTTTCAAACCAACGTTGGAACTACGCATACCTGATCTCCTCTCATCAATGGGAGTACGTAGGCAGCCATGTACGGTGCATGTGACACTCCCAAATCTCGGTACTTCATTACCTCAAGATTTGGTATTCACGTAATCAAAACATTCATTTAAAACTACCCAATTATAAATAAAATTGAATAATAAACCTGCCCATACAGGAATTACATAAAATAATATCTCCCAGGTTATCTAACATTTACAAACAATCATTCATGTAGAAAATTTAAATAAACTTCATTACAATCTTTAAACCAAAGTCTGATAATAAAACTATCAAAACAATTACAAGTCTTCAGTACTTGTAATAGTTTTGATAGTTTTATTATCAGACTTTGGTTTAAAGATTGTAATAAAGTTTATTTAAATTTTCAGCATGAATGATTGTTTGTAAAGGTTAGATAACTTGGGAGATATTATTTTATGTAATTCCTGTATGGGCAGGTTTATTATTCAATTTTATTTATAATTGGTTAGTTTTAAATGAATGTTTTGATTACGTGAACACCAAATCTTGAGGTAATGAAGTACCAAGATTTGGGGGTGTCACAGGTTGGTATCAAAGTTTCAGGTTATGAACCTTAGGTGGGGGGAAAAGCCTTAGGAAGTAACCTTTGAAAAGATAGTGGAGATAACTCTTATCGAGTTTTTAAGGAAGAGGTAATAAAACACTTATGTGCTTATGTGTTTATAACTTATGTGCTCGCGAGTGTCGAGTAGAATAATTAATAACTAAAACTTTAAAATTTATTGTCAGGATGACTAATGTCGGAGAATCAAGTCAGGCTAGGGAGGAGGGACCTCAAATGCCTATAGAGGAGGAGCCTCGTGACATTCAGGTAGTTTGGGAACAACTACTGCCACAGGAGTCAGCCCCGTTGGTCACAGTGGTTGAAGATGAGGATGATGATGTGGAGACGGATGAGGAGGATCCCGTGGAGTTGCCATAGGAGGATGAAGATAATGAGGACGAGGAGGAGGAGAGTCCACTAACCTCGATGGCTGCTTGTATGTATGATGAGGTTTACGGCCGTAACGTGGAACTTCAGGACATAGTTGAGGAGTTGCAGGAGATAGTAGCTGAACAACAGACTGCAATGACACAGAAGGACGACAACATCTAGGATTGAGATGAACGTCTAACTAATGCTGAAGAGAAGCTGATGCAGACTGAAGGAGAGAAGGAACAACTGATCGAGATGGTCGTGGAACTGAAGAAAAAGCTAAATGAAGAAGATACCAAGAGGGCGAGAGCTGAAGACGCATACGAGGAAGCTTATCAACGAACTGGAAGAGCAGTAAGGGACACACAAGCAAAGAGGATGAAGATGGAAGAGATGGATAAAGTATTCAATATCGTGATCAATCGAGCTTAAGATCGGGTCATGGGTTATCCAATTCAGTTTGAGACTCTGCCATCATACGTGTTAGATCGCCGAACCATGTTCCGTGTTATGGAAGAAGAACGTCAAAAGGCTACTGCTTTTCTTAATAGATCATCGTAGGAAATCTGTCTGTTTTGTAAGTAATAAGTGTTAAATAATGTATAAATCCCGAGTGTTAAGTAACCATGGGATATGAGAATGATGATGTTGTCCTGTAACTTTTATAGTTTAGGAAAGGAATGTAAATGGCAGTGATGTTATTATTGTTATATTTTTCGAAGTTATGATGAATAAATAAAAAGCTATTATTTTATTCAAAAGTGTTATGTGGTTATTTTTTTTTATTGAGACAAGTTAATTAGAAAATACTTAAAGAAGTTGAGTAATAGTCTAATAGATGTTTTTTTTCTAACATAAAATGCCTCCCAGACGTGAACCACCCCGTCAGAGAACCAATGCGAGAACTAACAATAACGATGTTGAGGATAATCTCGTTGGACAACTAGTGACAATACTAACAGGAGTGTTGCAGAATCAACCTCAAAACCAAGGCACAACGTTTAAGGAGTTTAAGGCGGTCGGACCACCTGAATTCCGTGGGTCAATGAATCCGGTCGAGGCACAGACCTGGATTATGCTGATTGAGAAGATATTTGAAGTCGCTAGGGTAGGGGATGAACAGAAGACTGCTTTTGCAACATTCATGTTGAAAGCATAAGCTAGTTATTGGTGGCAGGCCAATAAAACCCGGGAAGGACCAAGAGTGATGACTTGGGATAGGTTTAAGGAGTTATTCTTCGAGACCTACTTCCCAGAGAGTTTTAAGAGTCAGTTAGAGGTTCAGTTTTTGGAACTGAAGCAGGGAGCGATGAGGGTATCTGAGTATGCCGTGAAATTCAACAAATTGGCGAGGTTTACGCCATATCAAGTCATCACAGACGAGCGTAAGGAAAAGAGGTTCGAACAGGGACTGAAGCCCTGGCTGTACAGTAGGGTTTCCCTATTCCAGTTGAAGACGTTTGCAGCAGTGACGGAGAAGGCTATACTCGCTGAAGGTGGAGGCGAGGCAGTGACAAAATTCAATCAAGAGCAGAAGAAAAAGAAGAATAAGGTGGAAGTGAAGAATGGTAGCGGAGGCAATGGGAATGGCAATAACAACAACAATTTGAAGAGGAAGTGGAACGAAAATCGAGGTACTGGAAACCGGCAGAGTAACCAACAGTTTAGGAAGTTTGAAGCATGTGCTACACGCGGGAGTTTTCATAAGGGTGTGTGCTTGATGGGGAAACGTGCATGTTTCAACTGTGGCCAGGAGGGTCACATCGCCTCAAATTGCACCCAACCTAAGAAGAATGTCTGTTTCACATGTGGATCCAAGGATCATTTTGCTCGTGAATGCCCTCAAAAGAAGGTCGAAGAAACAGTAAGAAGTATGGGAGACAGCAGTGGAGGTACTTGGGCCATTACTGGACCTACAGCGTCAAACAAACCCACAGCCAGAACTTTCAACATGACTGTGCAAGATGCTATACAATCAAAGGATGTGGTGTCAAGTATTGTCCCAATCAACGATATTAAAGCTTATATATTATTTGATTCGTGTGCTACTTGTTCGTTTATATCTGATGAATTTGCTAAGAGGTTAGAATTGCCTAGAGAAGAACTAAATTTCCCTTTGAACATAGAAATTGCGAATAGGGAGGTGATTCCTGTTAGGTTTGTATACAAGAACTATAGAGTGAACATTAAAGGGAATATCCTGATGGTAGATTTAATTCCAATTAGACTCGGGGAATTTGATGTAATTTTGGGAATGGATTGGCTGTTCAAATATGGAGCAGTAATTGATTGTCACAAGAACTGTGTAAACCTTATGACTCCGTCAAAGGTAGTTTTCCATGGTAGCAAATCCCCTAGACAAATGAAATGTCTGACGATTATGCAGGCCAAGAAGTTGTTGAGTCAAGGTTGTGTGAGTTATTTGGCTTACATAGTCGATACTCAGAAGAAGGGTGTAAAACTGGAGGAGATACCACTGGTTAGAGAATTCGTAGATGTATTTCTGGAGGATTTGCCAGGACTACCGCCTGATAGAGAGATTGAGTTCGTAATCGATTTAGTGCAAGGAACTGCACCGATATTGAAGGCCCCGTACAGAATGGCTCCGATGGAAATGAAGGAACTCATGGTGTAACTGCAAGAACTGCTGGACAAGAAGTATATTCAACCAAGCGTATCACCGTGGGGAGCGCCGGTATTATCTGTCAAGAAGAAGGACGGATCAATACGTCTTCGCATTGATTATAGGGAGTTAAACAAGGTCACTATTAAGAATAGGTATCCGTTACCTAGAATAGATCACTTGTTTGATCAGTTAAAGGGTGCTAAATACTTCTCGAAAATAGATTTAAGAAGTGGGTATCACCAATTGAAGGTAATAAAGGAGGATATACCTAGAACGACATTCAGAACTCGGTACGGACATTACGAGTTTCTGGTGATGTCTTTTGGTTTAACAAATGCCCCTGCCGCGTTTATGGATTTGATGAACAGGGTATTTAAACCATTCTTAGACAAGTTCGTAGTGGTGTTTATCGACGACATTCTGGTGTATTCCAAAACTCAAGAAAAATACGTGGAACATTTACATCTGACATTGGAGACACTAAGAAAGGAAAAGTTGTACGCGAAATTCTCTAAGTGTGAGTTTTGGCTCGATCGTGTACAATTTTTGGGTCATGTGATTGACAAAGATGGGATTTCAGTAGATCCATCGAAAGTAGAAGCTGTAATCAATTGGGAACAACCAAGGACATCTTCGAAGGTGAGAAGTTTCTTGGGGCTGGCCGGTTATTATAGAAGATTTATACAAGATTTTTCCAAGATAGCCACTCCGTTAACAAATTTGACACGAAAAGCTGTGAAATTCGTTTGGACGGAAAAGTGTGAAGAGAGCTTCCAAGATTTGAAGAAGAAGCTAAGTATGGCACATGTGTTAACCCTGCCGAATAATATAGGAAATTTTGTGGTGTATAGTGATGCCTCACACAAAGGATTGGGTTGTGTTCTTATGCAAAACGGCAAAGTTATTGCCTATGCATCAAGACAACTGAAGGATTATGAGAAAGGTTAGCTGACTCATGATTTAGAATTGGCTGTAGTGTTATTTGCTCTCAAGATATGGAGACATTATCTGTGTGGAGAGAAATGTGAGATCTACACAAACCACAAAAGTCTAAAGTATATTTTCACTCAGAAGGACCTGAACATGCGTCAGAGGAGATGGATGGAATTGATAAAGGATTACAATTGTGAGAACTTTTATCATCCGGGCAAAGCGAATGTGGTTGCAGATGCTTTAAGCAGGAAAGGTCGGGAGAAATTAATGCTGATAACAACTCAGGAGGAGCTCATTTCAGCAATGACAAAGTTAAACTGGAAATCAAATTTCCACAGGAATCCGGCGAACGACTATTTCAGCTAGAAGCTGGTCCAACTTTACTGGACAAGGTGAAAAACGCTCAGTTACAAGATAAAGAATGTGGAAAGATAAAAGAGAATATGGTTGATTGTAGCGATACAAAATACAAGGTCGATACCGAAGGATTACTCCGGTACGAGGGAAGAATCTGGGTTCCAGCAACACCAGAACTGAAAAACAAAATCTTGATC
The DNA here is from genome assembly GCA_016801055.1 of Panax notoginseng. Classification (NCBI taxonomy): domain Eukaryota; kingdom Viridiplantae; phylum Streptophyta; class Magnoliopsida; order Apiales; family Araliaceae; genus Panax; species Panax notoginseng. The sequence goes on from CM029022.1 coordinate 118,922,308, forward strand.
GAAGCTCGTAGCTCAAGATATTTGATTCATCCAGGAAACACAAAGATGTATCAAGTTTTACGCCGACATTTTTGGTGGCCGAATATGAAAAGAGATGTTGCAGAATGCGTGGCTAAATGTTTGACATGTCAAAGAGTAAAAGCCGAACTTCAAAGACCCAGCGGATTACTTCAACCATTGGAAATACCGGAATGGAAATGGGAGCATATCACAATGGATTTTGTGGTGGGTCTTCCAGCTACTCAGAGAGGATGCGATGTAATTTGGGTGATAGTGGACAGACTAACAAAATCAGCGCACTTTTTACCAATAAAGATTAGATTCAATCTTGATCAGTTGGCAAGATTGTACATCAAAGACTTCGTTTCGAGACATGGAGTGCCAGTGTCAATTGTGTCCGATAGAGACCCGCGATTCACATCAAACTTCTGGAAGAGACTACAAGAATGCATGGGAACTCAATTGCGAATGAGTACGGCTTATCATCAAAAAATAAATGGCCAAAGCGAACGAACGATACAGACATTGGAAGATATGCTGAGAGCATACGTCACGGATTTCAAAGGAAGCTGGGAAGAGCAATTACCGTCGGTGGAATTCGCCTACAATAATAGTTATCACGCGAGCATCGGCATGCCGCCTTATGAAGCGTTATATGGTAGAAAGTGCATAACTCCACTGTGCTGGGATGAAGTTAGTGAACGCCAACTACTAGGACCAGAATTAGTGCAACAAACTGTTGAGGTTATCAAACTCATCAAGATAAGATTTGTAGCAGCTCAAGACCGACAGAAGAAGTATGCTGATCAACACATGCAAGATCGTGCATTTGACGTAGGAAGCTATGTATTCCTAAAAGTTTCTCCTTGGAAGGGGAAAATTCGTTTCGGTAAGAAGGGAAAACTAAGCCCGAGGTTTATTGGACCCTTTGAAGTGCTACGAAAAGTTGGAGAGGTAGCTTACGAGGTAGCTCTACCTCCAGAGTTCGAAAACATTCACAATATTTTTCATATTTCAGTGTTACGACCATATAAACCCGATTACAATCACGTGATCGAGTACGAACCGTTGTAGTTTGAGAAAGATTTGTCTTATGAAGAGGTTCCTATCCAGATAGTCGCAGGAAAGAACAAGTGCTCAGGAATAAAGTGATACCTTCTGTGAAGGTGATATGGAGAAATCACAATGCTGAAGAAGCAACGTGAGAACTCAAAGAGAAAATGATGAAAGAGTACCCTGAGTTATTTGTTTAATCTGTGTCTTCGATTCTGGGGACAGAATCTTTATAAGTAGGGAAGAATGTAACGAACGAATGTGTTGTTTGAGTTGTGATTCTGGGGACAGAATCCTTTGAAGAGGGGAATGATGTAACATTCCAAAATTTTTAAATGTAAGTTATAAATATTTATCGATTTATATAAATATTTATTGGATGTGTTTATTATTGAATAAGTAATTGTTCAATTTGATTCAGTTTATTTAGTTAATTATTTATTTGCTAAATAATTAATGTGATTAGTCAATTAATGTGTTATGTGGATTTAGTTATGTGATTAAGTAATTTATTTAATTGTTATTACATAAGGTGTGACTAATTATTATGTGATAAAGAGTTATTAAAATAAATTAAAGTAATTTTAATTTAGTTTTACCCAAACAAAGCTTAAGGATATAAACTATTTTATGAATGATGTAACATTCCAAATTTTGTAAATGTAAGTTATAAATATTTATTGATTTATATAAATATTTATTGGATGTGTTTATTATTGAATAAGTAATTGTTCAATTTGATTGAGTTTATTTAGTTAATTATTTATTTGCTAAATAATTAATGTGACTAGTCAATTAATGTGTTATGTGGATTTAGTTATGTGATTAAGTAATTTATTTAATTGTTATTACATAAGGTGTGACTAATTACTATGTGATAAAAAGTTATTAAAATAAATTAAAGTAATTTTAATTTAGTTTTACCCAAACAAAGCTTAAGGATATAAACTATTTTATTTTAAAGGGATAGGCCAAACAAAGCCTACGGCTTTTGGATTTTGAAATTTAAATGATTAATAAAATAATAATATATTATATACGTTAGTTTTGTAACTGATATGTTATTAAATTAGACGTATTAAGGTTAGCGGTTTTATTTTACGCGTTATAGCTATCAGTTGTTTTCTTTTTACACATTCTAGTTGCTGAGAAAAGAGAGAAGAACACTAAGAGAGAATTTCAGAGAAAGTTTAAGAGAGAAAATGCTGTGTTTTTCAAATACGTTCTGAGTTTGTCAAAGCTATTCTCCGTGATTAACAAGTGTTGTCGGAACAAATTAAAGGTAGGTTGTATAAACCTTATCATATATGTTTACACTATATAGTTTTTGAGAAATTGTATGTCTCTGTTTTTCTTGAAATAACCGTGTATAAGTTTTTACCAAATTTGTCTGTAAACCTTGCTCTAGAATTTGTTTTGGTATTACATGTTTTGTTGTTATAATTGTTATAACTAGCATGTATATATATATATATATATATATATATATATATATATATATATATATATATATATATATATATGTATATTTGAGTGGTATTTTAATCATGTGTTAAATAAAAAGAAATAGTTTTACTGTGAACATAAACATGTATGAATGTATGTTTTTCAGAGTACCAAAATTTATACTTGTATTGTATGATAATCATGGAATTTAACTGTGATTATATGAATTGGGTAAGAATTAAATAGAATATAGTTAAAATAAATCAAATTGTTTTCTAACTATGATTGCAGTGCTTACTATGTTAACAATGGAGTTTTTTGGTTTTAAAATATGTTATTCTAGTATTTAATTTTTCTAGAATTATGGTTTAAGTTGTGTTAATCTAGTATTTGTATTCTTGGTGAAGTTTATGTGTAGTTTATACTAGTTATACATGTTGTTTGGGGCAAATTGTTATTACAAATTTAAGACAGTAGCTTTGGGCTCTTTTCTTCTTTTTGGTTCTGCGAGTTTCGGCACCCCAGCGTCAAACCAGTAGCTCGAGCCCCAGTGCTGTAACTCGCGCCCCAGTACTGTAACTCGCGGCCCGGCGCTGGTACTCGCGCCCCAGCGCCACTGATCCGCGCCCCGGCGCCGGAAAAGTTGTCTGAGTTGGGCAGTTTTGACCTCCTGTAGTAAAACGGCCATAACTTTCTCATACGAACTCTGATTGAGTTGATTCAAGATGATCCGGTACGAGGACGAATAGACCTACAACTTTCATGCTTCAAGTTTTTTAAGCTAAGGTATGTAACAGTAGTCAAAATGGCCATCTTTGGACTGTTGTGTATTTGGAGCCAATCGGAGGGCGTCGGGATGCACGAATGCAAGTGCAACCCTTTGTGTATTAGTATAACTTAATGATAACATGTTGGACATGTAATAGGATGTTGTATCAAGTTGTTAATGTGCATATGGTGCAATGACATGATCACTTAAGTAGTTGTAATAAAGCTAAAAAGTAATGTTCATGAAAAGATGTGATGTTGTTTAAACTTAAACGTAGTTAGTAGCTATACTAAGAGTAATAAAGTAACTCATAAAGGTAATGTTAGTGTAACTAATGTGTATTGTCAATACATATGGTATGTGTAGGACTTGGGGTGAACGTGAATAGTAATTATTTAACATACGCACGAGGCAAGTTCCCTAACCTTTGCTACTTTATTATTCAGCAAGGTTGCTTTTCACTGTTATGTTATACTTAAGCAAGTTTTCTAATTCTAAAGCTTCGTTATGCAAAATTCATATGCTATACTTTATTGAGTAAAGTATTTCCATTAAGCAACTTCATTGTATCCTGTTATTCATGATGATACAAATTTCTCATCTCTGCACTTTTGTTGAGATAGTTATTATGATTATGCAAGTTTTCTTAACTCTAAACTTGTTATATTAGCATGCAAGTACCTTTAGTTTATCGTTCAAGCTATTATTTGTTGTTCATGCTTGATATTAAATTCTAAGATGTAACCTTAGCTTAATGTTATTCAAAGCAAGGTATGATGTTTTATTCAATAGTTATGCTATTAGATTATCCCTAAAGCATAAACTTAGAACGAAAGACTTATTCAGTTATGATTATTCAATAACATAGTGTTATTATCTTTTATTCAACTAATCCTTAGTTGATGTCCGTTGAATTCCAAATTACCTTGAAGTGTATCCAAACCAAACTTTCTTTGGGGCGGACTTGTACTCAAAATACTAAGATGAACAACCCTATTTATAGGGGTTACACTTAGTTTTGTACTTTGCGCTGAAATGTTTGTATACAATACATGTACGAAGGGTTGATCCCCCTAAGTACCTTAAAGTCATTATGGTCGTATGACTGTAAAAGTTTAAGTTGAAAGATTACTTATAACTGTGGATAAGGTTCGTGGTCATTAGACCCTCAGTGAATGTTAAGATGTTAATAGAACCTATTGTTCAGTTCTATTGAGCCCCTGAATGGGAAGAGAATGTAAAAGTTATTCATTGTAATTTCAAGTGAGCCTTGTTTGCTCACTCTTGCTTGTAAAATCCTTACAGCTAAAGATGGAAAGAGTGACGTACCTAGCACCAGTAAAGAAAAGGGAAAGATGAACAAGTACTGAAGACTTGTAATAGTTTTGATAGTTTTATTATCAGACTTTGGTTTAAGGAATGTAATGAAATTTATTTAAATTTTCCGCATGAATGATTGTATGTAAAGGTTAGATAACCTGGGAGATATTATTTTATGTAATCCTTGTATGGGCAGCTTTATTATTCAATTTTTATTTATGATTGGGTAGTTATAAATGAATGTTTTGATTGCGTGAACACCAAATCTTGAGGTAATGAAGTACCGAGATTTAGGGGTGTCACAGTGCAGTCTAACCACTACAAAAATCAAAAAACCCCTTTTAACCAAGCTCAAACTCCAATAAATATTTTTAGCCTTTCAGGCCAAAGCCTGAACTACGAAAGACCTGATCTCCCTTCATCAATGGGAGTACGTAGGAAACCATTTATGGTACGGTCAAACTAAACAAAAAACCCAAAAACCCCCAAACAAACACTTTTCAAACCGTTTATCTTATCAAGCAGGAACTACATAGACCTGATCTCACACACAGGAGTACGTAGGTAGCCATCAGTGGTGCAGACGGACCCTCAAAAGAAATATCTAAACCGAAACATCCATCCTAAGTCTATGCCCACGAAAGAACAACCCTCCAAGTCAGCGACCCATGTTGAGAAGACCCAACAACACTTCAATGTCATTCTATCAAATCTGGCACAAATCCCAGAAATGAATAAACAGCGATACACTAAGACAACCAGCAGCGAGGACCTTCAAAGAAACCGACACCCTCAATCACAAGGCTTCATCAAATCAAAAGAAAACTATTAACGCCGATTGCGAGAACAAGTCAGGAACAATGATTGAGGGCATTAAAGCCCAAATCCACTACATGTTCACCATCTGGTACAGAAGTAAAAGTCTCTTACGATCTTGGCGTCTTATCAGCTCATCTGTCAAAGCAACTATCCCAGACAACAAGCAAGGCTGGGGCAATTTCAAAATTGGCGACAACCCGATATTAGAACCCGTACAACAAGACTGGGGCAATCTCAGGAACAGCGATAACTCAACATTGGGGCATTTATCAAGCATCCTAAAGAGGAAAATGTGCCAGTCAACACCATCAGCATGGTACATCATCATCAGAGCTTCCCTCACATCATCACACTGGCGATTTGGATATTACTCACTTGCAACTTCATCAACAAAGAGAGTTTCTCATATGAATCCTTGGCATCAACATACGAAAGGACTGGGGCATTGTCCAGTTCCAAGAAATGGAAGGAGCTTAAGGCAGGATCAAGCCTCTCATCAAATGAAAGGGGAGAACTCCTGAAAGAAATCAGGGCGCCATAAGCGTACCCCTACGAAAGATGGGGAAATTCTCAAAAAAGGCCATAACTCAGAAGTAGAAGGCCAACGACGAATGGCCTAGAGAATGAAAATCTACACTGTCTAGCATGCATTAAGTCCTCACAAGTTGAGGCCTCTACACAAAATTTCAAATATGGGCAGCGAAAGAACGAGTTACACCCTCTAGGGATGCCAGCGGCATGAATCAAACACTCGAGGAAATGGGGCACAGGCACTCAATAGAAAAAAGAAACTCCAAATCACCTCAAAAAGGGTGAGAGTAACATCACACGGAGTCTGGTGAAGCAAAACGTGGGATATTACTTCAGTGAAGGTATCAGATTATCCGGTATTCTAAACCATTGGCATCAATTCAGCGCAACATCAAAACAGTTCAGCGATGAAAGCTTCGTATACCATCATTCGAGTGAGAACCGAAATAGTTTGGTGATCAGCAGGGTAGGCATTGTTCCAAACTACCAGCGTATACATCGGGAAGGTCCGGTGATTTTAGAACTTCATCCCCAACAAAGATACAAAAAATATCTCAACTTATCTTCAGCAAACAAGCATCGACGACATCGACAAAAAGCCAAACCATTAGAGTCAACACCAACATAGGCATCTGCAATGATCGGTAAAGGTAAAGCGATTTGTGAAAATATTTTAGCATTCATCATAACATTCATTGTGATTTACGATTTACGATATGCAATATGTGAAATGCGATGTGCTAGTTGTGAAGTGCGATTGGTCAAATGCGAAAAGAAAAGTGCGAAATACAACATGCGATTTGCGAACTATGATTTGCAAAAATATTTTAACATTCATCATAAACATTCATTACATTGCGATTTGCATCATTAGAAATACCTTGTCATATTTCAAGTGTCTAGCTATCTTTATCATGTCCATTCCATTACATTACATGAACATGATAAAGAGGGGCATCTGTAGACACTCAAAATTTCATTTTCTTGTTACTAACTATGCAGGAGGACAAAAGCATCTTTTTCACACTCCAGAGATAACCCTGGAGAACCACAACATCAATTCCAACCCCAGAGATAGCCCCGGGAGATCTAGTTTCCAATTCAAGAGATAACCCTGGGAAATCAATTTCCAACCCCAGAGATAAGCCCGGGAAAATCAGTTCCAACCCCGCATATAACCCCGGGATCAAGTTCAAAGCCTGGATATAACCCCAGGAGATCAAGCGAACCTTAGACATAACCCTGAGGATAGTCAGAGTCAACAGCAGGCCAACTTCAGAGATAACCCTGAAAAAAGACTTCTACAAATGCGTGAAAATCGGAGATAACCGCGGGAGGGGCAAAATGGTCATTTTGCCAACTCAACTTCAACTCACATCAAATACACTCATTTCAACTCAAATTACTTCAAAAGAAGTCCCACAAGAACTATATCTTAACTTCCGAATACAAACTACGCAACACAGCTCAACGGACTGCCTGACGAAAACTCAGAAATGCCATTTCGATCATGGATCCATCTTCTCGAAATCAAAAAAGGGCAAATCATATGTCATTGCATAGCTCTCGGAAAGAGCTTTCTGGAATGGTATGGCACATTTCCATCGAACTCTCGGATTAAAAGTTATAAAGCTTCGAGTGAATAACGCATTGTCCGAGTGCACGTACGTCGAGATAGTGGGACCCACATTGCCCGGGGCACCCCGAGCAGGCACAGGTATACCTGCTACTGTTGCAGGTACACCTGTGGCTCCCCCCTCTATAAATAGAGGGCTTGGGGTGGCCATATTTGTAAGAGAAAAGGCGAGGAAGCCCTGTCTAATTTTTTATGTACACCCTATAAATTGAGTGTTTTCTCATTTTAAACACTTGTAAGCTCTTATATAGCTACTTTTCTACCGGCGAGAGCTGAGTGTTCATCTACATAAAGCTATAGAAGTCTTCTTTGGCAGTCCACTGTAAGCTTTCTCACACACTTTAAAGCCTTTCTCTTCATCTTTGCACACACTGTTCTTCACGTTGAGAGTCGTGTTGCATGTGTTTGCCCGGACTTCTATTTATATATATATATATATATATATATATATATACATTTCGTCCCGCCTGCAATTTACTTTGTGGCGGTTGATCGTTTTTACTACTTTCTTTACATTTCATCCCGCCTGGAGTTTACTTCGTGGCGGTTGATCGCTTTTACAGCTTTATTTACATTTCTGATCCCCTATAGAGGTGCTTCGTGGTGGCTGATCATGTCTTTATATATATATTTACAGCTTTTATATATTTACATTTCTGATCCCCCATGGAGGTGCTTCGTGGTGATTGATTAAGTCTGTATATATATATTTACAGCTTTTATATATATAACTGATTACTGCTTTCATATAAATTGCGACATCATGTGAGCCTAGGAATCATGTGATCACATATTCAATCTACTGAATTTAGATTTGGTTCCCATGATGGCCATTTTTAGCTGTAAGTAGCTTATAAATTATTCGCGTTGTTCGAATTTCCTTAGATGGCTCTCATGCCTATAAGCAGTTCGGCACTGCTATGTATATTATTTTCTCGAAGATGCTTTGCATCTCGAAAATAAAAGCAATAAAGCCGAACATTTAATAAAAATAGAAGTATCAAAGGCCTCAATTACTATTGAGCACAGGGTTTGAAAAACCTCTTTTTACAAAACATCACTGCTATATCTTGTTAAAATTGAATTTTATACAGAAATTCAAACCCGTTGTATATAGATGCGAACCAAGCATAACACTACTTCCAAATAACTGCACATTGACCCACATACATAGACATTCATATAACTGTTTAATTGAAAAGTGGCGGGTCAATGTGCAAATCTTTTCTCGGTTGTGTTGGTACAACCATTTGGCGACTCTTACAGTCCAATCGTCGACATATACATGTCGGACCTTTTCACAACTTGTTTTTTTAAACAAATCTGACCTAACATGAGAACACAAAAGAACAAGAACAGAAAAGGGACAAATAAAAATCTCAACGTCGACAATGATGATTCATGTAGTATTACATTAATACTACCCGATCATTACAAGAATCTGCACAAAAAACATCTTGATCATTAAGTCACGATCGGTCAAAGTAGACACCTTAGCAACTGATTGTGTAACAACCCGATATTTTCTAAATAAATAAGAAATTTTACGTATAAATTCTTTTTTTAATTTTAAAGATGAGGATTTGTACAAGATAATGTGCATATGTATTTATGTGATAAATAGAAATATATTTATCACATGAATATTTACAAATAATTTTATTTTAGAATTATTGATTATTATAAAGTATAATCTTATAATAATTAATTTTATAGTAGAAATATTTTTATTAATTATTTTCCATGAAAATATAGTTATATTATTTAAATAATATATGAAATGATTTTCTTAGAATAATTGTAATAATTATTTTATTATATGAATTTTTGTACAGATTATTAAGTTAATTATTTTACCTTAATTATTAAGGTTAAATATGGAAGAATAAATCAGATATGGAATCCAAACCCTAATTTTAGATTTTTATCAAGGAATGAGAATAATAATATAATAATATTATATTTTAATTTTTCAGTGCTATAAATTTGTACTGTATGTACGTATTGATAATGGTTGGTTTATTATGGTTTATATTTTCAAAACCCTATTATTAATTGGTTAAACCTTAGTTCAAAAGTTAATACGCGTTCAAGACGGTGTAGTAATGGTGTTATTTGATTTGTGTTGTGTTATATAGGATTCTATGTTTATTAGGAAAAACCTTATTAATTTTGGAAACCCTATTTAGCTAGAAACTCTAATTCTAAAAATAGTAACCCTAATTAATATTTCGAAAACCTTAATTTCTGAAATGAGAAACCCTAATTTGAAACTCAAATTAGAGTTTGAGATTGTTGTTATTGTGATAAGGTGATTAATTTACAAGTATTAGAATTATAATTGTTAATCATTTAAACCCTAATTACTAAACTAGAAACCCTAATTTCTTAAGTGAAAATCCTAAATTAATATTTTGAAACCCTAATTGCTAAATTAGCAAGGTTAATTGTAATTAGTGATATTAAACCCTAATGTTTCTGTATAAAGTAATAAGAAAACTAATTTAATTAAGGAAACCCTAATTTAAAAGTTGTAGAAACTAATTTTTATTTTATTTTATTTTTAAACCCTAAATAAAACCTTAGAACTTTATTTTTGTGCTAAACCTTAGGGTTAAACCCTAAGGGTCAAACCCTAAGGGTTTGCAAGGATTACAAGATTGTCATTAAATTAGAAAATCAAAAGACCAAATTACCCTTTGCATTATTGAAGTCTAACTAGTAGGTTTTGACAATAGGAGGATTTGGTGACCAAATCCAAGCACCCCATGTGCCATAAATCAACAGCAATCAGCCACTCAACCAGCAATTACATGCATCTAGCTTTCTATAATTAGATTTGGAGAGAGAGAAAATAATTTTGCTAGCAAATTTTGAACAAAACACTCAAACCTTTTCTCTCAACCTAAACCCACGAAATTTATAAGCTTTCCAGTCCCCAAGATCAGCCCCACAAAATCCCCTAACCAAATCAGTAACCTTGAATCATCAATTGATCAAAGAAGGTATAAACCCTAGCCATGATTGCTGTCCATAAATCTGCTTTTAAATGTTAGATTTTTTTTTTGTGTTAAATGTGTTGTTAGTAGTGTCTAATGATGATCTGGGTTGCTAGATGTTGGATCCATAACATCTAGAGGCTTGGATTTGAAGATTTGCAAAATCTGGAAAAAAAATTTAAGCTGTGGTCTGACAACGAATGTCAGTGGCCACAGATCTTTGGTCGTTTACGATTTTTGCTGTTTTTAAGTTGCTATGTGTAGCCTGACATGCGGTCTTTGATCTGGATCTAGTGTGACGCCCCCAAAATAGGTATACAACACCCATTCTGAGTCGCCAAATACATGGTACAGAAAGCAAACTACAACTTCAATAATACAATTGTCGTGCAAAATACGACAACATATACTGTGAGTTTAAATACAAATATTGTCTTCTAGACAATATCCACACTCAAATAAGTCCTCATTATAATTATTCAAACACTATTTTACAGAAATAGTGAGGACTGCTAAAACATCTTTCTAGAACCATCACTCCATACCCCGACTAGATCCTGCTATGTTCTCATCTCCTGAGAAGAAAAATGGAACAAAAAGGAAAAGGGTGAGCTCAACTAGCCCAGTAAAGAATTTTATGACTAAGATAATATACAACAAATTATCATTAGTCTTCAACAGGGAAAAATCTGATAGAATATAATCGACAACAAGTTTTAGATCAACAACTGCAGCGGAAACAGCAAACCATTAGAAGAGTCAAGTAGAGAAAGAATTCTACTATCTTCTAAGATTTAAAAGTTCATCATCAATATTTTATCCCTGTAACATCAATTAATAATCATCTTTATCCAAATATTCATCTTTGCACTACATGCCAAAGATATTCATTTGTATCACCTGTCAGTCATGTTCATCTCAACACCTGTTCGTCTTTGCACTACATGCCAAAGATATTCATCAAGTAATCATACATCTTTGCACTACAGGCCAAAGATATTCAGTAGTATCATCATTTAGGACTGAGGATGATGAAAAATATTTTAAAGGAAACGAATCCAGTGAGACAGAAGGACAAATATTAGAGATTCGTATAACAGTTATCCAAGATCAATAATACTTCATAATAATCAAGTGTGAAGCAGAATTCAAAAATAAAGATCAAAACATGGATACAATCAAAGATAGTAATCATAATAGACATCTTGGACAAAAAGGAAAAATTTTATTTTTCGGTGAATTGTGCCGTATTCGTGAATAGTTCCGTATACGTGAATAGTGTCGTATACGTGAATAGTAACCCCGACACAAAAAGTTTCAAATTTGATAAAAACTCATATCAATATTTCAGCATGATGATATTGAAAAAAATAATATCATTAAGAAGAAAATAATATCCCTTACCTCAAAAAATCAGTACTTCTGGTCGGAATACCGGTATAAGGCTGAAAGAAACTTGCACTGATGAATAGAAACTCTCAAAGTATCTAAATACTCACAAAATACACTCAATAATCTAGAGAGAAAAAGAGAGAAAACTTGTTTCATGTGTGATTTTTAATTCTAACTTAGTCCTCTATTTATAGGAAAATTTTAGTAGGCTTGACCTGCAACCTGATGGCTTTACCTGCTACTATTCCCACCCACCACATTTGAAATATAATTCAGTACATTTCTTCACCAACCACAAGTGGGGCCCACCAATTCTAGAATTTTCCATCAAAATGATAAACTCCGAAAATTAAACAATTTCTGAACCAGTCATCTCGTAAAATTCATAATAAATCATACGTTCATTTTTAACGGTTCAAAATTTGTGGACATATACTCAACTTATATATGTATAACATATCCAAAAATTACCACGATCCAACGGTCGGATTAAAAATTATAACCCCCGCAAAATATCTCAAAAACCCTGATTTTTAATACCTCCATTCTGACAAAAATACTGATAAAAACCTCAACATTAACTCCTTCATTTTTAACCACAAAAATATCTCCCTCATTTATATCCACATAAAATAAATATTTCCTTATCACATGAATCAATAATTAATTATTCACAAATAATATTACAGAATCACATTTATGACAACCATGCCGTTCCCAGGAAAGAGGGGGCTTTCCAATAAGGATTTCTCCTTACTGGCGCGCAATTAGATGACCAAACCTCTCCTTAGACAGAACTTTCTAGACATTGCCAATAATATTATCTAATAATATTATTCAAATAATATGAATTATTCATCTGATAAAGGAAAATACTGCGCAGCAGCAATTATTGAAACAACAATAATATAAAATATCAACGCAGCAATTATTGAATCAATAAAATAAAATATTGAATAATAACTACTGTAACAATTATTGAGTAGTGCATTCTTACGTAAGAATCAATAATTAGTGCAATACCGTGTGCTACTGTATTTTAACCACCGGGTATTCCAACAGTATTAACGGTAACAACTACGCTGTTATTTATAAACAACTTATACTTGTCGTTTTCTTCATCCAATCGCTTTCCGTTATGGGGCCCACACAAGGCTGCACCGTCGTACGAATATTCCCCGACAGCAAGAATATTCCACGACCAAACGAATATTCCCCGACAAAATGAATATTTTATAACCACTTGCTTATTTTGCAAAATTTGCACATTTCACCCATAACCAAAGTATAATATCAAATTAACTCCTTATTATTCACAATAATATTTAGAGAAAATTTGATTTTATTCATTAATAAGTTGGGGTCTTACAACCTCCCCTTCTTATGAAATTTCGTCCTCGAAATTGACATACGTATCTGATATTTCAAAAAGGTGAGGAAACCTTGCTTTCATTTCTGATTCTAACTCCCAGGTCATTTCTTCAATAGCATGGTTTCTCCACAAAACCTTAACTTGTGGTATAACCTTCGTGCGTAGGACATGCTCTTTCCTATCCAAGATCTTAGCAGGTACCTCCTCGTACGTTAAATCTTCAGCTATCTCGTCTGGTTCTAACTCAATAATGTGGTTCGGGTCTTTAACATATTTACGAAGCATAGATATGTGAAAAACATTATGAACACGAGACACGCTTGGAGGTAATGCGAGTCTATATGCCACATTTCCTATTCGCTCAAGAATCTCAAATGGACCAACAAATCTTGGATTGAGCTTTCCTCTCTTCCCAAATCTTGTAACTCCCTTCCATGGTGCAACACGTAACAATACATGATCCCCAATATTAAATTCCACGTCATTCCGATGAAGATCCGCATAACTCTTTTGTCGATCCTGTGCCGTTTGTATACGTTGTCGAATCCTTTGGATCTTCTCTGTAGTAATGCGTACCAACTCTGCTCCCAACAATGTTGCTTCACCCACCTCGTCCCAGCATATTGGAGAACGACATTTTCTTCCATACAACGCCTCGAATGGAGCCACACCTATGCTCGCCTGATAACTGTTGTTGTAGGAGAATTCCACCAATGGTAGGTACTTATCCCAACTCCCTTTGAGATCTAGGACACAAAGTCTTAATAGATCTTCAAGAGTTTGAATAGTCCTCTCTGATTGTCCGTCCGTTTGAGGATGGTATGCCGAACTGAATCATAAATTCGTGCCCATAGCTTTCTGCAAGCTAACCCAAAATCGTGAAGTGAATCTTGGGTCACGATCTGAAACTATGGATACTGGCATGCCATGCAATCTCACAATCTCGTTCACGTACATACTAGCAAGACGTTCAAGGGAATAAGTCTCACGTATCGGCAAGAAATGAGCAGACTTGGTTAATCTATCAACAATAACCCAAATCGCATCTATGCCTTGAGAAACCTTGGGAAGACCCGTAACGAAATCCATAGTAATGTGCTCCCACTTCCATTTCGGAATCTCAAGTGGTTGCAATGGACCCTTTGGTACTTGATGCTCCGCTTTTACGCGTTGACAAGTTAAACATCTCGAGATAAACTCCGCGATCTCTCTTTTCATACTGCTCCACCAAAATGTGTGTCGAAGATCGTGATACATTTTGGTACTCCCAGGATGGATTGCAAACGGTGTGTTGTGTGCCTCCATCATTATTCTATGCTTTAAGTCAAAATCGTTAGGAACACAAAGTCTGGAGTTGACTCGAAGTATTCCTTCTTCATCGATTCTTGCTTCTGGAATAGCACCTTCTTGCACTTTCTTCTTCATACGTATCAGCTCTATGTCCGTAGCTTGAGCAACTTTAACTTTATCGATTAAAGTCGGTTCTACTCGTATATTTGATATCATCATGTGGGTACTTGGAGCCTTCATCTCTATCTCCATCCTTTGCAAGTCATACAAAATGGGCCTTTGTGTTAACAACATTGCACTCGTACCCGCGTATGATCTTCTACTCAATGCGTCAGCTACTACGTTCGCTTTTCCAGGATGATATTGGATGGTATGATCGTAATCTTTCAACAGCTCGAGCCAACGTCGCTACCGCATGTTGAGTTCCTTTTGGGTGAAGAAATATTTGAGGCTTTTATGATCTGTATAGATCTCCACTTTCTCCCCATACAGGTAGTGTCTCCAGATCTTCAACGCAAAAACGACTGCTGCCAACTCCAAATCATGAGTAAGATAATTCCTCTCATATTCTTTGAGTTGTCACGAGGCATAGGCTATGACTTTCCCATGTTGCATAAGAACACATCCTAACCCTTTTCCTGAAGCATCGCTGTAGATAACAAATCCATCCGAACCAGATGGTATTGTCAGAACAGGTGCCAAAATGAGTCTCCTCTTGAGTTCTTGGAAACTCTTCTCGCATTCCTCACTCCATACGAATTTTGTATCTTTTTGAGTCAGCTGAGTTAACGGAGTAGCGATTCGAGAAATTCCTTCCACGAATCTCCGATAGTAACCAGCTAAGCCCAAAAAGCTATGTACTTCGATTACTGACTTAGGTTGCTCTCAACTGTGACTCATATCCCAATCTTGGATAGCACATCACAATGGCACCTATTGTTTTACCAACACACAAATATAGAGTCCCTTACGGAGAGTCTGGCTTTGGTGCATTCCACAAAGGAAGTCACCAGATAGAGGCTCGGGTACCAACTTTTATAGTTGGGTTTTTAACTCCTGAAGTTCAATAGGAGACATTCGATATGAGATTTTAGAAGTGAGTTTTGTACCAGATTCAAAGATGACACAAAATTCAATATCACGCGTAGGCCAAGAAATTCTTCAGGAAATACGTCAGGGATTTTACTAACAACAGAAATATCATTCAATTCTGACGTATTTTTGTTCAAGTCCATGACATGGCTAAGAAAGCTTGACATCCGTTTTTCAATAAACGAATGACTTTACGGCTTGATATGAAAGCGTTTGACTTCAATGGTTTGGTTGCTTGAATTCGAATAACAGGTTGCTTAGGAATATGAAAACTAACAACCTTACGAAAGCAATCAATTTTGGCATGATGAGTAGTTAACCAATCGATCCCTAAAATCACATCAAAAGCAAGTATCTTTAAAGAGATAAGGTCAATAGGTAATGTGATGGTGCCAACTTGGATCAAACAAGATTTATAAACAGTGGATGTAACGAAAGTTTCTCCTAACGGAGTTTCCACAGATAAATCAAAGTCTAATTTCTCCAGAGTCAAGTTTAAACGTTGAGCACAAGCAGGAGAAATAAATGAATGGGTAGAACTGGTATCTAATAAGGTATAGATTTCGCAAAAATTTATAATTAACTAACCCGTGCTAACTTCGTTCGGGTTCCTCGCATTCTGACCAGTCACGAAAAACGTTCTTCTAGGAACCATTGACTTTGACTTTTCTGGGACAGCTTTTTGAGTCACCATCCCCGCTGAACTTGGCTTTTCTACAGAATACTCTTGAGCTATATGACACTCCTTTCCACAGTTATAGCATACCTTAGATTGTTGTGGGCAGTTTGGGCTAATATGTCCCTCTTTCCCACATTTGTAACATACGACCGGTGGTCGTTCTCTTACCCTAGAAATAGTTGATGTTTGTGTTGACGTCTTCACATTATCATTGTTGTACCTTCTCTTCTTGAAATCTCCTCCCGACTTGCTCCTTCTATTATCATGACCACGATTACCACCAGAGTGGTTACCGCTTTTGTCCGAATATTTTCCTCCCTGCTCGTTTTCATTGCTTCGATGACTGCCGCCACCGCTATGACCCTGGTTGTGGTCCCTCGATTGCACATACTCATTATCTCGCTCTAATAATTGAGCCCTGTTTACAACATCTGAATATAAAGAAAATTTATGAGAGATAAGATATTGCCGAATCTTGGGTTTTAAACCTCTCAGAAACATCCTTGTCATTCGTTCCTCATTTTCGACCAAATGAGGTGCAAACCTGGATAACTCTGCAAATTTCGCCTCGTACTGGGACGCCGTCATGTTATTTTGTTCCAGTCTAATAAACTCTACCTCCTTCATATGACGAATACTTTCAGGAAAGTACTTGTCATTAAACAGTTTTTGAAACGTTTCCCAGGACATGTTGAGTGCGTCAGGCTGGGTACGCTTCACAGACTCCCACCAGTAGTCTGCCTCACCGCGGAACATAAAGGTGGCGAATGGAACCTTCTGTTCCTCCGTGCATCCCAAGACATCGAATATCTTGGTAATTTGCTTGACCCACATTTCCGCCATGATCGGATCCGGTTTTCCCTTAAATTCTGGTGGTCCCAATTCTTTGAACTGCTTAGCTGTGACAAACCGCACGTTGTTATCATTTCCACCCGTATTCTGCACACGAGTCTCCCTCGTCTGATTTTACATGAACTGCAAAAAGCTCCTAAACATTCCATCATTCATCGTTTGCTCGGTAACGTTGTTTACAGGAGGAATATTGTCTTCTTGTTGCACGTTCCCCTGGGTGGTGATCAAAGGTGTCTCCACGGTCTGATTTACTCCATTATTAACGTTCTCAGCTGCCATTCTTAAATACTGCTATAAAACTAGGGTTAATAGTCATGCCATATATTATCCCTATACTCTGACCGACCAAATAAACACCAAATAAACTTAGTCAGGTCATACTAGCGAAGGAATTCTCCGTTTCTCCCCTCCTAGTTCTTGTCTCACATCTCAGCCAGGGATCATATCCCTAAGCTTTGATACCAACTGTGACGCCCCCAAAATAGGTATACAACACCCATTCTGAGTCGCCAAATACATGGTACAGAAAGCAAACTACAACTTCAATAATACAATTGTCGTGCAAAATACGACAACACATACTGTGAGTTTAAATACAAATATTGTCTTCTAGACAATATCCACACTCAAATAAGTCCTCATTACAATTATTCAAACACTATTTTACAGAAATAGTGAGGACTGCTAAAACATCTTTCTAGAACCATCACTCCATATCCCGACTAGATCCTGCTATGTTCTCACCTCCTGAGAAGAAAAATGGAACAAAAAGGAAAAGGGTGAGCTCAACTAGCCCAGTAAAGAATATTATGACTAAGATAATATACAACAAATTATCGTTAGTCTTCAACAGGGAAAAATCTGATAGAATATAATCGACAACAAGTTTTAGATCAACAACTGCAGCGGAAACAGCAAACCATTAGAAGAGTCAAGTAGAGAAAGAATTCTACTATCTTCTAAGATTTAAAAGTCCATCATCAATATTTTATCCCTGTAACATCAATTAATAATCATCTTTATCCAAATATTCATCTTTGCACTACATGCCAAAGATATTCATTTGTATCACCTGTCAGTCATGTTCATCTCAACACCTGTTCATCTTTGCACTACAGGCCAAAGATATTCATCAAGTAATCATACATCTTTGCACTACAAGCCAAAGATATTCAGTAGTATCATCATTTAGGACTGAGGATGATGAAAAATATTTTAAAGGAAACGAATCCAGTGAGACAGAAGGACAAATATTAGGGATTCGTATAACAGTTATCCAAGATCAATAATACTTCATAATAATCAATTGTGAAGCAGAATTCAAAAATAAAGATTAAAACATGGATACAATCAAAGATAGTAATCATAATAGACATCTTGGACAAAAAGGAAAAATTTTATTTTTCGGTGAATTGTGCCGTATTCGTGAATAGTACCGTATACGTGAATAGTGCCGTATACGTGAATAGTAACCCCGACACAAAAAGTTCCAAATTTGATAAAAACTCATATCAATATTTCAGCATAATGATATTGAAGAAAATAATATCATTAAGAAAAAAATAATATCCCTTACCTCAAAATATCAGTACCTCTGGTCAGAATACCGGTATAAGGCTGAAAGAAACTTGCACTGATGAATAGAAACTCTCAAAGTATCTAAATACTCACAAAATACACTCAATAATCTAGAGAGAGAAAGAGAGAAAACTTGTTTCAGGTGTGATTTTCAATTCTAACTTAGCCCTCTATTTATAGGAAAATTTTAGTAGGCTTGACCTGCAACCTGATGGCTTTACCTGCTACTATTCCCACCCACCACATTTGAAATATAATTCAGCACATTTCTTCACCAACCACAAGTGGGGCCCACCAATTCTAGAATTTTCTATCAAAATGATAAACTCCGAAAATTCAATAATTTCTGAACCAGTCATCTCGTAAAATTCATAATAAATCATACGTTCATTTTTAACGGTTCAAAATTTGTGGACATATACTCAACTTATATATGTATAACATATCCAAAAATTACCACGATCCAACGGTCGGATTAAAAATTATAACCCCCGCAAAATATCTAAAAAACCCTGATTTTTAATACCTCCATTCCGACAAAAATATTGATAAAAACCTCAACATTAACTCCTTCATTTTTAACCACAAAAATATATCCCTCATTTATATCCACATAAAATAAATATTTCCTTATCATATGAATCAATAATTAATTATTCACAAATAATATTACAGAATCACATTTATGACAACCAGGCCGTTCCCAGGAAAGAGGGGGCTTTCCAATAAGGATTTCTCCTTACTGGCGCGCAATTAGATGACCAAACCTCTCCTTAGACAGAACTTTCTAGACATTGTCAATAATGTTATCTAATAATATTATTCAAATAATATGAATTATTGATCTGATAAAGGAAAATACTGTGCAGTAGCAATTATTGAAGCAACAATAATATAAAATATCAACGCAGCAATTATTGAATCAATAAAATAAAATATTGAATAATAACTACTGTAACAATTATTGAGTAGTGCCTTCTTACGTAAGAATCAATAATTGGTGCAATACCGTGTGCTACTGTATTTTAACCACCGGGTATTCTAACAGTATTAACGGTAACAACTACGCCGTTATTTATAAACAACTTATACTTGTCGTTTTCTTCATCCAATCGCTTTCCATTATGGGGCCCACACAAGGCTGCGCCGTCGTACGAATATTCCCCGACAGCAAGAATATTCCACGACCAAACAAATATTCCCCGACAAAATGAATATTTTATAACCACTTGCTTATTTTGTAAAATTTGCACATTTCACCCATAATCAAAGTATTATATCAAATTAACTCCTTATTATTCACAATAATATTTTGAGAAAATTTGATTTTATTCATTAATAAGTTGGGGTCTTACATCAAGAATCAGGTCTATATCAGTTTTAGATTACAAGATAATCGTGGTCAAACCACGTTGACCGGCATTGACTAGTTGAAATCTGGGTAGCCATGAACTTGCCCAGAAAGCTCTGACAGCAAGTTCATGGGCCCAGATATTTCTATTGTTAGTTTTTTGGTTTCTGTTGTTGCAACAATGTTATGGTATGGTAGATGGACTTCAGTTTAAGACTTTTAGAACCTTGAAATCATCAACCGATTGAACACAATGGATGGTCAAACTAGGACAGACGATCATGGAAGCTGTTTTCTGGGTAACCTAGAAAACGCTTGACCATGTCGTCTGACATGGTTTGACCGGCCTTGTTATGTTTGATCTGTTGTCGTTTCAGTAATATAATGTGATAGAACTCTTCCTTGTTATGTTGGGTACATACTGCAGTTTTTAAATCACAAAAACAACACAAGATTAGCAAGTTGTGGAAGCCCAAAACTAGTTAGTCGAACTGTTCTTCATTTCTGGGTAACCCAGAAAATGAAGAACAGCTCTGACAGCTTGTTCAAGGCTCCAGATCTCGCATATGTTATGTTTGTTGGCCATGTTTGTTGTTGGGTATTGTAGTGTTGCAATTGTACTACACAATTAGACCAAAAACAGTCACAAAAACACATTACACAGTTAATAATTGATGGTCAAAGTAGCACCCTCGAAACTGTCTTGCATTTTCTGGGTTTAGCCAAGAACGCGAAGAACACCTATAGCGACGGTTTTGTCGCTATAGGCAGTCTTTAGCGACACTTTTATTAAAATTAATTATTTAAATTCTGAAAATTATTTAAAAATAGTAATTAATTTCCGAAAATTACAAAAAAAGTAATTATTATTTTTTAAATTATTTTAAGTTATAAAAATTAACTTTTAATAATTTAAAATATTTTTCATAAATATTAGTATTTATTTAAATATTATTGATAATTAATTTATTTATTAAATACATTAAATAAATTAATTAAAAATGATTTTATTATATTAAAAATTATTTTAAATGATAATAAGTTATTTAAAAATATTTTAAGTTATAAAATATAATTTTAATATTTTAAAGTAAATTTCATTAATTATTTAATATTAATGATATTAGATTTATTAAGCAATTAACTTAAATAAATTAATTAAAAATGATTTTAGTATTATAAAAATCATTTTAAATAAAAATAAATAGTTTAAAAATATTTTAAGTTATAAAATATAACTTTTAATATTTAAAGATAAATTTCATTAATTGATTATTATTAATGATATTAAAGTTATTTAATAATTACATTAAATAAATTAGTTTAAAAATGATTTTAATAACATAACAATCATTTTAAATAAAAATAAAGTGTTTAAAGATATTTTAAGTTATAGAATATAACTTTTAATATTTAAAAGATAATTTCATTAATAACTTAATATTAATTATATTAATTTAATATTAATGATATTAAATTTATTTAAATAAATAGTTTAAAAATGATTTTATTAATTTAAAAATCATTTAAAAAGGATATAAATGAATTAGAAATATTTTAAGTTATAATTAATGACTTTTAATATGTTGATAAATAATACATTAATACTTTAATATTAATGGTAATTATTTAAAAATAATTTTAAATGTTTTAAAAATCATTTAAGGGTAATATAAATACTTTAAAAATATTCTAAGTTATTATAAATAACTTTAATATTTTGGCAATGGTTTCATTAATAGTTTAATATTAATTAAATATTAATGATAATAGAATTGTTTAATATTTAAATTATTTAATAATGATTCCGATGTTTGAAAATTCATGATAAATAATAATAAATGTTTAAAAATTATTATAAGTCATTTAAAAATAATATGACTGATACTTACAGATATTGAACTTCGGGATAGAGTCTTAGACTCGAAAATTATCCGATAAAGCTATCGGTACACCGACATATTTTAGAAATTGATCTGGACTTAGATAGGTTGACTTGATAAATATTTATTTGTGATTCAATGGTTGTTAAACTTACATGACAATGTGATTAGGTTATATGCTGACTGCAAATAGTAGTACAATATGATATCATATATTATTCTAATCGAATGAATGATCTATTTAATGATAAGGCTTGATATAAAAAATAAATCTAAGTTGTGTAAGCAGCAGACAAGGCAAGTATCTAACCCTTTGCATTTACTTTATGCAACGGACATGCGTAAGATAATATCTGAACTATTCATTTCAATTGTTCAAATATTTCAACCTTTGTATACACTTATGCAATGATTCTGTATAAGTAAGTTATTAAATTATAATTATGGTGCAAGTTCTTTTTATTCTGTTATTGTAAATCAAAATATATATTCTATTCGTTAATTTCTAAACATGGTTATACAAGTGTCCTCGATTGGATAATCATTATATTTTATCACATGTTGATACATACATATCGGTGTCCAGTATGTACACATTGAATTAAAAGTTGTCTAAGCTATTTGATCTGGCTAGACACAAACTTAAAAGTGTTGTTGAACAAGATAAGAACTTTATCATTATCTAACCGAATTGGTTTGGTTTGGATTCTAGACTGGTATGAACATCCCAAATATGGGAATCTTTTATGCGCCTAAGGCGGATATGCTGGACGAAAATATCGTCCTTTAATGTAGTATTGATCAATACAGGGCATAACGGGCTGATCACCCCCGTGCCCGTAAGTTATGACGGTTTACAGATGAAGTTCTGTGTAACCTTTTCAAAAATAGAAAACAATGTTCATAGTCTGTCAACTGATCCTCATTTATAGTCATTACGTAGTTTCAAAAAATTTGAAATCGAAATGATATGTTGTTTATTACTGGTTCAGCTTACTTCACAACTGTTGATTCATTGTAGAAGTATCGTTTAAAGAAAACATTTAATTCGTTCAGCTAACTATTATTGTTCCCATTACTTGCTGGGCACTCAAATGCTCATCCTTGCTTAATTTAAATGTTTTCGGCTAAGTGTGAACAACCTGAAGGCTCTACCAAGAACAAAGGAATAGGGAAGGTCGCTGAATTAATGATAATGCTATCTTTTGTAATAACTAAACTTTATTAGGATAGTGATGATATATATTAATTATCATATAGTGTAACGAATGTTTAAAGGTTTCGTACTTGGGATTGAAAACTCTAATAATATGTAAATTAAATTTGATAATCTATATTATTGTTATTATTATTAGTAATATTCTGCTCATAGAAATGGTATCGTGAAGCACCGAGTTCGGGTTTCAAGTACCTGAATTTGGGGGCGTCACAGATTGTCAGTGTTCTTGAGCCCTAAGAACACCAACAACAACGCTTATGTGACGCCCCCAAAATAGGTCCAATCCATCCAACCCATTCTGAGTCGCCAAATACATGGTACAGAAACAACTACAACTTTATTAATACATTTTTCGTGCAAAATACGACAACACATATACTGTGAGTTTAAATACAAATATTGTCATCTAGACAGTATTCATACTCAATTAAGAACTCATTATACTTATTGATACACTATTTTACAAAATAGTGAGGACTACTAAAATAACTGTCATGAACCATCATTCCATACCCCGACTAGTACTCGCTATATTCTCGCCTCCTAAGAAGAAAATGGAACAACAAAGAAAATGGTGAGCTCAACTAGCCCAGTAAAGAATATTATGACTAAGATAATATACAACAAATTATCGTTAATCTTCAACAGGGAAAAATTTAATAGAATACAATAAACAACAAGTTTTAAATCAATATTCGCAGCGGAAACAACAAACCGTTAGAAGAGTCAAGTAGAGAATGAGTTCTACTATCTTCTAAGATTTAAAAGTCCATCATCAATATTTTATCCCTGTAACAACAATCAATAACCATCTTTAATCAAATATTCATCTTTGCACTACAGGCCAAAGATATTCATTTGTATCACCAGTCGATCATGTTCATCTCAACACCTGTTCATCTTTGCACTACGGGCCAAAGATATTCATCAGAAATCATCAATCTTTGCACTACAGGCCAAAGATATTCAATTATATCATCATTTAGGACTGAGGATGATGAAAAATATTTTAAAGGAAACGAATCCAGTGAAACAAACTAATAAATATTAAGGATTCGTATTTCAGCTGTTCCATGTCTAAAAATACCTCATAAATAATCATAGTGGAGTAAAATTCAAGAATGATCAAAACATGAATACAATCAAAGCTAGTACCCAAAATAGATATTTTGGACGAAAAGAAAAAAATTTTATTTTTTGGTGAATAGTAACTCGTGAATAGTAACTCGTGAATAGTAACTCATGAATAGTAACCCCGACATGAAAAGTTCCAAATTTGATAAAAATTCAGATCAATACTTCGGCATAATGATATTGAAGAAAATAATATCATTTAAGAAGAAATAACATCCCTTACCTCGGAAAGACGGTACTTCTAACTAGAATACTAGATATAGTGCTGAAGGAAACTTGCACCGTATAGCAACACTCAAAGTATCAAATACTCACAAGAATACGCTCGATATAGAGAGAGAAATAGAGAGAAACTTGTGTTTTCTGGTGTGATTTTCAATTCTAACCTAAGCACCCTATTTATAGGAAAATACTTAGAACACCAAAGCAGAAAATTGAATATAATAATAATATATTTATATAATTGTCAAGTCCACCTCTTGAATCTGAATTTCAGCAATTCACAAATGCTAACCTTCTAGAAAAAGTAAGAAAAAATGTTTTTCTTAATAAAAATAATTAAAACTTCCAAAAATCAATAATTTCGGAACTTTAGAACTTCAATAATTCATAATAAATAGCCATTTCATTAGAAAATTCGAATCTGGCGAATTTTTATAGGAAATTCAATTCTCTACAACTTTGCAGAAGAAAGTTTTTCCAAATTCCAAACAGAAATTGACCGAAATCCACAAACGGGAAATTTTATAGTCAATAATAAATTTTCGGTCAAGAATTGTGTCCACCAACACACAAAACATGTGTTAATCATTTAATGCCATAAAAATACTCTTCCTCCTCATATACTCATATATCCCACATTCATTGTAAAAATATCACCATCAATATATTATTAAAATAATATATTTAAATGAATTATTTTATCAGAAAAAAATAAAATATTAATTTTCAACAATTGTCACATTAAAAATTTTCTCCATCTATATCCACATAAAATCAATATTTTCCTCATCATATAAATCAATAATTAATTATACACAAATAATATTACAGAATCACAGTACTGGCAGCCAGGCCGTTCCCAGGAAAGAGGGGGCTTTCCAATAAGGATCTCTCCTTACTGGCGCACAATTAGATGACCAAACCTCTCCTTAGACAGAACTTTCTAGACATTGCCAATAATGTTATCTAATAATATTATTCAGATAATATGAATTATTGTTCCGATAATAGAAAATACTGTGTAGTGACAATTATTAAAACACCAGTAATATAAATTATCAACGCAGCAATCAAAACAATATTGAACAATAATTACTGTAACAATTATTGAGTAGTGCCTTCTTACGTAAGAATCAATAATTGGTGCAATATCGTGAGCTAATGTGCAACAACGCGTATTACTGTGTTTTAACCACCGGGTATTCCAACAGTATTAACGGTAACAACTACGCCGTTATTTATAAACAACTTATTTTTGTCGTTTTCTTCATCCAATCGCTTTCCGTTATGGGGCTCACACAAGGTTGCGCCGTCGTACGAATATTCCCCGACAACAAGAATATTCCACGACCAAGCGAATATTTCCCGACAACAATGAATACTTTATAACCACTTGCTTATTTAAAATATTTGCGCATTTTACCCATAACTAACCACATTAATCAAATCAACCCTTATTTCAGAATAATAAATAGAGGAAATTAAATTTCATTTATTAATAATTTGGGGTCTTACAACCTCCCCTCCTTATGAAATTTCGTCCTCGAAATTGACATACGTACCTGGTGTTTCGAAAAGATGAGGATACCTCGTTTTCATTTCCGTTTCCAACTCACAGGTCATTTCCTTAATTGCATGGTTTCTCCACAAAACTTTAACTTGTGGTATGACCTTCGTGCGTAGGACATGCTCCTTCCTATCCAAGATCTTGACAGGTACCTCTTCGTACGTTAAGTCTTCAGCTATCTCGTTTGGTTCTAACTCAATAACGTGGTTCGGGTCGTCCACATATTTACGTAACATCGATACGTAAATAACGTTATGAACACGTGACATACTTAGCGTTAAGGCGAGTCTATAGGCCACAGTTCCTACTCGATCGAGGATTTCAAATAAATTGAAGGCTTGAGCTTTCTTCTCTTCATCGACTCTTACTTCTAGAATAACACATTCTTGCACCTTCTTCTTTATATTCATCAGCTCCAGGTCTGTAGCTTGAGTGGCTTTAACATTATCGATTAAAGTCGATTTTACTTGTATATCATCACGTGGATCCCTAGAGTCATTAACTCTATCTCTATCATTTATAAATTATACAAAATAGGTCTTTGTGTTCAACAATATCGCACTCGTACTCGCATACGATCAATGCGTCAGCTACCACGTTTACTTTTCTAGGATAGTATTGGATGGTGTGATCGAAATCTTTCAACAGCTCGAGCCAACGTCGGTGTCGCATGTTGAATTCTTGGAAGCTCTTCTCGCATTCCTCGGTCCATTCGAAGTTTGTATCTTTTCGAGTCAGCTGAGTTAATGGAGTAGCGATTCGAGAAAATCCTTTTACGAATCTCCGATAATAACTAGAAAGCTACGTATTTCGATTACTGACTTAGGTTGCTCTCAACTGTGACTCATATCCCAATCTTGGATAGCACGTCACAATGACACCTATCAGTTTACTACCACACGAATATGGTATCCCCTACGGAGAGTCTGACTTCAGTGCATTCCACAAAGGAAGTCACCAGATAGAGGCTCGGGTACAAACTTCTACAGTTGGGTTTTTAACTCCTGAAGTTAAATAGGAGCCATTCGATATGAGATTTTAGAAGTGAGTTTTGTACCAGATTCAAAAATGATACAAAATTCAATATCACACGTAGGCCAAGAGATTCTTCAGGAAATACGTGAGGGATTTACTAACAATAGAAATATCATTCAAATCTGACGTATTTTGTTCAAGTCCATAACATAGCTAAGAAAGCTTGACATCCATTTTTCAATAAACGAATGACTTTACGGCTTGATATGAAAGAGTTTGACTTCAATGGTTTGGTTGCTTGAATTTGAATAACAGGTTGCTTAGGAATATGAAGACTAACAACCTTACGAAAGCAATCAATTTTGGCATGATGAGTAGTTAACCAATCAATTTCAAAAATCACATCAAAAGCAAGTATCTTTAAAGAGATAAGGTCAACAGGTAATGTGATGGTGCCAACTTGGATCAAACAAGATTTATAAACAGTGGATGTGATGAAAGTTTCTCCTAACGGAGTTTCTACAGATAAGTCAAAGTTTAATTTTCTCCGGAGTCAATTTTAAACGTTGAACGTAAGCAAGAAAGATAAAAGAATGGGTAGAACCGGTATCTAATAAGGTATAAACTTCGCAAGAATTTATAATTAACTAACCCGTGCTAACTTCGTTCGGGTTCCTCGCATTCTGACCAGTCACGAAAAATGCTCTTCCAGGAACCGTTGACTTTGACTTTTCTGGGACAGCTTTTTGAGTCACCACCCCCGTTGGACTTGGTTTCGCTACAGGACAAAATCGAGCTATGTGACCGTCTTTTTCACAACTAAAACATACCTTGGAAGGCTTTGAACAATTTGACCATATATGTCCCTCATTTCCGCATCTTTAGCATCTAACTGGCGGTCGTTCTCCCCCCCTAGAATTTATTGTTGGTGCTGGTGATGTTGTCGATGTCTTCCCGTTATCATTAAATCTTCTCTTATTAGATCGGGCATCTCTTTCCACAATATCAACACGTCATGCGGCTTTTACCCATGCATCATTCATTCTCACTCGTTCCGTTATTGCTTCTTTCAGCTCAGATTCTAGCTTTATCATCTTATACTCTGCCAAAGAGTGCTTCTTTTCAAGCATCACATATCGGGTAACACAAGCTTGAATTGTTGCATCCTTTTGCTCCACGACCGCCTGTCGTTCTTCAGCCTGCTCTTCTAACTCATGAATACGATTTTTTAATTCTATATTTTGATCATATAATACCTCTAATAAACTCTCCTCAGGTACCTCTTCTTCCTCTTCTTCCTCACTCTCGGCTGTTACCTCTGCGACTATCTCGGGTGCAACTATTAATTCTTCACTCACCACATGGATATCTCTAATTCCTTCTTCGCCTGACATCACATTATCCTGGTTGGTGATTAGAAGTGTTTCCACGATCTCATTCACTCCATTATTAACATTCTCAGTCAACATTCTCAAATACTGCCATAAAACAAGGGTTAATTTAACAAATTAACATATCACATAATATCCCTATATTATGACCGACCAATAATTAAGCTTAGGTAGGACACACTAGCGAAGGATTTACTCGTCTCTCCCCTCCTAGTTCTATTCCCCGATCTCCTCCAGAGATCATATCCCTAAGCTCTGATACCAACTGTGACGCTCCCAAAATAGGTCCAATCCATCCAACCCATTCTGAGTCGTCAAATACATGGAACAGAAACAACTACAACTTTATTAATACATTTGTCGTGCAAAATACGACAACACATATACTGTGAGTTTAAATACAAATATTGTCATCTAGACAGTATTCATACTCAATTAAGAACTCATTATACTTATTGATACACTATTTTACAAAATAGTGAGGACTACTAAAATAACTGTCTTGAACCATCATTCCATACCCCGACTAGTACTCGCTATATTCTCGCCTCCTGAGAAGAAAATGGAACAACAAGGAAAAGGGTGAGCTCAACTAGCCCAGTAAAGAATATTATGACTAAGATAATATACAACAAATTATCGTTAGTCTTCAACAGGGAAAAATTTAATAGAATACAATAAACAACAAGTTTTAAATCAATATTCGCAGCGGAAACAACAAACCATTAGAAGAGTCAAGTAGAGAATGAGTTCTACTATCTTCTAAGATTTAAAAGTCCATCATCAATATTTTATCCCTGTAACAACAATCAATAACCATCTTTAATCAAATATTCATCTTTGCACTACAGGCCAAAGATATTCGTTTGTATCACCAGTCGATCATGTTCATCTCAACACCTGTTCATCTTTGCACTACGGGCCAAAGATATTCATCAGAAATCATCAATCTTTGCACTACAGGCCAAAGATATTCAATTATATCATCATTTAGGACTGAGGATGATGAAAAATATTTTAAAGGAAACGAATCCAGTGAAACAAACTAATAAATATTAAGGATTCGTATTTCAGCTGTTCCATGTCCAAAAATACCTCATAAATAATCATAGTGGAGTAAAATTCAAGAATGATCAAAACGTGGATACAATCAAAGCTAGTACCCAAAATAGATATTTTGGACGAAAAGAAGAAAATTTTATTTTTCGGTGAATAGTAACTCGTGAATAGTAACTCGTGAATAGTAACTCATGAATAGTAACTCATGAATAGTAACTCCGACATGAAAAGTTTCAAATTTGATAAAAATTCAGATCAATACTTCGGCATAATGATATTGAAGAAAATAATATCATTTAAGAAGAAATAACATCCCTTACCTCGGAAAGACGGTACTTCTGACTAGAATACTAGATATAGTGCTGAAGAAACTTGCACCGTATAGCAACACTCAAAGTATCAAATACTCACAAGAATACGCTCGATATATAGAGAGAAATAGAGAGAAATTTGTGTTTCTGGTGTGATTTTCAATTCTAACCTAAGCACCCTATTTATAGGAAAAAGCTTAGAACACCAAAGCAGAAAATTGAATATAATAATAATATATTTATATAATTGTCAAGCCCACCTCTTGAATCTGAATTTCAGCAATTCACACATGCTAACATTCTAGAAAAAGTAAGAAAAAACGTTTTTCTTAATAAAATAATTAAAACTTCCAAAAATCAATAATTTCGGAACTTCAGAACTTCAATAATTTATAATAAATAGCCCTTTCATCAGAAAATTCGAATCTCGCGAGTTTTTATAGGAAATTCAATTCTCTACAACTTTGCAGAAGAAAGTTTTTCCAAATTCTAAACAGAAATTGACCGAAATCCACAAACGGGCGATTTTACAGTCAATAATAAATTTTCGGTCAAGAATTGTGTCCACCAACACACAAAACATGTGTTAATCATTTAGTGTCATAAAAATACTCTTCCTCCTCATATACTCATATATCCCACATTCATTGTAAAAAATATCACCATCAATATATTATTAAAATAATATATTTAAATGAATTATTTTATCAGAAAAAAATAAAATATTAATTTTCTACAATTGTCACATTAAAAATTTTCTCCATCTATATCCACATAAAATCAATATTTTCCTCATCATATAAATCAATAATTAATTATACACAAATAATATTACAGAATCACAGTACTGGCAGCCAAGCCGTTTCCAAGAAAGAGGGGGCTTTCCAATAAGGATCTCTCCTTACTGGCGCGCAATTAGATGACCAAACCTCTCCTTAGACAGAACTTTCTAGACATTGCCAATAATGTTATCTAATAATATTATTCAGATAATATGAATTATTGTTCCGATAATAGAAAATACTGTGTAGTAACAATTATTAAAACAACAGTAATATAAATTATCAACGCAGCAATCAATACAATATTGAACAATAATTACTGTAACAATTATTGACTAGTGTCTTCTTACGTAAGAATCAATAATTGGTGCAATATCGTGTGCTAATGTGCAACAATGCGTATTACTGTGTTTTAACCACCGGGTATTCCAACAGTATTAACGGTAACAACTACGCCGTTATTTATAAACAACTTATTTTTGTCGTTTTCTTCATCTAATCGCTTTCCGTTATGGGGCTCACACAAGGCTGCGCCGTCGTACGAATATTCCCCGACAACAAGAATATTCCACGACCAAGCGAATATTCCCCGACAACAATGAATATTTTATAACCACTTGCTTATTTAAAATATTTGCGCATTTTACCCATAACTAACCACATTAATCAAATCAACCCTTATTTCAGAATAATAAATAGAGGAAATTAAATTTCATTTATTAATAATTTGGGGTCTTACAGCTTAGTGTCGCTATAGGCTATATCGACGGTTTTTAATAATTTTATTTTTCTAATTTCTGGAAAATGCTTAAAAATAGTAAATAATTTCTAAAAATTATAAAAATGGTTTTAAAAACTTATTTTCAGCTATGAAAAATAACTTTTGATAATTTGGGATATTTTTTTATTAATATTTATATTTATTTAAATATTAATGATATTTAATTTATTTAATTAGTATATTAAATAAATTAGAGAAAAATGATTTAAATATTATAAAAATTATTTTAAATAAGAATAAAGTGTTTAAAAATATTTTGGGTGATAAAATGTAACTTTTAATATTTTAAGATAAATTTCATTAATTATTTAATATTAATGATATTATATTTATTTAGTAATTATATTAAATAAATTAATTAAAAATGATTTTAATATTATAAAAATTATTTTAAATGAAAATAAAGTGATTAAAGATATTTTAAGTTATAAAACATAACTTTCAATATTTTAAGATAAATTTCATTAATTATTAAATGTTAATAATATTAGATTTATTTAATAATTATATTAAATAAATAGTTTAAAAATAGATTTACTAATTTAAAAATAATTTAAAAAGGATATAAATGGTTTAAAAATATTTTAAGTAATAATAAATAACTTTTAATATTTTGGTGAATACTACATTAATATTTAAATATTAGTAGTAATTATTTAAAAATGATTTTAAATATTTTAAAAATTATTTAAGGGTTATATTAATGTTTTAAAAATATTTTGAGTTATTATAAATAACTTTAATATTTTTACAATGGTTTCATTAATAATTTAATATTAATTAAATATTAATGATATTAGAATTATTTAATATTTAAATCATTTTATAATAATTCCAGTGTTTGAAAAATCATGATAAATTATAATAATTATTTAAAAATTATTATAAGGCTATAAAAAATAATATGACTGATATTTAAATTATTTAAACGAATATTGAGCTACAGAATAGAGTTTTAGACTCGATAATTACCCGATAAAGTCGTCGGTAAACCGAAATATTTCAAAAATTGAGTTGAACTTAGATAGTTTGACTTGATACATGTTTATTTGTGATCCAATGACTGATATAAGTATGTGACAATGTGATTAGGTTATGTGATGACTACAAATAGCAGTATTATGTGTTATAGTATGTTATTATAATCGAACAAATGATTTTATTAATGATAAGTCTCAGTATAAAAGATAAAACTAAGTTGCGTATTTGTAAGCAATAGATCAGGCAAGTATCCTACCCTTTGCATTTACTTTATGCAATGGACTTGAGTAAGAAAGTTTTAGAATTATATTATCATTATTCCAGATTATTAACTCTATTATTATCGATTATGTATCCAATCATATGTATTCATACAAGTTCTTAAATTATTCGATCATGGTTTATCAATCCAGACATTTAGTCTGTTCGTTAATTTCTAGATATGGTAATACAAGTGTCCTCATTTAGATAATCATTGTAGTTAATCATATGTTGATACATACTTATTAGTTTCCAGTATATATACATTGACTTAAAAGCCGTCTAAGCTATTTGTACCAGTTAGACACAGATTTAAAAATATCGTTGAACATGATAGAACTTTATTGATATCCAACCGAATTGTTTTGGTTCGAATTCAGACTAAGTATGAACATCCCGAACATGGGAAAACTTTGTGCGCCTAAGGCGGATAAGATGAACGAAAATATCATTCTTGTATGTAGTATTGATCAATACAGGGCACATTGGGATGATCACCCTCATGCCTGTAAGTCATTACGATTTGCGGATGAAGTTCTGCCAAACCTTATCAAAAATTCAAAACAAAGTTCATAGTCTATCGACTGGTCTTCATTTATAGTCAGTACGTAGTTTCAAAAATTTGATATAGAATTGATATGTTGCTATTATTGGTTCAGTTCACTTCACAACTGTTGTTTCGTTGTAGAAGTGTCATTCAAAGAAAATATTTAATCATTTCAGTTAATATTTATTGTTGTTATTACTTGTTGGGCAATCAAATGCTCATTCTTCCTTTAAATTTAAATGTTTTCAACTAATCAGGATTAACCTAAAGGTTCAGACAAGAACAGGAAAAGGAAAGCAAACAGAATAAGTTTAATGGTATCTTATGTAATAGTTGGACTTTATTAAGGTTTTGATATTTAATAATTATCATGTAATGAATGTTTAAAGGTCGCGTACCTGGGATTAGACTCTGATATATATGTAAAGTACGTTTGATATTTATATTATTGTTATTATTTTGCTCAAAGAAATAGTGTCGTGAAGCACCGAGTTTGGGTTTCAAGTACCTGAATTTGGGGGCGTCACAATTATTGATCCGCACTTATTGCATGTTACATATGTTCATCAGGTATGAAAGGGTGATCACCTTCATTACCATAAGGTTCATTTAAAATTGTTTATGGTCATTGTTGACCAGTCGGCATTATTGGTTCAGTCATTCAATCATTGAAATTGATTCATGTTCTTTTACAATCATTATATTTTTGAAAATTTGTCAGCTTATTATTCTTTTTCAATCATGATATATCTTTATTTGAACTTAAACTTGCTGGGCAAAATTGTTGCTCACCCTTACTATATCATGATAAAATTTTTAGATTAAGACGAAGGCTTGAATAAAGACAGAGGGAAAGACAAATTATAGAATTGGATTATTATACAGTTAGAATTATTAAAAAAATTTATACGAATAACATTGTAAGTCGTGTAGGATATTGAATGCATGTATTAAGTTAAGGTTGCAGACCTTGGGGATTATATGTAAAAGTTTATTGTATAAATGATTTATGTTTATATCTTCCGCAATAGTTATAGAATTAGTGTACTAGATTCGCGGTGATTAGTACCCGGATATGGGGATGCTACAGACTATCTTTAACACTTTGTCCTCATGGGTACGACACTCATCTTCTCACTGTATTACTTATTAGACCATGTATACTTGCGCATATTATATTGATCGTGAAAATGACTAATAGAAGTCAATAGACTCTGATAACTGTTTGGAAGATGCAATTATTTTGAATTTGCCTTTATGATAGTTCCCTCTAACTCTGCAGAAAATGTGACGTGTCAGAAAGTCATTGGTTGCACGATGCCCCACAGAAAAGTTATAATTTCCCATAATCTGATCAGCTTTTTAGTTTGACTTTCCTTTTAAGAATATGAGCATTACTGCCTTTAGTTGACCATTGACTTCTCCAGTTCATAGAGTAGCTTGATGAGATAGCTATAAACTCTAAGATTTTCTATGTACTCAGCGATCATTTTTAGTAACCATGCTTTAGTGAATAACTCTTCACTTATCTTCAACTGGGAGTTGTATAATTCATTATCAGCTTGAACTCTTCTCTTGTCATCCAAGATTTATTCCTCTCAACTTATTAACTAGGAACATCTTCTTCTGAGAGACTTCTATATGTTCTACAGAGGTACTTGTGATGCATTCTATTTTAGCTTTTCTTCTGGGATAAGGAAGCTTAGAAAGGGCTGGCCTCTTAGTTTAACACTTAGGGCTAGGTTTGTCTCTAAGGCGCTTATCAGAAAAAGGACTGCTTAGATTTGGTGGTAAGAATGTCATCACAGTAGGTCTCTTTGTCGGAGTTCATTTACCAATTTTGGATGTACTTTGATATTGGCATTTTTTAGTGGGAGAAGGTGAAGTGCTTTCAGCTATTTCATTTGTATGGTCAGGAGAGTGTATCATAAAAGTGCTGCAATCACAGTGTTAGTATACTCATACTATACGATCAAGATGTTGATCGTAGGGACTCTTCTATTTGGGGCAGTATGGCTGACATGTTTATCAGTCGCAAAGTTTTAGGACTCTACGACCGGAGATGCAGATTCATTTGGTTCATCAGCCTTAGAGTTTTGGGACTCTGAAACTGGAAAAGGGTTGTTAGAATCAAGTGAGGTATCAATTAAAGAATGATGTAGGTGAATGATTTAGCATGAAGTATTGTTGGATAAAGTACTAGTTATGAACTGGTGCTCTGTGGAATGATTCATCAGAAACGTAAGTGAGGGTGAACTGTCTTCTAATCTCAACTCTGATTTTAGTAATAAATTCCACTCTTTCTTCTTTATCTTCTTCGTCATGCAGCCTCATAATCTTCATGTCTATTCTTACCTTAGCATCAAGTCCAACTACCTTTATTACTTGAGAGAACTAAAGGATTACCTTCAATGTGTTCCTTCTCAATTTGGGCATTGTAAGGCTTTAGCAGACTATTTCTCCCCCATAGTTGATACTTCCATCTTTGTTAGATGGGGTAACTTCAATATATACATCTTTGTAAGGTTGCCTAACACTTTTCCTTCTAGCTGGAATCTTCTGAGCTGGTCTGATATCTTCATGGTTGATTCAACTTCATTGGATTGTAAAGTATTTTCTTTAGAACTGGTTACTTAATGATTTACTTACTAGATACTACGAACGTCAGTTCCATCATTCAAACTTTTATCATCTTCTATACTCAATAGAGTTTCACTTCTACGATTAATACTTCATCACCATTTGTTGATGATCATGGAGATAATCTTCCTTGGTTTTCCTCTTGGGATGATATGCTTTGCATTGATAAACTTGGAAGGTCTCCTTCTTCTTGACATGTATTGCAGACTCCAATAATTTAAGAACTATAATGATCATGCCATGGGTTTCAAGTTCTCATAATCACACTCATGAGATCCCATCATCCTTTAGTATGTTTTCTTGAGTGAGTTCTGGTTTGTTGAATAGATCCTTTTTAAAACTTTTTTCTTTTTCTTTGATCTTGTTAAGTGATTAATTGATAATGAATGGAGGTATTAATTCATGCACAACGGAATAGATTATGATCCTCTTTTAAGAATATAACATTAAACTCAATTCTAAAGTTGAGTTAGTTGCAAGCAGATATAGCAATTATAGTACTGAATGTAACTGACATAAAGTAAATGACACCAGAGGTTTTAAGTGGTTCAAAGACTAAAAACTCCTAATCCACTCTTCTGCTTCAACAAGAAGGGATTCCATTAAGGATTTGATCACTTTCGAATCACAAAGATTCCTTCAAGACCAACAGCCTTAGAACTCTAGTTCACTATGAACTCTTCAAGCCCAGCAGACGTGAAAACTATAGACTAAGTCCAGCAGACTTAGAATCTCTCGTACCCTCTGGTACTCAGCAAGCCCAACATACTTGACTTTGGTTTAGTCACTAAGACAAGGACCTTGCAGGCCCTGGTTGCTTGGATGTTTTTTTGTTTGTTGTTGTTGAACTACTAAGATGCCATTTAGCTTGTTCATCTTTTGGTACTTAGCAGCTCCTTGTGATCGTATTGCATTCATCATTAGTACTTGATCACATCTAATGGACTGCTAAGATGTACGTTCAGCTTGACATCTTGCCGGTACTTAGCAGTCTAACTCATCCCTTGGTGCTGCTATTCTTTGTTGTTGATGCTTGTCTTCATTTGATATTCAACATTGCACATTATCACCGTTGAGGTACTGCTAAGTCTTTGCATATCAGCTTGACTTCTTTGGGTACTTAACAATTCTTGAACACTGGTTGTCTTGTGCACAGATTTTGCTATGCATTTTCTTCTCTTCAGCTCAGTGTGTTCATGGTGAAACGTAGAGTGGCTCAAGTATTCTGATTTCTGATCTGCCACTCTAGTTGTTGTCTTCTTGGCCTTCCTACTCTCAGTACAGATGTCACTTCATTGTTATACTCCTTTGTATTGAGTGAAGCTTTTTTATTGTAAGACTCTCATTAGTTTTGCTTCACTCTTCTGTGGTGGTGTCACTCTCACTGAGACCTTTTCTCTGTTAAGCTCTATATGACTTACTTTTTCTCAAGTCAACAACTCTATCTTCATTGAAGCTTAGGCTCTTTATAGATTCATCTATCATCTTCCCGTTAGAACAAAGCCGTTGGGAGAAATTAATGCTTTAGATATTCTGAAATCTTTGATTTAGACATACTAGGTTAATGTAACAACTCCTTTTTGACTTACTTGACACATTAGTTTGCTTTGCCACCTAACACTTCTGAAACGTAACTTTCAACAGACTAGTAGGCATACATCAAGGATGTTTGGAGAGTATATCGGGATACTCAATTCACAATGTTCGAATGTCAATCTTCTTTGTTTAGACATTCTCACTCATCAGACAAATGTCCTCTACGATTCTGATGTCGACCTTTATGAACTCTATGATTTTATTGTTGACGTCCATGTACTTTGTGACACCCCCAAATCCAAGTACTCCATTCTCACAGGATTTGGTGCTCACTATCCAAAACAAATACTTCTAACTACCCATAATCAAGGATAATTATGTAAATTAAACGGATTAAATAATAATCCATCACTTTATAGGGTTGCATCAACGTAAAACAAATCTCAGGTAATCTAACCTTAAACTAATACAGAAGTCTGCGAATTACATCACCAAATAAATTAAGTCTCATAACATAAGTTCAGTAAATAAAATTAAACAGGTCTTCATCATTTGGACACCTTTCCCTTGCCTTTTCTAGAAGACGGTTCATCAACTCTCTCAACTTTAGCTGCAGTGTTGAATGTAAGAGTGAGCAAACAATTGCTCACCGATATAAAGAATGATAATAGCAATAACATAAGGGCACACAGTGAATATTGAACAATTAAGAACTTGTTCTTCGAGTCAAGATTAGTAAACAAGTTCGAGGTTTATATCTGAGGGTCTTTAAGACCATGAACTATTTTCCAAGGTTATTAAGTATTTATACTTCAACTTTTAACAGTCATTAGACTATACAGACCTTTACTTTTGTACTTAGGGGGATCAACCCTTCGTACCATGTATTGTGCATAAACATCTAAACGCTAACGCGTATATAATCCCCTATATTAGGGTTGTTCATCTCAGTTTGACTTTAGGATTTTCGCACTAAAGAAAGTTTAGTTTGGAATAGCTTAACAGTGATTCTAGAATTTTAGAACACTCATCAATTATGGAATTAGTCCAATCGATAGAGGTTTATGTGCTATTCAAAGGTTCAACATAATAATATAAGATTGAACAACAATAATTAAGTCAAAGATTGAATATTAACAATATACGATTGAATAGACATTGTATATACTAAATATTACATCCAAAAGAGTTAGGAATTCTCATTTGCAACAATAAACTTGAACAGTTTATGCTTTTAAGAGCAAGAAGCAAAAGTTAGTAATATGAAACTTGCTCAATATAAAAGAATTAGAATACAAGAGCTTGCATAATCAAAAATTAGGGTTAGAGAACTTGTATTCATAATAAAGAGAATGAGGTTAGGAAACTTGCATCGTGTGTAAGCTACACAATTATTACAAACGTTCGCCAAATACCCTACATATACCATTAGGATCACAATACCAATTAGTTATATTAAAATTAACTTCATGGGTTTAATTCTCATTTTAGTCAAGTCTATAATCTCTAGCTTAGGATCTGATTATCCTAGTCACTTACGTACCATGAATCATGAACTCCTAGTTATATAACAGTACCCAACATGATGGTTGCATAACAACACCAATTCTCATGACATCAAATTACGAACTTTCACAACTTACTAATTCATAATCTATAGTTTCAACGTTGTGATTACAATTATGTTATCACGTCTTATAACATGTTTTAGGTTCCTTAACAATCATTAAAGTAGGTTAAGTTAATATTTCCCAACTATACTGTTAATAGCTCATTACTGGGTCTAACTGACCACTGGCGCGACCGCGCCATGTCTACCTTTTATTCTAGTGCACCCCCGTGGCAGCGCGCCCGCGCTCGACTCCAGAATCAGTTTCCAGAATACGAACACAGACTCTGTTCCAAGCCAAAAATTCCAATTTCACGATAACATGGATAAACCCACACACTGAAAACCTTAACAAAGTCACATATCATTTACACTTAACGAATTAACACCTAAAACTCACAAACAACCACATTCTAGAGGATTAAAATTATGTTTTTGCTATTTTCTTTAATTTCAACACATTTAGTAATTTTAATCACCAAACCTTCAATTCTTAACCAAATTAAGCCATGTCAATTGTGTTGTTTTCATTTCTTGACATACTAACACAATTCACAACCAATTTATAGATTATAATCAGAATTGAACATCTATTTTGGCCTCAAATAAGCCACTTTGTACACATAAAACACTGTTAACTAAATTTTCTGCTTCGAACCATTTTTCCATGAATTTGATTACTCAATACTGCTTCTGTATAATAATTATCAGATTATATACTATCCACAATATTCATAACAACTATTCTAAAAAAAATGAAATATAGAGAATCACACTACAAAGCCAAAACTTAAATTCCTCTTCATCAACATATTCACACGAATTTTGATTACTTCAACATCACTTCTAGATGAATATAATAGATTATACATGTATATAATCAACATTTAAACTCTAATCCAACAAGAATTCCAATTCACAAAAAATAGATATTGAAAAAAATTTGGAATTATGATAGATTATACCTTAATCCCTTGTTGTAAATTAGCAAAGATGGTGACAAGGTTTCCAACAATCCTTCTTCTTCCACTTGACAAGTTACAGAGAATTCTCTCTTCTCCCTATTCTTCTCCCTCTCTCTATGTATTTTTCTCCTCTAAGTCATGAAGCACAGTACGCATATAAAACACAATATGCGTAAAACTGATAAATGTGGTTTATCAATTTATCACAGCAAAGGTCTCAACTGTTACATTAACCAAAAGTCACAAGGCTTTGTTTGCCTTGCACACTAAAACCCCCACTCAAATTATTTTTATATTTTCTTGTCATATAGTTTCCTTCTCACACTTTTATTTAGTTAATTTAATTAATTTTATAATTTAAATTAACATGTACCTTATAATTGGAATTTCCATAATGATTTACAATTTTATTTAACAAACTAATAAATATCTAATTTAATTATTTAATCAAATTAGAACTACACTATAATTATTTAACAATTTATTTAATTTAATTATCTCCTTAAATATTAAACAATTCATTTAATTTAATTATTTAATTAAGTTAAATCTTTAAATAATAAAATTACCATTCACTAATTTAGTTAACATACACACTTAACTAAATTATTACCACAATTTTATCAATTATTTATTTATTTTAATAAATAAATCAACTAAAATATTTATTTAATTCAATAAATATTTAAAATTAATTACAAAATTCTCGTTTATTACATCCTTCCCTCCTTAAAAGGATTTTGTCCCCAAAATCACGACTCAATAAATTCATTCGTTACATTCTTCCCTCCTTAACAGGATTCTGTCCCCGGAATCGCTATACAAGATTAAACAAATAATTGAGGATAATTTTTTATCATAACAACTTCAAGTTCCCACGTAGCTTCTTCAGCGTTGCGGTTTCTCCAAATTACCTTAACAAAATGTATTATTTTGTTTCTAAGAATCTGCTCTTTCCTATCAACTATTTGAACATGAACTTCCTCATAAGACAGATCTTTTTCAAACTGTAAGGGTTCATATTCTATAACATGTTTATAATCGGGCTTATATGGTCGTAATACCAAAACATGGAAAATATTATGAATATGTTCTAGTTCCAGAGGTAGAGCTACCTCATACGCCACTTCACCAACTCGTTGTAGCACCTCAAAAGGTCCTATAAACCTTCGGTTTAGTTTTCCTTTTTTACCAAATCGAATTTTCCCTTTCTAGGGACACACTTTCAAGAAGACAAAACTGCCGACATCAAATTCCCAATTTTGTCGGTGTTGATCAGCATATTTCTTCTGCCTATCCTGTGTAGCTATCAATCCTGCCCGAATCACCTTGATGACCTCGACAGTTTGTTGCACCAATTATGGACCTAACAGCTATCATTCACCTACTTCGTCCCAGCATAATGGAGTTCTGCATTTCCTGTCGTATAAGGCTTCGTAAGGCGACATACCAATACTCGCGTGATAACTGTTATTATAGGCAAATTCAACCAATGGTAGATGGTCATCCCAATTTCCTTTAAAATCCATAATACATGCCCTGAGCAAATCCTCCAATGTCTGGATTGTCCTCTCACTTTGTCCATCGGTTTAAGGATGAAATGTTGTGCTCATTCTCAATTGTGTCCCCAAACATTCCAGTAGTCATTTCCAAAAATTTGATGTGAAACGTGGATCTCTATCTAATACAATGGATATTGGAACACCGTGTCTTGACACAATCTCCTTCACGTACAGTTTTGCCAACCGATCTAGGTTAAATCTAATCTTGATTGGTAAAAAGTGTGCCAATTTCTTCAATCGATCAATAATCACCCAGATCGCATCGTAACCTTGCTGAGTCATTGGAAGTCCTACCACAAAAGCCATTGTGATATGCTCCCACTTCCACTCCGGTATCTCTAACGGTTACAACAATCCGCTTGGCCTTTGATGTTCAGCTTTAACTTTCTGGCACGTTAAACATTTTGTCACACATTCAGCTACATCCTTTTTCATATTTGACCACCAGAAATGATGTCTTAGATCCTGGTACATTTTCGTACTTCCAGGGTGAACCGAATATCGTGAGTAATGAGCTTCACTCAAAATTTTCTCTTTAATTTTTGGTACTGGCGGTACCCAAATTCTCCCTTCAAACCGAAGTAACCCTTCTGAATCAATTTTAAATTTGTTCTCTTCACCTTTAGACACTTTCCTTCGTATCCTTTCACAGTTTTCATCTTGAAGTTGTGCATTTTTTAACTTATCCACCAAGATTGAACTACTCCCTATTTAGAACAATTTTTCATCTGATTTTGACGGATATTTAATTTCTAACTCCATCTTTGTCATTTCTATTACTAGCTTCTCTTGAGCAGTTAACATCATTAATTTCTCTCGACCCTTTCTACTTAAGGCATCGACAACAACATTTGCCTTTCCGGGATGATAGAGAATCTCGCAGTCGTAATCTTTAATCAACTTTAGCCATCTCCTCTGTCGCATTTTCAAATCCTTTTGTATAAATATATACTTCAGACTTTTATGTTCTGCATATATCTCACACCTCTCTCCATAAAGATAGTGTCTCCAAATCTTCAAAGAAAACACTACTGCAGCCAATTCTATGTCATGAGTCGGATACCCTTTTTCATAATCCTTTAATTGACGTGATGCATACGCAATAACTTTATCGTTCAGTATAAGCAAACATCCTAGTCCTTTATGAGATGCGTCTCTATACACCACAAAATTCCTTGTATCATCAGGTAATGATAACACAGGTGCTGAACTCAATCTCTTCTTTAATTCTTAAAAACTCCCTCACACTTCTCCGTCCAAACAAACTTAACTGCCTTTCAAGTTAAATTCGTCAACGGAGTTGCGATCTTGGAAAAGTCTTGAATAAAATGCCTATAGTAACCTGTCAATCCCAAGAAACTTCTTACTTCTGACGGTGTCTTCGGCTGATCCCAGTTTATTACAACTTCAACTTTCGATGAATCAAACATAATTTCTTCCTTGTCAATAACGTGCCCAAGAAACTGCACATGTTCTAACCAAAACACACATTTTGAGAATTTAGCATACAACTTTTCTCTCCTCAATGTCTCCAACGTCACCCTCAAGTGTTCAACATGTTCCTCCTTGGTCTTAGAATACACCAATATATCATCAATAAACACAACTACAAATTTATCTAAGAATGGTTTAAACACCCTGTTCATCAAATAATTGAACGCTGCAGGTGCATTGGTTAAACCAAATGACATAACCAGAGACTTGTAATGACCATACCGAGTTCTGAATGCAGTTTTCTGCACATCCTCCTTTCTTACCTTCAACTGATGATATCCACTTCTTAAGTCTATTTTTGAAAAGTACCTCACTCCCTTCAGTTGATCGAACAAGTCATCGATTCTTGGTAATGGATACTTATTTTTAATCATGACTGTTGCCTCCTTTTTAGTCTTAACAAAAGGACTCTAACTCATGCAAGCATACATGTGTCAACAAGTAGTACAGAGTAAGAACAGTATCGATCCACGGAGAAAGGTTTTAAAATTAAATTATCATACACCAATTATGTCACTATATTTATATGCTTAAACGAATAATTCACAATTATGCTTAATCTATATTCAATTAATGAATAAAACACAAGACTAATTTATTGAAATCAAATTTGGAATTAATGGGATTCGAACTTCATTTCATATTTCATCTAAATATTACCATCATGCAAGATTATACAAGTATCATAAAAAATTAGCTAAGAGCACAAAATTAGACATAACCATTTTTCAATGTATTATGACTTGCTTACATAACCTCCACGTGTAATAGAACTCATGTAATCATCAATAAAACCAAATTCACTATATTCCTATGTGAAATTGCAGCAATATTGAATTGAAGCACAAGCTCTTATATTACTACACACGGTGAAACAATATATTTCTATCTGGTTCACGAAATATGAAGCTAAACATTTCAGCCTCATAAATGCATGCTATCATGATCATAACCATGCTCACATGTCATTTTTCAATTCCATATAAGCATATAAAATGAATGGTGAACAAACATTCATGCAATCCAATCAATCATAACAGAAATTCCAATGAAAAATGAACAATCAAGCAATCAGGCAATTAATTATAGATTACATATCAAATTCTGTTAGAATCCCATAATGGAATTTAGTTCATTTCCGAACCGAAAGCCATTATGGGATTATAATAACACATACAAAATAAATAATGCAATTCAAAGAGAAGATAGAATTAATCAAACCCAATTGCAAATTATGTTCTAAAGTGTTGTTTTAATCTCCAATAATTTCCAGCAAAATGAAATGAATTATTATTCAATGACTGAATTCAAGAGAAGATGTAGAAAATCTTGAGTTTATGCTCAAATCCTCTCTAGAAAATTAGTTCAAA
Source organism: Panax notoginseng (assembly GCA_016801055.1). Taxonomy (NCBI): domain Eukaryota; kingdom Viridiplantae; phylum Streptophyta; class Magnoliopsida; order Apiales; family Araliaceae; genus Panax; species Panax notoginseng. The sequence goes on from CM029022.1 coordinate 118,966,776, forward strand.
GCTCTAACCCTAATTACTCTCCTAAAAAACTCATAAAAATCAATATAACCACGTCTGGTACCAACCAGAATAGTTTCAGATAATACCACATTTAAATTTTAAATTCAAAAACATAAGTAAAAAAATAACTTCAAATAACGCGCGCGGCTGCGCGTGATCACATTACAACATGGGCGCGGGCGCGCGAATTCTAGCCTGTTCAGCCGCGCGGGTGTGCGATGTATACTTTTGGCCTCTATTTGCTTGTAGTGCGGGCGGGCGAGGAATGCTTTGTCAAGCAGCGCAGCTGTGCTGCTTCTGTCTGCTGCATACTGCTATCTGCTACTATTGGTTGTTGTTGTTCTGCTATTTGTTGCTTGTTCCTCTATCACTGCTCAGTTCCTTATCTACTCTCATTTCACGTGCCATGCCTTCGATAGTCTGTTACAACCTACCAATGCCGAGCTATGCCATTTCTTGCATTTTCATACCATAGGAGTTATAATTACAAATAATGTAAAATAAACACATAATGCAATTAAAAATATACTAAAAACTACTTGAGATGAGCATAATTCTCGTGAATTAACATGCAATAAGTAGGTATAAAACCTACTTATCAAATACCCCCAAACTTGAACTATTGCTTGCCCTCAAGCAATGCATACGACATTAAACACTGAAAATGCAACTACATGACATGCAACTAGATTACGATGCAAATGAGTCCCACATTTTTCCAGTTAAAATAGAATTTCAGTCCAATATGCCTCAACGAATTATCCAGATTCAAGAATAAAAATTCAAACTAAGCTATAGACATAATATCATACACTCAAATAACTCATACATGCTATAAAGATGTTGTGTGTGTGTGTGTGTTGTGTTCACTAAAACTTGATTAAAGCAAAGAATACACATGCTAAACTGCTCAATACAGAAAAATTGCAGTCTAAATCAAGAGACATGTATACTAATGCAACAAAGACTACTCTAACATATCAATACAAACTATGGTTCAACAATGGGTTTAAACTGCTTTATATTTACTCATGAGGGCGATTTTCGCTCTTTCTCGCAGTGTTTATTACTATTTTTTTTATCACATGGTTGTGCAATGCCTCATTCCATTAGGCTAACAATGTTACCCCTTAGTGAGCTTTCAACCAACGACTCCCAGACCATAAAAGACCTTAGGGCGCTAGGTGTAAAGACAATCCCCTCGGGCGTACTTGCTCAAGTAACAAAGGCCTCGAAACAAGACTAACCATGGTAGTTTTATTATTTTTTATTTATTTATTTATTTAATTTTTTTTAATATAATAATAATAAGCATGCCTATGTGTTCCCAAAGCTTGATTATTAATGTTTTCATAATCTAAGTCCATTTTCCACACAATTATATCTTTAAAACCACATTTTCTACCAAGCAATAAAACACATAACTCTTATGCCTACAAGCATTTATGAACACGTCAGTGCAAACCAAAAGCATCTAAACAACACTATGGATTATATCATGTAAAACGTTATATCTAAGCTTATGTTATCCATTAAACTCAACAACCCTTCAAAATTCAAATTCATCATTGGCTAGACATAGATTCCACATAGCTAGAAATGCGAGACATGCTAACATATAATGCAACTAAACATATATTAACACAAAAACATGCAAAATAAACATGCAAAATTAAAATTTAAACTAACATGCAAACACTACATGCAACTACCTACTACCAAGTACCCCCAAACTTCAAATATTCAGTGTCCCAATGAATGAAGGTATAGGGTTAGAAGAACTCCCCTACTGATCAACTGCACCACCCTCTTCGGGTGGTGAATCCGGTGGTGGAAATGGTATGGCTGTACTAAATTATGGACACTCGAGTGTAGTACCCTGCTGTGCAAATGCCTCTACTAGCAACCTTGTCAAACCCATAGCAAACGCTGCAAAGTTATCATACATAGCATCGACCTTCCGCTCCAACCGTCGGAGCTGTCGATCCCCAATAATAGCAGTGGCTTGAGTCGATATTTCTGCTTCAGTTTCCTGTGTGGGCTGTGGTGGAGGCATCGAGGATGCAGGTTAAAGGATGAAACCTTTTCCCCTCAGGTGTGGCACCTCCTGCCCAATCCTCGAATTTGGCAATCGTCGCATGAGTGATATTTTGGCTAGGACTTTGCATCTGTTAATCACCCCAATGGACTCCTTGCTATGCACACAGACTAGCAATAACAGACGCATGTGGGATACTTCTCGTAGTGCTCCCCCTCATAATCCGATGGTATATCATGCTATAGATAAGTTTGAGATAATCTAAAGTTGGAAACTGAGTGTGGACTTCTAACTATCCGAATGCTTGCGTCAAAAATTCTAAAAATTTAGTAGTGTTTGTTTTCTATGACTGAGATATGGTGCGACCGCGCTGTGTTTGGCTTGTAGTTGGGCGCGGCCGCGCTACATTGTACCTTGGCAGCTTCAGTATTTTTGAATTCTGTTTGATCATGAATGCTTATAGCAATTGGATTGAACCTGAGAGGAGAAACAATCAAACTATTATTAAGACTTACAACTATCAAACATCTACGAAATATGGAAAGTATGAAGAATTAAATATAGCAGAAGAAGTAAATGGAAATGTAAATAAGAATTAAACAAGGAGGGAGAAAGATTGGATGGGGTGCCTCCCATCGAGCGCTCAGTTTATAGTCCGTTAGCTGGACTCTTTTCTTTACACCGCTATCTGATTCCTCTACGATAAGCTAAGAACCCTCCATCCATTAGAACTGCTCTGTGCTTTGGTAGGTTCCCCATCATGAGAGTCTTCAGATTGAATCCACCTAGCATATTTTCTGTACACGATTTCTCCATTTTTATTGCATAGCCAAGTACTTCTTCCGTTGTATCTGTGAATAGATTTTTGGATTGAGGCATAAAAAATACAACTGGCTTTTCTTCTTCTATTATCTCTTCCTCAGCCCACCATGGTTTATAAGAGGCCTTATAATCGTAGAAATTCTTACTTTGGATGTGACTACCAAGGGAAATGGGTGTGCAAAGTTCACTGAATTTTCTAACTTTATCTGAGAAGGCACTTGGGGTATTATACAAGTCAACTCATGTTCTTCGTTTTCCATACCCCCAGTTGTCTCCTCAATGTCCACTCCTTTCAGTTCATTCAGTGGCATGTACACTTTTGGCTCTTCATCAGTTTCATCGTCCATGTCATAGCACCAATTGTTTGGAGGGCGATTGTTCAAGTTTTTGAACATTTGATCCATCTGATTCTGAAGATTTTGAATTGACCTCTCTTGCTCAATCATCTTCTCCTTAGTTGATGCTATAAATTTGAACCACAAATCCTCCAATCTTGAATTATCTTGTTTAGTTTCGAAATCCATGTATTGAGGACCATTCATTGAGGAGTTAATGAGTTGTTCCATCTATCTGTTAAGATTTTGACTTGATAACTCCTGACTCATCATCCTCTCTTCATGGTCTGCTATGCTTTTTGACATGAATTCCTTCAACCTTGAATTTTCTTCTTGTTGCATTGTAGGTGGATATAAGAAATCCAATGGATGTGTTGGACTTAGGACACAGTATTGGTCTCGATAGTTATAACTTCATTCAAAATTCAGGTGATACCCCCAACTTTGATGTTAATTGGGATAAACATAGTTGTTTAGGTAATCACCCCCAAACTGTACTTGTCCAACCCTGATGTTGCACTGATAACTCGGATGCTCGCCAACACAATATTCACATGTAACTGCTATCTCTCAAGTATGTGCTCAGTTTGTAATATTCATGAACGCAATCAAATTGCAAAAATAAGCGGAAACGTGTAAAATCAGAGTTTTAAAATTTTACAAACCACAAATCCGGATCACCCTTTATGCACAATTATTAATTAAACGAAAAGATAAAGAACGAGAATCATACCCTTGAAGATCCGAGCTTCCTCAGGTACAAGTTCACCTCCAATCCTTTTCGTGTTCAACTTGAATCCACCGGGTTTGGTTCCTTCCTTTGATCAACGTTAGCCACCCAAGTGTTTGGCCTCTAGAGGTGATCCACCAAGGAAGAAGAAGAATTCAAGAAGATGGGTATTTGGCAAAACCCTAGTTTTCAATCTCTATAGAAAAGGCGTACTCTCCCAACTATTGGAATTACGTATGTAAAAGTCAACAAAAACCCTCTCACCCATAATAAGACTCCTCTTATTTATAGATGTGGGCAACCCTCCTTAACAATTAAGGAATTGGGTTTTATTTTAATTAATTAAATTCTTTTAATTAATTAAGCTCTCTAATCTTATTAGGGATAATTAATTAAACTCTTTTAATTAATTTGCCTCCTAATCCTATTAGGATATTTGAGAGTACTTTTATTAATTAATTCCCAAACTCCTTTAAGAACTAAATAATAATAATAGTAATAATAATAATAAGACTCCTCTTATTACTTTATATTTAATATTTCTAAAATATTAAATAATAAATATTAAGCTATTTAATTTATTCTATTACCATAGATTAAATTAAATATACTTAACTTATTATTACGATTATGTCATTAACTTCTTAAATAATTATTCTTCCTTTTATGGTGTGACCCTTTAGGTTCTCCATATTAAACCGGTTGTGAATAAATCAATTAGAACAATTCTAATCTTATTTAAATAAATAAATTAAAATATTAATTTATTTAAATAAATAATATTTATTCTATAATAGGGATAAGCCTCCCTAGCGATCAACAACTTTCCAGATGATATAGATTTCAACATTAATCATAAAAGAACCTTTGAGTAAATAGTTACCGTACATTTCAATCCTTCCACCATACAATGTCCCAATTAAATATAAGATATAGAATTACTGTCAAGTCTTATTTTATTTAATTATATGTATTTCGACTCTTAAATGCACAACTCCAAATAATGCAAATTAGAAACTTCTTTCTAATTTCATTATGCCTTGGCCAAGGACTGCTTGGTTGTCATTTATCGAATCACATAGGACATTTCTCTTCATTTACTAGAAGTGGTAGATTCTTTATTGATCATACATTATCTCTATGTAGAACTTATTATACCCAAGCATACCCTTTGATATACCCTAAGGGTCTTGAGGAATAAGTCAAAATATAACTCATCATACACAAGATACTATGATGATCTCAAGTCCAAGGATCACTTGTACTACTATCACTACAAGAATTCATATTGACAGGCAAGTAAAATTCCATTAGGTGTTCCTTAGCGAGCCACGTTCAGTGAGCTTATTCTCTAATAAGCACCTACATACTTGCTTTAGTGTCTCCACACAAATGATTATGAGATCAATCATCCTCATCCAATGAGCAAGCAACGTATGTACCAATCTATCCGGATTCACTAATCCCCAATTTAGTAATCCAACGATTGGGAACTATTTTAGTTTTAAGCTTTCTAAGAATTTAGATCTCATTAGAATGATCATCATCATTATTCTAAAATCATTGCATAAAACTATGGGTTTATCACATATTATAAAACAGCATCATGTAGATAATTAAAAGCCTTTAATAAATAAATACTTTTTATTAATAAATGAATAAGATTGTTACAAAGTATATGCTTTATCATCATATATGATTGGCTTGTGTGCATATTACTTTCAATCTCCCACTTGCACTAAAGCCAATCATCATGGTATCTCATACTCTTCTTCTCTAAGTGACGATTATCCTGCTGTTGGATAAGCTTTAGTTAATGGATATGTAATGTTGTTCCTGAGAGTCCACTATCTCTATAGTGATTTCCCATCTTTCAATGATTCTTTAATCAAATGAAAGTGCTGCAACACATGTTTCAATCCAAGATGAGACTTAGGAACTATTCCTAGTTCTGTAATGAACTTTTCATCCAAACAATCAACTTGCAGCTTCATTTACAGCTATGTACTTTGTCTTTATCACTAAACTAACAACTCTTTGTTGTTTGGAACCTTTCCAATTCACTGCACCACTGCTCAAGGTAACGCTTTACCTTAAAGTGGATTTTCTATTATCTTGGTCTGTCTGAAAAACTTGAGTCTATTAACCCTCTAGTTTTAATTCAGACCCACCATGTATTATCACATCTTTAGTGCCGGTTAAGTACTTTAAGATGTTTTCCACTGTCTCACAGTGAACTTCTCCAGAATATGACTGATCAACATCAGGTCTCGTACATTTCATTGCATACATGATAGTTACTCATGCGATCTTTCTTTTGGAGTCTATGGGGACTATTAAGAGAGATACACTCCATGTCTCAACAACATGAGACATCTGATAGAGTTTGCCATGCTAAATAACTTTAGCATCAAATGAATATACGTTCTATGGGTTAAGTCGAGCATCCTTTTAAATCTATATATATATAGATTTGTATCCCCAATTAAGATACCCTTCCCAAATCATTCATGGAGGAATGTTTAGACAACTTTATCTTTACTGATTGTAGCATTGGTATATCATTCCTTATCCGTAGTATATCAACATATAATACTAGGAATGTCACATCGCTCCCACTGACCCTTTTGTACACACTAGAACTCTTACCTCATCGTATGTAACTCTGGATCAACATCTTCTATGATGCGTACCTCATCATCATCATCCATGATGAATCCATACCTCCTAGGTATCTTCGGTACTATTCCAGATTTACGATTCGGTTATGGTACAATAGGTCTATCTACAGGTTCCTCTTATTTGACTTATTGTGTTTTGTGGTTCTTGAACTCTTCAAGATCTATTATCCTTCCACTAGCCCCTTCAACGATAAACACCTTTATCTTAGAAGGTAGTGTGTTTCGCAACAAACACCTTTTGCTAAGTAGGATTATAGAACATATACCCTAAACTTACTTTAGGACGTCCTATAAATCTACACTTGTCAAATCTTGTCCCAAGCTTATCCTTTGAAACCTTTTCACATAAGTTGGACAACCCCTTATCTTAACATACTTAAGATTAGGAATCCTCCCTATCCATAACTTTTATGGAGTCTTGGGGCCGGATTTTGAGGTTACATTTTTGTAGATATGCAGCCATTTCTAGGACATGACCCTAGAGGGATACTGAAATGTCGGTAAAATCATTATGAACCGCACTATGTCCAACAAGGTATGATTTTTCATTCAAATACATCAATCAATTATTGCGTATCAGGAGGCGTCCATTATGAGAAAACCATTTGAGATGATCTAGAAACTTATTGCACAAGTATTTATTCCTTGATCTAATCAAAGAATCTTAATACTTTGTCAATTTGTTTCACTTCTGAATTCTTTGAACCTTTCAAATAATTTATACTTGTATTTCAGCAAATACACACATTCAACTCTTTGAATGATCATCTCCTTTTCTTATACTAATTTGTTCAATATGCAAAATTATTTTCATGTAAGTCAAGTATACAAAATTTATTAAGTAATATTCCAGTTCTATACAAAATATTATTATTATAAATAGAACAACAATTGTTCTTAATTATAATACCAAAGATTTCATTATCCAACAATAAAATGGAAATAATATTTTTAACAAGAACTGGAATACAATAACAACCTATTGACTTAATAGATTTGCCCGTAGGCATTGCTAAACTATAAGTTTCTATGGCTAATGTGGCAACCTTTGCTACATTTTCCGTACATAGGATTACTTATATTTGTTTAGCTTTCCACTTTTACTTGGTCCCTTCATAAATCTATATTTATGATAACCAAAGTCGGTATCCAATACCCAAGTAGAACCTTAACTTAAAGCAAAATTTATTTCAATCATGAACAAATTTATATTTATAACCGAAACTTCAATAAGCTTCTTTGGTTAGCCTCTGCAAGATTCTTCTCGCAGTTTCTTTCCAGTGTCCAGGCTTATTGCAGTGGAAGCAAACTCCTTTGCTATCCGTATCAGTTTTGTTCTTATTATCCTTTGTTTTTTGCCTTTCTATTTACCTTCTTTGAATCGTTCTTCTTTTCAGAAGATCCTTTGGCTCCTACCAGTAAGACAAGGTCTTTCTTGGTTGGAAAGTGACTCTTAACATTTTTAACATGTTAAGCAAATCAGCGAGGCTGATATATAGCTTGTTCATATGAAAAATTCACAACAATTGTGAAAGGAGTCCGGGAGTGAGTGTAAGATCAAATCTTGGCTCAACTCTCCATCCATGACAAAACCCATTGTCCTAATTGTTCAATCATATTGATCATGTTTAGGACATGTGTCTGTACTGTAGTGTCATTGGTCATTCTAGATCGGAAGAGCTCCTTAAATATCTGATATTTATCAGTCCTACTTTCTTCACCATCAACTACTTGATGTGCAGGAATATAGTAGGAGCATCCATAGTTTCATGCTGACGCTGAAGCTCGTTACTCATGAATGCGAGCATGATGCATTGAGCCAACTATGCATCATCTTGCCACTTTCTAAAAGTAGCAATATCTTCCTCAGAGGCATTGTCTGCAACCATTGTAGGGATAGGCGTATTAAGGACATAAGATAGCTTTTCAGCCATGAGAACTATTCTCAAATTCCTTAACCAATCCGTTTAATACGGTCCAGTTAAATAACATCTAATATATTTTGCAGTGATAGTAATTTAGACATTGTAAAATTCTGTAAATGAATTTGTAATTAACAACATTTTAACATACATTCTTTTATTAATTACCAAAATAAATTAGGTCTTGTTTTAAATTGGTATCTCCCACTATTTTCTTCAAACTATATTACCCTCAATATATATTTCGACAAAATATAATTAAAGATTTGCTAGTGAGAATAAAGATCCCATTTCAAATATATATAGCCTTGTGGTGACACAACAAATTATATATAAATAAATAGGTAGACAACTCTTGTCAATTACATCAACTATGTAACTCCTTGTATTTTGCCTCTTAGAATATTTTGATCAAGTGGTGGCACATCCGAATCAAAATTATCCAAGTTAAGTCCAACCTAGCACTCCATATATTCAAAAAAGAAAAATATTATCCTTGTGGTGACACAACAAAATAATATTATTCAATTTTCTTTATAAGCATCAAATGTGATAAATTAACATCTTAAATACTTAATACTTGCCTTGTGGTGACACAACAAACTTATATTAAATATTTAATACTCTATTAATTTTTATCATGCTAGAAGGCGACATTGAATATTTCAAATATCTTTGAATGCTTAGGACTTAATATAAAAAAAAATTGAGGGGTTTGTTATTAAGTTGTCTCATCTTGTTTAGCGTACATGCACACACACACACACACACACACACACACACACACACACACACACACACACACACACACACACACACACACATATATATATATATATATATATATATATATATATATATATATATACGCGTCATACTAATTAACATGCGAAGCATGTTTGCATAATATATAATATATATAGTATAAACATGCATATATAGAATACTATATTCTACCCGGATTGATTATGGACTTTTATTCTAGTTTGGTTCACTAGAGCCACCAAGTGAACCAAAAGGTCAAACCCTAGGGGTGCAAGAATTAATATTTAAATATAACTATTACATTTAAACCCGGGCTCCATTACAAACGGGTCTTCACGCGCTCCTTGCTCCTTGATCTCCAATTCTTCAAAATTTAATTCTAACTATTCCTATTACAGAGCTTATTTAAAATAAATAGAAACCTTGATTAGCAGTCAAGGGGAAGTACATAGGAGGGAGATAGAATTTACATTAAGAAAAAATTAGAGAAGACGAGGTACGCAGACCCCATTTAATAAAACACATACATTCATGCATCCAACTAAAATAAAATCCAATCACATTGGTCAATAGTCCATAATCAATCTCATTTATTATCATACATATCACCATATGTATCAATAAATTATATTCATCTCACGGATAATAAACATTCAATATATATATTGATATCATTTAATGGGCAAATTTAGTTAGTATAAAATTTAATTTTGAATCAAAATAAACTCCTTTATTTTAATCCAAATATAAATCAAAATAAAACTATTTTATTTTAATTTATCCAATTTTGAATAAAATAAACTATTTTATTTTAATCAAAATCTTTAATTAAAATAAACTCATTTATTTTAATTAATTATGGAATCCAATTCCAAGTCAAAATAAACTCCTTTATTTTGGGTAATATGAAATCTTAATTCATATCTTAAAAAAACTTTTTTTTTAGTGAAACACAGATTTCTTTCCTATTCACAAATAAACTCCTTTATTTTGAATAATATGAAATCTTATTTCATATCTAAATAAACTCATTTATTTAAGGAAACATGAATTCACTTTCCTATTCATAAATAAACTCCTTTATTTTGAATAATATGAAATCTTATTTCATATCTAAATAAACTCCTTTATTTAAGGAAACATAGAATCTAATTTTAACTCCAATTAGTTATCATGGAATCCAATTCCAACTCTAATTAGTTAACATGAAATTTAATTTTAAAATTAAAATAAAACCTTTTTTATTTTAAGATTAAAATAAACCTTTTATTTTAAATTAAAATAAACTTTTATTTTAATAATAAAATTATTAATATATATATATATATATATATATATATATATATATATTTCGTTCCTTAAAAAAAAGAAGAGGATTCACGTGGCCCATGTAAATTTTTAATCCCTGGTAACTTGAACTTGACATGCTTAAGCACGTGAGTCACCAGAAAAAAAATTTCATACTACAACAAATTATCACAACACGTGAATCACGGAAGTATTCATCGGAGCAATCACGTCAATCTGAGAATACCTTCCTTTCGGAAAAATAAAAAAAATGATGAATATTCGGTAATTACAGTAACTGAAACATGATGAACTTTTCAAAAATTAGCAGTCACGGATTTCGCGAAATTGATTATCACGGTTTTTTTTTTAAAAAGATTTTATACAATAAAATTATGCCCAATTAAATTGTTCTAAACACATATCAATATACATATCAAATCTGACAATTAATAATTCGCATAAAGGTTTGGCTCTGATACCACTGCTCGGTTTGTAATATTCATGAACGCAATCAAATTGCAAAAATAAGCGGAAACGTGTAAAATCAGAGTTTTAAAATTTTACAAACCACAAATCCGGATCACCCTTTATGCATAATTATTAATTAAACGAAAAGATAAAGAACGAGAATCATACCCTTGAAGATCCGAGCTTCCTCAGGTACAAGTTCACCTCCAATCCTTTTCGTGTTCAACTTGAATCCACCGAATTTGGTTCCTTCCTTTGATCAACGTTAGCCACCCAAGTGTTTGGTCTCTAGAGGTGATCCACCAGGGAAGAAGTAGAATTCAAGAAGACGGGTATTTGGCAAAACCCTAGTTTTCAATCTCTACAAAAAAGGCGTACTCTCCCAACTATTGGAATTACGTATATAAAAGTCAACAAAAACCCTCTCACCCATAATAAGACTCCTCTTATTTATAGATGTGGGCAACCCTCCTTAACAATTAAGGAATTGGGTTTTATTTTAATTAATTAAATTCTTTTAATTAATTAAGCTCCCTAATCTTATTAGGGATAATTAATTAAATTCTTTTAATTAATTAAGCTCCCTAATCTTATTAGGGATAATTAATTAAACTCTTTTAATTAATTTGCCTCCTAATCCTATTAGGATATTTGAGAGTACTTTTATTAATTAATTCACAAACTCCTTTAAGAATTAAATAATAATAATAGTAATAATAATAATAAGACTCCTCTTATTACTTTATATTTAATATTTCTAAAATATTAAATAATTAATATTAAGCTATTTAATTTATTCTATTACCATAGATTAAATTAAATATACTTAACTTATTATTACGATTATGCCATTAACTTCTTAAATAATTATTCTTTTTTTTTATGGTGTGACCCTTTAGGTTCTCCATATTAAACCGGTTGTGAATAAATCAATTAGAACAATTCTAATCTTATTTAAATAAATAAATTAAAATATTGATTTATTTAAATAAATAATATTTATTCTACAATAGGGATAAGCCTCCCTAGCGATCAACGACTTTCCAGATAATATAGATTTCAACATTAATCATAAAAGAACCTTTGAGTAAATAGTTACCGTACATTTTAATCCTTCCACCATACAATGTCCCAATTAAATATAAGACATGGAATTACTGTCAAGTCTTATTTTATTTAATTATATGTATTTCAACTATTAAATGCACAACTCCAAATAATGCAAATTAGAAACTCCTTTCTAATTTCATTCTGCCTTGGCCAATGACTACTTAGTTGTCATTTATCGAATCACATAGGACATTTCTCTTCATTTACTAGAAGCGGTAGATTCTTTATTGATCATACATTATCTCCATGTATAACTTATTATACCCAAAAATACCCTTTGATATACCCTAAGGGTCTTGAGGAATAAGTCAAAGTATAACTCACCATACACAAGATACTATGATGATCTCAAGTCCAAGGATCACTTGTACTACTATCACTACAGGAATTCCTATTGACAGGCAAGTAAAACTCCATTAGGTATTCCTTAGCGAGCCACGTTCAGTGAACTTATTCTCTAATAAGCACCTACATACTTGCTTTAGTGTCTCCACACAAATGATTATGAGATCAATCATCCTCATCCAATGAGCAAGCAATGTATGTACCAATCTATCCGGATTCAATAATCCCCAATTTAGTAATCCAACGATTGGGAACTATTTTAGTTTTAAGCTTTCTAAGAATTTAGATCTCATTAGAATGATCATCATCATTATTCTAAAATCATTGCTTAAAACTATGGGTTTATCACATATTATAAAACAGGATCATGTAGATAATTAAAAGCCTTTAATAAATAAATACTTTTTATTAATAAATGAATAAGATTGTTACAAAGTATATGTTTTATCATCATATATGATTGGCTTGTGTGCATATTACTTTCAGTATGTTGGGCTGGAAGAACATCCAACATCTCCGGAAGTGTTACAATTTGTGCTGACAATGTAGAAAATACATTGAGTCCTTCAATTCTTGCGTCCCTTGGTTGAGTCATATTTGCATAAGACCATTGATAAGCAAAGTCGCCCATGGTACCTGAAAAGAGAGAAATATAGGAAGATAATTAAAACAAAATAAAAATGTTTAAATTAAGATTAATTTGATTGAAATTAATGTTGGTAAAAATTATTAAAATAATTCCCCGGCAACGGCGCGAAAAACATGTTGGTCGTTTTATCGATCAATATATGCGTGCAAGTATACACGGTCAACAAGTAATAAAGAGTAAGTAAAGTATCGTTCCCACGGAGAATTAACTAATAAATTTTACCAAGCACTAGTCCATAACCATTTTAGTCTTATTTAAATGAATGATTTAATATTTTATATTTAAATTGTGAAATTAAATAAACCTAACTATTCTTAGAGTGAAACTAGATAATGAAGACCTAAGATCACAATTTCATCTATTGACTCATTCAAATTCACACACTTCATGTTAAGCCAAACTAATTGTACCGGATTGTTAGTCGAGAACACGAAAGTAAAGTATAGTCATTTCTCAATGTACCACACCCAAATCATATATAATCCATAATTGATAGAATACACATAAACATCTACATTACCTAAACCACTATATGTCTGTGTGATTTACAAATAATTAGGGTTTAAGCCCAAGTTCTCAGTTGACGACGAGCGGTGCTTCGGTATATGTCTATCCTAAGCACAAATCATACATCCCATTGCAATGTAGAACATACAATCACACGCTAATAAGATCAGATCTAAAACCATACTTCTTCTCTCAAGTCCATATGGATTACCACAGTAATTGATGGCCAATCAACTAAGCAAATAGCATGAATCTAAATAGACAATCCCATAGAAATCAATAATGCTAACAATAAAATATATCAGAAATAACTATCCATAGAATCCATTGCAATCTCAGAATAGAGTTTAAATCATATTTGAATCAAATCTATCATCCACATTGAATAAACATCATAAGATACAATTAGGAATCAAAGAGAGAATAAGAGTAGAGAATTAAAGTGCAAATCTATTCTACTGACCCAAGATTGAATCTTTAATGCTTTCCAATTGCTTCAATCTAATCAAATCTAGAAAGTAACTACACTAATCTACTCTATTCTATTATTGAAATTAAAGACAGAAAGCAACAATAGCTAATTGTTCCCCCTCATGTAACGTAACATGTTCTGATTAATGAGATGGCCCACATCGATGTATTTGCCTGTGGCTATTCCCTATAAAATGATAGCCCTCTCAGTTATGATTTCACGCTGATGCGTCGAAGGTACAAGCCTAGCACATATGAACAAATTCCAAGCCTTTGCATAGCGATTCAGGGCTGAGACTGGGAAACTGCGAGGCTGATTCGTTCCTGCCCTACAAGTCCACTGCATTCCTGGAATGCATAAGTCAGTGATGACTTCGTCCAAATCCTTCTCAAAACATGCATACTCGACCCAATTATCATACCCAGTCGGTGGAGTGTCGAGTATTCTGAAAGCTGCCCTAATTGATTGAGGTCGATAATCTACTTTAACTCCTCGAACCATTGATAACCCACTCATAGTATCTTTCGCATTAGCATAAAATTCTCAAACAATACCCATGGGAGCATGCATAGGGGTTGTAGTAAATTAATCAACTAACAAAACTGAGTATAGAAATGAACTAACAAAAATAATCTAAACAAAATTAACAAAAGATAAAGATATAAATAATGGGTTGCCTCCCATCAAGCGCTAAGTTATAGTCAATTAGCTTGACTGTCTCTGACTTTTCATATTGAAGAGAGAACTGAGGTTACTTTTTGTCTGTCAACCTCGCCACCAAAATAATGTTTCAGCCGCTGTCCATTCACTTTAAATGAATTGTTCGAGAACTTTTCGAACACTTCTACTGCACCATGTAGGAAAACTACCTTCACTGTGAATGGCCCTGACCACCTTGATTTGAGCTTCCCAGGAAAAAGTTTAAGTCTGGAATTAAATAGCAAAACTCTTTGTCCCAGCTCAAATACTCTCTCTATAATCTTGCGATCATGCCACTTCATCACCTTTTCCTTCCATAGCTTTGAATTTTCATACGCCTATAGTCTGAATTCATCCAACTCACTGAGTTGGAGTAGGCATTTTTCTCCTGCAGCCTTCAAATCAAAATTTAGCTTCCGAATTGCCCAATATGCCTTATGCTCAAGCTCCATAGGAAGGTGACATGCTTTGCCATAAACCAGCTAAAAAGGTGACATGCCCAACAGAGTTTTATACGCAGTCCTATATGCCCAAACAGCGTCATCAAGTTTTAAGGACCAATCCTTTCTTGTGGGGTTCACAACTTTCTCCAAAATTCTTTTGACCTCACGATTGGAAACTTTGGCTTGGCCATTAGTTTGAGGATGATAAGCGGTAGCAATGCGATGATTTACCCCATACTTAGTCAACAGAGCTGTGAACCGCCTATTATAAAAATGACTGCCCTCATCACTAATGATAGCTCTTGGAGTCCCAAACCTTGTGAAAATACTCCTCTGTAAAAATCTTAGGACCACTTTGGCATCATTCGTTGGAAAAGCTACCACTTCCACCCACTTTGACACATAATCAACTGCTAACAAAATGTACAGATTTCCACATGAAGAAATGAAAGGGCCCATGAAGTATATCCCCCAAACATCAAAAATTTCCACCTCGAGGATAGTATTGAATGGCATTTCATTCCTTTTCGAAATGGTCCCGACTCTTTGACATCTGTCACATCTTTGTACGAAACTATAAGCATCCTTGAAAATTGTCGGCCAGTAAAATTCTGTTTGTAACACTCTAGCCGCTGTTCGCTCTCCACCATAGTGACCACCATATAACAAAGCATGAAAATCCTTCAAAATCCCCTCAGTCTCGCTATA
This sequence comes from Panax notoginseng, assembly GCA_016801055.1. NCBI lineage: Eukaryota > Viridiplantae > Streptophyta > Magnoliopsida > Apiales > Araliaceae > Panax > Panax notoginseng. The sequence continues at coordinate 118,982,760 of CM029022.1, forward strand.
AGGGATACATCTCCTTATCATCTGATCAGTACATTGCTTGAACAAATATGGTTCATCCCAAATAAACCACTTCACATCATGCAAGAATTTCTTCTTTTGATAACCAACCAAGTCAGAATGTAGCATCTTACTCACCAAGTAGTTCGCATAATCTGCAAACCATGGCAGTTCCCCTTTCACCACAAACAACTGCTCATCTAGAAAGGATTCATTAATTATAACTTTATCATCTGCCTCCCTTTCCAGATTCTCCAGTCGAGATAAGTGGTCCGCCACTTGGTTCTCAATTCCCTTTCTGTCCTTGGTCTCTAAATCAAATTCTTGCAATAGTAGTATCCATCTGATCAAACGAGGCTTAGCATCCTTCTTCGCTACTAAGTGTCGAATTATCGCGTGATTCGTGTACACTACCCTTGTACCTATCAGATACGATCTAAACTTGTCAAAAGTATACACAACTGCTAGTAATTCCTTCTCTGTGGTGGTGTATTTCAACTGTGCATCAGTAAGGGTCTTGCTTGCATAATATATCACATGAAAAATCTTTTCCTTTCGCTGACCCAAAACAGCCCCCACAGCATAATCACTGACATCACACATCAACTCGAATGGTAGGTCCCAATCCGGTGTTGTAATTACTGGTGCTAAAGTTAACCTCTTCTTTAAATGCTCGAACGCAGACACGCAATCCTCGTCAAACTTGAACTGTGCATCCTTTTCCAATAAACTGCAAAGTGGTTTAGTTATCTTGGAGAAGTCTTTAATGAACCTACGGTAAAAGCCTGCATGTTCTAGAAAACTTTGAACACCTTTTACTGAAGTTGGTGGTGACAAATTTTTAATAGTTTCTAATTTAGCTCTGTCCACCTCAAGTCCCTTCTTCGATACCTTATGTCCCAGAATTATTCCTTCTTGTACCATAAAATGGCACTTTTCCCAATTCAATACCAAGTTTGTCTCAACGCATCCTCTCAAAACCATCACCAAATTATCAAGACATAGATAAAAGGAATCCCCAAATACTAAAAAATCATCCATAAATACCTCCACATTTTGCTCCACCATATCTGAAAAGATAGCCATCATACACCTCTGAAAAGTGGCTGGGGCATTACAAAGACTAAAAGACATCCTCCTGAAAGCGAAAGTACCATATGGACATGTAAAGGTTGTCTTTTCTTGGTCCTCTAGGGCTATAACAATCTAATTGTAGCCTGAATACCCGTACAGAAGATAATAGAACTCATGCCCCGCTAGTCTGTCCAACATTTGATCGATAAACAGCTGTGGAAAGTGATCTTTCCTTGTAGCTTTGTTAAGCTTGCGGTAATCCATGCAGACTCTCCACCCCGTCACTGTTCTTGTCGAAATTAACTCATTGTTCTCATTAGAAATCACGGTCATACCACCTTTCTTTGGTACACACTGTACCGGGCTCACCCATGAACTATCTGAAATTGGATATATAATACATGCATCTAGCCATTTCAACACTTCCTTCTTTACCACTTCCTTCATGATCGGATTAAGTCTTCTTTGATGTTCCACTGAAGGCTTGCTATCATCTTCTAGGAGGATCTTATGCATAGAGAAAGATGGGCTGATCCCTTTTATATCTGCTATAGTCCATCCAATAGCTGACTTAAACTCTCTAAGGACTCTTAGCAATTTTTCTTCCTAAAAAGATGTTAGTGCAAAAGAAATAATCACATGCAATTTTGAATTTTTATTTAAAAATGCATACCTCAAATGATCAGGAAGTGGTTTCAATTCAAGTTCTGGAGGTGTTTCAAGAGATGGTTTCAATTTTTATTGATGACTATCCAGCTTTAATGGCTCAACAGGAATCTTAAATTTTCTGAATTGTGGAGTTGTATCCATGAAGTGCACAAGATCTTCAATCTCCTCATCATCTAATTCTGAATTTCCAGCAATAGCACTTCTCAATGGTTCATGATCCACCCAACTCTCAACTTTATCATTTAGTACTTTGTCCACCAAATCAACTTTGAAACATTCCTCTTCATCTGTTGGAAATTTCATTGCCCTGAATACGTTGAAAGTAACTTCCTGATCATGAACACGCATTGTGAGTTCCCCTTTCTGAACGTCTATCAAGGTTCTTCCTGTTGCTAGGAATGGTCTTCCAAGTATGATTGGTATACTCCTATCTTCTTCATAATCTAGAATGATGAAATCAGCCAGAAAGATAAATTTATCAACTTTTACCAAAACATCTTCAACAATTCCCCGTGGATAAGTGATCGACTTGTTAGCAAACTGTAACGAAATATTTGTCGGCCTTGGAGCAGGCAATCCCAACTGATTAAATACTGACAAGGGCATCAAATTTAAACTAGCTCCAAGATCACACAAACATTTACTGAAACTCATCTTTCCAATTGTGCATGGTATTGTGAAACTGCCCGGATCTTTTAGCTTTAGAGGTAATTTACGTTGAAGCACTGCACTGCATTCCTCCATCAAGGCTACTGTTTCAAATTCCTCTAATCTCTTCTTCCTTGACAAGATACCCTTCATAAATTTTGCATAACTAGGCATCTGTTCCAATGCCTTAGCGAAAGGTATGTTAATCTACAGCTTTTTGAATACCTCCAAGAACTTACTAAACTGCATGTCTTCCCTCTTCTTATGTAATCTCTATGGATAAGGAACAGGAGGGTGAACTATGGGTATTTTATTCACGGGCTTCTCAAATGAACCTTCTTTAATCTTCTCTTCTTGTTGTTGTCCAGAATTTTCCTTATCAATTTTCTCCTCATATAAAATTTTTGGACCGCGCGGCCGCACGTCTTCCCTTTGTAAAAGTGGCGAGGGCGCGCCATGCTGATTTTCTGCAACCTATTTTCCAGGCCTAAGTGTAATCGCTTGACATTGTTCCTTCCCTTCCCTTCTTGGATTTGCTTCTATAGTACTTGGCAATGAACCTTGTGGTCTGTTATTAAGCATGTTCGCCATCTGACCCATTTGAGTTTCCAGATTTTTAATAGCCACTGCTTGGCTTTTAATCATCACTTCCATATTTGCCATGTACTTCATCATCATTTCCTCCATCTCTGACTTCTTTTCTTGCGGAGGTGCTGGTGGTGTATGATATTGTTGAGAAAATCCAGGTGGGTACGGTGGTCTTGGTGCAAACTATTGATGAGCTGACTGTGACTGAAATTGGTTATGTGGCTGAAACTGACTTTGTTAATTTCCTTGGTTATTTAACCAACTGAAATTTGGATGGTTGCGGTTGTTGGCACTGTATGTGTTCTGAAATTGACCTAGATCCTTCCTATAGTTGCTCACATATTGTACATACTTCGAACTGATAGCACATTGGTCCATTGAATATGACCCTAAACATATCTCACACATAAATGCAACTGTCTTTGCCTTGGTCTCTGTCAACAAATCAATCTTCTTTGCCATGGATGCAATCTGTGCTGACAATTGAGTGATAGCATCCACCTCTAACAAACCTGTACCTTTTGCATGTGGCATCCTAGCTGTAGGATTTTGAAAATCATTAGCTGACATCATCTCAATGAGAGTATATGCCTCTTCATAGCTCTTCGCCCATAGAGCTCCTCCTGTAGCTGCATCTACAATCGGCCTTGACTGCCATTCCAATCCATTATAAAATGTGTTGATAACCATCCAATCCGGCATGCCATGGTGTGGACACTTCCTTAGCATTTTCTTATATCTCTCCCAGGCTTCATATAATGATTCACCCTGTTGCTGCTCAAACTGGGAAATTGTTGTCCTCATCTTTGCAGTCTTAGCCATTGGAAAGAATTTGGCTAAGAATTTATGTGCTAGGTCCTCCCATGTGGTGATAGATCCCGAAGGTAAAGAGTGAAGCCAACTTCTAGCTTTATCCCGCAATGAAAATGGAAACAGTCTAAGTCTGATTGCATCCTCTGTCACCCCATTGTATTTGAAGGTATCACATATTTCAATGAAACTTAACAGGTGTTCATTTGGATCGTCCGTAGCAGCTCTCCCAAACATTACTGAATTCTGCACCATTTGCCTCCTTTTTAGTCTTAACAAAAGGACTCTAACTCATGCAAGCATACATGGGTCAACAAGTAGTGCAGAGTAAGAACAGTATCGATCCACGGAGAAAGGTTTTAAAATTAAATTATCATACACCAATTGTATCACTATATTTATATGCTTAAACGAATAATTAACAATTATACTTAATCTATATTCAATTAATGAATAAAACACAAGACTAATTTATTGAAATCAAATTTGGAATTAATGGGATTCTAACTTCATTTCATATTTCATCTAAATATTACCATCATGCAAGATTATACAAGTATCATAAAAAATTAGCCAAGAGCACAAAATTAGACATAACCATTTTTTAATGTATTATGACTTGCTTACATAACCTCCACGTGCAATAGAAATCATGTAATCATTAATAAAACCAAATTCACTATATTTCTATGTGAAATTACAGCAATATTGAATTGAAGCACAAGATCTTATATTACTACACACGGTGAAACAGTATATTTCTATCTGGTTCACGAAATATGAAGCTAAACATTTCAGCCTCATAAACGCATGCTATCATGATCATAACCATACTCACATATCATTTTTCAATTCCATATAAGCATATAAAATGAATGGTGAACAAACATTCATGCAATCCAATCAATCATAACAGAAATTCCAATGATAAACGAACAATCAAGCAATTAGGTAATTAATTATAGATTACATATCAAAATCCGTTAGAATCCCATAATGGAATTTAGTTCATTTCTGAACCGAAAGCCATTAAGGGATTATAGTAACACATGCAAAATAAATAATGCAATTCAAAGAGAAGATAGAATTGATCAAACCCAATTGCAGATTATGTTCCAAAGTGTTGTTTTAATCTCCAATAATTTCTAGCAAAATGAAATGAATTATTATTCAATGACTGAATTCAAGAGAAGATGTAGAAAATCTTAAGTTTATGCTCAAATCCTCTCTAGAAAATTAGTTCAAATCTCTAACCCTAATTACTCTCCTGAAAAACTCATAAAAAACCAATATAACCACGTCTGGTACCAACCAGAATAGTTTCAGATAATACCATATTCAAATTTCAAATTCAAAAACATAAGTCAAATAATAGCTTCAGATAACACACGCGGCCGCACGTGATCACAGTACAGAATGGGCACGGGCGCGCGATGTGTACTTTTGGCCTCTGTCTGCTTATAGCGCGGGCGCGCGAGGAATGCTTTGTCAAGCAGCGCGGCCGCACTGCTTCTGTCTGCTGCATACTGCTATCTGCTGCTATTGCTTGTTGTTGTTCTGCTATTTGTTGCTTGTTCCTCCATCACTACTCAGTTCCTTATTTACTCTCGTTTCACGTGCCATGCCTTCGATAGTCTTATACCACCTACCCATGCCGAGCTATGCGATTTCTTGTATTTTCATACCATATGAGTTCTAATTATAAATAATGCAAAATAAACACATAATGCAATTAAAAATATACTAAAAACTACTTGAGATGAGCATAATTCTCGTGAATTGATATTCAATAAGTAGGTATAAAACCTACTTATCATTGACCTTATTCAATTCTCGCTAATTAATGCAGAGCTGTATCGACCCATCTTTCTTCTTAACAAACAACACCGGCGTTTCCCATGGTGATACACTCGACTGGATATACTTCTTATCTAATAATTCTTGCAACTGTACCAACAACTCTTTCATCTCTACTGGGGCCATTCTATATGGAGCTTTATATATCGGGGCCATTCTTGGAGCTAAATCAATCACGAACTCGATTTCTTGATCTGGCAGAAGTCCAGGCAAATCATCTGGAAATATGTCCACAAAATCTCTAATGACTGGTATCTCTTCTAGCTTTGCATTGTTCTTCTGAGTATTAACGATGTAGGCTAAGTATCCTACACATCCTTGTCTCGGTAACTTTTTGGCTTGCATCACTGTCAGACAACTTGCATGTCAAGGTGACTTGCTACACACTACCTTTAATGGAGTCATAAGGTTAACACATTTTTTTTGGCAATCAATTACTGCCCCGTAATTAAATAACCAATCCATTCTCAGTATAACATCAAATTCCCCAAGTTTAATTGGTATCAAATCTACCATCATCTCGTGACCTTTTATATCCACCTTACAATTCTTATATATAAACCTAACAGGAATCACTTCCATATTCGTACTTTCTATGCTTAAAGGGAAATCTAATTCTTCCCGAGGAAAATCTAAGTTCTAAGAAAAATCATCAGATATAAATGTACAAGTAGCACTCAAATCAAATAGCACATAAGCATTAATACCATTAATCAGAATGATACCTGACACCACATCCTTTGACTGCACAGCATCTTGCACGGTCATATTGAAAGTTCTGGTAGTAGGTCGGTTTGACTGTACTGGCCCAGTGATAGTTAATGTACCACCAATGTTGTTTCCCTTACCACCACTTGCACTTCCCACTATCTTCTTAGGGCAATCATGAGTCGTGTGATCCTTCAACCCGTAAGTGAAATAGGCTCCTCCCTTCTTCGGACTAAAAAAATTTGTTGCTATGTGACCTTCCTGGCCACAGTTGAAACACACATGCTTACCCTTCAGACACACCCCCTTGTGGTTCTTTCCACAAGTAGCACAAGCTTCAAACTTCTTCTTTTGTTGAATTCCTTGCTGTCCTCCCATATTTGAGTTTTTATTTCATTTCCTTTTCTGGTTGTTACTTCCACTATTGCTTCCTCCAGCCTTGCTTTCATTCTCATTCTTTCTCTTCCTCTGTTCTTGATTATATTTGGTTAAGGCATCGCTTCCACCTTCCGCGATAATTGCCTTTTCCAATACTGCTGCAAATGTATTTAGCTGAAATATTGAAACCTTACTATATAGCCAGGGCTTTAATCCTTGTTCGAACCTTCTCGCCTTACGCTCATCGGTATTGACTTGGTATGGAACAAACCTCACCAGCTCGTTAAACTTTGCAGCATACTACGACACAGTCATGGTTCCTTGTTTCAATTCTAAGAATTGAACTTCCATTTGGTTCAGAGAACTCGTTGGAAAATACATCTCGAAAAACATTTCTTTAAACATGTCTCACGCTATTACTCCCTATCCCCCACGAACCTTATTCGCCTACCACCAATAGCTAGCTTCAGACTTCAACATAAACATCGCAAAAGCTGTTCTCTGATCATCATTCACTCTAGCAACATCGAAAACCTTCTCCATTTCTGTGATCCAGGTTTGGGCTTCAACTGGATTCATCGATCCTTAAAACTCCAGCGGTCCAACCGCTTTGAAGTCCTTGAAAGTCGTGACTTGAGCTTACCGCTGATTCGCAAGTGCTCTCGTTAACAAAGTCACCAATTGCTGAACCGGGTTAGCTGGCCTCGTTATTATTGTTGTTAGTAGATCCTTCAACAGGAGGTTGTTGGCATGGTTGTCTTCTTCTGTTTAAAATATACGCTTATTAGTTCCTTACTTAATTCCTTGAATATTTAAAGTTTAACTTAAACATTCTAAGATTAAAGCTTAACACACAACATTTCAAATAACTTAGACATTTTATTCATTCATAGTTTTCAAAACATAATAAGGATAGAATATCTGCTATCAATGTAACGCCCCGAAATCCGGTCTACCTTCAGACCTGAACTTCGTGCGTCACGATCTCACTTCTTACCAAACATACCTCGTTATATAGCTAAATATAATAACATACATTCTCAAAATCCAGGTTCTCGAAACCTTAAAATCTCTTTCATTACAAATACTGGTATTTACATTATTCTTTACATATTGCACAAGTGACTTTCATCCGCCACCATGGATACATAACTGTTCATTAAACTAGTCTATAGCTTAATTCTAGCATTCTATATTACAGGTCTTCACTTGATCTTCACGCACATTCACATACTGAATGGCACTTCGTATGGATACCGATCAGCTTGATTTTTACGGGATCCTTAAGTTCTTTCTAACGTCATTCGCTGAAAATATTTTTCATTTAAAGCAAGTGTGAGCATTCAATTTCCCAGCAAGTCATAACATTTGAACAAACAACTTCAAGAGTTTTAACATTCTTTAGAACTTCAATAACCGAACAAAGGTTATAAAGCAGCTTGAATAATAGGAATAGTCTCGATTCCTATCATCTTAAAACATCAGTCACTTTCATTTTGAAATACTTTCATTCCTCTACCTTTTTCATATACATCATGTCTGGCTGGAATCATTAGCACAGACTTAACAATAACGGTTCATGTATAAACAGAACATACTTGTATTGAACAGTTCAATCACAGAACAGTTCATCTCAAAGAAATACCGAAGTGTTCACATTGTGGCACAAGGCCTCATACATTCTACTACCTTGTACAAATATCTCACATTCGGACATAGACAAAACTTCTCAAGTTCAATATCTGAGAAGTTTAAGAAACTAGCATTCATTTAGAGTATGAATGAAGTTAGGAAACTTACCTTACGCACAGCTACAGCTTATAGTTTACGCTGAACTGCTCATTCTAAATCCCTATATAACACATAAGGAAATAATATGTATACTAATTAGTCATATACTTGACTTACGCATTGGTTCACTTAACTTCACTTCTTAAGGTTCACGTTCTTATAAACTAAGTTTACGCGACCAACTTCTTTTACTACCGGTTTACAGCTTCATGACATACGGAGATGTCTTACTTAATACGTTCATCATCTTTGATGATTTACATTCTTATCTTCTACTTATAACTCTCCTAGGACCCATCACACATCGTGTCTCTGCTAGTAGTCCATACGGTACTCTGAGTGATTTTCCACAAACAACCAACAAACAAGTTCCCGTCTCATCTACACTGCCCATAACAGTGAGTTAGATCGGTTGTCAGTTTTGTATATACCTTCGCTCTCTGAAGGAATTGTTTAGCCCAGCTCCCATATGTCAACCATCAAAGGTTACGATTGTACCACAACCTAACTTCTCTTAACTTGTCCGAACCATTAAACTATAATGTTCATTAAGTCAACTTCTTATTCCTTCTGGCTTTCTGGCAAATAAATGCCATACCTCGGGATTTATTCTTTATTGTCCAAGTCATACAGTCTTTTGTATACTCGAAACGATCATTCAATGTCAATACTATGAGATCATAGCGTTAAACATTTTATATTACCTTATTCTTAACTTACAACGTCCGGTTTATTCGACACGGAACGTCTTCCAAGTTATAAACATTAACTCGGCTTATTTACGTTATACATACTTATCTTTGATTCAGCTTCTTCACCGCTCACAGGTTTAACCAATGATCTTCATTACCTTACGGTCAAACCATACACGGAGTGTAGGTTCAGCCCATTTATTAATCACGTACACTCAACCTTTACGTTAGTTAAAGTGTTTTAACGCTTACCTTTCATTCTAACATTCTCTATCCGACTCACATCGGACTTTCATTACTCTTATTACCGTTCGCTACGGCTTTCTTGATAATTCATATCTTACTTACTACTTTCGTCAACGTCCAAGTTATACAACCACTGTACACTTAGAACGTTCGTCCGACACGATTACGATTCACAAGGATCGCTTACGTATTCCACGTTTACGTTGCTCGTCTCTTAATCTCTCATTCAACCTTTACTCAAGGTTTCAATTGCATTCAATCATTATCCAAACCATGAACCCCATGATCATTATTCATTCTTAATGTCAAAGCCATACCGTTCATTGTATGCTAAGATCGATCGTTCAACGCAACAACGTTGCATTCACAGCGTCTATACGCTTTACACTTATCTCTCATTATCATGACATAACATCGGAATGTTATTCATTACCTTCATCACTCAACGTCTAAGGAATCACAATCACAGCAATCCCTCACGTTCGTTCATTACGACTACGGTCCCCGGATATCGGTTACGTAATCTAGCGATTACATTCTCTATCTTTTAATCTCGTTTAATCCTTTCGTTCAACCTTTATCAAAGGTTTAATACACTTGATTAAGTTTATTTTAGGTGAACTATATGTTCCTATTTCTTTCTTGCACATCCCCCAGTAACTGAGCAGTTAAAATCTCATTTATGGGCATTACCCTGCATCGGCGCTGCGGCGCCACTCTCTGCACTAAGACTCGCGCTACGGCGCGAGTTAGCAGTAGTTGGTGGCCTGAGCTCGCGCTGCGGCACCGGCCTCTAAGGCACGACTTGCGCTGCGGTGCCAAGCATGAAACCTAGAAAAATTTTCTAAGTCTTTTACCAGCTTGAGACGCTGACTTCGAAATCTCAAATCTCATTAGTTATAACTCAGAATGAGGTCGTTTCAAAGCCATTTTCTTCCTTATCTTATGTACTTCAATTACCTATAGACAGAACTTTGTTCTGAATCCATTAACATGCCATTCAATTGGCTTAATTTTCACTATTCATTCGTGTTTACGTTATTAACGTTCTTCCTTCGTTCGTCCGTAATTCGGTCATCCGAACTCTGAACTCGTTCGTTCTTGAGTCTACGACTCACATTTTCTACGTTCTCTTACATTCTTATGAAACCCTACACGTTTGGGTTCATATACTAATGTTTTAATTCTCGTTCTTCTTTTACAAAAATTTTGCAATAACTTCGTTATAGCTAAATTTTAATCTGTTCTTCATGAACGTTTCTAACGTTCCTAACCAAGCAATAAGCAACTAACTTATACGCGATGGTTTTAAACTTGTCCATCAACAACAATTATCCTACGATGATTTTAAAATCTTCCATTAACGATAATTATCCTACGATGGTTTTAAATTTGTCCATCAACAATGTTCTTCGTGTTCTTCGCGTGTTCTTCGTGTTCTTCGTTCGTTCTTTATTTTAATCGATATTTTGGATTACGATTCTACTTTTTCTTGGAATTTGATGTTATATAACATCATTCCTTACTTATTTGACCTACTCATTCATAAGATTCATTCAGATCGCTCAAAATCCTTACGAATCTTATACTTCCTTAAGAAATTTATAAACTAAATTCCTAATTCTTATTTCTTCATTTTCCCATGATTTCAACCATATGAAATCATTCTTAACTTTATCTACTTCTTATCTTCATTAAGTTATGTTTTTGAACATATTAAACTTAAAGAAAATTAGAAGAAACTAGGGTTCGGATTACCGTTCTTCTTTAATCTCCTTCAGTCGGACAAAGCGTGCATTCGAGCTAGCTTTTTCTCATTCTCTCCCTCTTCTTCTCCCTTCCGAACTCTCTCTTTCTCTCTAAGGTGTAGGATTTTCAAAATCCAAAAATAATGAAATGAGCTTACTATTTATAGTCATTTCATCCCCCACCTCCTTACTATTCCCACCTCCTCCAACACTTAGCCACCAAGTAAACTTGGCTTCCACCCTTACTTGGTGGCCAAATGGCCAGCCCACAAGCCCATGGGTCATCCCATGGGTTGCCCCAATGGTTATTACCCATCCGTTTACCCATCGGTTCGATCCGCGGTTTATCTTCTTGGTTTTGGCCTTAACCCTAATTCTTATTGGGCCTAACTTGGGCTTGATTATCACAAAGCATTGGGCTTGACATAATCCAAGTCCAATTGGATTCTACAAAGTCCATGAACTCAAAGTCCATTAAGACTAGTCGTATTCTACGCATTCCATTCTCGTATTCTCTTTGTATATCATTCGTACGATATTCGTATTATACGTCGTACTAATCTTCGTACTATACTCGTATAATAACTAGTATTATACTCGTATCTCTCACGCATAATAACCCTAATTATTATACGTACTCATTAAAATTCTCGAAAATCACTTTTCCTAACCCTTAGGTTTTACGTCCGCAGACGAAAACTCCGTTTTTGCCATAACTGAAATATTATTGAATATTCCATCACGTCTCAACATTTTACGAAATCAATAACTTCTCGGAATTTCAAAATAAAACTTCGAGCAGAAACTGATGAATAGTGCCTATTTCGTCTTTTTCCCCAGAAATATTTATGTTCCCGGAAAAATTGTTTTTGCCTTGAAAATTCTTACTTGCTTAAACTAGCTCGTAGCCAGAATCCTCCCGATTAATAATCATTCTAGGTTCTAGAACGATTAATAAACACATAGCACAGAAAAGTATTAATAAAAATTCATTTTATTAATAACTAATTCTTTAAACTTAAATTCTGGACAATCCGATTTTTCGTGTTGTCACATTCTTCCTTCCTTGGAAATTCTTAAAACCAAACCCTTACCCGGGTCCTCACATTCTCTCCTTCTTCACAGAATTTCGTCCTCAAAATTTTAGCTTACACTTCTTCTCAATTTCTCTTCAAAGAAGTTATTATCTTTCCATCATTCCTAACCTCCATAACCTATCAAGAATCATGAAGTAGAAGGAATAACGAGGAATATAAAATATACTTTAAAACATTTCATACTTTTGTTGAGGGGTCAAATTGACCAAGAACTCTTACTAGGTTAAACAGGCTTTCACCGTAAACCTTTCTTTTCACGGTAAGTTTACAATCACAAAGAAGGTAAACTACCTCTTTCCATACGTAGGTGATCAGCCTATCGTATAACCCCATTTCAGGGTATGATCACCTCAGACTTAATCATTGGATTCCGCACTAAAACAATTTGGCTTGGCATAACTTTTTCAAAGAAAGCTCGATTTTCTTTTAATCATGACATACCATTCGTCTCAGCCAAATCAAGTAGCTTAGACCATAGCAATAAATTGGACGTCAACTTGAAACATTCGTCTAGTCAACTTACTTGACATCGACTACTTCTTTAAATTCTTTTTGCAATACATCAAAACGTTTCATGACGTCATGATACCGCACTCTTCACAGTACGTTGAGGACTTCGTCAGTTTATGACTTCGTCATTATACATCTTACCATAGTGGTTTGTTGATCCTAAGATCACATCCCACCAGGTTCAATTGCATTAACAACTCCATCTTTTTACCACCCTTGCATTAAATGCACGGATGATACAAAATTTATTTTGATATTTCAAATCAATTTCTGTCTAGCCGAAATGATTAGCATAGACATACAAAGAATAGCTCTTTTAAAATCCATTGGTTCCAAAAAGTTGAACCAATCCTCTCCTTTTTCAAAGTGTACATATCAGCACGATTTCAATAAACTTCGAAATCTAGCATAGCTAGAGGATTTGGAATATCCTATTCTCCATCTTCCTTCATTATATTACTGCGACAATACTTAAACTTCTCTAGCACCTTCAATGCTAAGTCTACTGAAAATACTTCATTTTCAGTCTAAACATCTCTATACTTTAGTACAGTCCATCAACTTACCACACATTATGAGTTCAGGAACTTTCCACAATAGTATGAGTTTAAGAGCATCCAGACAGACCTTAGGCGTCCATTCGCTGAGACGTTCAAAAACATACCATATTATTATGAGTCACGAACTTACCATAAGTATGAGTTTCAAGAACTCGGACCTACCTTATCGTTCTCTACCTATCAAGTATATTCATGAGAAAAGATTCACCTTCTCGTCATATACATCTTAATAGCGCAACCAATTCCAATGATTATCACGGTAATAAACTGAGTAGTTGTTACACCAAGCACAAACCTCTGCCCATATAAAGGTTCATACAACTCAGCCATCACATGAGTCCTCAATTGAAATCTTACAACTTCTAACTTTCTCTTTAATTAATACGAATTTTTTTTAATTTGTATGCTATCCTTCACAACTCCATCTGAGTTATTCTTCCCGTACTACTTCGTAGTACCATTCCTTCATATCATTAGCTATAAATCATTCATCGTTTAACAGCTCATCTGTTACTACGATTCACTATGATCACGTGGTGATCTTCTTATCCTTCTCTCTACGATTATAGTCTTAGGTACTCATACCTAAGGTTTATAACCTATCAGCTCTGATACCACACTTTAACGCCCCAAAATCCGGTCTACCTTCAGACCCGGACTCCATGCGTCACGATCCCACTTCTTACCAAACATACCTCATTATATAGCTAAATATAATAACATAAATTCTCAAAATCTAGGTTCTCGAAACCTTAAAATCTCTTTCATTACAAATAATGGTAATTACATTATTTGTAAGACCCCGAATTTTATGAAATAAAAGTATTCAATTTTTCTTATAATTACTATTCAGTAAATGGTTAAATTGATAAAAGTTTAAAGTTATGGGTGAAATGTGAATTTTTTTCAAAATAAGCAAGTGGTTATAAAATAATCATTGTTGTCGGGGAATATTCGTTTGGTCGTGGAATATTCTTTCTGTCGGGGAATATTCGTACGACGGCGCAGCTATTTGTGGGCCCCATAACGAATAACTGTCGGGTGAAGAAAACGACAAATTTAATTTTTTACAAATAACGGTGTAGTTATTACCGTTAACACTGTTGGAATACCCGGTGGTTAAAATACAGTAATACGCGTTATTGCACAGTTGCACACGGTATTACACAGTATTTTTGAAATTATTGATTCTTACGTAAGAAGGCACTACTCAATAATTGTTACAGTAATTAATGTTCAATATTTTATTTTATTGATTCAATAATTGCTACGTTGAAATTTTATATTATTGTTGTTCAATAATTGTCACTGCACAGTATTTTCGATTATCAGATCAATAATTCATATTATTTGAATAATATTATTAGATAGCATTATTGGCAATGTCTAGAAAGTTCTGTCTAAGGAGAGGTTTGGTCACCTAATTGCGCGCCAGTAAGAAAAAATTCTTATTGGAAAGCCCCCTCTTTCCTGGGAACGGCCTGGTTGTCATAAATGTGATTCTGTAATATTATTTGTGAATAATTAATTATTGATTCATATGATAAGGAAATATTTATTTTATGTGGATATAAATGAGGGATATATTTTTGTGGTTAAAAATGAAGGAGTTAATGTTGAGGTGTCTTATCTGTATTTTTGTCGGAACGGAGGTATTGAAAATCAAATTAGGGTTTTTAAGATATTTTGCGAGGGTTATAATTTTTAATCCGACCGTTGGATCGTGGTAATATTTGGATATGTTATACATATATAAGTTGAGTATATGTCCACAAATTTTGAACCGTTAAAAATGAACGTATGATTTGTTATGAATTTTACGAGATGACTAGTTTAGAAATTGTTGAATTTTCGGAGTTAGTCATTTTGGTGGAAAATTCTAGAATTGGTGGGCCCCACTCTTGGTTGGTAAAGAAATGTGCTGAGATTTTTATTCAAATGTGGTGGGTGGGAATAGTAGCAGGTAAAGCCATCAGGTTACAGGTTAAGTCTGATTCGGCGTGCTAACATTTTCCTATAAATAGAGGGCTAAGTTAGAATTAAAAATCACACCCGAATTCATAAGTTTTCTCTCTTTCTCTCTCTAGATTATTGAGTATATTTTACGAGTATTTAGATACTTTGTGAGTTTCTATTCATCAGTGCAAGTTTCCTTCAGCCTTATACCGATCAGAAGTACTGTTCTTTTGAGGTAAGGGATAGTAAGGGATTTTAAGGGTTGTTATGTTTTTCAGTTTCGTAATTTTTCTGACCTTCAAAAATTCTGGAAAAATTTGAAATGATATTTTGATGAGTTTTCTTGATTGTGTCCAAAAATGGTGATTTTTGGATGTATAGATTAAGAGTTATGAATTTTATGAGAAAAGACTATTTTAAAAGTAACCGCTTATAACTCCTTGTGGCTAACTCCAAAATTGGTGAAATTTTTATTGGGAGTACATGTATATGATAGGAGTATACTTTGTGAATTTTACAATTTTTAGATAAAAGTATAATTTTTGATAAATGTCTAAATATTCGGCTGTTTTGGCCATATGAAAAATAGTAAATGACTTTTAAAAATTCTGAGAAAAATATATGTTCACTATGGGACTATATTATGCTAAATTCCAGAAAATAAATATTTTTGGGACTGATTTGGTATTTTTCATGAAAATAGTCTAGTTATGAGTAAATGAATTAAATATGTTATGTGAAGTAAGAAAATAAGAAAATATGATTTTATAGCTTGAGAATCATATATGAGTTATATGCAGATTTTTTATGAGGGTTTTGGTTATTGGTGATGAAATCTTAAGAGTTGACATTTTATGATGATTAAATGCATTAATTAGGTAAGTGTAAACAATTTAAATAAATTGTTTATAAGCTTAAGAAATATTATTCTTTCAATATCATTATACCGAAATATTGGTATAAATTTTATTGTGGAATTTCTACCTTTTTCATATCGGAGTTACTATTTACGAGTTACTATTCATGAGTTACTATTCATGAGTTACTATTCACGAGTTACTATTCACAGAAAAATTGGTTTCTTTTTCTGACCAAATTATCATTGATTTATGAATATTACTCTTGAGATTAAAACTATATGTTGATCATATTATTTTTATTATCATATATAACATTTTTATAACACTAATGATGATATTTCTATTTGACTTGAGTGTAAAGATGGGTAAATTTTTGGTATGATCATGACTATGGGTTCTCTTTGGCCATAATGCAAAGTTGAATTGGTGAGTGGTATGATCATGACCATTGAATTTATAAGTGAATATCTTTAGCTTAAGTGCAAAGGTGAATTGATAAACATGGTTATAATTATTGTTTATATAAATTCTAAAATGATTATATATTTCTTTGAGATATGAATATATTTGGCCTGTAGTGCAAATATGAACTGTTGATGAATATCTTTGGCCTGTAGTGCAAAGATGAATTATTGATGAATATCTTTGGCCTATAGTGCAAAGATGAATTATTGATGAATATCTTTGGCCTGTAGTACAAAGATGAATTGTTGATGAATATCTTTGGCCCGTAGTGCAAAGATGACATGTTATTGAATATCTTTGGCCAGTAGTGCAAAGATGAACAGGTGTTGAGATGAACATGACCAACTGGTGATACAAATGAATATCTTTGGCCGTGGTGCAAAGATGAAGTTATTAGTATGATTATGAACAGGAAATGTGATTTGGTGTAACCGTGATCTTTGATATTTCAGGTAAAGATAGGTGATGAAAATTATCTTCGTCCTGGATGAGAAGAGGAATTAAAACTACAGTTATGATTATGAGTTATTCATATGATTGTGGACCAGAATTGTTGATTGATATTACAGGGATAAAACATTGTTGGTTGATTTTTAACATGGAGAAGATAATAGACTTTATAGTCTATTTGACTCTTCTAATGGATTGCTCGTTCCGCTGCAACTATGGTTGAAATTTTTATCATTTACCATATGTTCTAAATCTCTGATTTATTATTGATGAAGGCTATTGATAATTTAATTATCTTTAGTCATGATATTCTTTACTGAGCTAGTTGTGCTCACCCTTTTGCTTCACAATTCCTTTCACGTAATAAGAGTGTAGCTGGGTCGAGCGAGGGTAACGGGAAAATAGAACGGTGGTCTCTAGCTGTGGATGTTCTCCCGAAGCAGTATAGAAAAGTTCATTTAGTAGTTTTATTTGGTGAATCCAATAGGGTAAGGTGTACCCAACGTTGGAAGGGTGGTTTGCCACTATCATACAAGATGTCTAACGACATACAACCTCGTGTCATCATAAGACAGGGACGTGCTCATCCACTTGCTGAGTATATCTATGAGCACTACCTATATAATCTTGGTGTTTGTTTGAAGTATAATTCACTATTAAAGACAGTGGAGATAATGATAAGTCAAGAGAAGACTCACCATTGGGAAGAATATGATAGTAATCTTCTCGTTTTTCTTTGGGGTCTATTGGGTCAACCAAGGATAATTCTGTGGCCATATGATATATATCATAACCTAGACGCATGGCCTCCCATGTACGAAGGTTTCCTTGAGCACTTCCCAAATATTCTAATTTCTAAAACAGTTTTTGACTATACCTTTATGTAAGGTGTCATTGTGAGGTGATGTCCACGGTTGGAACATGAGTCACATTTGGTATATATTTGTATCCAAACTCACAGCATATGTGTTGTTGTATTTTGTACGACAATTGTTGTAATAAAGTTGTAGTTGTTTTCTGTACCATGTATTTGGCGACTCAGAATAGGTTGGATGGAATGGACCTATTTTGGGGTTGTCACATTATTCTTTACATCTTACACAAGTGACTTTCATCCGCCACCAAGGATACATAACTGTTCATTAAACTAGTCTATAGCTTAACTCTAGCATTCTATATTACACGTCTTCACTTGATCTTCACGCACATTCACATACTGAATGGCACTTCGTATGGATACCGATCAGCTTGATCTTTACGGGATCCTTAAGTTCTTTCTAACGTCGTTCACTAAAAATATTTTTCATTTAATGCAAGTGTGAGCATTCAATTGCCCAGCAAGTCATAACAGTTGAACAAACAACTTCAAGAGTTTAAACATTCTTTAGAACTTCGATAATCGAACAAAGGTTATGAAGCAGCTTGAATAATAGGAATAGTCTCGATTCCTATCATCTTAAAACATCAGTCACTTTCATCTTGAAATACTTTTATTCCTCTACCTTTTTCATATACATCATGTCTGGCTAGAATCATTAGCACAGACTTAACAATAACGGTTCATGTATAAACAGATCATACTTGTATTGAACAGTTCAATCACAGAACAGTTCATCTCAAAGAAATACCGAAGTGTTCACATTGTGGCACAAGGCCTCATACATTCTACCACCTTGTACAAATATCGCACATTCGCACATAGACAGAACTTCTCAAGTTCAACATCTGAGAAGTTTAAGAAACTAGCATTCATTTAGAGTATGAATGAAGTTAGGAAACTTGCCTTACGCATAACTACAGCTTATAGTTTACGCTGAACTGCTCATTCCAAATCCCTACATAACACATAAGGAAATAATATGTATACCAATTAGTCATATACTTGACTTACGCATTGGTTTACTTAACTTCACTTCTTAAGGTTCACGTTCTTATAAACTAAGTTTACGCGACCAACTTCCTTTACTACCGGTTTATGGCTTCATGACATACGGAGATGTCCTACTCAATACGTTCATCATCTTTGATGATTTACATTCTTATCTTCTTCTTATAACTCTCCTAAGACTCAGCACACATCGTGTCTCTGCTAGTAGTCCATATGGTACTCTGAGTGGTTTTCCACAAACAACCAACAAACAAGTTCCCATCTCATCTACACTGCCTATAACAGTGAGTTAGATCGGTTGCCAGTTTTGTATATACCTTCGCTCTCTGAAGGATTTGTTTAGCCCAGCTCCCATATGTCAACCATTAAAGGTTACGATTGTACCACAACCTAACTTCTCTTAACTTGTCCGAACCATTAAACTATAATGTTCGTTAAGTCAACTTCTTATTCCTTATGGCTTTCTGGCAACTAAATGCCATACCTCAGGATTTATTCTTTATCGTCCAAGTCATACAGTCTTTTGTATACTTGGAACGATCATTCAATGTCAATACTATGAGATCATAGCGTTAAACATTTTATATTACCTTATTCTTAACTTACAACGTTCGGTTTATTCGACACGGAACGTCTTCCAAGTTATAAACATTAACTCGGCTTATTTACGTTATACATACTTATCTTTGATTCAGCTTCTTCACCGCTCACAGGTTTAACCAATGATCTTCATTACCTTACGGTCAAACCATACACGGAGTGTAGGTTCAGCCCGTTTATTAATCACGTACACTCAACCTTTACGTTGGTTAAAGTGTTTTAATGCTTAGCTTTCATTCTAACATTCTCTATCCGACTCACATCGGACTTTCATTACTCTTATTACCATTCGCTACGGCTTTCTTGATAATTCATATCTTACTTACTACTTTCGTCAACGTCCAAGTTATACAACCACTGTACACTTAGAACGTTCGTCCGACGCGATTACGATTCACAAGGATCGCTTACGTATTCCACGTTTACGTTGCTCGTCTCTTAATCTCTCATTCAACCTTTACTCAAGGTTTCAATTGCATTCAATCATTATCCAACCCATGAACTCCATGTTCATTATTCTTTCTTAATGTCAAAGCCATACCGTTCATTGCATGCAAAGACCGATCTTTCATCTCAACAATGTTGCATTCACAGCATCTATACGCTTTACACTTATCTCTCATTACCATAACATAACATCGGAATGTTATTCATTACCTTCATCACTCAACATCTAAGGAATCACAATCACAGCAATCCCTCACGTTCGTTCATTACGACTACGGTCCCCGGATATCGGTTACGTAATCTAGCGCTTACATTCTCTATCTTTTAATCCCGTTTAATCCTTTCGTTCAACCTTTATCAAATGTTTAATACACTTGATTAAGTGTTATTTTAGGTGAACTATATGTTCCTATTTCTTTCTTGCACATCCCCCAGTAACTGAGCAGTTAAAATCTCATTTATGGGCATTACCCTACATCGACGCTGCGGCGCCACTCTCTGCACTAAGACTCGTGCTACGGCGCGAGTTATCAGTAGCTGGTGGCCCGAGCTCGCGCTGCGGTTCTGGCCTCTAAGGCACGACTCGCGTGCGGTGCCAAGTATGAAACCTAGAAAAATTTTCTAAGTCTTTTACCAGCTTGAGACGCTGACTTCGAAATCTCATATCTCATTCGTTATAACTCGGAATGAGGTCGTTCTAAAGCCATTTTCTTCCTTATCTTATGTACTTTGATTACCCATGGACAAAACTTTGTTCTGAATCCAATAACATGCCATTCAATTAGCTTAATCTTCACTATTCGTTCGTGCTTACGTTATTAACGTTCTTCATTCGTTCGTCCGTAATTCGGTCATCCGAACTCCGAACTCGTTCGTTCTTGAGTTACGACTCACAATTTCTACGTTCTCTTACATTGTTATGAAACCCTACACGTTTGGGTTCATTTACTAACCTTTTAATTCTCATTCTTCTTTTACAAAAATTTTGCCATAACTTCGTTATAGCTAAATTTTTATCTGTTCTTCATGAACGTTTCTAACATTCCTAACCAAGCAATAAGCAACTAACTTATACGCGATGGTTTTAAACTTGTCCATCAACAACAATTATCCTACGATGATTTTAAATGTCCATCAACAACAATTATCCTACGATGGTTTCAAATTTGTCCATCAACAACGTTCTTCATGTTCTTCGCGTTCTTCATTCGTTCTTCATTTTAATCGATATTTTGGATTACGATTATACTTTTTCTTGGAATTTGATGTTACAGAACATCATTCCTTACTTATTTGACCAACTCATTCACAAGATTCATTCGGATCGCTCAAAATCCTTACGAATCTTATACTTCCTTAAGAAATTTATAAACTAAATTCCTAATTCTTATTTCTTCATTTTCTCATGATTGCAACCATATGAAATCATTCTTAACTTTATCTACTTCTTATCTTCATTAAGTTATGTTTTTGAACATATTAAACTTAAAGAAAATTAGAAGAAACTAGGGTTCGGATTACTGTTTTTCTTTAATATCCTTTCGTCAAACAAAGAGTGCATTCGAGCTAGCTTTTCCTCATTCTCTCCCTTTTCTTCTCCCTTTTGAACTCTCTCTTTCTCTCTAAGGTGTAGGATTTTCAAAATCCATAAATAATGAAATGAGCTTCCTATTTATAGAATTTCAAGGCTAGGGTTATTTTATTCATTTCGCCCCCCACCTCCTCCAACACTTAGCCACTAAGTAAACTTGGCATCCACCCTTACTTGGTGGCCAAGTGGCCGGCCCACATGCCCATGGGTCATCCCATGGGTTTCCCCAATGGTTATTACACATCCGTTTACCCATCGGTTCGATCCTCGGTTTATCTTCTTGGTTTGGGCCTTAACCCTAATTCATATTGGGCCTAACTTGGGCTTGATTATCACAAAGCATTGGGCTTAATATAATCCAAGTCCAATTGGATTCTACAAAGTCCATGAACTCAAAGTCCATTAAGACTAGTCGTATTCTACGCATTCTATTCTCGTATTCTCTTCGTATATCATTCGTACGATATTCGTATTATATGTCGTACTAATCTTTGTACCATAGTAACTAGTATTATACTCGTATCTCTCACACATAATAACCCTAATTATTATACGTACTCATTAAAATTCTCGAAAATCACTTTTCCTAACCCTTAGGTTTTACGTCCGCAGGCGAAAACTTCGTTTTTGCCATAACTGAAATATATTGAATATTTCATCACGTCTCAACATTTTACGAAATCAATAACTTCTCAGAATTTCAAAATAAAACTCCGAGCAGAAACTGATGAATAGTGCCTATTTCGTCTTTTTTTTCGAAAATATTTTTGTTCCCGAAATATTTTTATTTTCGTCTTGAAAATTCTTACTCGCTTAAACTAGCTTGTAGCCAGAATCCTCTCGATTAATAATCATTCTAGGTTCTAGAACGATTAATAAACACATAGCACATAATAGTATTAATAAAAATTCATTTTATTAATAACTAAATCTTTAAACTTAAATTTTGGACAATCCGATTTTTCGGGTTGTCACAATCAACATCAACTTTCCTGAATTTGAAAAGTTTCAGGATCGCATACTCATCTTACCCCTTTATTTATATCAAAATAAGGGATTTACAATTTATTCAATCACATATTATTATTGTTCTTCCTATCTTGGCACGTTAAGACGTCGAGAAGCTCCTCTAATCTCTTCTTCCATAATACGATATGTCATCCTACGATCCATCATGTACCATGGCAAGTCTTCAAATTGAGGTGGATAATAAAAGACTCGATCCTGGGCCCTATCAATCGCAGAATGAAAGTCATAATCCATTTCATTCATCTTAGCCTTCTTTGTCTGAACCTTAGCTTCAGCATGATCTACACGTTGAGTAGCTTTCATCCAAGTGTCCTCTGCTCTCGCACGCTTAGCTGAGTCCTCCTTCAAGTTATCTTTCTACTTTTCCACTTCAGTCTTCATCTTCTCATTCTCAGCCAACAACTCCTCTTGGTGTCCCTCTGTGTGAACTAGGTTCCATTCCGTGTTCCCAAGTCGTGAGCCAAGTTCATGAATCTCTGCATCCTTCTGCTCTATAGTAGCCTGACGCATGTCAGGCAACTCCTTCAACTCCTTCAACTCCTCAATCTTATCTTGTAATTCTATATTTCGATCATACAACGCATCATACATCTTAGCTGATATGGAGTTTGGTGGAAACTCCTCAGGATCCTCTTCCTCATCCTCCACCTCTATCTCCTCAGAGTCCTCATCCTTAGGATCAAACACATGTTCATTCTCCTATCCTTCCTTAGCAACCAACAGAGAAGGCTCCCTCTGGATAAACTACTCCCGAACCACATGGATGTCTCGAGGCTCCTCATCTCTAGGTACCTGTGGTATCTCTTCGCTAGCTTGACTGTATCCTTCAATATTAGACATCCTGACAACAAAATACTTTTAAGTTTTTATTTATTACGTGACACTCTTTGATACTCGCGAGTACATAAGTTATTAACACATAACACATAACACATAAAGTCTTTTATTGTTTTGTTTTATCTTCAACGAATTCTTTAATTCATTCCTTAGAACTCGATAAGAGTTTAACACCACTATATTTTCTGTCTCCCTAAAGGTTACTTCATAAGGTTTTCCGCACCTAAGGTTCATAACCTAAAGCTTTGATACTAACCTGTGACACCCCCAAATTCGGGTACTCCATTCCCATAGAATTTGGTGCTCATCACTATCCAAAACAAATACTTCTAACTACCCATAATCAAGGATAATTATGTAAATTAAACAGCTTAAATAATAATCCATCTTTTTATAGGATTACATCAACGTAAAATAAATCCCAGGTAATCTAACCTTAAACTATTACATAAGTCTACGGATTACATCACAAAATAAATTAAGTCTCATAACATAAGTTCAGTAAATAAAATTAAACAGGTTTTCATCATTTGGACATCTTACCATTGCCTTTGCTAGAAGACGACTCATTAACTCTCTCAACTTTAGCTGTAGTGTTGAATGTAAGAGTGACCAAACAATTGCTCACTGATATAAAGAATGATAATAGCAATAACATAAGCATAAGCAATGAATACTGAACAATTAAGAACTTGTTCTTCGAGTCAAGATTAGTAAACAAGTTCGAGGTTTATATATGAGGGTCTTTAAGACCATGAACTATTTCTCAAGGTTATTAAGTATTTCTACTTCAACCTTTAACAGTCATTAGACTATACAGGCCTTTGCTTTTGTACTTAGGGGGATCAGTCGTACCATGTATTATGCACAAACATCTAAATGCTAACGTGTACATAATCCCCTATATTAGGGTTATTCATCTCAATTTGACTTTAGAATTTCCGCACTAAAGAAAGTTTAGTTTGGAATAGCTTAACAGTGATTCTAGAATTTTAGAACACTCATCAATTATGGAATTAGTCCAATCGATAGAGGTTTATGTGTTATTTGAAGGTTCAACATAATAATATAAAATTGAACAGTAATAATTAAGTCAAAGATTGAATATCAATAATATACGATTGAATAGACATTGTATATACTAAATATTACATCCAAAAGAGTTAAGGAATTCTCATTTGGAACAATAAAATTGAGCAGTTTATGCTTTGAAGAGCAAGAAGCAAAAGTTAGGAATATGAAACTTGCTCAATGTAAAAGAATTAGAATACAAGAGCTTGCATAATCAAAAATTAGGGTTAGACAACTTGCATTCATAATAAAGAGAATGAGGTTAGGAAACTTGCCTCGTGTGTAAGCTACACAATTATTACAAACGTTCGCCAAATACCCTATATATACCATTAGGATCACAATACCAATTAGTTATATTAAAATTAACTTCATGGGTTTACTTCTCATTTTAGTCAAGTCTATAATCTCTAGCTTAGGATCTGATTATCCTAGTCATTCACGTACCATGAATCCTGAACTCCTAGTTATATAACAGTACCCGACATGATGGTTGCTTAACAACACCAATTCTCATGACATCACATTATGAACTTTCACAACTTACTAATTCATAATCTATAGTTTCAACATAGTGATTACAATATGTTATTACGTCTTATAACATGTTTTAGGTTCTTTTACAATCATTAAAGTAGGTTAAGTTGACATTTCCCAACTATACTGTTAACAGCTCATTACTAGGTCTGACTGACCACTGGCGCGACCACGCTATATCTACGAATCCTATGATTTTGAGTGAGGCTTACGATTCTTATTTTAGCTTGGTAGACTCTCGGCAGTAGCTTCTACGATTTCGAGTGTAGTCTACGATTCTGTCTTACTCTCTTGGCAGACTATAGTGGCTGATGCAGTGCTCTTCGATCATACATGCCTATCTATTACACTTTATAAGATCAACCTAACAAGTTTGATATTTCAATTCATAGTCCTTGTACATCATGACATTTTGAAGGACTTTTACAAAACTATTCATTCATATTAGATTAACCTAACAAGTTTGATCATTAATCTAAGTCCTTGTCCATATTGTCTATCATCTATTAAGGACCTTACAACTTTTATCAATGCAGACATATTTGTATATTCATGCATTAACTTCATCATCAAATTATATAAATAAGGAAGAATATTCACATGCATATTTCTAACAAATGATAGTTGATTGTGGACAAGCTTTTAGGTAATGTTAAGGTTTTCAGAAGATACGTTAAATAATTCCTGATTGTGTAATTGTTGCTTAGAGTAACCTAATTCTCATTCTTCATGCTTCTATTGTATTAAATCTAGACTGATAGTTCTAGGTTATATGATACTTAGGATCTCTTGTTGGCGATTGTCGCATTAGATTACACTTAAGGAGAATTTCAGATAATTAACGATTGCAGTTATCTAGGGTTATTAATCGTATTAAAGGATAAATAATAACAATTTAATTAATTGATAGTTGTAACTTGGTGAAACTGAACTGCAGAACTGCAGTTTTTACATATTTGGTTAATTTCATCATTTAATTATTTTTTTCTTAGTTTAAAAAAAAATCAAAAAACCCCCCATCTTTATTTTCTGTCAAAATAATAGAATAAATCTAAAACAAATCACTCTTTGTGGGATCGATCCTTGCTTACTACTGTGCTAATCATTTGAATTTGTGAAGTAAAAATGAGGTTAATTTTGGAGTGTCAACGACAGCTGCCAGGGGAGACTCCTATTTATAGAGAAACTCTTACCCATATAATCAATTTGTCTCACAGATTGAATCGAATAAGAAGAAGGAGAAGCCATTGGGCAAGGAAGATTTGGTGAAAAGGTCCAAACAACCCCTTTCAATGCACACCCTTAGCCATCATCACCAGCTAAAATTTTTAGCAACAAGGAATAGGCCAAAGGCCGATACACGGCAGAGGTAAAAAGATGGGACTATGATTTTGGGACTAGTTTTATTACTCTATACTTATTAGCAAAATGGGCTTCATTCTACTAAGGTTAATTCCTTTCATGGCTCACAAGGTCAATTTTAATGACTAAACATTTATTACCTTATGTTAAGTTAGGACATATACAATCATAAAATCTATGTACATTGGGTTGCTCAAAATAATATTTGAATTGGGTTAGAATATAAACTAGTTGGGTACGAATAACCAATTATTTTCCATAAAACTTATTCTTTTAATTACACATAATTAACATAATGATAATTAATATCAAACATGTATTTCTTTAAAATTAATCCTCTTCCATAATTCTAATTAAACCTTTAGTTGGTCTAACATTAATATTTATGCCACTCAAGGCTCCTTTATTCAAGCTTAGTAGAATTACATATCTCAAGCTTATTATAATATAGTTTCACATAATAATATTATAATATTATTCTTAATATTTCATTTGATCATTCATGTATGATGCAATTTTATTAAGTATCCATATGATCATACCACACATATAATTTGCACATAATAAATAAATAATTAAAATAATAACAATAATTAGTCCATCACATTGTTTAATCATTTCCTCATTAATTAAATTAAATGAATTACTTAGTCCATTGTTATGTCACAATAGGCATATCACATAAGCTTCATTATCATTTCCACCACATCTCTCGATTATCTCATACTTAATTCAATTTAATTAAATTATCACATTTCATGCCACAAAATATATATGTTTTGAACATAAATATTCAAACATTTATTATTTCCAATATTAATATAATTTATAAAATTCACTGATATTACATTTACCGATTCTCAAAATTAAACTTTGTAGTGTTATATATGTAGAATGGTCCTCGAACCCGACTTCAAGCTAGGAAGGTCAGAACTCCACCTGATGTCTGAAAATCCTACACTAGAGTCTATCCCCATATCTCAGAAATAATTTGAGGATTTCAAGAAGCAAATCTTCGAAATGGCTAGTTTGCTAAAAGAGCAATATAAGAACTCAGTTTGAATCCTCTACACAAGGGGGAAGTCAAATCACGGGAAAAGCCAAGGAAACACAAATTCTCATTCTTATATTCCAATTTAATAGTGGAGCCACCAAAGATGGTGTAAGTAAAGGACAAACGGAGTAAGTTATTGATTTCTGAGAAGATAGAGAAACCGGAGGCATTCGAAAGAAAGTAAGACAAATGGACGAAGCAATATGGTCAATGAAGAGGTTTAGGACTTATGGTAGTGTCAACTATTCTGATCTATGTATATTCCCAGGATCTAAATACCCTGATAAATTCCAAGTAACTGAATTTGAGAAGTATAATGGGTTGGGAGATCTTCATACACACTTGAAGGTATATATAGGAGAACTCGAATCTTATGTTGAAAATGAAAGTTTAAGAATGCAACTTTTCTAGAAAAGTTTGACCGGTGAGGCTAGAATATGGTATGCCAGGTTGGATAATACCAAGATCCATAATTGCTAGAGGAATTAGCCTATGCTTTCCTGACCTAATACAACTTTTAGTCTCAAATGTCTCCTGATTGCTATCAAATGACAAAAGTTAAAAATTAACCCAACGAATCATTCTATTAATATGCCCAAAGATGAAGGAGAATAGCTGCACAAGTAAACCTACCCATGGACGTAAATGAAACGGTGTCGACCTTCATTGAAATTCAAGAGGCTTCGTATTATGAAAGGGTGTTAGCTGGCATAGGCAAGCCATTTTTTGAAATAATAAAACATGGTGAAATGGCTGAGATAAGTTTAAAGATGGGAAAAATCAAGGATCTCACTACATTAGAGGCAGTAGCTAAACACCTCCAATTTGGAAATTATGGCATCTCACTTAGGCGAAGCAAGAAAAAGAAAGAAGATGATGTATCTCTTATGTTACAATGACAGTCAAGGAGGAACAACAACAATCCACCTATACGACTACAAGGAGGTAATCCCCCACCACAACAACCTACATTTCACCAGAATCAGGGACAACAGAGAAATGTCGAGAATTGAAGCAATCGAGAATTCACCCCTCTTGGTGACTCCTTTGAAAATATACTAGCTCTATTATTAGCTCAAAAGAAAATTACCGAACTCGCTCCTTCAACTGATCCAAATGGAAAGAGATATGATCTAAGCAAGAGATGTGCTTACCACTTGGGGTCCCAGGGACATGATACACAAGATTGCTAGTCCTTAAAACATAAAATCTAAAATCTGATAAAAAGTGAGGAGATTATGGTGAAACAACTGAAGTAGTCTAATGTTTACAACAACCCTTTACCTTAATATAATACAAAAGGTGTGAACATGATAGGGACCATGGGCATTAGAGGAAACCTAAATCACAAGTATATCTGACAAATTGATGAATATTCTATAAAATTCAGACCAAAAGTGTTAGGATGGGAATATCCGAAAAAGAGGAAGATGGTAGAGCAAGAGCTAGAGGTGATTAAAAACCAAGTGAACTAATTGGTAGAGTTGGTCGTGTACAAACATCAACTCATGCGACAACTTGTTAGTCATACATCAAAGGGATAGAATGTAGGGGAAATCAGAATGACCTCACTCCCTATTAAGACAGTCCAGATGAATAGGGAGGATCATATTAGAATTAGAGAATAAAAGAAATTGACCAATAAGATATTAAAGGAATCACGATTATGGAACTCAATGGAAATGAGGCGATCAGGGGAGTTCGTGAGTAAATTGAACCATGAAGAAACTACAAATTGAAAGTTCACTATATTAAATTAGCCAAAGGAAGAGATCTTGAACCTATTAATCAATAGGGGAAAGATCACAAAATTTTCACCACCATCAAACCTAAAGGCAAAAAGATATGACCCCACAAAGATCTGTCTCTACCATTCAAATTTGTCTAGACATGCCACAGAGGAGTGTTGGGCCCTACAACACAAGATACATAATCTTATCGAGAGTGGGGATTTGAAAATAGCAAGCAATATCGAGATCACTACTGCTGAGAAAAATAAAATAGAAACTTAGGGTTTGGAATACCCTCTAGAAGTTGAGAGTTCAGATGAGGTAGTGGCAATGATCAGTACTGAGGCACAAGCCAAACCTCTTGTAGTCTAAGGAATAGAAAGTGGAGTTAGAAAAGTTCCTGTGGAGTTTCCAACATCAAAACCCATTATGCTAGTAGTTAGGCCCCAATATCCCGTCATGAACTTAGAAGAAGTTCCTTGGAATTACGTGACATGCTTAGGAGAAACATCAGAATGCATGGTTGTATTTCTAAGAAACAACCCTTTATGCCTATTAAGGCGAGTAAAAAAATTAATGACGAAGTACACCAAAAATTTACCCGAAGGAAAGGTGATCGAGTTCCTCGAAAAGATGGGGTACAACGAGGTAAAGATTATGAAAAATCTCGAAGAGGCACTCGATCAAATCTTTATTCTTGATCTAGTGTTAGCATCTGAGGATCACCAAAGAATATTAATCAAAGTTCTGGAGTAATCATACCTCCCAAAAATAGTGATCACAGAGAAATTCCACCACTCGATCAACTACGTCATAGGTAAAAATGTAATCAATATTCCCGCTAAAGGAACTGGGCACCGAAAACTCTTACAGATAGTAATCATTTTATCAGGAAATGTATGGGCGGCGTGCTGATTAATGGAGGATCAACCTTGAATATCTGCCCTAACGATACTTTAAAGAGGATGAATATCAACCCCAATCGAATTCGAAGTAGCCATGTTGTGGTAAGAGCTTTTAATAGATCGGGAAGGAACACCTTAGGGGAAATCGAGTTACCTATAGAAATCGGCCCTTACACTTTTTACATCTCTTTTCATGTGTTAAATATCACCACATGTTATAAATTGTTGATGGGCAAGCCATGGATTCATATGGCCAGGTAGTCCCGTCCACTCTTCATCAGCAGCTAAAATACATCGTCAATAGAAATCTAGTGGCCATAACTACAGAGCCAGAATACGTTTCTCATCTTAAGGGGGACATCCCTATGATTGGCTTAGATGAGGCTATTAAACCAGTTAGTTTCTAGGCATTTGAAGTGAGTATTGCTCAATATTGTCCAGTGGGCTCTCCAGCCCTGAAACTGAGGATATCCCTTGAGGATATGTCAGTTGCTTAGAAATTGATGACCAAGAAATTTCAACAAGGAGGAGGGCTGGGAAAGGACGGTCAGGGGATCATAAATCCCATCCAGATACCCACACAATTGGGTAAAGCAGGGATGGGCTATAACGACAGTTCAAAATGGAAGAATCATAATAAGAGGGTTCCATATCAATTATCTAGTCTCTTTATGCCCAAAATCCACAACAATCATTCAGATGGTCTTCTAAAGAAAGTACCCTCACACTTATTAGACATTTTGGTGCCTACGGTCAGCATCCTTGTCCATGATCCAAATGATGATGAGGATAGTTTGGTCTTATCCAAGGAAAAATAAGCCAAAAAGAGCATTTCTTACAAGAAATGCACAACTATAATTTGAGAGGCAATTCCACCTCTCCCAGAATCAAAGCCAAGTACAAGATAAGGGAAAGATGAAGGTCTACAGTTCCCTAGTTAGTCATGGGCTCCTTCCTTTTATTAACTAGTCCATTTTAGACTTCCCTCTAATATGTGACGAACCAAAAGATGGTCAAGTCGTGAAAATCATTAAGGACATCCCCAAAGAGAACATTCCTTTCATCTCAAGTATCGATGGTGACATGACTACCGATAACTTGACGGTCGAGCCTTGGGCTGTCCCGAAAGGGTAAAATTTAGAAGACGTGGTTGTGAGCCCTGAGAATACTATTATTTGCTTAAATATATGCTTTGTTTTATTTTATTGCATATCTATATTATGTTTATCTATTATCACATGAAAGCTTATGTATTGAAAGATAATTTTATATATATGATGAGTATTTACGTTTCATTGTTAGGTTTTCCAATTTGAATAATTATAGCCCTCTTGATGATTGACCAAAATTAAAATATGATTACAATGTTGATATAGAGCTAGACTTCGACTTGATGGGAATTGAATATGAGGAGGTGGATAATTGCGAGGTGCCTGAAGAAATCAAAGGATGGGTCAAAGATAAGTTGTAACGCCCGAGAAAATCGAATTATGATGTGAATTAAATTTTATTTGATTATTTAAATTAAATGAAATTATATGTTTATTTAAGTGAGTAAGTTGTTTAAAGGTCGTTCTATGACCTAGAATGTACGAATGTGGTTAGGATTCTAGCTGTGTGCTAGAATAAAATGATTTGAATTTTTATGACGAAAATAAAAGTTTTCTGAGAAATTTCTGAAAAATCATTATTTATCCATTTCTGCTCGGGAATTATTTTTAAATTTCCAAGAAACACGTAATGATAAAATTCTAAGATGAGATGGAATATCCAATAATATTTTAGTTATGACAAACAAATTTTTTTCCTGATGACTTAAAACCCTAAGGGTTAGGAAAAGTGAATTCTAAGAAAAGAAATGGTTAAGTCTAATAAGAATTGTTATTATACGTGAAAAATACGTGTATGATACTAAGTATTGTACGAGTATAATACGAAGACTAATACGACATATAATACGAATATCATACAAAGTATATACGAGAATTATATGGTAGGAATATGAATAAGTCTTAATGGACTTTAGCTATTGGACTTAGACAATTGTCAAGCCCAATTGGACTAATGAGTGAGGCCCACTGATGAGTTATATCAAGGCCCAAAGATAATTTAAATCAAGCCCAAGGTTAGGCCCGATATTGAGTAAATTCTAAGCCCAAACTAAGAACCGAACCCGTGGATCGAATCGATGGATCACCGGGAGGGTAAATGGGTTGGGGCAACCCATGAGGGCCCCACAACCCTTCCATAGTCGGCCACTTGGTGGCCAAGTAAGTTAAATAGCTTCCTTTGGAAGCTTGGTAAAAAGGTGAGGAGGTGTGAATAGTAAGGAGGTGAGGAATAATGATCATTTTGCCCTCACTTTGATTTTCTTATAAAAGCAAGCTTAGTTAGTTCTTTTGATGTTTTACAAACATTGAACAATTGTATTGAAAGAGAGAAAAGAGCATTAACAAGGAATCAAGAAGCAAAGAAGCTAAGTAGTTCAACAAACTATCAGAAATGTAAAGAACGCTAAGGTAAAAATACATAAACCCTATTATTCGATTCTTTTCTACTTACTTTTTATAGAGAAGTATGAATTGGTGGAGCATGTATCTTCTGGAAAAATAAGAATGGCTATTAATGGATTAAAACGTTAATAAGCAATGAATAAGTGAAATCATAAAAGAATGATTAAGCATTTAATGAAGAAAAACCATAAAAACTTAGAGTTTGTTATTGATGGACAAATAGAAAACCATCGCGTATAAGTTAGGTGAAAATTATTTAGTTAGGATATAGATGATAGCCCAATGGATTGATTCCATTTGGTTTGGCATTAAAATCTCGTGTAACGAAGATATGGCAAAATTTACTAGAAAAAACGTTAATCGTAAAAATCGTAGTTAACTAGGATTTTCGAAACGATAGTGAAAAGTCTCTGTTTACCTTAGAAACCTAGGTTTCTGGTAGCATGATGAAGAAATATGTATTTAAGAGTCGTGGACTCAAGAATGAATGAATTCAGACTTGAAATGAAGAAACGAGCGAAGAACGCTCACGAATATTTAACGAATACGTAATGAAAATTTAAATAGCGATTTGTCGTTAACAGATTTAGAAACTTGTTATGTCCAGATGAAATCAAAGTACATAAGATATACGAGTTAATGGCTTTTGAATAATCCTATTCCAAGTTATAACGATCGAGTTACGAGCTCGGGAAGAAATCATATTAAAAAACTTAAAAAAATTTCAAAGGCTCATGGTAGGCGTCGCAGCGCAGCCCATGCAAGCCTAAGAAATTGGTACCGCAACGCCTACCCAGGGACTCAGCCTCTGCTAACTCGCGTCGTAGCGCGACTATTATAACTGAGAGTGGCGCCGCTGCGCCCTTAAGGGAAGAAAATCCGATGCAAGCTTTTGTTAATCCAACTTTTTGCGTGGTAATTATAAGGCATGTATATACTTAATGTGCATGAAGAGAAACATCCTAAGCAACATGTATAACTATGAGTTTAGGAATTAAACGTTGATTAAAAGTAACTAAATGAAGAACATAAAATGCGATAACGAGAATTGTGTATCGTATTCGAGTTTAACGCACGTCTTAAGGTTATAGAGTACATAATAGACATACGTGGTACGGGAATGATAAAAAATGAAGATAAAACTTATGTTATTTCTATACGGAATCCGATATTGGTAATCAGGAGGACATATGTCCGAACGAGCTATCCCATTAGGGTTATAACTATCGTAGAACTTAAACAACGATCGATGAGTGTTGGTTTATGTCATGTAATGTTAATAAGCAGAATGAACGTTAAATAAGATTAACGAATATTATTAGTAAAATAAATTCGATTAAGACATAGAAGAGAAAGAAGTTGATATAAACAATGTGTTTAGATTTTTTGGTAGCTAATTTTAGTGTGCTATATGAATATATCATGTAGATACTGTAAATTTTAAGAACGGTTGAATTTAACGTAGAAGACGCTTGAAGGCAAGTTTTACTAACGCTTATGTGACCTTCGTGTTAGCCAAGTTTCTGTGATTCATGTTATATTGTACATGAGTTATTTACAAAAGAGTCGATGTCATTCTTAACTTGGCTAGACGAATTTTGAAAGTTGATTGATTTATTAATAAGTCTTTCAAAGTAGTTATGAGACCCCAAATTTTATGAATAAAGATTTAAAATTTATAAATTTTGCAAAGTAAGCAAGTTGTTATATAATATTCGATTGGTCGGGGAATATTCGTTTTAACAGGGAATATTCGTACAACAGCGCAATCATTGGTGGACCTCACAACGGAATTATTGTCGGAATAAGAAAACGACATAAATATCTTTTTATAAAAATAACGGTGGAAGTTTTACCATTAACTGTTGAACTACCCGATAGTAAAAGTACAGTTATACGCGTGGTTGCATAGTAGCACACGGTATTGATTATTGATACTTACATGAGAAGTCACTCAGTTTTGTTCAATTATTGCGACAGTAATTGCTGCATAGAATCTCACGTTATTTGATTCAATTATTGTCGATATTTTATATTATTAAATCAATAATTGAGATGATAAGTTATTCATATTATTATTTGCATAATTAACAATGTCTAGAAGTTCCGTCAAGGAGAGGTTTGGTCACCTAATTGCGCGCCAATAGGGAGAAATCCTTATTAGAAAGCCCCCTCTTTTCTGGGAACGATCTGGTTGTTAAATATTGTGAATAATAATAGTGATGAATAAATATTGTTACAAATATTGAGAGGATTTTTTATGAAGTATTTATTGTAAATTTTGCTTATTATTTGGATTTTCCCTTACCCATTTTTTAAAATAATCGGTAGAAAATTATTCTTTATACTAAAGGTTGGGGCCACATGTGGGAACCACATGTGGGGCCTACATGTGGAAGAAATGATTTTGGAATTGAGGGGGGGGGGGAAGTTTACGTAAAGGGGATGGAATATATATATAAGTATGATGTGTGTATATATAAATATATATATATATATATATATATATATATATATATATATATATATATATATATATGTTGAATATTGTTGGAATTGTGGAAAATGGTGGTGGAAATTTAATAGTTGTGAAAGTGATATGTGGAAGAAAAGTGATAGTAAATAATGTGTGTGGGATGTATATATATATATATATATATATATATATATATATATATATATATATATTTGGTATGTAACGACCCCAAAATCTATACAATTTAAATCCCGACTTCGGTCGTTAACCATACATTTAACCTCTAAATAATACATCATTATTCGATGTTAAACTTAATAAAATTGCGGAATATTTAAAACTTTTATACATTTTCTTCTTTCTTGCCCTGAATCGCAACCATTACATTACATCTCTTTGATTCAATCTTATATCATGAATCGTTACAACAAAATGACTATACAAAGTCTTACATCATAACTAAATATCCATATACATTGGACAGCTCAACTTACATTTCAACAACATGTTACGTTCAAAATATGAAATACATTTCTCATAAAACATAAGTCATCTTCGTGAATATAGATCTCTATAACTCACATAGCACATATCTTTACCTTAAAATCTTGACCTGCAAAAGTGGTTATTTGCAAGAGTGAGCTCGACAGCCCAACAAAGTCTAACAGTTTACATGCATCACAAAGCACCTAATAACATGCTCGACATACATCTCATTAAAGTAACATGACATACATGCTTTTAATTCACATAACAAATATAAAGATTGAGTTCCTTACTCAATCATCATTACTTAGCCAAAACAATGCAGTCATATATTGACTTTAACATTTCATGATTTCAACATGCATAACATTTCATGTAATTTAAAACAGTTCATCAAATCCACGTAGAAAATAGGAACCGAAAGACTTGTCTTGATCGTTGTTTACCAATAATAGCTTAACAACTTACAGTTATATGCACTTCACGTGCCCTACACAATTATATAATCATACACATCAACTATTAGTCACATAACAACACATAGCAATTGTAATATAAACTCTACTCCACATCTCATAATTTTTCCTATTAATAAATACACAATGGTCAATTAGATTGTGTTAACTTTTCGACTTATGACTCACTATATTACTTCTTACTCAAACTCGAAGTTCAAGTGCTCAAGTCTTGCTAGGACTACTTATTGGTTTTATTTTAAACTCATTTCATATCCTATAATATTCACTTCAATTGAATTGAAACACTTTTTAAGTTCATTAACACTTTGCACGACGTTTCGACGTTCATTCGTCACACGCCCGATTTGCCTCTCTTGTGTATGCTTACTATCCTTCTATAACTTATCTAATAGATTATTTATTAATGTTAAGCATCATTATATTTACTAAGATTCATGTTTTATAACTTAGGACATCATCTTTTACGGTCTGGAGCACTACACATGCATATGTACATGCCCGACACCCTCCGATTGCCTCTGAAAACACAAAAGTCCTAAAGATGACCATTTTGACCCATCCTAATGACCTCCAATTGAAAAACTTAAAGAACAAAGGTTGTTGGTCTACTCGTCCTCGTTCCGGATCATCTTGAATCACCTCAATCGGAGTTCGTATGAGAAAGTTATGGTCATTTTACTACAGGAGGTCAAAACTATCTAAGTCAGACTTCTGTCCCCGCGCTGGGGCGCGAGGACTAAGCCAACTAGTGGCGCTGGGGCACGAGATTGGCGCTGGGGCGCGAATTTCAGCGTTGGGGTGCCAACTTCTGGCGCTAGGGCGCGAATTTTGGCACCGGGGCGCGATTTTTGGCGCTGGGGCTCAAATTTTGGCGCTGGGGCGCCGAAACTTGCAGAACCCAACCACGAAGAACAGAACAAAGCTACTGTCTTTATTTTTAACAGTAATTAACCCCAATTAACATGTATAACTTATATAAATTACACATATACACACTACCCAACATGCATATACTAGTTTAAATTACTAAACAATAATCACAGAAAACTAAATTCCTTGAAAATCATATTTTAAAACAAAATTTCATGTTTGATATTTGTTAAACACAGTGAACACTATAATCTCTAATAACCACAAATTTGATTTCTTTTAAACTACAATTCTCTGTAGTTCATATCCAATTAACATAATCACACTTCAATTTCATAACTTCACAATTAACATATACTAATTTTGATATTTTTACAAACCACTTTCACACGTGAATGTTTACTGTAAAAACTAATTTCTCTTACTCTATGAACGTAATTTAGCATACCACACATATATTGTAGCATCTCCAAATCTCGGTCCTAATCACCAAGGATCTGGTATACTATTTCTACAACTATTGCGGAAGATATAAACATAAATTGTTTATACATTAAACTTTTTCACATCATTCCCAAGGTCTACAACCTTAACTTAATACATACCTTCAATATCTTAGAAAATTTACAATACTATTTTTGTCAGAAAATTTAATAGATCTAACTGCAATGTAATTTAATCTTGCACTTTGACTTTGCCTTTGTCTTTACTCGAGCTTTCATCTTAATCTGAAAATTTTTATCATGATATAGCAAGGGTGAGCATCAAATTTGCCCAGCAAGTTTAAATTCAATAAAGATATATCATGATTGAAAGAATTGAACAATAAGCTAGCTAACTTTCAGCAATATAAACATTGTGAAAGAGCATGAACAAATTTTCTTAGCTGAACGACCAAGTCAATAAAAATTAATGGTCATGCATAAACATGAACAAATTAACTTAACCAAATAGTAATGAAGGTGATCAGCCTTTCATACCTGATGAACGTTTACAATATGCACAACGTGCGAATCAATAATCAATATAGACGTGAATAATCAACAACAATTATTCATTAACATGCTTTGAACATGCAACTCAAATTTGAGTTAGGAAAAACTTGCCTGATTCGTTGACTACTGCTACGCAGTTTAAGTTAACTTCTTTTGGTAAGACCTATCATTAATAATAAGATTGGTCTTTCAATCAGCATATTCTATTTTGTATCATAATACAATTACTTTGTCAATAGATTATCTAACACTTAATCAAATATTAGATAACATCCTAACACATCAGTATTATTATCATTCTTGGATAATTTTTCAATCACTGAATCATATTCATTATGATTAAACACTTAATCTTTCATATTATAAACTCTTTTCTATAATCCAGCAAAATGTTTATAATTCAGCAAACTGTTTTCTTTAATTCAGTAAGTTGTTTTCTCTAATACTTCAATCCAGCTAGCTGGATTCATAATCCTTCAACCTAATGACCAATCCAGCAGACTGGATACATAATTCCTTTAATCCAGCAAGTCAAACTGCAATCCAGCAAACTAGATTACAAATCCAGCAACTAGATTGCAATCCAGCAAGTTGGATTCAACATATTTTCAATTCAGTAAACTTCTTTTCAATCCAGCAAGCTGGATTCATCAGATTTTCTAATCCAGAAAGCTGGATTCCATATCCTTTTCACGAAAATACCAAATCAACTTATTATTTTTCTATCCTTTGCCCAAACATATATACACATATTTCATACACAAAAAGTATTTTTTTCAAAATTTTCCAACTCCCTTTGGTATTTTTCAAAAATCATTTTTAGTTAATTCCTTAAGAAATTAGCTACCTCGTGCTTAACTCCAAAAATTCCCCTCTCTTGACACAATCTTATACGTGTTAACGTGACACTCCAGTTTAAATTTCGTGGCCATCGGAGTTATAGAACTCCGGATATAGCCATTTTCGTCGAAAAATCACAAAAATTAAAATGGTCATAACTTGCTCATTTTAACTCGGAATGAGCTCATTTTAGGAAAGTAGGTACTTTATACCATATATTTTCATGTCCCAAAAGGCCAAAATTTTTCTCACAAATTAAGTGGCCGAAACTGCCATTTTAAAATTTTGGGCAGAAGCAAAATGGCCTTTTTGCAGTTTTTCGTGCTTTGTTAAACATTTTTCATACGAAAATCTACAACTCCTTTTTCGGTGATTCCACTTGGAGATGTTAGATAACTTATCATAGTATACTCCCAAATTTTTCCAGAATTTTTAGATGTCCAAAAAATGACCAAACTGCCCCTACTCTTTGACTGTCCAAAACATTCTATTTTTCTTTAAAAACACAAAACTATTTTTGCTAAAATAGTCACTAAAACTTGTGTACTCAACATTTTTGAGTTCTACCACTTGGTTTTAGTAGTTAACTTACATATCTAGCACCTCTCTTTTACGGATCGCAAAAAGAAGGTTTAGATCAAAAACGGTGGAAATCCAAAGTACATAGAAATTTTAGAGCTTATAAAACTAGAAAAATCACTTTTCTTTATTTTCGATTTCCAACTAAATCAACACCCAATATGGGTAGATCTAAACATTAAACACTCATAAACACATAGATCTAAGGTTTTTGAGTTTAGAAACATAGATTCAAAGTTTGATTTGGAATAATCAAAAATTACATAACAAAAGGTATTTATACCTTCGATTTTCATGCTTTTCTTCTTCTTCTTCTTCTTCTTCTTCTTCCTCTTCCATGGATGGACTTTCTCTCTCATCTCCATCTCCCACATGGCTGCCGAACCTCTTCTTTCTCTCTCTCTCTTGCTTCTTTCTATTTGTCTCTCTTTCTTTCTTTTCCTCTTTCTCTTTCTTCTCTTCTCTTTCTTCTCTTCTCTTTCCCTTATCTTCTTTTCTTC
The DNA here is from genome assembly GCA_016801055.1 of Panax notoginseng. Classification (NCBI taxonomy): domain Eukaryota; kingdom Viridiplantae; phylum Streptophyta; class Magnoliopsida; order Apiales; family Araliaceae; genus Panax; species Panax notoginseng. The sequence continues at coordinate 119,022,653 of CM029022.1, forward strand.
TTATCTTTTTCCTTCTTTTCTTATCCGGCCAAGTGGCCTTCTTTTAGGCCAAATTGCTTAGATTTTTATGGCTTTTATTTTACTTACCAAATGACCATTATGTCCTTTCCATACTTGGATCATGTTTTGGGCTTCTTAATATATTGATTAGGCTAACACTTGGGCCACCATAATTAATTTCTTTGGACTTTTAGATTAATTTCTTGGGCCATGAAAATAAATTAGGTCCAATACTTTTAATATTATCACACCCTAAATATTTAATTAGGGTATCCATTCCAAACATTTAGAATTTGAGTTATTACCCTTGCACACTAAATTTTATAACCAAATTAAACTTACTTTAATTAAGTCATAAAATTAATAAACTTGAGATAATAAAATTATATCTCTTGACTTAATATAATATTAATATTATTATTATCCCACATGATCCTTAACAATTGGCTCGCTTGAGCTTAAAACTTAATTCCTTTGGCTTTTCCAAATAAAATATTTAGACTTCCTAGCTAAAATGTTTGGGCCATAAAAATTAATATGTTCCATTACATTTAATTATATCTTACCCTACTCATTTCATTAGGGTTTCTATGTACTCAATTTAAATATAAATTCTTACCCAAGTATATTTAATTTCTTAACCCAATTAAACTTACATGCCCTTAATTTCTTAACCCAATTAGACTTGCTATAATTAGGTTATAAAATTAATTAACCGAGATGTATAAAATAAATCTCTTAAAATTAGTATATATTTTATATACCGTAATTCTCTAATCTCATAACCCTTAAGTTATTTAATTCTTCATTCCTAATATATAATTAGGATCATGCTAATTTCTTTTATTTGCCATCACATAATATTCGTATTCACTTACTCACATAATCATTAAATAAATTATGACATGCTCCACAATTCTCTTAGATTAGGTCACTAGTATATATTTAATTACAAGGACCACTAAATAACAATAACCATTTAGGTTATTTAATTATCATACTTAATAACTTATTTAAGTTATACAATTCATATTGTATACTTAAATTTAATTTTCTCCTCCTCTCCATAAATTGTTTTCAAACAATTTATTTAAATATTAAATATATAAATTAATATATTTAATCATCTATTCAAATATGAATTTAATTTACTGACTGCTTTATACCAATATACATATTTGCATATTGGATCTCCTCTCATATTTTTACTTTACATCATTTGGTATAATATTAAATATTATACCATTAACCATATAATATAATATCATAACATATTTCACTTCTCACACTAATTTTGACCTTTCTCCATATAAAGTCAACTGTTGACTTTGACCAAAAGTCAACCTTTACACACTTTGTGTTTACTGCCCATTTTGACTAATCTTGACGTTCCGGACGCAACCGAGCAGTCCATGCTTCAAAATTCTATCTCTAATTCAAATTTTGAGTTTTAAATTACTCACTTCTTATTGTTAATCGTATTAACTAACGACCTTATACTTATTCAAATTCTTATTTGCCAGTCAAGGCCAACGTTCAAGCTATGTTAATTACTAACATAGTTTTATCTTGATCCTTATATCAATAACTTAATTCATCATTCCTCTTGCTAAAATATTTATAGCACCTTACTAAGTATATATATTTCTATACATATACTCATCTTCGTTTAACCTTATAACATCTCTTCATGTGAAATCTTATCTCCTTAATAAAATTTCCATATGTACTTATATAACATTTCTTAGACTATTCAGTTCACACCGAATTTACAGGTATCGTAATACCTTATTCTCGATATTTCTCCCAGTACATATTAATTCATTTCTAGGGTTTTGAAATTTTGTAACCCATATTTCTTTATTCTCATTCAATTAAGAAACCATATAGGTTCTTCTTAAAAATTTTGAAATCCTTAAAATTCCTTCACAGAAACGTCAATTCCATACACTTATTTTCTGTCTAGGTTAATCTTATAACCTTTAATCCATCATTTTAGGATTTTAATAATTATCTAAATTCTCGGGTTGTCACATTCACCCCTTCTTCTAAGAATTTCGTCCTCAAAATTAAAGCATACTAATCTCTGCTTATTCTCTTGATCAAAACTAGGTTTTTAACTTAACCTTTACAATTTCCTCCTTTGAGGATTTCTCATCTATTATCACATTTCAGCATAACTACTCACTAGGAGTTTACATCTTCTAAACATTCAGCAAATCTAGGTTGTCATAATAACCTTTACTCAATCATCTCAGATTCTACTCGTACGCAACGAGTTCACAATATTTCATATCCATCATCACCTTCTACAACAACATTACTCTAAAGAGTTTAAAAAATTTCATATCTGTCTGAGGGATCATAAAACCATGAACTTTGAGGTTTAGGGTATTTCTACCTGCTACCTCTTTCAATTAAGAAAGAAAGGTACTCTACCTCTGAAATATTTTATATTTGGTATGTTTACAATCACGAAGAAGGTAAACTACCGATGCGGGTACTTTAGAGGATCAGTCTGTTGTACCTTAGTAATCGGAACGACTATATGCGTTCTTAGATTGGAGTATTTTATCCAATTAATATATATCCCCATTTTTAGGTTTATTCACCTTAGACTCATCATAAGATTCCGGCCCAAAACAATTTGGTTTGGCATAAGCTTTCAAAGAATACTTTGAATTTCATAAACATTTGTCTAGCTGAATCAAATAGCTTAGACGCATATCAATCATTCGAATTTCAATCGAAACATTTTTGGCCAAATTTAATTGGCAATAATTTACCTTTAAAATTTTTAAAATCATTTTATGACGTCATGATACCGCACTATATTTACAATCCGTTTGAGGATTCCGTCATTTTGTGACTTTGTCATACTACGTCATACTATAGTGGGCTGACGATCTTTAGATCACATCCGACACTAAGTAATTCTGCATTGATAACTCCATCATTTTTATCATCTTTGCACCAGGTTTCATGATACATTGATGATATAAAAAAATACATTTTGACATCTCAAATTATTATTTTTTTTTAGCCATTAGCATAGACTATTCTTTAAACCGTTCAAAAATCTTTGAAAATCATCTTTGGTGTCATCACGCCACAACAGGTAACGATGTGTTAGTAGTACGAAGCCCACTTCTACACAGTTGTAACCCTATGTTGAGGATAACAAAATTCATTTTATTTCAAAAGGCACATCAGTGCGAATTTAGCTTGATGTCAAAAACTTTGAAGTCTAGCATAACTAGAAGATTTGGAATACCTATGCTTCCACCATCAACTTTAATTTCTCTAATGATCCATTACTTAATAAATCTATCTATTCTATCATCTTCAATGCTCCAATCTCAACATAACTATACCAGTTCGTCAAACTTACCACACATTATGAGTTCAGGAACTTTCCACAATCATATGAGTTTAAGAACTTGTCCTAGTTAGACCTTTGGCGTCTATTCGCTGAGGGGTTCATAAACATTTCATATAATTATGAGTCACGAACGTACCATAAGTATGAGTTTTAAGAACTCGTACTTAACATTATATTCTCTACCTATTCGTTATACACATGAGAAAAGAATCACCTTATCCATATGCATATAGCAAATAGTGCGACATTAGGTTCCAATGATTATCAATGTAAGAAACTAAGTGGTTGTCAAACCAAACTCAGCCACTAATCAATATAGGAAGCTAAGCGAACAATTCCCCGCCCATACAAAGAATCGGTCAACCTAACCACTATATCGACCAGGAAGCTAAGTGATTCTAAAACCAAGTACAAATTCCCTGCCCATACAAGGAATCATACAACTCAGCTGCTGACATGAGTCCTCAATTGAAATTCCACACCATTCTAACTTTCTCTTTTCTTAATACGAATTTTCTTTAATCCGTATCTTAACATTTTCCATTCTTTTCTAATTTTTTATCGTACCATTTCATAGTACATTCTCTTTATAGCGTCAAGCTATATCATTCCAATCACTTAACATATCTTATGTTATTCAACGATTTAATCTGATCACGTCGTGATCTTATTTAGTAATCATTTCTCCTTATACTTACGATCGTTTTATTTTACGATCTTCTTATTCTTCTCTTTAATCATATTATATTATGATTTTATTAAAACTTTTCATCTTGTAGACATAGTCTATTTATTATTACTTTTCATCTCTATTACTGGAGTCAGGTAACTCCGGATTCTTATCCTTATAGCTCTTCAAGATTCTTCTTTGAATCTTATTTATCTTTCTCGGTACTTAAATGATGAATTTCTTAAATTCATCTCTTATCCCTTAAACTCGATCTGAGTTTATTGCTTATCATCCTCTCCGCGGTTATATCCTAAGGTACACCTACCTAAGGTTTATAACCTACAGCTCTGATACAACCTGTAGCATCCCCAAATCTCGGTCCTAATCACCAAGGATCTGGTATACTATTTCTACAACTATTGCGGAAGATATAAACATAAATTGTTTATACATTAAATTTTTTCACATCATTCCCAAGGTCTACAACCTTAACTTAATACATACCTTCAATATCTTAGAAGATTTACAATACTATTTTTGTCAGAAAATTTAATAGATCTAACTGCAATGTAATTTAATCTTGCACTTTGACTTTGCCTTTGTCTTTACTCGAGCTTTCATCTTAATCTGAAAATTTTTATCATGATATAGCAAGGGTGAGCATCAAATTTGCCCAGCAAGTTTAAATTCAATAAAGATATATCATGATTGAAAGAATTAAACAATAAGCTAGCTAACTTTCAGCAATATAAACATTGTGAAAGAGCATGAACAAATTTTCTTAGCTGAACGACCAAGTCAATAAAAATTAATGGTCATGCATAAACATGAACAGATTAACTTAACCAAATAGTAATGAAGGTGATCAGCCTTTCATACCTGATGAACGTTTACAATATGCACAACGTGGGAATCAATAATCAATATAGACGTGAATAATCAACAACAATTATTCATTAACATGCTTTGAACATACAACTCAAGTTTGAGTTAGGAAAAACTTTCCTGATTCATTGACTACTGCTACGCAATTTAAGTTAACTTCTTTTGGTAAGACCTATCATTAATAATAAGATTGGTCTTTCAATCAGCATATTCTATTTTGTATCATAATACAATTACTTTGTCAATAGATTATCTAACACTTAATCAAATATTAGATAACATCCTAACACATCAGTATTATTATCATTCTTGGATAATTTTTCAATCACTGAATCATATTCATTATGATTAAACACTTAATCTTTCATATTATAAACTCTTTTCTATAATCCAGCAAAATGTTTATAATTCAGCAAACTGTTTTCTTTAATTCAGTAAGCTGTTTTCTCTAATACTTCAATCCAGCTAGCTGGATTCATAATCCTTCAACCTAATGACCAATCCAGCAGACTGGATACATAATTCCTTTAATCCAGCAAGTCAAACTGCAATCCAGCAAACTAGATTACAAATCCAGCAACTAGATTGCAATCCAGCAAGTTGGATTCAACATATTTTCAATTCAGTAAACTTCTTTTCAATCCAGCAAGCTGGATTCATCAGATTTTCTAATCCAGCTACCTGGATTCCATATCCTTTTCACGAAAATACCAAATCAACTTATTATTTTTCTATCCTTTGCCCAAACATATATACACATATTTCATACACAAAAAGTATTTTTTTCAAAATTTTCCAACTCCCTTTGGTATTTTTCAAAAATCATTTTTAGTTAATTCCTTAAGAAATTAGCTACCTCGTGCTTAACTCCAGAAATTCCCCTCTCTTGACACAATCTTATGCGTGTTAACGTGACACTCCAGTTTAAATTTCGTGGCCATCGGAGTTATAGAACTCCGGTTATAGCCATTTTCGTCGAAAAATCACAAAAATTGAAATGGTAATAACTTGCTCATTTTAGCTCGGAATGAGCTCATTTTAGGACAGTAGGTACTTTATACCATATATTTTCATGTCTCAAAAGGCCAAAATTTTTCTCACAAATTAAGTGGCCGAAACTACCATTTTAAAATTTTGGGCAGAAGCAAAATGGCCTTTTTGCAGTTTTTCGTGCTTTGTTAAACATTTTTCATACGAAAATCTACAACTCCTTTTTCAGTGATTCCACTTGGAGATGTTAGATAACTTATCATAGTATACTCCCAAATTTTTCCAGAATTTTTAGATGTCCGAAAAATGACCAAACTGCCCCTACTCTTTGACTGTCCAAAACAGTCTGTTTTTCTTTAAAAACACAAAACTGTTTTTGCTAAAATAGTCACTAAAACTTGTGTACTCAATATTTTTGAGTTCTACCACTTGAGTTTAGTAGTTAACTTACATATCTAGCACCTCTGTTTTACGGATCGCAAAAAGAAGGTTTAGATCAAAAACGGTGGAAATCCAAAGTACATAGAAATTTTAGAGCTTATAAAACTAGAAAAATCACTTTTCTTTATTTTCGATTTCCAACTAAATCAACACCCAATATGGGTAGATCTAAACATTAAACACTCATAAATACATAGATCTAAGGTTTTTGAGTTTAGAAACATAGATTCAAAGTTTGATTTGGAATAATCAAAAATTACATAACAAAAGATATTTATACCTTCGATTTTCATGCTTTTCTTCTTCTTCTTCTTCTTCTTCTTCTTCTTCTTCCTCTTCCATGGATGGACTTTCTCTCTCATCTCCATCTCCCACATGGCTGCCGAACCTCTTCTTTCTCTCTCTCTCTCTTGCTTCTTTCTATTTGTCTCTCTTTCTTTCTTTTCCTCTTTCTCTTTCTTCTCTTCTCTTTCTTCTCTTCTCTTTCCCTTATCTTCTTTTCTTCTTATCTTTTTCCTTCTTTTATTATCCGGCCAAGTGGCCTTCTTTTAGGCCAAATTGCTTAGATTTTTATGGCTTTTATTTTACTTACCAAATGACCATTATGTCCTTCCATACTTAGATCATGTTTTGGGCTTCTTAATATATTGATTGGGCTAACACTTGGGCCACCATAATTAATCTCTTTGGACTTTTAGATTAATTTCTTGGGCCATGAAAATAAATTAGGTCCAATACTTTTAATATTATCACACCCTAAATATTTAATTAGGGTATCCATTCCAAACATTTAGAATTTGAGTTATTACCCTTGCACACTAAATTTTATAACCAAATTAAACTTACTTTAATTAAGTCATAAAATTAATAAACTTGATATAATAAAATTATATCTCTTGACTTAATATAATATTAATATTATTATTATCCCACATGATCCTTAATAATTGGCTCGCTTGAGCTTAAAACTTAATTCCTTTGGCTTTTCCAAATAAAATATTTGGACTTCCTAGCTAAAATGTTTGGGCCATAAAAATTAATATGTTCCATTACATTTAATTATATCTTACCCTACTCATTTCATTAGGGTTTCTATGTACTCAATTTAAATATAAATACTTACCCAAGTACATTTAATTTCTTAACCCAATTAAACTTACATGCCCTTAATTTCTTAACCCAATTAGACTTGCTATAATTAGGTTATAAAATTAATTAACCGAGATGTATAAAATAAATCTCTTAAAATTAGTATATATTTTATATACCGTAATTCTCTAATCTCATAACCCTTAAGTTATTTAATTCTTCATTCCTAATATATAATTAGGATCATGCTAATTTCTTTTATTTGCCATCACATAATATTCGTATTCACTTACTCACATAATCATTAAATAAATTATGACATGCTCTACAATTCTCTTAGATTAGGTCACTAGTATATATTTAATTACAAGGACCACTAAATAACAATAACCATTTAGGTTATTTAATTATCATACCTAATAATTTATTTAAGTTATACAATTCATATTGTATACTTAAATTTAATTTTCTCCTCCTCTCCATAAATTGTTTTCAAACAATTTATTTAAATATTAAATATATAAATTAATATATTTAATCATCTATTCAAATATGAATTTAATTTACTGACTGCTTTATACCAATATACATATTTGCATATTGGATCTCCTCTCATATTTTTACTTTACATCATTTGGTATAATATTAAATATTATACCATTAACCATATAATATAATATCATAACATATTTCACTTCTCACACTAATTTTGACCTTTCTCCATATAAAGTCAACTGTTGACTTTGACCAAAAGTCAACCTTTACACACTTTGTGTTTACTGCCCATTTTGACTAATCTTGACATTCCGGACGCAACCGAGCAGTCCATGCTTCAAAATTCTATCTCTAACTCAAATTTTGAGTTTTAAATTACTCACTTCTTATTGTTAATCGTATTAACTAACGACCTTATACTTATTCAAATTCTTATTTGCCAGTCAAGGCCAACGTTCAAGCTATGTTAATTACTAACATAGTTTTATCTTGATCCTTATATCAATAACTTAATTCATCATTCCTCTTGCTAAAATATTTATAGCACCTTACTAAGTATATATATTTCTATACATATACTCATCTTCGTTTAACCTTATAACATCTCTTCATGTGAAATCTTATCTCCTTAATAAAATTTCCATATGTACTTATATAACATTTCTTAGACTATTCAGTTCACACCGAATTTACAGGTATCGTAATACCTTATTCTCGATATTTCTCCCAGTACATATTAATTCATTTCTAGGGTTTTGAAATTTTGTAACCCATATTTCTTTATTCTCATTCAATTAAGAAACCATATAGGTTCTTCTTAAAAATTTTGAAATCCTTAAAATTCCTTCACAGAAACGTCAATTCCATACACTTATTTTCTGTCTAGGTTAATCTTATAACCTTTAATCCATCATTTTAGGATTTTAATAATTATCTAAATTCTCGGGTTGTCACATATATACATATATACATGTTAGTTATTACCAGAACACATGATTTCATAATCATTTAGTAAAACATAGTTTACAGACAACCTTTGTAAAACTTATATACAATGAAGTTGAGTTTCATGAAACACAGAGGCTAAATAATTATACTATAAAACATATTTGTTAAGAGTATAAACATACCTTTTTATTCAGACAATCTTTGCTTAATCACTGATAATAGTTCGAAGAATACATAATTTTCTCTTGTTTCTCTCTCTAAGACCTCTGACAATTTCTCTCAAAACTCTTTGGTCTCTCACTTTTCCTTTCTTAGTCTTAAGCCAAAACACACTGTACGTAAAACTAAACTGATAACACTTATGCGTAAACTAAAAACTGATATGGCCTTAATAATCACCATAACTATTATCAGTTACCAAAATAATAAGTGTATATCCATTATAAATATATTTTATTATATATTATTTATAAAAATTCAAAATTTAAAAACCAAAAGCCATAGGGCTTTGTTTGGCAAAATAATTTAAAACTAAAGACTTAATATATTTAAGCCTTGTTTGACAAAATAAATTAAAACTACTTTAATTTATTTTAATAACCACTTATAATATAATTATTTGTCACACTTCTAATTAATTAAGTTTTCATACTTAATTTAATTAATTCTAATAACAATTCATTGCATAATATAATTATTTATTTAATCATTATAAATTCTCTAACTTAATTATTAAATTAAATTAGATTACTATTTCAAAATAATTACTTTCCTTAACTCATTAATTATTTATTAAACAAATAAATAATCAAATCACATCAAATCAAATACTTATTCAACAATAAACACATCCATTAAATATTTATATAATTTAATAAATATTTAAATATTATAATAAAAATCTGGATTGTTACATCATTCCCTCTTTACAAGGATTCTATCCTCAGAATCACAACTCAAGCCACTCATTCGTTACAATCTTCCCTACTTACAAAGATTCTGTCCCCAGAATCGAAGACACAAATTACATAAATAACTCAGAGAAATCTTTCATCATTTTATCTAAATATAGATTTTATATTTCCTACTACATTCATTACCTAACAAATTCTATGTTTCATTTCATAACTTTCATTTGAACTCAATTATATTTTGAGTAATATATATCTTTTAACCAATTCATTTCCTTTTCTAAGGATCGTTATCATAAACACTCGGGAATCGCTATCATAAACACTCGGGATATTACATTCACCCTTTCTTGTAAGAATTTCGTCCTCGAAATTTTATTTATTAATTTTTATTCATTCACTCTATTGAAGTAGATTTTACATCACTACTTCATTCATTCATTGGTTTCTATAACCACTTTCTTTCCACAAAGATCATTCTACAATTATTAACTTTTCTATTAAAAGTTTAACATTATTCTTTGATAACACATTTATTTCTCACTTCAAAATCTCTTTTCTCACTTATTCAACATATTCATCATTCAGTGTCGTATTCTACGACTTACTTCTTTCTAAGGAATACTTTCCTTACCACATTCACCTTTTAGAATATCAAGAATCTTCCACAATTGCTCAATAATTGGGAAGCGATATGAATAACAGAAATTTAAAAGATTCCAAATCATGCTGAGGGTCATAAGACCACGAACTATGTCCACAGTTGCAAGTAATCTTTCAACTTCAACTTTAACAGTCATAAGACTATAAGGACCCCCGTACTTAGGGTGTTAAGCCCTTCGTACGATGTATTGTGCACAAATATTTAAACGCTATGCATATGTCCATAGTTATAAGTAATCTTTCAACTTAAACTTTAACAGTCATAAGACTATAGGGACTCCTCGTACTTAGGGTGATCAGCCCTTCGTACAATGTATTGTACACAAACATCTCAACGCCTCCGCGTAATCCCCTATAAAATGGTTGTTCATCTCAGCTTTTCAACATCTGACTCCGCACCAAAATAATTTAGTTTGGCATAACTTCTCAAGAAACTCTTGAATTTCATGAACATCTTTCAATATTTGTCTAGCTGAATCAAATAGCATAGACTTCTACAATAACTCGGACATTAACCGAAATATACATATACATACATACATATGTATTCTCATATCTTAAAGAAATCTCAAAAATCTTTTTTTTTGACGTCATGATACCGCACTGTATTTACAGTCCGTTGAGGATTCCGTCATTTGGTGATTTTATCATACTACATCATACCATAGGGGGTTGACGATCCTTAGATCACATCCAACACTAGGTAATATTGCATTGATGACTCCATCGTTTTTATCATCTTTGCACCAGGTTACATGATGCATTAATGATATAAAATACATTTTGATATATTGCAAATCATTTTTATCTAGCCGAAGCAATTAGCATAGACATACGAATAACAGTATTGTTGTTAAAACTCATTGGTTCCATCATTTGATCCAATGTTTTTCAAGAAAATAAAGTGTAAACATCAGCACGAAGTCAATAGATTTCGAAAGTCTAGCATAGCTAATAGATTTAGAATACCTATGCTTCCACTATCAACTCCACTTTCTATAATGATCCATTGCTTAATAGGTCTATCTATTCCTATCATCCTCAATACTCCATTCACACTTAATTATACCCTAGTTCATCAAACTTACCACACGTTATGAGTTCAGGAACTTGCCACAATCATATGAGTTTAAGAACTTATCCTTGTCAGACCATAGGCGTCCATTCGCTGAGGGGTTCAAAAATATACCATATAATTATGAGTCACGAACCTACCATAAGTATGAGTTTTAAGAACTCGCACTTAACCTTATAATATTCTCTAACGATACTCTACATATCTGTTATACACATGAGAAAAGAATCACCTTCTCAACAGGCATATAGCAAATAGCGCGACATAAACATTCTAATGATTATCAATGTGATAAACTGAGTGCAAGCACAAAACCTTCGCCCATACAAAGGTTTGTACAACTCATCCATTACATGAGTTCTCAATTGAAATCCCACCTAACTCTATCTTTCTTTTAACTTGCTCTTTGCTCGATACGAATTCCTAGTATCACATCATCTATAACTCCTCATGAGTTATCTCGTACTATTTCATAGTACACCAAATTCATAACATTAAGCTATAATCATTCAAACATTATAGACCATCTTTCTTTTATAACTTAAACAGATCACGTCGTGACCTTATTCTATAATCATCTCTCTTAAAATTCTTTTGTTAACTCGTGATCGTTTTGTTTTACGATCCTCATTCTTTTTCTTTTTCATCATTTACGACATTATTCGTTATCTTGGCTATTAGAGTTAGGAAACTCCCATTTCTTATCTTTATATCTTCAAGATTCTTCTTTGAATCTTCTTGTTTATAAAACAATTCTTCCTTTAAGAATTTCTAACTTTATTTACATCGCTCAAAATTTCATTCAAGTTCTAAACTCTCATCATACGTGTCCACTTCTACACTTGGTACACATCTAGTCTCTAACAGTTTTAATATGGCACGCTGAGTGGTTTCCCACAAACAACCAACAAAATAGGTTCCGAGTTGCTAGTTCGTATATACCTCCGCTCCATGAAGGAATCGTTTAGCCCAGATACCATACATCAACTATTAAAGAGTACAATTGTACCACGCTTAGACATAACTCTCTATTCATAACTTCTTTATCATTCTCTTTTTATAGACATTGTCTATTTATTATCACCTTACATCCTTATTATTGGAGTTGGGTAACCCCACATTCATATTCCTCATAACTCTGCGAGATTCTTCTTTGAATCTTTTTACGCAAGTTTTAATCCCATATTGTTCAAACTCTATTTGAGCTTATTCATTCTTTATCTTCACCTCTCTTCTCTAAGGTTATTGCCTACGGTACTCCTACCTAAGGTTTATAACCTACAGCTTTGATACCAACTGTAACGACCCCAAAGTCTATACAATTTAAATCCCGACTTCGGTCGTTAACCATACATTCAACCTCTAAATAATACATCATTATTCGATGTTAAACTTAATAAAATTGCGGAATATTTAAAACTTTTATACATTTCCTTCTTTCTTGCCCTGAATCGTAACCATTACATTACATCTCTTTGATTCAATCTTATATCATGAATCGTTACAACAAAATGACTATACAAAGTCTTACATCATAACTAAATATCCATATACATTGGATAGCTCAACTTACATTTCAACAACATGTTGCGTTCAAAATATGAAATACATTTCTCATAAAACATAAGTAATCTTCCTGAATATAGATCTCTATAACTCACATAGCACGTATCTTTACCTTAAAATCTTGACCTGCAAAAGTGGTTATTTACAAGAGTGAGCTCGACAGCCCAGCAAAGTCTAACAGTTTTCATGCATCACAAAGCACCTAATAACATGCTCGACATACATCTCATTAAAGTAACATGACATACATGCTTTTAATTCACATAACAAATATAAAGATTGAGTTCCTTACTCAATCATCATTACTTAGCCAAAACAATGCAGTCATATATTGACTTTAACATTTCATGATTTCAACATGCATAACATTTCATGTAATTTAAAATAGTTCATCAAATCCACGTAGAAAATAGGAACCAAAAGACTTGCCTTGATCGTTGTTTACCAATAATACCTTAACAGCTTACAGTTATCTGCACTTCACGTGCCCTACACAATTATATAATCATACACATCAACTATTAGTCACATAACAACACATAGAAATTGTAATGTAAACTCTACTCCACATCTCATAATCTTTCCTATTAATAAATACACAATGGTCAATTAGATTGTGTTAACTTTTCGACTTATGACTCACTATATTTCTTCTTAGTCAAACTCGAAGTTCAAGTGCTTAAGTCTTGCTAGGACTACTTATTGGTTTTATTTTAAACCCATTTCATATCCTATAATATTCACTTCAATTGAATTGAAACACTTTTTAAGTTCATTAACACTTGGCACGACGTTTCGACGTTCATTCGTCACACGCCCGATTTGCCTCTCTTGTGTATGCTTACTATGCTTCTATAACTTATCTAATACATTATTTATTAATGTTAAGCATCATTATATTTACTAAGATTCATGTTTTATAACTTAGGATATCATCTTTTACAGTCTGGAGCACTACACATGCATATGTGCATGCCCGACACCCTCCGATTGCCTCTGAAAACACAACAGTCCTAAAGATGACCATTTTGACCCATCCTAATGACCTCAAATTGAAAAACTTAAAGAACAAAAGTTGTAGGTCTACTCGTCCTCGTTCTGGATCATCTTGAGTCACCTCAATCAGAGTTCGTATGAGGACGTTATGGCCATTTTACTACAGAAGGTCAAAACTATTCAAGTCAGACTTCTGTCCCCGCGCTGGGGCGCGAGGACTAAGCCAACTAGTGGCGCTGGGGCGCGAATTTCAGCGCTGGGTCGCCAACTTCTGGCGCTGGGGCGCGAATTTTGGCGCCGGGGCGCGATTTTTGGCGCTGGGGCTCAAATTTTGGCGCTGGGGCGCCGAAACTTGCAGAACCCAACCACGAAGAACAGAACAAAGCTACTGTCTTTATTTTTAACAGTAATTAACCCCAATTAACATGTATAACTTATATAAATTACACATATACACACTACCCAACATGCATATACTAGTTTAAATTACTAAACAATAATCACAGAAAACTAAATTCCTTGAAAATCATATTTTAAAACAAAACTCCATGTTTGATATTTGTTAAACACAGTGAACACTATAATCTCTAATAACCACAAATTTGATTTCTTTTAAACTACAATTCTCTGTAGTTCATATCCAATTAACATAATCACACTTCAATTTCATAACTTCACAATTAACATATACTAATTTTGATATTTCTACAAACCACTTTCACACGTGAATGTTTACTGTAAAAACTAATTTCTCTTTCTCTATGAACGTAATTTAGCATACCACACATATATACATATATACATGTTAGTTATTACCAGAACACATGATTTCATAATCATTTAGTAAAACATAGTTTACAGACAACCTTTGTAAAACTTATATACAATGAAGTTGAGTTTCATGAAACACAGAGGCTAAATAATTATACTATAAAACATATTTGTTAGGAGTACAAACATACCTTTTTATTCAGACAATCTTTGCTTAATCACTGATAATAGTTCGAAGAATACATAATTTTCTCTTGTTTCTCTCTCTAAGATCTCTGACAATTTCTCTCAAAACTCTTTGGTCTCTCACTTTTCTATTCTTTTTCCTTTCTTAGTCTTAATCCAAAACACACTGTACGTAAAACTAAACTGATAACACTTATGCGTAAACTAAAAACTGATATGGCCTTAATAATCACCATAACTATTATCAGTTACCAAAATAATAAGTGTATATCCATTATAAATATATTTTATTATATATTATTTATAAAAATTCAAAATTTAAAAACCAAAAGACATAGGGATTTGTTTGGCAAAATAAATTAAAACTAAAGACTTAATATATTTAAGCTTTGTTTGGCAAAATAAATTAAAACTACTTTAATTTATTTTAATAACCACTTATAATATAATTATTTGTCACACTTTTAATTAATTAAGTTTTCATACTTAATTTAATTAATTCTAATAACAATTCATTGCATAATATAATTATTTATTTAATCATTATAAATTCTCTAACTTAATTATTAAATTAAATTAGATTACTATTTCAAAATAATTACTTTCCTTAACTCATTAATTATTTATTAAACAAATAAATAATCAAATCACATCAAATCAAATACTTATTCAACAATAAATACATCCATTAAATATTTATATAATTTAATAATTATTTAAATATTATAATAAAAATCTGGATTGTTACATCATTCCCTCCTTACAAGGATTCTGTCCTCAGAATCACAACTCAAGCCACTCATTCGTTACAATCTTCCCTACTTACAAAGATTCTGTCCCCAGAATCGAAGACACAAATTACACAAATAACTCAGAGAAATCTTTCATCATTTTATCTAAATATAGATTTTATATTTCCTACTACATTTATTTCCTAACAAATTTTATGTTTCATTTCATAACTTTCATTTGAACTCAATTATATTTTGAGTAATATATATCTTTTAACCAATTCATTTCCTTTTCTAAGGATCATTATCATAAACACTCGGGAATCGCTATCATAAACACTCGGGATATTACATGGTATGTATGTGTGTGATAGTGATATATATAAAAGGTGTGTGTGTGTGTATGTGTGATAGTGAAAGGTGTAAGGTGTGTGTGTGTATATGTGGGAAGAAAATGAAAATGGGGGTGAGGGGGAGAAAACGTGTATTGAAAGGAGTGTATACATATATTTATATTATATTTAACATGTGTATATATATAGCAGATTTGTGTGTGCGTATTGTATGCCTTTGCCGTAAGGCAAAGGTTATATATATATATATATATATATATATATATATATATATATATATATATACACACATTATAAGTTTTGTTTTATTTTATTATAAATAGAATATATTATATTTTATTTAAAGTTTTTGTTTTATTAGAATATTTTATTGTACAGTAATTAATAGTAAAATTAATATTTTCAGAAAATCGGCCGAAGGATTCGGCGCCCGTGATAAGTCCTGTTCACCCGTGAAAAATATTTTTTAAATAGTATCTTTCCATTCTCCTATAAATATGATACTTAGTTAGAATTAAAAATCACACCAGAATCAGAGAATTCTTCTTCTATAATATTGAGCGTATTTCTTTCGAGTTTTAGAAAGCTTTGAGTTTAGAAAATAGTGAAAGTTTTCTTCAAGAATATCCCCGTCCTATCAGTCGGAATACTCATCTTTTTAAGGTAAGGGGTATTATTTATTTCACATTCTGAATAGATACTATTTTTCGTATTCGTATGAATATTATTTCCATTCAATATTCATAAGAAATTTTATTTTGTTCAATATTCGCAAGAAATATTATATTCGTTTAATATTTGTAATGAATATTATTTTCGTTTAATATTCGTAATGAATATTATTTTCGTTTAATATTCGTAAGGGATATTATTTTTATTCAGTATTTGTAGCATCCCCAAATCTCGGTCCTAATCACCAAGGATCTGGTATACTATTTCTATAACTATTGCGGAAGATATAAACATAAATTGTTTATACATTAAACTTTTACACATCATTCCCAAGGTCTACAACCTTAAATTAATACATACCTTCAATATCTTAAAGGTTTACAATGATATTTTCGTCAGAAAATTTAATAGATCTAACTGCATAATAGCTTAATCTTGCACTTTATCTTCGCTTCTGTCTTTACTCAAGCTTTCATCTTAATCTGAAAATTTTATCATGATATAGCAAGGGTGATCATCAAATTTGCCCAGCAAGTTTAAATTCAATAAAGATATATCATGATTGAAAAGAATGAATAAGCTTTCAAGTTTTCAACAATATAATAATTGTGAAATAACATGAATCAAGTTTCAATAATTTCATGACTGAATCAATAATGTTTGAAGGTCAACAATGACCATAAACAATTTAACTGAACCTTATGGTAATGAAGGTGATCAGCCTTTCATACCTGATGAACATATACAATATGCACTAAGTGCGAATCAATAATCAGTGTAGACGTGAATAATCAACAATAATCATTCACTAACATGCTTTGAACATACAACTCAAGTTCGAGTTAGGAAACTTGCCTGATTCGTTGACTGCTGCTACGCAGTTTAAGTTAACTTCTTTTGGTAAGACATATCATTAATAATAAGATTGGTCTTTCAATCAGCATATTCTATTTTGTATCATAATACAATTACTTTGTCAATAGATTATCTAACACTTAATCAAATATTAGATAACATCGTAACACATCGGTATTATTATCATTCTTGGATAATTGTTCAATCACTGTATCATATTTATTAGGATTAAACACTTAATCTTTCATATTATAAACTCTTTTCTATAATCCAGCAAAATGTTTATAATTCAGCAAACTGTTTTCTCTAATTCAGTAAGCTGTTTTCTCTAATACTTCAATCCAGCTAGCTGGATTCATAATCCTTCAACCTAATGACCAATCCAGCAGACTGGATACATAATTTCTTTAATCCAGCAAGTCAAACTGCAATCCAGCAAACTAGATTACAAATCCAGCAACTAGATTGCAATCCAGCAAGTTGGATTCAACATATTTTCAATTCAGTAAACTTCTTTTCAATCCAGCAAGCTGGATTCATCAGATTTTCTAATACAGCAAGCTGGATTCCATATCCGTACACGAAAATACCAAATCAACTTATTATTTTTCTATCCTTTGTGCAAACATGTATACACATATTTCATACATAAAAAGTATTTTTCCAAAATTTTCCAACTTCCTTTGGTATTTTTTAAAAATCATTTTTAGTTAATTCCTTAAGAAATTAGCTACCTCGTGCTTAACTCCAGAAATTCCCATCTCTTGGCACAATCTTATACATGTTAACGTGACACTCCAGTTTAAATTTCGTGGCCATCGGAGTTATAGAACTCCGGTTATAGCCATTTTTGTCGGAAAATCACAGAAATTGAAATGGTCATAACTTGCTCATTTTAACTCGGAATGAGCTCATTTTTGGACACAAGGTACTTGATATCATATATTTTCATGTCCCAAAAGGCCAGAATTTTTCTCACAAAGTAAGTGGCCGAAACAGCCCTTTTAAACTTTTGGGCAGAAGCTAAATTGCTTTTTTGCAATTTTTCGTGCTTTATTAAATATTTTCCATACGGAAATCTACAACTCCTTTTTCAGTGATTCCACTTGGAGATGTTAGATAACTTATCATAGTATACTCCCAAATTTTTCCAGAATTTTTACATGTCCGAAAAATGACCAAACTACCCCTACTCTTTGACTGTCCAAAACAGTCCATTTTTCCTTAAAAACACAAAACTATTTTTGGTAAAACAGTCACTACAACTTGTGTACTCAACATTTTTGAGTGCTACCACTTGGGTTTAGTAGTTAACACGTATATCTAGCACCTCCCTTTGACGGATCGCGAAAAGAAGCTATAGATTTAAAACGGTGGAAATCCAAAGTACATAGAAATTTTAGAGCTTATAAAACTAGAAAATCACTTTTCTTTATTTTCGATTTCCAACTAAATCAACACCCAATATGGGTAGATCTAAACATTAAACACTCATATACACATAGATCTAAGGTTTTTGAGTTTAGAAACATAGATTCAAAGTTTGATTTACAATAATCAAAAATTATATAAACAAAAAGGGGTTTATACCTTTTTGTTCACCTGCTCTCCTTCTTCTTCTTCCATGGATGGCTATGGAGCTTTGATGACTTATCAAAAAAACTCCCCTTCCCCTCCTCCATGGCTGCCGAACCACTTCTTTCTCTCTCTCTTGCTTCTCTCTATTTCTCTCTCTTTCTTTCTTTTCCTCTTTCTCTTTCTTCTCTTCTCTTTCTTCTCTTCTCTTTCCCTTATCTTCTTTTCTTCTTATCCTTTTCCTCTCTATCTTATCCGGCCATGTGGCCTTATCTTCTCCATATTTCTCCACTAATTCTCTCTCTCTAGTAATAATCATTACATAGCATGTGGATTATTAGTGTGCAAAGTGGCTCCTTAAAATGAATGCCACCTAGCTTGAGTTGGTAATTATCTTTTGCCACATGTGTGGTGCTTAAAGTGATGATGTGCATGCACATCTTCCTCTCCTTTTCTCCCTCATCAAATTCGGCCAAGTGGCCTTATCTTAGCCCAAATTGCTTAGATTTTTATGGCTTTTATTTACCATACCAAATGACCATTATGTCCTTCCATACTTGGATCAAGTTTTGGGCTTCTTAAATTAATTTCTTGGGCCATTGAAACATTATCATATTCCAATGTCTTTCCATTTTACCCACTCTAAATATTTAATTAGGGTCCATTCCAAATATAGAATTTAAGTTATCACCCTTGCACACTAAATTTTATAACCAAATTAAACTTACTTTAATTAAGTCATAAAATTAATAAACTTGAGATAATAAAAGTATATCTCTTGACTTAATATAATATTAATATTATTATCCTCCCACATGATCCTTAACAATTGGGCTCACTTGGGCTTAACATTTAATTCTTCTGACTTTCCAAATAAAATATTTGGACTTCCTAACTAAAATGTTTGGGCCATAAAATTAATATGATCCATTACACTAAATTTCATCTTACCCTACTCATTTCATTAGGGTTTCTATGTACTCAAGTTAAATATAAATTCTTACCCAAGTACACTTAATTTCCTTAACCCAATTAGACTTACATTAATTAGGTTATAAAATTAATTAACCGAGATGTATAAAATAAATCTCTTAAAATTAGTATATATTTTATATACCATAATTCTCTCATCCCATAACCCCTAAGTTATTCCACCCTTCATTCCTAATATATAATTAGGATTACACTAGTTTCTTTTATTTGCCATCACATAATATTCGTACTCACTTACTCACATAATCATTAAATAAATTATGACATGCTCCACCATTCTCTTAGATTAGGTCACTAGTATATATTTAAATACTAGAACCACTAAATAACAATAACCATTTAGGTTATTTAATTCTCATACATAATTTAAATAACTTATTCAAGTTATACAATTCATATTGTATACTTAAATTTAATTTCCTCCTCCTCTCCATAAATTGTTTTCAAACAATTTATTTATATACTAAATATATAATTTAATATATTCAATCATTTATTCAAATATGAATTTAATTTACTAACTGCTTGATACCAATATACATATTTGCATATTGAATCTCCTCTCATATTTTTACTTCTCACACTAATTTTTGACTTTTCTCTATAAAAGGCCAATTGTTGACTTAGACCAAAAGTCAACCTTTACACATTTTGTGTTTACTGTCCATTCCGACTAATCTTGACGTTGCGGACGCAACCGAGCAGTCCATGCTTCAAAATTCTATCTCTAACTCAAATTTTGAGTTTTAAATTACTCCTTTCTTATTGTTAATCGTATTAACTAACGACTTTATACTTATTCAAATTCTTATTTGCCAGTCAAGGCCAACGTTCAAGCTATGTTAATTACTAACATAGTTTTATCTTGGTCCTTATATCAATAACTTAATTCATCATTCCTCTTGCTAAAATATATATAGCACCTTACTAAGTATATATATTTCTATACATATACTCATCTTCGTTTAACCTTACAACATCTCTTCATGTGAAATATTATCTCCTTAATAAAATTTCCATATGTACTTATATAACATTTCTTAGACTATTCAGTTCACACCGAATTTACAGGTATCATAATACCTTATTCTCGATATTCCTTCAAGTACATATTAATTCATTTCTAGGGTTTTGAAATTTTGTAACCCATATTTCTTTATTCTCATTCAATTAAGAAACCATATAGGTTCTTCTTAAAAATTTTGAAATCCTTGAAATTCCTTCACAGAAATGTCAATTCCATACACTTATTTTCTGTCTAGGTTAATCTTATAACCTTTAATCCATCATTTTAGGATTTTAATAATTATCTAAATTCTCGGGTTGTCACAGTATTCGTATAAAACAATATTTTCTTTCATACTCTGTAGTAAGTATGTAATATTATTTCGTTTCAGATTTCGAATTCTGTACACATTTTGTTAAAGTTTTGGCTTCTATACTCCATGAAATTAGTAGAATATCCTTGATATTTGTGTTTCATCCAGTATCTTTCTATGAAAATATTATTCTGAGCATTCTTGATAAGTTTTAACTTTTTTATGTCGGAGTACTATTCACAGGTTACTATTCACAAAGTACTATTCATGGGGTACTATTCACTTAGTTACTATTCACCCGGGGTACTATTCATGATAAAAATTGATTCGTTTTCGATCCAAATCATTTTTGGTACAATATTATTCTTGAATTTTACTCCACAAAACAGTATCATGTTGACAATTTGAAAGTTATTGAATTCTGGATAAATTAAATTATAAATCTTTAAAATTTCTCCTTGAACTTGTTTTATTGAATTATTATGTCATTGTTATCATCCTCATGCTTATATTGTTATGAAAGTCATCTTTGGCCGTAGTGCATAGATGGACCTGGTATAATTATGACCAGGGATTATTCGGTATAATCATGACCGTAATGTTACAAATGATGTGGTAAAAGTCCTCATTGGCTCGTAGTGCATTGATGGACAGTTTTTGGTATGATTATGGCCATGGATTCTCTTCTGCCAAGGGTGCAAAGATGAATTGTTTTATGGCATGATCATGACCGTTGATGAAAACACGATTATCTTTGGCCCGTAGTGCATGGATAATTCGTGGTCGTGATACTAAAAAATAGCATTGGCTCGTAGTGCAGGTATGATTCGATGATGTGGATTATTTATTAAGCAGAGTCTTAGCGATAAAATTGATGATAAACTTTTTAAATCACGGAAGATAGTAGATATCATGCTCTACTTGACTCTTCTAATGGATTGCTTATTCCACTGCAGTTGTTGATCTAAAACTTATTGTCTATTATATTTTATCAGTTGGTATACTATCGAAGGCTAAGGATAATTTATTCTGCATTATCTTAGTTATAATATTTCTTACTGGGCTAGTTGAGCTCACCTTTTTGCTTTCATTGTTCTCTTCAAGAAATGAGAATATAAGCGGGACTAGTCGGGGAGTGGATTGATGGTCCAGATGGTTGTATTAGTAGTCCTTACTATTCTGTGAAATAGTGTAATAATAATTGTAATGAGGACTTATTTTGAGTTTGAATACTGTCTAAAAGACAATATTTGTATTAGAACTCACACCTCATGTTGTATATTTAAGTTTATATTTGTATTTTGTACCATGTATTTGCCGACTCAGAATGGGTGATGTATACCTATTTTGGGGGCGTCACAGTTGGAATCAAAACTTAGGGATATGATCCCTGGCGGAGATGTGAGACTAGAACTAGGAAGGGAGAGACGGATAATTCCTTTGCTAGTATGACCTACCTAAACTTATTTGTTATTTAACTGGTCGGTCAGAGTATAGGGATAATATGTGGCATGTCAATTAACCCTTGTTTTGTTATAGTAAAATGGCATCTAAAAATGTTGAGATAAGCAATGGAGCACAAGAGACCGTTGAGTCACCACAGATCAATAACCAGAATATTGTGCAGGAAGGCAACAATCCTCAGGTGAACAACAACACCGACCAAATGATGAACGACGGGATGTTCAAAGGCTTTGTGCAGTTCATGCAACACCAAATGAGAAAGACTCCTGTTCATAATGTAGGTGGAAATAATGGCAACCCACGATTGGTCACCGCTAAACAGTTCAAGGAGCTGGGACCACCTGAGTTTATTGGAGAGCCAAAACCACTTAAGGCAGAGACGTGGATAAAGCAGATCACCAAGATATTTGATGTCTTGGAATGCTCAGAGGAGCAAAAGGTTCTATTCGCCACCTTTATGTTGCATGAAGAAGTAGATCACTGGTGGGAATCTGTAAAACGTATCCAGCCTAACGCACTCAAAATGCCTTGGGAGAAGTTCCAAGAATTGTTCAACGACAAGTACTTTCCCGAAAGTATTCGTCACATGAAGGAGGTAGAGTTCATCAAGCTAGAGCAGAATAATATGAATGTGTCACAGTACGAAGCTAAGTTTACCGAGTTGTCCCGATTTGCGTCCCACTTAGTTGATAACGAGGAGAGAATGACGCGGATGTTTCTAAGAGGTTTGAAACCCGAGATACGTCAATACCTAATTTCTCACAAATTGTGTTTGTATTCAGATGTTGTAAATAAGGCTCAGTTATTAAAGAACGATAACGAGTCAACCCAACCAAGAGAGAACAGTTAGCAAATCGATAATACCAATGGTAGCAGTCATCGAAGCGGCGACAACAAACGTGGAGGGAATCAATATGCCAGAAATGGTAACCACTTCGGTGGTAATCATGGTCAGGATAATAGGAAGGGTGAACTAAGTGAGAACAACTTCAAGAAGAGAAGGTTCAATAATGATGGAAAGACAGTGGCACCCGTTTCCAAGGAAGAAGAACGACCACCGATCATATGTTTCAAATGCGGACAAGAGGGACACATCCATCCAAACTGTACGCAGCAACCCAAAGCGTGTTTTAATTATGGAAGAGAAGGTCACCTAGCTCAATTTTATCGTGTAGTGAAGTCTAGTCCAGCTAGGATGGTGACGCCAAAGGATGCCTCAGACAAGTCAAAGCCGGTAGTTTAAGTGAAAGCATTTGTCGAGGAACCTGAACGAAGTTATCACGAGTAAGTTAATCATAAACGCTTGCGAAGTTTATACCTTATTCGTTATTGGTTCTACCCATTCTTTTATTTCCCCTACTTGCGCTCAACATTTAAATTTGACCCCAGTACAAATCCCATTTCTAAAACCCTCAAATATTTCTTCACCCAAAATGAACGTAACATGCGCCAAAGGCGTTGGCTCGAGCTGTTGAAGATTACTACTATACCATTCAATATCATCGTAGAAGAGCGAACGTGGTAGCTAATGCGTTGAGTAGAAGATCGTATGCAGTTACGAGTGCGACGTTGTTAACACAAAGACCCATTTCATACGACTTACTCTAGAGACCCACGTGAAGATGTTAAATATACGATTTGAACCGACTTTAATCGATAAAATAAAGGTGCTCAAGCTATAGACTCAGAACTGATGAATGTGAAGAAGAAGGTTCAAGAAGGCATTATTCTAGAAGCAAGAATCGATGAAGAGAGAAAATCTTAACCCTTGATTTTATTGGTCTATTTGAAATCTTCGATCAAGTAGGAACTGTGGCCTATGGACTCGTTTCACCGCCAAATATGTTGCGTGTTCACAATATTTTTCACGTACCGATGTTACGTAAATATGTGGATATCCCGAACCACATTATTAAATTAGAACATGATGAGATAGTAGAAGATTTAACGTATGAGGAGATACATGTTAAAATCTTGGATAAGAAGAAATATATTTTACGCTCAAAGGTTATACCTCAAGAGTTAGAATCTGACGAAGTGTCCTCATCTACCAGGTACGTTCGTAAATTTCAAGGGCGAAATTTCATAAAGAAGGGAGATTGTGAGACCCCAAATTTTATGAATATTATGGTGTGTAATTGATATAATATTATAATTGTGGGTAATATTTATAAATTTTTCAAAGTAAGTAAGTTGTTATATAATATTCGATTGGTCGGGGAATATTCGTTTTAACAAGAAATATTCGTACAACGGCGCAATCATTGGTGGACCCCACAACAGAATTATTGTCTGAATGAGAAAACGATATAAATATCTTTTTATGAAAATAACGGTGAAAGTTTTACCGTTAACTGTTGAACTACCCGGTAGTAAAAGTACAGTAATACGCGTGGTTGTATAGTAGCACACGGTATTGATTATTGATGCTTACGTGAGAAGTCACTCAGTTTTGTTCAATTATTGTTAGAGTAATTGATGCATAGTATCTCACGTTATTTGATTCAATTATTGTCGATATTTTATATTATTAAATCAATAATTGAGATGACAAGTTATTCATATTATTATTTGCATAATTAACAATGTCTAGAAGTTCTGTCAAGTAGAGGTTTGGTCACCTAATTGCATGCAAATAGGGAGAAATCCATATTGGAAAGCCCCTTCTTTCCTAGAAACGATCTGGTTGTTAAATATTGTGAATAATAATAATGATGAATAAATATTGTTAAAAATATTGAGATGATTTTTTATGAAGTATTTGCTGTAAAATTTGCTTATTATTTGGATTCCTACTTATCGATTTTTCAAAATAATCGGTAGAAAATTATTCTTTATATTAAAGGTGGAGACCACATGTGGGGCCCACGTATGGAAGAAATGATTTTGGAAATTGGGGGGGGGGGAAGAGTTTACGTAAAGGGGAGGGAATATATATATAAGTATGATGTGTGTATATAAATATATATATATATATATATATATATATATATATATATTATGTGAGTGGAAATTGGTGAAAAAGTTGAATATTGTTGGAATTGTGGAAAATGATGGTGGAAAATTGATAGTTGTGAAAGTGATATGTGGAAGAAAAGTGATAGTGGATAATGTGTGTGGGGTGTGTGTGTGTGTGTGTGTGTCTATATATATATATATATATATATATATATATATATATATATATATATATATATATATATATATATATATATATATTGGTATGTATGTGTGTAATAGTGATATATATGAAAGGTGTGTGTGTGTGATAGTGAAAGGTGTAAGGTGTGTGTGTGTATATGTGGGAAGAAAATGAAAATGGGGGTGAGGGGGAGAAAACGTGTATTGAAGGGAGTGTATATATATATATTTATATTGTATTTAACATGTGTATATATATAGTAGATTTGTGTGTGCGTGTTGTATGCCTTTGCCGTAAGGCAAAGGTTATATAATTATATAATTATATATATATATATATATATATATATATATATATATATATTAAGTTTTATTTTATTTGATTATAAATAGAATATATTATATTTTATTTAAAGTTTTTGTTTTATTAAAATATTTTATTGCACAATAATGAATAGTAAAATTAAAATTTTCTTAAAATCGGCCGAAGGATTCGGTGCCCGTGATAAGTCCTGTTCATCCGTTCTAAATAGTATCTTTCCATTCTCCTATAAATAGGATGCTTAGTTAGAATTGAAAATCACACCAGAATCAGAGAATTCTTCTTCTATAATATTGAGCGTATTTCTTTCGAGTTTTAGAAAGTTTTGAGTTTAGAAAATAATGAAAGTTTTCTTCAAGAATATCTCCGGCCTATCAGTCGGAATACTCATCATTTTAAGGTAAGGGGTATTATTTATTTCACATTCTGAAGAGATATTATTTTTCGTATTCGTATGAATATTATTTCCGTTCAATATTCATAAGAAATTTTATTTCGTTCAATATTCGCAAGAAATATTATATTCGTTTAATATTTGTAATAAATATTATTTTCGTTTACTATTCGTAATGAATATTATTTTAGTTTAATATTCGTAAGGGATATTATTTTTATTCAGTATTCGTATAAAATAATATTTTCTTCCATATTCTGTAGTATGTAAGTAATATTATTTCGTTTCAGATTTCGAATCCTGTACTCATTTTGTTAAAGTTTTGGCTTTTATACTCCATGAAATTAGTAGAATATGCTTGATATTTGTGTTTTATCCAGTATCTTTTCATGAAAATATTATTCTGAGCATTCTTGATAAGTTTTAACTTTTTCATACCGGAGTACTATTCACGGGTTACTATTCACAAAGTACTATTCATGGGATACTATTCACTCAGTTACTATTCACCTGGGGTACTATTCATGATAAAAATTGATTCGTTTTCGGTCCAAATCATTTTTTGTATAATATTATTCTTGAATTTTACTCCACAAAGCAGTATCATGTTGACAATTTGAACGTTATTGAATTCTGGATAAATTAAATTATAAATCTTTAAAATTTATCCTTGAACTTGTTTTATTGAATTATTATGTCATTGTCATCATCCTCATGCTTATATTGTTATGAAAGTCATCTTTGGTCGTAGTGCATAGATGGACTTGGTATGATTATGACTAGGGATTATTCGGTATAATCATGACCGTAATGTTACAAGTGATGTGGTAAAAGTCCTCATTGACCTGTAGTGCATTGATGGACAGTTTTTGGTATGATTATGGCCATGGATTCTCTTCGGCCAAGGGTGCAAAGATGAATTGTTTTATGACATGATCATGATCGTTGATGAAAACACGATTATCTTTGGCCCGTAGTTCATGGATAATTTGTGGTCGTGATACTAAAAAATATCATTGGCCCGTAGTGCAGATATGATTCGATGATGTGGATTATTTATTAAGCTGAGTCTCAGCGGTAAAATTGATGATAAACTTTTTAAATCACGGAAGATAGTAGATATCATGCTCTACTTGACTCTTCTAATGGATTTCTTATTCCACTGCAGTTGTTGATCTAAAACTTATTGTCTATTATATTCTATTAGTTGTTATACCGTCGAAGGCTACGGATAATTTATTCTGCATTATCTTAGTCATAATATTTCTTCCTGGACTAGTTGAGCTCACCCTTTTGCTTTCATTGTTCTCTTCAGGAAATGAGAATATAAACGGGACTAGTCGGGGAATAGATTGACGGTCCAGATGGTTGTATTAGTAATCCTCATTATTCTGTGAAATAGTGTGATAATAATTGCAATGAGGACTTATTTTGAGTTTGAATACTGTCTAGAAGACAATATTTGTATTAAAACTCACAGCTCATGTTGTATATTTAAGTTTGTATTTGTATTTTGTACTATGTATTTGGCGACTCAGAATGGGTGATGTATACCTATTTTGGGGGCGTCACAGTTGGTATCAAAGCTTAGGGATATGATCCCTGGCGAAGATGTGAGACTAGAACTAGGAGGGGAGAGACGGGTAATTCCTTCGCTAGTATGACCTACCTAAACTTATTTGTTATTTAACTGGTCAGTCAGAGTATAAGGATAATATGTGACATGTCAATTAACCCTTGTTTTCTGACAGTAAAATGGCATCTGAAAATGTTGAGATAAGCAATGGAGCACAAGAGACCGTTGAGTCACCACATATCAATAACCAGGATAATGTGCAGGAAGGCAACAATCCTCAGGTAAACAACAACACCGACCAAATGATGAACGATGGGATGTTCAGAGGCTTTGTGCAGTTCATGCAACACCAAATGAGAGAGACTCCTGTTCATAATGTAGGTGGAAACAATGGCAATCCACGATTGGTCACCGCTAAACCGTTCAAGGAGCTGGGACCACCGGAGTTTATTGGAGAGCCAAAACCACTTAAGGCAGAGACGTGAATAAAGTAGATCACCAAGATATTTGATGTCTTGGAATGCTCAGAGGAGCAAAAGGTTCCATTCACCACCTTTATGTTGCGTGAAAAAGTAGATTACTGGTGGGAATCTATAAAACATACCCAACCAGACGCACTCAAAATATCTTGGGAGAAGTTCCAAGAACTGTTCAACGACAAGTACTTTCCCGAAAGTATTCGTCGCATGAAGGAGGTATAGTTCATCAAGCTAGAGCAGAATAATATGAATCTGTCACAGTACGGAGCTAAGTTTGCCGAGTTGTCCCGATTTGCGTCCCACTTAGTTGATAACGAGGAGAGAATGATGCGGATGTTTCTAATAGGTTTGAAACCCGAGATACGTCAATACCTAATTTCTCACAAACTGTGTTTGTATTCAGATGTTGTAAATAGGGCTCAGTTATTGAAGCGTGATAACGAGTCAACCCAACCAAGAGAGAACAGTTGGCAAATCGATAATACCAATGGTAGTAGTCATCGAAGCGGTGACAACAAACGTGGAGGGAATCAATATGCCAGAAATGGTAACCACTTCGGTGGTAATCATGGTCAGGATAATAGGAAGGGTGAACTAAGTGAAAACAACTTCAAGAAGAGAATGTTCAATAATGATGGAAAGACAGCGGCACCTGTTTCCAAGGAAGAAGAACGACCACCGATCGTATGTTTGAAATGCGGACAAGAGGGACACATCCATCCAAACTGTACGCAGCAACCCAAAGCGTGTTTCAATTGCAGAAGAGAAGGTCACCTAGCTCAATTTTATCGTGTAGTGAAGTCAAGTCCAGCTGGGATGGTGACGCCAAAGGATGTCTCAGACAAGTCAAAGCCGGTAGTTTAAGTGAAAGCATTTGTCGAGGAACCCGAACGAAGTTATCACTAGTAAGTTAATCATAAACGCTTGCGAAGTTTATACCTTATTCGTTATCGGTTCTACCCATTCTTTTATTTCTCCTACTTTCGCTCAACGTTTAAATTTGACCCCAATACAAATCCCATTTCTAAAACCCTCAAATATTTCTTCACCCAAAATGAACGTAACATGCGCCAAAGACGTTGGCTCGAGCTGTTGAAGATTACTACCATACCATTCAATATCATCGTAGAAGAGCGAACGTGGTAGCTGATGCGTTGAGTAGAAGATCGTATGCAGTTACGAGTGCGACGTTGTTAACACAAAGACCCATTTCGTACGACTTACTTTAGAGACCCACGTGATGATGTTAAATATACGATTTGAACCGACTTTAATCGATAAAATAAAGATGCTCAAGCTATAGACTCAGAACTGATGAATGTGAAGAAGAAGGTTCAAGAAGGCGTTATTCTAGAAGCAAGAGTCGATGAAGAGAGGAAATCTTAACCCTCGATTTTATTGGTCTATTTGAAATCCTCGATCGAGTAGGAACTGTGGCCTATGGACTCCTTTCACCGCCAAATATGTTGCGTGTTCACAATATTTTTCACGCACCGATGTTACGTAAATATGTGGATATCCCGAACCACATTATTAAATTAGAACATGATGAGATAGTAGAAGATTTAACGTATGAGGAGATACATGTTAAAATCTTGGATAAGAAGGAATATATTCTACGCTTAAAGGTTATACCTCAAGAGTTAGAATCTGACGAAGTGTCCTCATCTGTTTGACATACCAGGTACGTACGTAAATTTCGAGGGCAAAATTTTATAAGGAATGGAGATTGTGAGACCCCAAATTTTATGAATAAAGATTATATTTTCTCGAAATATTTTTTTGAATATTATGGTGTGGAATTGATATAATGTTATAGTTGTGGATAATATTTATAAATTTTACAAAGTAAGTAAGTTGTTATATAATATTCGATTGGTCGGGGAATATTCGTTTTAACAGGAAATATTCGTACAACGGCGCAATTATTGGTGGACCCCACAACGGAATTATTGTCGGAATGTGAAAACGACATAAATATCTTTTTATGAAAATAACAGCGGAAGTTTTACCGTTAACTGTTGAACTACCCGGTAGTAAAAGTACAGTAATACGCGTGGTTGCATAGTAGCACACGGTATTGATTATTGATGCTTACGTGAGAAGTCACTCAGTTTTGTTCAATTATTGCTACAGTAATTGTTATATAGTATCTCATGTTATTTGATTCAATTATTGTCGATATTTTATATTATTAAATCAATAATTGAGATGACAAGTTATTCATATTATTATATACATAATTAACAATGTCTAGAAGTTCTATCAGGGAGAGGTATTGTGACGCCCCCAAAATTAGGTATACATCACCCATCTTGGGTCGTCAGATACATAGTACAGAATACAAGTACAACTTACTAATACAACTGTCGTGTACAATACGACAAAACATAAACTGTGAGTTTGAGTACAAATATTATCTTCTAGAGAGTATTCATACTCAAAAGGAGTCCTCATTACATTTATTAACACACTATTACATAGAATAGTGAGGACTACTAACTAATAGTATCATTCGGACTATCACTCCGTTCTCCGACTTGCCCCAGCTACGTTCTCATTTCCTGAAGAGAACAGTGAAAGAAAGGGTGAGCTCAACTAGCCCAGTAAGAAATATTATGACTAAGATAATGCAGAATAAATTATCATTAGCCTTCAACAATGTTAAACTGATAAAATATAATAGACATCAAATTTAACTGTAGCAGAACAAGCAATCCATTAAAAGAGTCAAGAAGAAAATAAAATCTACTATCTTTTATGATTTAAAAGGTTTTTCAACACTGTTATCGCTGGGACACAGCTTAATAAAATAATCCACATCATCGAATCACCCCTGCACTACGGCCAAGGATATTCGTGTATTCATTAATGGTCATGATCATGCCAACAACTGTCCATCAATGCACTACGGGCCAATGAGGACTTTTACCACATCATTTGTAACATTACGGTCATGAGTATACCAAATAATCCTTGGTCATAATCATACCAAGTCCATCTATGCACTACAGGACACAGATGACTTTTAACATTTTATAAACATGAGGATGATGACAATGATATAAGAATTCAATAAAACAAGTTCAAGAATTAATTTATCCAAGAATTAACAACGTCCAAATTGTCAACATGATACTGCTTTGTGCAGTAAAATTCAAGAATGCTTAGAAGAATATTTTCATGAAAAGATACTGGATGAACCGCAATTATCAACGATATTCCACTAATTTCATGGAGTATAGAAGTTAAAACTTAACCAACTGAGTATAGTAAAGAATGGAATAACAAAAGAAATCACCCGGCATGCG
Organism: Panax notoginseng; assembly: GCA_016801055.1. Taxonomy (NCBI): domain Eukaryota; kingdom Viridiplantae; phylum Streptophyta; class Magnoliopsida; order Apiales; family Araliaceae; genus Panax; species Panax notoginseng. Next base: position 119,054,906 of record CM029022.1, read on the forward strand.
ATAGACCGCACAGACAGGTTATTCCAACAGAATAATAAATAATGGAACCAGGTCCGGCGTAAACGCACAGACAGGATATTCCGACAGAATAATAAATAATGGAACCAGGTCCGGTGTAAAACACACAGACATGATGTTCCAACAGAATAATAACAAGACGGAACCAGGTCCGGTGTAAAACACACAGACAGGATGTTCCAACAGAATAATAATAAAAACGGAACCAGGTCCGGTGTAAAACACACAGACAGGATGTTCCAACAGAATAACAGAAGAATGTCACCAAGTATAGGGTAGACCGCGTATACAGGTTATTCCAACAGAATAATAAAAAATGAAATAACAACAGTTCTCTTCATGAATAAGAAAGAATAACACCCCTTACCGTTTTAAAGAAGAGCTGAAATAAGAAAGTAGTTAAGTAGCAGAATACTCTTCTTCTCTCTCTCTATAGTTTCTCTCTATAGTTTCTCTCTCTAGAGTTCAGTGAATTCATAAGAAATAATGAAGGAATGAGCTGCTATTTATAGAAAAATAGAATGCATAGTAACTAATCCATGAACGGTCCAAATTGATTACTTTAATCTGACGGTCCATATTTAAAGAAAAATCTTTTAAATAAAATATAATATATTCTATTTATAGAATAACTTTAATAAAGTATTCTGTTTTATATAAAAAGATGTTTCTGTTTTATTACGTTAATAATACGAATAAAACAAAACGTCATTATCGCTAAATAATTCATATTATTAACTGACAATAATTGAATCAAACTGAGTGACTTCTCATATAAGCATTAATAATCAAAACCGTGTGATATTATGCAACCACACGTATTACTGTACTTTTACTACCGAGTAGTTCAACAGTATCAATGGTAAAACTTCCGCCGTTATTTTTAATAAAATATTTTTGTCGTTTTCTCAATCCGACAATAATTCCGTTGTGGGGTCCACCAATAATTGTGCCGTTGTACGAATATTCCCTGTTAAAACGAATATTTCCCGACCAATCGAATATTATATAACAACTTGCGTATTTTGCAAAATTTATAAATATTACCCACAACTATAACATTATATCAAATTAACTCCATAATATTCAAAAATGATATTTATAGAAAATTCATCTTTATTTATAAAAGTTGGGGTCTTACAACCTCCCCTTCTTATGAAATTTCGCCCTCGAAATTAGGGTACGTACCTGGTATGTCGAAGAGGTTAGGATACCTTGATTTCATTTCAGATTCTAACTCCCAAGTCATTTCCTCAACATCGTGGTTTCTCCACAAAACTTTGACTTGAGGTATAACCTTGGAGCGTAGAATATGTTCCTTCTTATCCAAGATTTGAACATGAACTTCTTCATACGTCAAATCCTCCACTATTTCGTCCGGTTCTAACTCAATAATGTGGTTCGGGTCTTCCACATATTTGCGTAACATGGATATGTGAAAAATGTTATGAACACGAGACATACTTGGCGGTAAAGCGAGTCTATAAGCCACAGTTCCTACTCGATCGAGGATTAAAAATGGACCGATAAATCGAGGATTGAGCTTTCCTCTCTTTCCAAATCTCGTAACACCTTTCCGTGGAGCAACACGTAAGAACACATGATCTCCTACATCAAATTTCACGTCCTTTCGATGAAGATCAGCATAACTCTTTTGTCGATCTTGTAAGGTTTTTATACGTTGTCGGATCGTTTGAATCTTTTCTGTAGTCATACGTACCAACTCCGGTCCCAACAACGTTGCTTCACCCACCTCATCCCAGCATACTGGAGAACGACATTTTCTTCCATACAATGCTTCGAATGGAGCCATGCCAATACTTGCTTGATAACTGTTGTTGTAGGAAAACTCCACCAATGGTAAGAACTTGTCCCAACTTCCCTTGAAGTCAAGGACACAGAGTCATAATAAATCTTCTAGAGTTTGAATAGTCCTCTCTGATTTTCCGTCCGTCTAAGGATGATATGCTGAACTAAATCGTAAATCTGTGCAAATAGCTTTTTGTAAGCTAACCCAAAATCGTGAAGTGAATCTTGGGTCTCAGTCAGAAACTATAGATACTGGCATACCATGCAGTCTTACAATCTCGTTTATGTACATACGAGCAAGACGTTCAAGTATATAACGTTCTCGTATCGATAAGAAATGAGCAGACTTGGTCAATCTATCAACAATGACCCAAATCGCATCAATACCTTGAGAAACCCTAGGAAGACCGGTAACGAAATCGATGGTAATGTGCTCCCACTTCCATTTTGGAATTTCAAGTGGTTGCAATGGACCTTTTGGTACTTGATGCTCCGCTTTGACTCTTTGACAAGTTAAACACCTTGAGATAAACAGCGCTATCTCTCTCTTCATATTGCTCCACCAAAATGTATGACGAAGATCATGATACATTTTGGTACCTCCAGGATGGATTGCAAACGGTGTGTTGTGTTGTGCGCCTTCATCATGATTTCATACTTTAAATCAGGGTTGTTAGGAACACAAAGTCTGGAGTTGACTCGAAGTATTCCTTCTTCATCGATTCTTGCTTCTGGCATAGCACCTTCTTGCACTTTCTTCCTCATGCGCATCAGCTCCAGGTCTGTAGCTTGAGCAACTTTAACTCTATCGATTAAAGTTGGTTCTACTCGTATATTCGCCACCATCACATGGGTCCCTAGAGTCTTTAACTCTATCTCCATCCTTTGCAAGTCACACAAAATGGGTCTTTGTGTTGATAATATCGCACTCGTATTTGCATATGATCTTCTACTCAATGCGTCAGCTACCACGTTCGCTTTTCCAGGATGGTATTGAATGGTATGATCATAATCTTTCAACAGTTCAAGCCAACGTTGTTGTCGCATGTTGAGTTCCTTTTGAGTGAAGAAATATTTGAGGCTTTTATGATCCGTAAAGATCTCCACCTTCTCCCCATACAAGTAATGCCTCCAAATTTTAAGTGCAAAGACAACAACTGCCAACTATAGATCATGAGTAGGATAATTTCTCTCATATTCCTTGAGTTGTCTTGATGCATAGGCTATGACTTTTCCATATTGCATGAGAACGCATCCCAACCCTTTGCTCAAAGCATCACTGTAGATGATAAATCCCTCCGAGCCAGATGGTATTGTTAGAACAGGTGCTGAAATGAGTCTCCTCTTGAGTTCTTGAAAACTCTTCTAACATTCTTCGCTCCAACCGAACTTTGTATCTTTCCGAGTCAGCTGAGTTAATGGAGTAGCGATTCGAGAAAATCCTTCCACGAATCTCCGATAATAACCAGCTAAACCAAGAAAGCTACGTACTTCGGTCACTGATTTAGATTGCTCCCAACTTTGAATAGCTTCAATCTTTGGCGGGTCAACAGATATTCCACGACTTGATACTACGTGCCCAAGGAATGCTACCTCCTCCAGCCAGAACTCGCACTTCTTTAACTTGGTATAAAGCTTGTATTCACGAAGTTTTTGGTGTACCAGCCTCAAGTGTTGCTCATGATCTTCACGGCTTTTGGAATAAATAAGGATGTCATCAATAAAGACGACCACAAAGTGATCAAATATTCCTTGAATACCCGGTTCATCATATCCATGAAGTCAGCAGGAGCATTAGTCAATCCAAAGGACATGACTAGGAATTCATAATGCCCGTACCGAGTTCTAAAAGCCGTCTTTGGAATATCCTCAGTTCTAACCTTCAGCTGATGATATCAAGAACGGAGATCGATCTTTGAAAAGAATTGTGCTCCTTGCAACTGGTCAAACAGGTCATCAATACGTGGTAATGGGTACTTGTTTTTGATGGTGACATGATTCAACTCCCGATAATCAATACAAATTCGCATACTTTCATCTTTCTTCTTCACGAATAGCACAGGAGCACCCCAAGGAGAAGTACTAGGACGAATAAAGCCAATGTCTAACAATTCCTGTAGTTGGATCTTTAACTCCTGAAGTTCAATAGGAGCCATTCGATATGGGGCTTTGGAAATGGGTTTTGTACCGGGTTCAAGGTCAATACAAAATTCAATTTCACGCTCTGGGGGTAGGCCAGGAAGTTCTTCAGGGAATACGTCAGAGAATTTATTAACAATAGAAATATCATTCAAAACTGACGTATTTTTGTTTAGATCCGTGACATGAGCTAAGAAAGCTTGACATTCGTTTTTCAATAAACGAATAGCTTTATGGTTTGAGATGACAGCGATTGATTTTAATGGTTTGGTTGCTTGAATTCGCATAATAGGTCGATTAGGAATATGAAAGCTAACAACCTTACGAAAATAATCAATTTTTGCATGATGAGTAGTTAACCAATCAATCCCTAGAATCACGTCAAATACAAGTATTTTTAATGAAATCAGATCGACAGGTAATGTGTGGGTACCAACTTGAACCAAACAAGACTTATAAATCGTGGATGTAATGAAGGTTTCTCCCAATGGAGTTTCAACAGATAAATCAAAGTCTAATTTCTCCGGAGTCAAATTTAATCGATGAGCGCAAGTAGGAGAAATAAAAGAATGGGTAGAACCGGTATCAAATAAAGTATAGACTTCGTTAGAGTTTATGATAAGCTTACCCGTGATGACCTCATTCGGGTTCCTTACTTTCTGGGAGGTCACAACAAACGCTCTCCCTTGCACTACCGGTTTTGACTTTTCTGGGACGGCCTTTGGTGTCTCCATCTTGGCTGAACTTGTTTTTAGTAAACGACAAGATCGAGCTAAATGACCTTCTCTTCCACAATTATAACATGCTTTAGACGGCATCGCGCAGTTTGGACTGATGTGCCCCTCCCCTCCGCATTTGAAACATATGATAGGTGGTCGTTCTCCTTCCTTAACAACGGGTGCTGGTGCTAACGTCTTTCCATCATTGTTGAATCTCCTCTTCTTGAAATGATCATTCTTATTATTTTGGCCCTGATTACCACCGAAGTGGTTACCATTTCTGGCTTGTTGATTCCCTCCACGCTTGTTGTCACCGCTTCGATGACTGCTCTCACTGGTATTATCATTTTGTCGACTGCTCTCTTTTGGTTGTGTTGACTCTTATCGCGCTCCACTAACTGAGCCCTATTCACAACATCTGAATACAAACACAGTTTATGAGAAATAAGATGTTGACGTATCTCAGGTTTCAAACCTCGCAAAAACATTCGCGTCATTCGCTCTTCATTATCCACCAAGTGAGACGCAAATCGGGACAACTCAGCAAATTTAGCCTCATACTGCGACACGGTCATATTATTCTGCTCCAATTTGATGAACTCCACCTCCTTCATGTGACGAACACTTTCGGGAAAGTATTTGTCATTGAACAGCCCTTGGAACTTCTCCCGAGACATCTTCAGTGCGGCAGGTTGAGTACGCTTAATCGATTCCCACCAGTAATCTGCCTCTCCTCGCAACATAAAGGCGGCAAAGGGAACCTTTTATTCCTCGGAGCATCCCAAGACATCAAATATCTTGGTAATCTGCTTTATCCATGTTTCCGCTATAAGTGGTTTTGGCTCTCCCTTAAACTCTGGTGGTCCCAGCTCCTTGAACTGTTTAGCGGTGACCGTCCGAGAGTTTTCAGTGTTTCCACCTACATTTTGAACAGGAGCCGCTCTCGCTTGCTGTTGCATGAACTGCATAAAGTTTCTGAACATTCTATCATTCATCATCTGGTCAGTGTTGTTGTTTGCATGAGGATTGTCACCTTCCTGATGCATATTATCCTAATTATTGATATGTGGTGAATCCACAGTCGCCTGTGCTCCATTGCTATTCTCAACATTCTCGGATGCCATTTTCAGATACTGCCACAAAATAAAAGTTAATTGATATGTCATATATTATCCTTATATTATGACCGACCAATTAAATACCATGCAAATAAACTTAGGTAAGTCATACTAGCGAAGGAATTCCCCGTCTCTCCCCTCCTAGTTCTATTCTCACATCTTAGCCAGGGATCATATCCCTAAGCTCTGATACCAACTGTGACGCCCCCAAAATTAGGTATACATCACTCATCTTGGGTCGTCAGATACATAGTACAGAATACAAATATAACTTACTAATACAACTGTCGTGTACAATACGACAGAACATAAACTGTGAGTTTGAATACAAATATTATCTTCTAGAGAGTATTCATACTCAAAAGGAGTCCTCATTACCTTTATTAACACACTATTACATAGAATAGTGAGGACTACTAACTAATACTATCATTCGGACCATCACTCCGTTCCCCGAGTTGCCCTAGCTATGTTCTCATTTCCTGAAGAGAACAGTGAAAGAAAGGGTGAGCTCAACTAGCCCAGTAAGAAATATTATGACTAAGATAATGCAGAATAAATTATCATTAGCCTTCAACAATGTTAAACTGATAAAATATAATAGACATCAAATTTAACTGTAGCAGAACAAGCAATCCATTAAAAGAGTCAAGTAGAAAATAAAATCTACTATCTTTTATAATTTAAAAGGTTTTTCAACACTGTTATCGCTGGGACTCAGCTTAATAAAATAATCTACATCATCGAATCACCCCTGCACTACGGCCAAGGATATTCGTGTATTCATTAATGGTCATGATCATGCCAACAATTGTCCATCAATGCACTACAGGCTAATGAGGACTTTTACCACATCATTTGTAACATTACGGTCATGATTATACCGAATAATCCCTGGTCATAATCATACCAAGTCCATCTATGCACTACAGGCCATAGACGACTTTCAACATTTTATAAACATGAGGATGATGACAATGATATAAGAATTCAATAAAACAAGTTCAAGAATTAATTTATCCAAGAATTAACAACGTCCAAATTGTCAACATGATACTGCTTTGTGGAGTAAAATTCAAGAATGCTTAGAAGAATATTTTCATGAAAAGATACTGGATGAACCGCAATTATCAAGGATATTCCACTAATTTCATGGAGTATAGAAGTTAAAACTTAACCAACTGAGTATAGTAAAGAATGGAATTACAAAAGAAATCACCCGGCATGCGATAGACCGCACAGACAGGTTATTCCAACAGAATAATAAATAATGGAACCAGGTCCGGCGTAAACGCACAGACAGGATATTCCGACAGAATAATAAATAATGGAACCAGGTCCGGTGTAAAACACACAGACAGGATGTTCCAACATAATAATAACAAGACGGAACCAGGTCCGGTGCAAAATACACAGACAGGATGTTCCAACAGAATAATAATAAAAACGGAACCAGGTCCAGTGTAAAACACACAGACAAGATGTTCCAACAGAATAACAGAAGAATGTCACCAAGTATAGGGTAGACCGCGTATACAAGTTATTCCAACAGAATAATAAAAAATAAAATAACAACAGTTCTCTTCATGAATAAGAAAGAATAACACCCCTTACCGTTTTAAAGAAGAGCTGAAATAAGGAAGTAGTTAAGTAGCAGAATACTTTTCTTCTCTCTCTCTCTATAGTTTCTCTCTATAGTTTCTCTCTCTAGAGTTCAGTGAATTCGTAAGAAATAATGAAGGAATGAGCTGCTATTTATAGAAAAATAGAATGCATAGTAACTAATCCATGAACGGTCCAGATTGATTACTTTAATCTGACGGTCCATATTTAAAGAAAATTCTTTTAAATAAAATATAATATATTCTATTTATAGAATAACTTTAATAAAGTATTCTGTTTTATATAAAAAGATGTTTCTGTTTTATTACGTTAATAATACGAATAAAACAAAACGTCATTATCGCTAAATAATTCATATTATTAACTGACAATAATTGAATCAAACTGAGTGACTTCTCACATAAGTATTAATAATCAATACCGTGTGCTACTATGCAACCACACATATTACTGTACTTTTACTACCGAGTAGTTCAACAATATCAATGGTAAAACTTCCGCCGTTATTTTTAATAAAATATTTTTGTCGTTTTCTCAATCCGACAATAATTTCGTTGTGGGGTCCACCAATGATTGTGCCGTTGTACGAATATTCCCTGTTAAAATGAATATTTTCCGACCAATCGAATATTATATAACAACTTGCGTACTTTACAAAATTTATAAATATTACCCACAACTATAGCATTATATCAAATTAACTCCATAATATTCAAAAATGATATTTATAGAAAATTCATCTTTATTTATAAAAGTTGGGGTCTTACAGGTATGGTCACCTAATTGCGCGCCAATAGGGAGAAATTCTTATTGGAAAGCCCCCTCTTTCCTGAGAACGATCTAGTTGTTAAATATTGTGAATAATAATAGTGATGAATAAATGTTGTTAAAAATATTGAGAGGATTTTTTTATGAAGTAGTTGTTTTAAATTTTGCTTATTATTTGGATTCCCATTTACCTATTTTTCAAAATAATCGGTAGAAAATTATTCTTTATATTAAAGGTGGAGACCACATGTGGGGCCCACGTGTGGAAGAAATGATTTTGGAAATGGGGGGTGGAGAGTTTACGTAAAGGGGAGGGAATATATATATATATATATATATATATATATATATATATATATATATATATATATATATATAATATTATGTGAGTGGAAATTGGTGGAAAAGTTGAATATTGTTGGAGTTGTGGAAAATGGTGGTGGAAAATTGATAGTTGTGAAAGTGATATGTGGAAGAAAAGTGATAGTGGATAATGTGTTTTGGGTGTGTGTGTGTGTGTGTGTGTGTGTGTATATATATATATATATATATATATATATATATATATATATATATATATATATAATTGGTATGTATGTGTGTGATAGTGATATATATGAAAGGTGTGTGTGTGATAGTGAAAGGTGTAAGATATGTGTGTGTATATGTGGGAAGAAAATGAAAATGGGGGTGAGTGGGAGAAAACGTGTGTTGAAGGGAGTGTGTGTGTGTGTGTATATATATATATATATATATATATATATATATATATATATAAGTTTTGTTTTATTTGATTATAAATAGAATATATTATATTTTATTTAAAGTTTTTTGTTTTATTAGAATATTTTATTGTACAGTAATTAATAGTAAAATTAAAATTTTCAGAAAATCGGCCGAAGGATTCGGCGCCCGTGATAAGTCCTGTTCACCCGTGAAAAATATTTTTTAAATAGTATCTTTTCATTCTCCTATAAATAGGATACTTAGTTAGAATTAAAAATCACACCAGAATCAGAGAATTCTTCTTCTATAATATTGAGCGTATTTCTTTCGAGTTTTAGAAAGCTTTGAGTTTAGAAAATAATGAAAGTTTTCTTCAAGAATATCATCGCCCTATCAGTCGGAATACTCATCTTTTTAAGGTAAGGGGTATTATTTATTTCACATTCTGAAGAGATATTATTTTTCGTATTCGTATGAATATTATTTCCGTTCAATATTCATAAAAAATTTTATTTCGTTCAATATTCACAAGAAATATTATATTCGTTTAATATTTGTAATGAATATTATTTTCGTTTAATATTCGTAATGAATATTATTTTCGTTTAATATTCGTAAGGGATATTATTTTTATTCAGTATTCGTATAAAATAATATTTTCTTCCATACTCTGTAGTATATAAGTAATATTATTTCGTTTTAGATTTCGAATTCTGTACTCATTTTGTTAAAGTTTTGGCTTCTATACTCCATGAAATTAGTAGAATATCCTTGATATTTGCGCTTCATCCAGTATCTTTTCATGAAAATATTATTCTGAGCATTTTTGATAAATTTTAACTTTTTCATGCATGAATTCACGAGTTACTATTCACGAAGTACTATTCACTCTGTTACTATTCACCCGGGATACTATTCATGATAAAAATTGATTCGATTTCGGTCCAAATCATTTTTGGTACAATATTATTCTTGAATTTTACTTCACAAAGCAGTATCATGTTGACAATTTGAACGTTATTGAATTCTGGATAAATTAAATTATAAATCTTTAAAATTTATCCTTGAACTTGTTTTATTGAATTATTATGTCATTGTCATCATCCTCATGCTTATATTGTTATGAAAGTCATCTTTGGCCGTAGTGCATAGATGTACTTGGTATGATTATGACCAGGTATTATTCGGTATAATCATGACTGTAATGTTAACAAATGATGTGGTAAAAGTCCTCATTGGCCCGCAGTGCATTGATGGACAGTTTTTGGTATAATTATGGCCATGGATTCTCTTCGGCCAAGGGTGCAAAGATGAATTATTTTATGGCATGATCATGACCGTTGATGAAAACACGATTATCTTTGGCCCGTAGTGCATGGATAATTCGTGGTCGTGATACTAAAGAATATCCTTGGCCCGTAGTGCAGGTATGATTCGATGATGTGGATTATTTATTAAGCTGAGTCTCAACGATAAAATTGATGATAAACTTTTTAAATCACGGAAGATAGTAGATATCATGCTCTACTTGACTCTTCTAATGGATTGCTTATCCTGCTGCATTTGTTGATCTAAAACTTGTTGTCTATTATATTCTATCAGTTGTTATACTGTCGAAGGCTAAGGATAATTTATGCTGCATTATCTTTGTCATAATATTTCTTACTGGGCTAGTTGAGCTCACCTTTTGCTTTCATTGTTCTCTTCAGGAAATGAGAATATAGCCGGGACTAGTCGGGGAATGGATTGACGGTCCAGATGGTTGTATTAGTAGTCCTCATTATTCTGTGAAATAGTTTGATAATAATTGTAATGAGGACTTATTTTGAGTTTGAATACTGTCTAGAAGACAATATTTGCATTAAAACTCACAGCTCATGTTGTATATTTAAGTTTGTATTTGTATTCTGTTCCATGTATTTGGCGACTCAGAATGGGTGATGTATACCTATTTTGGGGGCGTCACAGTAGTATTGATAACGTTATCTTATGCCAATTGTTTGGTACGGATTCAAAGGTAAGCCTGAGTATGAATAAACAAAGGTATTTTTCGTCATTTATTCGTAGAGCACACGAGGTTGCCAAAACTTAAACGTAAATACGTTTAACGGATAAGTGTTGTTCAACATAGAGTACTATAGGCTGATCACCTAGAAGTGCTCGTAAGTTATATCGGATGTATGATCTTAGTGTCAGGATGTCCTTTTCACGAATGAAAACAAAGATTAAGAATGTTCATGGTCTTTTGACCTACTCAGAATTCTTAAGTTACTGTATGTACTTTGGAATTGTTTTAAGAGAATGAAAAGTGCTATTTCGATTGGTCATAGTACTTCATAACTATTTGTACAGTTATTGAAGATAAATCATATGATTCTTGATTTTATGACTAGATTATATATTGTTAGGCTTACTGAGCTAGTTATGCTCACTTCTTGCTTGAATTATATGATTGCAGCTAAGAACGAACAGATCGATGGTTCCGATAAGGATAAGGGCAAAGCCACGATGGATAAATAGATTATCTTGTAATAGACTAGTATAATTGTATGAACTTATACTACGACAATGAACGATGTAATGGTTAACAGAACTTGGGAAGGATTTACTATTATTGTAATAAGAATTTAGTAAATATATTCATTTTGATACAATTTTCATTGGAATGAATGTATAGTTAGTACTACCATGTAACACTATATCTGTGGGTTTAAAGTACCCGAATTTGGGGGCATTACATAAGCCCAAGCCTTACCTCGTATAAACCACCACCATCAACATTAGTTCCCCTAATAAACCCAAAGAACTCCAAATAGGATCGATCTCTCCCCAAACAAAAAAGACAAAATGGTTAAACTCTTAACCCAATATTAAGATGTCTTTGCTTGGTCACGCGAAGATATGATCGGGTTGTCCACGGACATTGTTATGCATTGATTGCCAATCAAAGAGGGTTTCAAACCAGTCAAGCAGAAACTTAAAAGGCTACTGCCAGAATGGAGTCTGAAAGTTAAAAAGGAAATAATCAAATAATTTAAAGCTAGCATCATCATAGTATCTACATATCCTGAATGGTTTTTCAATGTGGTCCCAGTTCCAAAGCCAAGAGTGAAAGTACGATTATGCATGGTCTATCAGGACCTCAATAAGGCAAACCTCAAAGATGACTTCCATGTACCATTTATTCACATCTTGATCGACAATATTGTCTAATTCGAAATGTATCCATTCGTCAATTACTTTGCGAGCTACAATGAAATCATGGTCACAAAAGAAGACCGAGAAAAGATGACATTCATCAGCCCTTGGGGCACGTTTTGTTATAAACGTCTAGCTTTCGGACTTACCAATGGTGCCACCTATAAGAGGGTCACGATGGCTCTATTTCATGATATAATGTATAAAAAGATCGAAGTATATGTCGACGACATTATTTTAAAGTCAAAAAAGGAGGGAGATCACACAGTTCACCTCAAGAACTTATTTAACTGACTATGCAAATACAATTTGAAGCTGACTCCGGTAAAATGTGCCTTTGGCCTTAAACCAAGCTAACTTTTGGGGTATCTGGTTAGCAACAAAGGGAATTGAAATATATTATACTAAGATCGAGTCCATCACCAAAATGCTAGCACCTCAGACTGAGAAGGAAATCTGAGGGTTCTTGGGGAGAATCAATTTCATTAGTAGATTCATATCTCAGCTAACTACGACTTGTGAATCAATCTTTAAACTGCAATGACCGCAAAAGATCGAATATCCCTGTAAATAGGATTTACAATAAATTATCTAATAAAATGAGATTTCTATGGATAATTTAAATTTTATGTGACTTGTGGTCGTTATATGACAACGAAATGTGTTAGTGAGCGATTATGAGTGTTTGGAGGGTAAATGTGGAAAATAAAATTTTTCCTAGAAAAAGACGTAAAAACACTATTCACGCTAAAATGCAATCTCATTTTTTTGAATTACAACATAGCGTTTATTAGGGAAAGGGGGATCGGTGGCGAAATCGGATTTTTGAATATTGAAAGTCAATTTTTTGGCTAACCGAGCGGATTACGAGAATGTAATAAAAAAAGTTAGAAAATCTAAATTGATAAAAGAATGTCTAAATAGAATTATTAGGACAACTAAGCCTAAGAATTTTAAGCCTTAACTAAGAATTTGAAAATTGGCTAGGTTTGATCCAAGGGTTAAGCCTAAGGTTAAGCCTAGGGTTTAAAGAGTTAACCTAATGGTTAAACTAAGGGTTAAGCTTAGGTTTTTGTAATGCCGACAGATCTATACTCCCACGGTATCCGATATGGTGCTTACAACTAATCAATTAATATAACGCATTCAAATCTATACACCCATGGTATCCAATTTTATGCTTATATCTAATCAAACTATTATACAAATATTACAAGATACAATTCCCATAGATCCAAGGTTCACAGTATCCCATAACAGATAACAATTTCCTGGAGAACTATTGTTGTGTTTGGATACCCTCACTTGGATGTATAGACTGTATCTACGAATAGTATTTATCTATCTGAAATTCAGAGTACTAGTAATAACATGAACAACCCATATTACCAATAACCTCACTCAGATGTATAGTTTATATCATGTGGATTACACTATCATATCGATTGTACCTATCTATCTGAAATCCAGAGTATCAACAACAACATGAACAGTCCATGTTGTCAATACCCTCACTCAGATGAATAGTTCCCAAGGATCTCAAACTAAATCGAAAGTTCTAATTACATCTACTTATGTAAAGGAAACACGGTTACGGAAATAAAAGATGTTATGTGATAACCTAGGATTTCGAATAATTCAAATTTTACGATTAATTTTTTTTTATTTAATATTGATATTGACTATCAATATTGTGCCGAGTATCTGTGATATGAATATAGAGATGTAGTCAATTTGTGTATTGACTGAGAAAATAAGAGTAGAGTTGTGCTTAACAGAGAATAGAAACCCTAACCCTAGTTACAAATAGTGATTCGGTAGAAAATACAATTATAATAATTGTGTTGATGAGTACGTGTTTGTACTGTATAGAATTAATGATCAATGATTGATCGGATAGGGTATAAATTTAGTAGACCCTAATAAGGGATTAGAAATCCTAATCTCAGATTGAGAAACCCTAACGCATAGTTAGGAACCCAAATCGAATGCCAAGAAATCCTAATTTTAAATTTAGAAACCCAAAACCCTAATTAGGAAACCTAATCCTAATTTGCAAGTCCTAATGTGATTAGGAAACCTTAATATAATTAGGAAACCCTAATTATAATTTAGGAAGCTTACTTTTCTATTTAAAACTCTAATTAGAAAATCTTAAAAATTAGAGTTATAAACCTTAAGGGTTAAAACCTTAGGGTTAAACCTTAAGGGTTGGGACAAATGTCTAAAATGCCATTAAAATTACAAGCAAAAAGACCAAAATACTCTTTTTGTATTTCTTTATTAAGTAACTTGCAAATCTTGCCATACTTGGAGTTGGTGACCAACTTTTGACCAGCCTTGTGACTTAAATCTTAGCAAAATCTGATCTATATTGACACCTTGCATTACTTACATATATTGTATCTAAATCTAAGAGATAAAGAGAGAGAAAGTTCACATTTTTAGTCCATTTGCTATCAAGCTCTTAACAAACTTCTCTCTCATCCAAACCTCCGAAATTCTTAAATATTTCAGTCACTGGTTAAGTCTTTCAAACCCCAAAATTAGTAGGAGAGAACAAAGATCAAAGATTGAGCAAGAAGGTATACAACCCTAACTCATCCTAGATCTTGTATGCTTAGTCAAAAAATTGTGTTTATGTATTTATATACATGTTAGAAGATTTTTTATGATGATCTATGATGATCCAACATAGATCTATAGCATCAAAAGGCCTTAAAGACCAAGTTTTTAAAAACTGCTCAAGAACCATAAGAGTGGCCTGACAAGCGAATGTCAGTGGCCCTAGATCTTTCTCAGTTTATGATTTTTATTGTTTTAAGTTTTAAATCTATAGTTTGACATGAGGTTTGTGATCTGGAAGTGGAATCATAGTCATTCCATGTCCAGATTGTAAGTTATTAATGGTCAAATCCCGTTCACCGAGCATGACCGGATGATTTCTGGGTAACCCAAAAATCATATATTAGTGTCTGACAATGTTTTTAATCGCCTTGATCTGTCAGATGATAAGAGATATGTTGATGTTATGGAAATCAGTTTGTAGCATGTTAGATGGACTTTAGATCCATGTCTTTAGATTCCTTAAACAACAAATATATTGGTTGTAATGGATGGTCAAAGTAGCCCATTTGATCACGAAGACACTTTTCTAGAATTTTCAGAAAGTGTATGAACATCGTTTCTGACCATGTTTGACCGGACTGAATCTGGTCATGTTAATGTTGTTGGACTGATCTGTTGTTATAGTTATGTTCTATGACATGAGTACTATAGGTTTGAACCTTAAGAACACCAATACAATGACCAGAACATTAGGAAAATTGAGCTTCAAAGAGGCACCATGAAACTGTCTGGGTTTCTGGGTTACCCAGAAAACCCAGATGATGTCTGACAACGATTTTTGAGACTCTGATTTCCTTGTTGTGATGTTGTATGACCAAACCAATGGTTGGATTTTGTAGTGTTACAATAATACTACAATATCAAAGTCTTAGATTGCCCAAAACAAACTTGAGTAGAGAATTAAAGGTGGTCAAACCTTACCCCTTGAACACTGGCTTGTCAGTGTTCTTGAGCCCAAGAACACCAACAATGACGATTATTGTCGCTATAGCCTACAGCGACGGTTTTAATTATTTTTATTTTTTGAATTTCTGGAAAATGCTTAAAAATAGAAATAAATTTCTAAAAATTACAAAACTGGTTTTAAAAATTATTTTAAGTTATGAAAAATAGCTTTTAATAATCTGAGATATTTTCATTAATATTTATAATTATTTGAATATTAATGATATTTAATTTATTTAATTAGTGTATTAAATAAATTAGAGAAAAATAATTTTAATATTATAAAAATCATTTTGAATAAGAATATTGTGTTAGAAAATATTTTCATTTATAAAATATAACTTTTAATATTTTTAAGTAATTTTCATTAATAAATTAAAATTAATGATATTAAATTTATTTAATTATTATATTAAATAAATGAGTTAAAAATAGTTTTATTGATTTAAAAATTATTTAAAAATGAGAAAAGTGATATAAAAATATTTTAAGTTATAATTAATGACTTTTAATATTTTGATGATAAATTCATTAATATTTAAATATTAATAGTGATGGTTTAAAAATGATTTTAAATATTTTAAAAATTATTTAAGGATAATATTAATGATTTAAAAATATTTTAAGTTATTAATAATAACTTTAATATTTTAACAAGTATGTAATTAATATTTTAATATTATTAAATATTAATGATGATGAGATTAATCAGTAATTAGATCATTTAAAAATAGTTTCAGTGTTTGAAAAATTATTATAAAATATAATAATTGTTTAAAAATTATTAAAAGCTTCCGAAAAATATTATAAACGATATTTGACTTATCTAAAATAATATTGAAGCTTTGAAACCAAGTTTAATTGATAATAAATGCGTTAATTGACGGATAGGGTGACCAGGACACCGAGATAAGACTGAAGTCCAACTAGACCGAACTAGTTGGACTTGAGAAATGTTTATATAGGTTATAAACACTGATGTGACAATGTGGTAATGTGTCTAGGAGAAATATTGACTGTAAATTACAGTATTGTGTATTGTAAATTATTGTGCTAATTGTGCGACCGATATTGTGATTATAGGTCTTTCAAATGCAGATAAGTATTTTGTATAGCAGTAATAAACGCGGAAGGCAAGTTTCCTTAACTCAACCTTGAGTTATATCTTTTCAAATATTATGGTGGTTAATTATTGTTAATTAGACCACTTCTGAGAATTTTTGTTAATTATTCGCAGTTAATGCATGTTTATTAATTCAAATTGAATTAATGATTCTGAGAATATACTTATAGAATAACTGTTATTGGATATTCACATCCGTAGAAGGTATTATTGATTGCAAATAGTACAGTTAAATTCTGTTTATTGTTAAATCGTATTGAGATATGTCTTAGCTAATTGTTCTGGCTAGACGAACTTTTGTTGGAACTTGATAGGTTCTAGAAGAGAACTCAATTATTATTGACAGGTCAATGCCAATTGTTTCGGCTAGATCAAGAAAGAGAATAGGTATTAAAATCACAGTAGTTCGTTATTAAGATTCAAAATATGTTTATAAGACTGCGAAGAACAACCTTTTATATAAACGGAACCTTTTGATCGTATATTCGGTTATTGCGCGCGTGTAAGTATTATGCATAATATAGGGTACAAGGAGTTGGCCGCTCAAAGTACTTACTGAGGGGTATAGTTTAATCTATATGGTTATCTAATACACCTAGGTATATCAAAGTCAAATCTTTGATAGTTACTCAAGAAGAGAAGTTCAAGATCCAATGGATTGCTCAGCATAAATCTGAAAAATATTCCACTTTGTTAATGTGTAGAATTGATTCTTGATTATTCAATAGAATATCGTAGAAACTTTAAAAGTGTTGTACTCTTTCATTATCAGAATATTGGTTTGCATAGTATGCGAGAAGACTTGTTAGTGATTAACGATTTGTTCAGCTATTTCAAAGTTCTCCGAACTTTGGTGTCATTCTATCGAATAGATAGTCTGTTATTCTTGATTATTATACATTCATTGTATGTCTAAACTTGCGGGGCAAATTTGTTGCTCACCCTTGCTTAAATAAAATATTTCAGCTAGAAACGAAAGAGCCGGAGGGGTAGAGAAGAACAAGGGCAAAGGTGTTTTGCTGGAATAATTATGTTGAACAATATTATTATTGTATTTGTAAACCATTTTTGTATATCTAAGGGGTATGTCTGTAATATTAATGGTTAGATAACTTGGGATAATGTATTAACAATATCAGTTAATGAAGTGTGTATTTCTATTCATAAATAAATGGGTAGTTAGATGTTAATTATATTGTAGATCGTGAGCACCAAACTCGAGGGTCAGGTAACCCGGATTTGGGGGCATCACAGGTTGGTATCAAAGCTATAGGTTCTAAACCTTAAGTGGGGTGGGGAAAAATCCTAGGATTATAACCATAAGCGAGATATAGAATACTCATTTAGAGTTCTAAGTGAGGGATTGCCGAAGTGCATCAATAGAAAGATGTGTGGACACATCTTGTGTATTAAGTTTGTACTAGTGAAGTACTAATCAAGCTGTTTTAACTGACTATAGGATTTTAGGAAAAGATGAAATGAGTGTAGAGATGCTAGCAGCTGTTGCACCAGTGCCAGTAGCCGAGGTGCCAGCGCAAAGCAAGTTAGTTGAGGAGTGATCATGATGATTATCCTAAGATGTATCTAAATGAAGATGAGGAGGCAGATTCCGAAGAAGCTAAGGTGGAGTTGGAGATTAAAACCAAAGTTGGAGAACAAGATCAAGTATATATAGAAGTTCAAGAACTCCATAGTAAAGTATTTCTCTTGGAGGAGTTGTGGAAGACCGAGCGAGCACTACGCAAAATGACTGAAGAATGAAATGATTTGAAGGCACAGATGGAAAGGATGAAGACTGAAGGTGGTGGATCGTCTGAAGGAATAGTCAAGAAGTAGAAGGGAAGCAATAAGAGAAAGAGGGACAACGACAGCGATGATAATTCTAAAAATTCAAACCCGAAGAAGAAGAAAGTCTGTGGCAAGTGTGGAAAGACTCATTTAGGAGAATGCATGATGTGAAAGAATGTGTTTTAAATGTAAACAGAAAGGATATATTTCCCTATATTGTCCTAAGCCGAATATGAGAAAGTGTTTTTTATGTGGAAGAATGGGTCAAGAATTCTGTCACGTCCCCAAATCCGGGTACTTAAAACCCGAACTCGGTGCTTCACGATACCATTTCTATGAGCGGAATAATACTAATAATAATAACAATAATATAAAGATCAACTTAATTTACATGATTATCAGAGTCTAGCTCCCAAGTACGCAACCTTTAATACATTCATTACAACCCATGATAGATAATTAATATCATACTTGTCTTAATAATATCAAACTAATACATAAACTACCACAAATCTTATTTGGTTAGCTTTCCTTTCTCTTTGTTTCTGCATGAGCTTTCTGGTTCTTCACACTTAGCTGAAAACATTTAAATTAAGCAAGGATGAGCATTTGAGTGCCCAGCAAGTAATAACAATTATATATATAAGCTGAAAGAATTTAAATGTTTTCTTTATACTATCCTTCTACAACGATTTCAATAGTTGTGAAGTAATCTGTACCAATAATAATAACATAACAACCCTCTTTCAAATTTTTGAAACTACGTAATGACTATATATAGGGTTAAGGTGACATACTATGAACATTGTTTTCAATTTTCGAATAGGTTAAACAGAACTTCATCTGTAAACCGTCATAACTTACGGGCACGGGGGTGATCAGCCCGTTGTACCCTGCATTGATCAATACTGCATGCAAGAACGAGGGTATCGTTCACTCTGTCCACCTTGGGCGCATAAAAGTTTTCCCGTGTAGGGATGTTCATACTTGTCTGGTTCCAAATCAGAGGTTTTATCTTGTTCAACAATAATATATAATTCAACATATGCATATACGGGTAATTGACAAAGATATATCAACATGTGATTAAATATAATGAGTATCCAAGTGGGGACACTTGTGTAACCATTTATAAAAATTAACGAACATAATATAAATCGGAATTATCATATACTAACATGTTGATAATCAATGAGCGTATATAATATAAAGTTAATAATCTGTACAGTAATAATATAATTCATAAATATTCTTACTCATGTCCATTGCATAAAGAAAATGTAAAGGTAAGATACTTGCATGATGCGCTGCTTACAGTTCATAATTTAGTTTTACCGTTTATAGCACGACCTATCATTAATCAGATTATTCGTTCGATTAGAACAATATACTATAACACATAACACTGCTTATTACAGTCAGCACATACCCTAATCACATTGGCACATATGTTTAATAACCATTGAATCACAAATAATCACTTATTTAATCACATTATCTAAGTCTAGATCAATTTTTGAAATATGTCGGTCTACCGACATCTTTATCGGGTAATTATCGAGTCTAAGACTCCAATCTGTAACTCAATATCTGTAAGTATCGGTCATATTATTTTTAAATGACTTATAATAATTTTAAAACATTTATTATAATTTATCATGAATTTTCAAACCTCGGAATCATTATTAAATGATTTAAATACTAAAAAATTCTATTATCATTAGTATTTAATTAATATTAAACTATTAATGAAATCATTTTTAAAATGTTAAAGTTATTTATAATAACTTAGAATATTTTTAAAGTATTAATATTACCCTTAAATGATTTTTAAAATATTTAAAATCATTCTTAAATAATTACCATTAATATTAAAGTATTAATGCTTTATTTATCCTAATATTAAAAGTCATTAAGTATAACTTAAAATATTTTTAATTCATTTATATCCCTTTTAAATGATTTTTAAATTAACAAACCCATTTTTAAACTATTTATTTAATATAATTATTAAATAAATTTAATATCATTAATAATAACTTTAAAATCATTAATATTAAATTATTAATGAAATTATTATTTAAATATTAAAAATTATGTTTTATAACTTAAAATATCCTTAAACACTTTATTTTCATTTAAAATGATTATTATAATATTAAAATCATTTTTAAACTAAATTATATAATATAATAATTAAATAATTTTAATATCATTAATAATAATTAATTAATGAAATTTACCTTTAAATATTAAAAGTTATATTTTATAACTTAGAATATTTTTAAATACCTTGTTATTAATTAAAATGATTTTTTTTAATATAATAAAATTATTTTTAATTAATTTATTTAATTCATTTAGTACATAACTTAATTAAAATTAATATTAATTTATTAATAAAAATTATCACATAATATTAAAAGTCATTAAAAATAACTTAAAATATTTTCTTATATCATAATATAATTTTAAATGATTTTTTTCATATATTAAAATCATTTTAACTAATTTATTTAATAATATAATTAGATAAATTAAATACCTTTAATATTTCAAAAATATTAAATATTTATGAAATATGTTTAAAATAATTGAATACTAATTTTCAAAATTTAAAATAATTTTTAATAATTTATTTTGTATTTTTCAGAATTAAAAACTAATTAATACTAATTATTTAATAAAAATAATTAATTTTTGTAAATAACTGTCGCTAAAGGGCCCTATAGCGTTGAAACTGTCGCTATAGGTGTTCTTGAGGTGTTCTTCATGAAACCCAGAACATCAAGCCCATTGCCGAGTGACCAGGTTAAACCAGGTCTAACTTCGTGTGTGTTGCGTTTCTGAAGATGTTGTTTGTCAGATCATGTAGTACTAATACAAGACTACAAGATCCAACAACAATCAAGTTCATACCACACATAACCAAAGAGATCTAACCCAGCAAAGTAGCTGTCAGAGGCTGTTCTTCATTTCTGGGTTACCTAGAAATGAAGAACAGTTCATGTAGCCTACTTTGGGCTTCCACAACTTGTGATCTAGGTGATGTTTCAGTGATTTAAGAGTACTAAATTGTAGACAACATGTACTACTACATATCTATTACTTAACATCAACAAAACAACAATAGAATAGCCAGATTCGACTCGGTCAAACCATGTCAGATGATATGTTCAAGCGTTTTCTGGGTTACCTAGAAAATAGCTTTTCATGCTCGTCCGGCTGGGTTTGACCATCGATTACCACTTTTATGTTTGATAAAAAGGAGATTTTAAGGCATAATATTGGAGTTCATATACAAGACTACAACATAGATGCAACAAAAACAACAAATAACTAACAACCAGAAAGATCAAGGGCCACGAACTTCTTGTCAGAACGATCTGGGCATGTTCTTGACTGCCCAGATTACTTCCGGTCAATGTCGGTCAACGGTATTTGACCGTTAATAACTTCCATTCTAAACATCAAATGACCCTGATTCTTTTTCTAGATCCTAGACCACATAACATACTATAAGTATAAAGCTTCAAAACACAAAAATCATAAACAGGCTGAGATTTACAGCCTCTGACATTTGATGTCAGACCACAAAATAAAATTTTTCCAGATTTTGTAAAATGCTAAATCCAAGCCTCTAGATATTATGGATCTAACATCTAGCAACCCAGATCACCAATAGACACTACTAACAACATATTCTAACACTCAAACATAACATCTAACAACAGAAAATTGAACAAATTTTTGAGTAGGGTTTATACCTTCTATGATTAATTTCTGATTTCTGGCTTCTGATCTGTTACTGGTATGCGTGGGACTGGTCTTGGGATCTGATCTAGCAAATATTTTCGTGGGTTTTAGAGAGAGAAAGTCTTGGTTGGGTGTGTGAGCAAAATAAGCTAGCAAATGACATTTTCTCTCTCTTAATCTATGTATACCACTTAGATTCAATGCATCTAACTTGCAAGGTGTCAAAGTGGATAAGCTTGGAGGATTTTTTAGGCATGTGCTATAATCTTAGGGTGATGACTTTGCAAGATATGGAAAGATTTGCAAGAAATCTAATAAAAATAAATCCAAAAAGGGTATTTTAGTAAACTAACAAAATAATTTAAGGGTATTCTTGTGCATGACACTTGAATCTAGGTTAAAATCAATAGGTCTTAAATCTTAAGGTTTCCCAAATAATTTCTAGGGTTTGAAAAATTAAGATTAAAGTTCAACAAAATTTTAATTAGACATACTAATTAAAATTTAGGATTTTTAAATTTTCTAATTAGGGTTACTAAAACTTTAATTAGGGTTTACCTAATTAATCACTTAATACACGACATAAAGCATATAACACAGTTATATCACAGTCTTAAGCTCACACTTGATCTTCAAATTAGGGTTTCCCTCAGTAAAACTAAGGTTTAATTGTAAGACCCCAACTTTTATAAATAAAGATGAATTTTCTATAAATGACATTTTTGAATATTATGGAGTTAATTTGATATAATGTTATAGTTGTGGGTAATATTTATAAATTTTGCAAAGTACGCAAGTTGTTATATAATATTCGATTGGTCGGGAAATATTCGTTTTAACAGGGAATATTCGTACAACGACACAATCATTGGTGGACCCCACAACAGAATTATTGTCGGATTGAGAAAATGACAAAAATATTTTATTAAAAATAACGGCGAAAATTTTACCATTGTTACTGTTGAACTACTCGGTAGTAAAAGTACAGTAATACGTGTGGTTGCATAGTAGCACACGGTATTGATTATTAATGCTTATGTGAGAAGTCACTCAGTTTGATTCAATTATTGTCAGTTAATAATATGAATTATTTAGCGATAATGACGTTTTGTTTTATTCGTATTATTAACGTAATAAAACAGAAACATCTTTTTATATAAAACAGAATACTTTATTAAAGTTATTCTATAAATAGAATATATTATATTTTATTTAAAAGATTTTTCTTTAAATATGGACCGTCAGATTAAAGTAATCAATCTGGACCGTTCATGGATTAGTTACTATGCATTCTATTTTTCTATAAATAGCAGCTCATTCCTTCATTATTTCTTACGAATTCACTGAACTCTAGAGAGAGAAACTATAGAGAGAAACTATAGAGAGAGAGAAGAAGAGCATTCTGCTACTTAACTACTTCCTTATTTCAGCTCGTCTTTAAAACGGTAAGGGGTGTTATTCTTTCTTATTCATGAAGAGAACTGTTGTTATTCCATTTCTTATTATTCTGTTGGAATAACCTGTATACGTGGTCTACCCTATACTTGGAGACATTCTTCTATTATTCTGTTGGAACATCCTGTCTGTGTGTTTTATACCGGACCTGGTTCCGTTTTTATTATTATTCTGTTGGAACATCCTGTCTGTGTGTTTTACACCGGACCTGGTTCTGTCTTGTTATTATTCTGTTGGAACATCCTGTCTGTGCGTTTACGCCGGACCTGGTTCTATTATTTATTATTCTGTCGGAATATCCTGTCTGTGCGTTTACGCCGGACCTGGTTCCATTATTTATTATTCTGTCGGAATATCCTGTCTGTGCGTTTACGCCGGACCTGGTTCCATTATTTATTATTCTGTCGGAATATCCTGTCTGTGCGTTTACGCCGGACCTGGTTCCATTATTTATTATTCTGTTGGAATAACCTGTCTGTGCGGTCTATCGCATGCATGGTGATTTCTTTTGTTATTCCATTCTTTATTGTACTCAGTTGGTTAAGTTTTGACTTCTATACTCCTTGAAATTTGTGGAATATCCTTGATAATTGCGGTTCATCCAGTATCTTTTCATGAAAATATTTTTCTAAGTATTCTTGAATTTTACTCCACAAAGCAATATCATGTTGACAATTTGGACGTTGTTAATTCTTGGATAAATTAATTCTTGAACTTGTTTTATTGAATTCTTATATCATTGTCATCATCCTCATGTTTATAAAATGTTGAAAGTCATCTGTGGCCTGTAGTGCATAGATGGACTTGGTATGATTATGACCAGGGATTATTCGGTATAATCATGACCGTAATGTTACAAATGATGTGGTAAAAGTCCTCATTGGCCCGTAGTGCGTTGATGGACAGTTGTTGGCATGATCATGACCATTAATGAATATACGAATATCCTTGGTCGTAGTGCAGGGGTGATTCGATGATGTGAATTATTTTATTAAGCTGAGTCTCAGCGATCACAGTATTGGAAAATCTTTTAAATCATAAAAGATAGTAGAGTTTATTTTCTACTTGACTCTTTTAATGGATTGCTTGTTCCGCTGCAGTTAAACTTGATGTATATTATATTTTATCAGTTTAACATTGTTGAAGGCTAATGATAATTTATTCTGCATTATCTTAGTCATAATATTTCTTACTGGGCTAGTTGAGCTCACCCTTTCTTTCACTGTTCTCTTCAGGAAATGAGAACGTAGCTGGGGCAAGTCGGGGAACGGAGTGATGGTCCGAATGATAGTATTAGTTAGTAGTCCTCACTATTTTATGTAATGGTGTGTTAATAAATGTAATGAGGACTCCTTTTGAGTATGAATACTCTCTAGAAGATAATATTTGTATTCAAACTCACAGTTTATGTTTTGTCGTATTGTACACGACAGTTGTATTAGTAAGTTGTATTTGTATTTTGTACTATGTATCTGACGACCCAAGATGGGTGATGTATACCTAATTTTGGGGGCGTCACAGTTGGTATCAGAGCTTAGGGATATGATCCCTGGCTAAGATGTGAGAATAGAACTAGGAGGGGAGAGACGGGGAATTCCTTCGCTAGTATGACCTACCTAAGTTTATTTGCATGGTATTTAATTGGTCGGTCATAATATAAGGATAATATATGACATATCAATTAACTTTTATTTTGTGGCAGTATCTGAAAATGGCATCTGAGAATGTTGAGAATAGCAATGGAGCACAGACGATTATTAATTCACCACATATCAATAATCAGGATAATGTTCATCAGGAAGGTGACAATCCTCATGCAAACAACAACACTGACCAGATGATGAATGATGGAATGTTCAGAGGTTTTATGCAATTCATGCAACAACAGGTGAAAGCGGCTCCTGTCCACAACGTAGGTGAAAATACTGGAAGCTCTCAGGCGGTCACCGCTAAACAGTTTAAGGAGCTGGGACCACCAGAGTTTAAGGGAGAACCCAAACCACTTGTAGCTGAAACATGGATAAAGCAGATCACCAAGATATTTGATGTCTTGGGTTGCTCCAAGGAGCAAAAGGTTCCCTTTGCCGCCTTTATGTTGCGAGGAGAGGCAGATTACTGGTGGAAATCGATAAAGCGTACTCAACCTGCCGCACTGAAGATGTCTTGGGAGAAGTTCCAAGAGCTGTTTAACGATAAATATTTTCCCGAGAGTATTCGTCACATGAAGGAGGTGGAGTTCATCAAATTGGAGCAGAATAATATGACCGTGTCGCAGTACGAGGCAAAATTTGCGGAGTTATCCCGGTTTGCGTCCCACCTGGTGGATAATGAAGAAAGAATGACGCGGATGTTTTTAAGAGGTTTGAAGCCGGAGATACGTCAACATCTTGTTTCTCATAAATTGTGTTTGTATTCAGATGTTGTAAATAGGGCTCAGTTGGTGGAGCGCGATAACGAGACAACGCAACCAAAAGAGCGCAGCCGGCAAAATGATAATACCAGTGAGAGCAGTCATCGAAGCGGTGACAACAAGCGTGGAGGGAATCAACAGGCCAGAAATGGTAACCACTTCGGTGGTAATCAGGGCCAAAATAATAAGAATGGGCATTTCAAGAAGAGGAGATTCAACAATGATGGAAAGACGTCAGCACCAGCACCTGTCGTTTAGAAAGGAGAACGACCACCTATCATATGTTTCAAATGCGGAGGGGAGGGGCACATCAGTCCAAACTGCGCGATGCCGTCCAAAGCATGTTATAATTATGGAAGAGAAGGTCATTTAGCCCGATTTTGTCGTTTACCGAAGACAAATTCAGCTAGGATGGAGGCACCAAAGGTCGTCCCAGAAAAGTTAAAACCGATTGTGCAAGGGAGAGCATTTGTTGTGAACTCCCAGAAAGTAAGGAACCCGAATGAGGTCATCACGGGTAAGCTTATCATAAACTCTAACGAAGTCTATACTTTATTTGATACCGGTTCTACCCATTCTTTTATTTCTCCTACTTGCGCTCATCGATTAAATTTGATTCCGGGGAAATTAGACTTTGTCTTAGCTGTTGAAACTCCATTGGGAGAAACCTTCATTACATCCACGGTTTATAAGTCTTGTTTGGTTCAAGTTGGTACCCACACATTACCTGTCGATCTGATTTCGTTAAAAATACTTGCATTTGACGTGATTCTAGGGATTGATTGGTTAACTACTCATCATGCAAAAATTGATTGTTTTCGTAAGGTTGTTAGCTTTCATATTCCTAATCGACCTATTATGCGAATTCAAGCAACCAAACCATTAAAATCAATCGCTGTCATCTCAAGCCATAAAGCTATTCGTTTATTGAAAAACGGATGTCAAGCTTTCTTAGCTCATGTCACAGATCTAAACAAAAATACGTCAGCTTTGAATGATATTTCTGTTGTTAATAAATTTCCTGACGTATTTCCCGAAGAACTTCCTGGCCTACCCCCAGAGCGTGAAATTGAATTTTGTATCGACCTTGAACCCGGTACAAAACCCATTTCCAAAGCCCCATATCGAATGGCTCCTATTGAACTTCAGGAGTTAAAGACCCAACTGCAGGAATTGTTAGACATTGGTTTTATTCGTCCTAGTACTTCTCCTTGGGGTGCTCCTGTTCTGTTCGTGAAGAAGAAAGATGGGAGTATGCGACTTTGTATTGATTATCGGGAGTTGAATCATGTCACCATCAAAAATAGGTACCCATTGCCACGTATTGATGACATGTTTGACCAGTTGCAAGGAGCACAATTCTTTTCAAAGATCGATCTTCGTTCTGGATATCATCAGCTGAAGGTTAGAACTGAGGATATTCCAAAGACTGCCTTCAGAACTCGGTATGGGCATTATGAATTCTTAGTTATGTCTTTTGGATTGACTAATGCTCCTGCTGCCTTCATGGATATGATGAACAGGGTATTTAAGGAATATTTGGATCACTTTGTGGTCGTCTTTATCGATGACATCCTTGTTTATTCCAAAAGTCGTGAAGATCATGAGCAACACTTGAGGCTGGTACTCCAAAAGCTTCGTGAATACAAACTTTATGCCAAGTTGAAGAAATGCGAGTTCTGGCTGGAAGAGGTAGCATTCCTTGGGCACGTAGTATCAAGTCGTGGAATATCGGTTGACCCGGCAAAGATTGAAGCTATTCAAAGCTGGGAGCAACCTAAATCAGTGACCGAAGTACGTAGCTTTCTTGGTTTAGCTGGTTATTATCGGAGATTTGTGGAAGGATTTTCTCGAATCGCTACTCCATTAACTCAGCTGACTCGAAAAGATACAAAGTTCGGTTGGAGCGAAGAATGTGAGCAGAGTTTTCAAGAACTCAAGAGGAGACTCATTTCAGCACCTGTTCTAACAATACCATCTGGCTCGGAGGGATTTGTCATCTACAGTGATGCTTCGAGCAAAGGGTTGGGATGCGTTCTCATGCAACATGGAAAAGTCATAGCCTATGCATCAAGACAACTCAAGGAATATGAGAGGAATTATCCTACTCATGATCTAGAGTTGGCAGCTGTTGTCTTTGCACTTAAAATTTGGAGGCATTACTTGTATGGGGAGAAGGTGGAGATCTTTACGGATCATAAAAGCCTCAAATATTTTTTCACTCAAAAGGAACTCAACGTGCGACAACGACGTTGGCTGGAACTATTGAAAGATTATGATCATACCATTCAATATCATCCTGGAAAAGCGAACGTGGTAGCTGACGCGTTGAGTAGAAGATCATATGCAAGTACGAGTGCGATATTGTCAACACAAAGACCCATTTTGTGTGATTTGCAAAGGATGGAGATAGAGTTAAAGACTCCAGGGACCCATGTGATGATGGCGAATATACGAGTAGAACCGACTTTAATCGATAAAGTTAAAGCTGCTCAAGATACGGACCTGGAGCTGATGCGTATGAAAAAGAAAGTGCAAGAAGGTGCTATACCAGAAGCAAGAATCGATGAAGAAGGAATACTTCGAGTCAACTCCAGACTTTGTGTTCCTAACAACCCTGATTTAAAGTATGAAATCATGATGGAGGCGCACAACACACCGTTTGCAATCCATCCTGGAAGTACCAAAATGTATCATGATCTTCGTCATACATTTTGGTGGAGCAGTATGAAGAGAGAGATAGCATTGTTTATCTCAAGGTGTCTAACTTGTCAACGAGTCAAAGCGGAGCATCAAGTACCAAAAGGTCCATTACAACCACTTAAAATTCTAGAATGGAAGTGGGAGCACATTACCATGGATTTCGTTACCGATCTTCCTAGGGTTTCTCAAGGTATTGATACGATTTGGGTCATTGTTGATAGATTGACCAAGTCTGCTCATTTCTTACCGATACGAGAAACTTATACACTTGAACGTCTTGCTCGTATGTACATAAACGAGATTTTAAGACTGCATGGTATGCCAGTATCCATAGTTTCTGACCGAGACCCAAGATTCACTTCACGATTTTGGGTTAGTTTACAAAAAGCTATGGGCACGGAGTTACGATTTAGTTCAGCATATCATCCTCAGACGGACGGACAATCAGAGAGGACTATTCAAACTCTTGAAGATCTATTAAGACTCTGTGTCTTTGACTTCAAGGGAAGTTGGGACAAGTTCTTACCATTGGTGGAGTTTTCCTACAACAACAGTTATCAAGCAAGTATTGGCATGGCTCCATTCGAAGCATTGTATGGAAGAAAATGTCATTCTCCAGTATGCTGGGATGAGGTGGGTGAAGCAACGTTGTTGGGACCGGAGTTGGTACGTATGACTACAGAAAAGATTCAAACGATCCGACAACGTATAAAAACCTCACAAGATCGACAAAAGAGTTATGCTGATCTTCATTGAAAGGACGTGGAATTTGATGTAGGAGATCATGTGTTCTTACGTGTTGCTCCATGGAAAGGAGTTACGAGATTTGGAAAGAGAGGAAAGCTCAATCCTCGATTCATCGGTCCATTTTTAATCCTCGATCGAGTAGGAACTGTGGCTTATAGACTCGCTTTACCGCCAAGTATGTCTCGTGTTCATAACGTTTTTCACATATCCATGTTACGCAAATATGTGGAAGACCCGAACCACATTATTGAGTTAGAACCGGATGAAATAGCGGAAGATTTGACGTATGAAGAAGTTCCTGCTCAAATCTTGGATAAGAAGGAACATATTTTACGCTCCAAGGTTATACCTCAAGTCAAAGTTTTGTGGAGAAACTACGATGTTGAGGAAATGACTTGGGAGTTAGAATCTGAAATGAAATCAAGGTATCCTTACCTCTTCGACATACCAGGTACGTACCCTAATTTCGAGGGCGAAATTTTATAAGAAGGGGAGGTTGTAAGACCCCAACTTTTATAAATAAAGATGAATTTTCTATAAATGACATTTTTGAAGATTATGGAGTTAATTTGATATAATGTTATAGTTGTGGGTAATATTTATAAATTTTGCAAAGTACGCAAGTTGTTATATAATATTCGATTGGTCGGGGAATATTCGTTTTAACAGAGAATATTCGTACAACGACACAATCATTGGTGGACCCCACAACAGAATTATTGTCGGATTGAGAAAACGACAAAAATATTTTATTAAAAATAACGGCAAAAATTTTACCATTGTTACTGTTGAACTACTCGGTAGTAAAAGTACAGTAATACGTGTGGTTGCATAGTAGCACACGGTATTGATTATTAATGCTTATGTGAGAAGTCACTCAGTTTGATTCAATTATTGTCAGTTAATAATATGAATTATTTAGCGATAATGACGTTTTGTTTTATTCGTATTATTAACGTAATAAAACAGAAACATCTTTTTATATAAAACAGAATACTTTATTAAAGTTATTCTATAAATAGAATATATTATATTTTATTTAAAAGATTTTTCTTTAAATATGGACCGTCAGATTAAAGTAATCAATCTGGACCGTTCATGGATTAGTTACTATGCATTCTATTTTTCTATAAATAGCAGCTCATTCCTTCATTATTTCTTACGAATTCACTGAACTCTAGAGAGAGAAACTATAGAGAGAAACTATAGAGAGAGAGAAGAAGAGCATTCTGCTACTTAACTACTTCTTTATTTCAGCTCGTCTTTAAAACGGTAAGGGGTGTTATTCTTTCTTATTCATGAAGAGAACTGTTGTTATTCCATTTCTTATTATTCTGTTGGAATAACCTGTATATGTGGTCTACCCTATACTTGGTGACATTCTTCTATTATTCTGTTGAAACATCCTGTCTGTGTGTTTTACACCGGACCTGGTTTCGTTTTTATTATTATTCTGTTGGAACATCCTGTCTGTGTGTTTTACACCGGACCTGGTTCCGTCTTGTTATTATTCTGTTGGAACATCCTGTCTGTGCATTTACGCCGGACCTGGTTCCATTATTTATTATTCTATCGGAATATCCTGTCTGTGCGTTTACGCCGGACCTGGTTCCATTATTTATTATTCTGTCGGAATATCCTGTCTGTGCGTTTACGCCGGACCTGGTTCCATTATTTATTATTCTGTCGGAATATCCTGTCTGTGCGTTTACGCCGGACCTGGTTCCATTATTTATTATTCTGTTGGAATAACCTGTCTGTGCGGTCTATCGCATGTATGGTGATTTCTTTTGTTATTCCATTCTTTATTGTACTCAGTTGGTTAAGTTTTGATTTCTATACTCCATGAAATTTGTGGAATATCCTTGATAATTGCGGTTCATCCAGTATCTTTTCATGAAAATATTCTTCTAAGTATTCTTGAATTTTACTCCACAAAGCAATATCATGTTGACAATTTGGACGTTGTTAATTCTTGGATAAATTAATTCTTGAACTTGTTTTATTGAATTCTTATATCATTGTCATCATCCTCATGTTTATAAAATGTTGAAAGTCATCTGTGGCCTGTAGTGCATAGATGGACTTGGTATGATTATGACCAGGGATTATTCGGTATAATCATGACCGTAATGTTACAAATGATGTGGTAAAAGTCCTCATTGGCCCGTAGTGCGTTGATGGACAGTTGTTGGCATGATCATGACCATTAATGAATATACGAATATCCTTGGCCGTAGTGCAGGGGTGATTCGATGATGTGAATTATTTTATTAAGCTGAGTCTCAGCGATCACAGTGTTGGAAAATCTTTTAAATCATAAAAGATAGTAGAGTTTATTTTCTACTTGACTCTTTTAATGGATTGCTTGTTCCGCTGCAGTTAAACTTGATGTCTATTATATTTTATCAGTTTAACATTGTTGAAGGCTAATGATAATTTATTTTGCATTATCTTAGTCATAATATTTCTTACTGGGCTAGTTGAGCTCACCCTTTCTTTCACTGTTCTCTTCAGGAAATGAGAACGTAGCTGGGGCAAGTCGAGGAACGGAGTGATGGTCCGAATGATAGTATTAGTTAGTAGTCCTCACTATTCTATGTAATGGTGTGTTAATAAATGTAATGAGGACTCCTTTTGAGTATGAATACTCTCTAGAAGATAATATTTGTATTCAAACTTACAGTTTATATTTTGTCGTATTGTACACGACAGTTGTATTAGTAAGTTGTATTTGTATTTTGTACTATGTATCTGACGACCCAAGATGGGTGATGTATACCTAATTTTGAGGACGTCACATTAATCAATTAAAATAAAAGGGTTTTGAAATTAAACACCATAATTAACTAATCATCATCAATACGTACATACAGTACATATTTATAGCACTGAAAAATTAAAATATAATTAATATTATATTATTATTCTCATACCTTGACAATAATCCAAAAATTAGGGTTTGGATCCATAACTGATTTATTCTTTATATTTAACCTTAATAATTAAGGTAAAATTATTAACTTAATAATCTGTACTAAAATTCATAAAATAAAATAATTGTTATAATTATTCTAAAAATCACTTCATATATTATTTAAATAATATATGAATATATTTTCATGGAAACTAGTTAATAAAAATATTTCCACTATAAAATTAATTATTATAAAAATATATACTTTATAAAAATAAATAATTCTAAAATAACTTTATTTGTAAATATTTATGTAATAAATATATTTTTGTTTACCACATAATTACATATACACATTATCTTGTACAAATTCTCATCCTTAAATTAAAAAAAATTATACACAAAATTTCTGATTTATTTATATAGAAAATATCGGTTTGTTACATTCACCCTCCATTATAAAGATTACGTCCCCGGAATCACCATTTTAAAACCTATACATACACGGGTACATAGTCCACATACTCTTCGCAAGTAGATCTCGACCAATTTTTATCGAACTGATCTTTAACTATTCACATAAAGCTTGTCTTTCTTATTAACCGGAAATTTGATTTCTAAAAGAACTCAAATTCCTCCCTCAAAATTTCTTTAGAAATAATTTACTTTATATAGGAAGATCATGTATATCATTTCAAATTTTTCCAGAATTTTCTGAAGGTCAGAAGAATTATGAACTGAAAAACATAACAACCCTTAAAATCCCTTACTATCCCTTACCTCAAAAGAGCAGCACTTCTGACTGGATATCGGATATGACGCTGAAGAAAACTTGCACTGATGAATAGAAACTCACCAAGTATCTAAATACTCACAAAATACACTCAATAATCTAGAGAGAGAAAGAGAGAAAACTTATAAATTCTGGTGTGATTTTTAATTCTAACTTAGCCCTTTATTTATAAGAAAATGTTAGCATGCCGAAGCAGACTTAACCTACAACCTGATGGCTTTACCTGCTACTATTCCCACCCACCACATTTGAATAAAAATCTCAGCACATTTCTTCACCAACCAAGAGTGGGGCCCACAAATTCTAGAATTTTCCACCAAAATGATAAACTCCGAAAATTCAACAATTTCTGAACTAGTCATCTCGTAAAATTCATAA
Organism: Panax notoginseng; assembly: GCA_016801055.1. Classification (NCBI taxonomy): domain Eukaryota; kingdom Viridiplantae; phylum Streptophyta; class Magnoliopsida; order Apiales; family Araliaceae; genus Panax; species Panax notoginseng. The sequence goes on from CM029022.1 coordinate 119,088,667, forward strand.
TAAATCATACGTTCATTTTTAACGATTCAATATTTGTGGACATATACTCAACTTATATATGTATAACATATCCAAATATTACCACGATCCAACGGTAGGATTAAAAATTATAACCCTCGCAAAATATCTCAAAAACCCTAATTTGATTTTCAATACCTCAGTTCCGACAAAAATATAGATAAAACACCTCAACATTAACTCCTTCATTTTTAACCACCAGGTATTCCAACAGTGTTAACGGTAACAACTACGCCGTTATTTATAAAAACTCATTTTTGTCATTTTCTTCATCCAATCGCTTTCCGTTATGGGGCCCACAAATAGTTGCGCCGTCGTACGAATATTCTGCGATAGAAAGAATATTCCACGACCAAACGAATATTCCCCGACAAAATGAATATTTTATAACCACTTGCTTATTTTGAAAACTATTCATATATCACCCTTAACTTTAACTTTTTATCAATTTAACCATTTACCAAATAGAAAAATTGAATACTTTTATTTCATAAAATTTGGGGTCTTAAAATCTCCCCTCTTTATGAAACTTCGTCCTCGAAATTTACGTACCTGATAATTCAAAGAGTTGAAAATACCTTGCTTTCATTTCAGATTCCATCTTCCCTGTCATCATGATTTCTCCATTGCTCATCTCCTGTATTTCAGATATCATTCTAGAATACAACTTCAAAACAAGGGTTAATTGAACAAATTAACATATCACATAATATCCCGATATTATGACTGACCAACAAATAAGCTTAGGTAGGACACACTAGCGAAGGATTTACTCATCTCTCCCCTCCTAGTTATATTTTCCGATCTCCGCCAGAGACCATATCCCTAAGCTCTGATACCACCTGTGACAACCCCAAAATAGGTCCATACCAACCAACCCATTTGGAGTCGCCAAATACATGGTACAGAAAATAACTACAACTTTATTACAACAATTGTCGTACAAAATACAACAACACATATACGGTGAGTTTGGATACAAATATATACCAAATGTGACACATGTCCCAATCGTGGACAGCACCTCACAGTGACACCTTACATAAAGGTATAGTCAAAAACTGTTTTAGAAATTAAAATCTTTGGCAAGTGCTCAAGGAAACCTTCGTACATAGGAGGCCATGCTTCTAGGTTATGATAGATATCATATGGCCACAGAATTATCCTTGGTTGACCCAATAGACCCCAAAGAAAAACAAGAAAATTGCTATCATATTCTTCCCAATGGTGAGTCTTCTCTTGACTTATCATTATCTCCACTGTCTCTAATTGAGAATTATACTTCAAACAAACACCAAGATTATATAGGTAGTGCTCATAAATATACTCAGCAAGTGGATGAGCACAATCCTGTCTTATGATGACACGAGGTTGTATATCATTAGGCATCTTGTATGATAGTGGCAAAACACCCTTCCAACGTTGGGTTCGCCTCACACTATTTGATTTACCAAATATAACTACTAAATGATGTATACAACACTTTTCTACACTGGTTAGGGAGAATCTCCACAGCTAGAGACCACCATTCTATTTTCCCATTACCCTCGCTCGACCCAGCTACACTCTTATTACCTGAAAGGAATTGTGAAACAGAAGGGTGAGCACAACTAGCCCAGTAAAGAATATCATGATTAAAGATAAATAAATTATCAATAACCTTCAACAGAATTAAAAATCAGAGATTTAGAACATATGGTAAATGATAAAAATTTCAATCATAGTTGCAGCGGAACGAGCAATCCATTAGAAGAGTCAAATAGACTATAAAGTCTATTATCTTCTCTACGTTAAAAGTCCACCAATAATATTTTATCCCTGTAACATCAATCAAGAGTTCCTTTTCACAATCATATGAATAACTCATAATCATAATTGTGATTCTAAATTCCTCTTCTCATCCAGGACGAAGATAATTTTTATCACTTGTCTTTACCTGAAACATCATAGATCATGGTTACACCAAATCACATTTTCTGTTCATAATTACACTAAAAACTTCATCTTTGCACTACGGCCAAAGATATTCATTTGTATCACCAGTTGGTCATGTTCATCTCAACACCTGTTCATCTTTGCACTACTGGCCAAAGATATTCAACAATATGTCATCTTTGCACTACGGGCCAAAGATATTCATCAACAATTCATCTTTGCACTATTGGCCAACGATATTCATCAACAATTCATTTTTGCACTACTGGCCAAAGATATTCAACCACAGGTCATCTTTGCCCTACAGGCCAAAGATATTCAACAACAGTTCATATTTGCACTATAGGCCAAATATATTCATCAGGAGTTCATATTTGCACTATAGACCAGATATATTAATATCTCAAAGAAATATATAATCATTTTAGAATTTATGTAAACAATAATTATAACCATGTTGATCAATTCACCTTTGCACTTAAGCTAAAGATATTCAATTATAAATTCAATGGTCATGATCATACCAGTCAACAATTCAACTTTGCACTACTCGCCAAATGGAACCCATAGTCATGATCATACCAAAAATCTACCCATCTTTACACTCAAGTCAAAGAGAAATATCATCATTAGGGTTATAAAAATTTTATATATGATAATAAAATCAATATAATCAACATATAAATTTAATCTCAAGAGTAATATTCATAAATCAACTATAATTTGGTCAGAAAAAGAAACCAATTTTGTCGTAAATAGTAATTCGTGAATAGTAACTCATGAATAGTAACTCGTGAATAGTAACTCGTGAATTGTAAACCCGACACAAAAAGGTAGAAATTCCACAATAAAATGCATACCAATATTTTGGTATAATGATATTGAAAGAATAATATTTCTTAAGCTTATAAATAATTTATTTTATTTGTTTACACTTTACTAAATAATGCATTTAATCATCCTAAAATGTCAAACTCATAAGATTTCATTACCAATAACCAAAACCCTCATAAAAAAATCTGCATATACCTCATATAGGATTCTCAAGCCATAAAATCCTATTTTTTAATTTTCTTACTTCACATAACATATTTAATTCATTTACTCATAACTAGCCTATTTTTATTAAAAATACCAAATCAGTTCTAAAAATATTTCTTTTCTAGGATTTAACAGAATATAGTCCCATATTGAACATATATTTTTTTCAGAATTTTTAAAACTCATTTACTATTTTTCATATGGCCAAAACAGCCGAATATTTAGACATTTATCATAAATTGAAATTTTATACAAAAATTTCAAAATTCACAGAGTACACTGATATTATATCGATATACTTTCAATAAAAATTTCATCAATTTTGGAGTTAACCACAAGGAGTTATAAGCGGTTACTTTTAAAATAGTCTTTTCCCGTAAAATGCATAACTCTTAATCCATACATCCAAAAATCACCATTTTTGGACACAATCAATAAAACTCATCAAAATATCATTTCAAATTTTTCCAGAATTTTCTGAAGGTCAAAAGAATTACGAACTGAAAAACATAATAACCCTTAAAATCTCTTACTATCCTTTACTATCCCTTACCTCAAAAGAGCAGCACTTCTGACTGGATATCGGATATGACGCTGAAGAAAACTTGCACTGATGAATAGCAACTCACCAAGTATCTAAATACTCACAAAATACACTCAATAATCTAGAGAGAGAAAGAGAGAAAACTTATAAATTCTGGTGTGATTTTTAATTCTAACTTAGCCCTTTATTTATAAGAAAATGTTAGCATGCCGAAGCAGACTTAACCTACAACCTGATGGCTTTACCTGCTACTATTCCCACCCACCACATTTGAATAAAAATCTCAGCACATTTCTTCACCAACCAAGAGTGGGGCCCACAAATTCTAGAATTTTCCACCAAAATGATAAACTCCGAAAATTCAACAATTTCTGAACTAGTCATCTCGTAAAATTCATAATAAATCATACGTTCATTTTTAACGATTCAATATTTGTGGACATATACTCAACTTATATATGTATAACATATCCAAATATTACCACGATCCAACGGTAGGATTAAAAATTATAACCCTCGCAAAATATCTCAAAAACCCTAATTTGATTTTCAATACCTCAGTTCCGACAAAAATATAGATAAAACACCTCAACATTAACTCCTTCATTTTTAACCACCAGGTATTCCAACAGTGTTAACGGTAACAACTACGCCGTTATTTATAAAAACTCATTTTTGTCATTTTCTTCATCCAATCGCTTTCCGTTATGGGGCCCACAAATAGTTGCGCCGTCGTACGAATATTCTGCGATAGAAAGAATATTCCACGACCAAACGAATATTCCCCGACAAAATGAATATTTTATAACCACTTGCTTATTTTGAAAAATATTCATATATCACCCTTAACTTTAACTTTTTATCAATTTAACCATTTACCAAATAGAAAAATTGAATACTTTTATTTCATAAAATTTGGGGTCTTACAATCTCCCCTCTTTATGAAACTTCGTCCTCAAAATTTACGTACCTGATAATTCAAAGAGTTGAAAATACCTTGCTTTCATTTCAGATTCCATCTTCCCTGTCATCATGATTTCTCCATTGCTCATCTCCTGTATTTCAGATATCATTCTAGAATACAACTTCAAAACAAGGGTTAATTGAACAAATTAACATATCACATAATATCCCGATATTATGACTGACCAACAAATAAGCTTAGGTAGGACACACTAGCGAAGGATTTACTCATCTCTCCCCTCCTAGTTATATTTTCCGATCTCCGCCAGAGACCATATCCCTAAGCTCTGATACCACCTGTGACAACCCCAAAATAGGTCCATACCAACCAACCCATTTGGAGTCGCCAAATCCATGGTACAGAAAATAACTACAATTTTATTACAACAATTGTCGTACAAAATACAACAACACATATACGGTGAGTTTGGATACAAATATATACCAAATGTGACACATGTCCCAATCGTGGACAGCACCTCACAGTGACACCTTACATAAAGGTATAGTCAAAAACTGTTTTAGAAATTAAAATCTTTGGCAAGTGCTCAAGGAAACCTTCGTACATGGGAGGCCATGCTTCTAGGTTATGATAGATATCATATGGCCACAGAATTATCCTTGGTTGACCCAATAGACCCCAAAGAAAAACAAGAAAATTGCTATCATATTCTTCCCAATGGTGAGTCTTCTCTTGACTTATCATTATCTCCACTGTCTCTAATTGAGAATTATACTTCAAACAAACACCAAGATTATATACGTAGTGCTCATAAATATACTCAGCAAGTGGATGAGCACAATCCTGTCTTATGATGACACGAGGTTGTATATCATTAGGCATCTTGTATGATAGTGGCAAAACACCCTTCCAACGTTGGGTTCGCCTCACACTATTTGATTTACCAAATATAACTACTAAATGATGTATACAACACTTTTCTATACTGGTTAGGGAGAATCTCCACAGCTAGAGACCACCATTCTATTTTCCCATTACCCTCGCTCGACCCAGCTACACTCTTATTACCTGAAAAGAATTGTGAAACAGAAGGGTGAGCACAACTAACCCAGTAAAGAATATCATGATTAAAGATAAATAAATTATCAATAACCTTCAACAGAATTAAAAATCAGAGATTTAGAACATATGGTAAATGATAAAAATTTCAATCATAGTTGCAGCGGAACGAGCAATCCATTAGAAGAGTCAAATAGACTATAAAGTCTATTATCTTCTCTACGTTAAAAGTCCACCAATAATATTTTATCCCTGTAACATCAATCAAGAGTTTCTTTTCACAATCATATGAATAACTCATAATCATAATTGTGATTCTAAATTCCTCTTCTCATCCAGGACGAAGATAATTTTTATCACTTGTCTTTACCTAAAACATCATAGATCATGGTTACACCAAATCACATTTTCTGTTCATAATTACACTAAAAACTTCATCTTTGCACTACGGCCAAAGATATTCATTTGTATCACCAGTTGGTCATGTTCATCTCAACACCTGTTCATCTTTGCACTACTGGCCAAAGATATTCAACAATATGTCATCTTTGCACTACGGGCCAAAGATATTCATCAACAATTCATCTTTGCACTATTGGCCAACGATATTCATCAACAATTCATTTTTGCACTACTGGCCAAAGATATTCAACCACAGGTCATCTTTGCCCTATAGGCCAAAGATATTCAACAACAGTTCATATTTGCACTATAGGCCAAATATATTCATCAGCAGTTCATATTTGCACTATAGGCCAGATATATTAATATCTCAAAGAAATATATAATCATTTTAGAATTTATGTAAACAATAATTATAACCATGTTGATCAATTCACCTTTGCACTTAATCTAAAGATATTCAATTATAAATTCAATGGTCATGATCATACCAGTCAACAATTCAACTTTGCACTACTCGCCAAATGGAACCCATAGTCATGATCATACCAAAAATCTACCCATCTTTACACTCAAGTCAAAGATAAATATCATCATTAGGGTTATAAAAATTTTATATATGATAATAAAATCAATATAATCAACATATAGATTTAATCTCAAGAGTAATATTCATAAATCAACTATAATTTGGTCAGAAAAAGAAACCAATTTTGTCGTAAATAGTAATTCGTGAATAGTAACTCATGAATAGTAACTCGTGAATAGTAACTCGTGAATTGTAAACCCGACACAAAAAGGTAGAAATTCCACAATAAAATGCATACCAATATTTTGGTATAATGATATTGAAAGAATAATATTTCTTAAGCTTATAAATAATTTATTTTATTTGTTTACACTTTACTAAATAATGTATTTAATCATCCTAAAATGTCAAACTCATAAGATTTCATTACCAATAACCAAAACCCTCATAAAAAAATCTGCATATACCTCATATAGGATTCTCAAGCCATAAAATCCTATTTTTCAATTTTCTTACTTCACATAACATATTTAATTCATTTACTCATAACTAGCCTATTTTTATTAAAAATACCAAATCAGTTCTAAAAATATTTCTTTTCTAGGATTTAACAGAATATAGTCCCATATTGAACATATATTTTTTTCAGAATTTTTAAAACTCATTTACTATTTTTCATATGGCCAAAACAGCCGAATATTTAGACATTTATCATAAATTGAAATTTTATACAAAAATTTCAAAATTCACAGAGTACACTGATATTATATCGATATACTTTCAATAAAAATTTCATCAATTTTGGAGTTAACCACAAGGAGTTATAAGCGGTTACTTTTAAAATAGTCTTTTCCCGTAAAATGCATACCTCTTAATCCATACATCCAAAAATCACCATTTTTGGACACAATCAATAAAACTCATCAAAATATCATTTCAAATTTTTCCAGAATTTTCTGAAGGTCAAAAGAATTACGAACTGAAAAACATAATAACCCTTAAAATCTCTTACTATCCTTTACTATCCCTTACCTCAAAAGAGCAGCACTTCTGACTGGATATCGGATATGACGCTGAAGAAAACTTACACTGATGAATAGCAACTCACCAAGTATCTAAATACTCACAAAATACACTCAATAATCTAGAGAGAGAAAGAGAGAAAACTTATAAATTCTGGTGTGATTTTTAATTCTAACTTAGCCCTTTATTTATAAGAAAATGTTAGCATGCCGAAGCAGACTTAACCTACAACCTGATGGCTTTACCTGCTACTATTCCCACCCACCACATTTGAATAAAAATCTCAGCACATTTCTTCACCAACCAAGAGTGGGGCCCACAAATTCTAGAATTTTCCACCAAAATGATAAACTCCGAAAATTCAACAATTTCTGAACTAGTCATCTCGTAAAATTCATAATAAATCATACGTTCATTTTTAACGATTCAATATTTGTGGACATATACTCAACTTATATATGTATAACATATCCAAATATTACCACGATCCAACGGTAGGATTAAAAATTATAACCCTCGCAAAATATCTCAAAAACCCTAATTTGATTTTCAATACCTCAGTTCCGACAAAAATATAGATAAAACACCTCAACATTAACTCCTTCATTTTTAACCACCAGGTATTCCAACAGTGTTAACGGTAACAACTACGCCGTTATTTATAAAAACTCATTTTTGTCATTTTCTTCATCCAATCGCTTTCCGTTATGGGGCCCACAAATAGTTGCGCCGTCGTACGAATATTCTGCGATAGAAAGAATATTCCACGACCAAACGAATATTCCCCGACAAAATGAATATTTTATAACCACTTGCTTATTTTGAAAAATATTCATATATCACCCTTAACTTTAACTTTTTATCAATTTAACCATTTACCAAATAGAAAAATTGAATACTTTTATTTCATAAAATTTGGGGTCTTACAATCTCCCCTCTTTATGAAACTTCGTCCTCGAAATTTACGTACCTGATAATTCAAAGAGTTGAAAATACCTTGCTTTCATTTCAGATTCCATCTTCCCTGTCATCATGATTTCTCCATTGCTCATCTCCTGTATTTCAGATATCATTCTAGAATACAACTTCAAAACAAGGGTTAATTGAACAAATTAACATATCACATAATATCCCGATATTATGACTGACCAACAAATAAGCTTAGGTAGGACACACTAGCGAAGGATTTACTCATCTCTCCCCTCCTAGTTATATTTTCCGATCTCCGCCAGAGACCATATCCCTAAGCTCTGATACCACCTGTGACAACCCCAAAATAGGTCCATACCAACCAACCCATTTGGAGTCGCCAAATCCATGGTACAGAAAATAACTACAACTTTATTACAACAATTGTCGTACAAAATACAACAACACATATACGGTGAGTTTGGATACAAATATATACCAAATGTGACACATGTCTCAATCGTGGACAGCACCTCACAGTGACACCTTACATAAAGGTATAGTCAAAAACTGTTTTAGAAATTAAAATCTTTGGCAAGTGCTCAAGGAAACCTTCGTACATGGGAGGCCATGCTTCTAGGTTATGATAGATATCATATGGCCACAGAATTATCCTTGGTTGACCCAATAGACCCCAAAGAAAAACAAGAAAATTGCTATCATATTCTTCCCAATGGTGAGTCTTCTCTTGACTTATCATTATCTCCACTGTCTCTAATTGAGAATTATACTTCAAACAAACACCAAGATTATATAGGTAGTGCTCATAAATATACTCAGCAAGTGGATGAGCACAATCCTGTCTTATGATGACACGAGGTTGTATATCATTAGGCATCTTGTATGATAGTGGCAAAACACCCTTCCAACGTTGGGTTCGCCTCACACTATTTGATTTACCAAAAATAACTACTAAATGATGTATACAACACTTTTCTATACTGGTTAGGGAGAATCTCCACAGCTAGAGACCACCATTCTATTTTCCCATTACCCTCGCTCGACCCAGCTACACTCTTATTACCTGAAAGGAATTGTGAAACAGAAGGGTGAGCACAACTAGCCCAGTAAAGAATATCATGATTAAAGATAAATAAATTATCAATAACCTTCAACAGAATTAAAAATCAGAGATTTAGAACATATGGTAAATGATAAAAATTTCAATCATAGTTGCAGCGGAACGAGCAATCCATTAGAAGAGTCAAATAGACTATAAAGTCTATTATCTTCTCTACGTTAAAAGTCCACCAATAATATTTTATCCCTGTAACATCAATCAAGAGTTCCTTTTCACAATCATATGAATAACTCATAATCATAATTGTGATTCTAAATTCCTCTTCTCATCCAGGACGAAGATAATTTTTATCACTTGTCTTTACCTGAAACATCATAGATCATGGTTACACCAAATCACATTTTCTGTTCATAATTACACTAAAAACTTCATCTTTGCACTACGGCCAAAGATATTCATTTGTATCACCAGTTGGTCATGTTCATCTCAACACCTGTTCATCTTTGCACTACTGGCCAAAGATATTCAACAATATGTCATCTTTGCACTACGGGCCAAAGATATTCATCAACAATTCATCTTTGCACTATTGGCCAACGATATTCATCAACAATTCATTTTTGCACTACTGGCCAAAGATATTCAACCACAGGTCATCTTTGCCCTACAGGCCAAAGATATTCAACAACAGTTCATATTTGCACTATAGGCCAAATATATTCATCAGCAGTTCATATTTGCACTATAGGCCAGATATATTAATATCTCAAAGAAATATATAATCATTTTAGAATTTATGTAAACAATAATTATAACCATGTTGATCAATTCACCTTTGCACTTAAGCTAAAGATATTCAATTATAAATTCAATGGTCATGATCATACCAGTCAACAATTCAACTTTGCACTACTCGCCAAATGGAACCCATAGTCATGATCATACCAAAAATCTACCCATCTTTACACTCAAGTCAAAGATAAATATCATCATTAGGGTTATAAAAATTTTATATATGATAATAAAATCAATATAATCAACATATAGATTTAAATCTCAAGAGTAATATTCATAAATCAACTATAATTTGGTCAGAAAAAGAAACCAATTTTGTCGTAAATAGTAATTCGTGAATAGTAACTCATGAATAGTAACTCGTGAATAGTAACTCGTGAATTATAAACCCGACACAAAAAGGTAGAAATTCCACAATAAAATGCATACCAATATTTTGGTATAATGATATTAAAAGAATAATATTTCTTAAGCTTATAAATAATTTATTTTATTTGTTTACACTTTACTAAATAATGCATTTAATCATCCTAAAATGTCAAACTCATAAGATTTCATTACCAATAACCAAAACCCTCATAAAAAAATTTGCATATACCTCATATAGGATTCTCAAGCCATAAAATCCTATTTTTCAATTTTCTTACTTCACATAACATATTTAATTCATTTACTCACAACTAGCCTTTTTTTATTAAAAATACCAAATCAGTTCTAAAAATATTTCTTTTCTAGGATTTAACAGAATATAGTCTCATATTGAACATATATTTTTTTCAGAATTTTTAAAACTCATTTACTATTTTTCATATGGCCAAAACAGCCGAATATTTAGACATTTATCATAAATTGAAATTTTATACAAAAATTTCAAAATTCACAGAGTACACTGATATTATATCGATATACTTTCAATAAAAATTTCATCAATTTTGGAGTTAACCACAAGGAGTTATAAGCGGTTACTTTTAAAATAGTCTTTTCCCGTAAAATGCATAACTCTTAATCCATACATCCAAAAATCACCATTTTTGGACACAATCAATAAAACTCATCAAAATATCATTTCAAATTTTTCCAGAATTTTCTGAAGGTCAAAAGAATTACGAACTGAAAAACATAATAACCCTTAAAATCTCTTACTATCCTTTACTATCCCTTACCTCAAAAGAGCAGCACTTCTGACTGGATATCGGATATGACGCTGAAGAAAACTTGCACTGATGAATAGCAACTCACCAAGTATCTAAATACTCACAAAATACACTCAATAATCTAGAGAGAGAAAGAGAGAAAACTTATAAATTCTGGTGTGATTTTTAATTCTAACTTAGCCCTTTATTTATAAGAAAATGTTAGCATGCCGAAGCAGACTTAACCTACAACCTGATGGCTTTACCTGCTACTATTCCCACCCACCACATTTGAATAAAAATCTCAGCACATTTCTTCACCAACCAAGAGTGGGGCCCACAAATTCTAGAATTTTCCACCAAAATGATAAACTCCGAAAATTCAACAATTTCTGAACTAGTCATCTCGTAAAATTCATAATAAATCATACGTTCATTTTTAACGATTCAATATTTGTGGACATATACTCAACTTATATATGTATAACATATCCAAATATTACCACGATCCAACGGTAGGATTAAAAATTATAACCCTCGCAAAATATCTCAAAAACCCTAATTTGATTTTCAATACCTCAGTTCCGACAAAAATATAGATAAAACACCTCAACATTAACTCCTTCATTTTTAACCACCAGGTATTCCAACAGTGTTAACGGTAACAACTACGCCGTTATTTATAAAAACTCATTTTTGTCATTTTCTTCATCCAATCGCTTTCCGTTATGGGGCCCACAAATAGTTGCGCCGTCGTACGAATATTCTGCGATAGAAAGAATATTCCACGACCAAACGAATATTCCCCGACAAAATGAATATTTTATAACCACTTGCTTATTTTGAAAAATATTCATATATCACCCTTAACTTTAACTTTTTATCAATTTAACCATTTACCAAATAGAAAAATTGAATACTTTTATTTCATAAAATTTGGGGTCTTACAATCTCCCCTCTTTATGAAACTTCGTCCTCGAAATTTACGTACCTGATAATTCAAAGAGTTGAAAATACCTTGCTTTCATTTCAGATTCCATCTTCCCTGTCATCATGATTTCTCCATTGCTCATCTCCTGTATTTCAGATATCATTCTAGAATACAACTTCAAAACAAGGGTTAATTGAACAAATTAACATATCACATAATATCCCGATATTATGACTGACCAACAAATAAGCTTAGGTAGGACACACTAGCGAAGGATTTACTCATCTCTCCCCTCCTAGTTATATTTTCCGATCTCCGCCAGAGACCATATCCCTAAGCTCTGATACCACCTGTGACAACCCCAAAATAGGTCCATACCAACCAACCCATTTAGAGTCGCCAAATCCATGGTACAGAAAATAACTACAACTTTATTACAACAATTGTCGTACAAAATACAACAACACATATACGGTGAGTTTGGATACAAATATATACCAAATGTGACACATGTCCCAATCGTGGACAGCACCTCACAGTGACACCTTACATAAAGGTATAGTCAAAAACTGTTTTAGAAATTAAAATCTTTGGCAAGTGCTCAAGGAAACCTTCGTACATGGGAGGCCATGCTTCTAGGTTATGATAGATATCATATGGCCACAGAATTATCCTTGGTTGACCCAATAGACCCCAAAGAAAAATAAGAAAATTGCCATCATATTCTTCCCAATGGTGAGTCTTCTCTTGACTTATCATTATCTCCACTGTCTCTAATTGAGAATTATACTTCAAACAAACACCAAGATTATATAGGTAGTGCTCATAAATATACTCAGCAAGTGGATGAGCACAATCCTGTCTTATGATGACACGAGGTTGTATATCATTAGGCATCTTGTATGATAGTGGCAAAACACCCTTCCAACGTTGGGTTCGCCTCACACTATTTGATTTACCAAATATAACTACTAAATGATGTATACAACACTTTTCTATACTGGTTAGGGAGAATCTCCACAGCTAGAGACCACCATTCTATTTTCCCATTACCCTCGCTCGACCCAGCTACACTCTTATTACCTGAAAGGAATTGTGAAACAGAAGGGTGAGCACAACTAGCCCAGTAAAGAATATCATGATTAAAGATAAATAAATTATCAATAACTTTCAACAGAATTAAAAATCAGAGATTTAGAACATATGGTAAATGATAAAAATTTTAATCATAGTTGCAGCGGAACGAGCAATCCATTAGAAGAGTCAAATAGACTATAAAGTCTATTATCTTCTCTACGTTAAAAGTCCACCAATAATATTTTATCCCTGTAACATCAATCAAGAGTTCCTTTTCACAATCATACGAATAACTCATAATCATAATTGTGATTCTAAATTCCTCTTCTCATCCAGGACGAAGATAATTTTTATCACTTGTCTTTACCTGAAACATCATAGATCATGGTTACACCAAATCACATTTTCTGTTCATAATTACACTAATAACTTCATCTTTGCACTACGGCCAAAGATATTCATTTGTATCACCAGTTGGTCATGTTCATCTCAACACCTGTTCATCTTTGCACTACTGGCCAAAGATATTCAACAATATGTCATCTTTGCACTACGGGCCAAAGATATTCATCAACAATTCATCTTTGCACTATTGGCCAACGATATTCATCAACAATTCATTTTTGCACTACTGGCCAAAGATATTCAACCACAGGTCATCTTTGCCCTACAGGCCAAAGATATTCAACAACAGTTCATATTTGCACTATAGGCCAAATATATTCATCAGCAGTTCATATTTGCACTATAGGCCAGATATATTAATATCTCAAAGAAATATATAATCATTTTAGAATTTATGTAAACAATAATTATAACCATGTTGATCAATTCACCTTTGCACTTAAGCTAAAGATATTCAATTATAAATTCAATGGTCATGATCATACCAGTCAACAATTCAACTTTGCACTACTCGCCAAATGGAACCCATAGTCATGATCATACCAAAAATCTACCCATCTTTACACTCAAGTCAAAGATAAATATCATCATTAGGGTTATAAAAATTTTATATATGATAATAAAATCAATATAATCAACATATAGATTTAATCTCAAGAGTAATATTCATAAATCAACTATAATTTGGTCAGAAAAAGAAACCAATTTTGTCGTAAATAGTAATTCGTGAATAGTAACTCATGAATAGTAACTCGTGAATAGTAACTCGTGAATTGTAAACCCGACACAAAAAGGTAGAAATTCCACAATAAAATGCATACCAATATTTTGGTATAATGATATTAAAAGAATAATATTTCTTAAGCTTATAAATAATTTATTTTATTTGTTTACACTTTACTAAATAATGCATTTAATCATCCTAAAATGTCAAACTCATAAGATTTCATTACCAATAACCAAAACCCTCATAAAAAAATTTGCATATACCTCATATAGGATTCTCAAGCCATAAAATCCTATTTTTCAATTTTCTTACTTCACATAACATATTTAATTCATTTACTCACAACTAGCCTTTTTTTATTAAAAATACCAAATCAGTTCTAAAAATATTTCTTTTCTAGGATTTAACAGAATATAGTCCCATATTGAACATATATTTTTTTCAGAATTTTTAAAACTCATTTACTATTTTTCATATGGCCAAAACAGCCGAATATTTAGACATTTATCATAAATTGAAATTTTATACAAAAATTTCAAAATTCACAGAGTACACTGATATTATATCGATATACTTTCAATAAAAATTTCATCAATTTTGGAGTTAACCACAAGGAGTTATAAGCGGTTACTTTTAAAATAGTCTTTTCCCGTAAAATGCATAACTCTTAATCCATACATCCAAAAATCACCATTTTTGGACACAATCAATAAAACTCATCAAAATATCATTTCAAATTTTTCCAGAATTTTCTGAAGGTCAAAAGAATTACGAACTGAAAAACATAATAACCCTTAAAATCTCTTACTATCCTTTACTATCCCTTACCTCAAAAGAGCAGCACTTCTGACTGGATATCGGATATGACGCTGAAGAAAACTTGCACTGATGAATAGCAACTCACCAAGTATCTAAATACTCACAAAATACACTCAATAATCTAGAGAGAGAAAGAGAGAAAACTTATAAATTCTGGTGTGATTTTTAATTCTAACTTAGCCCTTTATTTATAAGAAAATGTTAGCATGCCGAAGCAGACTTAACCTACAACCTGATGGCTTTACCTGCTACTATTCCCACCCACCACATTTGAATAAAAATCTCAGCACATTTCTTCACCAACCAAGAGTGGGGCCCACAAATTCTAGAATTTTCCACCAAAATGATAAACTCCGAAAATTCAACAATTTCTGAACTAGTCATCTCGTAAAATTCATAATAAATCATACGTTCATTTTTAACGATTCAATATTTGTGGACATATACTCAACTTATATATGTATAACATATCCAAATATTACCACGATCCAACGGTAGGATTAAAAATTATAACCCTCGCAAAATATCTCAAAAACCCTAATTTGATTTTCAATACCTCAGTTCCGACAAAAATATAGATAAAACACCTCAACATTAACTCCTTCATTTTTAACCACCAGGTATTCCAACAGTGTTAACGGTAACAACTACGCCGTTATTTATAAAAACTCATTTTTGTCATTTTCTTCATCCAATCGCTTTCCGTTATGGGGCCCACAAATAGTTGCGCCGTCGTACGAATATTCTGCGATAGAAAGAATATTCCACGACCAAACGAATATTCCCCGACAAAATGAATATTTTATAACCACTTGCTTATTTTGAAAAATATTCATATATCACCCTTAACTTTAACTTTTTATCAATTTAACCATTTACCAAATAGAAAAATTGAATACTTTTATTTCATAAAATTTGGGGTCTTACAATCTCCCCTCTTTATGAAACTTCGTCCTCGAAATTTACGTACCTGATAATTCAAAGAGTTGAAAATACCTTGCTTTCATTTCAGATTCCATCTTCCCTGTCATCATGATTTCTCCATTGCTCATCTCCTGTATTTCAGATATCATTCTAGAATACAACTTCAAAACAAGGGTTAATTGAACAAATTAACATATCACATAATATCCCGATATTATGACTGACCAACAAATAAGCTTAGGTAGGACACACTAGCGAAGGATTTACTCATCTCTCCCCTCCTAGTTATATTTTCCGATCTCCGCCAGAGACCATATCCCTAAGCTCTGATACCACCTGTGACAACCCCAAAATAGGTCCATACCAACCAACCCATTTGGAGTCGCCAAATCCATGGTACAGAAAATAACTACAACTTTATTACAACAATTGTCGTACAAAATACAACAACACATATACGGTGAGTTTGGATATAAATATATACCAAATGTGACACATGTCCCAATCGTGGACAGCACCTCACAGTGACACCTTACATAAAGGTATAGTCAAAAACTGTTTTAGAAATTAAAATCTTTGGCAAGTGCTCAAGGAAACCTTCGTACATGGGAGGCCATGCTTCTAGGTTATGATAGATATCATATGGCCACAGAATTATCCTTGGTTGACCCAATAGACCCCAAAGAAAAACAAGAAAATTGCTATCATATTCTTCCCAATGGTGAGTCTTCTCTTGACTTATCATTATCTCCACTGTCTCTAATTGAGAATTATACTTCAAACAAACACCAAGATTATATAGGTAGTGCTCATAAATATACTCAGCAAGTGGATGAGCACAATCCTGTCTTATGATGACACGAGGTTGTATATCATTAGGCATCTTGTATGATAGTGGCAAAACACCCTTCCAACGTTGGGTTCGCCTCACACTATTTGATTTACCAAATATAACTACTAAATGATGTATACAACACTTTTCTATACTGGTTAGGGAGAATCTCCACAGCTAGAGACCACCATTCTATTTTCCCATTACCCTCGCTCGACCCAGCTACACTCTTATTACCTGAAAGGAATTGTGAAACAGAAGGGTGAGCACAACTAGCCCAGTAAAGAATATCATGATTAAAGATAAATAAATTATCAATAACCTTCAACAGAATTAAAAATCAGAGATTTAGAACATATGGTAAATGATAAAAATTTCAATCATAGTTGCAGCGGAACGAGCAATCCATTAGAAGAGTCAAATAGACTATAAAGTCTATTATCTTCTCTACGTTAAAAGTCCACCAATAATATTTTATCCCTGTAACATCAATCAAGAGTTCCTTTTCACAATCATACGAATAACTCATAATCATAATTGTGATTCTAAATTCCTCTTCTCATCCAGGACGAAGATAATTTTTATCACTTGTCTTTACCTGAAACATCATAGATCATGGTTACACCAAATCACATTTTCTGTTCATAATTACACTAATAACTTCATCTTTGCACTACGGCCAAAGATATTCATTTGTATCACCAGTTGGTCATGTTCATCTCAACACCTGTTCATCTTTGCACTACTGGCCAAAGATATTCAACAATATGTCATCTTTGCACTACGGGCCAAAGATATTCATCAACAATTCATCTTTGCACTATTGGCCAACGATATTCATCAACAATTCATTTTTGCACTACTGGCCAAAGATATTCAACCACAGGTCATCTTTGCCCTACAGGCCAAAGATATTCAACAACAGTTCATATTTGCACTATAGGCCAAATATATTCATCAGCAGTTCATATTTGCACTATAGGCCAGATATATTAATATCTCAAAGAAATATATAATCATTTTAGAATTTATGTAAACAATAATTATAACCATGTTGATCAATTCACCTTTGCACTTAAGTTAAAGATATTCAATTATAAATTCAATGGTCATGATCATACCAGTCAACAATTCAACTTTGCACTACTCGCCAAATGGAACCCATAGTCATGATCATACCAAAAATCTACCCATCTTTACACTCAAGTCAGAGAGAAATATCATCATTAGGTTATAAAAATTTTATATATGATAATAAAATCAATATAATCAACATATAGATTTAATCTCAAGAGTAATATTCATAAATCAACTATAATTTGGTCAGAAAAAGAAACCAATTTTGTCGTAAATAGTAACTCGTGAATAGTAACTCATGAATAGTAACTCGTGAATAGTAACTCATGATTAATGATAAATAAATTATCAATAACCTTCAACAGAATTAAAAATCAGAGATTTTGAACATATGGTAAATGATAAAAATTTCAATCATAGTTGCAGCGGAACGAGCAATCCATTAGAAGAGTCAAATAGACTATAAAGTCTATTATCTTCTCTACGTTAAAAGTCCACCAATAATATTTTATCCCTATAACATCAATCAAGAGTTCCTTTTCACAATCATACGAATAACTCATAATCATAATTGTGATTCTAAATTCCTCTTCTCATCTAGGACGAATATAATTTTTATCACTTGTCTTTACCTGAAACATCATAGATCATGGTTACACCAAATCACATTTTCTGTTCATAATTACACTAATAACTTCATCTTTGCACTACGGCCAAAGATATTTATTTGTATCACCAGTTGGTCATGTTCATCTCAACACCTGTTCATCTTTGCACTACTGGCCAAAGATATTCAACAATATGTCATCTTTGCACTACGGGCCAAAGATATTCATCAACAATTCATCTTTGCACTATTGGCCAACGATATTCATCAACAATTCATCTTTGCACTACTGGCCAAAGATATTCAACCACAGGTCATCTTTGCCCTACAGGCCAAAGATATTCAACAACAGTTCATATTTGCACTATAGGCCAAATATATTCATCAGCAGTACCCATCTTGACTCGCCAGATACATGGTACAGAATTCAAATATAACTTAATAATACAACTGTCGTGTACAATACGACAGAACATAAACTGTGAGTTTGAATACAAATATTGTCTTTTAGAGAGTATCCATACTCAAAAGGAGTCCTCATTACAATTATTATCACACTATTTCACAGAATAGTGAGGACTACTAATGCTATCATCTAGGACCATCACTCCGTTTCCCGACTAGTCCCAGCTACGTTCTCATTTCCTGAAGAGAACAGTGAAAGAAAGGGTGAGCTCAACTAGCCCAGTAAGAAATATTATGACTAAGATAATGCAGAATAAATTATCATTAGTCTCCAACAATGTTAAACTGATAAAATACAATAGACATCAAGTTTAACTGCAGCGAAATAAGAAATCCATTAAAAGAGTCAAGTAGAGAATAAAATCTACTATCTTTTATGATTTAAAAGGTTTTTCATTACTTTTATCGCTGAGACTCTGCAAAAAAAATAATCCACATCATCGAATCACCCCTGCGCTACGGCCAAGGATATTCTTTAGTATCACGACCACGAATTATCCATGCACTACGGGCCAAAGATAATCGTGTTTTCATCAACGGTCCTGATCATGCCATAAAATAATTCATCTTTGCACTACGGCTAAAGAGAATTCATAGCCATAATCATACCAAAAACTGTCCATCAATGCACTACGGGCCAATGAGGACTTTTTCCACATCATTTGTAATATTACGGTCATGATTACACCGAATAATCCCTGGTCATAATCATACCAAGTCCATCTATGCACTACAGGCCACATATGACTTTCAACATAATATAAACATGAGGATGATGACAATGATATAAGAATTCAATAAAACAAGTTCAAGAATTAATTTGTCCAGGAACTGATAACGTCCAAATTGTCAACATGATACTGCTTTGCAGAGTAAAATTCAAGAATACTCGAAAGAATATTTCCATGAAAAGATACTGGATGAAGCGCAAATATCAAGGATATTTCACTAATTTCATGGAGCATAGAAGTTAAAGTTTTAACCAACTGAGTATAATAAAGAATGGAATAACAAAAGAAATCACCATGCATGCGATAGACCGCACAGACAGGTTATTCCAGCAGAAAAATAAATAATGGAACCAGGTCATGCGTAAACGCACCGACATGATATTTCGACAAAATAATAAATAATGGAACCAGGTCCGGCGTAAACGCACAGACAGGATATTCCAACAGAATAGTAAAGACGGAACCAGGTCCGGCGTAGAACGCACAGACAGGATATTCCAACAAAATAATAAATAATGGAACCAGGTCGAGCGTAGAACGCACAGACAGAATGTTCCAGCAGAATAATAAGGAATGGAATAATAGAAGAATTTCACCAAGTATGCAGTACTTCGCATAAACAGGTTATTCCAACATAATAACAAAGAATGGAACAACAGAAGTTCTCTTCATGAAGATGAAAGAAAGAAATAATATTCCATACCGTTTTAAAGAAGAACTGAAAACAAGAAGTAGTTAAGTAGCAGAATACTTTTCTTCTTTCTCTCTATAGTTTCTCTCTCTAGAGTTCAGTGAATTAGTCTTTTCTCATAAAATTCATAACTCTTAATCCATACATCCAAAAATCACCATTTTTGGACACAATCAATAAAACTCATCAAAATATCATTTCAAATTTTTCCAGAATTTTCTGAAGGTCAGAAGAATTACGAACTGAAAAATATAATAACCCTTAAAATCCTTTACTATCCCTTACCTCAAAAGAGCAGCACTTCTGACTGGATATCGGATATGGCGCTGAAGAAAACTTGCACTGATGAATAGCAACTCACCAAGTATCTAAATACTCACAAAATACACTCAATAATCTAGAGAGAGAAAGAGAGAAAACTTATGAATTCTGGTGTGATTTTCAATTCTAACTTAGCCCTCTATTTATAGGAAAATGTTAGCACGCCGAAGCAGACTTAACCTGCAACCTGATGGCTTTACCTGCTACTATTTCCACCCACCACATTTGAATAAAAATCTCAGCACATTTCTTTACCAACCAAGAGTGGGGCCCACAATTTCTAGAATTTTCTACCAAATGATAAACTCCGAAAATTCAACAATTTCTGAACTAGTCATCTCGTAAAATTCATAATAAATCATACGTTCATTTTTAACGATTCAAAATTTGTGGACATATACTCAACTTATATATGTATAACATATCCAAATATTACCACGATCCAATGGTCGGATTAAAAATTATAACCCTCGTAAAATATCTCAAAAATCCTAATTTGATTTTCAATACCTCCGTTCCGACAAAAATACAGATAAAACACCTCAACATTAACTCCTTCATTTTTAACCACCAGGTATTCCAACAGTGTTAACGGTAACAACTACGCCGTTATTTATAAAAACTCAATTTTGTCGTTTTCTTCATCCAATCGCTTTCCGTTATGGGGCCCACAAATAGCTGTGTCGTCGTACGAATATTCCCAGACAGAAAGAATATTCTACGACCAAACGAATATTCCCCGACAAAATGAATATTTTATAATCACTTGTTTATTTTGAAAAATATTCATATATCACCCTTAACTTTAACTTTTATCAATTTAACCATTTACTAAATAGAAAAATTGAATATTTTTATTTCATAAAATTTGGGGTCTTACATTGTGTTTCTGGAGATGTTGTTTGTCAGATCATGTAGTACTAATACAAGACTACAAGGTCCAACAACAATCAAGTTCATACCACACATAACCAAAGAGATCTAACCCAACAAAGTAGCTGTCAGAGGCTGTTCTTCATTTCTGGGTTACCCAGAAATGAAGAACAGTTCATGTAGCCTACTTTGGGCTTCCACAACTTGTGATCTAGGTGATGTTTCAGTGATTTAAGAGTACTAAATTGTAGACAACATGTACTACTACATATCTATTACTTAACATCAACAAAACAACAATAGAATAGCCAGATTCGACTCGGTCAAACCATGTCAGACGATATGTTCAAGCGTTTTCTGAGTTACCTAGAAAACAGCTTTTCATGCTCGTCCGGCTGGGTTTGACCATCGATTACCACTTTTATGTTTGATAAAAAGGAGATTTTAAGGCATAATATTGGAGTTCATATACAAGACTACAACATAGATGCAACAAAAACAACAAATAACTAACAACCAGAAAGATCAAGGGCCACAAACTTCTTGTCAGAACGATCTAGGCATGTTCTTGACTGCCCAGATTACTTCCGGTCAATGTCGGTCAACGGTATTTGACCGTTAATAACTTCTATTCTAAACATCAAATGACCCTGATTCTTTTTTTAGATCCTAGACTACATAACATACTATAAGTATGAAGCTTCAAAACACAAAAATCATAAACAGGCTGAGATTTACAGCCTCTGACATTTGATGTCAGACCACAAAATAAAATTTTTCCAGATTTTGTAAAATGCTAAATCCAAGCCTCTAGATGTTATGGATCTAATATCTAGCAACCCAGATCACAAATAGACACTACTAACAACATATTCTAACACTCAAACATAACATCTAACAACAGAAAATTGGACAAATTTTTGAGTAGGGTTTATACCTTCTATGATTAATTTCTGATTTCTGGCTTCTGATTTGTTACTAGTATGCGTGGAGCTAGTCTTGGGATCTGATCTAGCAAATATTTTCGTGGGTTTTAGAGAGAGAAAGTCTTGGTTGGGTGTGTGAGCAAAATAAGCTAGCAAATGACATTTTCTCTCTCTTAATCTATTTATACCACTTAGATTCAATGCATCTAACTTGCAAGGTGTCAAAGTGGATAAGCTTGGAGGATTTTTTAGGCATGTGCTATAATCTTAGGGTGATGACTTTGCAAGATATGGAAAGATTTGCAAGAAATCTAATAAAAATAAATCTAAAAAGGGTATTTTAGTAAACTAACAAAATAATTTAAGGGTATTCTTGTCCATGACACTTGAATCTAGGTTAAAATCAATAGATCTTAAATCTTAAGGTTTCCCAAATAATTTATAGGGTTTGAAAAATTAAGATTAAAGTTCAACAAAGTTTTAATTAGACTTACTAATTAAAATTTAGGATTTTTAAAATTTCTAATTAGGGTTACTAAAACTTTAATTAGGGTTTACCAAATTAATCACTTAATACACGACATAAAACATATAACACAGTTATATCACAGTCTTAAGCTCACACTTGATCTTCAAATTAGGGTTTCCCTCAGTAAAACTAGGGTTTAATCAATTAAAATAAAAGGGTTTTGAAATTAAACACCATAATTAACTAATCATCATTAATACGTACATACAGTACATATTTATAGCACTAAAAAATTAAAATATAATTAATATTATAGTATTATTCTCATACCTTGACAATAATCTAAAAATTAGGGTTTGGATTCCATATCTGATTTATTCTTCATATTTAACCTTAATAATTAAGGTAAAATTATTAACTTAATAATTTGTACTAAAATTAATATAATAAAAGAATTGTTATAATTATTCTAAAAATCACTCCATATATTATTTAAATAATATATGAATATATTTTCATGGAAAATAGTTAATAAAAATATTTCCACTATAAAATTAATTATTATAAAAATATATACTTTATAAAACTCAATAATTCTAAAATAACTTTATTTGTAAATATTTATGTAATAAATATATTTTTGTTTACCACATAATTACATATACACATTATCTTGTACAAATCCTCATCCTTAAATTAAAAAAAAAATTATACACAAAATTTCGGATTTATTTATATAGAAAATATCGGGTTGTTACAGATTCAATAAGTGTCCCATCAAGAAGAAGACTGGTGAAGGGAGTGGAAGGTAGACAACTTAAGTATAAAGCGATAGTACCTTTTGGTAATATAGTGTTAGATATTAAAGATTGTAATATTGAGAATGATATGTGAACATATATATATATATATATATATATATATATATATATATATATATATGTTTGTATGAATCTTCATTTTTGATATGAATATAAGATTAAGTTGTAAGTTCTTAGAACTCATACTTATGGTAAGTTCGTAACTCATAATTATATGAAATTTTTGAACCCCTCAGCGAATGGACACCAATGGTCTGACTAGGATAGGTTCATAAACTCATATAATTATGGCAAGTTCCTGAACTCATAAGTGTGGTAAGTTTGATGAACTGGGAATAGTTATGTGTAAAGTTGAAGAATTGCAACTTTTTATGTAAAGTTGTGCTGTTAATCCTGATGTTTATTAAAAAAAAGGGATAGTTGTATGTGTTAAGTACTAAATGTTCTATGTGCTATTTATATAATAAATATGCGATTATATGAGAACTTTGTGTTAAATTCTTATTGTGTTGTTAATAAGAATTTGGGTAGAGAAAGAGAATTATTGTAAGATTTTTATTTAAATCAGATAATGCCGCTTAGACGACAGAATCAAAATCAAAGAGAAGAGCAGGCAGTGAATAATGAAGGAGGTCAACCAGACCTGATGCAAAACTTTGCAAATATGATAGCCCAAGCTATGGGAAATAGAGCTCTGGCAGCAGGAGCAAGAGAACAGCCAACAGATAGATTGGCTAACTTTAAAGATTTTAAAGCGGTAGGACCGCCTGGATTCAAATAGACTATGAATCCGATTAAAGCCCAAACTTGGGTGAAGGAGATGTAGAAGGCATTCATTATTGCCAGAGTAGAGAAAGAGCAAATGATAACTTTTGCAACATATCTGATTAAAGGAGAAGCCAATTACTGGTGGGAGACTAATCAGGCGAGAGCTGGAACAGTAATAGTGACTTGGACAAGATTCAAGGAGTTGTTATTTGAGAACTATTATTCACTGAGTATGCAAACTTAGATGGAAGTCAAGTTTTCAGAACAGAAGCAGGAGAACATCTCGGTATCAGAATACGCTGTTAAATTCAACGAGTTAGCGAGATTTGAACCTCATCATGTGGACACGAAGGCAAGAAAGGCGAGAAGATTTGAGAATGAATTGAAGCCAGGAATATTCAACAAAGTAGTTGTGTTGCAGATCAATACGTTTACGGCTTTGTTGGAGAAAGCAATTATTGCTGAAGGAGGGAGCGAAGCTGCATCTCGATTTCATCTGGAAAAGAAGAAGAAGACAAATGACGGAGGAAGCAGTGGTGGTAGTAATCCGAACAAAAGAAAGTGGAGTGAGAACACCTAGTCGGGTAACAAATCAGAGGAGAAGAAGAAGATAGGTGAACCATGTACAACTTGTGGGAAGCATCATCCAGGAATTTGTTTGAAGAGAAAGGGAATCTATTATAACTGTGGACAAGAGGGACACATGTCACCCAATTATCCCAGTTCGAAGAAGATACAAGGTTGTTATGTTTGTGGATCGACAGATCATCTGGTTCGAAATTGTCCGAAGAGGAATGTGGAGAAGGGAAGTGTCAACAAGGGACCAGGTAACGGAACCTTGGCAATTCGAGGACCTGCACAGCCAGGAAGACCAACAGCTCGTACATTCAACATGACGACAAAAGATGTAGTGGATGCCCAGGAGGTGGCGACAGGTAACAATTTCGTTTAGAAATTTAATTACGCGAGTAATATTGAATTTATATCACTGTGAATTATTTTCTTTAATAGATTCAAGTCACAGGTTAGTATATGAAACACAAATTAATATTGTGTTGATAAGAATGAATTGATGATACAACTTTAAAAGATTGTAGAGAATAAGAAAGCGGTGATTCCGAGGACGTTATCCTTATAAGGATGGGAGAATGTGATAACCCAGGATTTCGAATAATTCAAATTTTACGAATAAATTTTTTTTATGTTTAATATTGATATTGACTATCAATATTGTACCGAGTATCTGTGATACGAGTATACATATGTAGTTAATTTTAGTATTGATTGAGAAAATAAGAGTAGAGTTGTGCTTAACAGAGAATAAAAATCCTAACCCTAGTTATGGATAGTGATTTGGTAGAAAATACAATTATAATAATTGTGTTGATGAGTATGTGTTTGTACTGTATAGAATTAAAGATCAATGATTGATCGGATATGGTATAAATTTAGTAGAACCTAATAAGGGATTAAAAACCCTAATTTCATATTGAGAAACCCTAACGCATAGTTAGGAACCCAAATTGAACACCGTGAAACCCTAATTTTAAATTTGAGAACCCTAAACCCTAATTAGGAAACCTAACCCTAATTAGCAAGTCCTAATATGATTAGAAAAACTTAATATAATTAAGAAACCCTAATTATAATTTAGGAAGCTTAATTTTCTATTTAAAATCCTAATTAGAAAATCCTAAAAATTACAGTTGTAAAACCTAAGGGTTAGAACCTTAAGGTAAAACCTTAAGGATTGGGAAAAATGTCTAAAATGCCATTAAAATTACAAACAAAAAGATAAAAATACCCTTTTTGTATTTCTTTATTAAGTAACTTGCCAATCTTGTCATACTTGGAGTTGGTGACCAACTTTTAACCAGCCTTATGACTTAATTCTCAGCAAAATCTGTTCTATATTGACACCATGCCTTACTTACATACATTGTATCTAAATCTATGAGATAAAGAGAGAGAAAGTTCACATTTTTAGTCCATTTGCTATCAAGCTCTCAACAAACTTCTCTCTCATCCAAACCTCCGAAATTCTTAAATATTTCAGTCACTAGTTAAGTCTTTCAAACACCAAAATTAGTAGGAGAGAACAACGATTAAAGATTGAGCAAGAAGGTATACAACCCTAACTCATCCTAGATCTTGTATGCTTAGTTAAAGAATTATGTTTATGTGTTTATATACATTTTAGAAGATGCTTTATGATGATCTATGATGATCCAACATAGATCTATAGCATTAAAAGGCCTTAAAGACCAAGTTTTTAAAAACTGCTCAAGAACCCTAAGAGTGGCCTGACAAGCGAATGTCAGTGGCCCTAGATCTTTCTCTGTTTATGATTTTTATTGTTTTGAGTTTTAAATCTGTAGTTAGACATGAGGTCTGTGATATGGAAGTGGAATCATAGTTATTCCATGTCCAGATTGTAAGTTATTAACGGTCAAACCCCGTTGATCGAGCATGACCGGATGATTTCTGGGTAACCTAGAAATGATATATCAGTGTCTGACAATATTTTTAATCTCCTTGATCTGTCAGATGATAAGAGCTATGTTAATGTTATAGAAATTAGTTTGTAGCCTGTTAGATGGACTTTAGATCCATGCCTTTAGATTCCTTAAACAAGAAATATATGGGTTGTAATGGATGGTCAAAGTAGCCCATTTGATCACGAAGACACTTTTTTGGAATTTCTAAAAAGTGTATGAACATCGTTTATAACCATGTTGGACCGGACTGAATTTGGTGATGTTAATGTTGTTGGACTGATCTGTTGTTGTAGTTATGTTCTATGACATGAGTACTATAGGTTTGAACCTTAAGAACATCAATACAATGACCAGAACATTTGGAAAATCGAGCTTCAAAGAGGCACCATGAAACTGTCTGGGTTTTTAGGTTTCCCAAAAAACCTTCTTACTTCAGTTGGCGTCTTTGGTTGCTCCCAATTACTCACTGCTTCTACTTTCGCAAGGTCTACTGAAATTCCATCCTTATCCACCACATGTCCTAAGAATTGAACTTTCTCCATCCAAAATTCACTCTTAGAAAATTTCGCATACAACTTCTCTTTTCTTAGTGCCTCCAAAACCATCTTCAAATGTTCGGTGTGTTCTTCTTCCGTCTTTGAGTAGATCAATATATCATCGATGTAAACTACTACGAATTTATCTAAGAATGGCTTGAAAACTCGGTTCATCAAGTCCATAAATGCTGTCGGAGCATTTGTTAACACGAATGACATTACCAAAAATTTGAAATGTCCGTAACGAGTTCAAAATTCCGTCTTTGATATGTTCTCCTCCCGTCCTTTCAACTAGTGATAACCCATTCATAGATCTATCTTTGAGAAACACTTCGCTCCCTTCAGTTGATCGAAAAGGTCATCTATCCTCGGTAATGGATATTTATTCTTAATCGTCACTCTGTTCAATTCTCAATAACTGATATAGAGCCTCATCGATCCATCCCTCTTCTTTATAAACAACACTGGTGCTCCCCAAGGAGACACACTCGGTCGTATGTAACCCTTATCTAGCAACTCTTGCAATTGTATCATCAATTCCTTCATTTCTACGGGTGTCATACGATATGGGGCTTTCGAAATCAATGTCATTCCCGGTGCTAAGTTTATTACGAATTCAATTTCTCTGTATGGCGGAAGACCAGGCAGATCGTTCGGGAATACATCTTGAAATTCCCTTACTACGGATATATCCTGAATTTTTACTCCCTCTTTCTGAGTATAAACAATGTACGCTAAGTAACCTACACATCCTTTTCTTATTAATTTCTTGGTTTGCATCATCGTAAGGAAACACGATTGCTTAAACGATGAGTTACCATAAAACACCACCTTAGACTTATTCGACGTCTGAAGGTTCACACTTTTATTTTGACATTCAATTATCGTAGCATGGTTATACAACCAATCCATTCCAAAGATTACGTCAAACTCTCCCAGTCTTATCGAGATCAAGTATATGCTTAGTTCATGATTTCTAATATTTACGCAACAATTTCGATAAATATACTCTGTAGGGATTACTTCCTTATTTTTCAACTTCTATGTTTAAAGGATTTCCTAATCGTTCTCAGGGTAAATTAAGTCGACTAGCAAATTCCTCAGATACAAAAGAACAGGTGGCACCCGAATCAAATAATATATACACATTTATATTATTGATCGGAATGATACCTGACACAACATCCTTCACAGCTACTGCGTCCTGGACGATCATATTAAACGTTCTGGAACTCGAACGGTTGGATAGTGTCGGTCCGCTAATCATCAGTTTGTCGCTTCCTCCTGGTTGGCCGCTTTCTCCGCTACTTCCTTTCTTCGGGCAATCTTTGATTAAGTGGTCCGCTGAACCACAAGCGAAACATCATTTGATCTTCTTCAGCTTCGGGTAGTTTGGCGTAATATGCCCCTCTTGGCCATAGTTGTAACAAACATTGCGCCCTTTTACAACATTCGCCCTGGTGATACCTTCCACACTTCGGGCATCCCTCCACCTTCTTCTTAAACTCTCCACAAAACTTCCCCACTTGATTGTTAAAATTCTTGTTATTGTTGTTGTTGTTTTCCAACTTCCTTTTTTCTAAATTACTTCCTCCGTTGCTACTCCCTCCATGGCTATCACCGCCTGTGCTCTTACCCTTCTTCTCCTTGTTATATAAACTCAAAGCTTCACTACCTCCTTCTGCAATAATAGCATGTTCCAACAATGTTGCAAAAGAATCAATTTGAAGAACCGATACCTTGTTAAAAAACTAAGGATTCAGTCCTTGTTCGAAACGCCTAACTTTCCTCTCTTCACTTACTACTTGGTGTTCTGCAAAGAGAGCCAATTCATTGAACTTAGCCGCATATTGCGCCACCGTCATATCTCCCTGCTTAAATTCTAAGAACTTCACCTCTATCCTATTTTTCATGCTCTTCGAGAAATAATTCTTAAAGAACAGAGTCTTAAATCTCTCCCATATTACTACTGCTTCTCCTGCTCTCTGTCGATTCACCTCCCACAAGTAGCTCGCCTCGCCTCTCATCATGTAGGTTGCGAAAGCCGTCTTCTGGTCTTCACCCACATGAGCGATGGTGAAAGCTTTCTCCATTTCCTTGATCCACGTCTGTGCCACGATCGGATTGGTAGTGCCTATGAATTTCGGAGGTCCTTCACTTCTAAAATCCTTAAAGTTTGTGACGAGAGCTGCTTTGGGAATGGGTGGTACTGGTTCATTTCTTCCCCTAAGAGCTTCTCCTAACAAGTTTACTAGTCTTTGTATAGGATCTACTGGTCCTCTCTCATTATTAACCGACTCTTTCGGTGCAGTTATTCTACGTCCGGGCGGCATTTTTTTGCATCACGAAATTTCCATTTTTATTATTATCTTATTATTTTATTTAAACATTTCTTAAATAAGAATAACATTTTATAACACATTCCTGGAACAAGATCATTTATATTCATATGCCAAATTGTTACAATTACATGATCCTCTCTAGCATGCTTCTATAAATGACAACAACATATCCCCCATTATCACAAAAGACTGGGACCATACCAACATACTACCCCTCTAATATTTTTCCAAAGTTTAGGGTTCACATCTATCTCACATCTTATACAAAAGACTGAGATTACAACAATATATTAAACATTATATATATATATATATATATATATATATATATATACACACACACACAATACTACCACTACTAAGCTTCTACATCTAGACTCAATCTAACATTCCATGCTCCACAGCGCTCTAATACTCCTTCTGAGTAATGTGCACCACCAAATCTTGCCTTATGGTGTGCCGGGTCTGTCCCCGCTCTGTCGGGTAATGATGTACCCCATCAATCAACCTCTCCATGGCCGTGCGCAAGGCATAGCTCATCTTGTTCATCTTCCTTCTTTTACATCTCACCTCATCCTCTAAGTCATTAGTCCGATCATTAGTTTATTTCCACTTCTCCTCAAAGTGAATCATCTCCATTACCCCCATCTCTAAATGAGTTTGGAGAGCTTTCTTCTATGTCCTCTCACTCAACTCTCTCTACTCCCTCTCTTCTAACTTCCCTGCCAGCTCTACATTCCTAACCATCGACCTATGAAATAAAGTCCCCATCTGGATCCCTGCCTCCTTTCGGTGAGCAATCTTCACCTCCATCTACTGCATCACTAACTTTATCTGCTCAGACTCCCTCTCTCTAGCCTCAGCCTCTAACTCCTCCACTCTACATCCTAACTCCAAAATTTGCTCCTCATACTCCCCCAACATCCGATCCTCGAAAGTAGCCTCGTCAGAGTCCTCCATGGGCTCAGGCTCCTCCTCTGGATCAGACTTCTCTGTTAATGGCTCCATCTCCTCCTCATCAACATCCTCATCAATAGGGGACACTACTGTTATGGGCTATGCTATCGAAGGTGACTCATAGACCACGTGTATATCACGCGGCTCCTCCTCTACTACTCGGCTAGGTCCTCCCATGTCAATCATCCTACAATCACCAACATAAGACAAAAGAATAACAACTCCATTATAATGTTAAATAAATATAAGTTCATTGTATATAATAAAGTTATATTCCATAACACACTAAGTCTCTCTCTAAAAAAACTCTACATGAGTTTCATCCCTCTCTATCTTCTAAGTTATCTTAAGTTACAATCTAAGGAGTCTCGCTCCTAAGGTTTAGAACTACAGCTCTGATACCAACCTGTGACGCCCCCAAATTTAGACCACACTTGTCTCAAATTTGGTTGTCACATACTAACTCTAATAATAAATCATAATCTCACACAACAGAATAATAAAATAAATTAATTTTGTTAGTTCCCAGTAGGCACATAATAGATCTAGAAGGAGGGTTAAATATATCCTTTTATTTTTAAATACTTTTTCTTTTATTTTGTATTGCTAATGAATTAGCATATGACAAACATAAGAATCTGTTTAAGCACAACGAAATAAGTAAAAGATCACTTTCATTGATATATTCATAATCATACATACATTGTTCTTAGAGTTAGTTAAGTTACAAGCAGTTAATACATACATAACAGTTATAGCAGTTAGGTACATAATGTAAATGACATAAAGTAAATGACACAAGGGATTTTAAGTGGTTCAGAGACTCAAGCTCCTAATCCACTCTTCGACTTTCAACTAGCAGGATTTCCACTAAGGAAGGGCAGCACCCTGAATCACTAAAATTCCTTTAGGGCCAGCAGCCTTGGAACTTCAGTTCACTAAGAACTCTTTAAGGCCAGTAGCCTTGGAACTCCTCTAGTTTCCTAGGAACTCTTCAAGTCCAGCAGGCTTGGAACTTTATTTAGTCCTTCAGGACAAGGACCCCTCAGGCCCTGGCATCTTATTGTTGTTGTTGTTGTTATTATTGTTGTTATTGGTGCCTTGTTGCTAAGATGTCTTTCAGCTTGAACATTTTCTATACTTAGCAGCTTGGCGTGATCCTCTTAGCATTCTGCTTTGAGTCTGGACCACATCTTCTCTGGTGCAGCTGATCTTCATTCTGTTTAGCTCATCTTCATCCATTGTCAGCTGTGCACCATCACCATTTGGGTCTGCTAGGTGTTTGAGATTTTGGTAGACTTCGTCTGACACTTAGCATTCCCTGAACCCTTCTTGACTGGTTGGCAGACATGGTTCTGCACTTGTTCTGTTTCAGCTTTTGGTTCATTGTGGTTCGTAGAGTGGCTTTCTGGATCTTATTTATGCTCTGCCACTTTTCTAAATGCTATCTTCTTGTCCTTCTCGTTTCTTAGCTTAGCTACCATCTTTATTGGCTTTCTCATCTTTATTGAGTGAAGCTTTAGTCTGTTCGAGTCCTTCTTCAAAGCTGCTTCACTTTCACCTTTGTAATCTCACTATCACTAAGACTTGTTCTGTTTAGTTCTAGTGGAACTCGTAGAGTCAACAATAGCATTCCAATAACTCAACGATTCTATAACTATAGCAATATTAGCAACCTTTGATCTTTAAAGCTCTTGTTGATTTATACTCCTTCATAACCTTCCCGTTAGAGTGTAGCCGTTGGGAGCTATTTGAATTGCTTCGCAGATCTCGAGTTATTTGGTGTAGACTGCAGATGTGACATGAGATCCCCTTTATGTCTTTCTGACACTGCAGTCTACTGTTTCACCTACCCTGTCAAAGATGTCACTTTGATGTCTCGGGCAGGTAGTCAGCTTTATTTCCTCCTTCTGATTTCTCGATCAGAGGATGTCCTTTTGTATCGATGCTCTCAATATGCTCTGTTTAAATATCAATCTTCAGATTGAACCGTTGCCAATGTTTCAATCTTCAGATGACTGAACTCTACAATTCTGATGTAGCTGTTCTAGGACCTGATCGCAGTGTCTTGTTGAATGTTGCCCATTGACAGGTTGAGACAACACTATAATCCTGAAGACTGTTCATTGGATCTTCAAAGTAAAAAACCTCTTCCTTCTCTTATGAAGCGCTTCAACACTTCTGTTTGCCTTGACAGATCTTAGGAACTGATAGCTTGACTCCTTATTCTGGCCTCTTCTGAATAGCAAGACACTTCAGATTTATGGCATGTCCACCTCGCTTTCTCCTTGTGATCTCCCGTTCAGTTATCATCAATGGACTGACCCAATGCTTAACCACTTTAGCCTTGTTCTTCATAAGCTGACCAGTATCTCAGTATATACTTTATCAGTTCCTTCTTTGTTTGGCAAACACTACGATCCTAGTTACTTTCAATATCGATGTCTTCTGTTCACTTGACAGTTGATGCACTTACTGACTTTTCTTAGTCAGTCACTTTTATTAACGTCTTCTTCTGATCAACTTGTGAAAGACTTCATCCTGAATGGCTTCATAACTCAATCTGGATGTTGATTGGATTGGTCCTTAGATCTTCTATTAGCTTGCATTTGTTGAGTGCTCTCTGGTTTCCTTCAAGTGGGATGTATCTTTGCAGCTCAGACCAGAGGCTTCATACTTTGGATATTTTGGGAGTTCTAATTTGTTGAGAATCGTGTTTGCTCTACAATTCTGCCTCAGCGTTGTGAGCACATCTCTTGAAGCCTTAGTTCTGTACTATACGATTCAGCTTTGGTGGTGCAGACGCTACGACTTTGAGATCAGATGTCGACACTCTACGATCTCTGACTTTAACCTTGTTGTCTTCATCTGATCTGGCTCGACTATAATTTCTGCTTCTGATGTGATCAGTAGAATCTACGATTCCGAGTATGGTCTACGATTCTTAACTTGGCTTCGACAAATGCTTGGTCGGCTCGTAGACAGGCTGTATCTACGATTCTGAGCATGACTTCTTCAGCAAACTACGGCTCCAAGGAAGTTCTTCTCGACACACTATGATCCTCCCTCGTTTCTCCTGGCAGTCTACAAACTCCGAGATCTACTATTTTGCAGACTACGATTCTGCCTCGATAGCTCTCGAGTTTTTCTTGACTCTCCTGACAGACTGCGATTTCTGGTGCAATGCTCGACGATCAGACAAGCCAATCTATTACATTAGTAAGATTAACCTAACAAGCTTGATCTTTTTTCATTTATAGTTTTTGTACATCATTTCTTTTTAAGGACTTTATAAAGCTGTTTTGCTTATGTAGGATCAACCTAACATATTTGATCAATTCATTCTAAGTCCTTGTACATATGTTCCTATTATCTATCAAAGGACTTTACAGCTTTTCTTAATGCAAACATACTTGCATATTCATTCATATATATCATAATCAAATCATATATAAATAGTAATAACATTCACATACTTATTCCTGACAACATTGTCATAATATAATTATTCTCGTCCCAAGGATTCGTAACTTAAACATCTCTTACATACCTTAAGCATAATTAAACATATTTAGATATAACTAGTACGTAGTACAACTTATGTCATCTCATGAATATAATAATCTTCATTAAATATAACTACTCAGTAGCTTTGTCGTTGCCCTTATCAATGCCTTAGGGTTCGCCTTGCTCTGCTTTAACTTAAATGTTTTTAGGGAAGCAAAAATGAGCAACAATTTTACCCAGCAAGTAATATAGCAAAAGGAAAATCAATGTAGTTTTAAATTTCTCAAGGGTGTACCAATAATCATAGTTCAGGATAGCAAGAAGTATCGATGTTTATCAACAATAGTCGCTATGGACAGCAAATATCAATAATATTCAATAATTATTCAATTCAATATTTCAAAGTAATGATTACTGAGCAGACACTAAGGACTATGAACTTTTTCTAGAATTAATAGTAATAAACTGATAATTCTACAAAACGAGTACAACAAGTGATGTAATACCCGAGAATTTCCACATATTATTAAATAGATATATTAATGGAAATAATATTTATGTGAATGTAAGTGTTCATGTTGTGTAAGTTGGTTAATTCAACTGAGTTGCACTAGATTAATGTGTAATGAGAAGTGTGGATTTGACCATGAGAATTGTGAAATGCCTTGTGTGGCATATTGTGAAATGAGAAAATTTACTAAGCAAGTTAAAACAGGAATTAGGAAGATTAATCGTGTTGATCATGTGACTTCATGTAGATAATGAGTACGCTCTTGGATTTGTAATATCACTCTTGTGGACATTAATTCATGTCGTATAAAACGAGTTTAGCGATAAAAATTGGCACGGGCTTGAAGCTAAACCAGTCTTGGAACTGTCAGGGTACGGCGCAGCTGCGCCGTCTCAGCAGTACAAACTGGCGCAGCTACGCCAGAGATCAGTTGGAGTTGGTTACTTTCTACTGTAGCACTGAATTGGGACATTAATATTATATGTGTGACATAAATAAAACCATATAATAGGAGTATATTGCAATGAAATGAGGTACCTAGTAACACCATGGCATCATATGAAGTTGTAATGCTTAAATGATTAATTACCTGGGTATTCTAGGATCTGAGAAAAGAATGCGATGTTTAAATAAACATTAATATTAAATAAGATTATGTGAGTGGTAGAGATAATTATGGGACTACCTGGACAATAATGCCTAACTGCAATATTTTATTACGTGTAGTTAATGTACATGGATTATATGTTGTGGGTATAAAATTATCTTTAAATTCCTCATATGGTATCAATTGTACCTTAATATTACATTATGAAAATTAAAAGGACCAAACCAAGCTTTACATGACCAAATGCTGAGATTTTCTCTCTTGTCCCAAAATGAATGTCACCAAGTACATAAATAGTAGCTCAAAGCTAGAATATGTATTCTTCCGAAAGGCTAGCTTTAGGCGATGATGACTGAGTTTTGGGTGGTTGGCCAACCCTTGAGCAACCATTGTTTCATTTCATTGCACCATGGATTCCAATCTTGTTTAACTCAAAGGTCCAGTCCAAAACTCTTCAATAAATAGCAGACATGTTTATCAGTTGGTGTTGCTTGGAAATTGTCTGATAAATTGCTTCGTGTAAGATTGTAAGCATACAAGTGTTCTAAGAGTTTGAAAGTTCATTAGGAGCAATTTCCTTTCACATTTCAGAGGTAAAATTCCATTTTCCTTGCTTCCATTTCATTCTCTGTAAAAATAAAGTTTTGAGTTCTTGAAATTCAAATTCTTGATTTTGTGGAATTGATTGTTAATGTGGTTGGGAAATGTTCATATAGTTGTTATATGATCATATAAGCATGTTTAAACTATTTCATGATTGTTTAGAAATGAATTTATGAGTAATTTCTATGTTTGGGCTAGTTTTTTGCCGAAGCAGACTGTTCCTGGCTCGAACCAGGCACGGCGCAGCTGCGCCGGATTAACACTGAGGCGCAGTGCAGCTGTGCCAGCCCCTGAGTTCAGTTGGAGTTTCTGTTTTTAAATCTAATAAGTGTTAGTCAATCATTATGACATATACTAGCATGCAAGCATGTGTAAGGGGTATATATAGATATATTAACCTAATGTGAGCATGCTTTACTAGACTAGCATGATTAACGAAAGCATATGGTTTAGATGGAAATTAGGACTTTAAGTTTTGAAAACAAACTATGTTAGAGATCATGTTCTGCAAATTATGAGCCTAGTAATCTATACATAACTGATTTTACACATAAATGAGCATGCTATAGTGTATATAGTTCCTTTGTTCATGACCGCCCTATTAGGCTTTGTGTTAGAAATGTTTTCAAGAAAAGCTTAGTAAAATAACATGCATGACTACCACATGATATACATTCTGACTTTGCAAGCATGTTAGTATGACTTAGAAATGCATGAGTAATCCTTTAGATGGCGTTTATGAGAGTAGTAAGCAAGCATCGACATGTGGAACTAATTAGTAAGCTTTACGAATGAAATTATGAATTTCAAACATGCTACCTTGAGGATTAGAATCTGACAGTTATGATCATTTTTTATGGTACTCTTAGACTCGCTCATGTAGTATAAACATATATATACCATGCTTGTGTAATCATATTTCAAGAAAAGCATAAACAAAGCATATTTTCAACCAAAGCGGTGCTAATTTCACATATTTGTTATGAATACTCACAAGCATGCCTAATATGAGTTTTATAACTATCTTGTATGTTTTGAGAACAAGCATGATAGACTTTGTGGTTTCATGACCTTGAATGACCTTAAATTGTTGAAATGATCAATTTAGAATTTTATTATGAAAGAAGAAACCTAGATTGACTTGAGAAGCATGAAAAGACCTTTAACATAACAAATATATCATGTATGACTGTTTTGGTCAAGTAGGACAGAAACCGCAAGGCAGCAGCTGAGTCTAGGCTTAGCCAGAGGACGGCGCAGCTGCGTTGGTCCTAGGCTTAGCCATGGCGCAGCTGCGCCAGTCTGAAATCAGAACTTGGTTAGTTTGAAATCTGATCTTTGAACCGTTAACTTGTATGATGCCTATATTGCTATAAGTGGTTTAAAACCTACTGATACATGTATATAAGTGATGCTTAGATGTTATGATGGTGTTTACCTCGTAATAGGAATGTCCATGGGTAAAAAGGTCTTAATCGGGAGCATTGTAAATTTACTTATGACGTAACTAGGTATTTGATTTCGTGATAAACCTATGAGCTTGTGAGAGCCTCGAATCCGGGTTCTAAATCACCACGAATCTGGTACGATCATTAATTCTACAACTATTGCGGATGATATAAACATAAATTGTTTATACAATAAACTTTACACACTATTCCCCAAGGTGGTCGAGTAACCTTAACTTATACATAATTCATAAACTATCTAACATATAATGTTATTATCATACATAACTTGTTACAATTAAGTTGCACATAAAATTCCAAGCTGAACTTGGCTTTATCCTTTCCTATATCCGACGTATTCGTCTTAATCTGCAATATTAATCATGATATAGCAAGGTTGAGTAATAAGTTTGCCCAACAAGTTTAAGTTTAAAAAATTAAGGATATATCATGATTGAAAGAATTGAACAAAAGCTGGCTATAGTTCTACAATATAATTGTGAACTAACATGAACAAAATTTTACATAGCTGAACGAACATGAAACATGAACATATATATCTGGACTCAATGGTAATGAAGGTGATCAGCCTTTCATACCTGATGAATACATATAGTATGCACAGAGTGCGATTTAATAATTCTTAGACATGGCAATATGAAATGATTAACCACAAGTATATTTGAATGAAACAACTCAAAGTTGAGTTAAGGAAAACTTGCCTGTTCCGATGATTGTCGTTACTCAATTTAATAAGCTTTGTCTGAAGACCTTTTCTAGCATTGATCTTAAATCTGATCTTTGGTTGCTGATCAAGGCTTGCTATGAACTGATCTTTGCTTGGTTTCTCACTCTCTCTCACTCTAGATTTTGAAAATTGTGGAGAGAGAAAGTCTTGGAGAAAATGAAAATTAAAGTATGCATTTTCTTTCTCTTAATCTATATAAATGATATGATATAATGTATGTGGCTGATCAAAGGGGCAAGATGGCTGGTATTTGACACATGACTAGGGCTAGGGTGGTTCACCAACTCAAGATCATGGTAAGATTTACAAGTTACTTACTAAATAATGAATAAAGGGTACTTTAGTCATTTTGGTTTTAATTTTAATGGCATACAAGTCATTTACCCTTACCCTTAGGGTTTAGGGTTTAGGGTTTAACTCTTAGATTTTTTCAATTTAATTTCTAAGATTTCCAATTTAGGTTTTCAAAATAGAAAATTAATATTTCTAAATTATAATTAGGGTTTCCTAATTATATTAAAATTTCCTAATCATAATTCAATCTTGCTAATTAGGATTAATATTTCCTAATTAAAATTTTTAATTTAGCAATTATGTCCATAATTGTAAATTAGGGTTTCTAATTTACAAATTAAGGTTTCTAATAATTAGGGTTTCTAATTATTAGAATTTCTAATTAATCAATAGGCTTATCCGTAATTAGATTTGTGATTAATACACAAAAACCTTATACATAGCAATTAAATTCCCAAATTAGGGTTTTCAACTTCCGAATTAGGATTTTGGATTCCCAAAACTGAAATTAGGGTTTTCAAAACCGATTTTTTTAGGATTTCTTATTAATCGATATAATTTTCGAATTGAATGTTGACGTTCTTAATATTATATTAGGATTTGTCACTGATATAGGTTATCTGGTCAATCCTTGACCCTTCACCACATACGGTACACATATATTACCATATACACAGAACATATTCACTTATATACTTAATCCTGAATAATTCACCACAAAAATATTTAAATTCACAAAATTCCTTCTCGGAAATCTCAAATCCATTCATTTATTTTCTGTTTAGATTTATTATTTAACCTTAATTCAATATTTTAAGATTTTATAAATATCCAAATTTTCGGGTTGTCACATTCACCCCTTCTCTAAAAATTTCGTCTCCGAAATTTACCTTACACTTTATACCATGCACTACTACTAGAAAATCGACCTATAGCGATGGCCGGTGACCATCGCTATAGGCCTAAAGACCGTCGTTATAGGATTTAGCGTCGCCATAGAAGACTTTTTAGATTTCAAAAAAATAATAATTAATAATGCACATTTATTCAACAAACACAAGTACACTATAAAATAAAAAAAAAACATATAATATTAGTGCAAAGAATCCAGTAGATGGTCAACATATAAAGAGTTAAGAGACCAATTTATTGATCAGTAAGATGTACCAATAAACTCACAATTGATGCATTCAATTAGAGCATGCTCAAGGACAAATATTCTTGAAACTACCATGCATTTTAAATTATGACCATCTGACCAAGTTACATACTAAAAGAGTTTGAGAACTGAAGTTGTTTTGAAGGCTTATTGTTGCCCCTGTTTTCTATTATATTTATAGAGTAATACATGTACATGGATACTTCAAATCATTTACAAGATTAGACTTTGTAACAACCTAATTAAACAACTATGAAATGATAAGATAAGCTCTATCTAATTTAATTCATGCATGCTAGCTGCCGTTGGGATTTATCTTTTCAGTTACCTCAGGTTCCTCAAGCCCCACCAGAGACAGTAGAAGTACTTGTTGAAGAAGTGCGAGCATGTGATTCCAAAAGTTAATGCATCCGCATAAATTCCAAATTCATAAAAGTCCATACCAGGCCTATATAGACTGGAAATATTACTCGATCTGAATCAAGCTTCTCTACCAGGAGAATTGATACTCGAACAGTCAAAAAAGTGATACAGGAAATCTGAACGTTGAAGGTCACAAACTTTCTTCCAACACTGTTCTTGTCTCTCAAATGCTAGAAGGTACCAACAGGAACCTATAACCTTCACCAAAGAAGGAAAAAATTAGGGGACTGAGAGTTAAAATTCTGCTTGAAGTAAAACATAAACAACTAAAGACAGTATAACAATTACGTTATACTGTCTTTAGTTGTTTATCCCACAACTAAGGAGTTCAACTTTAATTCTGAATTTAGTATCTGCTATGAAATTCATGTGGGTTATTCACAATTACGTTATCTGTGCTGACTAGAAGCATAAATATGAAATGCTTCAGTATATAAACAGAAACACAATTAGAGATAGAAAAATAAACGCTTACATGGCTTACTAACATATAAAGCATTAAATAGTAAGCCGCTCCAGTCCATGTTGTTTCCATCACAACCCCAGTGGCCTTAATAATTTGAGATGTGAGTAGAACGGTAAGAATAAGCCGTAGGAGGAACTGAAAAATGATGATAAGCCGTAGAATGATTTTTGCACTGATCCTTTTTGAACTCCTTAGTTGTGGGATAGCTATCCAAATCAACATCTGAAATAGTATAACATTAACTATAA
This sequence comes from Panax notoginseng, assembly GCA_016801055.1. Taxonomy (NCBI): domain Eukaryota; kingdom Viridiplantae; phylum Streptophyta; class Magnoliopsida; order Apiales; family Araliaceae; genus Panax; species Panax notoginseng. Next base: position 119,129,872 of record CM029022.1, read on the forward strand.
TAAATATAATTTTCTAGTATCAAAAGTACCACATATTCTTTTGAATCTAGTCATAATACTAATAAAAGCAAAATTTTCACAAATTAGTAATTATACTTGCATATTCTAAGAGTTAGTCAAATCAATTGAAGGCGGAAGATAAAATAGTCACTGGTTTGGTTATTATGTTATGCAAACCTTAGAAGAAAACTAAATTGCACCATATGTAAGCAGGACATGGCAACTGCAATATTTACGAATTATCTTGCAATATTATGTTTCATTATCAAATTATTTTAAACTGACAGAATTGATCCATCAATACCCAAAAAAATTCAAACAGTTATTACTATGAAACTAAGACTATTTTTTCAGAGAAACATGTAGCTGGACAATCGTTGGATAAATTTCACCAAATTTATCCGATGCACGTTATGCTAAATTTTGTGTCTAAAAAATTAAATGAAATCACCAAACTGCTACTCTAGCAAATACTTAATATTGTCGAATGTAAACTCTTGCAAATCAAACCAACTTTACCATGACTGGTGTGTATGAAGTATAGTAGCCAGAGTTATTTACAATTTGTTATGAGCATTGAACTCATCCATAGTTCCCATTTCCCAACTACAAACAACAGATATGAAGCAAAAGGGAACTTCCCATTTATAGCCTGTAATGTCAAATTAAAATATGAATCCTCAAAAGAAAAACATTAAAATTTAGATTTTAGACCATGTAAATCCAAGCATATGATGCAACAGTCAACCTCATTCTTGATCATTACTCCAATGGGCACAGCTCAGCTCCATTCAATTCTAACTAAACTGGCATGTGCTCACCAATCTACACCATCACAATACAGACCAAAATTTATATTGCAACGAAATGTAAAATCATACACTGTATTATAGGGAATAGCAAAATCAACCAAATTCAAGCAGCAAATTGCTTTAAGATGGACGCACATATAAATTATAATCATAAAATTTCACCAAATTTATCCGATGTACGTTATGCTAAATTTTGTGTCTAAAAAATTAAATGAAATATTAAGCATACATATTATCAAATCAGTGGACAACTAGAAATATTAAGCATACATATTATCTCAAATTCTCACCAAATTTATCCAAGGTATCTTATGCTACATTTCATGTTTGAAAATCAAAATGAAATTACAAACTATAACTCTAGAAAAGCCACAAATATCATTTCAGATTTTATTAATTATCAAATTTAGAAGCATACCGTAAACACCTGGCGTCTACCCCAAGCCAGCACGGCAGATGCCACCCGATTCGAAACCCTAGCCACGAACTCACCGTAGACCGACTCCTCACTTGAGCCACAGAGCTGAATTATCAGATCAATCACCTGTTTTGCGATGGGCTCGTCGTCAAAAGACGACAGGGCGGCGACGAGAGTAGAGATGAGGAAATAAGGGTGGAAAGTGAGGAGGGAGTGGAGGAATTGGGGCTGAGAAAAGCGCCTGAGAGAGCTGAGAGAAAAGTACCTTGATTAAGCTTCAATAGCTCAAAATTTATGTTCAATTTTGCACTAAAACCCTAAGTACTACTGCACCGTTCGTCTATAACCAGAGAGAAAGAGTGAAGATACTGAAATGATTTGGGGGAGAATGGGAGGGTTTTATGTTAAAAAAAGCCTTTATACCGACGGTTCCGTCCCGACCATCGCTATAGATACCCTATAGCAAAGGTTTTATGCCGACAGTCGCTATAGCTCGTCGCTTTATGTCAAATTTCTAGCACCATACACCATTCATACACAGCATCACATGCTACCCATTACATTCCTCACAAGAGTAAAATTTTCAAATATTGCTGAGGAGTTATATAGACTATTGTCGTTTTATGGAAATTCATCCGCAAACTGTCATAACTTATGGACATATAGGGGGATTAGCCCGGTATGCCTTGTACTGATCAAGTACTGCTAGTCGGAACCATTTTTCTGTTCCTCTTATCCGCCTTGGGCGCACAAATATTTTCTTACCTCAGTCTTATCGGATTACGCACCAGAACAATTTGGTTTGGAAAAAATTTCAAAGAACGCCTAGAATTTTATAAACGTTGGTCTAGCTTGATCAAATAGCAAATAATTCAATTCAATCGAAATATTTAGGTATAGCCAAACCCCGTTGGCAAATTAAAATTTTAAAATTAGTTTAAAAATGATGTCATGATGTCGTACTATAATAACAGCCCGTTTGAGGATGCCGTCATCGAGTGACTTTGTCATAACACATCATACAATAGTGGAACAACGATTTTAGATCAAATTCAACACTAAGTATTCTAGCATTTACAACTCCATCAACTTTTTATCATCTCTGCACCAGGTTACATGGTACATAAGTGATAAATAAAAATATATTTTGATTTTTTAAATCATTATCGTCTAGCCGAAACAAGTAGTATAGACTATACTTTAAACCGTTCTAAAAATTATTGTAAATTTGTTTTAGCATCTCAACAGGTAACGAGGTGTCGGTGGCCCGAAGTCCACGCATACACAATGGTCACTAGGAGTTGAGAATAACAATTCATTTTCCAAAAGCACATAATGTGTTTTTAGCTTGATGTTAAAAATTTCGAGTCTATCATAGCTAGAAGATTTGGAAAACTTATGTCTCCACTAATGATCAATTGCTTAGTAATCTATCTATTCATATTATCTTCAATATTCTATTCACACTTAATTCTACCCAGTTCGTCAAACCACACTCATGAGTTCATGACTTTTCACAATCATATGAGTTTAAGAACTTGTCCTAGTCAGACCTTTGGCGTCCATTCGCTGAGTGGTTCATAAACATTTCATATAATTATGAGTCACGAACGTATCATAAGTATGAGTTTTAAGAACTCGTACTTAACCTTATATTCTCTACCTATAACCTATCTATCTGTTATACACACGAGCAAGAAATCACCCCTCTTAACATGCATATAGCAAATAGCGCGACACGGACATTCCAATAATTATCCTAACTCCCTTCTCAATACGAATTTCATTTAATCCGTATTCATAATTCTTTCCTGAATCTGTACTAATTCATAGTACAACTGACACATAGCAATCTTGTTGTAATCTTTTCAATCATTCGCTTGATCCTTCTCCACACTATAACCTTATCAAATCACGGGATGATCTCGTCGTATATATTACGATTCATTTCTATGTCTTGATCGTTTTATTTTACGATCTTCTATCACTATACTTTAGTCTTTTAGACTCTATTTATTCACCACTACCATTCACTTTTATTATCAGAGTTAGGGAAACTCTGTATCTTTATAACTCGCCGAGATTTGTCTTTGAATCCTACCGACACACTAACTCTATCTAAGTTAGTACTTATCCTAGTCACTGCGGTTATTAGTCTAAGGTATCACTACCCTAAGTTTATAACCTACAACTTTGATACCAACTGTGAGAGCCTCGAATCCGGGTTCTAAATCACCACGGATCTGGTACTATCATTCTACAACTATTACGGAAGATATAAACATAAATTGTTTATACAATAAACTTTACACACTATTTCTCAAGGTCGAGTAACCTTAACTTATATATAATTTATAAAGTATCTAACATATAATGTTATTATCACACAAAACTTGTTACAATTAAGCAGTACATAAAATCCCAAGCTGAACTTGGCTTTATCCTTTCCTGTATCCGACGTATTCGTCTTAATCTGCAATATTAAACATGATATAGCAAGGGTGAGCAATAAATTTGTCCAACAAGTTTAAGTTTAAAAAATAAAGGATATATCATGATTGAAAGAATTGAACAAAAGTTGGCTACAGTTCTACAATATAATTGTGAACTAGCATGAACAAAATTTTACATAGCTGAACGAACATGAAACATGAACATATATATATATATATATATATATATATATATATATATATATATATATCTGGACCCAATGATAATGAAGGTGATCAGCCTTTCATACCTGATGAATACATATAGTATGTATAGAGTGCGATTTAATAATTCTTAGACATGGCAATCAGAAATGATTAACCACAAGTATATTTGAATGAAATAACTCAAAGTTGAGTTAAGGAAAACTTGCATGTTCTGATGATTATCGTTACTCAATTTAATAAGCTTTGTCTGAAGAACTTTTCTAACTTTGATCTTAAATCTGATCTTTGGTTGCTGATCAAGGCTTGCTATGAACTGATCTTAGCTTCGTTTCTCACTCTCTCTCACTCTAGATTTTGAAAATTGTGGAGAGAGAAAGTCTTGGAGAAAATGAAAATTAAAGTATGCATTTTCTCTCTCTTAATCTATATAAATGATACGATACAATGTATGTGGCTAATCAAAGGGGCAAGATGGCTGGTATTTGACACATGGCTAGGGCTAGGGTGCTTCACCAACTCAAGATCATGGTAAGATTTACAAGTTACTTACTAAATAATGCATTAAGGGTATTTTAGTCATTTTGATTTTAATTTTAATGGCATACAAGTCATATACCCTTACCCTTAGGGTTTAGGGTTTAACCCTTAGATTTTTACAATTTAATTTCTAAGATTTCCAATTTAGATTTTCAAAATAGAAAATTAATATTTCTAAATTATAATTAGGGTTTCCTAATTATATTAAAATTTTCTAATAATAATTCAAGCTTGCTAATTAGGATTAATATTTCCTAATTAAAATTTTTAATTTAGCAATTAAGTCCATAATTGTAAATTATGGTTTCTAATTTACAAATTAGGCTTTCTGATTATAAGAATTTCTAATTAATCAATAGGCTTATCCCTAATTAGATTTGTGATTAATACACAAAAACCTTATACATAGCATTTAAATCCCCAAATTAGGGTTTTCAACTTCCGAATTAGGGTTTCGGATTCTCGAAACTGAAATTAGGGTTTCTAGAACCGGGTTTTTTAGGGTTTCTTATTAATCAATATAATTTTAGAACTGAACGTTGACGTTCTTAATATAATATTTGGGTTTGCCACTGATATAAGTTATCTGGTCAAACCTTCACCCTTCACCACATAAGGTACACATATACTACTATATACACAGAACATATTCACTTATATACTTAATCATGAATAATTCACCATAGAAAATTTTAAATTCACAAAATTCCTTCTCGAAAATCTCAAATCCAGTCACTTATTTTCTGTCTAAGTTTATTATTTAACCTTAATTCAATATTTTAGGATTTTATAAATATCCAAATTCTCGGGTTGTCACAGAGCTGATTTTGTACCATATGTGCATACTTGAATCATGTCGAGCTTGATTAAAGAAGGTGTTAGCTAACAATCATCTTGTACTTATAATACGCAATAAATAGGATTCGAAAGTGTTAATTTCTTAACGTGGATAAATTACGCTTAAGGCAAGTATCTGAACCCTACTTTTATCGTATAAGTATCTAAACTATCCTTTACATTGTGCAAGTATTCTAACTCTTGCATTACCTTATTCAACGGATATCGTAAGCTTATCACCTTGAATGCAAGTTATACTACTTATTCGTTCAATTGAGCTAGTATGTCTAAAACTCTTGTGAAAACTATTATTCATGTTGAACTTGATATTGTTCTTGATTATTATGAAAGTGCCTATGCCATTTGATTCGGCTAGACTATATACATGTTTATAAAACTGTCCAAACCAATTGACTGGTGCGAAAATCTTTAAAACTGAGTTGAACAACCTTTATGGTAAAGGGAATGTATGTCGTTGGAAACCCCAACACATGAGTAGATTATTACTGTGGTGTTATGCATAACATGTAGTATTATAGATTGATCATCTATAGTACTTGATTTGTGGGTTATTAGTTTAGTATTGGTAATTCTAGTAGATGTTCAATAGTCCTTAATGATTGCTCAGTATAAATTATTTGTCCAGTTGGATACATTGATTGTCTTCGAATTCATATATATCAGTTGATTTAGGTTGAATTATCATTCTTATTCCAAGAATTGTTGATATTCATTATTCATGATATTATTCTGAAACTCTTAACTATCTTGGAGATGATACTTTGATATTTCAAGCTCGTGTTACCAAACTCTTTACCCTTGATGTATATTACTTGCTGGCCAATTTGTGCTCATTCTTGCTTATTTAAAACCTTTCAGTTAAGGCAGAACAGGGAAGTGTATCTGGGAAAGACAAGGGCAAGGGCTAGGCTACTGATTAGCTTGACCCTTTATGTTTAAGACTTATGTTGTAATAACACTATTTTCAAACTATGTTTAAGCTTAAGTAGAGTTATGTAATAAGTCTTTATTCGATATTATTATGTAATCTATTAAGCACTATAGGTTGCGAGACTTGTGAGAATAATTATAATAAATCATTGTATATTATTCTAAATTAGATCTTTCGTTGTGAATGTACGATTTTAGTTATTATGGTAATACTTTGAGCACGTGACAAACCGAATTCGAGTGACCAAGTGGCGGTCCGAATTTGGGGGCGTCATAGGTGATCAGCCTAAAGTACATATGTCATGCATTACATTTAATCTTTCTCAAGTGCGCACGTCGGTTTCTCGACAATATATAATTCCCCTATCAAGAGGGTTGTTCGTCTCAGTTATAAGAGTCCGCACCAAGTTTATTTGGTTTAGATAGCTTTCGATCAAATATCAATAGTCTAGCCGAAGCAATGTCTTAGACAGTTTTCTTTCACAGTATATATATGAACAATTATCATTCGAAATCAAGGTTTGTAAACAATTTCATTTCTAGATTACGAAGTATTATACTTTCAAAGTTCTACTTGTACGATCAATAATAGTATAAGTTCAAGTAATGCTCAATAAAGAGTAGGGTTCGAGTACTTTGCACACAATTTACGAATCAAATGAAATTCTAGAACTTGCACAAAATCCAAAGTTGTGTAAGTTAGGAAACTTGCTCAATATAAAAGAGAGTTCGGATACTTGCCTCAAGCTTAGTTTACCAAAATATAGCTTATCAACACTCTTTCAAATCCTATCATAATATAGTTACGCGTATAGGATATTCATTAGTTATATAAGCTCACATATGATATGTAAGTTTAAACGCACACATAAACGTCTAACTTAGTCGTATACTCTACACATACTTTGCGTACTTATATCACAAATCAGTTTACAAGACATCAGGAAGTCAAACAACATAGTTTCAAACCATGGATTTATAGTTTGCAAACATTCTTTTGGATTTAACATTTAAAAGTTTATAATCCCTTATTAAACATCCAACTCTATCACTTAGCAAACTTCTTAACACATTGGATAGTATGTTAGTCATATAATACATGTTAAAGTAACCATATAAGCAAGAAACAACTTCAGACCACAAACAAAATACATAACTGTCTGTAGGATGGCGCAGCTGTGCCCTGGTTAGGCTTAGGGACGGTGCAGCTGTGTTGTCCTCTAGCCTAACCAGAGTTGAGCTTCTGCTCTCCTGGTTTCAGTCCAATCTTCACATACTAAGTCATTATTAACTATCATGTACACATGCTAGAGGGTTTTACATAAGCATATGACTACTCTTGAGTTCACTTTTACATGTTTTAGTTTACGATTTACATGGAATTAAAGCATAAAAAGGTCATGTAATCACCATGCATATAACTTTGGCCTTATGTTCACATAGAGATCACATAATCGGTTAATACACATGCTCATAGTGTTCATATCATTTATTCATAACTAGCATCGTTTAGTAATTTGAAACATGCTTTAAAGTCATATTTAGTTTAGTTGTCATTATATCCAACGCATACGAATCATGTTTAGAGATGTAATGAACGTAAACATGACATCTTAAATGTTTAGAATCTAAATACTCATATTTAATGCAACTTGATTTGAAAACATATTCAAGTCTACCTTTGAAACCATTTTAAACTTGAATGATGCAATACAACACATACAAGACAACTTTAAAGCTCTTATCATATGTAGTTAAGTCATGTTAACATCTTCTCAAGATCAGAATGTACATCATGTAGTATTCATGCATATTTGTTTTGATATAACAAGCTTTGCCCTGAAAAAGTTCTCTAACACAAGGTCTAACAGGTTGGTCATGAATTCAAGAACTATAAATCATAACTCAGGCCCATTTATGTTTGAAATCAGTCATGTTTATATACTACTAAGCTCAAGATTTGCAGAACATGAGTTTCAACAAGGTTTGTTTTCAAAACTTAAAGTTCTTGTTAAAAATCTTCTACTAAATCACGTTGGACACTTCATAACTCATAAGGAGGCTTTGTACTACATGTTATACTTATTTTCAAGCATGTTCAAGTCATATCAGTAGGTTAGAATTAGCCAGATTGAAAAATAGAATCAAATTCACATATTGGGTCCGGCGCAGCTGCGCTGCACCCTAGTATAAACTGGGCGCAGCTGCGCCCTACCTGGAACAACAGCAATAATATACTCTGTTTTGCAGAGCATCAAACAACTTTGATTCTTCTCAGTTTAAACATGTTCAAATCCATCATTAAATATTTCATATATGTAAGCATACTTCATAACCACATGATAGCATGCTAATTCATATTGAGTGACAGAGAATTTCAAGTAATTTTAAGAATTTGACAAAACCTAACCAAGAACAAAAGTTAGGACTTTTATACCTCTTGAAGCTTAATATGCTTAGTTTCTCCCTTTTGAGATTGCTAGACTCTTCTTTGAACAACAAACACTCAAACTCAAATTCTTAGAGTTTCAATAGACAATTACAGTAACGTAAAACTGAGAAATGAAGCTGCTATTTATAGAGTAATGGTGGACTGGCTAATGAGTTTATACGGAGGTTGTAATCCATGGTGTATAAGAAGGAAACAACGGTTAACAAAGGTTTGCTCAACCACCCACCATTAGACATCTCCATAGCCAATGATCACTGCTTGAAAGTTATGTAAATAGGAAGTAGGTTACTGTTTATGTACTATGAGGGTCACTGATTTTGGGACATGGTTTAAATCCCAGTAATAAGCTTAGTTTGGTTCCTTTCATTCCCAAAATATATTTTTAATGTACAATTGTTACTATATTAGGCAAAATTAGGGATTATTTATGTACTCACATCATATAATCCAGATACATTAAGTGCACATAATAAAATAACGCAGTTAGATATTATTGTCCGGGTATCTCTCATAAATATTTTTACTACTCACATAACCACATAATAACATTATTTAATATTAAATGTTTATTTAAACATTTAATTCCATTCCCAATTTCTAGAATTCACAGTTACTTAATCTTTTCTGTTAAAATGTCATATATGATTTCATTGTACTACTTGGTACCTTATATCATTAAAATGCACTCTTATCATATGATTTTATTAATGTCACACACATTACAATAATGTCCCATTTAATTTCTATAGGAATAACCAACTTTTCCCAGACTGGCCACTAGCGCAGCTGCACCAGTTTGTACTGCTGGGAGGGCGTAGCTCCGCCGGTTCTTGGCAGTGCCAAACTGGTTTAGCTCTAAGCCAGCTCCGACCTCTATCACCACACTAGTTTTACATGACATGAATTAACTTCCATATTGGTGATATTACTAGTTTAAGAGTTTATCCAGTCCTTATATGGAATCATATAATTACATATAATCAATCTTCCTCTTAATAACTATTTCTCATTTAATTCACTTAGTGAATTTCCTCGTTCCATTTTATGCCACACAAGGCATTTCACAATACTCATCGTCAATTCCACACTTCTTAATCCTCATATAAATTCAATTTACACTAATTGAATAATTCATCTTACTACAAATAAATATTCATTTTCAATTAAATATTCATTTTCTTATTATATTAAAATCATTATTAATTCATGAAATTCACGGTTCTTACAGTAGCTGCGCTGGTGTCAAAGGCAGAAACAGTGCAGCTGCGCCCTAGCTAGAACAGAGACAGTGATGTCATGTTGATTGTGCAGTCTTTAAAATCCCATATAACCTAGTCTAATGAAAATGACAATGTAGTGAGCATGTAACAAAGACGCTATAACAGATTGTTAATATGTATTTGATGATTCCAAAGTTATAAAATTAGTAAGTTGTGAAAACTTTACGTTATGATTTGTTAAAATCTAGAAATGGTGATTAAGCGTTATAATGCTAAGACTTGTGATTTCAGAATTTTGTATGGTCCTAGTGATTGGAAGTTGTACTAAAATAGCGAGTTCAACTAAAATGGGATTTAACTTGTAAGGTTAGTGTTGTTATACCTAATAGATGTTGTGATTCTAAAATTATGTGGAGGTGAAAGTGAGTTGTAATTTAATAGCTTACGCATGAGGCAAGTTTCTGAACTCTAACCTTTATTTGAGTTAACCCTATCCTGTTTACAATTGAACAAGTTTCTGATCCTTACTTTTATATTGAGCAGGTTTCTAATCCTACTTATATAACTTAATTATATTTATGCAAGCTCTTTAACCTAACTCTTACTTTGAGAAGGTTTTCTATCTTTAATTGGTTTCGTATTATGTAAATTTCTGAATTCCATTATTGTGACGCCCCCAAATCCGGGTCCCAAGAACCTCGGACTTGGTACGTTATGGTACTTCGTCATCATACATATTCTATCATCTAATGCGGAACAAATAAACATATATTGTTTATTTTACATACTTCTATAACATTTTCCCAGGTTTATTAACCTTAACTGAATACATACCTTCAAAATTACAAAGGTTTACAATAAGATAACTAAATAGTTATTCTTATAACAATCTATTGCTATATTTTACTTTTGTCTTTGTCCTTCTTCAAGCCTTCGCCTTTATCTGAAATTTATTATCATGATATAGCAAGGGTGAGCAACAAATTTGTCTAGCAATTTTAAATCCAATAAAGATATATCATGATTGAAATAATAATAAGCCTTCAAGTTTTCAACAATTTAATAATTGTGAAGAAACATGAACACGATGTTTATAATTGAATGACTGAATCAATAACGTTTAAAGTTAACAAAGACTATGAACAATTTAACTAAACCTTATGGTAATGAAGGTGATTAGCCTTTCATACCTGATGAACATATACAACATGCACTAAGTGCAAATCAATAATCAGTTTAGATGTGAATAATCATCAATAATCATTCACTAACATGCTTTAAAATATAACTCGAGTTTGAGTTAAGGAAACTTGCCTGCATAGTCAATTACCGCTACGCAATTTAATTTATTCTCTTTATTGAAAAGACCTATTAGGTATAAGATTGATCTTTCAATTAACATATCATACCTTATTTCATAATACTATCTAACACTTAATCACATAGTCAAATATTAGATAATCTTAACACCCTATTCATTTACTTACTTATAATCTCATCATCTTATATTAACTTGTCTAACCTTCAATCACAAAGTTAAGTATTAGACATTACACCTTAGTCTTAGTATTATCAATATACTTTGATAATCTTCTCATCACTTATAACTTATACTTATAAGTTTTTCCTTTATATGTTATCTTAGTTAGCTAGATAACCTTTTAGTAAACTGAAATATTATTTCAGTAAACCGGATTACATTTCAGCAGCCTGAAATTACTATTTCAGCAGACCACAAAATATTTTAGCAGACTGAAACCATTTCAGCAATCCAAAATCCAATTCAGCACATTGAATTCTCATTTTAGTCTATTATAAGCATAATATAGTTCATTGAATACCAAATTCAATAATTATATTGAAAAATAACATAAATTTCTTATTTTAATCTCCCGTCGAATATTATTAATTATGTAATAATATTTTATGCTAAGGTTATTAATCCTTTTTATAACATTCCAGTTAAATACTACTAATAATATCTTAGTCGAATATTATTAGCCATATAGCAATAATTTAAGTTATTAATTACATTAATAAACAATTTAGTTCAATTGTTTTCTTTTCCTTAATTAACTCATTAAACATTCTAAAATGCTATAAACATCAGAACACTTCAAACCCGACCCAAAACTTCATCAAAAATCTGCATAAGCCATGCTCAAGGGTCTCAAGTCATAAATCGTACTTTTCATATTTTTGAACATCATATATTTAATCAAATCCATTTATCCATTTTTCATCATTTAGACGAAAAATACCAAATCAGTCCCAAAAATATTTTTTTCCCTGAGATTTGACAGAATATAGTTCCATATTGAACATATATTTTTCTCGGAATTTTTAAAATCCATCTACTATTTTTAAATAGTCCATAATAGCCAAATATTTTCGGATTTTTCATAAATCGATATTAACTCCAAAAATTCTAAAATTTTTACAGTATGTTCTTGTTATACACATGTACTTCTAGTAAAACTTTTGTAATTTTTTGACTTATACACATTGAGTTATTCAGGTGGCTTCATAAAAATAATCCTTCACCGTAAAATCCATAACTCTCAAACCGTATGGCCAAAAATTCTCAAATTTTTACACAACCTTCATAACTTCTGATATTAACAATCTAAATTTTTTCAGAATTTTTAAAGCAAAAAAAGTGAACGAAATTACCCCCGTTTCAGACTGATCCAAAACAGTTTTAAGAAAACGGGACTGTTTTTATCAAAATAAACACAATGACTTTTAGAAACGTGATTTTTGAGTTCTACCACTTGGGTTTACTAGTCAACACATATATCTAGCACCTCTCTTTGACGGATCGAGAATAGAATGCCTAGATCAAAAATGGTGGATTTTCAAAGCACTCAAAAGTTAGATTCATAAACTAGAAAAATTATTTTTCTTTTCTTTTGATTTCCAACCAAATTAACACCCAATATGGGTAAATCCATACTTGAATCCATGAAAAACACATAGATTATAGGGGTTTGAACTTTCAAATCAAAAACTCTCTTTCATCAAATTACAAAAAGAAAGAGAATAAAGCTTAAGAAAAATAATTTTATACCTTGTTCTTGTTCTTCTTCTTCTTCATGGAAAATTTTTCTCTCTCCTCTTTCTTCCCTAGGGTTGCCGCCCCTTCCCCTTCTTCTCTCCCTCTTCTCCCGTTCTTCTCTTTCTTTCTCTTTTTGTTTTTTCTCTTTCTCTCTCTTTCTTATCTCTTACTTCTTATTCATATCTCTTTCTCTTTCCTCTTCCTTATCTTTTTATCTTCCAACTCCTTATCTCTCTCTCATTATTACAAGGGTACTTTACAATAATATACAATATTTAAAAAGTAATTACACGATTAGTGCACTCATAAAATATTTACACAATTAATACACTTTCTATATTTATTTACAATATTAGTGCAATTAGGATTCCTTAATTTAGGGAATTAGTATGCAATTATGATTCAATTCATAATAATAAGGAAACTTAAAATCAAGGAGAAATAACTGCCATAATTAATAATTTAAATTCAAATATCTTGGATCTAACAATAAATTCAAATTCAAAAATAATAATTAAAATTTAAATATTCAAAGTTTGGCAACTTCATCTTTCTCCTCCCCTTCGCCGGTCATCTTCCTCCTCCCCTTCGCAGCCGCTTCAACACCATGGACGCCGATCTCCTCATCCATTACAGCCACAGCTGACATTGTGACGAAGGTTGATTTAGTCCAAAAATTAAAAAGAGAAAAAGATAAATTTTAATGCAGTTGGTATCCAAATATTTATACAAAGGTAACCATTTTAGTTTTTGTGTGTAACCAAGAGAAATTTCAATGCAGTTAGTAACCAAAACTTTCAAAGGTAACAATTTTAGTTTTTGTTGGTTACATTTGTATTAAGGTTTAGCTATCAACTGCACTCTGAAAAAAAAATCTATAATAGATTTTTTATAATTAATTGGTAACCTAATAAAACTGAATTGGTTACCTTTGTATTAAGGTTTGGCTACCAACTGCATTATAAAAAAAAATCTACAAATAAATTTTTTTTAATTAATTAGTAACCCAATAAAATTAAATTGGTTACATTTGTATAAAATGTTAGCTACCAACTGCAGTTTTAAATAAAAAAAAATCTATAATAGATTTTTTAAAAATAAATTAGAAACCTAATAACACTGAATTGGTTACCTTGGTACGAATGTTTGGCTACCAACTGTATTTTAAAAAAATCGCAGCAACTGTACTATAAAAAAATCGCAGGTGGAGGATGGCGTTAACAAGTTGGGGTTGTCTAGGTTAATGGTGGAGGATGACGTTAATGGTGGAGGAGGGCGGATGAGAAGGGCGTTAATGGTGGAGGAGGGCGGAGGATGGGGACTGCCTATGTTAATGGTGGAGGATGGCGTTAATGGTGGAGGAGGGTGGAGGAGAAGGGCGTTAATGGTGGAGGAGGGCCGAGGATGGCATTAACAAATTGGGACTGTTAATGGTGGAGGAGGAGAAGACTGACAAAACCGAATGAAGCGTGATTTTTATTAAGGAAAGAGAAGGTGTGCTATATAATTTACTTATTAATTACTTAATTTAATAAATAAATCAATATTAATCCCCTAAATTAAGTAATCCTAATTGCATACTAATTTCCTAAATTAAAGAATCCTAATTGCACTAATATTGTAAATAAATATAAAAATGTATTAATTGTGTAAATATTTTATGAGTGAACTATTGTTGTAATTATTTTTAAAAATGTAATAGAATATGTAATTGTTCCTTATTACAATATGTAACTTACAAGCAACCTCTAAAGTGTTGGCCCATTAAAATAAATGACACCTAAAAAGTAATTACCTAATAAAGTAAGTACACTCATCACATTCTTCTCCCATTTCTTCTCCTTATCCCATCAAGTTTTGTTTTATATTAAACACACTAATGATTAAAAGGTCCATCACAAATGGGCTAAGCTTTGGGCTTTTAATTAATTCCATTAGACTTGCCATTTTTTTTTAATTTTGCTTACTAACAAAATAAATTTGGGCTTTCACCCAAAATTTAATTAGGCCATTATAATACTTGTTCCACACATAATATATTGGGCTAGACTGATAATTTAATCACCCTTAACCCCTTTATCCATAAGTCACATGCTTAAATAAATAATTGGGCTACAAATTTAATATAATCTCCTTAGTCCATTAAATCTTAATTCACTTGAACTTTAAATAAATTATTGGGCTATGATATTATTATAATCAAATACTTTTAATTCTATTTTACCCTAATCATTTAATTAGGGTTTTTATTTCTCACACTTGAAAATAAATTCCTTACTTATGCCTTTTTAATTTCATAACCCAATTAGACTTGGTTATAAAATTAATTATTTTGAGATATATAAAATAAATCTCTTAATGTTAGTATATATATATATTAGGTTACATAACTTAATTCTTAATTCACTTTTATATACAAAATAAATGTATTCACATTATATAATGTATATTTATTTAATCATATACATAATTCACATAATCATAACATATTTCACTTCTAACTCTAATTTTAACCTTTCTCCATAAAAAGTCAATTGTTGACTTTGACCAAAAGTCAACCTTTACACATTTTGTGTTTACTGTCCATTATGATTAAACTTGACATTCTGGACGCAACCGAGTAGTCCGTGCTTCTAAATTTTATCTCTAACTCAAATTTTGAGTTTTAAATTACTCTCTTCTTATTGCTAATCGTATTAACTAATGACTTTATACTTATTCAAATTCTTATTTGCCAGTTAAGGTCAACTTTCAAGCTATGTTAATTACTAACATAGTTTTATCTTGATCCTTATATCATTAACTTAATTCATCATTCCTCAAATTCTCATCTAAGTTTTATTCTTTGAAACTTTATTTATTTATTTAAGACAAGTCTCATAAATCTTCGGGTTATCGCATTCACCCTTTCTTCTACGAATTTTGTCCTCGAAATTACAGTCTACTAATCACCACTCCTTTTATTCATCAAAACTAGGTTTTTAAATTAACATTTACTTAATTTCATGCTCAATTTAATGAGTACATCTTGCTTCCTACTATGAGGAGCTCTCCTACTATCATATTCTTCCATGACTTCAGTCTAAGGAGTTAAAACTTTTCAAATCATATTGAGGGGTCATATAGACTATGAACACGTAGTTTTAACGATATTTATATCGCAAAACAGTAAATTACTAGGTATGTTTACAATCACAAAGAAGGTAAACTACCGTTGCTAGTACTTTAGGTGATTAGCCTATTGTACTCTTACGTCATGCATAACGTATTAATCATGTCTAGCGAATATTAACGCTACTAGATTGGATTATTTTATCCAATCAACATAGTTCACCTCAGTCTTATCATAGGATTCCGCACCAAAACAATTTGGTTCGGGATAACTTTTCAAACATACTTTGAATTTTCATAAACATTTGTCTAGCTGAATCAAATAGCTTAGACGCATATCAAATAATTCGAATTTCAATCGAAACATTACTAGCCACATTCAGTTGGCAATAATTTACCTTTAAAATTCTTAAAATCATTTTATGACGTCATGATACCGCACTGTATTTACAGTCCGTTTGAGGATTCCGTCATTTTGTGACTTTGTCATACTACATCATACTATAGTGGGTTGACGATCCTTAGATCACATTCAACACTAAGTAATACTGCATTGATGACTCCATCGTTTTTATCATCTTTGCACCAGGCTGCATGATGCATTAATGATATAAAAATACATTTTGATAATTCAAATGATTTTTGTATAACCGAATCAATTAGCGTAGACTATTCTTTAAACAGTTCAAAACTATTAAAAATCACATTTGATGTCATCATGCCACAATAGGTAACGATGTGTTAATGGTCCGAAGTCCATACCTACACACTTGTCACCATGTGTTAAGGATAACAAAAAAATTAATTTTTAAAGGCATATCAGTCCGAATTTAGCTTGATGTCAAAAACTTCGAAGTCTAGCATAACTAGAAGATTTGGAATACCTATGCTTCCACCAACAACTTCACTTTCTCTACTGATCCATTGCTTAATAAATCAATCTATTTCTATAATCCTCAATACTCCATTCACAACTTTTCTATACCCCAGTATAGTTCATCAAACTTACCACACATTATGAGTTCAGTAACTTGCCACAATCATATGAGTTTAAGAACTTATTTTAGTCAGACCATAGGCATCCATTCCCTGAGGGGTTCAAAGCATACCATATGATTATGAGCCATGAACTTATCATAAGTATGAGTTTTAAGAACTCGCAACTAACCTTATATTCTCTACCTATTCGTTATACACATGAGAAAAGAATCACCTTATCAACATGCATATAGCAAATAGTGCGACATCAAGTTCCAATGATTATCAATGCCAGAAACTAAGTGGTTGTCCAACCAAACTCGGTCACTAATCAATATAGGAAGCTAAGCAGACAATTCCCCACCCATCCAAAGAATTTGTCAACCTAACCATTAAATCAACCATGAAACTAAGTGATTCTAAAACTAAGTACAAATTCCCCGCCCATATAAGGAATCATACAACTCAGCTACTGACATTAGTCCTCAATTGAAATCTCACACAATTCTAGATTTCTCTTTTCTTAATACGAATTTTCTTTAATCCGTATCTAAATATTTACCACTCTTTTCTGAGTTTACATTGTACCATTTCATAGTACCTTCTTTTTATAGTATCAAGCTATATCATACCAATCTCTTAACATATCATATGTTATTCAACAATTTAATCTAATCACATCATGATCTTATCTTATAATCGTGTTATATTACGATTCTCTTCTATCTTATGATCGTTTTGTTTTACAATCTCCTTTTCCTTTATACTTTTAGTCTCATAGTGTGACACCCCCAAATTCGGGTACTTCGATTCCATGGGACTTGGTGTTTACTGTACAAATATCATCTATCTATCAATCCATAATAAATGCAAACCATGCAATAAATAGAAATAAAATCCTCCCTTTAAAGGGTTACAACATCAAATAATAATACAATCTCAGGTTAAACTAACCTTAAACATCTGTGCGAAATCATAAACAAATAAGTCTTAAATAACATCTTTAACTTAAGTCTTAAACAAATACATCAACATATAAACAACTAGTCTTCATCACTTGCCAACTTTGCCCTTGCCTTTACTAGTGGAAGGTTCATCGGTTCTTTTGTTCTTAACTGCAATGTTATTAATAAGCAAGAGTGAGCACTATTGCTCACAAGTATAACAATGACATAATAGTATAATAACATGCGAGTGAATCAAAGACATCTGAATAAAAGCTCAACTTTTAAATCAAGAATGAATATCAAGAATCAAAAGATTTCTGAGGGTCATAAGACCTTGAACTATGTCCTAGGTTATCAAGGGTTATACTTGAAACCTTTAGCAGTCATAAAACTATGGACCTTTCTTCTCGTACTTAGGGGGATCAGCCCTTAGTACAATACTGTGCATAATATCTCAACGCTAAAGCGTAAATAATCCCCTATACATGGTTGTTCATCTCAGTTTGACATTCGAGTCCGCACCAAAGAAAGTTTGGTTTGGATAATTCATCAAGGGTTCTGAAATTTAGAACGCTCATCAACTATGAACTAGTTGAATCATTAAGGGTTCACTAGTCTAATAAGGTTCAACAATAATGATATTCAATTTGAATAATAATCTCAAAAAGTATACAATAGGACAATTATTGTATAACTGAATCATGTTTTGAAAAGATAATCAATCTTTAATATAGCATTTAAACTTGAATAATAGTAATGATAATTTACTCGAGGTAAATAATAAACTTGAACAATAATGACAAGTAGGGTTAGAAAACTTGCCTCGTGCGTAGATTACACTTTAACTAAGCACGTTCT
The DNA here is from genome assembly GCA_016801055.1 of Panax notoginseng. Lineage (NCBI taxonomy): Eukaryota > Viridiplantae > Streptophyta > Magnoliopsida > Apiales > Araliaceae > Panax > Panax notoginseng. The sequence goes on from CM029022.1 coordinate 119,148,711, forward strand.
TTGAATTTAATCCTACATACCATTCACATCCACAATACCAGTTAATTATAACTTAACTAATCATCATAAACTCATTCTCTTTGTCTACTTTGATTATTGACTATACTTGGTTAATTTACTACTTTGTCACATAATTTATACCTCATGAATAACAAGCTAATTATGCATTCATTAATTCGATCCACAAGAAATTATGTTATGGATGTGCTAAGAATTTAATTTAACATCTCATAATATGCCTAACAAATTTTTATAATCATTAGACTAAGTTGCTAACACCTTTCCATACTTGAATGCTAAAAAAAAAAAATTTTCTGGACATTCTGCTAAGTGGCGCTGCGGCGCCGCTTTTATATTGAGTGTTGGCGTTGCGGCGCCGTGGCGCTGCGGCCTGGTACTTGGCGCTGCGGCGAGAGAAATGAACTGGGAGTTGGAGCCGCGGCGCGAAACCCCAGACTCTGAATTTCCAGTTCGCGACGAACACATAATTCAGCGAAATCAACACTTTTTAAACACTAATTTCACCAATTTGCACATACCCACATGTTATAATTTATACATAATCATTACCCAACACTTATAGAGTAATTTTAACCCACTAAAACACATAATCACAGAATTAAAACATAAAATTTTCCATTATTCTTGATGTTCTTGAAGTTTTTAACATAAATCATAAAAATTGACACTACGGATTCGTTATAACACCGAATCCGTTCATTTAAACTTTGGTCTCTTCATATCAACATGCACAATAATATACGAGTGTAAATTTTACAAAAACATTTATGTTTGGCACACTAAAATTACGTATAAGGGTCATAAGGCCAAAAACCTAAACTCTGTGAATTCTGAAATAACAAGTCATCGTATAACGACATGTTTTATGATACTGATGATATGGTTTACATAATATATATAATTAAACACGATTTGATAACATCTTAGCCCATATAATCACATCAGCATTATAAATTTCTATCATAAAACTTTACAGTACTTGAAAACCATTTGTATAAAAAAACTTAAATACATAAAAGTATAAATTGGGTTTGGGAGAAATTACCCAGAGTATAATCTAGAGGAGATGAGTAAAGATAACAATTCCTTTCTCAGATACTACTTCAGTCACAGGGTTTTCCTTCCACAACTTCTCTGAATTCTCTCTGACTCACAAATACTCTCATTCTCTGTTTTTAGACTTAGAAATAATAAGAAAGAAATAAAAAACGTCGTATTGTTAAAAAGGAAAAGTCTGATGCGCGTTGGTGGTCAGTTACCCAGTCATGGGTTAACTGGCCCCAACTCCCTTTAGTGCCATGTTTGGCTAGTTAGAATAGGTTTTAAAAACTATTTAATTTAATAAAGCTTTATCATATAGTTTAATAAATGTCACACCCAATTGCACAATAATTCATATATCTTATTTAATATAAATAAAATATAATAACTTCTCATAAATTCACATAGTCATATATTTAATGTTCTGATAAATAAATAATGTCAAATTATTAATTCTCTAATTAATAATTAAATTAATTTAAATAACATTAGGCTTATTAAATATTTCTTTTAATACAATAAGCTCATATAATGACCTACTTCGAATAATAATTATTCTCTACATTAATTTAATAAATGTAACGCATATAATTAAATTAATCTACCACATTTGCATCAAATAATTATTTAATCCAATAATTAAATCATCGAAAAATATTTATTTAATTCAATAAATATTAAAATCAAATTACAAAATTCTCGTTCGTCACATCTTTCCTCCCTTAAAAAGATTCTGTCCCCAGAATCACGACTGAATAATTTTGACCCGTTACATTCTCCCCCCCCTTTACAAAGATTCTGTCCCCAGAATCGCTTACACATAATTTAAGTAAATAAATGAGGGTAATTCTTCATCATATTCTCTTCGAGTTCCCACGTAGCTTCTTCAGCATTGTGGTTTCTCCAAATTACCTTAACAGAAGGTATACCTTTATTTCTGAGAACTTGTTCTTTTCGGTCGACAATTTGAACAGGAATTTCTTCGTAAGATAAGTCTTTCTCAAAATACAGGGGTTCGTATTCAATTACATGCTTGTAATCGACTTTGTATGGTCGTAATATAGAAACATGGAAGACATTGTGGACATTCTCAAGTGTTGGAGGTAAGGCTACCTCGTACGCAACTGCTCTGATTCTTCTCAGTACTTCAAAGGGTCCAATGAATCTTGGGCTCAATTTCCCTTTCTTTCCGAACCTAATCTTCCCTTTCTAGGGAGAGACCTTCAAGAAAACATAACTACCTGATTCAAACTCGATAGTTTTATGATGTGGATCAGCGTATTTTTTCTGTCGATCTTGAGCCGCTACCAGTCGTGCTCAGATTACTTTGACTATTTCTACTGTCTGCTGTACCAATTCTGGCCCTAGCAATTGTCTTTCACCAACTTCATCCCAGTAAAGCGGAGTTCTGCACTTTCTGTCGTATAACGCTCCGTAAGGCGGCATGCCTATACTAGCGTGGTAACTGTTGTTGTAGCCGAACTCTACTAATGGTAGGTGATCATCCCAATTTCTTTTAAAGTCCATCACACAGGCTCTTAACATATCTTCTAATGTCTAAATCGTTCTCTCACTCTGTCCGTCAGTTTGAGGGTGGTAAGCTGTACTCATTCGCAATTGCGTACCCATGCATTCCTAAAGACGTTTTCAGAAATTTGATGTGAAGCGCGGATCCCTATCTGAAACAATTGATACCGGAACTCTGTGCCTCGAAACAATCTCTTTTACGTATAGCCTGGCCAACTGATCTAAGTTGAATCTTATTTTGATCTGAAGGAAGTGTGCAGATTTCGTCAGTCGGTCAACGATAACCCATACAACATCGTAGCCTTTCTGAGTCGTCGGAAGGCCAACCACGAAGTCCATTGTAATATGTTCCCATTTCCACTCTGGGATGTCTAACGGTTGTAGCAATCCACTCTGTCTCTGATGTTCCGCTTTCACTTTCTGACAGGTCAGACACTTGGCAACACATTCTGCAACATCACGCTTCAAATTCGGCCACCAGAAATGTTGTCTAAGATCTTGGTACATCTTTGTACTACCAGGGTGAATCGATTATCGTGAACTATGAGCCTCGCTTAAAACATCTTCCTTAATCTCTTGTACTGGCGGTACCCAAATTCTACTCTCAAATCTTAGTATTCCTTCCTTATCCATCTTAAATCTCGGTTCGGTTCCTTCAAATATCTTCTTTGTCACCTTTTTGCATTCATCATTCTGAAGCTGAGCCTCCTTCACTTTATCTAGTAGAGTTGTACCAGATTGCATCTGAAATAGCTTCTCATCAATCTCCATTGGATACTTCACTTCCAATTCCAGTTTTTCCATTTCCACAATTAGCTCTTCCTGAGCAGTTAACATCATCAATTTCTCACGACCCTTTCTACTTAAGGCATCAGCAACCACATTCCCCTTACCCGGATGGTATAAAATCTCACAGTCGTAATCCTTGATTAATTCTAACCATCTTCTCTGACGCATATTTAAGTCCTTCTGTGTGAAAATGTATTTCAGACTCTTGTGGTCCGTATATATTTCACACTTCTCCCCGTAGAGATAGTGCCTCCAAATTTTCAAAGCAAATACAACTGCAGCTAATTCCAAATCATGGGTCGGATACCCCTTCTCGTAATCCTTCAATTGTCGTGATGCATACGCAATGACTTTACCATTTTGCATCAGCACACAACTAAGTCCTTTATGCGACGCATCACTTAAAATAACAAAATTGCCTGTATCATCCGGAAAAGATAACACAAGTGCCGTACTCAACCTCTTCTTTAATTCTTGAAAACTTTCCTCACACTTATCCGTCCAAACAAATTTAATAGCTTTTCGAGTTAAACTCGTTAGCGGAGTTGCGATCTTGGAAAAGTCTTGAATGAATCTTCTACAATATCCTGCCAATCCAAGAAACTTCTTACTTCTGACAGCGTTCTCGGCTGATCCCAGTTAATCACGGCTTCGACTTTAGATGAATCTACCGAAATTCCATTTTTATCGATCACGTGACCAAGAAATTGTACTCTCTCAATCCAGAATTCGCATTTCAAAAATTTACCGTACAACTTCTCCCTTCTCAATACTTCCAACGTTAATCTCAATTGCTCTTCGTGTTTTTCCTTGGTTTTCGAATAGACCAAAATGTCATCTATAAATACCATTACGAACTTGTCCAAAAACGGCTTGAACACACCATTCATTAGTCCCATAAATGCTGCAGGAGCATTCGTAAGACCAAACGACATTACTAAAAATTCGTAGTGACCATATCGCGTTCTGAACGCTGTCTTCGGTACATCCTCTGGCCTCACCTTCAGTTGGTGATAACCACTCCTCAAGTCTATCTTGGAAAAGTATCTTACTCCCTTTAATTGATCAAACAGATCGTTGATTCTTGGTAATGGATATCTATTCTTAATCGTGACCTTGTTCAGTTCTCTGTAATCAATGCAGAGCCGCATCGATCTGTCCTTCTTTTTCACAAACAACACCGGCGCTCCCCACGGTGATACGCTCGGTTGAATGTACTTTTTATCCAGCAATTCTTACAATTGTACCATTAATTCTTTCATCTCTACTGGTGCCATTCTGTATGGTGCCTTTGATATTGGAGCGGTTCCGGTCGCCAAATTAATCACAAAATCTACCTCTCTATCTGGTGGAAGTCCTGGCAAATCGTTTGGAAATACGGTGACGAAGTCCCTCACAATCGGTATCTCTTCTACCTTCGGATTCTCTTTTCGACTGTCGACTATGTAAGCTAGATATCCTACACAACCTTGTCATAACAACCTCCTGGCCTGCATCATCGTCAGACAACTCGCTTGTCTAGGCGACTTGCTACCATAAAACACAACTTTTGACGGAGTCATAAGGTTAATACGCTTCTTCTGGCAATCAATTACCGTCCCATAATTGGAAAACCAATCCATACCCAAAATAACGTCAAATTCCCCAAGTCAAATAGGGATAAGATCTACGTTCATGATATTACCCGTAATATCCACCCTACAGTTCTTAAACATGTACTTAACAGGAATTATCTCTCTATTCGCAATTTCTATATTTATGGGATATTCCAACTCATCTATAAGCAAATCTAAACTATTAGCAAAGTTTTCGGATATAAAGGAACAAGTAGCACCCGAATCAAATAAAACATAAGCATTAATTTCATTGATCAGAATGATACCTGACACCACATCACGAGAGTGGATTGCGTCCTGCACTGTCATATTAAAAGTTATGGCGGTTAGTCGGTTTGTTGCGGTTGGTCCGGTGATGGTTAAGGCATTTCCACTGTTATTTCCACGGTTACCTCCTGATACGGCTCCTCTTGATCCCTTCTTAGGGCAGTCTCTTGCTAGATAAACTTTTGAACCACAGTTGAAACAAGCACCCTTCTTTGGATTTGGACAGTTTGGTGCTATGTGGCCTTCCTGACCACAATTTTAGCACACTCGCTTCCCTTTCATGCAAACTCCCAGATGAGCTTTCCCGCAAGTCGGGCATGCTTCGATCTTTTTCTTCTGCCCTCCTTGTTGACTTCCAGCTGACGAGTTATTCGTCCACTTCCTCTTCTGATTATGATTACCCCCAGTGCTACTCCCACCAGTCTTGTTGTTACCTTCATTCTCACTCTTTTTCTTCTTCTGCTCTTGATTATACGTGGTCACCGCATCGCTTCCACCTTCAGCGAGGATGGCCTTTTCCAATACTCCGGCAAGCGTGTTTAACTGAAACATTGATACCTTGCTGTATACCCAAGGCTTTAGCCCTTATTCGAATCTTCTGGCTTTTCTCTCGTCAGTGTGTACTTGGTATGGGGCGAACCTTGCTAACTCGTTGAATTTAGTTGCGTAGTCAAGTACGCTCATGTTTCCCTTCTTCAGTTCTAGAAATTGAACCTCCATCTGATTCTGCGAACTAGTTGGGAAGTACATTTCGAAAAATATCTCTTTAAATCTCTCCCACGTAATTACACCTTCACCTCCTCGCACTTTGTTTGCTTGCCACCAGTAGCTAGCCTCAGACTTCAGCATAAACGTTGCAAAAGCGGTCTTCTGGTCTTCTCTAACCCTAGCAACGTCGAAAACTTTCTCTATTTCCATAACCTACGTTTGAGCCTCGATTGGGCTCATGGAACCTTTAAACTCTGGCGGTCCCACCACCTTGAAATCTTTAAACGTAGTATTGGGTGGAGCTTGAGGTTGATTATTCATGGCTCCAGTCAGTAAGTTCACCAACTGCTGAACGGGATTAGCATTGGCGTTATTGTTATTATTTGTAGACTCTTCCTAAGCCAGTTGACGTTGTTGTCTTCTCCTTGGCGGCATTTTTCTGTTAAATACACGCTTATTAGAACCTTATTTATTTCTCTAAATAGTTAAGGCATTACTCAACAATTTAACACACTCATTTAACACATCATCTCAAATAATTTTATATATTTTCATTCAAATCAAAAGTTTTAACATCAAACTATAGCATCACTGCTATTTACATCAACTATCCTGGAATAACGAATCCATAGGATTTAAAACATTAAAATATTCTTTCGTTCATAAACACGTCAGAATTTACATCTAAAAAAAACTAATTAAGTTCTTCACATAATTAAACAAATCATATCAATGTCGGTCAAGGTACTAAATAGCCTTGCTATGCTCCTCTTTAAGATGCGATACATCGTCCTGCGATCCATCATATACAATGGAAGTCCTTCGAACTGGATGGGGTACCTCAAAACTCGATCTTGGGTCTCATTCATTGCTTTGTTAAGTATAGAGTATGTCTCTCCAATCTTCTCCTTCTTTGCACGACTATCATCTTCTGCACGATCAGCTCGACGTGATTCTCTTACCCATTCTTCCTCTGCTATTTTCAGTCTTCCGGAGGTTTCCTTCCGTTCCTTCTTCAGCTTCTCTATCTCCTCGGTCTTATCCTTGGTTTGACCCTTCTCATGGACCAAATCCCATTCTACATTTCCCAATCGTGAGTGAAGAGTCGAAATCTCCCTCTCCTTCTCCTCTAGAGTAGACTGCTGAACAGTCGCTCGCTCGGTCAATTCCTGAACCTCGTCTTGTAACTCAATGTTACGGTCGTATAACGTGTCATACATCTCAGCATCAACGGTGTACCGTGGTAACTCCTCTTCTTCCTCTTCCTCGTCAAATTCCTCCTCAGGATCCTCCTCAGGATCAGTCTCGGGCTCATGCTCCTGACCAACAACGGTGATCAATGGAGATGACTCCCTCTGTACCCGCTGCTCCCTAACGACATGTATGTCTCGGGGTTCCTCCTCTGTAGGTACTATAGGTAATCGGGGTTCTTCCTCCCCAGCTTGACTAGCTTCTCCAACATTCGACATCCTGACAACAAAATTTTAAGTTTTAGTTACTAAGTCTTATCATCTAACGCAAACTTTAACACATAAACACATAATGTATTTTATTATCGTCAATGAATTACAAAAATTCATTTCTTAGAACTCGATAAGAGTTTTTTTCATTACTATCTTCTTTCTATAAGGCTACTACCTAAGGTTGTTCCCCCACCTAAGGTTCATAACCTACGGCTTTGATACCAACTTGTGACACCCCCAAATCCGGGTACTTTGATTCCACGAGACTTGGTGTCCACTGTACAAATATCATCTATCTATCTACCCATAATAAATGCAAACCATGCAATAAATAGAAATAAAATCCTCCCTTTAAAGGGTTACAACATCAGAATAATAATACAATCCCAAGTTAAACTAACCTTAAACATCTGTGCCAAATCATAAACAAATAAGTCTTAAATAACATCTTTAACTTAAGTCTTAAACAAATACACCAACATATAAACAACTAGTCTTCATCACTTGCCAACTTTGCCCTTACCTTTACTAGTGGAAGGTTCATCGGCTCTTTCGTTCTTAACTGCAATGTTATTAATAAGCAAGAGTGAGCACTATTGCTCACAAGTATAACAATGACATAATAGTATAATAATATGCGAGTGAGTCAAAGACATCTGATTAAAAGCTCAACTTTTAAATCAAGAATGAATATCAAGAATCAAAAGATTTCTGAGGGTCATAAGACCTTGAACTATGTCCTAGGTTATCAAGGGTTATACTTGAAACCTTTAACAGTCATAAGACTATGGACCTTTCTTCTCGTACTTAGGGGGATTAGCCCTTAGTACCATACTGTGCACAATATCTCAACGCTAAAGCGTAAATAATCCCCTATACAGGGTTGTTCATCTCAGTTTGACATTCGAGTCCGCACCAAAGGAAGTTTGGTTTGGATAATTCATCAAGGGTTCTGAAATTTAGAACGCTCATCAACTATGGACTAGTTGAATCATAACTTGTGACACCCCCAAATTCGGGTACTTCGATTCCATGGGACTTGGTGTTTACTGTACAAATATCATCTATCTATCAATCCATAATAAATGCAAACCATGCAATAAATAGAAATAAAATCCTCCCTTTAAAGGGTTACAACATCAAATAATAATACAATCTCAGGTTAAACTAACCTTAAACATCTGTGCGAAATCATAAACAAATAAGTCTTAAATAACATCTTTAACTTAAGTCTTAAACAAATACATCAACATATAAACAACTAGTCTTCATCACTTGCCAACTTTGCCCTTGCCTTTACTAGTGGAAGGTTCATCGGTTCTTTTGTTCTTAACTGCAATGTTATTAATAAGCAAGAGTGAGCACTATTGCTCACAAGTATAACAATGACATAATAGTATAATAACATGCGAGTGAATCAAAGACATCTGAATAAAAGCTCAACTTTTAAATCAAGAATGAATATCAAGAATCAAAAGATTTCTGAGGGTCATAAGACCTTGAACTATGTCCTAGGTTATCAAGGGTTATACTTGAAACCTTTAGCAGTCATAAAACTATGGACCTTTCTTCTCGTACTTAGGGGGATCAGCCCTTAGTACAATACTGTGCATAATATCTCAACGCTAAAGCGTAAATAATCCCCTATACATGGTTGTTCATCTCAGTTTGACATTCGAGTCCGCACCAAAGAAAGTTTGGTTTGGATAATTCATCAAGGGTTTTGAAATTTAGAACGCTCATCAACTATGGACTAGTTGAATCATTAAGGGTTCACTAGTCTAATAAGGTTCAACAATAATGATATTCAATTTGAATAATAATCTCAAAAAGTATACAATAAGATAATTATTGTATAACTGAATCATGCTTTGAAAAGATAATCAATCTTTAATATAACATTTAAACTTGAATAATAGTAATGATAATTTACTCGAGGTAAATAATAAACTTGAACAATAATGACAAGTAGGGTTAGGAAACTTGCCTCGTGCGTAAATTACACTTTAACTAAGCACGTTCTTTGAATTTAATCCTACATACCATTCACATCTACAATACCAGTTAATTATAACTTAACTAATCATCATAAACTTATTCTCTTTGTCTACTTTGATTATTGACTATACTTGGTTAATTTACCACTTTGTCACATAATTTATACCTCATGAATAACAAGCTAATTATGCATTCATTAATTCGATCCACAAGCAATTATGTTATGGATGTGCTAAGAATTTACTTTAACATCTCATAATATGCCTAACAAATTTTTATAATCATTAGACTAAGTTGCTAACACCTTTCCATACTTAAATGCTAAAAAAAAATATTTTTTGGACATTCTGCTAAGTGGCGTTGCGGCGCCACTTTTGTATTGAGTCTTGGCGCTGCGGCGCCGTGGCGCTGCGGCGCCGTGGCGCTGCAGCCTGGTACTTGGCGCTGCGGCCCGAGAAATAAACTGGGAGTTGGCGCTGCGGCGCGAAACCCCAGACTCTAAATTTCCAGTTCGCGACGAACACAGAATTCAGCGAAATCAACGCTTTTTAAACACTAATTTCACCAATTTGCACATACTCACATGTTATAATTTATACATAATCATTACCCAACACTTATAGAGTAATTTTAATCCAATAAAACACATAATCACATAATTAAAACATAAAATTTTCCACTGTTCTTGAGGTTCTTGAAGTTTTTAACATAAATCATAAAAATTGACACTACGGATTCGTTATAACACCGAATCCGTTCTTTTAAACTTTGGTCTCTTCGTATCAACATGCACAATAATATACGAGTGTAAATTTTATAAAAACATTTATGTTTGGCACACTAAAATTACGTATAAGGGTCATAAGGCCAAAAACCCAAACTTTGTGAATTTTGAAATAACAAGTCATCGTATTACGACATGTTTTATGATACTGATGATATAGTTTACATAATATATATAATTAAACATGATTTGATAACATCTTAACCTATATAATCACATAAGCCTTACAAATTCCCATCATAAAACTTTACAGTACTTAAAAACCATTTGTATAAAAAAACTTAAATACGTAAAAGTAGAAATTGGGTTTGGGAGAAATTACCCAGAGTATAATCTAGAGGAGATGAGTAAAGATAACAATTCCTTTCTCAGATACTACTTCAATCACAGGGTTTTCCTTCCACAACTTCTCTGAATTCTCTCTGACTCACAAATACTCTCATTCTCTGTTTTTAGACTTAGAAATAATAAGAAAGAAATAAAGAACGTCGTATTGTTAAAAAGGAAATGTCTGACGCGCGTTGGTGGTCAGTTACCCAGTCATGGGCTAACTGGCCCCAACTCCCTTTAGTGCCATGTTTGGCTAGTTTAGAATAGGTTTTAAAAACCATTTACTTTAATAAAGCTTTATCATATAGTTTAATAAATGTCACCCCCAATTACACAATAATTCATATATCTTATTTAATATAAATAAAATATAATAACTTCTCCTAAATTCACATAGTCATATATTTAATGTTCTCATAAATAAATAATGTCAAATTATTAATTCTCTAATTAATAATTAAATTAATTTAAATAACGTTAGGCTTATTAAATATTTCTTTTAATACAATAAGCTCACATAATGACCTACTTCGAATAATAATTATTCTCTACATTAATTTAATAAATGTAACGCATATAATTAAATTAATTTACCACATTTGCATCAAATAATTATTTAATCCAATAATTAAATCATCGAAAAATATTTATTTAATTCAATAAATATTAAAATCAAATTACAAAATTCTCGTTCGTCACACATAGACTCTATTCATTATTACTTTTTCTCTTTAACATCAGAGTTAGGTAACTTTGGATCTTTATAAATTTTTAAGATTCTTCTTTGAATCTTATTTACTAAATAATGAATTTTCAAAATTCATCTCTTAACAAATTAAACTCTATTTGAGTTTATTCCTTATCCTCATCTCTACGGTTATAGACTAAGGTACACATACCTAAGGTTTATAACCTACAGCTTTGACACCAACCTGTGACGCCCCCAAATTCTGGTCCCAAGAACCTCAGACTTGGTACGTTATGGTACTTCATCATCATACATATTCTATCATCTAATGCGGAACAAATAAACAGATATTGTTTATTTTACATACTTCTATAGCATTTTTCCAGGTTTATTAACCTTAACTGAATACATACCTTCAAAATTACAAAGGTTTATAATAAGATAACTAAATAGTTATTCTTATAACAACCTATTACTGTATTTTGCTTTTGTCTCTGTCCTTCTTCAAGCCTTCGCCTTTATCTAAAATTTATTATCATGATATAGCAACGGTGAGCAACAAATTTGCCCAACAAGTTTAAATTCAATAAAGATATATCATGATTGAAAGAATAATAAGCTTTCAAGTTTTCAACAATTTAATAATTGTGAAGAAACATGAATCAAGATGTCAATAATTGAATGACTGAATCAATAACGTTTAAAATTAACAAAGACTATGAACAATTTAACTGAACCTAATGGTAATGAAGTTGATCAGCCTTTCATATCTGATGAACATATACAATATACACTAAGTGCGAATCAATAATCAGTTTAGACGTGAATAATTATCAATAATCATTCACTAACATGCTTTGAAATATTACTCGAGTTTGAGTTAAGGAAACTTGCTTGCATAGTCGATTACCGCTACGCAATTTAATTTATTTTTTTTATTGAAAAGACCTATCAGGTATAAGATTGATCTTTCAATTAGCATATCATACCTTATTTCATAATACTATCTAACACTTAATCACATAGTCAAATATTAGATAATCTTAATACCTTATTCATTTACTTACTTATAATCTCACCATCTTATATTAACTTGTCTAACCTTCAATCACAAAGTTAAGTATTAGATATTATACCTTAGTCTTTAGTCTTAGTATTATCATTATACTTTGATAATCTTCTCATCACTTATAACTTATACTTATAAGTTTTCCCTTTATATGTTATCTTAGTAAGCTAGATAACCTTTCAATAAACTAAAATATCATTTCAGTAAGCTGAATTACATTTCAGCATCCTAAAATTACTATTTAAGCAGACCACAAAATATTTCAGCATACTGAAACCATTTCAGCAATCCAAAATCCAATTCAGCACCTTGAATTCTCATTTTAGTCTATTACAAGCATAATATAGTTCATTGAATACCAAATTCAACAATTATATTAAAAAATAACATAAATTTCTTATTTTAATCTCCCGTCGAATATTATTAATTATGTAATAATATTTTATGCTAAGGTTATTAATCCTTTTAATAACATTCCAGTTAAATACTACTAATAATATCTTAATCCAATATTATTAGCCATATAGCAATAATTTAAGTCATTAATCACATTAATAAACAATTTAGTTCAACTGTTTTCTTTTCCTTAATTAACTCATTAAACATTCTAAAATGCCATAAACATCACAACACTTCAAACGCAACCCAAAAATTCATCAAAAATCTGCATAAGCCATGCTCAAGGGTCTCAAGTCATAAATAGTACATTTCATATTTTTGGACATTATATATTTAATTAAATCCATTTATCCATTTATCACCATTTAGATGAAAAATACCAAATCAGTCCTAAAAATATTTTTTTTTTCTGAGATTTGACAGAATATAGTTCCATATTGAACATATATTTTTTCCGAAATTTTTAAAATCCATCTACTATTTTTAAATAGTCCATAATAGCCAAATATTCTCGAATTTTTCATAAATCGAGATTAACTCCAACAATTCTGAAATTTTTACAGTATGTTCATGTTATACACATGTACTTCCAGTAAAATTTTGTAATTTTTGGACTTATACACAGCGAGTTATTTGGGTGGCTTCATAAAAATAGTCCTTCACCGTAAAATCCATAACTCTCAAACCGTATGGCCAAAATTTTTTAAATTTTTACACAACCTTCATAACTTCTGATATTAACATTCCAAATTTTTCCAAAATTTTTAAAGTACAAAAAGTGTACGAAATTACCCCCGTTTCAGACTAATCCAAAATAGTTTTAAGAAAACGGGACTATTTTCACCAAAATCCACACCACGACTTTTAAAAACGTGATTTTTGAGTTCTACCACTTGGGTTTACTAGTCAACACATATATCTAGCACCTCTCTTTGACGGATCGAGAAAAGAATGCATAGATCAAAAACGGAGGATTTTCAAAACACTCAAAAGTTAGATTTCATAAACTAGAAAAATTATTTTTCTTTTCTTTTGATTTCCAACCAAATTAACACCCAATATGGGTAAATCCATATTTATATCCATGAAAGACACATAGATTATAGGGGTTTGAACTTTTAAATCAAAACTCTCTTTCATCAAATTACAAAAAGAAAGAGAATAAAGCTTAAGAAAATAATTTTATACCTTGTTCTTGTTCTTGTTCTTCTTCTTCTTCATGGAGAATTTTTCTCTCTCCTCTTTCTTCCCTAGGGCTGCCGCCCCTTCCCCTTCTTCTCTCCCTCTTCTCCCGTTCTTCTCTTTCTTTCTCTTTTTGCTTTTTCTCTTTCTCTCTCTTTCTTATCTCTTACTTCTTATTCCTATCTCTTTCTCTTTCCTCTTTCTTATCTTTTTATCTTCCAACTCCTTATCTCTCTCTCATTATTACAATATGTAACTTGCAAGCAACCTCTAAAGTGTTGGCCCATTAAAATAAATGACACCTAAAAAGTAATTACCTAATAAAGTAAGTACACTTATCACATTCTTCTCCCATTTCTTCTCCTTATCCCATCAAGTTTTGTTTTATATTAAATACACTAATGATTAAAAGGTTAATAAAGTAAGTACACTTATCACATTCTTCTCCCATTTCTTCTCCTTATCCCATCAAGTTTTGTTTTATATTAAATACACTAATGATTAAAAGGTTCATCACAAATGGGCTAAGCTTTGAGCTTTTAATTAATTCCATTGGACTAGCCATTTTTTTTATTGTTACTTACTAACAAAATAAATTTGGGCTTTCACCCAAAATTTAATTGGACCATTATAATACTTTTCCCACACATAATATATTAGGCTAAACTGATAATTTAATCGCCCTTAATTCCTTTATCTATAAGTCACATGCTTAAATAAATAATTGTGCTACAAATTTAATATAATCTCTTTAGTCCATTAAATCTTAATTCACTTGAACTCTAAATAAATTATTGTGCTATGATATTATTATAATCAAATACTTTTAATTCTATTTTACCATAATCATTTAATTAGGATTTTTATTTCACACACTTGAAAATAAATTTCTTACTTATGCCTTTTTAATTTCATAACCCAATTAGACTTGGTTATAAAATTAATTATTTTGAGATATATAAAATAAATCTCTTAATGTTAGTATATATATTTATATACTAATATTCTCCCATATTATAACCTCTTATGTTATTTAATTATCACACCTAATATATATATTAGGTTACATAACTTAATTCTTAATTCACTTTTATATACAAAATAAATGTATTCACATTATATAATGTATATTTATTTAATCATACACATAATTTATATAATCATAACATATTTCACTTCTAACTCCAATTTTAACCTTTCTCTATAAAAAGTCAACTGTTGACTTTGACCCAAAAGTCAACATTTACACATTTTGCGTTTACTGTCCATTCTGACTAAACTTGACATTCCGGACGCAACCGAGCAGTCCGTGCTTCAAAATTCTATCTTTAACTCAAATTTTAAGTTTTTAATTACTCCTTTCTTATTGTTAATCGTATTAACTAACGACTTTATATTTATTCAAATTATTATTTGCCAGTCAAGGCCAACTTTCAAACTATGTTAATTACTAACATAGTTTTATCTTGATCCTTATATCATTAACTTAATTCATCATTCCTCAAATTCTCATCTAAGTTTTATTCTTTGAACCTTTATTTATTTATTCGAGACAAGTCTCATAAATTTTCGGGTTATCACAATTATTCTTATGATGAGCAAGTTTTGTTTCTCAACTTGTTGTCAATTATGCATGATTCAATAACTTAATTCTTTTTAAGCAAGATTATAGCCTTAGCTTATTATTGTTCAAGCAAGGTTTATAATATTATTCAATGCTTATGATTTTTAGTTCATTTCTAAACATGACTTCGATATAATGTTGATTCACCTACGATTCATAACTATTCCATATCGTGTTGTTATCGAACATTTGAAATGATATCAAACTTTATTGATTCAACTAATCCTTAGTTTATGATCGTTAAACCCTAAATTATCCTTGAAACTTATCCAAACCGAACTTACTTTGGTGCGGACTTGTACTCTAAAACTGAGAAGAACAACACTATTATAGGAGATTATTTATGCGAGGCATTTAGATGTTTATGCACAATACATGGTATGAAGGGCTTATCACCCTAAGTACGGGGAGTCCTTACAATCTTATTGACTGTTTAGGTTTAAGTTGAAGGACTACTTATAATCGTGGACATAGTTCGTGGTCTTGTGACCCTCAAATATATTCCAAATTCTGTTTTTAGTTCTTGATTATCATTGATAGAGAATATTATTCAGTTCTATTGAGCCTATTCATTGGCAGTTATTATGTTCATGTTGTTCATTATCATTTTAAGTGAGCATTTGTTTTGCTCACTCTTGCGTATATAGTCATTGCAGCTAAAGTTGATAAGGTTGATGAACCTACCACTAGCAAAGGGAAAGAAAAAATGAACAAGTGTTGAAGACTTGTAAATTTATTGATTTATTAGGATGTCAGACTTTATTTAAACTATTGTGATGTAATTATTTACTTTTTCGCATTAATGAATGTTTAAGGTTAGATAACATAGGAGATTTTATTGGAATTAATGATGTAACCTTTCAATGGGAAGTTTTATTGTTTAAATTTTATTATATTTGGGTAGTTAGAAATGAGTGAATGGAAAGTGAACACCAAATCTTGTGAGAATGAAGTATTTAGATTTGGGGGTGTCACAGGTTGATATCAAAGCTTTAGGTTATGAACCTTAGGTGGGGGAAAAAATCTTAGAAGTAACCTTATAGGAGATTGAAAAGATAATGGTGATAAACTCTTATCGAGTTTCAAGAAAAATAATAATAATATACTTTATGTGCTTATGTGGTTGCAACCTATGTGCTCGTGAGTGTCGAGTAGTGATGATTAGTAATTAAAACTTAAAATTATATTGTTAGGATGACTAATATGGGAGAATCCAGTCAGGTTAGGGAGGAGGGACCTCAGATGCCTAGAGAGGATGAGTGTAATGACCCCAAAATTCATATAATAATATTCTCCTTCTCGATCGTTAACAATACAATTTTAATCTATCTTTACATTATTATTCAATATTAAAATCACAAAAAATACAGAATATTTAAACTTTTATACATTTCCTTCTGTATTGCCCTAAATCGCAACCTTTACATTACATCTCTTCGATTCAAATTTATATCATGAATCGTTACAACAAAATGACTATACAAAGTCATACATCATAAATAGATATCCAAATACACCGGGTAGCTCAACTTACAATTCAACAACATGTTACATTCAAAATATTAAATACATTTATCATAAAACATAAGTAATCTTCGCAAATATGGATCTCTATAATTCACTTAGCACATATCCTTACCTTGAAATCTTAACCTGCAAAAATGGATATTTACAAGGTTGAGCTCGACAGCATAACAAAATCTAACAGTTTTCGTGCATCACATAACATATAATAACATGCTCAACATATATCTCATAAATATTGGACTAACATAACATACATGCTATAGTTTATATAACAAGTATACAGATTGAGTTCCTTACTCAATCAGCATGAGACTCAATCTTTATACTTTACTCAATCAACGTAGTCATAAGTTGATTTTAACATTTCACACTTTCAACATATAAACAACACATCATACACTTTGAAATACAGACTTAAAATAGTTAATCATCAAGTTCACATAGCAAATAGGAACTAAAAGACTTACCTTGATCGTTGTTTACCAATAACAGTTTAACAGCTTACAATTATCTACACTTCACGTGCCCTACACAATTATATAATCATACACATCAACTATTAGTCACATAACAACACATAGTAATTGTAATATAAACTCTGCTCCACATCTCATAATCTTTCCTATTAATTAGCACACAATGTTCAATTAGATTGTGTTAACTTTTCGACTTATGTAATATTCGAAATTCATTCAAGTGTTTAAATCTTACTAGGAATCATTATTGGTTTTATATTAAACCCATTTCATATTTTATAATATCCATTTCATTTGACTTAAAACACTTTTTACGTTCATTAACACTTATCACGGCGTTTCGACGTTTATTCGCCACACGCTCGATTTGTCTCTCTTGTGTATGATTAAAATGCTTCTATAACTTATCTAATACATTATTTATTAATGTTAAGCATCATTATGTTTATTAACATTCATGTTTTATAACTTAGAACAACATCTTTTATCATCAGAAGCACTACACATGCATACGTGCATGCCCGACGCCCTCCGATTGCCCCCGAAAAAATTATAGTCCTAAAGATGACCATTTTGACCACTGTTCCAGACATCAAATTGAAAAACTTAAAGAACAAATGTTGTAGGTCTACTCGTCCTCGTTCCGGATCATCTTAAATCACCTCAATCGGAGTTCGTATAAAAACGTTATGTTCATTTTAGTAAAACATGTCCGGTCAATTTTTTTTCAAAATTCGGCTAGGCAGCCTACCCCCCCCCCCCCGCCGGGGCGGGGGTTTTTGTACTAGGGGGGCCAGCCGGGGCGGGGGGTCCCTTCTGCTAATTCGCAATTTTTCATCCCAAACACTACAGAAAGCCAAATTAGGCCTACAAACTACTTTCTAACAACCATACCAACCTACCCAAGGTGTAATATGTTTACAGAAACATAAACTAATGTTTCTAACGCATTTTTAAAAACATAAACATCATATATTACAACCTTTAATTTCACTATTTCTCTTCTTTCTTCTTCTTTTGACATTCATAGCAAAATTCTTCGCTGTGAATTCATTTTTAAACCAATTCAAGTAATTCCAATTGTGATAACTCATATTCTTAACATAATAACATAATACATGATCAATTTCAATAATAAATCATAACCAAACATCAATTTGACAATTTCAAAAGCAACTTTTCAGAAATTAATTCACAAAAAATTATTATGAACAAAATTCCTCTTGTTTATCAAAATTATATAGATTGAATTGCTAGAACAACCATATAACTCATAATCAAACACTATGAACATGATTTCATCACGTTCATCATATTTTTGTAAATTGAAACCTTTGAACAACTATAAAAAATCTCATGTAAGCGTATACATTGAAACATATGAACACCATATATGCATATAAATTCACAATTATGAAAACATATTTTTACAAAGACTAAATACAAAACATCCTAATTTAGTATAAGGGCTAGTTTGATACCTTTATAGGTTGAATTAGGAGAAAAGATGGAGATAATGATTTCCCCTTCTTCTTCTTCTTCTTCTTCTTCTTCTTCTTCTTCTTCTTCATCATCATCATCATCATCATCATCATCTTCTTCTTCTTCTCTTTGTTCTTCCTTTCTCTTTTACTAATACGTAATATAAACTGATATATGATAATATAATATACGTATACTTATAATACCTATTAATATACAACATAATTACATATATAACTGATGTCAGTTATATTATTTACAAACCAAAAGCAATAAGGCTTGTTTGGCTAAACCACTTTAAAAATTAATAACTTACAACCCTTATGCCTTGTTTGGTAAAACCACTTAAAATAATAACTTAATCATTCCTTAAACCTTGTTTGGCAAAACAAGATTAAAACAAGAATTTTAAAATCTTTAAGGCTTTGTTTGGTAAAACCAAATTAAAACTCTTTTAATTTATTTTCATAAGTCATTTATAATATAGTTTATTGTCCCGCATTGTTTACTTGGATTTGCATATCCAATCTTAATTAAATAAACTAATTATCACATACTAAATAAATTTCTCACTTAACCAAATATCACAAAATTATAATCTCATTATAATTTTATTTAATAATTAATATATCATTTTAATTATTAAATTACGACAGCAATATAGCAACTCATGTAATCTTTAACAACTCTCTAACTATTAAATTTAATTCACAAATATATACTAACAACAACCACATAAATAAAATATTTATTTAATTTAATAAATATTTTAAATTATAAATAAAATTCTGGATTGTTATATCATTCCCTCCTTACAAGGATTCTGTCTTTAGAATCACAACTCAAACAATTCATTCGTCACATTCTTCCCTCCTTATAAGGATTCCGTCCTCGGAATCATCGAAACCCTACCTTACTCAGGTTTTCATCAAATCTCTTCGTTGAATAACTTCAACACATGACCTTAATATAGGTTTTATATTTCCTACTACATTCATTTCTTCAACAAATTTTAGGTTTTATTTTATAACTTTCACTTGAACTCAATTATATTCTGAGTATTATATATTCTTTAACTCATTCATTTTCTTTTCTAAAGATCGTTATCATAAACACTCGGGATATTACATTCACCCATTCTTCTAAGAATTTCGTCCTCAAAATTTTTATTTATTAATCTTTATTCTTTCAATCTATCAAAATAGATTTTACGTTAATACTTTATTCATTCATTGGGTTTTATAACCACTTCTTTCCACAAAGATCTTTCTACAATTATTAACTTTTCTATTAAAAGTTTTACATTATTCTTTGATAACTCATCTCCTTATCATTTCAAAATTTCTTTTCTCACTTATTCAATATATTCATCATTCAGTGTCGCATTCTACGACTTACTTCTTTCTAAGAAATATCATCCTTACCACATTCGCCTTTTAGAGTAGCAAGAATTTTCCACAATTGCTCAATAATTGGGAAGTAGTATGAATAACTCAGGAATTGAAAAGATTCCAAATCATGCTGAGAGGTCATAAGACCTTGAACTACGTCCCCAGGTTATCAAGTACTCTTTCAACTAAAACCTTAACAGTCATTAGACTATAGGGACTCCCGTACTTAGGGTGGTAAGCCCTTCGTACGATGTATTATGCACAAACATTTAAACGCTATGTGTATGTCCATAGTTATAAGTAATCTTTCAACTTAAACTTTAACAGTCATAAGACTATAGGGACTCTTCGTACTTAGGGGGATCAACCCTTTCGTACAATGTATTGTGCACAAATATCTAAATGCCTCCGCGTAATCCTCTATAAAAGGGTTGTTCATCTCAGCTTTTCAATATCTAAATCCGCACCAAAATAATTTGGTTTGGCATAACTTCTCAAGAAATGCTTGAATTTCATGAACATTTGTCAATATTCGTCTAGCTGAATCAAATAGCATAGACTTCTACAACAATTTCGGACATCAATCAATATATATATATATATATATATATATATATATATATCATATCTTAAAGAAATCTAAAAAAAATCTTTTTATGACGTCATGATACTGACTGTATTTACAGTCCGTTTGAGAATTCCGTCATTTGGTGATTTTATCATACTACATCATACCATAGTGCGATGACGATCCTTAGATCACATCTAACACTAAGTAATACTGCATTGATGACTCCATCATTTTTATCATCTCTGCACCAGGTTCCATGATGCATTGATGATATAAAAAAATACATTTTGATATATTTAAAATCAATTTTTTTCTAGCCGAAGCAATTAGCATAGACATACGAATAACAGTATTATTTTTAAAATCCATTGGTTTCATCATTTGATCCAATATTTTTCAAGAAAATAGAAGTGCAAACATCAGCACGAAGTCAAAAAATTTCGAAAGTCTAGCATAGCTAGTAGATTTAGAATATCCAGGTATCCATCAACTTCAATCTTTACTTCATTACTTCATTACTTAACCATTCTATCAATCTTTAACTTCATCAATGCTTTTTATATTATAACCGTTTTCTACCCAAAATAGTTCACCAAACTTACCACACTTTGGAAATCCAGGAACTTGCCACAATAATATGAGTTTAAGAACTTGTCCTAGTCAGACCATAGGCGTCCATTCACTGAGGGGTTCAAAACATACCATATTATTATAAGTCACAAACTTACCATATATATTAGTTTTAAGAACCGCACCTAATCCTAATAATATCTGACTAATCTTAATAGTTTCTAACTATCAATTATACATATGAGAAACGAATCACCTTTTCGCCACATATACATTGACAGCGCGACACCAACATTCCATTGATTATCAATGTGACAAACTGAAAGCAAGCACAAAACCCTCGCCCACACAAAGGTTTGTACAACTCAGCCATCACATGAGTCCTTAATTGAAATCCCACCTAACTATATCTTACTCATAACTTATTTTTAACTTGCCCTTTACTCGATACGAATTCCTCATATCACATTATCTATAACTCCTCGCGAGTTTATCTCGTACTATTTCATAGTACATTATCTTCATAGCATCAAGCTATAATTATTCAAACATTACAGACCATCTTTCTTTTATAACTTAAACAGATCACGTCGTGATCTTATTCTATAATCATCTCCCTTAAAATTCTTTTCTTAACTTGTGATCATTTGTTTTACGATCCTCTTTCTTTCTCTTTTTCATCATTTACGACATTATTCGTTATCTTGGCTATTGGAGTTAGGAAACTCCCATTTCTTATCTTTATATCACTTCAAAATTCTTCTTTGAGTTTTCCTATTTATATATAGCAATTCTTCCTTTAAGAATTTCTAACTTCACTTATATTGCTCAACATTTCATTCGAGTTCCACATTTTCATCATACGTATCCATTTTTTATACTTGGTACACATCGAGTCTCTAATAGTTTCAATATAGTACGATGAGTGGTTTCCCACAAACAACCAACAAACTAGGTCCCGAGTTGCTAGTTCGTATATACCTCCGCTCTATGAAGGAATCGTTTAGCCCAAATACCATACATCAACTATTAAAGAGTACAACTTAAATATAGCTTTCTATTCTTAACTTTTTTATCATTCTCTTTTTATAGACATTATCTATTTATTATCACCTTACATCCTTATTATTGGAGTTGGGTAACCCCGCATTCATATTCTTTATAACTCTGCAAGATTCTTCTTTG
Source organism: Panax notoginseng (assembly GCA_016801055.1). NCBI lineage: Eukaryota > Viridiplantae > Streptophyta > Magnoliopsida > Apiales > Araliaceae > Panax > Panax notoginseng. Next base: position 119,171,419 of record CM029022.1, read on the forward strand.
AATCCTCTTACGCATGTTTTAATCCCTTCTTTATAAATTTCTTAAATTACTTCTTATTGTTCAAACTCTATTTGAGCTTATTCTTTCATTATCTTCAACTCTCTTCTCTAAGTTATATCCTAAGGTACTCCTACCTAAGGTTTCTAACCGACAACTTTGATATCAACTGTAACGATCCCAAAATTCATATAATAATTTTCTCCTTCTCGATCGTTAACAATACAACTTTAATCCATCTTTACATCATTTTTCAATATTAAAATCACTAAAAATACGAAATATTTTAACTTTTATACATTTCTTTCTCTATTGCCCTAAATCATAACCTTTACAATACATCTCTTCGATTCAAATTTATATCATGAATCGTTACAACAAAATGACTATACAAAGTCTTACATCATAAATAGATATCCAAATACACCGTATAGCTCAACTTACAATTCAACAACATGTTACATTCAAAATATTAAATACATTTCTCATAAAACATAAGTAATCTTTGCGAATATGAATCTCTATAATTCACTTAGCACATATCTTTACCTTGAAATCTTGACCTGCAAAAATGGTTATTTGCAAGGTTGAGCTGGACAGCCCAACAAAATCTAACAGTTTTAATGCATCACATAGCATATAATAACATGCTCAACATATATCTCATAAACATTGGACTAACATAACATACATGCTATAGTTTATATAACAAGTATAAAGATTGAGTTCCTTACTCAATCAGCATGAGACTCAATCTTTATACTTTACTCAATCAACGTAATCATAAGTTGACTTTAACATTTCACACTTTCAACATATATACAACACATTATACTCTTTGAAATAAAGACTTAAAATAGTTAATCATCAAGTTCACATACCAAATAGGAACTGAAAGACTTGCCTTGATCGTTGTTTACCAATAAGAGTTTAACAACTTACAGTTATCTGTACTTCACGTGCCCTACACAATTATATAATCATACACATCAACTATTAGTCACATAACAACACATAGTAATTGTAATATAAACACTACTCCACATCTCATAATCTTTCCTATTAATTAGCACACAATGTTCAATTAGATTGTGTTAACTTTTTGACTTATGTAATATTCGAAATTCATTCAAGTGTTTAAATCTTACTAGGAATCATTATTGGTTTTATATTAAACCCATTTCATATTTTATAATATCCATTTCATTTGACTTAAAGCACTTTTTACGTTCATTAACACTTATCACGGCGTTTCGACGTTTATTCGTCACACGCCCGATTTTCCTCTCTTGTGTATGCTTACTATGCTTCTATAAATTATTTAATACATTATTTATTAATGTTAAGCATCATTATGTTTATTAACATTCATGTTTTATAACTTAGAACAACATTTTTTATCATCAGAAGCACTACACATGCATACGTGCATGCCCGACGCCCTCCGATTGCCCCCGAAAACATTATAGTCCTAAAGATGACCATTTTGACCACTGTTCCAGACATCAAATTGAAAAACTTAAAGAACAAAAGTTGTAGGTCTACTCGTCCTCGTTCCGGATCGTCTTAAATCACCTCAATCGGAGTTCGTATAAAAACGTTATGTTCATTTTAGTAAAACATGTCCGGTCAATTTTTTTTTCAAAATTCGGCTAGGCAGCCTACCCCCCGCTGGGGCGGAGGTTTTTGTACTAGGGGGGCCAGCCGGGGCGGGGGGTCCCTTCTGCTAATTCGCGATTTTTCATCCCAAACACTACAGAAAGCCAAATTAGGCCTACAAACTACTTTCTAACAACCATACCAACCTACCCAAGGTGTAATATGTTTACAGAAACATAAACTAATGTTTCTAACACATTTTTAACAACATAAACATCATATATTACAACCCTTAATTTCACTATTTCTCTTCTTTCTTCTTCTTTTGACATTCATAGCGAAATTCTTTGCTGTGAATTCATTTTTATACCAATTCAAGTAATTCCAATTGTGATAACTCATATTCTTAACATACTAACATAATACATGATCAATTTCAATAATAAATCATAACCAAACATCAATTTGATAATTTCAAAAGTCACTTTTCAGAAATTAATTCACAAAAAATCATTATGAACAAAATTCCTCTTATTTATCAAAATTACATAGATTGAATTGCTAGAACAACCATATAACTCATAATCAAACATTATGAACATGATTTCATCATGTTCATCATATCTTTGTGAATTGAAATCTTTGAACAACTATAAAAAATCTCATATAAGCGTATACATGGAAACATATGAACACCATATATGCATATAAATTCACAATTACGAAAACCTAATTTTATAAAGACTAAATACAAAACATCCTAATTTAGTATAAGGTTTAGTTTGATACCTTTCTAGGTTGAATTAGGAGAAAAGATGGAGATAATGATTTCCCTTTCTTCTTCTTCTTCTTCTTCATCATCATCATCTTCTTCTTCTCTATATTCTCTCTTCTTCTTTTTGTTCTTCCTTTCTCTTTTACTAGTACGTAATATAAACTAATATATGATAATATAATATATGTATACTTATAATACCTATTAATATACAACATAATTACATATATAACTGATGTCAGTTATATTATTTGAAAAGCAAAAGCAATAAGGCTTGTTTAGCTAAACCACTTTAAAAATTAATAACTTACAACCCTTATGCCTTGTTTGGTAAAACCACTTAAAATAATGACTTAATCATTCCTTAAACTTTGTTTGGCAAAACAAGATTAAAACAAGAATTTTAAAATCTTTAAGGCTTTGTTTGGTAAAACCAAATTAAAACTCTTTTAATTTATTTTCATAAGTCATTTATAATATAGTTTATTGTCCCGCATTGTTTACTTTGATTTCCATATCTAATCTTAATTAAATAAACTAATTACCACATACTAAATAAATTTCTCACTTAACCAAATATCACAAAATTATAATCTCATTATAATTTTATTTAATAATTAATATATCACTTTAATTATTAAATTACGACAGCAATATAGCAACTCATGTAATCTTTAACAACTCTCTAACTATTAAATTTAATTCACAAATATATACTAACAACAACCATATAAATAAAATATTTATTTAATTTAATAAATATTTTAAATTACAAATAAAATTTTGGATTGTTACATCATTCCCTCCTTACAAGGATTCTGTCTCCAGAATCACAACTCAAATAATTCATTCGTCACAATGAGCCTCGAGATATTCAGGTGGTCTGGGAACAACTGCTGCCAACGGATTCATCTTCGTTGGTCACAATAGTTGAGCAGGAGGGCATACCTGATAAGGAGGATGTAGTAGAGACGGATGAGGAAGACCCCGTTGAGTTGCCATAGACGGATGAAGATGAGGAGGAGGAAGAGTTTCCACCAAACTCTATCACGGCTCATATGTATGATGAAGTATACGACCGTAATATTGAGCCTTAGGATAGAGTCGAGGAGTTGGAGAACGTCAGCCTTCGATGGCACAGAAGGACGATGAGATCCGGGATCTTGATGAGCGTCTGAGTAATGTCGAATGGAAGCTGATTCACACTAAGGGGGAGAATGAGCAACTGACAGAGGAGATTGTGAAGCTGAAGGACAAATTGAAAAAAGAATCCGCCAAGAGAGCAAGAGTTGAAGACGCTTACGAGGAAGCTTCTCAGTGTGCAGAAGTAGGAGAGGGGGAATTGCAAGCAAAGAAGATCAAGATGGAAGAGATGAATTGTGTTTTCAACACCGTGATAAATCGAGCTCAAGACCGAGTCATGTACTATCCGACTCCGTTCGAGACGCTGCCATGGTATATGTTAGATCGCAAAACAATGTTTCGTATTATGGAAGAGGAGCGTTGTAAGGCTATACATCATTTTAGTAGGTCCTCGTAAAGCATGTAATTGTTGTGTGATTAATTAATAAATAAGATGTATATCCCAAGTATTATATAACCAATGGGATATGATGATGATGTTATCCTGAAACTTTTGTAATTTAAGAAAGTGGTGTAGATAGCAGGAATGCTATCATTGATATGTTTTTAAAAGATGATGAATGAATAAAAAGTTAACATTTATTCAAGATGTCATGTGTTATGTGATGATCTGTTATGAAGTGCAAGTTTAGTAAAAAAATACTTAAAAGATTGAGTAATAATCTAATAAGTGTATTTTAACAGAAAATGCCTCCAAGACGTCAACCATGACAAGGAACCCCTAAGGGGTCTACTAATAACAACAACTCTAATGTTAACACAGTTCAGCAGTTGCTGACATTACTTACGGGAGCACTACAAAATTAGCCGCAGAACCAAGCTGAGGTTCTATGAATCCAGTTGAGGCACATACCTGGATCACGAAAATAGAGAAAGTTTTTGATGTTGCTAAAGTAGGTGAGGACCAGAAGACTGCTTTTGTAACATTCATGTTGAAAGCAAAGGCTAGTTATTGGTGGCAAGCCAATAAAACCAGAGGAGGTTAGGGAGTGATGGCTTGGGATAGGTTCAAGAAAATATTTTTTAAAACCTATTTCTAAGACAGTTCAAAGAATCAGATGGAAGTGCAGTTTTTAGAGCTGAAGCAGGGCACAATGATAGTGTCGGAGTATGTAGCAAAGTTCAATGAGTTGGCGAGATTTGCGCCATATCAAGTTAACACATATGAGCACAAGGCGAGAAGGTTTGAGCAGGGACTGAAGCCCTGGTTGCAAAACCCCAACTTTTATGAATAAAGATTAAATTTTCTCTAAATGTTATTTTGAATAATTGGGTGTGAATTTGATATAATGTTATAGTTGTGGGTAATATTTACAAATTTTACAAAGTAAGCAAGTTTTCATAAAATATTCGTTTGGTCGGGAAATAGTCGTTTTATCAAGGAAATTTCATACGACGACACAATCATTGGTGAACCCCACAATAGAATTACTGTCAGAGTTAGAAAACAACTGAAATAACATTTTATAAAAATAACTGCAAAAGTTTTACCGTTAACTGTTGAAATACCCGGTAATAAAAGTACAATAATACGTGTGGTTGCACAATAGCACACGGTATTGCATAGTATCTTTGATTATTGATGCTTACTGGAGAAGTCACTCAGTTTTATTCAATTATTGCCACAGTAATTGATGCATAGTATCTCACATTATTGATTCAATTATTGTCACAATATTTTATATTATTAAAGTAATAATTAAGACAAAAAAGTTATTTATATTATTATTTGCCTTATTGACGATGTCTAAAAAGTTCTGACGAAGAAAGGGGTTTGGTCACCTAATTGCACGCCAATAAGGAGAAGTCCTTATCGAAAAGTCTCATCTTTCTTAGGAATGATTTGATTGTTAATATTGTGAGTTATAATATTAATTATGAAAAAAATGTTATTAAAAAGTTGTTTAGTAAAGCCAAGTGAATTGAGATAAATAGAGGAGTTTTTTATGAAGTATTTGTTGTAAATTTGACTTATTATATAGACCCTCACTTACCCATTTTTCAAAATCGTCGATAGAAAGTTATCTCAGTTTTATTTTATTAGTTATATATATATATATATATATATATATATATATATATATATATATATATATAAGTTTTAGTTTTTATATAAAATAGAATATATTATATTACTGCATAGTATTGCATAGTACTGTATAGTATTTGCATAGTACTGCATAGTGCTGCATAGTAAATCAGAATTTTTTTTCATCTGAACGAATTCGACCCGCGTAAATGTTTACTGTGCGTCCGTGATTTTATTTTCTAAATAGTATTATGTCATTCTCCTATAAATAGAATGCTTAGTTTAGAAATGAAAATCACACCAGAATCAGAGAATTCTTCTTCTATAATATTGAGCGTATTTCTTTGGAGTTTAAGGAAGCTTTGAATATAGAAAACAGTTCAAGTTTTCTTCAAAAATATCCCCGCCATACCAGTCAGAAATACTCTCCTTTTGAGGTAAGGGATATTATTTTTGTTCAATATTCGTAAGAAATTATATTTTATTCCATACATTGTAGTATGTTAGTAATATAATTTCGTTTCGTATTTCTAATTCTACACTCATATTGATAAGTATTGCTGCTATGCTCCTTGAAATTAGTAGAATATCCTTGAAATTTACGCTTCATCTAGTATCTTTTTACGGAAATATTATTCTGAACATTCTTATTACTTTTTAATCTTTTCAAGACGGGGTACTATTCACGGGGTATTTGTAACGAATGAGAATTTTATATGTAATTAAAAAATATTTATTAGATTAAATAAATATTTTAATTGATTTATTTGTTGAGATAAATAAATAATTGATGAAATTATTGTGCAATAAGTTAGTTAAGATGGGTTATAATAAATAAATTAATTTTATGATTTAAAGATTTAATTTAATGAGATAATTAAATTAAATGAATTAAATAATTATGGTGTAGTTCTAATTTGATTTAATAATTAAATTAGTGATTTATTAGTTTGTTAAATAAAATTAGAAATCATTATGGAAATTCCAATTATAAGGCAAATGTTAATTTAAATTATAAATTTAATTAAATTAACTAAATAATGGTGTGACAAAGGAACTATATAATATAAGTATTATAAAAATAAACTATAATCCTAACATTACAAAAAAATAAACATTTAGCAACAATTTTTCGGGCAACGACTTATAAAGTCGTTGCCAAAAATGCATGTTTAACAACGAAATTTGTCAGTCGTTGCAGTTTATGAAAGGCTTTCATTTTTTGTAACGAAATTCATAAGTCGTTGCAAAAATTCGTTGCCGAATATACGGAAAGTCTGGCTTCGGTGCCTTCCCTTAAAGGGATGTCACCAGCAAAAGGCTCAGGGCTCTTCGCAAATTCATGATTATAGCTTTGATACCAACTGTGAAGACCTTTAGATCTGGGTCCTAATCACCACAGATCTGGTATACTAATTCTATAACTATTGTGGAATATATAAGCATAAATTGTTTATAGATTAAACATTATACACTATCCCCAAGGTCGAGAACCTTCACATAATATCTGAATCAATATCCTATCTAACATACAATGTTATTATCATACATTACTGTTACAATTTTACCTGCATATATAATCCAAGGCTGGATTTGTCCTTTACTTTTTCTATATCTGACGTATTCGTCCTAATCTGTAATGTTTATCATGATATAGCAAGGGTGAGCAACAAGTTTGCCCAGCAAGTTTAAGTTCAATAAATTAAGGATATATCATGATGGAAATAATTGAACAATAAGCTGGCTAAAGTTCTACAATATCATTGTGAACTAGCATGAACAAATTTTCATAGCTGAACGAACATTGAACGTAAATAAATCAACTGAACCGAATGGTAATGATCAGCCTTTCATACCTGATGAATACATGCAATATGCACAGAGTGTGATTCAACAATTTATAGACATGGTATAATCAACAAGGATTAACCACAAGCATATTTTGTAATATCAACTCGAAGTCGAGTTAGAGAAAACTTGCACAATAATTGAGTAAGGGAACTTACCTTTATCGCCGACTACTGCTATGCAATCTATTTAGTTTTATCTGAAAACCTAATATATAAATAATATCGATATACAAATTAAATAATATCATCACAATTATAAAATAACCTAAGCACATTAATATATAATCCTATCAGTCTATAAAACACATAATATCTAGTATCAAATTAAACTATTATAGTCTGACTTGAGTCTGGTACTGTACACATATATAACCATATACACAGAACACATACACTTATACACTTAATCCTGAATAATTCACCATAAAAATGTGTAAATCCTCAAAAATCCATCACAGAAACTTCAAATTCATACACTTATTTTCTGTCTAGGTCTATTATTTAACTTTTATTCAATCTTTTAAGATTTTATTAAATTGTCCAAATTCTCGAGTTGTCACATTCACCCCTTCTTCTAAGAATTTCATCCCTGAAATTCAACTTACACCTTATACCTTTCATACTCATCACCACATGCTACCCACAACATCACTCACAAGATTTAAAATTTTAAAATCGTGCTAAGAAGTCATATAGACCACGAACTATTGAGGTTTATAGGTATTACTACATGCAACCTATTTCAATTAAGAAAAAGGTACTCTACCCCTTACAAAGGTTAATAGTATATTTACAATCACAAAGAAGGTAAACTACCGTTGCTAGTATGTACGTTAATCGTGTCTTGCGAATATTCTCGCTATTGAATAAATTTTATCCAATCTGCATAGTTTAACTCAGTCTTATCATAGAATTCTGCACCAAAACAATTTGGTTCGGAAAAATTTTCAAAGAACGCTTAAAGTTTTATAAATGTTGGTCTAGCTGAATCAAATAGCATAGACTCATACCAATAATTCAATTCAATCGAAATATTTAGGAATAGCCAAACCCCGTTAGCAAATTATAATTTTAAAAATAGTTCAAAAATGATGTCATGATGTCGTACTGCATTAACAGCCCGTTTGAGAATGTCGTCATCGAGTGAATTTGTCATAACACATCATACAATAGTGAAACAATGATTTTTAGATCAAATTCAACACTAAGTATTCATGTATTTACAACTCTATTAACTTTTTATCATCTCTACACCAAGTTACATGATACATAAGTGATAAATAAAAATATATTTTGATATTTCAAATCATTATCGTCTAGCCGAAATATGTAGCCTAGACTATACTTTAAACCGTTCAAAAACTGTTATAATTCAATTTTATCATCTCAACAGGTAACGATGTGTCAGTGGCCCGAAGTTCACACATATACAATGATCACCAGAAGTTGAGAACAAAAATTTATTTTCAAAAAGGTACACAGTGCGTATTTAGTTTGATGTCCAAAATTTCAAAGTCTAGCATAGCTAGCAAATTTGGAAAACCTATGTCTCCCCTAATGATCAATTGCTTAGTAATCTATCTATTCCTATTATCCTAAATACTTTATTCACACTTAGTTCTACCCAGTTCGTTAAACTTACCACACGTTATGAGTTCAGGAACTTTCCACAATCATATGAGTTTAAAAATTTATCCTAGACAGACCTTTGGCGTCCATTCGCTGATGGGTTTCAAAACATTTCATATAATTATGAGTCACGAACGTACCATAAGTATGAGTTTTAAGAACTCGAACTTAACCTTATATTCTCTAACTATACCCTACCTATCTGTTATACACCTGAGAAAAGAATCACCATCTCAACAGGTATATAGCAAATATCGCGACACAGACATTTTAATGATTATCAGTACCAAAAACTAAGTGGTTTTTACACCAAGTATAATTCCCCGCCCATAACAAGGAATCATACAACTCAGCTGTTGACATGAGTCCTCAATTGAAATCCCCACCTAATCTTAACTCCATTCTCAATACGAATTTTGTTTAATCTGTATTTATAATCATTTCCTGAATTTATCTCGTACAAATTTACAGTACAAGTGATACACAACAATCTTACTGTAAACTTTTCAATCGTTAGATTGATTCTTCCCCCTGCTATCATCTTATCAGATCACAGGGTGATCTCATCGTATATATTATGATTCATTTCTATATCTTTATCTTTTTTTTTCGATCTCCTGTCCATGTGCTTTTAGTCTTTTAGACTGTATCTATCTATCACTACTGTTCACCTTTATTATCAGAGTTAAGTAACTCTGGATCTTTTATAACTTATCGAGATTTGTCTTTGAATCTTACCGACGCACTAACTCTATTTGAGTTAGTTCTTATCCTAATCACTGCGGTTATTAGTCTAAGGTATCCCTACCCTAGGTTTATAACCTACATCTTTGATACTAACTGTAGCACTCATGGTACTTCCAACCATAGCACCCCACAGTGATACCTATCAACTTGCTATCAACTAGCTCGGCGTCCCCTACGAAAAGTCTGGCGTCGGTGCCTTCCCTTAAAGGGATGTCACCAGCAAAAGGCTCGGGGCTCTTCGCAAATTCATGCTTATAGCTTCGATACCAACTGTGAAGACCCCCAGATCTGGGTCCTAATCACCATAGATCTGTTATACTAATATATAACTATTGCAAAAGATATAAACATAAATTGTTTATACATTAAACATTACACACTATCCCCAAGGTCGAGAACCTTCATATAATATCTGAATCAATATCATATCTAACATACAATGTTATTATCATACATTACTGTTACAATTTTAGCTACACATATAATCCAAGGCTGGATTTATCCTTGACTTTTCCTGTATTCGTCCTAATCTGTAATGTTTATCATGATATAGCAAGGGTGAGCAACAAGTTTGCTCAGCAAGTTTAAGTTCAATAAATTAAGGATATATCATGATGGAAATAATTGAACAATAAGACGGCTAAACTTCTACAATATCGTTGTGAACTAGCATGAATAAATTTTCATAGCTGAACGAACATTGAACATAAACAAATTAACTGAACCAAAGGGTAATGAAGGTGATCAACCTTTCATACCTGATGAATGCATACAATATACACAGAATGTGATTCAACAATTCATAGACATGGTATAATCAACAAGGATTAACCACAAGCATATTTTATAATATCAACTAGAGGTCGAGTTAGAGAAAACTTGCATAATAATTGAGTAAGGGAACTTGCCTTTATCGCCGACTACTGCTATGCAATCTATTTAGCTTTATCTGAAAACCTAATATATAAATAATATCGATATACAAATTAGAATAATATCATCACAATTATAAAATAACCTAAACACATTAACATATAATCCTATCAGTCTATAAAACACATAAGACCTAGTATCAAATCAAACTATTACAGTCTGAGTTGAGTCCAGTACTATTTCGACATCCCGACGGCCTAGTCAGATAAATATCGAGCCTATTATCCATAAAACTGTGTCTAAACGTAACACAATTATCTTAGATAATTTATTAATCGGTCAAAATAATTTTTAAAGTCTTATAATAATTTTCAAAAATTATTATCATTTATCATGATTTTTCAATCATTAATATCATATTTATATGATTTAAATACCACATAATTCCATTATCATTAATATTTATTTAATATCAAATATTAATTAAATACATAACATAATATTATAAATTATTTATAATATCTCAAAGTATTTTTAATACCTTATTATTACCTTTAAATGATTTTAAAGTTATTAAAATCATTATTAAATAATTGCCATTAATATTAAATATTAAGGTATTTCATGAAAAAAAATATCAAAAATTATATTTTATAACTTAAAATATTTTTATACCATTTAAATCATTTTTATATGATTTTTAAATCATTAATTCTATTTTTTTTCATAATTTATTTAATACATTTATTAAATAAATCAATCATTTTCAATATTAATTTATTAATTAAATTCATCACAAAATATTAAAAGTTAGTCAAAATAACTTAAAATATTTTCTAATACCGTAATATAATTTTAAATGATTTTTCAAGTATTAAAATTATTTTTAAGTAATTTATTTAATATAATAATTAAATAAATTAAATACCATTATTATTCCAAAAATATTAAATATTAATGAAACATATTCAAAGTTATTAAAACCCCATTTTTAGGCCTTAAAATAATTTTTAGGAATTTATTATGAATTTTTAATAATTAAAAATTATTTTTCTCTATTTATTAAATAAAATAATTAATTTTAGAAAATAAAGTGTCACTAAAGGGCCCTATAGGGACAAAACCGTCGCTATAGGTGTTCTTGAGCGTTCTTGAACAAACCCAGAAATTCATACACTGTTATCCGGCATCATTTGATCTATGATCAAGGTGTTTTCTGGGCAGCCTGATGTGTTAGGATTGTTGTATAAGTGTAATACTACAACTACATACAAAGGTCATGGCCAAGTTACAACAAATCAGAGAGTTACATGCCTTCAAAATCATTGTCAGAACTGTTCTTCATTTTATGGGTTACCCAGAAATGAAGAGCAGTGCTAGGTGCCTACTTTGAAGCTTAAAACCATTGCTTTCCTGACTTTCTTAATGTGATATAAAGGTTCAGTCATGTAGTAGAGATGTCAGGGTACCATTCTATAACATCAGACCAACATAACAACATCACACACGACAGATCAAGACTGGTCAAAGTATGTCGAAAAACATGTTCTTGAACATTTCTAGGTTTTCCAGAAATGTTCTTGAGTAGTTAGTCAACCTATGTTTGACCATCATTACATTCGATTCTATTAAGGATCTGGGTAATCTAGAAGGACGGATATGTAGTATATATATCAGTCTACAAGTTCAAAACAACAAAATGGCCAAACTATCAAAGAATAGTAAAATCAGAGGCCTTAGAAGTTTTGTCAGAGCCATCTGGGAAATCTGGGTTGCCCAGATTCCAGTTGGTCATGGTCAGTCAACCGACTTTGACCATCAATAACTAGAGATATATACATGATCTAACATTAATTCAAGTTCCAGATCAAAGCCCTTACAACATACTACAAGTACAAACATTTAAACAACCAAAACTATAAACAGGTAAAGATCTACGAGGTCTGACATTCGGTTGTCAGACTACTTTTAAAATTTTCTCAGATTTTTGAAATCTTTAATTTCGTGCATCTAGATGTTATGGATCTATCATGTGCCAACCCATATCAACTATATACATTACATACAACATATTTTAACTCAAAATCTTAACTTCTAATACATCAATCATGATCAGATTTGGTTCAAGGGTTTTATACCTTTCTTAGAAAAATCTTGATTCTAGGGTTCTTGATCTGATCTTGGTGTTTTAAAAACTTGATAAGGGACTGGTCTAGCCATAGAATTTGTGAGTTTAGAGAGTGAGGGTCTTAGATGTGTGTATGTGTACAAATGGGCTAAAATTATGAACTTTTCTCTCTAATTCTATATATATGAACATGTAATGTATTGGCTGATATAATGTGGCTGATTTACTGGAGTTTTTAGCATGTGAGGATATCTAGTAAGTCACCAACTCAATATCTTGGCAAGATATACAAGTTAGCTATCAAATAATGCAAAAGGGGTATTTATGTGTAATTTGGCTTGTGAATTTAATGGCTATTTTGTCATTTGGCTAACCCTTAGGGTTTAACCCTAATGTTAAAAAAATAATTTTCTAGGATTTTCTAATTAGATTTTAAAAATAGAAAATTAAGATTTCTAAATTATAATTAGGATTTCCTAATTATCTTAAGATTTCCTAATCACATTAAGGCTTGTTAATTAGGATTAAGGTTTTCTAATTAACATTAAAATTGCTAAATTAACAATTAAGTTTTTCCTAATTGTACATTAGGGTTTCTAATCTAGAAATTAGGGTTTTCTAATTAGTCAATTAGGGTTATCCCTAATTAGTTATTATTCAATAACGCTTAATATCTATACTTAATTTTTTGAATTCCCAAATTAGGATTTTAATATTCCCGGTTAGGGTTTCGAATTCCCAAAACTGAAATTAGGGTTTCCAGAGCCGGTATTAGGGTTTCTTACAAATTGTTAGAGTTTTCTGACAGAACGTTGACGTTCTTAACATATGGTTATGGTTTGACAATGATATAATTTATCTGGTCACCCTTGACCCTTATCCACATACTGTACACATATATAACCATATACACAAAACACATACACTTAATCCTGAATAATTCACCACAAAAATTTTTAAATCCTCAAAAATCCATCACAGAAACTTCAAATCCATACACTTATTTTCTGTCTAGGTCTATTATTTAACCTTTATTCAATCTTTTAGGATTTTATTAAATCGTCCAAATTCTCGGGTTGTTACATTCACCCCTTCTTCTAAGAATTTCATCCCCGAAATTCAGCTTACACCTTATACCTTTATACTCATCACCACATGCTACCCACAACATCACTCACAAGATTTAAAATTTTGAAATCGTGCTGAGAAGTCATATAGACCATGAACTATTGAGGTTTATAGGTATTACTACCTACGACCTATTTCAATTAAGAAAAAGGTACTCTACCCCTTACAAAGGTTAACAGTGTGTTTACAATCACGAAGAAGATAAACTATCGTTGCTAGTACGTACGTTAATCATGTCTTGCGAATATTCTCGCTATTGAATAATTTTATCCAATCTGCATAGTTGACCTCAGTCTTATCATAGAATTCTGCACCAAATAATTTGGTTCGAGAAAATTTTCAAAGAATGTTTAGAGTTTTATAAATATTGGTCTAGCTGAATCAAATAGCATAGACTAATACCAATAATTCAATTCAATCGAAATATTTAGGTATAGGCAAACTCCGTTAGCAAATTATAATTTTAAAAATTGTTCAAAAATGACACCATGATGTCGTACTGTACTAACAACCTGTTTGAGGATGCTGTCATCAAGTGACTTTGTTATAACACATTATACAATAGTGGAACAACGATTTTTAGATCAAATTAAACACTAAGTATTCATATATTTACAACTCCATTAACTTTTTATCATTTCTGCACCAGGTTACATGATACATAAGTGATAAATAAAAATATATTTTGATATTTTAAATCATTATCGTCTAGCCGAAATAAGTAGCATAGACTATACTTTAAACCGTTCAAAAATTGTTGCAATTCAGTTTTATCATCTCAACAGGTAACGATGTGTCAGTGGCCCGAAGTCCACACATACACAATGATCACCAGAAGTTGAGAACAAAAATTTATTTTCAAAAAGGCACACAGTGCGTATTTAGCTTGATGTCAAAAATTTCGAAGTCTAGCATAGCTAGTAGATTTGGAAAACCTATGTCTCCACTAATGATCAATTGCTTAGTAATCTATCTATTCCTATTATCCTAAATACTCTATTCACACTTAGTTCTACCCAGTTCGTCAAACTTACCACACGTTATGAGTTCAGGAACTTTTCACAATCATATGAGTTTAAGAACTTGTCCTAGACAGACCTTTGGCGTCCATTCTCTGAGGGGTTCAAAAACATTTCATATAATTATGAGTCACTGTAATAACTCGATATTTTCTATATAAATAAATAAGAAATTTTGCGTATAATTTTTGTTTTATTTTAAAGGTGGGAATATGTGTAAGACAAAGCTTATGTATTTATGTGATAAATAAAAATATATTTATTACATGAATAATTACAAATAATTTTATTTTAGAATTATTGATCATTATAAAGTATATTCTTATAATAATTAACTATATAGTAGAAATGATTTTATTATTTATTTTTCATGAAAATATTATTATTATATTATTTAAATAATATATAAAATGATTATAGAATTATTATAATAATTATTTTGTTATATGAATTTATTTTAGATTAATTAAGTTAATTATTTTAATTTAATTAATAATGGTATATATGAAAGATATATCAGATATGGATTCAAAACCTTATTTCTGGATTTTGAACAATGAATGAGAATAATAATATTATATTCTTTATATTTCAGTGCTATAAATATGTAGTGTATGTATAGACTGATAATGGTTGGTCAATTATGGTGTACCATGATAAAACCTAGCATTACTGTAATAAACCCTAATTTAAAACTCAAACCGGAGTTTACGATTGGTAAGAAATTTTGATATGTGATTAATGACAATTATTATAAATATTAATACTAATTAGGAAAACCCTAATTATAGGAAACCCTAATTTCTAATTTAAAACCTTAATTGCTAAATGGGAAAGCTAATTGCTAATTAGTAAATCTTAAATTTAATTTTTAAGTTCTTTGTAATTAGGAAATTAAACATGATTAAGAAACCCTAATTTTCATTTTTAGAAACTAAAATTTTCATTTTTAGTTTAATTTCAAAACTTTAGAAAATTTAAATTTTTGCAAACCCTAAGGGTTAGGGCAAATTACAAAATGACCATTAAATTTACAAGACAAAAGATAAAATACCCTTTACTTATATTTTTCTTAATTTAAAAGAATTACGGCCAAAATTGTTGCCATATCTCTTAAGCTACTACCAAACACTTTGAATCAGCCAATTGAAGCCACATAACAACATTCTCAACCACAAGAATCAAATTAGAGTGATTAAAGAAAGTGGAAGTTCAAATAATTGGATCATTTGCTATCTAACACCCAACCAAGTTTCTCTCTCTCCACACTCAAGAATTATAGTAGCATTTTAGTTCCCAAATCAAGCCCCACTAACACCCATAACCAAATCAGTAGCCAAGAATCAGAATTTGTTTATAGTGAGGTATAAACCTTAAACGAAATTTGATCTTTGATCATATGTTAGATGTTGGTTTTTTGGTATTAAACATGTTATATGTAGTGTATATTGATGATTTGGGTTGATAGATGTTAGATCCATAACATCTATAGGCTCGGATTTGAAGTTTTTTAAAATCTGAAAAACTGAGAAATATGGTCTGACAACCAAATGTCAGGTCCCATAGATCTCAATCTGTTATGTGTTTTTGTTGTTTAAAGGTCTGAACATGTAGTATGTTATGCAATCTTTGATCTGGAACTGGAAGCATGTTTAGATCATGTATATATTACAAGTTATTAGTGGTAAAAGGTCGTTAACCGGCCATGACTGGACAATTCTGGGTAACCCAGAACTTGCCCAGAACCGTCTAACAAGATATTCATGCGTCCAGATCTGTCAGTTGTTTGTTGTTATGTTCTCGTTGTTGTATCCAAACTGTAGGTTGGTAGATGGACTGTAGATTCATATTAATAGAACACCTAAACATCAAAGGTGTTGGATCCAGTAGCCGGTCAAAGTAACTGAAACAATCATGAAAGCTATTTTCTGGGTAACCCAGAAAACATTTGAACCTTATTCCTAACAAGGTTTGACCGGCATGGATCTTGCGATTATGTTGTTGTCATAGTGATTTTATGTGATTGATCTCTTCACTTACATATTGGCTACACACTGCACCCATTAGATCACACAAATAGTACAAGAACAACAAGTTGTGGAAGCCCAAAAGTGGCCACTCGAACTGTTCTTCATTTCTGGGTAACCCAGAAATGAAGAACAGCTCTGACAGCCACTTTGCATGCGTAGATCTCCTTCTTGTTTTGCTTTTTGATCATGTTTATTGTAGGATCTTGTAGTATTACATTAGTTCTATAAGCTGCGATCAATAGCTAGCCTAGAAACACATTACACAGTAAATGATTCATGGTCAAATGTAGCCCCTCGAAACTGTCACTTGAATGTTCTTGGTGCTCAAGAACACCTAAGTCGACAGATTCTGTCGCTAAAGGCTATAGCGACAAACTTTTTAATTTTATTTAATTTATTTTCTAAAAATTATTTAAAAATAGAAATTAATTATTAAAAATTTCAAAAATAGTTTTAAAAATTATTTTAAGTTATAAAAATTAACTTTTAATAATTTGACATATTTTTCATAAATATTAATATTTATTTGGATATTATTGATATTTAATTTATTTAATAAATGTATTAAATAAATTAATTAAAAATAATTTTATTATATTAAAAATTATTTTAAATGATAAAAAGGTATTTAATAATATTTTAATTTATAAAATATAACTTTTAATATTTTAAGACAAATTTCATTAATTATTTAATAATAATTATATTAGATTTATTTAATAATTATATTAAATAAATTAGTTTTAAAATGAATTTAATATTATAAAAATCATTTTAAATGAAAATAAATAGTTTAAAAATATTTTAAGTTATAAAATGTGACTTTTAATATTTAAAGGTAAAATTTATTAATAATTTAATATTAAATGATATTAGAGTTATTTAATAATAATATTAAATAAATAGTTTAAAAATGATTTTATTAATTGAAAAATCATTTAGAATGGATATAAATGGTTTTAAAATATTTTTAAATTATAATAAATCACTTTTAATATTTTGATAAATATTACATTAATATTTAAATATTAATGGGAATTATTTAAAAATGATTTTAAATGTTTTAAAAATCATTTAAGGGTAATAAAAATGTTTTAAAAATATTTTGAGTTATTATAAATAACTTTAATATTTTGACAATGGTTTCATTAATAATTTAATATTAATTAAATATTAATGATAATAGAATTATTTAATATTTAAATCATTTAAAAATGATTCCAGTGTTTGAAAAATCATGATAAATTATAATAATTAATTAAAAGTTATTATAAGCCATGAAAAAATAATACAACTGTTATTTAAATTATCTAATCGAATATTGAACTACAGAATAGAGTTTTAGACTCGATAATTACCCGATAAAGCCGTCGATACACCGAAATATTTCAGAAATTGATCTGGACTTAGATAGTTTGACTGTATTAATGTTTGTTTATGTTCTAATGGCTGCTAAACATATATGACAATGTGATTAGGTTATGCACTAACTGTAAATAGCAGTACTAGGTGATATGATATGTTATTCTAATCGATAGAATGATTTTAATAATGATAGGTCTCAGTATAAAAGATAAAACTAAGTTGCATAACTGTAAGCAGCAAGCCAGGAAAGTATCCTAATTTTGTATTTACATTATGCAATGGACATGAGTAAGAAAGTTTCAGAATTATATTATCATTATGCCAGATTATTAACTCTATTATTACCAATTATGTATCCAATTATTTGAATTCATACAAGTTCTTAAATTATTCGATCATTATTTATCAATGCAATATTATTGTACAATCCTAATATTTATTCTGTTCGTTAATTTCTAAATATGGTTATACAAGTGTCCTCACTTAGATAATCATTATATTTTATCACATGTTGATACATACTAGTTAGTTTCCAGTATGTATACATTGACTTAAAAGCTGTCTAAGCTATTTGATTCAACTAGACATAGACTTAAAAATATTGTTGAACAAGATAGAACTTTATTGTATCCAACCAAATAATTTTAATTTGGATTCTAGACTAGTATGAACATCCCGAATCTGGAAAACTTTTGTGCGCCTAAGGTGGATATGCTGGATGAAAAATATCATTCGAACATGTAGTATTGATCAATACAGGGCATAACGAGCTGATCACCCCCCGTGTCTGTAAGTTATAATGGTTTGCAGATGAAGTTCTGCTTAACCTTTTCGAAAATAGAAAACAATGTTCATAGTCTGTTGACTGATCTCCATTTATAGTCAATACGTAGTTTCAAAATTTGAAATAGAATTTTTCTGTTGTTTAGAATTGTTTCAGCTTACTTCACAACTGTTGACTCGTTGTAGAAGTGTTATTCAAAAAAAAACATTTAATCCCTTCTGCTAATGTTTATTGTTGTTATTACTTGTTGGGCAATCAAATGCTCATTCTTGCTTTAAATTTAAATGTTTTCAACTAAGCATGATCAACCTGAAGGTTCAGGCAAGAACAAGGGGAAAGGAAAGCTGACTGAATAAACGTATGATATCTTATGTAATAATTAGACTTTATTAAGACAATGATACTTATTTATTATCGTGTAATAAATGTTTAAAGGTCGCGTACCTGGGATTTAGACTCTGATATGTAAATTAAGTTTGATATTTATATTATTATTATTAATATTATTATTTGTATTATTCCGCTCATAGAAATGGTATTGTAAAGCATCGAGTTCGGGTTTCAAGTACCTGAATTTGGGGGTGTCACAGGTTGGTATCAGATCCATAAGCATGAATTTATAAAGAGCCCCGAGCCTCTCGCTGGTGACTTCCTTATGTGGAATGCACTGAAGCCAGACTCTCCGTAGGGGACGCCGAGCCAGTCGGTGGCAAGCTGATAGGTACCACTGTGAGGTGCTATAGTTGGAAGCACCATGAAAGTCACAGGTTGGTATCAGAGCTTAGGGTTAGAAACCTTAGGTGGGATAGACCTTAGGTTATAACCTTATAACAGAGGGAAACATTGAAAATATAAATAGCTCATATAGAGTTTAAAAGGAGATGAATTGGATAAATTCATCGTCAAACAAAATAAAAGATAACTTATATAAAACTATTATTTGTTGTGTGTGTATATTATATGCTAATCAGAATAATTTATGGGTGCAGATGTCAGGTGAAAAAGGATTAGGATGCCCTCAGATCGTAAAGAATGAGTCAATAGCAAAGTCAATAGCTGAAATAGAGGGTCACAATGAAAGCAACTCTGATGAGGTGGTTATTGTGGAAACGTAGTACCAGATCCAAAATGGTGGAACTAACAGATACTGGTTCGAACACTAAAGTTGGAGCTGTTCAAGCATCAACGGAGGTGCAGAATCTGAGGAACAAGGTTTCTTCTCTAGAAAAACTGTGGGAAATAGAAAAGCTACTAAATAATCAATTACAAAAGGCATTAATAGAAACAATGGAAGAACAAGATAAGTTTAAAATCCAAATTGATCAGATGGGAGCCAAAAGTAACAAATCGGGTGTAGCTCCGAGCAAGAAGGGAAAAAGAAATATGAAAGACCGTGACTTAGAAAATTTCGATAACAACTAAGGGAACCTTAACATAATAGAAAAATGTACAAACTGTGATAAAAAAAATGAAGGATTGGGCCAGAAAGGGGAAAATGTTTGCTCTATTTACGGACATGAGGGACATATCTCTCCTCATTGTCCCAATCTGAAGCAAGGTGTCTATTTTATTTGTGGGATAGAAGGCCATCAGGTGAAAGGTTGTCCAAGATCTAGAAAAAGGTGTAGTGAACTAGTAGTATAAGTACTGTTAGATTATGCATGTTCAATGTATGTTTTATGATAAGTAGGTCTGTATAATATAATATTCTCAACTTTTGTATAAGTTGTATCAGTAAATCCTGACTTTTGTTATCACAAAGGGATAACTGTATGTGCTATGTTATGTAAAGTACTATTACTTTGTAGAATAAATGTGAATCTATATTTGATTAATGAAATATGTTTTGTATAAAACTTCATGTTATATGTTAAACTTATACAATAAGGTTTAGAATGTAAGTTAAATTTATGATTTTATTTAATCAGATAATGCCGCAAAGACGTCAAACTCGAAATCAAAGGGCGAAAGAATCTGTCAATAACGCTAGAGGACATCAACCAGACCCGATACAGAACTTCGCAAACATGGTAGCTCAGGCTATGCAACAGGGAATGCCAGCCGCAGGGAACCATCCAGACAATCGCTTGGCAAACTTCAAAGATTTTAAGGCTATAGGACCGCCAGAATTTAGAGGTACAACTGACCCTGTAGAAGCCCAAACTTGGGTTAAGGAAATTGAAAAAACATTTATGATAGCTAGGGTAGCTGAGGGGCAAAAGATCGCTTTTGCCACCTATATGATGAAAGGGGAGGTGAATTTTTGGTGGGAAGTAAATCAAGCTAGGGCAGGTGAAAGTGTAGTTACATGGGCTAGGTTTAAGACTTTGTTTTTTGAAAACTATCTCTCAGCTAGTATGCATGCTAGGATGGAGGTAAAATTTTTGGAGTTAAAGCAGGATAACATGATTGTTACGGAATATGCCGCAAAATTCAATGAATTGACTAGGTTTGCCCCGCATCAAGTTGATACGGAGGCTAGGAAGGCAAGGAGGTTCGAGCTGGGATTAAAACCCTGGCTCTATAATAAGGTGGCAGTGTTGCAGATCACTACTGTCGACATTGGGATTTTTATTTGTCCCTTTTCTGTTCTTGTTCTTTTATGTTCTTATGTTAGGTGAGATTTGTTTGAAAAAATAAGTTGTGAAAAGGTCCGACATTTATATGTCGACGATTGGACTATAAGGGTCGCCATTTGGTTTTTTAACTTGTTGTACCAATACAACCGAGAAAAGGTTTGCACATTGACGTAGTGATGTGACACTGCTAAACGGGTCTGTGAAACTGAGATTTATTAGGGTCTGGGGACTTGCTTATGTGAAGGGAAGGTGTTAGGCACCCCCCCCCAGACATCCGTGTTGCCACGATGACGGCCACTTTTCAAGAAATTGTTATATGAATGTGTGTGTGTGTGTGGGTCAATGTTCAGTTACTTGGAAGTAATGCGAGGCCTCGTTCGCACATATATGCACAGGGTTTGAAATTATGTAAAAATTCAGTTTTAAACAAGATACAACAATAAAGTTTTGTAAAAGAGGTTTTTCAAAACCCGATGCTCAATAGTAATTGAGACCTTTTACACTTTCATTTTATTATTAGGTGTTCGGCTTGATTGGTTTTATTTTCGAGATGCAAAACATCTTCGAGAAAATAATGTACAAAGCAGTGCCGAATTCCTCATGGGCATGAAAACCATCTGAGGAAATCCAAATACCGTGAATAATTTATAAGCTACTTACAGCTTAAAATTTCCATCACGGGAACCGAATCTAGATTCAATAGACTGAATCTACGATCACAAGATTCCTAGGCTTACATGATAACGCAGTTTGTATGAAAGCTGTAAGCAGTTATATATATAAAAACTGTATATATATATACAGACATAATCAACCACCACGAAGCACCTCCGTGGGGGATCGGAAATGTAAATATATAAAAGCGATAAATATATATATATATATATATATATATATATATATATATATATATATATATATATATATATATATTGACATGATCAACCACCACGAAACACCTCCATGGGGGATCAGAAATGTAAATAAAGTTGTAAAAGCGATCAACCACCATGGAGTAAACTCCAGGCGGGACAAAACATAAAAAAAGCAGTAAAAACAGTCAACCGCTACGAAGTAAACTCCAGGTGGGACGAAATATAAATAAATAAATATATATATATATATATATATATATATATATATATATATATATACAACAGAAATAAAAATCACGGACCGAAGTCCGGGCAAACATACGCAACACGACTCTTAACGTGAAGAATGGTGTGTGCAAAGATGAAGAGAAAGGCTCTAAAGTGTGTAAGAAGGCTTACAGTGGGCTGTCAAAGAAGACTTCAGTAACTTAAAAGGGATGAAAACTCGGCTCCCGCCTATAAAAAGTAGCTATATATGAGCTTACAAGTGTTTAAAATGAGAAAGCACTCAGTTTAGGGTGTGTACAGAGCAAATTAGACAGGGCTTCCTTTCCTTTTCTCTATGCAAAATGGTTGCCCCAAGCCCTCTATTTATAGAGGGGGAGCCGCAGGTGTACCTGCGGCAGCCGCAGATGTACCTGCGACTGCTCGGGGTACCCTGGGCTTCACGGGTCCTATCGTCTCGAAGTACATGCACGCGTGCAACGTGATGTCTGCTTGAACTTTCAAAACTTCAATCCGGGCATCCGATCGAGGTGTATAAGACCTTTTTCGACATGTTGTTGTCGAGAGCTACACAATGACATGGGATCAGAGGTTGTACAAAGTCAGGAAGATGGGATCATGCCCTTGGTCTTCAAGCTTCAAATTCTATCCGATGTGCTATCTTGTGAAGTAGTCACTCGGGATTGGCGCTCCTTGGTTCTTGAAGGACATTGTTGTGTAGAATGTATGTATGTTTTTGTTGAGACGGCCCAATGTGGCATTGGGATGACAAAATAATGGTCCTGCCCTTCACCGGGGTTATCTCCGGTTTGAGCCGTGTTAGCGGTCGTTGCTCAGGGTTATCGCTGAGATTGGACTGCTGCAGGTGTTGACCGTCCTCAGGGTTATTTCTGAGATGTGCCTGACTTCCTGGGGTTATCTTTGGGCTTGCGGCATGAGTGCCTCGGGGCTTTTGCCGAGTGTTATAAAGATGTTTTCATGGCTTTGAAACAAATGTAGACACTCGAAATTTTCTGCACACCTGTTACTAACATTGCAGGAAGGTAGATTTGTCTTTCAGACATAACCCTAGAAGATAGCTCACATCCAGTCTGGATACTATCAGAAGCTCAGTTTCAACCACGGAACACACACCGGGAGTAACAATTCTAACCTCGGCAATAAACCCGAGGCGTGCAGATCCAATACCGAAACACACACCAGAGAAGACCGATTCATCCCGGAGATATACCCCGAGATGTTCAGTCTCAGTCCCAGCACTGGGAATAGCAGATTCCAACCTTGGAGATAACCCCAAGGAAGGCAGTTACAGTTCCGGAGATAACACCGAAAATACTTGTTTCAAATGCAATCAGCTTCAACCTCGACGATTACACCGAGGCACTCAGTACAAGACCTGGTAATAACACCAGGAGGACAGGCACACCTCAGAGATGACACTGAGGAACTTCAACACTGGCAGCAGTCCAATCTCAGCGATAACCCTGAGCAACATCTACTTTATCAGCCCAAATTGGAGATAACCCCAGTGAGGGGCAAAGTCATCATCTTGCCACCTTGACGCCACATCACGCCGTCTCAACATTTTAAACATATATTTCTACACAACAATGTCCCACAAGAATTAAGGAAGACCAATCCCGAGTGACTATTACGCAGGATAACGGATAGAATTTGAAGCTGAAGACCGGAGGGCATCGTCCCATCTTAATGACTTCGTACAACCTCTAATCCCATGTCATTACGTAACTCTCGACAACAGCAGTCCAAAATAGGTCCTATATACCTCAGTCGGATGCCCGGATTACAATTCTAAAAGTTCGAGCAGACATCACGTTGCATGCGTGCATGTACTTCGAGATGGCGAGACCCGCGAAGCCCAGGGCACCTCGGGTAACCTTTGGTACACCTGCAGCCGAGCCACAGGTACACCTGTGGCTCCACCCTCTATAAATAGAGGGCTTGGGGTAGCCATTTTGCAAGAGAAAAAGGCGAGGAAGCCCTGTCTAATTTGCTTTGTACACACCCCAAACTGAGTGCTTTCTCATTTTAAACACTTGTAAGCTCATATATAGCTACTTTTTACCGGCGGGAGCCGAGTGTTCATCCATTTCAAGTTATTAAAGCCTTCTTTGGGAGTCGTGTTATGTGTGTATGCCCGAACTTCGGTCCGTGGTTTCATTTCAGTTTGTATATAGATACTTATATATATATATAGACTTACATTATCGAGTTATGTCTCGATTGAGCCTAGACTTCGGTCTGGAGCGTTTAATGACTTTCTTATATATATACTTATATATATGAACTGTGTGTCGATCTTTGTTCGATGAGCCTGGATTTTACATCCGGTGCATTTACTGCTTTAATATATATATACTTATATATATTAACCGTTGTTGGATTTAGTCCGATGAGCCTGGATTTTATATCCGGTGCGTTTACATGCTTATATATATATACATACATTTCGTCCCACCTGGAGTTTACTTCGTGGTGGTTGACTGTTTTTACTGCTTTCTGTACATTACGTCCCGCCTGGAGTGTCCTCCGTGGCGATTGATTGCTTTTACAGCTTTATTTATATTTCTGATCCATCATGGAGGTGCTTCGTGGTGGTTGATCATGTCTATATATATATATATATATATACAACTTTTATATATATATCTGCTTACTGTGTTTATATTAACTGCGGCATCATGTGAGCCTAGGAATCATGTGGTCACAGAGTCAGTCTACTGAGTCTAGATTCGGTTCCCGTGATGGATATTTTCAGCTGTAAGTAGCTTGTAATTTATTCACGGTGTTTGGATTTTCTCAGATGGTTTTCATACCCATGGGGAGTTCGGCACTGCGTTGTACATTGTTTTCTCGAAGATGCTTCGCATCTTGAAAATAAAAGCAATCAAGCCGAGCATTTAGTAATAAAATGGATGTATCAAAGGCTTCAATTACTATTGAGCACATGGTTTGAAAAATATCTTTTTAAAATATCATTGCTATATCTTGTTAAAATTAAATTTTTATACAAATTCAAACCATGTGTATATTGGTGCAAACGAGGCATAACACTACTTTCAAATAATAGCACATTGACCCACACACACACACACACACATTCATATAACATTTTATTAAAAAGTGGCGGCCACCGTGGCAACTCGGATGTCGGGGGGTGTGACGCCCCCAAAATAGGTCAAATCCATCCAACCTATTCTTAGTCGCCAAATACATGGTACAGAAAATAACTACAACTTTATTACTACAATTATCGTGCAAAATACAACAACTCATATATTGTGAGTTTTGATACAAAAATATACCAACTGTGACTCTCATCCCAACCTTGGATAGCACGTCACAATGACACCTTACATAAGGTACAGTCAATAACTGTTTTAGAAATTAAAATCTTCGGAAAGTGCTCAAGCAAACCTTCGTACATGGGAGGCCATGCGTCTAGGTTATGATAGATATCATATGTCCACAGAATTATCCTTGATTAACCCAATAGACCCCAAAGAAAAATGAGAAGATTACTATCATGTTCTTTCCAATGGTGAGTCTTCTCTTGACATATCATTATCTCCACTGTCTCTAATTGAGAATTATACTTCAACCAAACACCAAGATTATATAGGTAGTGCTCGTAGATATACTCAGCAAGTGGATGTGCACAATCTTGTCTTATGATGACATAAAGTTGTATGTCATTAGACATCTTGTTTGATAGTGGCAGACCACCCTTCCAAAGTTGCGTTCGCCTCACCCTATATGATTCACCAAATATAATTACTAAATGATGTATAAAATATAACACACTATTCCAAAGTTCTCAATAAAATTATTTCCATACTGTTTAGGGAGAACCTTCACAGCTAGAGACCACCGTTCTATTCCCCTGTTACCCCCGCTCGACCCAGCTACACTCTTATTACCTGAAAGAAATTGTGAAGCAAAAGGATGAGCACAAATAGCCCAGTAAAAGAATATCATGACTAAAGATAATTAAATTATCAATAGCCTTCATCATTAATAAATCAAAGATTTAGAACATATGATAGATGATAAAACTTTTCAACCATAGTTGCAACGGAACGAGCAATCCATTAGAATAGTCAAATAGACCATAAAGTCTATTATCTTCTCGATGTTAAAAATCCACCAATAATATTTTATCACTGTAACATCAATCAATAGTTCTGGTCCACAATCATATGAATAACTCGTAATTATAATTGTGATTCTAAATTCCTCTTCTCATCCAGGACGAAGATAATTTTTATCACCTGTCTTTACCTGAAACATCAAAGATCATGGTTATACCAAATCACAGTTCATGTTCATAATCATACTGATAAATTCATCTTTGCACTTCGGGCCAAAGATATTCGTCAACAGCTCATCTTTGCACTACTGGCCAAAGATATTCAGCAACAGGTCATCTTTGCACTACATGCCAAAGATATTCAACAACAGATCATCTTTGCACTACAGGCTAAAGATATTCATCAACAGATCATCTTTGCACTACAGGCCAAAGATATTAATATCTCAAAGAAATATATAATCATTTCAGAATTTATATAAGTAATAATTATAACCATGTTGATCAATTCACCTTTGCACTTAAGCTAAAGATATTCAATTATAAATTCAATGGTCATGATCATAACAGTCAATAATTCAACTTTGCACTACTGGCCAAAGAGAACCTATAGTCACGATCATACCAATAATCTACCCATCCTTACACTCAAGTCAAAGAGAAATTTCAACACTAGGGTTATAAAAATGTTATATATAATAATAAAAATAATATGATCAAAACATAAATTTAATTTCAAGAGTAAGATTCATAAATAAATGATAATTTAGTCAGAAAAAGAAACCAATTTTGTCGTGAATAGTACCCATAAATAGTAACTCGTGAATAGTAACTCATAAATAGTACTCTGTATTCGTACATAGTACTGTATACATAAATATTATCATATGCGTAAATAGTGCCATATACATGAATAGTGTTGCATACGTGAATAGTGTCGTATACGTGAATAATGTTGTATACGCGAATAGTAACCCCGACTTGAAAATGGTAGAAATTCCACAATAAAATTCATACTAATATTTCGGTATAATGATATTGAAAAATAACATCATTAGGAAGAAAATAACAATCCCTTACAATCCCTTACTATCCCTTACAATCTCGTACCCCAAAAGAGCAGTACTTCTGACTGGAATATCGGATATGATGCTGAAGGAAACTTGCGCTGATTAGCAACTCTCAAAGTATCTAAATACTCACAAAATACGCTCGATAATATAGAGAGAGAAAGAGAGAAAACTTGTTTCTAGTGTGATTTTCAATTCTAACTAAACACCCTATAAGCAGACTTGACCTGCAACCTGATGGATTTACCTGCTACTATTCTCACCCACCAAAAATCAGCCATCTTCCCCAACAACCAAAAGTGGGGCCCACCCATATTTTTAATAAAAATATTTTAATTTTTTAAACTTCAATAATTCATAATAAATAGTCATTTTATCAGAAAAATTCGAATTTTATGTCCATTCTATAGGAAATTAAATTCTCTACAACTTTATAAGTTTAAGTTTTCCCAAATTCGAAACGAAAAATGACCGAAATCCATATACGGACGATTTTTAATACCTCATAAAATTCATAACATATCATACGTTAATTTTTAATGATTCAAAATTTGTGGACAGATACTCAACTATATATATATATATATATATATATATATATATATATATATATATATATATATATAGAAAGGATCAAGAGTAGAACTCTTAAGTAGTAGAACTACCTTAAATAATAGAATTGTATCAAAACGATGTAGTTTTGATAAGACGCGGTGGCATTTTTGTAAATACCATGTCATCGCGTATTTATAAAAATGCCACCACGTCTTATCAAAACTACGTCGTTTTGATACAATTCTATTATTTAAGGGAGTTCTATTACTTAAGAGTTTTACTCTTGATCCTCTCCCTATATATATATATATATATATATATATATATATATATATATATATATATATATATATATATATATATATATATACGGTCAGGATCAAGTGCATACCCCTTATCTTACTCACCCGTGCTTACCCCCCTTTAGGTGACGGTTTTGGTCATACAATGGTCGTCTATACTTTTAGCGACGGACAACATAAAACGTCGCTAAAAGTATAGACGACGGTTGTATGACCGAAACCGTCGCTTAAAGTGGGGTGAGCACGGGTGAGTAAGATAAGGGGTATGCACTTGATCCTTACTATATATATATATATATATATATATATATATATATATATATATATATATATATATATATATATATATCCAAAAATCACAACGATCCAACGGTCAAATTAATATTATAACTCACGCAATAGAGCTTTAAGAACACTATTATGATTTTTAAAACCTCCATTCCGACAAAATACTGATAAAACACCTCAAAATTAAATCCTTCATTTATATTCACACAAAATAAATATATCCATTATTTATATCCACATAAAATAAATATTTTCTTATCATATAAATCAATAACTAATTATTCACAAATAATATTACAGAATCACAATTATGACAACCAGGCCGTTCCCAGAAAAGAGAGGGCTTTCCGATAAGGATTTCTCCTTACTGGCACGCAATTAGGTGACCAAACCTTTCCTTGACAGAACTTTTTAGACATTACCAATAATGATATCTAATAATATTATTCAAATAATATGAATTATTGATCTGATAATGAGAAATACTGTGCAATGACAATTATTAAAATAACAATAACATAAAATATCAACGCAGCAATTATTGAACCAATAAAATAAAATATTGAACAATAATTATTGTAACAATTTTTGAGCTTCTTACGTAAGGATCAATAATTCAACAATACTATGCAATACCGTGTGCTACTATGCACCCACGCGTATTACTGTATTTTAACCACCGGGTATTCTAACAGTGTTAACGGTAACTACTACGCCGTTATTTATAAAAACTCAAACTTGTCGTTTTCTTCATTCGACCGTTTTTCGTTATGGGGCCCATAAATGACTGCGTCGTCGTACGAATATTTCCCGACAGCAAGAATATTCTATGACCAAACGAATATTCCCCGACAAAATAAATATTTTATAACCACTTGCTTATTTTGAAAAATTTGCACATTTCACCCATAACCAAAGCATTATATCAATTTAAAACCTTATTATTCACAATAATAAATAGAGAAAATTCGATTTTATTCATTAAAAAGTTGGGGTCTTACAACCTCCCCTTCTTATGAAATTTTATCCCCGAAATTTACGTACCTGGTATTTCAAAAAGTTGAGAATACCTTGCTTTCATTTCAGATTCTATCTCTCGGGTCATCATGATTTCTCCATTATTCATCTCCCGTGATAACTTTATTTGGGTTCCTCATTTGTTGGGAAGTCATGACAACCGCTCTCCCTTGAACTACCCGACTTTGACTTGTCTAGGGCGACATTTGGTGTCATCACTACCGTTGGAATTGACTTTTCTATAGGGCACATTCCACCCTCAACTACTTTGTCGTACTCCTGTTTTATGATCTGAATCATTAATCTTCGATCCATATCGAATTGGGCCTGACCGCAATGTACTGGGTAATTCAAAACTCGATGTTGGGTTCTCTCAATTGCTGTCCAAAAAGAGAAATACATATCATCTATTTTAGCCTTCTTAGATCAGACATCTCTTTCCACAATATCAATGCGTTGTGCGGCTTTTATCCATACATCACTCATTCAGTTGTTTCTTCTTTTAGCTCAGATTCCAGCTTTATCATTTTGTACTCTGTCAAAGAGTGTTTCTGTTCAAGCATCACATATCAGGTAACACAAGCTTGAATCATTGCATCCTTTTGCTCCACGACAGCTTGCCGCTCTTCAGCCTGCTCTTCTAACTCATGAATATGATTTTGCAATTCTACTTTTCGATCATAAAATTCTTCTAATAAATTCTCCTCAAGTTCCTCTTCTTCCTCACTCTCAGTTGCTACCTCTGCAACTAGCTCAGTTGCAACAATTAATTCTTCCCTTACCACAAGAATATCACTAATTCCTTCTTCGCCTGACATCAGATTATCATGGTTGGTGATTAGAGGTATTTCCACGATCTCATTTACTCCATTGTTAACGTTCTCAGCTGCCATTCTTAAATACTACCATAAAACAAGGGTTATTTAAATAAATTAACATATCACATAATATCCCTATATTATGTCCGACCAACAAATAAGCTTAGGTAGGACACACTAGCGAAGGATTTACTCGTCTCTCCCCTCCTAGTTCTATTCCCCGATCTCTGCCAGAGACCATATCCCTAAGCTCTGATACCAACTGTGACGCCCCCAAAATAGGTCCAATCCATTCAACTTATTCTGAGTCGCCAAATACATGGTACAGAAAATAACTACAACTTTATTACTACAATTGTCGTGCAAAATACAACCACTCATATATTGTGAGTTTTGATACAAATATATACCAACTATGACTCTCATCCCAACCTTGGATAGCACGTCACAATGACACCTTACATAAGGTACAGTCAATAATTGTTTTAGAAATTAAAATCTTCAGAAAGTGCTCAAGGAAACCTTCGTACATGGGAGGTCATGCGTCTAGGTTATGATAGATATTATATGTCTACAGAATTATCCTTGGTTAACCCAATAGACCCCAAAGAAAAATGAGAAGATTACTATCATATTCTTTTCAATGGTGAGTCTTCTCTTGACATATCATTATCTCCACTGTCTCTAATTGAGAATTATATACTTCAACCAAACACCAAGATTATATAGGCAGTGCTCATAGATATACTCAGCAAGTGGATGTGCACAATTTTGTCTTATAATGACACAAGGTTGTATGTCATTAGACATCTTGTATGATAGTGGCAAATCACCCTTCCAAAGTTGGGTTCGCCTCACCCTATATGATTCACCAAATATAACTACTAAATGATGTATAAAATACAACACACTATTCCAAAGTTCTCAATAAAATTATTTACATACTGTTTAGGGAGAACCTTCATAGCTAGAGACCACCGTTCTATTCCCCTGTTACCCCCGCTCGACCCAACTACACTCTTATTACCTGAAAGGAATTATGAAGCAAAAGGGTGAGCACAAATAGCCCAGTAAAAGAATATCATGACTAAAGATAATTAAATTATCAATAGCCTTCATCATTAATAAATCAGAGATTTAGAACATATGATAGATGATAAAACTTTTCAACCATAGTTGCAGCGGAACGAGCAATCCATTAGAAGAGTCAACTAGACCATAAAGTCTATTATCTTCTCCATGTTAAAAATCCACCAACAATATTTTATCCCTCTAACATCAATCAACAGTTCTGGTCCACAATCATATGAATAACTCGTAATTATAATTGTGGTACTAAATTCCTTTTCTCATCCAGGTCGAAGATAATTTTCATCATCTATCTTTACCTGAAACATCAAAGATCATGGTTATACCAAATCACAGTTCATGTTCATAATCATACTGATAAATTCATGTTTGTACTACGTGCCAAAGATATTCGTCAACAGTTCATCTTTGCACTACTGGCCAAAGATATTCAATAACAGGTCATCTTTGCACTACATGTCAAAGATATTTAACAACAAATCATCTTTGCACTACAGGCCAAAGATATTCAACAACAGATCATCTTTGCACTACAGGCCAAAGATATTAATATCTCAAAGAAATATATAATCATTTCAGAATTTATATAAGCAATAATTATTACCATGTTGATCAATTCACCTTTGCACTTAAGCTAAATATATTCAATTATAAATTCAATGGTCATGATCATACCAGTCAATAATTCAACTTTGCACTACTGGCCAAAGAGAATCCATAGTCACGATCATACCAATAATCTACCCATCTTTACACTCAAGTCAAAGAGAAATTTCAACACCAGGGTTATAAAAATGTTATATATGATAATAAAAATAATATGATCAAAACATAAATTTAATTCAAGAGTAAGATTCATAAATCAACGATAATTTGGTCAGAAAAAGAAACCAATTAGTCGTGAATAGTACTCGTGAATAGTAACTCGTGAATAGTAACTCATGAATAGTACTACGTATTCGTACATAGTACTGTATACGTAAATAATGTCATATACGTAAATAGTGCCATATACATGAATAGTATCGTATACGTGAATAGTGTCGTATACGTGAACAGTGTCGTATACGTGAATAGTAACCCCGACATGAAAAAGGTAGAAATTCCACAATAAAATACATACCAATATTTCGGTATAATGATATTGAAAGAATAGCATCATTAGGAAAAAAATAACATCCCTTACTATCCCTTACAAACCCCTACCTCAAAAGAGCAGTACTTCTGACTGGAATATCGGATATGATACTGTAGGAAACTTACGCTGATTAGCAACTCTCAAAGTATTTAAATACTCACAAAATACGCTCGATAATATAGAGAGAGAAAGAGAGAAAACTTGTTTATGGTGTGATTTTCAATTCTAACTAAAACCCTATTTATAGAAAAATGTTACAACGCCGAAGCAGACTTGACCTGCAACCTGATGGCTTTACCTGTTACTATTTCCACCCACCAAAAATTAGTCATCTTTCACAATAACCAAAAGTGGGGCCCACCCATATTTTTAATAAAATATTTTAATTTCTAAAACTTCAACAATTCATAATAAACAGCCCTTTATCAGAAAAATACGAATTTTATGTCCATTTCATAGGAAATTAAATTCTCTACAACTTTGTAAGTTTAAGTTTTCCCAAATTCCAAACGAAAAATGACCGAAATCCATATACGGACGATTTTCAATACCTCATAAAATTCATAACAAATCATACGTTAATTTTTAACAGTTCAAAATTTGTGGACAGATACTCAACTTATATATGTATAACATATCCAAAAATTACAACGATCCAACGGTCGGATTAAAATTATAACTCACATAATAAAGCTTTAAGAACACTATTTTGATTTTTAAAACCTCCATTCCGACAAAATACAGATAAAACACCTCAAAATTAAATCCTTCATTTATATCCACACAAAATAAATATATCCATCATTTATATCCACATAAAATAAATATTTTCTTATCATATAAATCAATAATTAATTATTCACAAATAATATTACAGAATCACAATTATGACAACCAGGCCGTTCCCATGAAAGAGGGGGCTTTCCGATAAGGATTTTTTCTTACTGGCGCGCAATTAGGTGACCAAATCTCTCATTGACAGAACATTTTAGACATTGCCAATAATGCTATCTAATAATATTATTCAAATAATATGAATTATTGATCTGATAATGAGAAATACTGTGCAATGACAATTATTGAAACAACAATAATATAAAATATTAACGCTGCAATTATTGAACCAATAAAATAAAATATTAAATAGTAATTATTGTAACAATTATTGAGCTTCTTACGTAAGAATCAATAATTCAACAATACTATGCAATACCGTGTGCTAATATGCACCCACGCGTATTACTGTATTTTAGCCACCAGGTATTCCAAGAGTGTTAACGGTAACTACTACGCCGTTATTTATAAAAACTCAAACTTGTCATTTTCTTCATTCGACCATTTTCTGTTATGAGGCCCATAAATGACTGCGTCGTTATACGAATATTCCCCGACAACAAGAATATTCCACGACCAAACGAATATTCCCCGACAAAATGAATATTTTATAACCACTTGCTTATTTTGAAAAATTTACACATTTCACCCATAACCAAAGCATTATATCAATTTAACACCTTATTATTCACAATAATAAATAGTGAAAATTTGATGTTATTCATTAAAAAGTTGGGGTCTTACAGGGGTGCCTAACACCTTCCCTCCGCATAAGCAAGTCCCCGGACCCTAAATGAATCTCGGTTTCACAGACCCGTTTAGCAGTGTCACATCACTGGGTCAATGTGCAAACCTTTTCTCGGTTGTATTTGTACAACCAGTTAAATAAACCAACTGGCGACTCTTATAGTCCAATCGTCGACATTATACATGTCGGACCTTTTTCACTTATTTTTTCAAACAAATCTCACCTAAAATGAGAACACAAAAAAACAGGTAACGAAAATAGACAAATAAAAATCCCGAATTGTTATATGCTTGTGTGTGGATGTTGCATTTACATTTATGATGAATGTGTACGAATGCATATCTTTACTGCGATTAATGTTTTACACTATATCTGCCTATGATATTAGTGCTTCGCACATGTCATCATTTTCATAAACGGTGAGACACGTTGTATGTGAATGTATGTTGTGTGGTTCCTCCACCAGAAGGCTATCCTGTTGGTGTTTGATTACTGGACTCGTAGGAAGACTAATTCCAACGAGGCTCAGGAAAGGCACCACCCAAATTCACTCCAGTTGAAAGACCAGATTAACTTCCCATTGAGTAAATTGTGATGATTTAGGAACATAATGCCGAAAAGCCGCGAGAGTAACCTAAGATAGGTCAGCCTCTGATAAACCAAACGCGGAGGAAAGTCTCTTCATGCTTTCTCATTTTAAATTACTCGTAAAGTCAATTACTTGTAATTTACATTCCATATTCATCTCCATGTAATGAGAACTAAGTGCATATACATATTAACATGCTATCCTGTATCACGAAGAGCTAACATCCGTTTTTTATGACAAAATTCCTAAAATGGACACATCACATAGCATGTTAACATTTACACTATCCCTAAAACTAAACTATGCCAGTTTTATCGCAGGGAAGCATTCGGACCTATTACCCGGTCAAAGTCCAAAAAGGCCGAAGGCCTACAACCAATCATGTCTACATCTGACCAGTCTAATCCAGTTTCTCACGAAGAATTTGACGGATTAAGTAAACAAATTATAAATTTGGTTGTTCTGCTTAAAGAACTACATCAATCTACTCAGGGTCCAAAGATACCCATACATGCTGAATCCTCCACACAATGGGGAACTCAAGGTTCTGATAAAGCCATTACAGTACCTGAACTGCAGTTGGATACAACCAACAAAAGTCATGATGCCGCCCATCTCACAAGAGATCCAGACACCGGTGACATCAAAAAGAAAGTTCTTCAAATGGAAGAAATCCTTCGCGCTATCAAAGGAATTGGAGCACACGGGAGTGTTTCATATGCTGACCTTTGTATATTTTCTGGTGTTCATTATCCAGAAAAGTTCAAAACTACTAACTTCGAAAAGTATGATGGGTTAGGAGATCCTTACACACATTTGAAGGTGTTCATTGGAGAACTTGGATCTTATGCAGAGGATGAGAAGCTCAGAATGCAGCTGTTCCAGAAGAGTCTGACTGGAGAAGCCCGTTCTTGGTATACCAGATTAGACAACTCAAAGATCCATAGCTGGGAAGAGCTAGCTCACGCCTTCCTCACACAATACAGCTTCCAATCTCAAATGGCTTCTAACTGATACCAGATTACCAAAGTTAAGAAACAGTCTAATAAGTCTTTTAGAGAATATGCTCAAAGGTGGAGGCGCCTTGCTTCTCAAGTAACTCCTTCTATGACCGAGTCAGAGATGGTCATAACCTTTATCGATATACAAGAAGCTCCTTTCAATGAGAGAGTCTTAGCTGGCATCAGTAAGCCATTTTCTAAAATGATTAAACATTGGGAGATGGCTGAAATGGGATTGAAGTCAGGAAAGATTCAAGACCTATCTACCCTTAAAGCTATTGCTGAGCACATCCAATTCGAAAATTATGGAAACAACCCCCGGAGGGTCCATAAAAAGAAAGAAGAGGATTTTTCCCTGATACTACAGGGTCAAAAGGGCAATCAGAACATGCCTATCCAGAGGAGAAATTATACTCCCTTTCAAGCACAGTCTTCAAACCCTCCAATACCAAAAGGTGGAGAAGTCAAACGCCCTCGAGTGTTCACACCCTTTGGGGACTCGCTCGAGAATATTCTCACTCTTCTGACCACGCAGAAGAAAATCACGCATCTTCTTTCACTAGCCAGCCCTAATGGATGGGGTTTTAATGCTGCTCGAAAATGTGCTTATCATGCCGGGGCACCTGGACATGATACTTAAGATTGTTGGGCCTTGAAGCACAAGATCCAAGATTTGATAGATAACGGTGAGATTGTGGTCACCAAACTAGATCAACCTCACGTGCAAGACAACCCTCTTCCTCCCCACAAAGAGGAAGAGGTCAACATGATTAATTGGAGTACTGCACAAACTTCCAATTTTAACTGCGAAGCATCCCTGATCATCAAAGATAATGTTGACAAATGGGATTATGCAAAGTTCCAGTTTACGATGGAACGAAATATGAAAGCTCTATGCAAGCAAATTGAGCAATTGGCCTAACTGGTGACCTATCAGCATCAAGTCACACGCCAATTAGTCAGCCAGGAGCATGCTAGTCTACTCCCATTGATTATAAATACTCCATCATCACCTTCAAAATATGAAACATTGGAGGACAAAGTGATGAAGAGAGCGGCTGCCAAAGCCCGTCGGGATTTTGCTAATAGAAGGGAATTCACCTACCTGGGCCAACCTATGGAGGAAATACTTCAGATGTTAATCAATGAAGGAAGAATTACTTCCCTCCTACCTCCAATTAATCCCCGTTCAGGATGGTTCAAACCTGATGGAGTATGTCAGTATCACTCCCATTCTCGCGGTCACAGCATGGAAGAATGCTGGGCACTCCGCCACCTTATTCAGAACTTAATCGATAGCGGTGTCCTGCAACTGGCAGACAATGATACTGCGCTATTTGAGAGTGAAAATACTTGTCCCGCCAAATGGAAGGGACCGGTAGCAGTTATATCCTCTGAGGCTGATGAGACTGTTAAACCACTCACAATTCAACTCAAGGGAGTTAACAATCCTTTGAAAGTGGCTGCTCCAGAGCCCATCATGTTGCCATTCAGACCACAATATCCTATTGTCAACTTACAGAAAGTTCCCTGGAATTATGGAGAAGCTAAAGGATCCACATGTCATACAACTGCTGCAGTGTCGAAGGAGAATCCATTGTATCTTCCCCAACGGGTGATGAAGCCTGCTGTTAAATCAAAGGGGAAAATTCCCATAGAGAAGATTGAAAAATTCCTCTGTGATATGGGTCATAATGAAGTCAAGGTGGTTTTAAGCTTAAGAGAAGCTCCACATCAAATTTTAATATTAAACTTGGTCTTAACTTCCGAAGATCACAAGAAGATTCTACTAAAGGTTTTGGAAGAAACCTACCTGCCAAAATCAGTGGATGTGGAAAATTTTTAACATCTGGTTGATCACATTTTCAACAACAATGTGATCTCTTTCACTGACGATGACATACCGCCCGGAGGGACTGGTCATTGTAAGTCGTTGCACATTGCGGTTTTGTCCTCCGGATACATGTTAGCTGGAGTCTTGGTAGACGGAAGTTCGTCTTTGAATACCTGTCCTTACGCTATGATGCTGAAGATGAAAATCAATCTCAACCGAATCCGAAGTAGCCATACGATCATCAAAGCTTTTGATGGATCCCACCAGAATTCAGTCGAAGAGATTGAGTTGCCAATTGAGATTGGTCCCCATACATTTTGCCTATCTTTTCACGTGTTCAAAATAGATACAGGATACAACCTACTTCTGGGGAGACCATGGATTCATATGGCTGGGGCAGTCCCCTCCACTCTTCATCAGCAACTTAAATACATTATTAACAATAGCCTAGTTACAGTCAACGCTAAGCCGGAATGCCCTCAACAGGGTGATATACCATTCATCAGTTTCAATTTCGATGTTGAGCCGGTCAGTTTCCACACTTTGGAAGTAAGCAACCCTCAATATCATGCCATTAGGACACCATTTCTCATACCCAAGATTTCTACCAAAGTAATGGCAGCTACTGAAGAAATGATGTCATTGGGACACCAGCCTAGATAAGGATTGGGAAAAAATCATCAGGGTATTAAGCACCCTATCCAAGTGTCCAGTCAAACTGGAACAGCCGGACTAGGCTATGCTGTCAGTACCAGTTCTAGGAATCCACATAAGTATAAGCAGATTCCTTCCACTTCGGCCATACGGCTATTATCTCCACCTGTACATCCAGAGTCCTCACAAGCTCTGGTAAAGGTGCCAGTCAATGTACTGGCTATGTTATTTCCTAAGCCGATACCGGTAAAGGAGAATGAAGTCTTTGTTCCAGATCCCAAGGTGGAAGAAGAGGAATGGAGAATTAAACAAGACATCATCATAATGATGTCAGGTGTACGCATCATTGTCCATGATGAATATACTAACAGATATACCCCAGATGATGATTGCCCAGACGTAATGGTCATCATTCGGGAGAAGGAGGACGATGACAGTCCCTCTATTATTGTAGTCCCCTAGGACTTTGCCCTTGCCAATTGGAAGAGCACTCCTTGCATTAGTCGATAAGGGTAAAATGGGCAGGACTTCTTTCTGCCCTGTAGATATCATAACTGCTTACTTTTTTGTAGAGTATTAGCAGTTGTTTTGTCCGTACATGCTAACACTTTGTATGATTAAACAGTTTCATATATATTAAGTGAAAGCATATTTTGTTTTAGGACTCTGAACTTAGATGTGCATGTACTTGCTGATAAGATGCCTCTTCTCCACGAGGATTTTCACTTTGATGAAAAGTTAGACTCAGACTTGCTGGAAATACAAGAGGTCATTGAGGCGCCTCAAGAGATCAAAGAATGGGTTGAAGACAAACCTAAACCCAACCTTGATCAAACCACCTCGTTCAATCTTGGAACCTTAGAAAACCCTAAGTTAATCCAGATTGGTTCAGACCTTACCCCAAACCAGAGGAATGACATGGTTACACTACTAACCCAATTCTAGGATATGTTTGCATGGTCTCATGAAGACATGGTGGGTTTGTCCACCGACATTATTCTTCATCGCCTTCCCATCAAAGAGGGATTCAAGCCAGTCAAGCAGAAACTCAGGCGATTGAAACCTGAGTAGAGTTTAAAGGTGAAAGAAGAAATTGTGAAACAATTTCAAGCAGGTATTATCATGGTGTCCATATATCCCGAATGGATATCCAACATCGTGCCCGTGCCTAAGCCTAGAAGAATGGTGCGAGTCTGTGTAGATTATCAGGATCTGAATAAATCTTACCTTAAGGATAGCTTTCCCGTGCCTTTTATCCACATTCTCATTGACAATACTGCTCTCCTTCGCTGATTGCTTTGTGGGGTACCATCAGATCATGGTTGCTGAAGAGGATCGTGAGAAAATTGCTTTCATCAAGTCTTGGGGAACCTGTTGCTACAGACAGTTGTCTTTCGGCCTCATCAATGCCGGAGCTACTTATCAGAGAGCTATGATGGCTCTTTTCCATGTTTTAATGCACAAAGAGATAGAAATCTACGTGGATGACATCATTGTCAAGTCCCGAAAGGAGGAGGACCACTTAGACCATCTCAAAAAGCTTTTCAACAGGTTGCGTAAGTACAACTTGAAGTTGAATCCATCCAAGTGTGCCTTTAGTGTTAAATCAGGCAAGTTGCTAGGATTTCTAGTCAGCCATAAAGGAATCGAGCTGGATCCCACCAAAATCTAGGCCATTACGAAAATGCCCATTCCTCAGACAGAGAAGGAAATACGGGGATTTTTTGGGAAGAGTCAACTTTATTAGTAGGTTCATTTCTTAACTCACAGCAACCTGTGAGCCTATCTTCAAGCCGTTAAGGAAGAACTCCTCCATGAACTGGAATGATGAGTGCCAGAAAGCCTTCCTTACCATCAAAGAGTAGCTAGTCAAAGCTCCTATTTTGGTACTAACCAGGGATGATGTTTCCCTGTTCATGTACCTGTCCATAAATGACAATGTCATGGGCTGCATGCTGGGTCAGAAAGACGATAAAGGCCGAGAACGAGCTATCTATTACCTCAGCAAAAGATTCAGCAGTAGTGAACACAAGTTCACTCTAATTAAGAAGACTTGTTGTGCTTTAGCATGGGCTGCCATGAGGTTACAACATTACCTTCATGGGCACATAACCCATCTCATATCCCGCGTGGATCCTCTCAAATATGTGTTCAGTAAACCCATACTGAATTGTCGGCTGTCCAGATGGCAATTGATTCTGTAATAATTTGACATTGTTTACGTGACGCAAAAGTCCATTAAAGGTCAAGGAATTGCGGATCAACTAGCCGCCGCACCTTCAGGGGAATTCAAACCCTTGGAAACATACTTCCCCGATGAAGGGGTAATGGCAATTCAGCAACACCATTAGTACGATGCACGTAGCACGTGGAACATGTATTTTGATGGAGCTATTAATATGGAAGGTTTTGGAGCTGGAGTAGTTCTGGTATCCGATACGAGGGAGCAGTATCTCGTCATACGAGGGAGCAGTATCTCGTCGTCATCAAATTACAGTTTATCAGCACCAACAACACAGCTGAGTATGAAGGCTGTATCATGGGGCTAAAACTTGCCCGTTCAATGGGTATCAGACGGTTAATTATCTTTGGGGATTCAGAGTTGGTAGTTAAACAATCCACGGGAATCTATCAAACCAAAGAGCTACGTTTGCTGCCTTACCATCGGCAAGTTTTACAGATGGCTTCGGAGTTCAAAGAGATCTCCTTTCTACACATTCCTCGTAATAGGAATGACTTCACAGATGTATTAGCAATGTTGGCCTCCTTGATACACATACCTGACAAGGAACACATGCCAAGCGTCACATTTGCCCTACAAAAGGCACCAGCCTATGGGAATTGTGTTGGAGAAGTATCGGATGAGCTACCTCCCATCCAACAACCTTGGTACCAGCATATCAAGGAGTACTTACAAGATGGATCTACACCCACTAAGGCAAGCCTGACTAAGAAAAGGTGGATTCATTGACTTGCTATGAAATTCTACTTGAGCGGAGATGCACTCTACAAGAGAGATACAGGACTAGGTCTCCTCAGATGCCTGGATAAGGATCAAGCTCAGAGACTCATGGATGAGGTCCATGGTGTAGTATGTGGCCCATACATGAGTGGCCCCCTCCTTGTTAAAAAGATCCTCAGGACAGGACATTACTGGCTATCTCTCAAGGCTGACTGCAATGACCACGTCAGGAGATGTTATCAATGCCAAATTCATGGGAATGCTATCCACGCCCCTCAACGGGAGCTCCATAATATGAGTTCACCTTGGCCCTTCTCAATGTGGGGAATGGACGTGATCGGGCCCATCGAGCCCAAAGCCAATAATGGGCATCGCTTTATCTTCACCATGATCGACTACTTTACCAAGTGGGTAGAAGCAGCCTCCTTCCCCAGGGTTACCAAAGAAGTCATCATTGCTTTCATTCGAAATAATGTCATTTGTCGATATGGACAACCAGAGGTGATTGTATCAGACAATGCTAAAAACCTCAACAACAAAATGATGGAGGAGTTATGCAGTAAATTCCACATCAAACATCTTAACTCCGTCATCTACAGTCCAAAGATGAATGGTGCTATTGAAGCGGCTAACAAAAATATCAAGAAGATTATGCAGAAGATGTCTGCCAACCACAAAGGATGGCCTGACTTATTGCCTCTTACTCTGTTAGCCTACAGAACATCAATGCGCACTTCAACTGGGGCAACCCCCTACGCATTAACCTATGGGATGGAAGCAGTACTCTCCATAGAAGTAGAAATGGAATCCCTCAGAGTGTTGATGGATGCTCAGCTGGATGAAGATCAATAGGTACAAGACAGGTATCACCAATTATCTCTGATAGATGAAAAGCAAACCGCGACTATCTTCCATGGTTAGTTATATCAACAAAGGATCACCAAATCCTACAACAGAAAAGTTCGGCTACGGCAGTTTAAACAACACGACTTGGTTTTAAAGAAGATCCTCGACAACCAAGATCAGTCTAAGGGAAAATTCGCTCCTAACTGGGAAGGCCCATTTATTGTCAAGGAGGTATTGACAAGAGGTGCTCTCATGTTACAGGAAATGGACGGCGATGAATTTCCACAGCTTATCAACTCGGACACCGTGAAATGATATTATGTCTGAAGTTACTATCAAGCAAGCATCCTTGTATTGGATCATCAGATCACCAGTCATTTCGGTTCTTCAACCCTTCATTACATACAACTCTTTTCCACACTTTGCCCCTCAGGGAAACGTACTCTTCAAGCCAGCAGCCTGGCTTCACTGCGCTCTTACAACTTTGGTCATCCCACTAGGGATTGAACCTCTCGCGTTTACAGTTTGTTACCCCAAACATGGGATCAAACTTTTCACACATGCAGTTTATCCTCAACTTAGGATCAAACTTTCTCTTCCCCGCAGTCTATCTTGCACATGGGATTAAACTTTCTTCCCGACAGTTTGATCTGTACATGGGATTAATCTTTCTTCCTCGCAGTTTATCCTGCACATGGAATCACACTTTTCAACTCGCCCTGAGGGGTGAACTACGTCGACCTGATCTCCTTGATACACGGGAGTACATAGGCAACCATATTCTATATGGCCCGGTCGCAATAAACAAAAACAACAAAAACATTTCTACCCTTTTCTACAAAAACAAAAACCACAAAAACACTTCTACGACCTTCTTCATCAATAAAGCTTCTACACCATTTCTGCCACATACAGCTTTAAACCTTTTACACCAGGTTCAAACTACGCAGACCTGATCTCCTCTTTAATAGGAGTACGTAGGCAGCCATTCATGGTTCGGTCTAACCCCCTACCAAAACACAAATACTTGTCAATGGTACTGGGATCAAACTTCAATCCACCACATTTCATTTGCTTCAAACCAAAGGGATGGAATTATCCAACCTCTCCTCGCAAATAGAAGATTCGGCGAACATCTAAGCTGCGATTGTTCCTCAAAGAGAAACACCAATTCATAAGAGATGGAATTAACTAGGCTCCTCCTAAATAGGAGTACTGGCGACCATCTGTGGTGCGGTCAATCTCAGAGAGGAAAGCCATACTCCTCTCCATATTTCTGTACAGAAACCAGTCCCAAGACACCAAAGATGGCAGGGATACACACAGATCTATGATCTATTCTGAACTATCCAGAGACAGCTCAATGTCCATCCATCAAGGAGGAATTCAGAATACATCAAGATCATAAGCCCTGAAGAAGCAGACAAATATCAAGCAAGTATCAGAGCATATATAAAAGGGAAGTGATCAAAAATATATTTCCCTGCTATATATAATGTTGTTTGATATACACAATGTAAATTGTACATGACAAAATGGCTAAGCTAGTCTGTGCAGGAAAATACAAGTCCATCTACAAATCGGTGTATATACGAGCTAACAAGCCCAACATGGCATCCCTCTCCAAAGAAGGAGGTAAAGCTGTGGTCTCCTGTACTAGGATATCCACACGACCCAACAGATTTGCAGCCTTCTGCATGGTGACCATATGCCCATCGATGTAAGTGATCATCTCGGCAAGCATACCAATGGTAAGGGACCTCACTGCAGTACTATCTTTGACGGCTACATCCTGGGCAGATATGGCACTATCCCTCTTAGCTATCACTGTATCTCTGCATGATCTGGCCTCATCCCACTCAACAACAGCGGGATCTCTATGAGCTAATGCTTCGTCTTTCTCTAACGTAGCTACGTCTCTCCCATCAAGAGCTGTTAACATCAGGGATCTAGCCCGATCTCTCTCAAAGGTCATCAAATGAAGACTTCGCTCAAAGTATTGTGCTGAATGCTGAATCACAGTAGTGCTAGTACTGGGAGAATCTAAAGGAAATACTGGCAACCCAGTAGATGTCTCCTCCTTGGTGTGAGAATTAATATCCTCCATGGGCTCTCCACCATCTGAGTCAATACTCGGCAATGTGGATACCACCGC
This sequence comes from Panax notoginseng, assembly GCA_016801055.1. NCBI lineage: Eukaryota > Viridiplantae > Streptophyta > Magnoliopsida > Apiales > Araliaceae > Panax > Panax notoginseng. The sequence continues at coordinate 119,216,205 of CM029022.1, forward strand.
AGCCGATGCAGTCTCTGTCTCCATCCATGCGGAATACTCTGCAGAACAACCTGGATGACTAATGGAGAAAGCAGCTATCTCGTGCTGATCCCAACATGCATACACATGGGATCGGTCCTCTGCTGAATGATAGTGAGAAGCTAAACGCTGGCCCAGCGCCCCCTCGAAAGGATGAAAATCCTAAAACTGGTCAAACTGCGACATCACGGTCAGTGGATGGTAAGTAATCATACCCCTCAAACCAGCCAGAGGGATATAATCCATGCCCGGAGCATGAGTAATAAAACTGTAAGGTGTGCTGAGCCCTGAGCACGGCAATATACTAAACGGGTCTATAATATCAGCTAAGAAAGCGGACCAAGATACAACATCTGTACACTCCGCAGGCTGAAAGGAGTATGACATGGGTATATCATGGGTGAAATAATACCCATGCCGTCTAAAAGTGCCAATCGGTCTCAAGTATGACATGAACCATATGTACAGCATAACCGAACTGCCCGTAAATATTCCTGTCGGATAAGTGCAGCAGTATGTAGCTGACCTCAATGTCTCTACTATAATCATCGGTATGATGGTACGACCCTCCCTGAGAGCTCTCACCGCCATGATAACTCCTATGTCCAACTCATCCATATACCGTGGCATGTAGACATATGACAGTACACACAATAGTAGTACGTCTACCCTGGCCAGGCGCCAATGAGCCTTCGATGTGGTGAAATCCCCAGAATGTCATCTATAAATATCCTCAGAGCCAAATATGTCAAACAGAAAACGCTGGGATAAAACATGGCCAGATGTCAGCTCATCCTGAACCACGCTACGCCTTAATCCAGTGAGGGTCATGAACCGTCGACTAATGTCCCCCAAAGCCATATGCACGCAAGGTCTGTCCAGTGGTAGCATCATCAACCGTGCATACTCCTCCAGAGTGGGAGTCAACTCCTGGATCCCAAATTGAAAAACCTATCTCTCTGGTATCCAGTGCTTTAGCATGCCCTCCACGAATCCTGTGGGAACCTAAAATATCAAAAGGGTCATGGTATGCTGCAATAGCTGATCTACGGTCACCCTATCTGAGGGTGACATACTATCATACCAATATCTCAGACTGGATGCCACCAATAATGGTAGGGTGTGATCTATGCGACTGACTGTCGAAGAAGACATCTGTGTGAGTCGTATCATAATACCATCCAGGGGTCAATGCTGAATATCTCTGGACATACATACATATGCATAACTTGATACATGCATAACAGATAATAGATGACAATATAATATAGGGAATGGAAAAACTATACATACATTTCTAAGTATATCATCATCTCTATACAACTAAAAATATAGGGAAATAGAGCACAGACGCCCTACTACTAACAGAGGCCTATCAAAAGCGAGAATAGGGCACATCCACCCAATAGCTAACAGAGGCCTATCAAAAGAGATAACGAGAATACACATCAAAAGAAGACAATGATGTCAATATCTACATCATCAATCCTGTCCACCTGATGTAACTCCTCTTGAGTCACTAGATCTCTATCGACAGGGATGTTAGGACTATAAAGGAGGATCTGCTCCGGCAAAGCCAAATGGGTCATCTGAGGGGCCAGCTCCTGCGCTGGAAGGATCAAACGAATCTGCCTCTGCCGGATCTCTGCCCAAATACCGGATAGAGAAATGTGCCCGGTCCAGTCACTGGGTTAAGCTGTCAATCTGTGTAACATGAGTCGAATCTCGGACACAGGCTATCCAATTCGTCATCATCACTGATCTTGGAACCATATCCCCCATGAACTGAGTGGTGCGGGTCAGGGCTCCAATAGTACGAGGGATCCACCAATGCCGAAATATATCCTGAATGCAAGGACCCTCTGATAATGCAAAATCGTCAACACCCAACAATGGGATATCAATGACGGGTGACTGTGACACAGGCTAATAATACCTTGCAGGAGGCAAGATCGGTATACGGATCTCCCCTGTAGTGCTCCTAATAGCACGCTCTCCTAAATAGAGCTCCCATCCTCTATCTGTGAAGAGAGGAACCCTACTGGTAGAAATCACATACTCGATACCAGTCGGGTATCCATCCTCAAATCTAACGGCCAAATGCTCCCCAGAATATAGAATCCATGTGATGACATCCGCTATCAACAACTCTAATTATAGATGACAATGAGTGAAACCCTCAGCTATAGGGACCTCCGCCAGTATGGAATGATGCCATCGCCGTCCTCGTGGGTAGGTATCAAACCCTAACACACTCATAGGACGTAAACATGGAAGCCTCTCATAGGCCCAAAACTACCAACACAAAGGCCAACATCTGCTATCAGTTAACACTCTTAACCTATACAGGGTAAATGATAAGAGAAATGCTTACCAGCAGAAATGGGTAAAATCCTAACCAAGCCCCGGTCAAGCCCGGCGAGCGCATACGCATGCCCCGGAGGAAATAGGTAAAGGTATAAGAGCACCAATCATACTCTCCAATACGGTCCACATGTCACGTGGCGCTGATCAAAGTGAACGACACCATAGAAGAGTTATCTGCAATGAAGCAGCCCCTAATGATCATCAAGAATAATCGTCAAAGAATGCAATCCCTAACTCTGACATTAGCTGGTATGGGCTCACTCAATAGCCCACTCATAGAATCTACGCTCAAAGGCCCCGCACGAATAGTCCTGCCCTTGAGCACCTCTGCCGGAACTCCTAACAAGGATCTAATGGTAGTTGGGCTAATATCAGCCGTGCAAGGCACTGGCTCCCCTCCAAACTCTATACCTGTGATAAACTGCCAATCCATCGGCGTAATCATCACCTCACAGTCCAATAAATGGCGAGACTGGGTCTGGTGAAACCAGCGCTCAGACAATGCCCTGAGGTAACCTCAAGGACAACGACGGGGAAGGATGGAAAAGAATGCTACAAATTCCCAGTCATGCACAATCGCTCTATAGTCAGGATGAAGTGCCTGGTACATGGAGTGAATGCTGAACCAGTTCCCTCGAGGCTGTGTGAAGCCGAGAACCTACAAGATGCAAATTGACATCAGAATCCTTTACCCCTCATCATATAGGAAAGAAGGAAGATTAAGATCTAACGTTATACCTCATTGGCATGCAAATACATCGAGGGATGTCTGCCCAAATCACCCAGAAGCTCTAAATACTCAGGAGGTCCCTCCAGGGAGCATGCGCAGTAGGAGCGGGGTCCACAACCGAAACATCCTCCTCCTCATCCTCGACGTCCGGTACATCAAACTGGACTAGACGTATCACCGCCTCTACCAATCGACGAGGCTGTCTAACAGAACGGGGTCGAGGCACTTCAGAAGCCCTCCTCTATACACTAGAAGTATTCCTGCGGGAACTACTCGGCTGATCTAGATCTATAATATCTGAACAATAAGTCTCCAAATCACCTCAAAAAGGGTGTGGTATTTTCTAACCTGGAGCTTTTTAAAATGCATTTAATGACTATATGCATGCATGCATTATTTTAATGTACATCTACAGTAGAGTTAAAAATGTATGACTATTCAATGCCTACATTTTGAAATATTTTTCCATAATTTCCTCTATAAATAGGACTGTCCATATGCACATAGGCATGACTAAGTGGCCATTCAGTAACACACATGCCCACAGTCACATAAATCCTATTTGCATCCAAAAATCAAAGTCATCAATCCATAAGGGTAGCCTAATTACCAGGATTACTTTACTTTTTTACCTATGCTCGTTTGTCCTCAAATAGGATAAGAAATAGCAGAAAAAGGTGCCAATTTGACTGTCTCAAAAGTTAAATTTTTTCACGTCATTATGTTCAGCATGGTTTAATACTAAAATTTACTATGTTGAATATTTTTTATCAAGTCATTTAAGCATACATAATTACTACTATGTATTTAGATGCATTTCATATGATAAGTCATTTTCCAACGGATAAAAACTGGAAAAAAGTACATGCATACGTTACCAGGACAATGTAGAACACTTGTACGGTGACAGAATTTGCAGAAAGACGTCTGAACTCAGCAGATCTGAAGAAGAGCTCTCAGATTTTCTTCGCGGCGTAACCTGAAAATGACTTATGAAAATAACCTGCAGGACTTTTATGTCCACGGTTGACCGCAGGTCTATCTGCGGCTGCAGCAGGTGTACCTATGGCACCATTACGTGAGTCCCACCCCTCCGACTCGATCCAGTTCGAGTTGTAAAGGAGTTAGTGCAAGTTGAAAAAGCCAAATCAGGGATAAAAACGCTACGCGATTAAGCAGAATAGCCTAAAAACCCTAGTTTTTATGGACTCAGCTATGGTTTTCTTTTCATACCTTGGTATTCGCCCGAACACAGGGTTTACTATACTGATGATCCAAGTCGTTGCATACCATATTTGGCAATACTGTACAGAGGTATCATGCCTTCAATATAGGGTAATCACCCTAATCTTTGCAAACAGGTCCCCGACGGGGGTTATAATGCAATCTCAAATGAGATCCCCGGCGGGGGTCACAACGCATGTTCTGCTGATACACACATCAACAATGATCAAAAGGAGATCCCCAACGGGGGTTACAATGCAATCTCAAAGGAGATCCCCGGCGGGGGTTACAACGTAATCTCAAAGGAGATCCCCGGCGGGGGTCACAACACAATCTCATAAGCATGTCCTCGACGGGGGCTACAACGCATGTTTTTCTTTGATACACATGTTAGCGAAGGTCAAGAAACCTTGACGTCAGTTCAGTCGTTGGCAAGTAAACCCAACATTGCATTAGAAGCCATCCGATGATTGCATCAATTGATACACACATCAATAAAGTCCAAGCAGCCTTGGCATTTATCCCCAATAGGGAGTTCATCTATTGATATACACATTAATAGAGGATCAAATGGATCCCCGATGAGGGTGACAACACGTGATCAACTGTTGGTTCACACGTCAATGAAGGTCGGGCAACCCTGACAATATCTGCTGTTGGCAGTAAATCCAACAGAACATTGATATGTCCTGACGATACAAACCAGGAAGATCAACACCATCAAGGAAGATCGATGATGGAATATGTTATACACATCCTCAAACAGACAAAGTTTTATCCCTACAGATCTCTTGTACACAAGAGGCACATCTTTGGAGTAAAGTCTGTATCCAAGATTAAGGACTTTGGTGATAGCCCCAAAGTCAACATCCTGATAGGTTTGGATCACACCTCCAAGCTTGCCATCATCACCATCACCGGTAGAAGCAACAGGGAGCCGACAATCATCCCCAGTATGTTGGAAAGTAATTCATATGCATCATACACTTGCATCATATTGCTCCATATTGCATTATATTTATGTTGTTGCATTTCAAGTGTCTAGGATTCTTTATCCTATCCATGCCATTGCATTGCATGAATATGATAAAGAGGATCATCTGTAGACACTTAAAATTTTTTGCACACCTGTTACTAACATTGTAGGAAGGCAGATTCGTCTTTCAGACATAACCCTGGAAGATAGCTCACATCCAGTCCAGATACTACCGGAAGCTCAGTTTTAACCCCGGAACACACACCGAGAGTAACAATTCCAACCTCGGCGATAACCCCAAGGCGTACAGATCCAATACCAGAACACACATTGGAGAAGACCGATTCATCCCGGAGATAACCCCGAGATGTTCAGTCTCAGTCCCAGCACTGGAAATAGCAGATTCCAATCTTAGAGATAACCCCAAGGAAGGCAGTTACATTTTTGGGGATAACCTCGAAAATGCTTGTTTCAAATGCAATCAGCTTCAACCTCGGTGCTTACACTGAGGCACTCAGTACAAGACCTGGTAATAACACCAGGAGGACAGGTACACCTCAAAGATGACACTGAGGACCTTCAACACTGGCAGCAGTCCAATCTCAGTGATAACCCTGAGCAACGTCTGCTTTATCAGCCCAAATCGGAGATAACTATAAAGCTCCCAAATTCAGGTACTTGAAACCCAAACTCGGTGCTTCACGATATCATTTCTATGAGCTGAATAATACTAATAATAATAACAATAATATAATTATTTAACTTAATTTACATATACATCAGAGTCTAGCTCCCAAGTACGTAACCTTTAATACATTCATTACATAGCATGATAGATAATATATATCATTGCCCTAATAATATCAAACTATTACATACAATACCACAAATCTTATTCTGTTTGCTTTTCTTTTTCTTTGTTTCTGCATGAGCCTTCTGGTTGTTCACACTTAGCTGAAAACATTTAAATTAAGCAATGATGAGCATTTGAGTGCCCAGCAAGTATTAACAATTATAAATATTAGCTGAAAGAATTTAAATGTTTTCTTTATACTACCCTTCTACAACAAATTAATAGTTGTGAAGTAATCTGAACCGATAATAATAACATAACAACCCTCTTTCAAATTTTTAAAACTACGTACTGACTATAAATAGGGTTAAGGTGACAAACTATGAACATTATTTTTATTTTCGAAAAGGTTAAACAGAACTTCATCTGTAAACCGTCATAACTTACGGGCACGGGGGTGATCAGCCCGTTGTACCTTGTATTGATCAATACTACATGCAAGAACGATGTTATCGTTCACTCTGTCCACCTTGGGTGCATAAAAAGTTTTCCAGTAAAAGGGATGTTCATACTTGTCTGGGTTCCAAACTAAAGCAATTCAGTTGGATAATAGTAAGGTTTTATCTTATTCAACAATAATCTATAATTCAACATATATATATATATATATATATATATATATATATATATACACACAGGTAATTAACAAAGGTGTATCAACATGTGATTAAATACAATGATTATCCAAGTGGGGACACTTGTATAACCATTTATAAAAATTAACGAACAGAATATATATCTTAATTACCATATACTAACATGTTGATAATCAATGATATATATATATATATATATATATATATATATATATATATATATATATATATATATATATATATATATATAGTTCTAAAACATTCTTACTCATGTCCATTGCATAAAGAAAATATAAAGGTAAGATACTTGCCTGGTCTGCTGCTTACAAAATGCAACTTAGATTTATCTTTTATATCACGACCTATCATTAATCAGATCATTTTACTGATTAGAATAATATATCGTAACACATAATACTGCCTATTGCAGTCAGCACATAACGTAATCACATCGTCACACATATCCAACAGTCATGGAATCACAAATAAACATCAATACAATCAAAATATCTAAGTCCAGATCAATTTTTGAAACATGTCGGTGTACCGACGGCTTTATCAGGTAATTATCGAGTCTAAGACTCTATCCTGTAGCTTAATAACTGTAATTATCAATCATATTATTTTTAAATGACTTATAATAATTTTTAAACATTTATTATAATTTATCATGAATTTTCAAACATCGGAATCATTATTAAATAATTTAAATATTAAACAATTCTATTATCATTAATATTTAATTAATATTAAACTATTAATGAAACCATTGCCAAAATATTAAAATTATTTATAATAACTCAAAATAGTTTTAAAACATTTATCTTGCCTTTAAATAATTTTTAAAACATTTAAAATTATTTTTAAATAATTACCATTAATATTTAAATATTACTGTACTATTTCTCAAAATATTAAAAGTCATTAAATATAACTTAAAATATTTTTAATTTATTTATATCCTCTTTAAATGATTTTTAAATTAATTAAACCATTTTAAAACTATTTATTTAATATAATTATTAAATAAATTTAATATCATTAATACTAAATTAATTTCATTAATATTAAATTATTAATGAAATTATCCTCTAAATATTAAAAATTATATTTTATAACTTCAAATATCTTTAAACACTTTATTTTCATTTAAAATGATTTTTATAATAATAAAATCATTTTTAAACTAATTTATTAAATATAATTCTTAAATAACCTTAATATCATTAATAATAATTAATTAATAAAATTTACCTTTAAATATTGAAAGTTATATTTTATAACTTAAAATATTTTTAAATACCTTATTATTATTTAAAATAATTTTTAATAAAATAAAATCATTTTTAATTTATTTATTTAATTCATTTATTAAATAACTTAATTGTCATTAATATTAATTTATTAATGAATTTCATCACAAAATATTAAAAATCATTAAAAATAACTTAAAATATTTTCTTATAACATAATATAATTTTAAATGTTTTTTCATGTATTAAAATTATTTTTAAATAATTTTTTTAATATTATAATTAAATAAATTAAATACCATTAACATTTCAAAAATATTAAATATTTATGAAATATACTTAAAATAATTAAAAACTAATTTTTGGACCTTAAAATAATTTTTAAAAATTTATTATGTATTTTTCATAATTTAAAACTATTTTTTTCTATTTATTTAATTAAAATAATTAATTTCCAAAAATATTTGTCGCTAAAGGGCCCTATAGCGACAAAACTGTCGCTATAGGTGTTCTTGAGCTGTTCTTGGCCAAACCCAGAAACTCATGTCAGATACCGAGCGACCAAGTTTGACCAAGAATCATTTATTGTGTATTGAGTTTCTGGGCTAGCTATTTATCTGATATTGTAGTGTTAGTGTAGGACTACATTACCAAACAACAAACATAGTCATAACATGCATAACAAAGGAGATCTAGGTACCCAAAGTAGTTGTCATAACATGCTTCCACTAGATTGTAGCTAGCATTTAGTATTACAGATCTAATACATAAAATCCATCTAACAACATTACATCATGAAGATACCTACCGGTCAAAGTCTGTCAGTCGTTATGTTCATCAGTTTTCTGGGTTACCCAGAAAACTGATTTCATGATCGTCTGACCTCCTTTGACCAGCCACCAAAACATGTACACTTGATATCTAGAGGTACTAAAAACATGGATCGAGAGATAAACTAACATACTATAACATGGCTTCAACAACAAACTCAAAACATCAAAAACCTGACAGATCTGGAGCCTTAAATATCTTGTCAGACACTGATAAGGACTTTCTGGGTTAGCCAGAAATGGCCCGGTCATGGTCGGTCAACCGACTTTGACCAACAATAACTTGCAATCTAGACTAGATCTAAGTCTGATTATTGATCCAGATCAAAGAATACATGTCAGACTACATATTTAAACCTTTAAACAACAAAAACCCAACACAGAAAAAGATCTACAAGGCCTGACATATGGTTGTCAGACATCAAAAACAAAATTTCTAAGTTTTGTTAATCTTCAAATCCGAGCCTCTAGATGTTATAGATCTAACATCTAGCAACCCAGATCATCATCATATACTACTAACAACATGTTTAACACATAAAAGCTAACATCTAACACATTGATCAAGATCAGATTATAGCTTAGGGTTTATACCTTCTATGAACGATTTTGATTTCTAGGCCATTGATTTGGTTATGGTTATTAGTGGGGCTGGTTTTGGGGACTAATATACTTATGAAATTCGTGGTTTTAGGTTGAGAGAAAATGATGGAGTGTTGGAACAAAAATAGGCTAACTAATGTAATTTCTCTCTCTTTCAATCTATTTATAGCACTTATATGCAATGTATATAGATGGTATTGCTGGCAAGAATTGGCTAAGTTGTTGATAAATAAGTCACATGGGGTTGTTGGATTTGGTGAACAACTCACCTATAGTCAAAACCTATATTCCAACTTATTAAAAAAATACAAAATGAGCATTTTAGTCATTTTGTTCACAAATTTAATGGCAATCTTGTAATCTTGACAAATCCTTAGGGTTTGACCCTTAGGGTTTAACCCTAAGGTTCAGCACAAAATTAATTTCTAAGTTTTCATTTAGGGTTTAAATTAAACTAAAAATAAAAATTAGTTTCTAAAAATAAAAATTTAGGGTTCGTTAATTAGGCTAGGTTTCTAATTAATTTATATAGGAACATTAGGGTTTAATTATTTAATAATTATAGTTAACCTTGCTTATTTAGTAATTAGGGTTTATAATTAGTAATTAGGTTTTATAATTACTAATTAGGGTTACTAATTTTAGAATTAGGGTTTTTAGTTAATTAGGGTTTCTAAAATTTAATAAGGATTTTCCTAATTAACATAGAATCCTATAAAACACAACATAATCAAATAACACAATTACTACACCGTCTTGAACGCGTATTAACTTTTGAACTGGGGTTTAAGCAATTAATATTAGGGTTTTGAAACACTGCACCATAATTGACCAACCATTATCTATACGTACAACAGTACATATTATAGCACCGAAAAATTAAAGTGTAAATAATATTATATTATTATTCTCATTCCTTGATCAAAATTCGAAATTAGGTTTGGATTCCATATCTGATTTATTCTTCCATATTTAACCTTAATAATTAAGGTAAAATAATTAACTTAATAATCTGTACTAAAATTCATATAATAAAATAATTATTATAATTATTTTAAAAATTATTTCATATATTATTTAAATAATATATAATTATATTTTCAGGGAAAATAATTAATAAAAGCATTTCTACTATAAAATTAATTATTATAAGAATATACTTTATAATAATCAATAATTCTAAAATAAAATTATTTGTAATTATTCATGTAATAAATATATTTTTATTTATCACATAAATATATATACACAATATCTTGTACAAATCCTCATCTTTAAAATAAATAAAAAATTATACGCAAAATTTCTGATTTAATTATATAGAAAATATCGGGTTGTTACAATAACCCCGGTGAGGGGCAAAGTCATCATCTTGCCACCTTGACGCCACATCACGCCGTCTCAACATTTCAAACATACATTTCTACACAACAATGTCCCACAAGAATCAAGGAAGACCAATCCCAAGTGACTATTACGCAGGATAACGGATAGAATTTGAAGCTGAAGACCGGAGGGTATCGTCCCATCTTCATGACTTCGTACAACCTCTAATCCCATGTCATTGCGTAACTCTCGACAACGGCGGTTCGAAATAGGTCCTATATACCTCAGTCGGATGCCCGGATTGCAATTCTGAAAGTTCGAGCAAACATCACGTTGTATGCGTGCACGTACTTCGAGACGACAGGACCCGCAAAGCCCGGGGCACCCCGGGCAGCCTCTGGTACACCTGCGACCCAGCCGCAGGTACACTTGCGGCTCCACCCTATATAAATAGAGGGCTTGGGTGGCCATTTTGTAAGGGAAAAATGCGAGAAAGCCCTGTCCAATTTGCTCTGTACACACCCTAAACTGAGTGCTTTCTCATTTTAAACCCTTGTAAGCTCATATATAGCTACTTTTTACCGGCGGGAGCCGAGTGTTCATCCATTTCAAGTTATTGAAGTCTTCTTTGGCAGCTGTAAGCCTTCTTACACGCTTTAAAGCCTTTCTCTTCATCTTTGCACACACTGTTCTTCATAATGAAAGTCGTGGTTTGTGTGTATGCCCAGACTTCGGTCCGTGGTTTCATTTCAGTTTGTATATATATACTTATATATATATATATATATATATATATATATATATATATATATATATATGTATATATATATATATATATGTATATGGACTAACATTATCGAGTTATGTCTCCATTGAGCCTAGACTTCGGTCTGGAGCGTTTAATGGCTTTCTTATATATATACTTATATATATAAACTGTGTGTCGAACTTTATTCGATGAGCCTAGAATTATGTCTGGTGCGTTTAAATGCTTTTATATATATATATATATATATATATATATATATATATATATATATATATATGAACTGTGTGTCGAACTTTGTTCGATGAGCCTGAATTTTACATCTGGTGCGTTTACTGCTTTAATATATATATAATTATATATATTAACTGTTGTTGGATTTTGTCCGATGAGCCTGGATTTTATATCCGGTGCGTTTACAAGCTTTTATATATCTATATATATATATATATATATATATATATATATATATATATATATATATATATATATATATATTTATAGCTTTTATATATATATCTGCTTAATGCGTTTATATTAACTGCGGCATCATGTGAGCCTAGGAATCATGTGGTCACAGATTCAGTCTACTGAGTCTAGATTCGGTTCCCGTGATGGACATTTTCAGCTGTAAACAGCTTGTAATTTATTCATGGTGTTTGGATTTCCTCAGATGGTTTTCATATCCATGGGGAGTTCGGCACTGCGTTGTACATTGTTTTCTCGAAGATGCTTCGCATCTCAAAAATAAAAGCAATTAAGCCGAGCATTTAGTAATAAAATGGAAGTATCAAAGGCCTCAATTACTATTGAGCACAGGGTTTGAAAAACCTCTTTTTAAAACATCATTACTATATCTTGTTAAAACTGAATTTTTATACAAATTCAAACCCTATGTATATAGGTGCAAACGAGGCATAGCATAACTTCCAAATAACAGCACAGTGACCCACACGCACACACACACATTCATATAACAGTTTATTGAAAAGTGGCGGTCACCGTGGCAACACGGATGTCGGGGGGGGGATACCTAACACCTTCCATCTGCATAAGCAAGTCTCCGGACCCTAAATAAATCTCAGTTTCATAGACCCGTTTAGCAGTGTCACATCACTAGGTCAATGTGCAAACCTTTTCTCGATTGTGTTGGTACAACCAGTTAAGAAAACCAACTGGCGACTCTTATAGTCCAATCATTGACATTATACATGTCGGACCTTTTTCACTTGTTTTTTCAAAAAAATCTCACCTAAAATGAGAAAACAAAAAAAACAGGTAACGAAAAGGAACAAATAAAAATTTCTACGTCGACAACAAGCATTTCCAGGGTTATCTCCAGAACTGTAACTGTATTCCTCGGGGTTATCTCTGAGGTGGATATTATCTTTCCCGGTGTTCTCCTGGGCTGAGACTGAGTATCTTGGGGTTATCTCCTAGATGACACTGTCTTCTCCAGTGTGTTTTCCGGTATTGGCACTACAATCCTCGGGGTTATCTCCGAGGTTAAAACTGAAACTCCCGGTGATGTCGCCGGGGTTGAGGTTGAAACTTCCGGTGGTATCCGGGCCTGAGCTGGATGTCTCGGGGTTATCTCCGAGATGGTGATACTAAGTATCCCAGGGTTATCTCTGGGATTGAGCTGAGCTATCTTTCAGGTTTATCTCTGAAAGATGATTCTGCCCTCCTGCAATGTTAGTAACAGGTATGCAAAAAATTTTGAGTGTCTACAGATGACCCTCTTTATCATATTCATGCAATGCAATGGCATGGATAGGATAAAGAATACTAGACACTTGAAATGCAACAAGATAAACATGATACAATGTACAGCAACATGATGCAAATGTATGATGCATATGCTTTGTTGGATTATTGTCCAACAAGATGGGAAGATTGTCGGCTCCCTATTGCTTCTACTAGGGATGGCAATAGATAAGCAGCCTGATGAACTGTCATGGATGTGCGATCCACAACTACCAGGAATTTTTAGGATTGTTGACATTGGGGTTATCGCCAAAGTCTTGAATCCTTGACATAGACTTTATACTAAAGATGTATCCTTCACTTATCAGAGATTCTGTGGGGATGTATCCTTGTTTGTTTGAGGTTGTGTCTAAAATATTCCATCATCGGTCCTCCCCAATGAGGAGGATCCTTCCTGGTTTGTATCGCCAGTACATATCAATGTTCTGTCGGAGTTACTGCCAATAGTTTGTGTTATCAGGGTTGCCTGACCTTCGCTGACATTTACATCAGCGGATAATATCCCTGTCGGGTAAACTTTCAAGGTTGCTTGACCTTCACTGATTTGTGTATCAATAGAAAATGAGTGATACCCCCGCCGGGGATATATACTTTGACACATGAAAACGCGTGACACCCCCGCCGGGGAAACTGCTTGAGAAAGCGTGCTGCCCCCGCTGGGGAAACTGCTTGATCTTCGCTGACGTGTGTGTCAACAGCTGAAATCATCAAATAACTTTCGACGCTTCATTGGATTTACTTGCCAACGGCTGAAGTGATGTTAAGGTTGCTTGACCTTCGTTTACATGTGTATCAGCGGATGAAAATGCGTGATACCCCCGTCGGGGAATCTATATTTGGACAGATGAAGCCGCGTGATGCCCCCACTGGGGTATATGTATTTGGACAGATGAAGATGCATGATGCCCCCACTGGGGTATCTGTATTTGGATAGATGAAGATGTGTGATGCCCCCGTCGGGGTTTCTGAGAGGATTAGGGTGACGACCCTTACTTGGAGGCATTGGACCAGCATAAGGTATTGCCAAAGATGACTTGTAACTGTTGAGATCATCGACATAGTGTACCATGTGTTTAGGCAAATACCAATGAGTGACGTGTAGACCCACGGTTCGGTCTGAGAAAACTAGGATTCTAAGCCATTCCGCTCAATCGCGTAGCGTTTTTATTCCTGATTTGGCCTTTTCAGCTTGTGAGAACTCCTTTGTAACTCGAACTGGACCAAGCTGGAGGGGTGGGCCCCACATAGGGGTGCCGCAGGTACACCTGCGACCAACCGTAAATGTCCTTAAATGGATTGGTTGCTTTCCTAAGTCATTTTTAAGTTACGCTACGAAGGAAATCTGAGAGCTCTTCTTTAGATCTGCTGAGTTCAGGCGTCTTTCTGCAAATTCTTTCACCGTACAAGTGTTTTACACTGTCTTGGTAACGTATGCATGCCTTTTTTTCAATTTTTATCCGTTAGAAAATGACTTATCATATAAAATGCATCTAAACACATAGTAGTGAATATGCATACTCGTATGACTTGATAAAAAATATTCAACACAGTAAATGTTAGTATTAAACCATGCTAAGCATAATAATGTGAAAAAAATTAACTTTTAAAACAGTCAAATTGACACCCTTTTTTTCTTCTATTTCTTATCCTATTTGAGGACAAATGAGCAAAGGTGGTAATGCAAAGTAATCCTGGTAATTAGGCTACCCTTATGGATTGATGACTTTGGCTTTTTAATGTAAATAGTATGTATATGACTGTGGGCAGGTGTGCTACTGAATGGCCACCTAGTCATGCCTATGTGCATGTGGATAGTCCTATTTACAAAGGGGACTATGGCAAAATTTTCCAAAATGTAGGCCTTGGGTAGTCATGCATTTTTAACTCTACTGTAGATGTATGTTAAAATAATGCATGCATGTAGTCATTAAATGCATTTTGAAATGCTCCAGGTTAGAAAATACCACACCCTTTCTATGGTGATTTGGAGACTTTTGTCCAGATATTATGGATTTGGATCATCCGAGTAGTTCCCGAAGGACCACTTTAGGTGTACGGAGGAGGGCTTCTGAAGTGCCTCGACCCCGTTCTGTTTGACAGCATCGTCATCTGGCGAAGGCGTTGATACGTCCTGTCCGGGTTAATGTGCCAGACGTCGAGGATGAGGAGGATGTACCGATTGCGGACCCTGCTCCTGCTATGCATGTTCCCCGTAGGGACCTCCCGAGTATTCAGGTGGCAAACCCAGAGCTTCTAGGTGATTTGAGTCGACACCCTTCGATGTACTTGCACGCAAATGAGGTACAAAGCTAGACTCTGATTTTCCTTCTTTCCTATTGACAAAGATTAAAGGATTCTGATGTTGATCTGCTTTGTGATGCAGGTTCCCGACTTTACACAGCCTAGAGGGAACTGGTTTAGCATTCACTCTATGTACCAGGCTCTGCATTCCAACTATAGAGCGATTGTGCATGATTACGGATTTGGGGCGTTCTTTTCCATCCTTCCCCATCGTTGTCCCTGGGGATACCTCAGGGCATTGTTTGAGCGTTGGTTTTACCAGACTAAGTCTCTCCATTTACTAGACTGTGAGGTGATGATGACACCGATGGATTGGCGATTTATCACAGGTATGGAGTTTAGAGGGGCACCAGTGCCTTGTACGGCTGATATTACCCCGACTACTGCCCATACCAGCTGATGTTAGAGTCAAGGATCACATTCTTCGGCAATTATTCCTGATGATCATTAGGGGCTGCTTTATAGTAGATAACTCTTTTACGGTGTCGTTCGCTTTGATCAGCGCCACTCGGGAAGTGGACCATATCGGAGATTATGATTGGGGTTCCTACACCTTTGCCTATTTCCTCAGGGGCATGCGTATGCGTTCGCAGGGCTTGACCGAGGCTTGGCTAGGATTCTACCCATTTTTGTTGGTGAGTATTTCTCTTATAATTTCCCATGTATAGGTTAAGAGTGTTCAATGACAACAGATGTTTGCCTTTGTATTGACAGTTCTGGGCCTATGAGAGGCTCCCATGTTTGCGTCCTGTGAGCGTGTTAGAATTAGATACCTATCCACGAGGATGGCGATGGCATCATTCCATACTAGCGGAGGTCCCTGTAGCTGAGGGTTTTACTCATTGTCGCCTACAGCTGCAGTCATTGACAGCTGATGTCATCACATAGATTCCCTATTCTGAGGAGCACTTGGCCATTGGATTTGAGGATAGGTACCCGACTGGTGTCGAGTACGTAATTTCCACCCGTAGGATTCCTCTCTTCACAGATGGAGGATGGGAGCTCTATTTAGGAGAGCGTGCTATTAGGAGCACTATAGAAAAGTATACCGATCTTGCCTCCTGTCAGGCGTTATTGGCATGTGTCGCAGTCACCCGCCGATGACATCCCATTGATGGGTATGAACAGATACGATTTGTCAGAGGGTTCACATACTCAGAATTCATTCCATCACTGGTGGTCCCCTCGTACCATTGGAGCCCAGACCCGCGCCACTCGGTTCATGGGAGATATGGTTCCAGGATCTGTGATGATGACGGATTGGCTAGCCCGTGTCCGAGATCTGACTCATGTGACATAGATTGATAGTTTGACCCAGCGACTGGACCGGGCACATTTCTTTATCCGGTATTTGGGCAGAGATCCGGTAGAGGCAGATTCGTTTGATCCTTCCAGCGCAGGAGCTGGCCTCTCAGATGACCCATTTGGCTTTATCAGTGCAGATCCTCCTTTGTATAGGCCTGATATCCCTTTTGATAAAGATCCAGTGACTCAGGAGGAGTTACATCAGGTGGACAGGATTGATGATGTAGATATTGACACCATTGTCTTCTTCTGATGTATGTTCTCATTATCTCTTTTGATGGGCCTCTATTAGATATTGGGTGGATGTGCCCCATTCTCGCTATATCTTTTGATAGGCCTCTGTTAGTAGTAGGGCGTCTGTGCCTCATTTCTCTGTATTTTTAGCTGTATAGAGATGATGTATGTAGATGATGATTTACTTATGAATGTATGTACTTTCTTCTATTCCCTACATCATATTGCCATCTATTATCTGTTATGCATTTATCATGTTATGCATATATATGTATATCCAGAGATATTCAGCATTGAGCCCTAGATAGTCTTATGATACGACTTACACAGATGTCTTCTTCGACAGTCAGCCGCATAGATCACACCCAACCAGTATTGGTGGCATCCCGTCTAAGATCCTGGTATGACAGCATGTCACCCCCAGATAGGGTAACCGTAGATCAGTTATTACAGCCTTCTATGACCCTCCTGATGTTTCAGGTTCCCGCAGGCTTTGTAAAGGGTATGCTGGAGTATTGGATACCGAAGAGATAGGTTTTTCGGTTTAGTACCCAGGAGTTGACTCCTACCTTGGAGGAGTACGAGCGGTTGATGGCTTTGCCTTTAGACAGACCTGGCGCTCATATGGCTGTCAGAGATATGCGTCGACAGTTCATGACCCTGACCGGGTTACAATGTAGAGTACTAGAGGATGAGATTACATCCGGTCATGTATTATCCCAGCATTTCCTGATAGATAGGTTTGGCTCATCGAACAGCTATACACGGTATTCTGGGGATTTCACCACACCAGAGAATCAATGGCATTTGACCAGAGTAGATGTATTTGTGATATGCATAGTGGCGTATGTATACATGCCACGGTATATTGATGAGTTGGACATCGGTGTTATCATGGCAGTGAGAACTCTCAGGGAGGGTCATACCATTATTCTGATGATCTTGGCAGAGACGTTGCGGTCAGCCACATTTTGTAGCACCTACCCCACAGGGGTATTTACAGGCAGTTCGGTCAAGTTATACGTGTGGTTTATGTCACACTTGAGACCGATTGGCACTTTTCGCCGACACGGGTACTGCTTTACCCATGAGATAGCTATGTCTTATTCCTTCCAGCCTGCTGAGTGTACAGATCCTGCATCTTGGTCCGTTTTCCTAGCTGGGATCGGAGATCTGTTTGCTATCTTGCCATGTAAGGGCTCAGTTCACCCTATAGCTTCATTACTCATACTCCGGGCATGGATTATCTTCCTCTGGCTGGTTTGAGGGGCATGACTACCTACCACCCACTGGCCGTGATGTGTCAGTTCGACCAGTTCCAGGACTTTTATCCTTTTGATGGGGCGCTAGGTCTACATTTAGCTTCTCGCCATCTATCAGCAGAGGACCGATCCCGGGTGTATGCTTGTTGGGATCAGCGTAAGATAGCTATTTTTTCTGTTAGCCATCCGGGCTGTTCGCCAGAGTATTCTGCGTGGATAGAGACAGAGACTTCATCGGCTGCGGCAGTATCCACAGTGCTGAGTATTAATTCATATGGTGGAGAGCCCATGGAGGACATTGATTCTCACACCGAGGAGGAGCCATTTACTGGGTTGCCAGCAGCTCTTTTAGATTCTCCCAGTACTAGTACTGTTGTGATCCAGCATTCAGCACAGTACTTCGAGCATAGTTTTCATCTGGCGACCTTCAAGAGAGATCAGGCTAGATCCTTGATGTTGACAGCCCTTAATGGGAGAGACGCAGCTTTGTTAGAGAGAGACGAGGCATTAGCCCGTAGAGATGCCGCTGTTATTGAGCGGGATGAGGCCAGATTAGCTAGAGATGTAGTGATAGTCGAGAGGGATGTCGCCATATCTGCCCGGGATGTAGCCGTCACAGAGAGTACCACAGTGAGGTCCCTTACCACTGGCATGATTGCAAAGATGAGCACGTACATTGATGAGCACAGTGTCACCATGCAGATGGCTGTAGATCTATTAGCTCGTGTGGATACCCTTGTCCAAGAGACCACAGCTTTACCTCCTTCTTCTGAGAGAGATGCCATGTTGGGCTTGATAGCTCGCATATATACTGATTTGTAGATGGTCTTGTATTTTCCCGCACAGACTAACTTAGCCATTTTGTCATGTACAGTTTACATTGTGTATATCAAACAGCATTATATAGAATAGGGAAATATATTTTTGATCACTTCCCTTTCAGATATGCTTTGTCCCTTGCTTGATATTTTGTCTGCTTCTCCAAGACTTGTGATCTTGATGTATTCTGAATTCCTCCTTGATGGAAGGACATTGAGTTATCTCTGGATAGTTCAGAATGGATCGTTGATCTGTGTATATCCCTACCATCTTTGGTGTCTTGGGACTGGTTTCTGTATGGATATATGGAGAAGAGTATGGCTTTCCTCTCTGAGATTGACCACACCACAGATGGTCGCCAGTACTCCTATTTAAGAGGAGCCTAGTTAATTCTATCTCTTATGGATTGGTATTGCTCTTCAAGGTACAACCGCAGCTTAGATGGTCATCGAATCTCCTATTTAGGAGGAGGTCAAGTAGTTCCATCCATTTGGTCTAAAGCCAATTGATGAGTAGGTTTTATACCTATGAATTCGATATTATTAAACTTAATTATTGCTATCTTTAATTGTTTTTTAGTATTTTTTTATGTGTTTTGTGTTTATTTCTTGTAGGTTGGAGTTGGAGGGACAAATTGGTCATTTGAGAGAAGAAAAAGGTCAAAAATCATTAAAATTAAAGCTGAGTGGCATTTTTGTAATTATGTGGTCCTGGTCAAGCGCCTAGGCGCTTGGAAATGGCCTGGGTTGAGCGCCTAGGCGCTCATGTGCGGCTGAAGAAGGATTTTTCTACTGCTAAATGGGTTTTTGAAGCCAAAAAGGAATCTAAAAGAGGGTGGAGACCAATACAAATAGGAGAAGATTTTAGAAAAAGAGGTACAACTGAATTTCTCAAGAGATTTACAGATAGAACAACGAAGGAAAACACGAAGGAGAATTGCAAGGGTTGAAGATTAAAGAGAGATTATTGGAGCAAATTCAGAGTTTCTTCTTTTCTTCTCTAGTTTTAACTTTTGTAATTATCTGGGATGTTTAGATTATTCATCTGGATGATGTTTTTCTTTATTATTATTATGAACTAAATTTTTATTAAGATTGCAACGGAACTTGGTATGTAGTTTAAATTAAATCTTCCCATTGAATAAAAGTTGGTTTTTATTGAATTATTTATTATATCTTTTGCTTATTGATTAATTGTTTGGCCAACAATTACTGTGATAATCTATATAAAATTGGAAGATGGAGTATAGATTGAGATCTGGATATGATAACATCTGTTCATATAATCTGATTAGGGTTAATATAATTAGCATGTAGGATAGGAATATACCTATGTGTCTTTTGTATCCATTGAAAGAATTTGTGTGTTAAACCCTAATTAACTTGATTCACATAGGAATATAGTGAGTTGATTAACTGGGGTGTTCCTTGTAATTCTGTGTCTTAAGGATTGGAGTTAGGAGGATTTGTTCACGTGTTTTGGAAAAAGTGCGTGAATTCTATAAAACATTCTTGGATAATGATTCATATTAATTAATTGATTTAAATGGGAAGTAAATTGGTTTAAATGAAATACTAAGGGAAGTTGTAATCTTAATCTGTTAAATCTGCAGTTATTCTTGTGAAATTCTTATTTTAATTATTAGTTTTGTTAAGTTTAATTTTTAAATCATAAACAATATTTTGTAGTTTAAAATAGGATTAATCGCATTGAAATTAGTAATTGATAAATATTAGTCTATTTCCTCGTGGGAACGATATCCTTGCTTGCTGAATATTACAATTGAACGCGTATACTTGCGTGTTAAAGTGCTATTAAAAAATATAGGCAACAAGTTTTTGGCGCCGTTGCCGGGGAGATTAGTTTAAAATTTTTGTCATTATTGATTTTGATAGAATTAATCTTAATTTAAACGTTTTTCTCTTTTCTATTCTATTCAGGTGCTCTTGACTAGTGTATGCAAACGCGATCGAAGAAGCCAGATTTATTGCCTTACGAGGACGACATCAAAAAAAGGTTTCAACAGTTGCGTCAGTGGGTTAAAGAAACCAAAGAGGCACTTGAAAAGAAAGATACTATGGCTGAAGAAGAGCAAAAAGCACTGCGGGATTATGCTACGCCGCGGGTTACTGAAATTCAGTCAAGTATTACAAGGCCTGCCATTACTGCTACAAGTTTTGAGATAAAACCGGGGACAATACAGATGATTCAAAATTCATGTCAGTTTGGAGGGTTACCGAATGATGATCCGAACGATCACATAGTCAGCTTTATAGAAATCTGTGATACTTTCAAGTACAATAATGTGTCAGAGGATGCAATAAGGCTAAGGCTGTTTCCATTTACTCTCAGAGATAAGGCTAAGAGTTGGCTCCATTCACTACCACCAGGCTCGATTACTACATGGAACGACCTAGCTCAGAAATTTCTTGCAAAGTTTTTCCCACCTGCAAAAACAGCAAAGTTACGGAACGATATCTTCTCTTTCGTTCAGCACGATTCAGAATCACTATATGAAGCATGGGAGAGATTTAAAGACTCATTGCGAAAATGTCCACACCATGGGATTCCTAAATGGCTTCAGGTGCAAACTTTTTATAACGGTTTATTCAGCACAGTGAGATCGAGTATAGATGCTGCAGCGGGAGGAGCTATTATGGCCAAGAATTGTGATGAGGGGTATCAGTTGCTTGAAACCATGGCAGCTAATAATTATCAGTGGCCTACAGCAAGAACGACTCAGCCAAGGACAGTAGGGGTTTATGAAGTGGATGCGATGACAGCATTATCAGCTCAAGTGACAGCTCAGATTTCTGCTCTTACAAAGAAGATAGATGCACTTGGGGTACAACCAGTTCAGAAAATGGAAACAATTTGTGAAATATGTGCGGGTAGCCACTCAAGTGATCAATGTGCAATAAATCCTGAATCAGTCCAGTTCGTTTCCAGTTATAATAGGCAGCAGGGCAGTTATCCAAACAGTTACAATCCAGGAGTGAGAAACAACTCAAATTTTTCTTGGAGTAGTAATCAGTCACATGCTCAAGCACAAGCTCCAAGGCAATCATATCCACCTGGATTTCAGCCACATCAACAATCTCAACAACACCCACAGCCTTATCAACCTGACAAGCTATCACAAATGGAAGAATTATTGGCAAGATTGGCAACTCAGTTTGAAGCCACAACGAAAAACCAATCAGCTGCAATAAAGAATCTTGAGAACCAAATGGGGCAGATAGCTAGTGCTTTGAATACTAGAACTCCCGGTTCTTTACCTAGTGATACGGAAAAAAATCCAAGGAATGATGGAAATGAACATTGTAAGGCAGTTACACTCAGAAGTGGGAAGGAGTTGACTACAAATTTAGACGGACAAAAGAAAATAATTTCTGCTGAGAATGACGAAAAAGAGAGTGGAAATTCGGAAAGTAAATCTGGGGAAAACGTTGTGCAAAAACAACAAGAAGATAAGCAAACAACAGTTGTACCACCTGTGCCATTTCCTCAAAGATTGCAAAAGCAGAAATTAGAGAGACAGTTTTCAAAATTTTTAGAAGTGTTCAAAAAGCTGCAAATCAATATTCCATTTGCAGATGCTTTAGAACAAATGCCTAGCTATGCGAAATTCATGAAAGATATTTTAGCAAGAAAGAGGAAGCTAGGGGAGTTCGAAACTGTAGCGCTGACAGAAGAATGTAGCGCAATTCTGCAAAGAAAGTTACCACCGAAGTTGAAGGATCCGGGTAGCTTCACCGTACCGTGCACGATTGGACCCCAGTTCTTTAATAGATGTTTGTGCGATTTGGGTGCGAGTATTAACTTGATGCCGCTTTCGATCTACACTCAGTTGGGATTACCAGCACCAAAGCCAACAAATATCTCTTTACAGCTCACAGATAGATCAGTGACATACCCTAGGGGCATTGTGGAAGACATATTAGTGAAGGTGGACAAATTCATATTCCCAGCTGACTTCATTGTGTTGGACTATGAAGAGGATAAAGACATACCCATTATCCTTGGAAGACCATTTTTAGCCACTGGAAGGACATTAATTGATGTACAAAAGGGAGAGTTAACGATGAGAGTCCAAGATGAAGAAGTAACTTTTAATGTTTTCAAGGCTATGAAATTCCCGAAGGGAGAGGAAGAGTGCTTTAAAGTTGATCTGATTGAAGGAGTGACAAGGGAGGTATTTAGTGTGTCTGTGAATGAAGACCCTCTTAAAACTGCATTGGTAAGTGAAAATTTATCTGATGATTTAACTGTGCTAGAATGGGTTCAAATGCTAGATTCAGCTCCGAAGTTCACACGATGCTTGCAAAAATTTGAACCTCTGGATTATTGGGGAAAACCGGATGAAAAGGTGAAATCATCCTTAGAAGAACCGCCCAGCTTGGAACTTAAGCCATTGCCTAACCATCTACGGTATGCCTACCTTGGTTCTTCTTCTACCTTTCCAGTTATTATTTCTGCATCACTTGATAAGGTTCAAGAAGAAAAGCTACTAAGGGTACTTCGGCAATACAAGACTGCTCTTGGATGGACTCTTGCGGATATCAAGGGGATAAGCCCATCAATTTGCATGCATAAGATTTTATTGGATGATGAAGCGAAACCAACTATTGAACAACAACGAAGACTCAATCCCATCATGAAGGAAGTTGTCAAAAAGGAAATCATTAAATGGTTGGATGCGGGAATTATCTACCCTATCTCAGATAGCTCATGGGTAAGTCCAGTCCAATGTGTGCCAAAGAAAGGGGGAATGACAGTAGTTACAAATGAACATAATGAATTGATCCCTACTCGAACAGTTACGGGTTGGCGGGTGTGTATGGATTATAGAAAGTTAAATAAGGCCACTCGTAAGGACCATTTTCCTCTACCATTCATAGATCAGATGTTGGACAGGCTTGCAGGACATGAGTATTATTGTCTTTTGGATGGATACTCAGGTTATAACCAAATTGCCATTGCACCCGAGGATCAGGAGAAGACGACATTCACATGCCCATATGGTACTTTTGCTTTTCGCAGAATGTCTTTTGGATTATGTAACGCGCCGGCGACATTTCAACGGTGTATGATGGCTATTTTCTCCGATATGGTCGAACAAAATCTTGAGGTATTTATGGATGATTTCTCAGTTTTTGGGGATTCGTTTGATTATTGTTTGGAAAATCTCACTCTTGTGCTTAAACGGTGTATGGAAACGAATTTGGT
This sequence comes from Panax notoginseng, assembly GCA_016801055.1. Classification (NCBI taxonomy): domain Eukaryota; kingdom Viridiplantae; phylum Streptophyta; class Magnoliopsida; order Apiales; family Araliaceae; genus Panax; species Panax notoginseng. The sequence goes on from CM029022.1 coordinate 119,240,664, forward strand.
TTTAAATTGGGAGAAATGTCATTTTATGGTGCAAGTGGGGATAATCTTAGGTCACCGAGTGTCATCAAAAGGAATTGAGGTTGATAGAGCTAAGATCGAAACCATTGAGAACCTACCGCCACCAGTTTCAGTAAAGGGTATTCGAAGTTTTTTGGGACACGCTGGTTTTTATAGAAGATTTATAAAAGACTTCTCCAAAATCACGAAACCACTTTGTAATCTTTTGGAGAAGGATGTCCCATTCAACTTTGATCAAGCATGCCTTGAAGCTTTTGATGTGTTGAAGAAGAAACTAGTCACCACACCTGTAATCATAGCGCCAGATTGGGGTATCCCGTTCGAATTAATGTGTGATGCTGGCGACTTTGCAATTGGTGCAGTTCTTGGCCAACGAAAAGATAAAATTTTCCACGCTATATACTATGCTAGTAAGACGCTAACGGATGCCCAGCTAAATTATACCACTACCGAGAAAGAGCTATTAGCAGTTGTTTATGCATTTGATAAATTTCGCTCATATTTGATTGGGACAAAAGTGATCGTGTTTACAGATCATTCAGCAATTAAGTACTTAATAACAAAGAAAGATGCAAAGCCGAGATTAATTAGATGGGTATTATTGCTACAAGAGTTCGACTTGGAGATTAGGGACCGAAAAGGAACAGAAAATCAGGTTGCTGATCATTTATCACGATTAGAAAATGCAGAACTAAAGAAAGATGACACAACAGTGGTCAATGAATTTTTCCCGGATGAACAACTGTATGCGGTAAGGATGGATATACCATGGTATGCAGATTATGTAAATTTCATTGTGAGTAAGGTGTTTCCACCAGATTTGACAAGTCAACAGAAGAAGAAATTTCTCCATGATGTGAAACAGTATTTATGGGATGAGCCGTTTTTATTTAAACAGTGTGGAGATCAAGTAATAAGAAGGTGCGTTCCGGAAATTGAAATAGAGAATATTCTACACCAATGTCATGCATCTGCCTATGGTGGACATTTTGCGGGAGAAAGAACGGCCGCTAAGGTACTTCAATGTGGATTCTTCTGGCCAACACTCTTTAAGGATGCCCGTGTGTTTTCATTGAAATGTGACAGATGCCAAAGAGTTGGTAATATATCAAAGCGACAAGAGATGCCACTAAACATGATCTTAGAAGTCGAATTGTTTGATGTTTGGGGCATCGACTTCATGGGACCATTTCCGTCATCTTTTAGCAACTCCTATATACTTTTAGCGGTGGATTATGTTTCAAAGTGGGTAGAAGCTATAGCATCGCCCACCAATGATGCTAAGGTTGTGGTTAAGTTCATTCGAAAGAATATTTTCTCTAGATTCGGCACTCCTCGTGCAATCATTAGTGATGAAGGCACGCACTTCTGTAATAAGCAGTTCTCAGCTATTCTCGCTAAGTACGGAGTCACTCATAGGATAGCTACTGCTTACCATCCACAAACAAGTGGTCAAGCCGAGGTATCAAACCGAGAAGTAAAACGAATCCTTGAGAAGATAGTGAACCCTAGTCGGAAAGATTGGGCTAGTAAGTTAGATGATGCTTTATGGGCATACCGTACAGCATTCAAAACTCCGATAGGGATGTCTCCGTACAGGTTAGTATATGGGAAGGCATGCCATCTTTCGGTTGAACTAGAACACAATGCTTATTGGGCAATCCGGAAGTTAAACTTGGATATGTCTGCTGCGGGAGAGAAGCGCCTCTTACAATTGAACCAAATGGATGAATTCAGACTCCAATCATACGAGAACGCGAAGTTATATAAAGAAAAGATTAAGAGGTGGCATGATGCAAAAATTCTGGAAAGAAAGTTCGAAGCAGGGCAAACAGTGCTATTATACAATTCAAGGCTTAAACTATTTCCAGGAAAGTTGAAATCCCGTTGGTCAGGGCCATTTATCATTACAAAAGTTTATCCTCACGGAGCTGTGGAGGTGGAAGACCCGGATTCCAAACGTAATTTCAAAGTCAACGGTCAGAGATTGAAGCACTACTATGGGGGTTGTGTTAATCGTGAAAAGACATCGGTCAACCTTGCTGATTAGAACAGAGAAGAAAGTCAGGCTGAAGACTATAAACCAAGCGCTAACTGGGAGGCAACCCAGGAACTTTTATTGTTATATTTTTTTTTTTTTTATTTTTTTTTATTATTTTTTTTTATTTGCGTTACTGGTTAAACTTTTATAGTTTAGGGTTTGTTACACCCCTTATGTTCTCTAACACGATATTTAATTGATTTCAGGATAGGAAACAAGATTTCATATTTGGCGGGTTCGACTAATGGCCACTACGACTACCCAGTCGGGGGTCTCGCTCCCCGGTGAGCGAGCGGCTGCCCAGCTCGCCGGTGAGCTGGCGGGGGTTGCATGGGGGCAGCGCCCCCTGGAAGCCAAGCACTTATGAGCTCAATAGAAGAATATTCATTTGTCAAATTCTCAGATTTCTAATCATGTCCTTCATTTTTTTTGTGTTATTGAATTGCTTAGTGGTGTAGGGTATCTTGTTTGTGTTTTTCTTTCTTAGTATGTTAGTTTAGTTAATTATGTAGTTTATCTTAGTTATGGTTTTAGAATAAGTCTTAATTTAAGCTGTGGTATGCAGGTTGGGAGCACAAAGAAGCAAACAGTTCCCCAAGACATTCCCAACCGCCTAGGCGCCCAAGCCCAGTACAAAACAAGCGCCTAGGCGCCTCAATACAGTAGCTGAGATGCCGCCCCAAGCGCCTAGGCGGTCCAGTCCAGGCCAAACCAAGCGCCTAGGCGCTACATGCGTTCAAACCATTCTGCAGCCAACCGCCTAGGCGGTCCAACCAGTGTAATCCCAAGCGCCTAGGCGCTCCTACTGCAGCGAAGAAAAAAAATATATATTAAAGCCCTAATCGGGCACAACTTCTACAACTCTCTTGCTCTCCCACTCCAACTCAAACTCACTCAACTCCCATCCCTCCTCTAATCTAGCCACGATAATAATCTTCTTCTTGACTAAGGATAACCAAATACTCAATCTCCTACCCAAACTCAAAGGCAATTAATCTCCATATGGTCATCCTTCATCACCAATTCGGGGTCATCATCACCAATCCGGGCACCAACTCACATGCTAACCTCATCTCGCTGACGTAAGTGTTCAAACTCCTACAACTTTGCTTGGAACATCAATTATGGCGATAACCAAGTAAGTGCACAAAGTTTTATTACAAATTATTTGGATTTGCTTGGAGAGTAGCCAAGGTAGGAAGTTGAAATTAGTTCTTTCATTGTGTTGGCTCAAGTGGGTTTGGGTACTGTTAATTGTTGCTTGTAGTGCATTGGAAGACTAGTGTGCTTAGTTATTGACAAATTTGGTGAAAATTAAGTTTGGGGGAGTGCCTACCAATAGTATTCAAAATTTGTGCACACCAAGTGTTTGATATATTGTCATAAAGAGGATTGACCCATACTAAGCCTCTGAACATCATCTATTGGGTAAGCAATTCACACACACGACTCATGGCTACTAAAAGGCAATGAGGCGAGACTTCGGGCACATCGACTAAGTATGACAAAAAGAGATTTACAAGTGCTAGTGCGTCCGACAAATATTATAATTCACTCTCTAGTAAAACGCTAATTCCTGAGCGTGGATTATGTCCAGAGGTAGAAGATGGGGAGTTACTGCAAATGATTGGTGGTAGAAGATGGGCGAACTTTACAGCCCAACCAGATTCATCGGTTGTTAAAATTGTTAAGGAATTCTACGCCAATGCAAAAGATCATATTGGTAACATGATTTGGGTTCGCGGAAAATCAGTGGAAGTCAGTTTCGGGTCAATAAATGCTTACTACGGCTTAAACACAATACCCAATAATGGCTTCATTCAATATTTATATCACGAGTTGGACTACAGTGAAGTCATTCAAGCCTTGTGTGTACCTGGAACACAATGGAAATTAACAGATCAACAAGAAGCTGTTTTGTTCCCTACATCCGCACTAAGTAATTACGGGAAAGCATGGCATGCCTTTATTTGTGCCAAGTTGATGCCGTGTAGACATACAAGTGATGTTATAAATCGACGGGCAGCATTGCTTTTCTGTATTGCACAAGGAAAATCTATAGATGTAGGTCAGGTTATACATGATTCAATTGACAGAGCAATTAAAGGAGGGACCTCAGGTGGACTACCTCATCCATCTTTGATTACTGGTCTATGTCGACAAGCTGGAGTAAAATGGGATGCTGAAGAAGCTACACAACCTCCTTTAGCCGCAATTGACCACTCAGTGATAAAAAAGTACAAGGTATGGGGAGGGGGAATACCACACCCGAGAGGGTTAGGTTTCATTATTGTGCCTCCCGAGCCTGCAGACGAGCCTAATCAACAGTCACATGACAATCCTACTACTGCTGCTGGAAGTTCTGGGCCACCACAAAATTTTTTTGACGACATTCGTCAAGAATTAAGAAATCAAACTCGAAGGATTGACATGGTGGCTAATCGAGTTCAGTATGGATTGACCCGAGTGGAAAGAAATCGGGATAGCTTGGCTCAGCGACAATCAGAAATGTATCAGAACTGTAGCGCAGCATTTCTAGAGATGTTCGACCGCATGAATCCAGCAGGCGCTCCCTACCAATTTCCACCCTTGTCTGCATATCCCCCGGCTGATTTACCCCCTGAGGATGAGGTTGATGAAGAAGAAGAAGAGGATACTGACGAGGAATAGAGCGTCGATCTTTCAGGGAAGTCCTCAGTGCCTAATTTCTTATGTTTTTTTATATACAATGAGGACATTGCATATGTTAAGTTTGGGGGTGCTTTCTTCCAGTTCCAGTTGCATTCATTTAGTATTCATTTTATAGTTTTTCATTAGTTTTCATTCGAATATTTTTGAAAAAAAAAAAGAGAGAAAAATTCAGGTAGTTGCATGTTTCCAGCTGTTAGATAGTTTAAGTCTGTTTTGGCCAATGATGAGATTGGAATTGAGTAGACAAGTATAGTATTGACTGTTAAGACTTTGATGTGATTTCTTGTCATGATTTGAATCTTTTCCTGTTTGAAACTGATATAATAAGGATAGCACAGTAAAAACAGCTATGTTGACTGATTAAGTTTAAAGTGATACATAATGAATTTCTTAAGGATAATACTAATGTGAAGGAATGAAAGACATGAATAGGCGGAGATGGCTAAATTTCGATAAAAACTTAAGTTTGGGGGGAAAATTTGGGATATATAAGCATTGAAAAAAAAAAATTACCGTGGCTAGTTTTATTTCGGGGCCTTTGTTACTTGAGTAAGTACGCCCGAAGGGGTATCTTAAAACCTAGCGCCCTAAGGTCTTATATGGTCTGGGAGTCGTTGGTCGAAAGCTCGCTAAGTGGTGACACTGTTAGCCTAATGGAATGAGACATTGCACGGTCATGGTTAAAAAAAAACAATAAAACGGAAAAAGAGCAAAAAAAAAAAAAAAAAAAAGCCCCCGTAATGAAAAGTAAAGCATAAGTATCCCGGATTGGACTCTTGAATTTGGTGGATGTTTGACTTTAGTTGGATCTAGCTTGTTCGTGAATTTTGTGAGTTTATACTGTATGATGCCTTTAAAGAGATCTAGTATGTGTTGTATTTAACCTTATATTAGTTTGCATTGTTGTTGAACACACACGCACTATATCAGTAATGACAGGGTAAGATTTGATGATTGACTAGGAAATTATTGATCTGTCTTGGTATGATGTACTAGCATGTTTATTGTGATTTCTCTGAGGCGTGATGAATAGATTTTGTTCTGTTTGGCAGCTGGAATTTTAGGCATGTAGATAGTTGCATTTGCATTTGCATTGCATATTTAGTTATTGCATTGTGTTTTGTTGCTTGGGGACAAGCAATTGGTTAAGTTTGGGGGTATTTGATGAGTAGGTTTTATACCTATGAATTCGATATTATTAAACTTAATTATTGCTATCTTTAATTGTTTTTTAGTATTTTTTTTTATGTGTTTTGTGTTTATTTCTTGTAGGTTGGAGTTGGAGGGACAAATTGGTCATTTGAGAGAAGAAAAAGGTCAAAAATCATTAAAATTAAAGCTGAGTGGCATTTTTGTAATTATGTGGTCCTGGTCAAGCGCCTAGGCGCTTGGAAATGGCCTGGGTTGAGCGCCTAGGCGCTCATGTGCGGCTGAAGAAGGATTTTTCTACTGCTAAATGGGTTTTTGAAGCCAAAAAGGAATCTAAAAGAGGGTGGAGACCAATACAAATAGGAGAAGATTTTAGAAAAAGAGGTACAACTGAATTTCTCAAGAGATTTACAGATAGAACAACGAAGGAAAACACGAAGGAGAATTGCAAGGGTTGAAGATTAAAGAGAGATTATTGGAGCAAATTCAGAGTTTCTTCTTTTCTTCTCTAGTTTTAACTTTTGTAATTATCTGGGATGTTTAGATTATTCATCTGGATGATGTTTTTCTTTATTATTATTATGAACTAAATTTTTATTAAGATTGCAACGGAACTTGGTATGTGGTTTAAATTAAATCTTCCCATTGAATAAAAGTTGGTTTTTATTGAATTATTTATTATATCTTTTGCTTATTGATTAATTGTTTGGCCAACAATTACTGTGATAATCTATATAAAATTGGAAGATGGAGTATAGATTGAGATCTGGATATGATAACATCTGTTCATATAATCTGATTAGGGTTAATATGATTAGCATGTAGGATAGGAATATACCTATGTGTCTTTTGTATCCATTAAAAGAATTTGTGTTAAACCCTAATTAACTTGATTCACATAGGAATATAGTGAGTTGATTAAGTGGGGTGTTCCTTGTAATTCTGTGTCTTAAGGATTGGAGTTAGGAGGATTTGTTCACGTGTTTTGGAAAAAGTGCGTGAATTCTATAAAACATTCTTGGATAATGATTCATATTAATTAATTGATTTAAATGGGAAGTAAATTGGTTTAAATGAAATACTAAGGGAAGTTGTAATCTTAATCTGTTAAATCTGCAGTTATTCTTGTGAAATTCTTATTTTAATTATTAGTTTTGTTAAGTTTAATTTTTAAATCATAAACAATATTTTGTAGTTTAAAATAGGATTAATCGCATTGAAATTAGTAATTGATAAATATTAGTCTATTTCCTCGTGGGAACGATATCCTTGCTTGCTGAATATTACAATTGAACGCGTATACTTGCGTGTTAAAGTGCTATTAAAAAATATAGGCAACACCAATGAAATGTAGTGGATTGAAAAATGATCTAAGTACCGTTGATAAGTATTTGTGTTTAGGTAGGGGGTTAGACCAAACCATAAATGGCTACCTACGTACTCCTATTGAAGAGGAGATCAGGTTTCTGTAGTTCGAACCTGGTGTAAGAGGTTCAACGCTGTATGTGGCAGAAAAGGGTGTAGGAATTTTTTTTTTATTTTTGTTTTTGTAATGAAAAGGGTGTAGAAGTGTTTTTGTTATTTTTGTTTTATTGCGATCGGGCCATATTAAATATGGTTACCTACATACTCCCGTGTATTAGGGAGATCAGGTTGACGTAGTTCGCCCCTCAGGATGATTTGTAGCCGACGAAAAGTTTGATCCTATGTGAAGGACAAACTGCAGGGGGAAAGAAAGTTTAATCCTAAGTTCAGGATAAACTGCAAGTGTGAAAAAGTTTGATCCCATGTTTAGGGACAAACTGCAAGTGTGAAAGGTTTAATCCCTAGTGGGAAAATAGAAGTTGTATGAATGGAGGGAAGCCAGGCTGCTAGCTTGAAGAGTATGTTTCCCTGAGGGGAAAAGTATGGAGAAAGAGTTGTATGTAGTGAAGGGTTAAAGAACCAGAATGATTGATGATCTGATGATCCAACACCAGGATGTTTGTTTGATGGTAACCTTAGACATAGTACCATTTCACGGTGTCTGAGTTTATAAGCTGTGGAAATTCATCGCCGTCCATTTCCTGTAATCTGAAAGCGCCTCCTGTCAATACCTCCTTGATAATAAACGGGCCTTCCCAGTTAGGAGCAAATTTTCCCTTGGAATGATCTTGGTTGTCAATGATCTTCTTCAAAACCAAGTCGTGTTTTTTAAACTGCCGTAGTCGGACTTTTCTGTTGTAGGATCTGGCGATCCTTTGTTAATATAACTAACCATGGAAGATAGTCGCGATTCGCCTTTCGTCTATTAGAGACAATTAGTGATACCTGTCTTGTACCCATTGGTCTTCATCCAGCTGAGCGTCTATTAACACTCTTTGAGATTCTATTTCCACTTCTTTGGGGAGCACTGCTTTCATCCCATAGGTTAATGAGTAGGGAGTTGCCCCAGTGGAAGTGCGCATTGACGTTCTATAGGCTAACAGAGTAAGAGGCAATAGGTCAGGCCATCCTTTATGGTTGGTAGACATCTTTTGCATGATCTTTTTGATATTTTAGTTAGCCACTTCAACAGCACCATTCATTTTTAGACGGCAGATGACGGAGTTGAGATGTTTGATGTGGAATTTATTGCATAACTCCTCCATCAATTTGTTGTTGAGGTTCTTAGCATTGTCTGATACAATTACCTCTAGTTGTCCATATCGATAAATGACATTATTTCTGATGAAAGCAATGATGGCTTCTTTGGTAACCCTGTGGAAGGAGGCTGCTTCTACCCACTTGGTGAAGTAGTGGATCATGGTGAAGATAAATCGATGCCCATTACTGGCTTTGGGCTCGATCACGTCCATTCCCCACATTGAGAAGGGCCAAGGCGAACTCATATTGTGGAGCTCCCTCGGAGGGGTGTGGATAGCATTCCCATAAATTTGGCATTGATAATATCTCCTGACGTGATCATCACAGTCAGCCTTAAGAGTAAGACAGTAATGTCCTGTTCTGAGGATCTTCTTAATAAGTAGCGAGCCGCTCATATGTGGGCCGCATACTCCACTATAGACCTCATTCATGAGCCTCTGAGCTTGGCCCTGGTCCAGACATCTGAGGAGACCTAATCATGCATCTCTTTTGTAGAGTGCATCACCGCTCAGGTAGAATTTCATAGCCAATCGATGGATCCGCCCTCTTTCAGTCGGGCTCTCCTCAGCGGGTGTAGATCCATCTCGTAAGTACTCCTTGATATGCCGATACCAAGGATGCTGGATGGGAGGTAGCTCATCCGATACTTCTCCAACGTTGTTCCCATAGGCTGGTGCCTTTCGCAGAGTAAATGTGAGGGTTGGCATGTCTTCCTTGTCAAGTATGTGAATCAAGGAGGCCAAGGTTTCTAGTGCATCTACAAAGTCATTCCTATTATAAGGAATATATAGAAATAAGATCTTTTCGAACTCTGAAGCCATCTGTAAGACTTGTCGATGGTAAGGAAACAAATGTAACTCTTTGGTTTGATAGATTCATGTGGATTGTTTGACTACCAACACCGAATCCCCAAAGTCAGTTAACCGCCTGATGCCCATTGAACGGGAAAGTTTTAGCCCCATGATACAGCCTTCATACTCAGCTGTGTTGTTGGTGCTGACAAACTATAATTTGACGGCGACGAGACACTGTTCCCCCGTACCGAATACTAGAACTGCTCCAGCTCCAGAACATTCCATATTAACAGCTCCGTCGAAATACATGTTCAATGTACGACATGTATCGTATTGACAGTGTTGCTGAATTGCCATTACCCCTTCATTGGAGAAGTATGTTTCCAAGGGTTTGAAGTCCCCTGAAGGTGCGACGATCAGTTGATCCACAATTCCTTGACCTTTAATGGGCTTCTGCATCACGTAAACGATGTCAAATTATTGTAGGATCAACTGCCGTCTAGACAGTCGGCAAATTAGTATGGGTTTACTGAACACATACTTGAGAGGATCCACGCGGGATATGAGATGGGTTGTGTGACCATGGAAGTAATGATGTAACCTCATGGAAGCCCATGCTAAAGCACAACAAGTCTTCTCAATCAGAGTGTACTTGTGTTCACTGCTGCTGAATCTTTTGCTGCGGTAGTAGATAGCTCGCTCTTGGCCTCTATCATCTTTCTGTCCCAGCATACAGCCCATGGCATTGTTACTTATGGACATGTAAATGAACAGGGGAACATCATCCTTGGGTGGTACCAAGATAGGAGCTTTGACTAGCTGCTCTTTGATTGTAAGGAAGGCCTTCTGGCACTCATCATTCCATTTCATGAAGGAGTTCTTCCTTAACAACTTGAAGATAGGCTCACAGGTTGCTGTGAGTTAAGAAATGAACCTGCTAATGAAGTTGATTCTTCCCAAAAATCCCCGTATTTCCTTCTCTGTCTGAAGAATGGGCATTTCTGTGATGGCCTGGATTTTAGTGGGATCCAGCTCAATTCCCTTGTGGATGACTAGGAATCCTAGCAACTTGTCTGATTTAACGCCAAAGGCGCACTTGGCTGGATTTAACTTCAAGTTGTACTTACGCAACCTGTTGAAGAGCTTTTTGAGATGGTCTAAGTGGTCTTCCTCCCTTCGGGATTTGACAATGATGTCATTCACATAGATCTCTATCTCTTTGTGCATTAAGTCGTGGAAAAGAGCCATCATAGCTCACTGATAGGTAGCTCCGGCATTGATAAGGCTGAAAGACAATCGTCTATAGCAAAAAGTTCCATAAGGCATGATGCAAGCGGTTTTCTCACTATCTTCCTCAGCAACCATGATCTGATGGTACCCTGTAAAGCAATCAGCAAAGGAGTACATGTCGTATTGAGCAGTATTGTCAATGAGAATATGGATAAAGGGCACGGGAAAGCTATCTTTAAGGCAAGCTTTATTCAGATCCCGGTAATCCATGCAAACTCGCACGTTTCCTCCTGGTTTAGGCACGGGAACGATATTGGATATCCATTCAGGATATGTGGACACTATGATAATACTAGCTTGAAATTGTTTCATAATTTTTTCTTTCACCTTTAAACTCCACTCAGGTTTTAATCGCCTGAGCTTCTGCTTGACTGGCTTGAATCCCTCTTCAATGGGAAGGCGATGAAGGACAATGTCAGTGGACAAACCCACCATGTCTTCATAAGACCATGCAAACACATCTTGGAATTGGGTTAGTAGTGTAAGCATGTCATTCCTCTGGTTTGGAGTGAGGTCTGAATCAATCTGGAATAACTTAGGGCTTTCTAAGGTTCCAAGATTGAAGGAGGTGGTTTGATCGAGATTGGGTTAAGGTTTGTCGTCGACCCATTCTTTGATCTCCGGAGGCACCTCAATGTACTCTTGTATTTCCATCAAGTTTGAGTCCAGCTTTTCATCAAAGCTACAATCCTTATGGAGAAGAAGCATCTTATCAACAATTACAGGCACATCTAAATTCAGAGTCCTGAAACAAAATATGTTTTCACTTTATATATATATATATATATATATATATATATATATATATATATAACTGTTTAATCATACAAAGTGTTAGCATGTACTGATAAAACAACTGCAAATACTGTACAGAAAAGTAAGCAGTTATGATTATCTACAGGGCAGAAGGAGTTTCTGCCCATTTTACCCTTGTCGGCCAATGCAAGGAGTGCTGCTCCAATTGGCAAGGGTAAAGTCCAGGTGGACTGCAGTGATGGAGGGGCTATCATTGTCCTCCTTTTCCCGAATGATGACCATTACATCTGGCAATCATCGTCTGGGGTGTATCTGTTTGTATGTTCATCATGGACAATGATGCGTATACTTGACATCATCCTGACGATGTCTTGTTTAATTCTTCGTTCCTCTTCTTCCACTTTGGGATCTGGAACAAAGACTTCTTTCTCCTTTACTGGTATCGGTTTGGGAAGTAACATGGCCATCACATGGGCAGGCACCTTTATCGGAGATTGTGCAAGCTCAGGATTTGTAGGTGGAGATAATTGCCATGTGGCTGAAGCTAGAGGAATCTGCTTATGCTTATGCGGATTCCTGTGACTAGAACTGGTAGAATAGCCTAGTCCGGCTGTCCCAGTTTAACTGGACACTTGAATCGGGCGCTTAATGCTCTGATGATTTTTACCCAGTCCTTGTCCTGGCTGATAACCCAATGACATCATTTCTTGAGTAGCTGCCATTACTTCGGCAAACATCTTGGGTATGAGAAATGACGTCCCAATGGAATGGTATTGAGTGTTGCTCACTTCCAAGGAATGAAAACTGACTGGCTCAACATCTGAATTGATGTTGATGAGTGGTATGTCTCTATGTTAAGGACATTCCGGTTTAGCGTTAACCGTGACTAGATTGTCATTAATAATGTATTTCAGTTGCTGATGAAGAGTGGAGGGGACGGCCCCAGCCATATGAATCCACGGTCTTCCCAATAGCAGGTTGTATCCTAAATCTATCTTGAGCACGTGAAAAGATACACAGAATGTATGGGGACCAATCTCAATTGGCAATTCAATCTCTCCGACTGAATTTTGACGGGATCCATCAAAAGCTTCGATAATCGTATGGCTGCTTCGAATCCGTTTGAGATTACCGTTCATCTTTACCAACGTAGCGTAAGGACAGATATTTAGTGATGAACCTCCATCTATCAAGACTCCAGCTAGCATGTATGCGGAGGACAAAACCGCAATATGCAACGGCTTGCAATGACCGGTCCCTTCGGGCGGTATGTCATCATCTGTGAAAGATATCACATTGTTGTTAAAAATGTGATCAACCAAATGTTGAAATTTTTCCACATCCACTGATTTCGACAAGTAGGCTTCTTCCAAAAACTTCAATAAGATCTTCATGTGATCCTCGAAAGAGAAAACTAAGTCCAGTATTAAAATTTGATGTGGAGCTTCTCTTAAGCTTAAAACCACCTTGGCTTCGTTATGACCCATAGTACGGATAAATTTTTCAATTTTCTCCATGAGAATTTTTCCCTTTGATTTGATGGTAGGCTTCATCACCCGTTGGGGAAGATACAGTGGATTTTCCTTCAACACGGTAGCAGTTGTATGCGAGGTGGATCCTTCAGCTTCTCGATAATTCCATGGGACTTTCTTTAAGCTGATAACAGGATATTATAATTTGAACGGTAAGCTGATTGGCTCTAGAGCAGCCACTTTCAAAGGATTGTCAACTCCCTTGAGTTGAATTGCTTGTATTGGGAATGGTTTGACAATCCCCTTAGCCTCAGCGGATGTAACTTCTATCAATCCCTTCCATTTAGTGGGATAAGTACTTTCACTCTCAAATAGCACAGTATCGTCGACTGTCAGTTGTAGGACACCGTTATCAATTAGATTCTGAATAAGGTGGCGGAGTGCCCAACATTCTTTTGTGCTGTGACCGCGAGAATGGGAGTGATACTGACATAGTCCATCGGAATTGAACCGTCCTGAATGAGGATTGATTAGAGGTAGAAGGGACGTAATCCTTCCTTCATTGATCAGCATTTGAAGTATCTCCTCCATAGGTTGGCCCAGGTGTGTAAATTCCCTTTTATTGGCAAAATCCCGACGGGCCTAGGCATTTGCTCTCTTCAAAACATTGTCCTCCAGTGTTTCATTTTTTGAAGGCGATGATGGAGTATTCATAACAAAAGGGAGGAGACTAGCATGCTCCTGGCTGACCAATTGGCGTGTGACTTGATGCTGATATGTTACCAGTTCTGCCAATTGCTCGATCTGCTTACACAGAGCTTTCATCATTCATTCCATCACAAACTAGAACTTTGCATAATGTCATTTGTCAACACCGTCTTTGGTGGTCTGGGATGATTCACCATTAGAATTGGAACTATGTCCACTGCTCCAATTAATCATATTAACCTCTTCCTCTTTGTGTTGAGGAAGAGGGTTGTCTTACATATGGGGTTGATCGGGTTTGGTGACCACGATCTCACCATTGTCTATTAAATCTTGGATCTTATGTTTCAAGGCCCAACAATCTTGAGTATCATGTCTAGGTGCCTCGGCATGAAAAGCACATTTCTGAGTAGCATTAAAACCCCTCCTATTAGGGTTGGCTGGTGGAAGAAGATGTGTGATTTTCTTCTGAGTCGTCAGAAGAGTAATAATATTCTCGAGCGAATCCCCTAGGGATGTAAACACTCGAGGGCATTTGACTTCTCCACCCTTAGGCAATGGAGAGTTTGAAGGCGGTGCTTGAAAGGGAGTGTAATTTCTCCTTTGGATAGGCATATTCTGATTGCCTTTTTGACCTTGTAGTACCAAGAAAACATCCTCCTCTTTCATTTTATGGACCCTTCGGGGGTTGTTTCCATAAGTTCTGGACTGTATGTGTTTAGCAACTACTTTAAGAGCGGCTAGGTCTTGAATCTTTCCTAACTTCAACCCCATCTCAGCCATCTCTCCATGTTTAATCATTTCAAAAAATAGTTTACCAATGCCAGCTAAAACTCTCTCAAAGAAAGGAGCTTCTTGTATGTCTAAGAAAGTCATGACCATTTCTGATTCAATCATAGAAGGAATAACTTGAGCAGCAAGTCGCCTCCACCTTTGAGCACACTCTCTAAAAGACTCATTGGACTATTTCTTGACCTTGGTAATCTGGTACCAGTCAGGAGCCATCTGAGACTGGAAGCTGTATCGTGTAAGGAAGGCATAAGCCAGCTCTTCCCAACTATGGATCTTTGAGTTGTCTAATCTGGTATACCACGAACGGGCTTTTCCAGTCAGACTCTTTTGGAACAACTGCATTTTGAGCTTCTCGTCCTCTGCATAAGATCCAAGTTCTCTAATGAACACCTTCAAATGTGTGTAAGGATCTCCTAACCTGTCGTACTTTTCGAAATCAGGGGTTTTGAACTTCTCTGGATAATGCACACCAGGGAATATACAAAGGTCAGCATATGAGACACTCCCATGTGCTCCAATTCATTTGATAGAACGAAGGGTTTCTTCCATTTGAAGGACCTTTTTTTTGATATCACCGGCGTGTAGATCTTCTTTAAGATGGGTGGTATCATGCATTTTGTTGGTTGTATCTAACTGAAGCTCAGGTACTGTAATGGTTTTATCCAAATTTTGAGCTACTCCTGGTGCAGAGGATTCAGCATGTACGGGTACCCTTGTACCCTGAGTAGACTGGTGTAGTTCTTTAAGTAGAACAGCCAAATCTGTGATTTATTTACTTAATCCGTCAAATTCTTTATGAGAAACTGGATTAAGGTCAGTCTAGTCTGATTGCTTCCCTGCAAAAGACTTGCATAGTTTAGTCTTAGGGAATATGTAAATGTTTACATGCTATGTGATGTATTTGTTTTAGGAATATTATCCTGCAAAACGGATGTTATCTGTTTGTAATACAAGATAGCATGTAAATATGCATGTGCACATGTTTCTTCATATTTTCTCATTATATGGAGATAAATATGGAATGAAATTACAAGTAATTGACTTTACGAGTAATTTGAAATGAGAAAGCATGAAGAGACTTTCCTCCGCATTTGGTTTATCAGATGTTGACCTATCTTAGGTTACTCTTGCGACTTTTTGGAATGAAGGTTCCCAAATCATCGCAATCTACTCAACGGGAAGTTAATCCGTTCTTTCAACTGGAGCGAATTTGGGTGGTGCCTTTCCTGAGCCTTGTTGGAATTAGTCTTCCTACGAGTCTAGTAATCAAACACCGATAGGATAACCTCCTGGTAGAGGAACCACACAACATTCATTTACATACAACGTGTCTCACCGTTTATGAAAATGATGACATGTGCAACGCACTAATATCACAAGCAGATATAGTGTAAAGCATTAAGTGTAAAAAATATATGCATTCGTACACATTCATCATAAATGTAAATACAACATCCACACACAAGAATATAACAATTTTGAAAAGATTATAATAGCAGCTTAAGTCCTCTTACTGGTGTCCCCAGCAGAGTCGCCACCTGTCGATGTCGGGATTTTTATTTGTCCCTTTTCTGTTCTTGTTCTTTTGTGTTCTTATGTTAGGTGAGATTTATTTGAAAAAATAAGTTGTGAAAAGGTCTGACATTTATATGTCGACGATTGGACTATAAGAGTCGCCAGTTAGTTTTTTAACTGGTTGTACCAACACAACCGAGAAAAGGTTAGCACATTGACCCAATGAAGTGACGCTGCTAAACGGGTCTGTAAAACCGAGATTCATTAAGGTCCAGGGACTTGCTTATGCGGAGGGAAGGTGTTAGCCACCCCCTCCGACATCCGTGTTGCCACGGTGACCGCCACTTTTCAAGAAATTGTTATATGAATGTGTGTGTGTGTGTGTGTGTGTGTGAGTCAATGTGCAGTTATTTGGAAGTAATGTGAGGCCTCGTTCGCACCTATATACACAGGGTTTGAATTTATGTAAAAATTCAGTTTTAAACAAGATATAGCAGTGAAGTTTTGTAAAAGAGATTTTTCAAACCATGATGCTCAATAGTAATTGAGACCTTTTACACTTCTATTTTATTATTAGGTGTTCGGCTTGATTGCTTTTATTTTCGAGATGCGAAGCATCTTCGAGAAAATAATGTACAAAGCAGTACCGAATTCCTCATGGCCATGAAAACCATCTGAGGAAATCCAAACACCGTGAATAATTTACAAGTTGCTTACAACTGAAAATGTCCATCACAGGAACCGAATCTAGATTCTGTAGACTGAATCTGTGATCACATAATTCCTAGGCTCAAATGATAACACAGTTTGTATGAAAGCTGTAAGCAGTTATATATATAAAAGCTGTAAATATATATATATATATATATATATATATATATATATATATATATATATATACAGACATGATCAACCACCACAAAACACCTCCATGGGGGATCGGAAATGTAAATATATAAAAGCAGTAAATATATATATATATATATATATATATATATATATATATATATATATATTGACATGATCAACCACCACGAAGCACCTCCATGGGGGATCAAAAATGCAAATAAAGCTGTAAAAGCAATCAACCGCCACGGAGTAAACTCCAGGCGGGACAAAACATAAAGAAAGCAGTAAAAATGGTCAATCGCCATGAAGTAAACTTCAGGCGGAACGAAATGTAAATATATATATATATATATATATATATATATATATATATATATATATATATATATATATATATATATATATATATACAAAAGCGATAAATGCACTGGATGTAAAATCCAGGCTCATCGAACAGAGTTCGACAACAATTCATATATATACGTATATATATATAAAAAAGCAAGTAAACGCTCCGGATGTAAATCCAGGCTCATCGAACAAAGTTCGACACACAGTTCATATATAAATAAATATATATATATATATATATATATATATATATATATATATACAACAGAAATTAAAACCACGGACCGAAGTTCGGGCAAACACACGCAACACGACTCTCAACGTGAAGAACAGTGTGTGCAAAGATGAAGAGAAAGGCTCTAAAGTGTATAAGAAGGCTTACAGTGAGCTGCCAAAGAAGACTTCAATAACTTGAAAGGGATGAACACTCGACTCCCGCCGGTAAAAAGTAGCTATATATGAGCTTACAAGTGTTTAAAATGAGAAAGCACTCTGTTTAGTACAGAGCAAATTGGACAGGGCTTCCTCGCCTTTTCTCTATGCAAAATGGCTGTCCCAAGCCCTCTATTTATAGAGGGGGGGAGCCGCAGGTGTACCTGCTGCTGTCCGGGGTGCCCCAGGCTTTGTGGGTCCTGCCATCTCGAAGTACGTGTACGCGTGCAATGTGATGTCTGCTCAAACTTTTTGAACTTCAATTTAGGCATCCGATCGAGGTGTATAAGACCTTTTTTGGCATAATGTTATCGAGAGGTACACAATGACATGGGATCAGAGGTTTTACGAAGTCAGGAAGATGGGAACATGCCCTTGGTCTTCAAATTCTATCCGGTGTGCTATCTTGTGCAGTAGTCACTCGGGATTGGTGCACCTTGGTTCTTGTAAGACATTACTGTGTAGAATGTATGTATGTTATTGTTGAGATGGCGCGATGTGGCATTGGGATGGTAAAATAGCGGGCCTACCCTTCACCGGGGTTATCTCCGGTTTGAGCCGTGTTAGCGGTCGTTGCTCAGGGTTATCGCTGAGATTGGACTGCTGCAGGTGTTGAACGTCCTCAGGGTTGTTTCTGAGATGTGCATGACTTCTCGGGGTTATCTCTGGGCTTGCGTCATGAGTGCCTCGGGGCTTCTGCCGAGTGTTCTGAAGCTATTTGCATGGTTTTGAAACAAGCATTTTCGGGGTTATCTCCGGAACTGCAACTGTATTCCTCGGGGTTATCTTAGAGGTGGATATTATCTTTCCCAGTGTTGTCCGTGGCTGAGACTGAGTATCTCAGGGTTATCTCCGAGATGACACTGTCTTCTCTGGTGTGTTTATCGGTATTGGCACTGCACTCCTCGGGGTTATCTCCGAGGTTGAAACTGAAACTCCCGGTGTTGTTGCCGGGGTTGAGGTTGAAACTTTCGGTGGTATCCGGCCTGAGCTGGATGTCTCGGGGTTATCTCCGAGATGGTGATACTGAGTATCCCAGGGTTATCTCCAGGATTGAGCTGAGCTGTCTTCTAGGTTTATCTCTGAAAGACGATTCTGCCCTCCTGCAATGTTAGTAACAGGTATGCAGAAAATTTCGAGTGTCTACAACTACATTCGCAGCACTCTTAGAAAAGGCTATCATAGCCGAGGAGGGAAGTGAGGCCATGAGCCTCTATAACAAGGAGAAAAGAAACAAGGGTAAAGTTTTGGAACAGTGAAGGTGGAAATTAATAGTGAAAATAGGGGTGAGAAAAGAAAGGGGAACAATTTTAGGAATATTCAGGTGAAGCAAGAAGGTGTGAAGAAGCAGGTGGTGCAGTGTAAGAATTGTGGAAAAAATCACTCAGGGGAGTGTTTGAAAGGAAAATTTGTTTGTTATAAGTGCGAGCAGGAGGGTCGTATCTCTCCCAACTGACCCAATCCAAGAATGAACAGTGGGTGTTTTCTGTGTAGGTCAATGGAGCATAAGGTTAAGGACAGTTCGAAAAGGAGAATGAAAGCAGGGAGTGTGACTACTGGGAAAGGCAGCGGGACTCTGGCGATCACAAGACCGACTTCAACCAACAAATCAACTGCGAGAGTCTTCAACATGACGGTTCAAGATACCGTGGCAGCTGGGGATGGAACTCCAGGTATTATTCGTATAACTTTTATTTTCGTGTATACGATTTCCTTTATATAGTAAATTAATTTATAAAGAAATTTTGAAGGGGGAAGTTGAGTTCTTTTAGAAATCAATTTTCCATTTAATCAAATAGACAAGCTTTATGTTAAATAGTTAAAGATCAGTCCAATCGAATCTGATCAAGATCTACATGAATTAAAATGCATATGTTATTTACTCTAGTGTGTATAGGTTTTGAAGCGGTGATTCTAGGGACGGGATCTTTATAAGGGAGGGTGAATGTAATAACCCGATATTTTCTATATAAATAAATAAGAAATTTTGCGTATAATTTTTTTTTATTTTAAAGGTGGGAATATGTGTAAGACAAAGCATATGCATTTATGTGATAAATAAAAATATATTTATTACATGAATAATTACAAATAATTTTATTTTAGAATTATTGATCATTATAAAGTATATTCTTATAATAATTAATTATATAGTAGAAATGATTTTATTATTTATTTTTCATGAAAATATGATTATTATATTATTTAAATAATATATGAAATGATTATAGAATTATTATAATAATTATTTTGTTATATGAATTTATTTTAAATTAATTAAGTTAATTGTTTTAATTTAATTAATAATGGTATATATGAAAAATATATCAAATATGGATTCAAAATCCTAGTTCTGGATTTTGAACAATGAATGAGAATAATAATATTATATTCTTTATATTTCAATGCTATAAATATGTACTATATATATAGACTGATAATAGTTGGTCAATTATGGTGTACCATGATAAAACCTAGCATTACTGTAATAAACCCTAATTTAAAACTCAGACCGGAGTTTACGATTGGTAAGAAATTTTGATATGTGATTAATGACAATTATTATAAATATTAATGATAATTAGGAAAACCCTAATTGAATTTCTAATTTAAAACCCTAATTGCTAAATTATTAACCATAATCGCTAAATGGGAAAGTTAATTGCTAATTAGTCAATCTTAAATTTAATTTTTAAGTTCTATGTAATTAGGAAATTAAACATGATTAAGAAACCCTGATTTTCATTTTTAGAAACTAAAATTTCCATTTTTAGTTTAATTTCAAAGTTAAAAGAATTATGGCCAAAATTGTTGCCACATCTCCTAAGCTACTACCAAACACTTTGAATCAGCCAATTGAAGCCACAAAACAACATTCTCAACCACAAGAATCAAATTAGAGTGATTAAAGAAAGTGGAAGTTCAAATAATTGGCTCGTTTGCTATCTAACACCCAACCAAGTTTCTCTCTCTCTACACTCACGAATTATAGTAGCATTTCAGTTCCCAAATCAAGCCCCACTAACACCCATAACCAAATCAGTAGCCAAGAATCAGAATTTGTTCATAGTGAGGTATAAACCCTAAACAAAATCTAATCTTTGATCCTATGTTAGATGTTGGTTTTTTTGTGTGTTAAACATGTTATATGTAGTGTATATTGATGATCTGGGTTGATAGATGTTAGATCCATAACATCTATAGGCTCAGATTTGAAGTTTTTAAAAATCTAGAAAATTGAGAAATATGGTCTGACAACCAAATGTCAGGTCCCATAGATCTCAGTATGTTATGTGTTTTTGCTATTTAAAGGTCTGAACATGTAGTATGTTATGCAATCTTTGATCTGGAATTGGAAGCATGTTTAGATCATGTATATATTACAAGTTATTAGTGGTCAAAGGTCGTTGACCGGCCATAACTGGACAATTCTGGGTAACCTAGAACTTGCCCAGAACCGTCTGACAAGATATTCATGCATCCAGATCTGTCAGTTGTTTGTTGCTATGTTCTCGTTGTTGTATCGAAGTTGTAGGTTGGTAGATGGACTATAGATTCATGTTAATAGAACACCTAAATATCAAAGGTGTTGGATCCAGTAGCCGGTCAAAGTAACTGAAACAATCATGAAAATTGTTTTCTGGGTAACCCAGAAAACGTTTAAACCTTATTCCTGACAAGGTTTGACAGGCATGGATATAGCGATTCTGTTGTTGTCATAGTGATTTTATGTGATAGATCTCTTCACTTACATGATGGCTACACACTGCACCCATTAGATCACATAAATAGTACAAGAACAGCAAGTTGTGGAAGCCCAAAAGTGACCACTCGAACTGTTCTTCATTTCTGGGTAACTTAGAAATGAAGAACAGCTCTGATAGCCACTTTGCGTGCCTAGATCTCCTTCCTGTTTTGCTTTTTGATCATGTTTATTGGTGGATCTTGTAGTAGTACATTAGTTCTACAAACTGTGATCAATAACTAGCTAGAAACACATTACACAGTAAATGATTCATGGTCAAACGTAGCCCCTCAAAACTGTCACTTGAATGTTCTTGGTGCTCAAGAACACCTAAGACGACAGATTCTATCGCAAAAGGCTATAACGACAGACTTTTTTATTTAATTTAATTTATTTTCTAAAAATCATTTAAAAATAGAAATACATTATTAAAAACTCCAAAAATAGTTTTAAAAATTATTTTAAGTTATAAAAATTAACTTTTAATAATTTGACATATTTTTCATAAATATTAATATTTATTTGGATATTATTGATATTTAATTTATTTAATAAATACATTAAATAAATTAATTAAAAATTATTTTAAATGATAAAAGGGTATTTAATAATATTTTAAGTTATAAAATATAACTTTTAATATTTTAAGATAAATTTCATTCGTAACAATCCAAAATTTTAATTGTAATTTTTAAATATTTATTGAATTATATAAATATTTAATGGATGTGTTTATCGTTGAATAAATATTTTTTTAATTTGATTTGGTTAATTATTTGTTAAATAAATAATTAAGAAGTGAAGGAAATTAATTATTGTGAGATAACATTCAAATTTAATTTAATAATTAAGTTTGAGAGTTTATAGTGATTAAATGAATTATTATAATATTTTTATTTAATTTAGTAATAAAGGTGTGACAAATAACTATGATATAAAGGAGTTATTAAAATAAATTAAAGGAGTTTAATTTAGTTTTGCCAAACAAGGCTTAAAGATATTAAGTCTTTAATTTTTTGAAAGAGTTTTGTCAAACAGAGCCTTATAGCTTTTGAATTTTTGAATTTTAAATTATTAATAATATAAATTAAATAAATAAAATATAAATAATATATATATTAATTTTTGGTAACCGATAACTTATTAGTATATTTAATATAACGTCAATTTTTAAACGTTTGAAAAGCGGGCGTTGTTTTTATTTTAATATTATGTATAGTGTATTTGGTCTAAACCTAAGCCTAAGAAGAGAGTTACAGAGAAAAGAAAAGAAAAAGAAGGTTGAGAGAGAATAGAGTGAGTTGATAGGAGTCTATGAAGTTGCAATTATCTGTGGTGTTTAGCAAGGACTGTCTGAGCAAATTGAAGGTATGTTACATAATCTTAACATATATGTTTTAATATGTTTTACGTTATGTCTTTTCTATCCTCTGTGAAATCCAAATTCACTTGAATTGTGGTATAAACTGAATTATTACAATTGTAAGTAATTGTAATGCTAGAGTTTATGTTTAGGTAAGGAATTGTATGCTAATTTCGTTTAAAAAGGAAGAACACTGTTTACAGTAAATATATGTATGAACCTGGCTTATAGGAATACCAAAATTTATATTTATTTGTGAACTAATAGATAAGTTTAGCCTTGAATATGTTAATTGAGTAAGAAATAAAGATAACGTAGTTCAAAGGAATCAACTTGGTGGATAATTATGGTTATCGTGTTCACTATGTCAAACAAATATCAAAAATGGAGTTTTTGTTTAAATTATGGCATACAAACTAATTTTCTGAAATTGTGGTTTAGTTGTTTTGATATAATATATATATATATATATATATATATATATATATATATATATATATATATATATATATATATATATACATATATTGTGAGACCCCAGATTTTATGAATAACGATTTAATTTTCTCGAAATAATTTTTTTAATATTATGGTGTAGATTTGATATAATGTTATAGTTGTGGGTAGTATTTATAAATTTTCCAAAGTATGCAAGTTGTTGTATAATATTCGATTGGTCGGGGAATATTTTTTTTGTCGGAGAATATCCGTACGACGGTACAATCAATGGTGAATCCCGCAACGGAATTATTGTCGGATTGAGAAAACGACAAAATACTTTATGAAAATAACGGCGAAAGTTTTACCGTTAACTGTTGAAACACCCGGTGTTAAAAGTACAGTAATACTCGTGGTTGCATAGTAGTACACGGTATTGATTATTGATGCTTATGTGAGAAGTCACTCAGTATTGTTCAATCGGGTATTCGGGACACTTTTTGAGTCGGAGTACTATTCATGAGTTACTATTCACGAGTTACTATTCACGAGTTACTATTCACGAGGTACTATTGATCACCCGTAAAATATATTTCTTTTCGGTCCAAATCATTTTTAGATACAATATTATTCTATGAGGAGATGTGCTAATTTTTCAAACCATTGGTTGAAGATATAATAGTAAATCAATATGGACCGCTGGTGAAAAGTTATAATAGTGAATCAATATGGATCGCTAGTTTAAAGTTTTAATAGTAAACCAGTATGGACCGTTGCTTTAAGTTTTAATAGTAAACCAATATGGACCGTCCGTTTAAAAGTAAATCAATCTGGACCGTTCATGAATTAGTTACTATTCAGTCCATTTTCCTATAAATAGAAGCTCATTCCTTCATTATTTCTTACGAATTCACTGAAACTCTAGAAAGAAAAATTATAAAGAGAGAGAAGAAAAGTATTCTGCTACTTCACTACTCCGATATCAAGTTTTTTTTACGGTAAGGGATATTATTTGTTGTACCCGTAAGGGATATTATTTTTTTTGTATTCATGAAGAGAACTTCTGTTATTCTATTCTTTATTATTCTGTTGGAATAACCTGTATACGCGGACTACCCTATACTTGGTGAAATTCTTCTGTTATTCCATTCTTTATTATTATGTTGGAATAACCTATTTATGCGAAGTGCCGCATACATGGTGAAATTCTTCTATTATTCTGTTCTTTATTATTCTGTCGAAATATCATGTCTGTGCGTTTACGCCGGACCTGGTTCTATTATTTATTATTCTGTCAAAATATCCTGTCTGTGCGTTTTACGTCGGACCTGGTTCCATTATTTATTATTCTGTCGGAATATCCTGTTTGTACATTTTACGCCGGACCTAGTTCCATTCTTTATTATTCTGTTGGAATATCCTGTTTGTGCGTTTTACGCCGGACCTGGTTCAGTTATTTATTATTCTGTTGGAATAACCTGCCTGTGCGGTCTATCGCATGCATGGTGATTTCTTTTATTATTCCATTCTTTATTATACTCAGTTGGTTAAAACTTTGACTTCTATACTCTATGAAATTAGTGTAATATCCTTGATATTTGCACTTCATCCAGTATCTTTTTATGAAAATATTCTTCTGAGCATTCTTGAATTTTACTCTATAAAGCAGTATCATGTTAATAATTTGGACGTTATCAGTTCCTAGATAAATTAATTCTTGAACTTGTTTTATTGAATTCTTATATCATTGTCATCATCCTCATGTTTATATTTTGTTGAAAGTCATCTATGGTCTGTAGTGCATAGATGGACTTGGTATGATTATGACCAGGGATTATTCGGTGTAATCATGACCGTAATGTTACATATGATGTGAAAAAAGTCCTTATTGGCCCGTAGTGCATTGATGGACAATTTTTGGTATGATTATGGCTATGGATTCTCTTTGGCCATAGTGCAAAGATGAATTATTTTATGGCATGATCAGGACCGTTGATGAAAACATGATTATCTTTGGCCGTAGTGCAAAGATGAATTATTTTATGGCATGATCAGGACCGTTGATGAAAACATGATTATCTTTAGCCGTAGTGCATGGATAATTCGTGGTCATGATACTAAAGAATATCCTTGGCCGTAGTGCAAGGGTGATTCGATGATGTGGATTATTTATTAAACTGAGTCTCAGCGATAAAAGTGATGAAAAAACGTTTTAAATCATAAAAGATAGGATGGCGATAATCCTCCTGTAAACAACGACACTGATCAATTAACGAACGACAGTACATTTAGGAGTTTTTTAGAATTCATGTAACATCAGGCGAAGGCGGCTCCTGTTCATAATGTTGGTAAAAATAATGGCAACCCACGGTTGGTCACTGCTAAGCAGTTCAAAGAGCTGGGACCACCGGAGTTTTTGGGTAAGCCAGAACCAGTTAAGGCAGAGACATGGTTAAAGCAGATCACCAAGATATTTGATGTCTTGGGATGCTCAGAGGAGCAAAAGGTTCCCTTTGCCACCTTTATGTTACGTGAAGAGGCAGATTACTGATGGGAATCTGTAAAACGTACCCAGCCAGACGCACTCAAGATGTCTTGGGAGAACTTTCAAGAGCTGTTCAATGACAAGTACTTTCCCGAAAGCATTCGTCACATAAAGGAGGTGGAATTTATCAAGTTAGAGCAAAACAACATGACCGTGTCGCAGTACGAAGCTAAGTTTGTCGAGTTATCCCGATTTGCGTCCCACTTGGTTGATAATGAAGAGAGAATGGCGCGGATATTTTTAAGAGGTTTGAAGCCGGAGATACGTCAATATCTTATTTCTCATAAACTGTGTTTATATTCAGATGTTGTTAATAGGACTAAGTTATTGGAGCGCGATAACGAGTCAACCTAATCAAAAGAGAGCAGCCGGTAAAATGATAATACCGGTGATAACAGTCATCAAAGCGGTGACAATAAACATGGAGGGAATCAATATGCCAGAAATGGTAACCACTTCGGCGGTAATCATGGTCAAAACAATAAGAATGGACATTTCAAGAAGAGGAGATTCAACAATGACGTGAAGACGTCGGCGCCAACACCCGTTTCAAAGGAAGAAGAACGACCACCGGTCGTATGTTTCAAATACGGAGGGGAGGGACACATCAGTCCAAACTGCGCGATGCCGTCCAAAACATGTTATAATTGTGAAAGAGAAGGTCACTTAGCCCGATTTTGTCGTTCACCAAAGAAAAGTTCAGCTAGGATGGAGGCACCAAAGGCCGTCCCAGAAAAGTTAAAGCCGATAGTTTAAGAGAGAGCATTTTTTTTCGTGACAAGGAACCTGAATAAAATTATCACGGGTATGTTAGTCATAAACTATTGTGAAGTCTATACCGTGTTAGATACCTGTTCTACTCACTCTTTTATTTTACCTAGTTGTGTTCAATGTTTGAAGTTAACTTCGGAGAAGTTAGACTTTGATATATCTGTTTAAACTTAATTGGGAGAAACCTTCGTAACCTCCACTATTTATAAATCTTGTTCAAATGAACACTTTCACGTTACCTGTAGATCTTATCTCTTTGAAAATACTTGCCTTTGATGTGATTTTTGGAAACGATTGGTTAACTACTCATCATGCTTTTCGTAAGGTTGTTAGCTTTCATCCTCCTAACCAACCTGTTATGCGAATTAAAGCAACCAAACCACTAAAGTCAATCATTGTCATATCAAGCCATAAGTAAAGAGCCCCGGTCCTTTTGTTGTTGACTTCCTTGTGTGGAATGCACTGAAGCCAAACTTTCCGTAGGCGACATCGTGAATGACGATGGCAATTTGATAGGTATCAATGTGACGTACTATCCAAGTCTTTGATGAGGGTCACAGCTTTGAATGATATTTCTATTGTTAATAAATTTTCTGACGTATTGTTGAAGACTTCTTAGCCTACCCCTAGAGCGTAAAATCAAATTTTGTATTGACCCCAGTACAAAACTCATTTCTAAAACCCTCAAATATTTTCTTCATCTAAAGCGAACGTGTAATGTGCCAAAGACGTTGGCTCGAGCTATTGAAGATTACGATCGTACCATTCAATATCATCGTGGAAAAAATGAACGTGGTAGCTGACGCGTTGAGTAGAACATCGTATGCGTTTACGAGTGCGATGTTGTTAACACAAAGGCTCATTTCGTATAACTTACAAGTGATGAAGATAGAGTTAAAGACTCTACGGACCCACGTGAAGATAACGAATATACGAGTAGAATCGACTTTAATCGATAAAGTTAAAGTCGCTCAAGCTACACACCCGGAGCTAATGAATGTGAAGAAGAAGGTTCAAGAGGGCGTTATTCTAGAAGCAAGAATCGACGAAGAGAGGAAATCTCAACCCTCAATTTAATTGACCCATTTGAAATACTCGATCAAGTAAGAACTGTGGCTTATAGACTCATTTTACCGCCAAGTATGTTGCGTGTTCAAAACGTTTTTTTTTACGTATCGATGTTAAGTAAATATATAGACGACCTGAACCACATTATTAAATTAGAACTAGACGAGATAGCAGAAGATTTAACGTATGACGAGATACGTGTTAAAATCTTGGATAAGAAGGATCGTATTCAACACTCAAAGGTTATACCTCAAGAGTTAGAATCTGAAATGAAGTTAAGGTATCCTCATCTCTTCGGCATACCAGGTACGTACGTAAATTTCGAGGGCGAAATTTTATAAGGAGGGGAGATTGTAAGACCCCTTATTTTATGAATAAAGATTTAATTTTCTCAAAATAATTTTTTTAATATTATGGTGTGGATTTGATATAATGTTATAGTTGTGGGTAGTATTTATAAATTTTGCAAAGTATGCTAGTTGTTGTATAATATTCGATTGGTCGGGGAATATTCTTTTTGTCGGAGAATATCCGTACGACGGTACAATCATTGGTGGACCCCGTAACGGAATTATTGTCAGATTGAGAAAATGACAAAATACTTTATGAAAATAACTGCGGAAGTTTTACCGTTAACAGTTGAAACACCTGGTGTTAAAAGTACAGTAATACGCGTGGTTGCATAGTAGTACACGGTATTGATTATTGATGCTTATATGAGAAGTCACTCAGTATTGTTCAATCGGATATTCGAGACACTTTTCATGTCAGAATACTATTCACGAGTTACTATTCACGAGTTACTATTTACGGAGTACTATTGATCACCCGTAAAATATATTTCTTTTCGTTCCAAATCATTTTTGGGTACAATATTATTCTATGAGGAGATGTGCTAATTTTTTAGACCGTTGGTTGAAGATATAATAGTAAATCAATATGGACCGCTGGTGAAAAGTTATAATAGTGAATCAATATGAATCGCTAGTTTAAAGTTTTAATAGTAAATCAGTATGGACCGTTACTTTAAGTTTTAATAGTAAACCAATATGGACCGTCCGTTTAAAAGTAAATCAATCTAGACCGTTCATGAATTAGTTACTATTCAGTCCATTTTCCTATAAATAGAAGCTCATTCCTTCATTATTTCTTACGAATTCACTGAAACTCTAGAAAGAGAAATTATAGAGAGAGAAAGAAGAAAAGTATTCTGCTACTTCACTACTCCGATATCAAGTTTCTTTTACGGTAAGGGATATTATTTGTTGTACCCGTAAGGGATATTATTTCTTTTGTATTCATGAAGAGAACTTCTGTTATTCAATTCTTTATTATTCTGTTGGAATAACCTGTATACGTGGACTACCCAATACTTGGTGAAATTCTTCTGTTATTCCATTTTTTAATATTATGTTGGAATAACCTGTTTATCCGAAGTACCGCAAACGTGGTGAAATTCTTCTATTATTCTGTTCTTTATTATTCTGTCGAAATATCATGTCTGTGCGTTTACGTCGGACCTGGTTCTATTATTTATTATTCTGTCAGAATATCATGTCTGTGCGTTTTATGCCGGACCTGGTTCTATTATTTATTATTCTGTCGGAATATCCTGTCTATGCGTTTTATGCCGGACCTGGTTCCAATCTTTATTATTCTGTTGGAATATCCTGTCTCTGCATTTTACGCCGAACCTGATTCAGTTATTTATTATTCTGTTGGAATAACCGGCCTGTGCGGTCTATCGCATGCATGGTGATTTCTTTTATTATTCCATTCTTTATTATACTCAGTTGGTTAAAACTTTGACTTCTATACTCCATGAAATTAGTGTAATATCCTTGATATTTGCACTTCATCCAGTATCTTTTTATGGAAATATTCTTCTGAGCATTCTTGAATTTTACTCTATAAAGCAGTATCATGTTAATAATTTGGACGTTATCAGTTCCTAGATAAATTAATTCTTGAACTTGTTTTATTGAATTCTTATATCATTGTCATCATCCTCATGTTTATATTTTGTTGAAAGTCATCTATGGCCTGTAGTGCATAGATGGACTTGGTATGATTATGACCAGGGATTATTCGGTGTAATCATGACCGTAATGTTACATATGATGTGAAAAAAGTCCTTATTGGCCCGTAGTGCATTGATGGACAATTTTTGGTATGATTATGGCTATGGATTCTCTTTGGCTGTAGTGCAAAGATGAATTATTTTATGGCATGATCAGGACCGTTGATGAAAACATGATTATCTTTGGTCGTAGTGCAAAGATGAATTATTTTATGGCATGATCAGGACCGTTGATGAAAACATGATTATCTTTAGCCGTAGTGCATGGATAATTCGTGGTCATGATACTAAAGAATATCCTTGGCCGTAGTGCAAGGGTGATTCAATGATGTGGATTATTTATTAAGCTGGGTCTCAGCGATAAAAGTGATGAAAAAACATTTTAAATCATAAAAGATAGTAGATTTTATTCTCTACTTGACTCTTTTAATGGATTGCTTATTTCGCTGCAGTCAAACTTGATGTCTATTGTATTTTATCAGTTTAACATTGTTGAAGACTAATGATAATTTATTCTGCATTATCTTAGTCATAATATTTCTTACTGGGCTAGTTGAGCTCACCCTTTCTTTCACTGTTCTCTTCAGAAAATGAGAACGTAGCTGGGACTAGTCGGAGAATAGAGTGATGATCCTAGATGTTTGCATTAGTAGTCCTCACTATTCTGTGAAATAGTGTGATAATAATTGTAATGAGGACTCCTTTTGAGTTTGTATACTCTCTAGTAGATAATATTTATATTCAAACTCACAGTTTATATTTTGTCGTATTGTACACGACAGTTGTATTTGAATTCTGTACTATGTATCTGGCGACTCAAGATAGGTGATGTATACTATATTTTGGGGGTGTCACACACACACACACACACACACACACACACACATATATATATATATATATGTGTGTGTGTGTGTGTGTGTGATGGGTAATGTTTATGTGTAAATTACCTAAGTTATACGTGTTAATTTAGTTGTTAAATAGACAGAAATTAGCTTTGTTATGTTCTTCGTGCTCGATTTCTGTAAGTTCAGCGCCTCAGCGCCAAAATTAGTGTCGCAACCCCAAACCCCGCGCCGCAGCACCAAAGTCAGTGCCACAACGCCGAGAAGTGGCCTGTGATTCCCGCTGCTGCGCTAACGCCGCGCCGCAGCGCCGCCTACAGTACAAACTGTGGCATTGCAGCACCGGTTAGCAGTAGGGCCAGGAATGATTTTTCTTTTGTACGAATTCTGTAAATACTAATATAACGCAATATTATAACTGTTAAAAATGTAATTGTGTTATTATAGTGCTATGAATGAGCATATTGTTAATACTTAATGAGTGTTATTATTATTTTATTGATGTAACTTGATTATGTGGTTCAAAATCAAGCCATACAAGAAATAGGTACGTATTTGTATACAAAGTATCTGCAGTGACTAATTGTATCCTAATGATATGTGATTAGGATATTGTGAATCAAACTATTACGATTTAGCCTACACGCAAGGCAAGTTTTCTAACTCTACACTTTCGTTGAGCAAGTTTACTTTCATTGAGCAA
This sequence comes from Panax notoginseng, assembly GCA_016801055.1. Taxonomy (NCBI): domain Eukaryota; kingdom Viridiplantae; phylum Streptophyta; class Magnoliopsida; order Apiales; family Araliaceae; genus Panax; species Panax notoginseng. Next base: position 119,271,702 of record CM029022.1, read on the forward strand.
GTTTTTAACTCTAATTATATTGTGGAAATTTCCTAAACCTTATTCTTATGTTGAACAAGTTTCTATAATCTTTAACTTGTTATTTAGCATGCAAGTTCTACATTCTGATACATTACTATTAAACAAGTTTTATAGTTCAATTTACTATTTGTATGCATGCTCAGTATTCAAATCTGAATAACCTTAGCTTAATATTGTTCAAGCAAGGTCTGTTATGTTATTCAATGCTTATGCTCTTAGATTATTCCTAAAGCATGACCTTAGTATACAATATTGATTCGCTTATGATTTATCCTATAGCATAATGTGGTTACCTTTTTATTCAACTAATCCTTAGTTGATGTTCGTTGAATTCTAAATTACCTTGAAACGTATCCAAACCAAACTTACTTTGGTGCGGACTTGTATTCTAAATACTGAGATGAACAACCCTATTATTAGGGGATAATTTACGCATAGTGTTGAAATGTTTGTGCATAATGCATTATACGAAGGGCTGATCTCCCTAAGTACGAGGAGTCCCTATAGTCTTTTGACTGTTAAAGTTTAAGTTGAAAGATTACTTATAACTATGGACATAGTTCGTGGTCTTATGACCCTCAGATGTATATTTCAGAATTTTGATTATCATTAATAGAGCATAGTGTCCAGTTCTATTGAGCCTATTATTTGGCAATTGTTATAAAGTTTATTCATTGTCATTTCAAGTGAGCCTTGTTTGCTCACTCTTGCTTATATAACTATTACAGCTAAAGTTGAGAAGGTCGATGTACCTAGCACCAATAAAGGGAAAAGAAAGATGAACAAGTATTGAAGACTTGTAAACATGTTGACATTGTGTTGTCAGACTTTAGTTTAATTATTGTAATGAAGTTATTTAATTTTTCGCATATGATGTTTGTATTTGAAGGTTAGATAACCTGGGAGATTTTTATTAATGTAATCCTTTAATGGGAAGGTTTATTATTAAATTTTTATTGTGATTGGGTAGTTAGACATGAATGTTTTTATCAAGTGAACACCAAATCCTGTGGGAAAAGTACTCGAATTTGGGGGTGTCACAAGTTGGTATCAAAGCCTCAGGTTATGAACCTTAGGTGGGAAAAGCCTTAGGAAGTAACCTTTGAAAAGATAGTGGTGATAAACTCTTATCAAATTTTAAGAGAAAAGTAATAAAACACTTATGTGCTTATGTGATTTCAAATTATGTGCTCGTGAGTGTCGAGTAGTAATGAGTAATAATTAAAACTTAAAAACTCTGTTGTCAGGATGGTGAAGGTCAGAGAATCCAGTCAAGCTAGGGAGGAAGGACCTCAGATTCCTAGAGAGGAGGAGCCTCGTGACATTCAGGTGATTTGCGAACAACTACTTCCATGAATGATCCCGTCGAGCTGTCTCAGTCGAATGAGGATGATGAGGACGAGGAAGAAGAGATTCCACTAAACTCGATTGTTGCTCGTATGTACGATGAAGTATACGCCTGAAATGTGGAACTTCAGGATACCGTCGAGGAGTTGAAAGAGATAGTAGCTGAACAACAGATACGTTAAATTCTTATTTCTTCATTTTCTCATGATTTCAACCCTATGAAATCATTCATTACTTCTTTTACTTCTTATTCTCACTAAGCTATGTTTTAAACACATAAAACTTAAAGAAAATTTACTTAGGTTTAGGTTTCGGAGTACCTCTCTCCTTTAATCTTCCTCCGTTGGACAAAGCGTGCACTCAGGCTAGCTTTTCCTCTTCCTTTCCTCTTCTTCCTCCCATCCGAACCCTCTCTCTCTCTCTCTCTCTCAAGTTGTAGGATTTTCAAAATCCTAAATAAATGAATTAAGCTTCCTATTTATAGAAAACCAAGGCTAGGGGTAAAATAGTCCTTTCGCCCCCCAAACCTCCTTACTATTCACACCTCCATACTATTCCCACCTCCTCAATACACCTCCTTGTTAGGTTTTATGAAAATCAAAGTAGCAATCAAATTGTAAAATTAGCGGAAGCATAATAAAATCATATTTTAAAATTTTTCACAAACCAATTACCCGGATCATCCTTCATGCATATTATTAATTAAAACGAAGAACAAGGAATTATGAAATCATACCCTTGTAGAAATGAGCTTCTTCAGGTACGAGTTCACCTCTTACTTCTCCGCGATCTCGTTGAATCTCCGGGTAGATTCCTTCCTTTGATCAATGTAAGCCACCCAAGTGTATGGCCTCTAGAGGTGATCCACCAAGGAAGAAAAATTTCAAGAAGAATGGTGTATTGGCTCAAACCCTAGTTTTTTCTATCTCTATAGAAAAAGGGGGTGTACTCTCCAACTATTTGGAATTACGTATATTTGATATCTGATATAAGACTCCTCTTATAAAGATATCAGGTAACCCTATTAAAATAAGGTATTATTTATTTAATTAAACTCTTTTAATTAAATGGGCTCCCTAATCCTATTAGGGATAATTAATTAAACTTCTTTAACTAATTTTTCCTCCTAATCCTATTAGGAATAAATAAGAGTACTTATATTAAATTATTTCCTAAACTCTTTTAAAAATTAAAATAATAATAATTGAAATAATATTAATAAGACTCCTCTTATTAATTTATATTTAATATTTCTAAAATATTAAATAATAAATATTAAGCTATTTAATTTATTTTATCACCATAGATTAAATTAAATATACTTAACATATTATTACGATTATGCTATTAACTTCTTAAATAATTATTCTTCTTTTTATAGTGTGACCCTTTAGGTTCTCCATATTAAACATGTTGTGAATAAATCAATTAGAACAATTCTAATCTTATTTAAATAAATAAATTAAACGATTAATTTATTTAAATAAATAATATTTATTCTACAATAGGGATAAGTCTCCCTAGCGATCAACGACTTTTCAGATAATATAGATTTCAACATTAATCATAAAAGAACCTTTGAATAAATAGTTACCGTACAATTCAATCTTTCCACCATACAATGTCCCAATTAAATATAAGACATGGAATTACTGTCAAGTCTTATTTTATTTAATTATATGTATTTCGATTCCTAAATGCACAACTCCTAATGAATGCAAATTAGAAACTACTTTCTAATTTCATTCCACCTTGACCAAGGATTTCTGGACTGTCATTTATCGAATCACATAGAACATTTCTCTTCTTTTACTAGAAGTGGTAGATTCTTTATTGATCATTCACTATCTTCATATATAACTTATTATACCTAAGCATACCCTTTGGTATACTCTAAGAGTCTTAAGGAATAAGTCAAAGTGTAATTCATTATATATAAGATACTATGATGATCTCAAGTCTAAGGATCATTTGTACTACTATCACTACAGGAATTTCTATTGACAGACAAGTAAAACTCCATTAGGTATTCCTTAGCGAGTCACGTTCAGTGAACTTATTCTCTAATAAGCACCTACATACTTGCTTTAGTGTCTCCACACAAATGATCATGAGATCAATCATCCTCATCCAATGAACAAGCAACGTATGTACCAATCTATCCGGATTCACTAATCCCCTTTTTAGTAATCCATTGATTGGAAATATTTTAGTTTTAAGCTATCTAAGAATTTAGATCTCATTAGCATAATCTCATCATGATTCTAAAAGCATTGCTTAAAACTATGGGTTTATCACATATTATTAAAACAGCACCATATAGATAATAAATGCCTTTAATAAATAATTCTTTTATAAATAAATAAATAAGATTGATTACAAAGTATATGCTTTATCATCATACATAATTGGCTTGTATGCATACTACTTTCACTCTCCCACTTGCACTAAAGCCAATCGCCATGGTATCTCATACCCATCTTTTCTAAGTGACGATCGAACTGCTATTGTGTTAACGCTTTAGTAAATAGATCTGCAATATTGTCTTGAGAGTCCACACGCTCCAAGGTGACGTCTCCTCTTTCAATGATCTCTCTGATCAAATGAAATCGTCGCAACACGTGTTTGGATTTCTGATGAGACCTGGGTTCCTTAGCCTGCGCAACAGCTCTAGTGTTGTCACAGAATAAAGGCACTGGTCCTGTAATACTAAGAACCACACCAAGTTCGGTAATAAACTTCTTCATCCAAACAGCTTCCTTTGTAGCTTTACTTGCAGCTATGTACTCTGCCTCTGTCACTGAATCAGCAACTGTTTGTTGTTTGGAACTCTTCCAACTCATTGCACCACCGTTTAAGTTAAACACATACCCCGAAATGGTTTTACTGTCATCTTGGTCTGTTTGAAAACATAAGTCTGTGAAGCCCTCTAGTTTCAATTCAAACCCACCGTAGACAAGAAATACATCCTTAGTTCTTCTTAAGTACTTTAGGATATTTTTCACTGCCTTCCAGTGTTCTTCTCCTGGATTCGACTGATATCTGCTTGTTACACTAAGTGCATGAGCGACATCTGGTCTAGTACATATCATACTGTACATGATAGATCCTATTGCTGAAGCATAAGGAATCTTACTCATACGGTCTCTCTCCTCAGGTTTCTTTGGGGCCTGTTTCTTGGAGAGATGTATTCCATGGCTCATAGGCATGAGACCTCTTTTGGAATCTTCCATGCTAAACCTCTTTAGCATCGAGTCAATGTACGTTCCTTGGAACAAGCCAAGCATCCTTTTAGATCTATCTCTATAGATCTTTATCCCCAAAATATAGGATGCTTCTCCCAAGTCCTTCATGGAGAAGTGTTTAGATAACCAGATTTCAATTGATTGTAGCATAGGAATATCATTCCCTATCAGTAATATATCATCAACATATAATACGAGGAATGAAACAGCGCTCCCACTAACCTTCTTGTACACACATGGTTCATCCGTATTTTTGATAAAATCAAACTATTTGATTGTATCATCAAAACGGATGTTCCACCTACGAGAAGCTTGCTTCAATCTATAAATGGATCGTTGTAGCTTATAGACTTGGTTTGTTCCAACCTTTGAAACAAATCCATCTGGTTGTGTCATATACACATCCTCCTCAAGTTTCCCATTAAGGAAGGCTGTTTTCACGTCCATCTGCCAGATTTTGTAGTCATGGTAAGCTACAATCAAAAGCAAAATCCGAATAGACTTGAGCATTGCTACTGGTGAGAAGGTTTCGTTATAGTCAATTTCTTGTCTTTGTTTGAAACCTTTTGCAACCAGTTAGGCCTTATAGGTCTCTACCTTGCCGTCTGCTCCAGTCTTTCTTTTAAAAACCCATTTACACCCAATAGGCTTAATGCCTTCAGGTGGTGAAACCAAAGTCCATACTTGATTTTCATACATGGAGTCCATCTCAGATTTCATGGCTTCTTGCCACTTCTCTGAATCTTTATTACTCATAGCCTATTCGTAATTCAATGGATCATCATCATCTATGATGCGTACCTCATCGTCATCTTCTATGACAAGTCCATACCTCTCAGGTATCTATGGTACTCTTCCAGATTTACGAATAGGGTGTGGTACAGAAGGAATCTCTACTTGGTTAGGTACCTCACTTTGATCTGTAGTATTTTGTGGTTCTTGAACCTCTTCAAGATATATCTTACTCCCACTGACCCCTTTAAGGATAAACTCCTTTTCCAAGAAGGCAACATGTTTCGCAACAAACACCTTTTGATCAGTTGGATGATAGAAATAATACCCCGATGTTTCTTTAGGGTATCCCAAAAATCTATATTTGTCAGATCTAGTTTGTAGCTTACCGTTTTCAAACTTTTTGACATAAGCTGGACAACCCCAAGTCTTAACATGCTTAAGATTTGGTTTCCTCCCTGTCCATAACTCATATGGGGTCTTGGGGACGGATTTTGTAGGTACCTTGTTAAGTAGGTATGCAGCCGATTCTAGGGCATATTCCTAGAAGGAAACTGGAAGGTCGGTAAAGTTCATTATGGATCGAACCATGTCCAACAATGTTCGATTTCTCCTTTCAGATACACCATTATACTATTTTCTTTGAGACAATTGAGAAACTCACCACTTAAGTATTCTCCTCCTCGATCAGATCGAAGAATCTTAATACTCTTACCAATTTGCTTCTCTACTTCACTTCTGAACTCTTTGAACTTTTTAAATGATTCAGATTTATATTTCATTAAATACACATATCCAAATCTTGAGTGATCGTCAGTGAATTTAATAAAATAAGAATACCCTCCTCGTGCAGTCGTTGTCATAGGTCCACATACATCTGTTTGTACCAACGCTAACAACTCTGTAACTCTTTCTCCTTTTTCACTAAAAGGAGATTTAGTCATTTTGCCCATGAGACAAGATTCACAAGTTGGATATGATTCATAATCTGATAGCTCTAGGAGCCCATCTTTATTCAATTTGGATAATCTTGTTTCATTAATATGACCGAGTCTACAGTGCCACATTAAGGTATAATTAACATCGTCTCTTTTCCTTTTCTTAGTTTGTTCAATTTGAAGTATATTTTCATGCAAGTCAAGTATATAAAGTCCATTTCGCAAATTACCAACACCATATAAAATATTATCATTATAAATAGAACAAATATTGTTCTTTATTATAATATTAAAACCATCCATATCTAATACAGAGATAGAAATAATGTTTCTAATGATATTTGGAATAAAATAACAATTATTTAAATTAATGAACTTGCCCGTAGGCAGTGCTAAACAATAAGTCCCTACAGCTAATGCAGCAACCTTTGCTCCATTTCCCACTCGTAGGACGACCTCATCCTTGCTCAGCTTTCTACTTCTGACCAGTCCCTACATATTATTACATATGTGAGAACCACAGCCGGCATCCAATACCCAAGTAGAAGATTGACTTTCAGAAAAAATTAATTTCAATCATAAACAAACCTTTATTAGGATTCAAAGCTTCTCCAAGCTTCTTCTGCTTTTGTTCCGCAAGATAATCCTTGTAGTTCTTCTTCCAGTGACCCGGCTTGTTGCAATGGAAACAAATTCCTTTGCTAGCTGGATCAGGTTTCTTTTGATCCTTCACTTTCGCCTTTCCCTTAGCCTTCTTGGATTTCTTCTTTTCAGAAGATACCTTGGGCCTCTTCCTTTTCTTGGAAGAATCATCCACCAGTAAGACATGGTTCTTCTTGGATGGGAAGTGACCTTCAGCAGTTTTCAACATGTTAAGTAATTCAGGCAAGCTGACGTCCAACTTATTCATGTGAAAATTCACAATAAATTGTGAGAAGGTGTCAGGGAGTGACTGCAAGATCAAATCTTAACTCAACTCCCCATCCATGACGAACCCAAGCTGTCCAAGACGTTCAATCAGATTGATCATCTTTAGGACATGAGTCTCAACAGTAGTACCCTCGGTCATCCGAGATCGGAAGAGCTCCTTAGATATTTCATATCTAGCAGTCCTACTTTGCTCACCATACAACTCTAAAAGGTGCAGTAGCATAGTAGGGGCATCCATAGTTTCATGCAGACGCTGAAGCTCGTTACTCATGGATGCGAGCATGATGCATTGAGCCACAAATGCATCATCTTTCCACTGCTTCAAAGTAGCAATCTCTTCCTCAGAGGCTGTCTCTACAACTTTTGCAGGTACTGGCGAATTTAGGACATAAGAAATCTTTTCAGCAGTGAGAACAATTCTCAGAATCCTTAACCAGTCCTTGTAATTCGGTCCGGTCAGTTTGTTAGTATCAAGTATGCTACGCAGTGAAATTAGTGAATGTAAGACCCCAACTTTTATAAATAAAGATGAATTTTCTATAAATATCATTTTTGAATATTATGGAGTGAAATTGATATAATGTTATAGTTGTGGGTAATATTTATAAATTTTGCAAAGTACGCAAGTTGCTATATAATATTCGATTAGTCGGGGAATATTCGTTTTAACAGGGAATATTCGTACGACGACACAATCATTGGTGGACCCTACAATGGAATTATTATCGAATTGAGAAAACGACAAAAATACTTTATGAAAATAACGGCGGAAGTTTTACCATTAATACTGTTAAACTACTCAGTAGTAAAAGTACAGTAATACGCATGGTTGCATAGTAGCACACGGTATTGATTATTGATGCTTACGTGATAAGTCACTCAGTTTTGTTTTATTGGTATTATTAATGTAATAAAACAGAAAAGCTTTTTATATAAAACAGAATACTTTTATAAATTTATTCGTTTTATTAGGCTAATAGTAAAATCTTTTTATATAAAACAGAATACTTTTATAAAGTTATCTGTTTTATTAGACAATAATTAGAATATATTATATTTTATTATGCATAGTGTTTGTATAGTGCCTGCATAGTGTTTGCATAGTAAAATCTTTTATAAAATTATTCGTTTTATTAGATTATAAATAGAATATATTATATTTTATTTAAAATATTTTGCTTTAAATATGGACCGTCAGATTAAAGTAAATCAATCTAGACCGTTCATAAGTTAGTTACTATGCAGTTTATTTTTCTATAAATAGAAGCTCATTCCTTCATTATTTTCTTACGAATTCACTGAAACTCTAGATAGAGAAACTATAGAGAGAAAGAAGAAAAGTATTATGCTACTTCACTACTCCGATATCAAGTTTCTTTTACGGTAAGGGATATTATTTGTTGTACTCGTAAGGAGTATTATTTTCTTTTGTATTCATGAAGAGAACTTCTGTTATTCCATTCTTTATTATTCTGCTGAAATAACCAGTATACGCAGACTACCCTATACTTGGTGACATTCTTCTATTATTCCGTCTTTATTATTATTCTGTTGAAATACATGTCTGTGCATTTTACGCTGGACCTGGTTCCGTCTTTACTATTATTCTGTTGGAATATCATGTCTGTGCGTTTTACGCCGGACCTAGTTCCATTATTCATTATTCTGTCGGAATATCATATCTGTGCGTTTACGCCGAGCCTGGTTTCATTATTTATTATTCTGTCGAAATATCATGTCGGTGCGTTTACGCATGACCTGGTTCCATTATTTATTTTTCTGTTGGAATAACCTGTCTGTGCGGTCTATCGCATGCATGGTGATTTCTTTTGTTATTCCATTCTTTATTATATTCAGTTGGTTAAAGTTTTGACTTTTATACTCTATGAAATTAGTGGAATATCATTGATATTTGCGCTTCATCCAGTATCTTTTCATGAAAATATTTTTCCGAGCATTCTTGAATTTTACTCCACAAAGCAGTATCATGTTGACAATTTGGACGTTATTGGTTCCTGGATAAATTAATTCTTAAACTTATTTTATTGAATTCTTATATCATTGTCATCATCCTCATGTTTATATTCTGTTGAAAATCATATGCGGCCTGTAGTGCATAGATGGACTTGGTATGATTATGACCAGGGATTATTCGGTATAATCATGACCGTAATATTACAAATGATGTGGTAAAAGTCCTCATTGGCCCGTAGTGCATTGATGGACAGTGGTTGGCATGATCATGACCATTAATGAATACACAAATATTCTTGGCCCGTAGTGCGTGGATAATTGTGGTCGTGATACTAAAGAATATCCTTGGCCGTAGTGCAGGGGTGATTCGATAATGTGGATTATTTTTTTAAGCTGAGTCCCAGCGATAAAAGTCATGAAAAACCTTTTAAATCATAGAAGATAGTAGATTTTATTCTCTACTTGATTCTTCTAATGGGTTGCTTGTTCCGCTGCAGTTAAACTTGATGTTTGTTATATTGTATCAGTTTAACACTGCTTAAGGCTAATGATAATTTATTCTGCATTATCTTAGTTATAATATTTCTTACTGGGCTAGTTGATCTCACCCTTTCTTTCATTGTTCTCTTCAGGAAATGAGAATATAGTTAGGACGAGTCGGGGAACAGAGTGATGGACCAGATGATAGTATTAGTAGTCTTCACTATTCTGTTAAATAGTGTGACAATAAATGTAACGAGGACTTATTCTGAGAGTGGATATTGTCTAGAAGACAGTATTTGTATTAAAACTCACAGTTCTCTTGTCGTATATTAACGATTGTATTTGTATTTTGTACCATGTATTTGGCGACTCAGAATAGGTGATGTATACCTATTTTGGGGGCGTCACAGTTGGTATCAGAGCTTAGGGATATGATCCCTGGCTAAGATGTGAGACTAGAACTAGGAGGGGAGAGATGGGGAATTCCTTCGTAAGTATGACCTACCTAAGTTTATTTGGTATTTAATTGGTCGGTCAGAGTATAGAGATAATATGTGGTATGTTATTTAACCCTTGTTTTGTGGCAGTATTTGATAATGACATCCGAGAATGTTGAGAATAGCAATAGAGCACAGGTGACCGTTGATTCACCACATATCAATAATCAGGATAATGTGCATCAGGAAGGCGATAATCCTCATGCAAACAACAACACTGACCAAATGATGAATGATGGAATGTTCAGAGGCTTTAAGCAATTCATGCAACAGCAGGCGGGAGCGGCTCATGTCCAAAATATAGGTGGAAACACTGAAAACTCTCGGACGGTCATCGCTAAACAGTTCAAGGAGCTGGGACCACCGGAGTTTATTGGAGAACCAAAACCACTTAAGGCAGAAACGTGGATAAAGCAGATCACCAAGATATTTGATGTCTTGGGATGCGCCGAGGAGTAAAAGGTTCCCTTTGCCACCTTTATGTTGCGAGGAGAGGTAAATTACTGGTGGAAATCGGTAAAGCGTACTCAACCTGCTGCACTGAAGATGTCTTGGGAGAAGTTCCAAGAACTGTTCAATGACAAGTACTTTCTCGAAAGTATTTGTCACATGAAGGAGGTAGAGTTCATCAAGTTGGAGCAGAATAATATGACCGTGTCACAGTACGAAGCTAAGTTTGCCGAGCTGTCCCGATTTGCGTCCCACTTGGTGGATAATGAAGAGAGAATGACGCGGATGTTTTTAAGAGGTTTGAAGCCGGAGATACGTCAACATCTTATTTCTCATAAACTGTGTTTGTATTCAGATGTTGTAAATAGGGCTCAGTTAGTGGAGCGCGATAACGAGTCAACGCAACCAAAAGAAAGCAACAGGCAAAATGATAATACCAGTTAAAGCAGTCATCGAAGCGGTGACAACAAGCGTGAAGGGAATCAGCAGGCCAGAAATGGTAACCACTTCGGTGGTAATCATGGCCAAAACAATAAGAATGGACATTTCAAGAAGAGGAGATTCAACAATGATGGAAAGACGTCAGCACCAGCACCCGTGGTTAAGGAAGGAGAACGACCACCGATCATATGCTTCAAATGCGGAGGAGAGGGACACATCAATCCAAACTGCGCAATGTCGTCCAAAGCATGTTATAATTATGGAAGGGAAGGTCACCTAGCCTGATTTTATCGTTCACCGAAGACAAGTTCAGTTAGGATGGAGGCACCAAAGGACGTCCCAGAAAAGTCAAAACCGGTAGTGCAAGGGAGAGCGTTTATTATGAACTCCCAGAAAGCAAGGAACCCGAACGAGGTCATCACGGGTAAGCTTATCATAAACTCTAGCGAAGTTTATACCTTATTTGATACCGGTTCTACCCATTCTTTTATTTCTCCTATTTGCGCTCAACGATTAAATTTGACTTTGGAGAAATTAGACTTTGACTTATCGGTGGAAACTCCATTGGGAAAAACCTTCATTACATCCACTGTTTATAAGTCTTGTTTGGTTCAAATCGGTACCCTCACATTACCTGTCAATCTTATTTCATTAAAAATACTTGCATTTGATGTAATTCTAGGGCTTGATTGGTTAACTACTCATCATGTAAAAATTGATTATTTTCGTAAGGTTGTTAGCTTTCATATTCCTAATCAACCTATTATGCGAATTCAAACAACCAAACCATTAAAAATAATCACTGTCATCTCAAGCCATAAAGCTATTCGTTTATTGAAAAACGGATGTCAAGCTTTCTTAGCTCATGTCACGGATCTAAACAAAAATACTTTAGTTTTGAATGATATTTCTATTGTTAATGAATTTCCTAACGTATTCCCTGAAGAACTTCCTGGCCTACCCCCAGAGCGTGAAATTGAATTTTGTATCAACCTTAAACCCGGTACCAAACCCATTTCCAAAGCCCCGTATCGAATGGCTCCTATTGAACTTCAGGAGTTAAAGACCCAACTACAGGAATTGTTAGACATTGGCTTTATTCGTCCTAGTAATTCTCCTTGGGGTGCTCCTGTTCTATTCGTGAAGAAGAAAGATGGTAGTATGCGACTTTGTATTGATTATCGGGAGTTGAATCATGTCACCATCAAAAATAGGTACCCATTGCCACGTATTGATGACCTGTTTGACCTGTTGCAAGGAGCACAATTCTTTTCAAAAATTGATCTTCGTTCTGGATATCATCAGCTGAAGGTTAGAACTGAGAATATTCCAAAGACTGCCTTCAGAACTCGGTACGGGCATTATGAATTCTTAGTCATGTCTTTTGGATTGACTAATGCTCCTGCTGCCTTCATGGATATGATGAACCGAGTACTCAAGGAATATTTGGATCACTTTGCGGTCGTCTTTATTGATGACATCCTTATTTATTCCAAAAGCCGTGAAGATCATGAGCAACACTTGAGGCTAACACTCTAAAAGTTTCGTAAATACAAGCTTTATGCCAAGTTAAAAAAATATGAGTTCTGGCTTGAGGAAGTAGCATTCCTTAGGCACGTAGTATCAAGTCATGGAATATCTGTTGACCCGACAAAGATTGAAGCAATTCAAAGCTGGGAGCAACCTAAATCAGTGACCGAAGTACGTAGCTTTCTCGGTTTAGCTGGTTATTATCGGAGATTCGTGAAAGGATTTTCTCGAATCGCTACTCCATTAACTCAGCTGACTCGGAAAGATACAAAGTTCGGTTGGAGCGAAGAATGTTAGAAGAGTTTTCAAGAACTCAAGAGGAGACTCATTTCAGCACCTGTTCTGACAATACCATCTGGCTCAGAGGGATTTATCATCTACAGTGATGCTTCGGGCAAAGGGTTGGGATGTGTTCTCATGCAACATGGAAAAGTCATAGCCTATGCCTCAAGACAACTCAAAGAATATGAGAGGAATTATCCTACTCATGATCTAGAGTTGGCAGCTGTTGTCTTCGCACTTAAAATTTGGAGGCATTACTTGTATGGGGAGAAAGTGGAGATCTTTACGGATCATAAAAGCCTCAAATATTTCTTCACTCAAAAGGAACTAAACATGCTACAATGACGTTGGCAGGAGCTGTTAAAAGATTATGATCATACCGTCCAATACCATCCTGGAAAAGGTAACGTGGTAGCTGATGCATTGAGTAGAAGATCATATGCAAGTACAAGTGCGATATTGTCAGCGCAAAGGCCCATTTTGTGTGACTTGCAAAGGATGGAGATAGAGTTAAAGACTCTAGGGATCGATGTGATGATGGCAAATATACGAGTATAACTGACTTTAATTGATAAAGTTAAAGCTGCTCAAGCTACAGACCTGAAGCTGATGCGTATGAGGAAGAAAGTGCAAGAAGGTGCTATGCCGGAAGCAACAATCGATGAAGAAGGAATTCTTCGAGTCAACTCCAGACTTTCTGTTCCTAACGACCCTGATTTAAAGTATAAAATCATGATGGAGGCGCACAACACATTGTTTGCAATCCATCCTGGGAGTACTAAAATGTTTCGTGATCTTCGTCATACATTTTGGTGGAGCAATATGAAGAGAGAGATAGCGCTGTTTATCTCAAGGTGTCTAACTTGTCAACGAGTCAAAGCGGAGCATCAAGTACCAAAAGGTCCATTGCAACCACTTGACATTTCAGAATGAAAGTGGGAGCACATTACCATGGATTTCGTTACTGGTCTTCCCAAGGTTTCTCAAGGCATTGATGCAATTTGGGTCATTGTTGATAGATTGACCAAGTCTGCTCATTTCTTACCAATACGAGAAACTTATACACTTGAACGTCTTGCTCGTATGTACATAAACGAGATTGTAAGACTGCATAGTATGCCAGTATCTATAGTTTCTGATCGAGACACAAGATTCATTTCACGATTTTGGGTTAGTTTGCAAAAAGCTATGGGCACGGATTTACGATTTAGTTCGGCATATCATCCCCAGACGGACGAACAATCAGAGAGGACTATTCAAACTCTTAAAGATTTATTAAGACTCTGTGTTCTTGACTTCAAGGGAAGTTAGGATAAGTTCTTACCATTGGTGGAATTTTCCTACAATAACAGTTATCAAGCAAGTATTGACATGGCTCCATTCGAGGCGTTGTATGGAAGAAAGTGTCTTTCTCCAATATACTAGGATGAGGTGGGTGAAGCAACGTTGTTGGGACCGGAGTTGGTATGTATGACTACGGAAAAGATTCAAACGATCCGACAACGTATAAAAACCTCACAAGATCGACAAAAGAGTTATGATGATCTTCATCGAAATGACGTGGAATTTGATATAGGAGATCATGTGTTATTACGAGTTGCTCCGTGGAAAGGAGTTACGAGATTTGGAAAGAGAGAAAAGCTCAATCCTCGATTCATTGGCCCATTTTTAATCCTCGATCGAGTAGGAACTGTGGCCTATAGACTCGTTTTACCGCCAAGTATGTCTCGTGATCATAATATTTTTTACATATCCATGTTACGTAAATATGTGGAAGACCCGAACCACATTATTGAGTTAGAACCGGACGAAATAACGGAAGATTTAATGTATGAAGAGGTTCCTGTTCAAATCTTGGATAAGAATGAACATATTCTACTCTCCAAGGTTATACCTCAAGTCAAAGTTTTGAGGAGAAACCACGATGTTGAGAAATGACCTGGGAGTTAGAATCTGAAATGAAGTCAAGGTATCCTTACCTCTTCGATATATCAGGTACGTACCCTAATTTCTAGGGTAAAATTTCATAAAAAGAGGAGATTGTAAGACTCCAACTTTTATAAATAAAGATAAATTTTCTATAAATATTATTTTTGAATATTGTGGAGTGAAATTGATATAATGTTATAGTCATAGGTAATATTTATAAATTTTGCAAAGTACGCAAGTTGCTATATAATATTAGATTGGTCGGGGAATATTCATTTTAACAGGAAATATCCGTACGACGACACAATCATTAATGGACCCTACAACGGAATTATTGTCGAATTGAGAAAACGAGAAAAATACTTTATGAAAATAATGGCAAAAGTTTTACCATTAATACTGTTAAACTACTCGGTAGTAAAAGTACAGTAATACGCATGGTTGCATAGTAGCACACGGTATTGATTATTGATGCTTATGTGATAAGTCACTCAGTTTTGTTTTATTGGTATTATTAATGTAATAAAACAGAAAAGCTTTTTATATAAAACAGAATACTTTTATAAAGTTATTCGTTTTATTAGACTAATAGTAAAATCTTTTTATATAAAACAGAATACTTTTATAAAGTTATCTATTTTATTAGATAATAATTAGAATATATTATATTTTATTATGTATAGTATTTGCATAGTGCCTGCATAGTATTTGCATAGTAAAATCTTTTATAAAGTTATTCATTTTATTAGATTATAAATAGAATACATTATATTTTATTTAAAAGATTTTGCTTTAAATATGGACCGTCAGATTAAAGTAAATCAATCTAGACCGTTCATGAGTTAGTTACTATGCAGTCTATTTTTCTATAAATAGAAGCTCATTCCTTCATTATTTTCTTACGAATTCACTGAAACTCTAGAGAGAGAAACTATAGAGAGAAAGAAGAAAAGTATTCTGCTACTTCACTACTCCGATATCAAATTTTTTTTACGGTAAGGAATATTATTTGTTGTACTCGTAAGGAGTATTATTTTCTTTTGTATTCATGAAGAGAACTTCTGTTATTCCATTCTTTATTATTCTGCTGGAATAACCAGTATACGCGGACTATCCTATACTTGGTGACATTCTTCTATTATTCCGTCTTTATTATTATTCTGTTGAAATATCATGTCTGTGCGTTTTACGCTGGACCTGGTTCCGTTTTTACTATTATTCTGTTGGAATATCCTATCTGTGCGTTTTACGCCAGACCTGGTTCCATTATTCATTATTCTGTCGAAATATCCTATCTGTGCGTTTACGCCGGACCTGGTTCTATTATTTATTATTCTGTCGGAATATCCTATCGGTGCGTTTACGCATGACCTGGTTCCATTATTTATTTTCCTGTTGGAATAACCTGTCTGTGCGGTCTATCGCATGCATGGTGATTCTTTTGTTATTCCATTCTTTATTATATTCAGTTGGTTAAAGTTTTAACTTTTATACTCCATGAAATTAGTGGAATATCCTTGATATTTGCGCTTCATCCAGTATCTTTTCATGAAAATATTCTTCCGAGCATTCTTGAATTTTACTCCACAAAACAGTATCATGTTGAAAATTTGGACGTTATTGGTTCCTGGATAAATTAATTCTTAAACTTGTTTTATTGAATTCTTATATCATTGTCATCATCCTCATGTTTATATTCTGTTGAAAATCATATGCGGCCTGTAGTGCATAGATGGACTTGGTATGATTATGACCAGGGATTATTCGGTATAATCATGACCGTAATGTTACAAATGATGTGGTAAAAGTCCTCATTGGCCCGTAGTGCATTGATGGACAGTGGTTGGCATGATCATGACCATTAATGAATACACAAATATTCTTGGCCCGTAGTGTATGGATAATTGTGGTCGTGATACTAAAGAATATCCTTGGCCGTAGTGCAGGGGTGATTCGATGATGTGGATTATTTTTTTAAGTTGAGTCCCAGCGATAAAAGTTATGAAAAACCTTTTAAATCGTAGAAGATAGTAGATTTTATTCTCTACTTGACTCTTCTAATGGGTTGCTTGTTCCGCTGCAGTTAAACTTGATGTTTGTTATATTGTATCAGTTTAACACTGTTTAAGGCTAATGATAATTTATTCTGCATTATCTTAGTCATAATATTTCTTACTGGGCTAGTTGAGCTCACCCTTTCTTTCATTGTTCTCTTTAGGAAATGAGAATATAACTGGCACGAGTCGAAAAACGGAGTGATGGACCAGATAATAGTATTAGTAGTCCTCACTATTCTGTTAAATACTATGACAATAAATGTAATGAGGACTTATTCTGAGAGTGGATATTGTCTAGAAGACAATATTTGTATTAAAACTCACAGCTCTCTTGTCGTATATTAACGATTGTATTTGTATTCTGTACCATGTATTTGGCGACTCAGAATAGGTGATGTATACCTATTTTGGGGGCGTCACAGTGAATGTGACATTTTCAAAATTCTGCATGTAAAAAGATAATATTTTAGCAAACATTCATTTAATTAATTACCAAAATAAATTAGGTCTTATTTTATATCAGTATCTCCCACTGTTTTCTTCAAACTATATTACCCTCATTTATATAGTTCGACAAAATCTAATTAAAGTTTTTGCAAGTGAGAATAAGGATCTCATTTCAAATATATATAGCCTTGTGGTGACACAACAAATTATATATAAATAAATAGGTAGACAACTCCTTGTCAATTACATCATCATGTAACTCCTTATGTTTTGCCTCTTAGATTATTTTGATCAAGTGGTGGTACATCCGAATCAAATTTATCTAAGTTAAGTCCAACTTAACACTTCTATATATTCAAAAAAGAAAAATATTGTCCTTGTGGTGACACAACAAAATAATATTGTTCAATTTTCTTTGTAAGCATCAAATGTGATAAATTAACATCTTAAATATTTAATACCTACTTTGTGGTGACACAACAAACTCATATTAAATATTTAATACTCTATTAATTTTATCATTCTAGAAGGCGACGTTCGATATTCTAAATATCTTTGAACGCTTAAGACTTAATATATAAAAACTTTGAGGGATTTGTTATTATTTGTCTCATCTTGTTTAGCGCGCATATATATATATATATATATATATATATATATATATATATATATATATATATATATAATACAAGTCATATTATTAAACATGCGAAGCATGTTTGCATAATATATAATATATATACTACTAGCATGCACATATAGAATACAATATTCTACCCGGATTGATTATGGACTTTTATTCTAGTTTGGTTCACTAGAGCCACCATGTGAACCAAAAGGTCAAACCCTAGGGTGCAAGAATAAACATTTAAATATAACTATTACATTTAAACACGGGCTCTATTACAAATGGGTCTTCGAGCGCTCCTTTCTCCTTGATCTCCGGTTCTTCGAAAAAAGTCTAACTAATCCTATTATATAAACAATTTAATTTAAATAGAAACCTTGATCAGCAGTCAAGGGAAAGTACATAGGAGAGAGATAGAATTTACATCAAGAAGAAAATCAGAAAAAACGAGGTACGCAGACCCCATTTAATAAAACTCATTCATTCAAACATCCAACCAAAATAAATCCAATCACATTGGTCAATAGTCCGTAATTAATCTCATTTATTATCATACATATCATCATATGTATTAATAAATAAAATCATTCCATGTATTTATGAGTATCATTTAATGGGCAATTTTATGTTGCATGAAATCCAATTTCAAGATTAAAATAAACTCTTTATTTTAATTATAAAATTATTATGAATATTATATATATATATATATATATATATATATATATATATATAACGTGAATTAGATTACAAATCATTGCCACGCGAATCACGGTGCAGGATAATGATCTTGAAAAAAAAATAAAATATAAATCAATCAATATACACGCGGATCACTTATTCAGTAAAAAAAACATTCTTTTTCTTCTTCATAAAATAATAATTTTATACAACAAATTATGTCAAATAAATTATTCAAAATATATACCCATACATATATGGAATCAAAATAATTAATAATTTGCATAAAGTTTGGCTCAGATACCACTGTTAGGTTTTGTGAAAATCAAAGTAGCAATCAAATCACAAAATTAGCGTAAGCATAATAAAATCAGATTTTAAAATTTTTCAGAAACTAATTACCCGGATCATCCTTTATGCATATTATGTGACGCCCCCAAAATTAGGTATACATCACCCATCTTGAGTCGCCAAATACATGGTACAGAATTCAAATACAACTTAATAATACAACTGTCGTGTACAATACGACAGAACATAAACTGTGAGTTTGAATACAAATATTGTCTTCTAGAGAGTATCCATACTCAAAAGGAGTCCTCATTACAATTATTATCACACTATTACATAGAATAGTGAGGACTACTACTGCTATCATCTGGTCCATCACTCCGTTTTCCGACTCGTCCCAGCTATATTCTCATTTTCTGAAGAGAACCGTGAAAGAAAGGGTGAGCTCAACTAGCCCAGTAAGAAATATTATGACTAAGATAATGCAGAATAAATTATCATTAGTCTTCAACAATGTTAAACTGATAAAATATAATAGACATCAAGTTTAACTGCAGCGGATCAAGCAATCCATTAAAAGAGTCAAGTAGAGAATAAAATCTACTATCTTTTATGATTTAAATGGTTTTACATGACTTTTATCGCTGGGACTCAGCTTAATAAATAATCCACATCATCGAATCACCCCTGCACTACAGCCAAGGATATTCTTTAGTATCACGACCACGAATTATCCATGCACTACGGCTAAAGATAATTATGTTTTCATCAACGGTCCTGATCATGCCATAATCATACCAAGTCCATCTATGCACTATAAGCCACAGATGACTTTCAACATAATATAAGCATGAGGATGATGGCAATGATATAAGAATTCAATAAAACAAGTTCAAGAATTAATTTATCTAGGAACTGATAACGTCCAAATTGTCAACATGATACTGCTTTGTAGAATAAAATTCAAGAATGCTCAGAAGAATATTTCCATAAAAAGATACTGGATGAAGCGCAAATATCAAGGATATTCCACTAATTTCATGGAGTATAGAAGTCAAAACTTTAACCAACTGAGTATAATAAAGAATGGAATAACAAAAGAAATCACCATGCATGGGATAGACCGCACAGACAAGTTATTCCAACAAAAAAATAAATAGTGGAACCAGGTCATGCGTAAATGCACCGACAGGATATTCTGACAGAATAATAAATAATGGAACCAGGTCCGGCGTAAACGCACAGACAGAATATTCCGACAGAATAATAAATAATGGAACCAGGTCTAGCGTAAAGCACATACAGGATATTCCGACAGAATAATAAATAATGAAACCAAGTCCGATAGAATAATAAATAATGGAATAACAGAAGTTCTCTTGAAGAATAAGAAAGAAAGAATACTCTTTACGAGTATAACAAATAATATCCCTTACGGGTACAACAAATAATATCCCTTACCGTTTTAAAGAAGAACTGAAATAAAGAAGTAGTTAAGTAGCAGAATACTTTTCTTCTTTCTCTCTATAGTTTCTCTCTCTAGAGTTCAGTGAATTCGTAAGAAAATAATGAAGGAATGAGCTTCTATTTATTGGAAAATGGAATGCATAGTAACTAATCCATGAACGGTCCAGATTGATTTACTTTAATCTGACGGTCCATATTTAAAGAAAAATATTTTAAATAAAATATAATATATTTTACTTATAGATTAACTTTAATAAAGTATTCTATTTTATATAAAAAGATGTTTCTGTTTTATTACGTTAATAATAAGAATAAAACAAAACTTCATTATCGCTAAATAATTCGTATTATTAATTGACAATAATTGAATCAAACTGGGTGACTTCTCACATAAACATTAATAATCAATACCGTGTGCTATTATGCAACCACACGTATTACTGTACTTTTACTACCGAGTAGTTCAACAGTATCAACTGTAAAACTTCTGTCATTATTTTTAATAAAATATTTTTGTCGTTTTCTCAATCCGACAATAATTCCGTTGTGGGGTCCACCAATAATTGTGTCGTCGTACGAATATTCTCCGACAAAAATAATATTCCCCAGACCAATCGAATATAATACAACAACTTACATACTTTACAAAATTTAAAAAAACTACCCACAACTATAACATTATCTCAAATTCACACCATAATATTTAAAAAAATATTTCGAAAAAAATTAAATCTTTATTCATAAAATCTGGGGTTTCACATATTATTAATTAAAATGAAGAACAAGAAATTATGAAATCATACCCTTGTAGAAACGAGCTTCCTCAGGTACGAGTTCACCTCCTACTTCTCCGCGATCTCCTTGAATCTCCGGGTAGATTTCTTCCTTTGATCAATGTACGTCACCCAAGTGTATGGCCTCTAGAGGTGATCCACCAAGGAAGAAGAATGGTGTATTGGATCAAACCCTAGTTTTTCCTATCTCTATAGAAAAAGGGGGCGTACTCTCCAACTATTTGAAATTACATATATTTAATATCTGATATAAGACTCCTCTTATAAACATATCAGGTAACCCTATTAAAATAAGATATTATTTATTTAATTAAACTCTTTTATTTAAATGGGCTCCCTAATCCTATTAGGGATAATTAATTAAACTTCTTTAACTAATTTTTCCTCATAATCCTATTAGGAATAAATGAGAGTATTTATATTAAATTAATTTCTAAACTCTTTTAAAAATTAAAATAATAATAATTGTAATAATATTAATAAGACACCTCTTATTAATTTATATTTATTATTTCTAAAATATTAAATAATAAATATTAAGCTATTTAATTTATTCTATCACCATAGATTAAATTAAATATACTTAACATATTATTACGATTATGCCATTAACTTCTTAAATAATTATTCTTCCTTTTATGGTGTGACCCTTTAGGTTCTCCATATTAAATCGGTTGTGAATAAATCAATTAGAACAATTCTAATCTTATTTAAATAAATAAATTAAACGATTAATTTATTTAAATAAATAATATTTATTCTACAATAGGGATAAGTCTCCCTAGTGATCAATGACTTTTCAGATAATATAGATTTCAACATTAATCATAAAATAACCTTTGAGTAAATAGTTATCGTATAATTCAATCCTTTCACCATACAATGTCCCAATTAAATATAAGACATAGAATTACTGTCAAGTCTTACTTTATTTAATTATATGTATTTCGACTCCTAAATGCACAACTCCTAATGAATGCAAATTAGAAACTACTTTCTAATTTCATTTCACCTTGGCCAAGGATTTCTGGACTGTCATTTATCGAATCACGTAGGATATTTCTCTTCTTTTACTAGAAGTGGTAGATTCTTTATTGATCATTCATTATCTTCGTATATAACTTATTATACCCAAGCATACCCTTTGATATACTCTAAGAGTCTAAAGGAATAAGTCAAAGTATAATTCATTATATATAAGATACTATGATGATCTCAAGTCTAAGGATCATTTGTACTACTATCACTACAGGAATTTCTATTGACATGCAAGTAAAGCTCCATTAGGTATTCCTTAGTGAGTCATGTTCAGTGAACTTATTATCTAATAAGCACCTACATACTTGCTTTAGTGTCTCCACACAAATGATCATGAGATCAATCATCCTCATCTAATGAGCAGGCAACGTATGTACCAATCTATCCGGATTTACTAATCCCCTTTTTAGTAATCCGTTGATTGGGAACATTTTAGTTTTAAGCTCTCTAAAAATTTAGATCTCATTAGCATGATCTCATCATGATTCTAAAAGTATTGCTTAAAACTATGGGTTTATTACATATTATTAAAACAGCACCATGTAGATAATAAATGCCTTTAATAAATAATTCTTTTATAAATAAATAAATAAGATTGATTACAATGTATATACTTTATCATCATACATGATTGGCTTGTATGCATACTACTTTCACTGCTTACTATTCACGAGGCTTTCTTTGGAAGTTTTGTGGATTCGTCTTTCGGGTTTCATCTGACAGTTTTAAAAATTGCGATTCTCGGAATCCAAATATTTTTGGATATTTTGTCTTTCCTTTACCGATTAACTTTTACGTATTCTTCAAATTTCTGAAAAACTGAAAAACACTTTTTGGCGTTAAGTGTTTTCCTTCACGTTTTCCCCTAACATAGTTAAACGAGTGAAAAGTACATTGCAGTACTTTTCGTCATTTTTTTTGTCCGATTTTTTCACGTTTTTCGAGAAAAACATTTATCGGCTTACTTAGCTTTTCGCGATATATTATCGTCAAATCTTTCGACGAAATGTCATTTCGACATACCGAACTCTCGAAAAGGTTTAGGTTATTCAAACCCTAACCCTTAGAGTTTCGTCGGGTGAATAGTGTCTATTTTATTTTTTTCCCCGAAAACATTTTTGTTCCCGAAAAAATTTTATTTTCGTCTTAAAAATTCTTACGCGTTCAGTCTAGCTCGTAGCCAGAATCCTCCCGACATATAATCATCCTAGGTTATAGAACGATTAATAAACACATAGCACATAATATTATTAATAAAAATTCATTTTATTAATAACTAATTCTTTAAACTTAAATTCTGAACAATCCGGATTCTCCGGGTTGTTACATTATCCTGAGTTATTTGTTTGATTTGTGTCTTCGATTGTGGGAACAGAATCTTTGTAAGTAGAAAAGAATGTGATGAGTGATTTGTTTGAGTTTGAATTGTGATTCTGGGAACAGAATCCTTGTAAAGAGGGAAGGATGTAACAATCTAAAATTTTAATTATAATTTTTAAATATTTATTGAATTATATAAATATTTAATAGATGTGTTTGTAAGACCCCAACTTTTATAAATAAAGATAAATTTTCTATAAATATCATTTTTGAATATTATGGAGTTAATTTGATATAATGTTATAGTTGTGGGTAATATTCATAAATTTTACAAAGTACGCAAGTTGTTATATAATATTCGATTGGTCGGGAAATATTCGTTTTAACAGGGAATATTCGTACAACGACACAATCATTGATGGACCCCACAACGGAATTATTGTCGGATTGAGAAAACGACAAAAATATTTTCTTAAAAATAACGGCGGAAGTTTTACCATTGTTACTGTTGAACTACTCGGTAGTAAAAGTACAGTAATATGTGTGGTTGCATAGTAGCACACGGTATTGATTATTAATGTTTATGTGAGAAGTCACTCAGTTTGATTCAATTATTGTGAGTTAATAATATGAATTATTTAGCGATAATGACGTTTTGTTTTATTCGTATTATTAACGTAATAAAACAGAAACATCTTTTTATATAAAACTGAATACTTTATTAAAGTTATTCTATAAATAGAATATATTATATTTTATTTAAAAGATTTTTTTTAAATATGGACCGTCAGAGTAAAGTAATCAATCTGGACCGTTCATGGATTAGTTACTATGCATTCTATTTTTCTATAAATAGCAGCTCATTCCTTCATTATTTCTTACGAATTCACTGAACTTTAGAGAGAGAAACTATAGAGAGAAAGAAGAAGAGTATTCTGCTACTTAACTACTTTCTTATTTCAGCTCTTCTTTAAAACGGTAAGGGGTGTTATTCTTTCTTATTCATGAAGAGAACTGTTGTTATTCCATTTCTTATTATTCTGTTGGAATAACCTGTATACGCGGTCTACCCTATACTTAGTGACATTCTTCTATTATTCTGTTGGAACATCCTGTCCGTGTGTTTTACACCGGACCTGGTTCCGTTTTTATTATTATTATGTTGGAACATCCTGTCTGTGTGTTTTACACCGGACCTGGTTCCGTTTTTATTATTATTCTGTTGGAACATCCTGTCTGTGTGTTTTACACCAGACCTGGTTCTATTATTTATTATTCTGTCGGAATATACTGTCTGTGCGTTTACGCCGGACCTGGTTCCATTATTTATTATTCTGTCGGAATATCCTGTCTGTGCGTTTACGCTGGACCTGGTTCCATTATTTATTATTCTTTTGGAATAACCTGTCTGTGTGGTCTATCGCATGCATGGTGATTTCTTTTGTTATTCCATTCTTTATTATACTCAGTTGGTTAAGTTTTGACTTCTATACTCCATAAAATTTATGGAATATCCTTGATAATTGCGGTTCATCCAGTATCTTTTCATGAAAATATTCTTCTAAGCATTCTTGAATTTTACTCCACAAAGCAGTATCATATTGACAATTTGGACGTTGTTAATTCTTGGATAAATTAATTCTTGAACTTGTTTTATTGAATTCTTATATCATTGTCATCATCCTCATGTTTATAAAATGTTAAAAGTCATATGTGGTCTGTAGTGCATAGATGGACTTGGTATGATTATGACCAGGGATTATTCGGTATAATCATGACTGTAATGTTACAAATGATGTGGTAAAAGTCCTCATTGGCCCGTAGTGCATTGATGGATAGTTGTTGGCATGATCATGACCATTAATGAATACATGAATATCCTTGGCCGTAGTGCAGGGGTGATTCGATGATGTGGATTATTTTATTAAGCTGAGTCCCATCGATAACAGTGTTGAAAAACCTTTTAAATCATAAAAGATAGTAGAGTTTATTTTCTACTTGACTCTTTTAATGGATTGCTTGTTCCGCTGCTGTTAAACTTGATGTCTATTATATTTTATCAGTTTAACATTGTTGAAGGCTAATGATAATTTATTCTGTATTATCTTAGTCATAATATTTCTTACTGGGCTAGTTGAGCTCACCCTTTCTTTCACTGTTCTCTTCAGGAAATGAGAACGTAGTTGGGGCAAGTCGGGGAACGGAGTAATGGTTCGAATGATAGTATTAGTTAGTAGTCCTCACTATTCTATGTAATAGTGTGTTAATAAATGTAATGGGGACTCCTTTTGAGTATGAATACTCTCTAGAAGATAATATTTGTATTCAAACTCGCAGTTTATGTTTTATCGTATTGTACACGACAGTTGTATTAGTAAGTTGTATTTGTATTCTGTACTTTGTATCTGACGACCCAAGATGGGTGATGTATACCTAATTTTGGAGGCGTCACAGTTGGTATCAGAGCTTAGGGATATAATCCCTGGCTAAGATGTGAGAATAGAACTAGGAGGGGAGAGACGGGGAATTCCTTCGCTAGTATGACCTACCTAAATTTATTTGCATGGTATTTAATTGGTCGGTCATAATATAAGGATAATATATGACATATCAATTAACTTTTATTTTGTGGCAGTATCTGAAAAAGGCATCTGAGAATGTTGAGAATAGCAATAGAGCACAGGCGACTATTGATTCACCACATATCAATAATCAAAATAATGTGCATCAGGAAGGTGACAATCCTCATGTAAACAACAACACTGACCAAATGATGAATGATGGAATGTTCAGAAACTTTATGCAGTTCATGCAACAGCAGGCGAGAGCGGCTCCTGTCCAAAATATAGGTGGAAACACTGAAAACTCTCGGAAGGTCACCGCTAAACAGTTCAAGGAGCTGGGACCACCAGAGTTTAAGGGAGAGCCAAAACCACTTATAGCGAAAACATGGATAAAGCAGATTACCAAGATATTTAATGTCTTGGGATGCTCCGAGGAGCAAAAGGTTCCCTTTGTCGCCTTTATGTTGCGAAGAGAGGCAGATTACTGGTGGGAATCGATTAAGCTTACTCAACCTGCCGCACTGAAGATGTCTTGGGAGAAGTTCCAAGAGCTTTTCAACGACAAATACTTTCCTGAAAGTATTCGTCACATGAAGTAGGTGGAATTTATCAAGTTGGAACAAAACAACATGACCGTGTCGCAGTACGAAGCCAAGTTTGCTGAGTTGTCCCGGTTTACGTCCCACTTGGTGGATAATGAAGAGCGAATGACGCGAATGTTTTTGCGAGGTTTGAAACCTGAGATACGTCAACATCTTATTTCTCATAAACTGTGTTTGTATTCAGATGTTGTGAATAGGGCTCAGTTAGTGGAGCGCGATAACGAGTCAACGCAACCAAAAGAGAGCAGTCGACAAAATGATAATACCAGTGAGAGCGGTCATCGAAGCGGTGACAACAAGCGTGGAGGGAATCAACAGGCCAGAAATGGTAACCACTTCGGTGGTAATCAGGGCCAAAACAATAAGAATGGTCATTTCAAGAAGAGGAGATTCAACAATGATGGAAAGACGTCAGCATCAGCACCCGTTGTTAAGGAAGGAGAACGACCACCTATCATATGTTTCAAATGCAGAGAGGAGGGGCACATCAGTCCAAACTGCGCGATGCCGTCTAAAGCATGTTATAATTATGGAAGAGAAGGTCATTTAGCTCGATTTTATCGTTTACCAAAAACAAGTTCAGCCAAGATGGAGACACCAAAGGCCGTCCCAGAAAAGTCAAAACCGGTAGTGCAAGGGAGAGCATTTGTTGTGACCTCCCAGAAAGCAAGGAACCCGAATGAGGTCATCACGGGTAAGCTTATCATAAACTCTAACAAAGTCTATACTTTATTTGATACCGGTTCTACCCATTCTTTTATTTCTCCTACTTGCGCTCATCGATTAAATTTGATTCCGGAGAAATTAGACTTTGATTTATCTGTTGAAACTCCATTGGGAGAAACCTTCATTACATCCACGGTTTATAAGTCTTGTTTAGTTCAAGTTGGTACCCACACATTACCTGTCGATCTGATTTCATTAAAAATACTTGCATTTGACGTGATTCTAGGGATTGATTGGTTAACTACTCATCATGTAAAAATTGATTGTTTTCGTAAGGTTGTTAGCTTTCATATTCCTAATCGACCTATTATGCGAATTCAAGCAACCAAACTATTAAAATCAATCGCTGTCATCTCAAGCCATAAAGATATTCGTTTATTGAAAAACGGATGTCAAGCTTTCTTAGCTCATGTCACGGATCTAAACAAGAATACGTCAGTTTTGAATGATATTTCTATTGTTAATAAATTACCTGACGTATTCCCTGAAGAACTTCCTGGCCTACCCCCAGAGCGTGAAATTGAATTTTATATCGACCTTGAACCTGGTACAAAACCCATTTCCAAAGCCCCATATCGAATGGCTTCTATTGAACTTCAGGAGTTAAAGATCCAACTGCAGGAATTGTTAGACATTGGCTTTATTCGTCCTAGTACTTCTCCTTGGGGTGCTCCTATGCTATTCGTGAAGAAGAAAGATAGAAGTATGCGACTTTGTATTGATTATCTGGAGTTGAATCATGTCACCATCAAAAATAGGTACCCATTGCCACGTATTGATGACCTGTTTAACCAGTTGCAAGGAGCACAATTCTTTTCAAAGATCAATCTTCGTTCTGGATATCATCAGCTGAAGGTTAGAACTGAAGATATTCCAAAGACGACTTTTAGAACTCGGTACGGGCATTATAAATTCCTAGTCATGTCCTTTGGATTGACTAATGCTCCTGCTGCCTTCATGGATATGATGAACCGGGTATTCAAGGAATATTTGGATCACTTTGTGGTCGTCTTTATTGATAACATCCTTATTTATTCCAAAAGTTGTGAAGATCATGAGCAACACTTGAGGCTGGTACTCTAAAAGCTTCGTGAATACAAGCTTTATGCCAAGTTGAAGAAATGCGAATTCTGGCTGGAGGAGGTAGCATTCCTTGGGCACGTAGTATCAAGTCGTGGAATATCGGTTGACCCGGCAAAGATTGAAGCTATTCAAAGCTGGGAGCAACCTAAATCAGTGACCGAAGTACGTAGCTTTCTTGGTTTAGCTGGTTATTATCGGAGATTCGTGGAAGGATTTTCTCGAATCGCTACTCCATTAACTCAGCTGACTCGGAAAGATACAAAGTTCGGTTGGAGCGAAGAATGTGAGCAGAGTTTTCAAGAACTCAAGAGGAGACTCATTTTAGCACCTGTTCTAACAATACCATCTGGCTCGGAGGGATTTGTCATCTACAGTGATGCTTCGAGCAAAGGGTTGGGATGCGTTCTCATACAACATGGAAAAGTCATAGCCTATGCATCAAGACAACTCAAGGAATATGAGAGGAATTATCCTACTCATGATCTAGAGTTGGAAGCTGTTGTCTTTGCACTTAAAATTTGGAGGCATTACTTGTATGGGGAGAAGGTGGAGATCTTTACGAATCATAAAAGCCTCAAATATTTCTTCACTCAAAAGGAACTCAACATGCGACAACGACGTTGACTTGAACTGTTGAAAGATTACGATCATACCATTCAATACCATCCTGGAAAAGCGAACGTGGTAGCTGACGCATTGAGTAGAAGATCATATGCAAGTACGAGTGCAATATTGTCAACACAAAGGCCCATTTTATGTGACTTACAAAGGATGGAGATAGAGTTAAAGACTCTAGGGACCCATGTGATGATGGCGAATATACGAGTAGAACCAACTTTAATTGATAAAGTTAAAGTTGCTCAAGCTACAGACCTGGAGCTGATGCGTATGAGGAAGAAAGTGCAAGAAGGTGCTATTCCGGAAGCAAGAATCGATGAAGAAGGAATACTTCGAGTCAACTCCAGACTTTGTGTTCCTAACAACCCTGATTTAAAGTATGAAATCATGATAGAGGCGCACAACACACCGTTTGCAATCCATCCTGGAAGTACCAAAATATATCATGATCTTTGTCATACATTTTGGTGGAGCAATACGAAGAGAGAGATAGCGTTTTTTATCTCAAGGTGTCTAACTTGTCAACGAGTCAAAGCGGAGCATCAAGTACCAAAAGGTCCATTGCAACCACTTGAAATTCCAGAATGGAAGTGGGAGCACATTACCATGGATTTCGTTACCGGTCTTCCTAGGGTTTCTCAAGGTATTGATGCGATTTGGGTCATTGTTGATAGATTGACCAAATCTGCTCATTTCTTACCGATACGAGAAACTTATACACTTGAACGTCTTGCTCGTATGTACATAAAAGAGATTGTAAGACTGCATGGTATGCCAGTATCCATAGTTTCTGACCGAGACCCAAGATTCACTTCACGATTTTGGGTTAGTTTACAAAAAGCTATGGGCACGGATTTACGATTTAGTTCAGCATATCATCCTCAGACGGACGGACAATCAGAGAGGACTATTCAAACTCTTGAAGATCTATTAAGACTCTGTGTCTTTGACTTCAAGGGAAGTTGGGACAAGTTCTTACCATTGGTGGAGTTTTTCTACAACAACAGTTATCAAGCAAGTATTGGCATGGCTCCATTCGAAGCATTGTATGGAAGAAAATGTCGTTCTCCAGTATGCTGGGATGAGGTGGGTGAAGCAACGTTGTTGGGACCGGAGTTGGTACGTATGACTACAGAAAAGATTCAAACGATCCGACAACGTATAAAAACCTCACAAGATCGACAAAAGAGTTATGCTGGTCTTCATTGAAAGGACGTGGAATTTGATGTAGGAGATCATGTGTTCTTACGTGTTGCTCCATGGAAAGGAGTTACGAGATTTGGAAAGAGAGGAAAGCTCAATCCTCGATTCATCGGTCCATTTTTAATCCTCGATCGAGTAGGAACTGTGGCTTATAGACTCGCTTTACCGCCAAGTATGTCTCGTGTTCATAACGTTTTTCATATATTCATGTTACGCAAATATGTGAAAGACCCGAACCACATTATTGAGTTAGAACCGGACGAAATAGCGGAGGATTTGACGTATGAAGAAGCTTCTATTCAAATCTTGGATAAGAAGGAACATATTCTACGCTCCAAGGTTATACCTCAAGTCAAAGTTTGTGGAGAAACCATGATGTTGAGGAAATGACTTGGGAGTTAGAATCTGAAATGAAATCAAGGTATCCTTACCTCTTCGACATACCAGCTACGTACCCTAATTTCGAGGGCGAAATTTCATAAGAAGGGGAGGTTGTAAGACCCCAACTTTTATAAATAAAGATGAATTTCCTATAAATATCATTTTTGAATATTATGGAGTTAATTTGATATAATGTTATAGTTGTGGGTAATATTTATAAATTTTACAAAGTACGCAAGTCGTTATATAATATTCGATTGGTCGGGGAATATTCGTTTTAACAGGGAATATTCGTACAATGACACAATCATTGATGGACCCCACAACGGAATTATTGTCGGATTGAGAAAACGACAAAAATATTTTATTAAAAATAACGGCGGAAGTTTTACCATTGTTACTGTTGAACTACTCGGTAGTAAAAGTACAGTAATACATGTGGTTGCATAGTAGCACACGGTATTGATTATTAATGTTTATGTGAGAAGTCACTCAGTTTGATTAAATTATTGTCAGTTAATAATATGAATTATTTAGCGATAATGACGTTTTGTTTTATTCGTATTATTAACGTAATAAAACAGAAACATCTTTTTATATAAAACAGAATACTTTATTAAAGTTATTCTATAAATAGAATATATTTTATTTTATTTAAAAGATTTTTCTTTAAATATGGACCGTCAGATTAAAGTAATCAATCTGGACCGTTCATGGATTAGTTACTATGCATTCTATTTTTTTATAAATAGCAGCTCATTCCTTCATTATTTCTTACGAATTCACTGAACTTTAGAGAGAGAAACTATAGAGAGAAAGAAGAAGAGTATTCTGCTACTTAACTACTTTCTTATTTCAGCTCTTCTTTAAAACGGTAAGGGGTGTTATTCTTTCTTATTCATGAAGAGAACTGTTGTTATTCCATTTCTTATTATTCTGTTGGACTAACCTGTATACGCGGTCTACCCTATACTTGGTAACATTCTTCTATTATTCTGTTGGAACATCCTGTCCGTGTGTTTTACACCGGACCTAGTTCCGTTTTTATTATTATTCTGTTGGAACATCCTGTCTGTATGTTTTACACCGGACCTGGTTCCGTTTTTATTATTATTCTGTTGGAACATCCTGTCTGTGTGTTTTACACCGGACCTGGTTCCGTATTGTTATTATTCTGTTGGAACATCCTGTCTGTGTATTTTACATCGGACCTGGTTCTATTATTTATTATTCTGTCAGAATATCCTGTCTGTACGTTTACGCCGGACCTGGTTCCATTATTTATTATTCTGTCGGAATATCCTGTCTGTGCGTTTACGCCGGACCTGGTTCCATTATTTATTATTCTTTTGGAATAACTTGCCTGTGCGGTCTATCGCATGCATGGTGGTTTCTTTTGTTATTCCATTCTTTATTATACTCAGTTGGTTAAGTTTTGACTTCTATACTCCATGAAATTTGTGGAATATCCTTGATAATTGCGGTTCATCCAGTATCTTTTCATGAAAATATTCTTCTAAGCATTCTTGAATTTTACTCCACAAAGCAGTATCATTATGACAATTTAGACGTTGTTAATTCTTGGATAAATTAATTCTTGAACTTGTTTTATTGAATTCTTATATCATTGTCATCATCCTTATGTTTATAAAATGTTAAAAGTCATTTGTGGTCTGTAGTGCATAGATGGACTTGGTATGATTATGACCAGAGATTATTCGGTATAATCATGACTGTAATGTTACAAATGATGTGGTAAAAGTCCTCATTGGCCCGTAGTGCATTGATGGACAGTTGTTGGCATGATCATGACCATTAATGAATACACGAATATCCTTGGCCGTAGTGCAGGGGTGATTCGATGATGTGGATTATTTTATTAAGCTGAGTCCCAGCGATAACAGTGTTGAAAAACCTTTTAAATCATAAAAGATAGTAGAGTTTATTTTCTACTTGACTCTTTTAATGGATTGCTTTTTCCGCTGCAGTTAAACTTGATGTCTATTATATTTTATCAGTTTAACATTGTTGAAGGCTAATGATAATTTATTCTGCATTATCTTAGTCATAATATTTCTTACTGGGCTAGTTGAGCTCACCCTTTCTTTCACTGTTCTCTTCAGGAAATGAGAACGTAGCTGGGGCAAGTCGGGAAACGGAGTAATGGTTCGAATGATAGTATTAGTTAGTAGTCCTCACTATTCTATGTAATAGTGTGTTAATAAATGTAATGAGGACTCCTTTTGAGTATGAATACTCTCTAGAAGATAATATTTGTATTCAAACTCGTAGTTTATGTTTTGTCGTATTGTACACGACAGTTGTATTAGTAAGTTGTATTTGTATTCTGTACTTTGTATCTGACGACCCAAGATGGGTGATGTATACCTAATTTTGGGGGCGTCACAGTGTTTATCGTTGAATAAATATTTGTTTAATTTGATTTGATTTGATTTGGTTAATTATTTGTTAAATAAATAATTAAGGAGTTAAGAAAATTAATTATTATGAGATAACATTCTAATTTAATTTAATAATTAAGCTAGAGAGTTTATAGTGATTAAATGAATTATTATAATATTTTTATTTAATTTAGTAATAAAGGTGTGACAAATAACTATGCTATAAAGGAGTTATTAAAATAAATTAAAGGAGTTTAATTTAGTTTTGTCAAACAAGACTTAAAGATATTAAGTCTTTAATTTTTTTAAGAGTTTTGCCAAACGGAGACTTATGGCTTTTAGATTTTTGAATTTTGAATTATTAATAATATAAATTAAATAAATAAAATATAAATAATATATATATTAATTTTTGGTAGCCGATAACTTATTAGTATATTTAATATAACGTCAGTTTTTAAACTTTTGAAAAGCGGGTGTTGGTTTTATTTTAATATTACGTATAGTGTATTTGGTCTAAACCTAAGCCTAAGAAGAAAGTTACAGAGAAAAGAAAAGAAAAAGAAGGTTGAGAGAGAATAAAGTGAGTTGAGAGGAGTCTATGAAGTTGCAATTATCTGTGGTGTTTAACAAGGACTGTCTGAGCAAATTGAAGGTATGTTATATAATCTTAACATATATGTTTTAATATGTTTTACATTATGTCTTTTCTGTCCTCTGTGAAATTCAAATTCTCTTGAATTGTGGTATAAATTGAATTATTACAATTGTAAGTAATTGTAATGCTAGAGTTTATGTTTAGGTAAGGAATTGTATGCTAATTTCGTTTAAAAAGGAAGAACACTGTTTACAGTAAATATATGTATGAACATGGGCTTGTAGGAATACCAAAATTTATTTTTGTTTGTGAACTAATAGATAAATTTTACCTTGAATATGTTAATTGAGTAAGAAATAAAGATAACGTAGTTCAAAGGAATCAAGTTGGTGAATAATTGTGGTTACCGTGTTCATTGTGTCAAACAAATATCAAAAATGGAGTTTTTGTTTAAACTATGGCATACAAATTACTTTTCTGAAATCGTGGTTTAGTTGTTTTGAAATCAGTATATATATATATATATATATATATATATATATATATATATATATATATATATATATATATGATGGGTAATGTTTATGTGTAAATTACCTAAGTTATACGTGTTAATTTAGTTGCTAAATAGATAGAAATTAGTTTTATTCTGTTCTTCGTGCTCAGTTTCTGTAAGTTCAGCGCCTCAGCGCCAAAATTAGTGTCGCAGCCCCAAACCCCACTCCACAGCGCCAAAGTCAGCGCCACAACGCCAACTTCGCGCCACAGAGCCGGCCAGTGGCCTGTGATTCGCGCTGCTGCACCGCGCCGCAGCGCCGCCCACATTACAAACTATAGCGCTATAGCGCCGATTAGCAATAGGGCCAAGAATGATTTTTCTTTTGTACGAATTCTGTAAATACTAATATAATGCAATATTATAACTGTTAAAAATGTAATTGTGTTATTATAGTGCTATGAATGAGCATATTATTAATACTTAACGAGTGTTATTATTATTTTATTGATTAACTTGATTATGTGGTTCAAAATCAAGTCATACATGAAATAGGTACGTATTTGTATACAGAGTATCTGTAGTGACTAATTGTATCCTAATGATATGTGATTAGGATATTGTGAATCAAGCTATTACGGTTTAGCCTACACGCAAGGCAAATTTTCTAACTCTACACTTTCGTTGAGCAAGTTTACTTTCGTTGAGCAAGTTTTTAACTCTAATTATATTCTGCAAGTTTCCTAAACCTTATTCTTATGTTGAACAAGTTTCTATAATCTTTAACTTGTTATTTAGCATACAAGTTCTACATTCTGATACATTACTATTGAAAAAGTTTTATCGTTCAATTTACTATTTGTATGCATGCTCAGTATTCAAATGTAAATAACCTTAGCTTAATATTGTTCAAGCAAGGTCTGTTATGTTATTCAATGCTTATGCTCTTAGATTATTCCTAAAGCATGACCTTAGTATACAATGTTGATTCACTTATGATTTATCCTATAGCATAATGTGATTACCTTTTTTTTCAACTAATCCTTAGTTGATGTTCGTTGAATTCAAAATTACCTTGAAACGTATCCAAACCAAACTTACTTTGGTGCGGACTTGTATTCTAAATACTGAGATGAACAACCCTATTATTAGGGGATAATTTACGTATAGCGTTGAAATGTTTGTGCACAATATATTGTACGAAGGGCTGATCCCCCTAAATACGAAGAGTCCCTATAGTCTTATGACTGTTAAAGTTTAAGTTGAAAGATTACTTATAACTATGAACATAGTTCGTGGTCTTATGACCCTCAGATGTATATTTCAGAATTTTGATTATCATTAATAGTGCATAGTGTTCAGTTCTATTGAGCCTATTATTTGACAATTGGTGTAAAGTTTATTCATTGTCATTTCAAGTGAGCCTTGTTTGCTCACTCTTGCTTATATAACTATTACAGCTAAAGTTGAGAAGGTCGATGTACCTAGCACCAGTAAAGGGAAAGGAAAGATGAACAAGTATTGAAGACTTGTAAACATGTTGACATTGTGTTGTCAGACTTTAGTTTAATTATTGTAATGAAGTTATTTAATTTTCCGCATATGATGTTTGTATTTGAAGGTTAGATAACCTAGGAGATTTTTATTAATGTAATCCTTTAATGGGAAGGTTTATTATTAAATTTTTATTGTGATTGGATAGTTAGACATGAATATTTTTATCAAGTGAACACCAAATCTTGCGAAAAAAGTACCCGAATTTGGGGGTGTCACATCATTAATTATTTAATAATAATGATATTAGATTTATTTAATAATTATATTAAATAAATTAGTTGAAAAATGATTTTAATATTATAAAAATCATTTTAAATGAAAATAAATAGTTTTAAAATATTTTAAGTTATAAAATGTGACTTTTAATATTTAAAGGTAAATTTTATTAGTAATTTAATATTAAATGATATTTGAGTTATTTAATAATAATATTAAATAAATAGTTTAAAATTTATTTTATTAATTTAAAAATCATTTAGAAAGGATAAAGATAGTTTAAAATTATTTTTAAGTTATAATAAATGACTTTTAATATTTTGATAAATAGTACATTAATATTTAAATATTAATGGGAATTATTTAAAAATGATTTTAAATGTTTTAAAAATCATTTAAGGGTAATAAAAATGTTTTAAAAATATTTTGAGTTATTATAAATAACTTTAATATTTTGGAAATGGTTTCATTAATAATTTAATATTAATTAAATATTAATGATAATAGAATTATTTAATATTTAAATCATTTAAAAATGATTCCAATGTTTAAAAAATCATGATAAATTATAATAATTAATTAAAAATTATTATAAGCCATGGAAAAATAATACAACTGTTATTTAAATTATTTAATCGAATATTGAACTACATAATAGAGTTTTAGACTCGATAATTACCCGATAAAGCCGTCGGTACACCGAAATATTTCAGAAATTGATCTGAACTTAGATAGTTTGACTGTATTAATGTTTCTTTATGTTCTAATGACTGCTAAACCTATGTGACAATGTGATTAGGTTATGTACTGACTGCAAATTGTAGTACTAGGTGATATGATATGTTATTCTAATCGATAGAATGATCTTAATAATGATAAGTCTCGGTATAAAAGATAAAACTAAGTTGCATAACTGTAAGCAGCAGACCAGGTGTGACAACCCTAGAATTTAGATGAATTTATTTAAATTTTAAATGATGGATTAAAGGTTATATGATAGACCTATACTGAAAATAAGTGTATGGATTTGAAGTTTCTGTGAAGAAATTTAATGGATTTCAAAAATATTGGACAAGACTTGAATGATTTGGTAGACTTTAAGTGTTAGTCAGATAATGAGATATATGTTTAGAGTATGAGTTTATAAGAATATTTGTATATGGTTCCATGTGTGCTGATTGGTAGATAAGATCAAACATTGATCAGATAAGTCACATTAGTGATCTTATGTGTACTATTTGTGAATAAGGATCAAGGATTGATCAAATAGGTTGTAACTTTAACAAGCCCTAAAGTTGGGTTAAGAACATCATGGTTAAGTTAGAAAACTTTAACGAACTGTTAAAAACCCTAACGATACGTTTAAAAACCCTAATCTAAGTCTCGAGAATCTGAAACCCTAATTCAGATATTCGAAACCCTAATTCGGGAGCTCAAATGTTAAGAATAAATGGCTAAGTGTTATAAGTTATGGAATAAAAAGGAAATGTCCAAAATACCCTTCAATGTATAGGGGAAAATACCAAAATACCCTTGAGCTTATCTTTTAACAAAAGTTAAATACAAATCTTGGTGACTCATCACCAAGATTTGCCATTTGTCTAAATCCATAACATAAATGACTATATTACCCTCAAATTTGAGTGGGAAATTACCAAATTACCCTTAGTGGATGCGAAATGACCAAAATGCCCTTTTCTTAAAACTTAAGTAAAAGATTTGCCAAATTTTTGGTGACTCATCAAGCCAGCTTATCCCATGTGTGTTATTATCTTCCAAGATCATATTTGAGTGCCACCTAGCAACACTAGATACATAAATCAAGAATTAATAGATTAAAAGATAAGAAAAGTAACTTACTTTACTTTTCAAGCTTACCAAGACCATTCTCTCTCTAACTTTCGAAAATCTAGAGTGAGAGAGAGAGAGAGAAGTTAAGCCATGAACATCCTTTAGCTTTCCAAGAACAGTAACAAGGATCAGAAATCAAAGATTGGACATTAAAGAGGTATAAACCCTAACTTGCTAAATACTTATGATTCATGTTAAAGTATGTTATTTGTTGATTAAAGTTGTGTTAGAGGATGTTATTGAGTGATCTAAGATGTTACATCAAGGATCCATAACATCTAGATGCTAGAAAATCAAGATTTCAAAACTAACTTAGAACCCTAAATTTATGGTCTGACAGCCTAATGTCAGGGCCCATATATCTTTGTATGTTAATGATTTGTTGTGTTTTAAGTTATAGATTTGTTCTCTGTCATGAGGAGAGTAGACTGGAACTGGAATCAAATCCATACCATGTCTAGATCTCAAGTTATAAGCAGTCAAACGTGGTTGACCGACCATGACCAACTGGATTTTTGGGCAACCTAGATTTCCAGAATGGTCTGACAGTCATTTTCAAGGCCTTAGATCTTATTGTATATTAGTAGTTTAGCCAAGTTGTTGTTTTGATGTTGTAGCCTGACATGTATACTACAAATACATGTCATTATATCACTTAGATCTTACATTGGATAAAAGATATAAAGTGTCAAAGTAGGGTTGACCACCTGTTTTGGTGATTTTCTGGAAAACCCAGAAAATTGAAGAATAAGTTTTCTGACATGGTTTGACCATGCCAGATCTTGTTCGTGTGATGTTGTTAGATGGGTTTAATGATATGTTATTGTACCCTGATGTTGGTCAGAAAACCAAACACTCAACACGCGCAAGTATACGCGGTCTAACAAGTAATACAGTGATAAGGAGAGTGTTGTACCCACGAGGAACTATGACTAATATTTACCAAGTACCGACTTTGAATCACTAAAGTCTTATTCGAACAGCAGTAAATGGAAGTGAGACTAATCTATTTAAAACTAATTAACAAAGCAAGTAAATGGATAACAAATGATAATCTAAGGAATTACAAGCTAAGGTCACAACTTCACCCCACACAGGCATTCTGTCGAACACCTGGCGTGCTATACTTCATCAAACTAGCTACCCTTCTCTCTTTGGTCTTAATGGTCACGACAATTTGTCGACCGAGAACACACAGGTGCTTATGCACCTCTGTTGAGGTATGCACAAACATAACCTCTCCAGATCCACCCAAAAGGGAATAGAACAGAAAAGAACGTCCAAGCTAGATGCAATCCTACACATGTCTATGCGAATTGATCATAACAAGGATTTAAGCATAAGTTCTCAATTAGGTCACACGTGGTACGCACAACTTATGCGGTCAAAACCCACAATCACATGCCAATATATTTAGGTGTAAATCTACAATCCTTCTGTCGATATCATGCAGATTACCAAAATCATCACTAATGTCTTAGCGAAAATTATAAAGCATAAATATATTAAACCAAATCATACGGTGCCAACTAAAGGGATAAGACAGTCAATTTAAATAACAACGGGTTCCATTATAACCTTAGAGCAAATATTCAGTTCATAGCTATTAAACCAAATACAAGTAGCAATGAAGACAACATTTATAGAATACAAAATTAGAGGAAATAAATGGATAGAAGAAACTCTGTCGAAGCCCCTTCAATCCCCACGCATTCCGCTCAAATCAAGCTTTTCAATCCGTGTTGGTCGTTGCTCTTGTGCTCCAAAGAAATACAAACTTCTCCCTAATCTATATTTACAAAGATAATTTAAAATAAAATACAGAAGAAAATCCTAAGCCAAGATATCCTATTCTAAGGTCTGAGTTATATGATAGATTATGAGAGAGATGGATAGATATATTCAATGCAGGGGCAGGCTTCTGTGTTATATACGATGTGACGCCCCCAAAATAGGTCTATTCCATCCAACCCATTATGAGTCGCCAAATACATGGTACAGAAAATAACTACAACTTTATTATTACAATTGTCGTGCAAAATACGACAACACATATACTGTGAGTTTAAATACAAATATTATCATCTAGACAATATTCAAACTCAAATAGAGTCCTCATTACAATTATTGATACATTATTTTACAAAATAGTGAGGACTACTAAAATAATTATCTTGAACCATCATTCCATACCCCGACTAGTTCTCGTTCTATTCTCGCCTCCTGAGAAGAAAAATGTAACAAAAAGGAAAAGGGTGAGCTCAACTATGAATTTAAAAGCTCAACTATTAGTCTTCAACAGGAAAAAATCTGATAGAATACAATAGACAACAAGTTTTAGATCAACAACTGCAGCGAAAACAACAATTCATTAGAAGAGTTAAGTAGAGAATCAAATCTACTATCAACTATGAATTTAAAAGTTCGTCACAGATATTTTATCCCTGTAAGATCAATCAATATATATCTTGAATCAAACAGTCATATGTGCACTACAGGCCAAAGATATTCATCAGTCGGTCATGTTCATCTCAACACCTGTTCATCTTTACACTACGGGCCAAAGATATTCATCAAGAAATCATTCATCTTTGCACTACAGGCCAAAGATATTCAGTAATATCATCATTTAGAACTGAGGATGATGAAAAATATATTTTAAAGAAAACGAATCCAGTGAGACAAAAGAACAAATAGTAAGGATTCATACTTCGGTTTATCCATGTTTAAAAATACTCCATAATAAACTATTGTGGAGCAGAATTCAAAAATGAAGATCAAAACATAGATCCAATCAAAAATAGGAACCATAACAGACAATATTAGACACAGAAAAGAAACTTTAATTTTTTTGTGAATAGTGTCGTATTCGTGAATAGTGCTGTATACGTGAATAGTAACCCCGACACAAAAAGGTAGAAATTCCACAAGAAAAATCATCATGCTTTGTGAATAGTACTCGTGAATAGTAACTCATGAATAGTAACACATGAATAGTAACTCGTGAATAGTAACTCATGAATAGTAACCCCGACATGAAAAGATAAGAATTTCACAAGAAAAATCTTACCAATATTCCGGCATAATGATATTGAAAGAAATAATATCATTTATAAAAAAATAATATCCCTTACCTCAAAAGAATAGTATTTCTGGCTGGAATATCAGATATAACGCTGAAAGAAACTTGCACAGCAACACTCAAGATATCAAAATACTCATAAGAATACGCTCGATAATATAGAGAGAGAAAACTTCAGTTTCTGGTGTGATTTTCAATTCTAACCTAAGCACCTTATTTATAGAAAAATGCTTAGAACACCAAAGTAGAAAATTTAATAAAATAATATTATTTATATAAAATTTTCCTATGCCCACTTTGAAAATCTGATTTCAGCCATTTTGCAACACATGTGGGCTCACCAATCACACAAAACATGTTTTTCTTAAAAAAAATATTTAAAACTCCAAAAATTAATTATTCCAAAACTTCAATAATTCATAAAAAATAGCCCTTTTGTCAGAAAAATTCGAACCTCGTGTTCTTTTCATAGAAAATTTCATTCTCTACAACTTTGCAGAAAAAAAAAATTTCCAAATTTCAAACAGAAATTGATCGAAATCCACAAACGGACGATTTTACAGGCTATAATCAAATTTCAGTCAAAAATAGGGTCCATCAACACACAAAACATGTGTTAAATATTTTTTGTAACAAAAATATTCTTCCTCCTTATTTATTCATATATCACACATTCATTGTAAAAATATCACTATTATTATATTATTAAAATATAATAATATATTTAAATGAATTATTTTATCAGAAAAGATAAAATATTAATTTTTAACAATTGTCACATTAAAAATTTTCTCCATCTATATCCACATGCAATGAATATTTTTCTCATCATATAAATCAATAATTAATTATTCCCAAATAATATTATAGAATCACAATACTGACAACCAGACAGTTCCTAGGAAAGAGGGGCTTTCCAATAAGGATCTCTCCTTACTGGCGCACAATTAGGTGACCAAACCTCTCCTTAGACAGAACTTTCTAGACATTGCCAATAATGTTATCTAATAATATTATTCAGATAATATGAATTATTGCTCCGATAATAGAAAATACTGTGTAGTGACAATTATTGAAACAACAATAATATAAAATATCAACGTAGCAATTATTGAATCAATAAAATAAAATATTGAACAGTAATTACTGTAACAATTATTGAGTAGTGCCTTCTTACGTAAGAATCAATAATTGGTGCAATATCGTGTGCTACTGTGCAACAACACGTATTACTGTGTTTTAACCACCGGGTATTCCAACAGTATTAACGGTAACAAGTACGTCGTTATTTATAAACAACTTATACTTGTCGTTTTCTTCATCCAATCGCTTTCCGTTATGGGGCCCACAAAAGATTGCGCCGTCGTACGAGTATTCCCCGACAGCAAGAATATTCCACGACCAAACGAATATTCCCCGACAACAATGAATATTTTATAACCACTTGCTTATTTAAAAATATTTGTGCATTTTACCCATAACTAACCATATTAATCAAATAAATCCTTACTATTTCAAAATAATAAATAAAGAAAATTCTATTTTATAAAAAAAAAATTGGGGTCTTACATATGCCTCCTTCCTTCCCTAGGTCAAACCAAGGCATTCACTGTCTGGGCACCGGAGGTGGCGCCGCAGCGCGGCCAAGTAAGTTGTGGTTGGCGCTGCAGCACTATGTAAGCTTGGAAAGACCAGAGCCCGCGCTGCAGCGTAAGCCCATAAAGGAATAATAGTTCCCCGGCAGCGGTGCCAAAAACTTGTTGGTCGAAAATCCGATCACTAAACACACGTAAGTATACGTGGTCTAACAAGTAATACAGTGACAAGGAGAGTGTCATACCCACGAGGAACTATGACTAATATTTACCAAGTACCGACTTTGAATCCCTAAAGTCTTATTCGAACAACAGTAAATGGAAGTGTGATTAATCTATGTAAAACTAATTAACAAAGCAAGTAAATGGATAACAAATGGTAATCTAAGAAATTACAAGCTAAGGTCACAACTTCACCCCACACAGGCATTCTGTCGAACACCTGGTGTGTTATGCTTCATCAAACTAGATACCCTTCTCTCTTTGGTCTTAATGGTCACGACAATTTGTCGACCGAGAACACACAAGTGCTTATGCACCTCTGTCGCAGTATGCACAAATATAACCTCTCCAGATCCACCCAAAAGAGAGTAGAACAGAAAAAAACGTCCAAGCTAGATGCAATCCTACACATGTCTATGCGAATTGATCATAACAAGGATTTAAGCATAAGTTCTCAATTAGGTCACACGTGGCGCACTAAGATATGCCTATTCTACGCACAACTTATGCAATCGAAACCCACAATTACATGCCAATATATTTAGGTGTGAATCTACAATCCTTCTGTCGATATCATGCAGATTACCAAAATCATCACTAATGTCTTAGCGAGAATCATAAAGCATAAATATATTAAATCAAATCATATGGTGCCAACCAAAGAGATAAGACAGTCAATTTAAATAACAACGGGTTCCATTATAACTTTAGAGCAAATATTCAGTTCATAACTATTAAACCAAATACAAGTAGCAATGAAGACAACATTTATAGAATACAAAATTAGAGGAAATAAATGGATAGAAGAAACTCTGTCAAAGGCCCTTCAATCCCCACGCATTCCGCTCAAATCAAGCTTTCCAATCTGTGTTGGTCGTTGCTCTTGTGCTCCAAAGAAATACAAACTTCTCCCTAATCTATATTTACAGAGATAATCTAAAAGAAAATACAGAAGAAAATCCTAAGCTAAACTATCCTATTCTAAGGTCTGAGTTATATGATAGATTATGAGAGAGATGGATAGATATATTCAATGCAGGGGCAGGCTTCTGTATTATATACGCCTCCTTCCTTCACTAGGTCAAACCAAGGCATTCACTGTCTGGGCACCGGAGGTGGCGCCGCGGCGCGGCCAAGTAAGTTGTGGTTGGCGTTGTAGCGCCATGTAAGCTTGGAAAGACCGGAGCCTGCACTGCAGCGCGAGCCCATAAAGGAATAGTGGCGCTGCGGCGCGAAGCTTACGTCAGCAAGGATCAGGAGGTGGCGCCGCGACGCGGGCTTTAAGTTGGGCTTTGGCGTCGCGGCGCGACTATACGTAAAATTACTATTTTGCCCCCTGTATGCTAGAAAACACCTGATAAGCCCTGCATTGCATTGATTAAGCATACTAACACTATAATCATATAAATCTATATAAAAACTACGAATTCAGGCAATTATTTAACTCATAAAGTATCCGATTCGCGGGTATAAATCCCACTCATCACAAAACAGACCCAAAATGAAAGTTATAAGGATCCAAAGTAGGTAACTAGTAATTGTTCTTCATTTTT
This sequence comes from Panax notoginseng, assembly GCA_016801055.1. Classification (NCBI taxonomy): domain Eukaryota; kingdom Viridiplantae; phylum Streptophyta; class Magnoliopsida; order Apiales; family Araliaceae; genus Panax; species Panax notoginseng. Next base: position 119,315,973 of record CM029022.1, read on the forward strand.
GGAAAACCCAGAAATGAAGAACAGCTTTGTCAGGCTTTTTGGTGGCTTAGATCTCTATGTTATGATGTTGTTTGGACATAAAACTTGTTTGTGAATGTAGTGTTACATTAGTACTACAATCATAACCTATTAGCAAGCCCAAAAACATAATAACCAAAGATTAAATGGTGGTCAAACAGGCTGACCTGTAAACTGCCTATGAATTTTTTGGGCATGCTCAAGAATATGAAGAACACCTATAGCGACGGTTCTGTCACTATAGGCAGCCTTTAGCGACAGTTTCATTATGAAATTATTATTTTTATTAAATAAATAGAAAAAAATAATTTTTAATTATTAAAAATTCAAAATAAATTCCTAAAAATTATTTTAAAACCTAAAAATGGGTTTTTAATAATTTTGAGTATATTTCATAAATATTTAATATTTTTAAAATATTAATGGTCTTTAATTTATTTAATTATAATATTAAATAAATTACTTAAAAATGATTTTAATACTTGAAAATCATGAAAAATTATATTATGGTGTTAGAAAATATTTTAAGTTATTTTTAATAACTTTTGATATTCTGTGATGAATTTTATTAATAAATTAATATTAATGATAATTGATTTATTTAATGAATATATTAAATAAATTATGAAAAATTAGAATTAATGATTTAAAAATCATATAAAAATGATTTAAGGGTTAGAAAAATAATTAGAGTTATAAAATATAACTTTTGATATTTTGTCATGAAAATATTAATATTTTAATATTAATATCAATGATTGGATAATAGATTTAAATGTTTAAAAAATCATTTAAATTAGAAATTAAGGTATTAAAAATACTTTGAAACATTATAAATATATTATAATATTATATTATGATTTTTATTAATATTTAATAATAAATAAATAGTAATGATAAGAGAATAATGTGGTATTTATATCATATAAATATGATATAAGTGATTGAAAAATTGTGATAAATGGTAATAATTACTTAAAAATTATTACGAGTCTATGAAAAATATTTTGAATGATAATAAAATTATCTAAAATAATTGTGTTGTGTTTTAGCCAGAGTCTTAAGAAAATTAGGCTCGAGAATTATCTGACTAGATCGTCGGGATGTTAAAATTGTGTCGGGTTCAACTCAGACTGAAATAGTTTAACTTGATGCCGAGTCTTAGTTAGTTTGTGGACTGATAGGAATATGTGTTATGTGTTAGGTTATTTTATAAAAATATTTATAACAGTATTATATTGTGATGATATTATTCTAATATTGGAGATCTATATTACTAATATTAGGTCTTCGAATAAAGCGATATAAACAGCATAGCTGTAATTGGTGAAACAGGCAAGTTCCTTGAACTATACTATTTTATTGAGCAAGTTCCTAACCTTGAACTTCTAAATATTGTGCAAGTTTTCTTAAACTTGACCTCGAGTTGTTTCATTCGAATATGCTTATGGTTAATCATTGTTGATTACTTTGTCTATGAATTGTTGAATAGCTTTCTGTACATTGCATGTATTCTTCAAGTATGAAAGGCTGATCACCTTCATTACCATTCGGTCCAGATATATTTATTTATGTTAAATGTTCATTCAGCTATGAAAGTTTGTTCATGCTAGTTCACAATCATATTGTAGAACTTTAGCCAGCTTTTATTCATATTCTTTCAATCATGATATATCCTCAAATAAACTTAAACTTGCTGGGCAAACTTTATGCTCACCTTTTCTGTATCATGATAAACATTGCAGATTAAGACGAATACGTCGGCTATAGGAAAAGATAAAGATAAGTCCAACTTTGGATTGTAGGTACAGCTAGAAATATAACAGTATTGTATATTAATGACATTATAAGTCAAATAAGTTATGAATTGTATATAAGTTAAGGTTACTCGACCTTGGGGATTAATGTGTAAAGTTTAATGTATAAAAAATTTATATTTATATCTTCTGCAATAGTTATAGAAATAGTATACCAGATCCTTGGTGATTAGGACCGGGATCTGGGGCTTTTACACTAGGCAAGTATCATAATTTTGCATTTACTTTATGCAATGGACATGAGTAAGAATGTTTCAGAATTATATTATCATTATGCCAGATTATTAACTCTATTATTACCGATTATGTATCCAATTATTTGAATTCATACAAGTTCTTAAATTATTCGATCATTGTTTATCAATGCAGTATTATTGTACAATTCTGATATTTATTCTATTCGTTAATTTCTAAATATGGTTATACAAGTGTCCTCACTTAGATAATCATTATATTTTATCACATGTTGATACATACTAGTTAGTTTCCAGTATGTATACATTGACTTAAAAGCCATCTAAGCTATTTGATTCAGCTATACATAGACTTAAAAATATTGTTAAACAAGATAGAACTTTATTGTATCCAACCAAATTAATTTAATTCGGATTCTTGACTGGTATAAACATCCCGAATCTTGGAAACTTTTGTGCGCCTAAGGCGAATATGCTGGATGAAAAATATCGTTCGAACATGTAGTATTGATCAATAGAGGGCATAACGGGCTGATCACCCCCCGTGCATGTAAGTTATAACGGTTTACAGATGAAATTCTGCTTAACCTTTTCGAAAATAGAAAACAATATTCATAGTCTGCCGACTGATCTCTATTTATAGTCAATACGTAGTTTTAAAATTTGAAATAGAATTATTCTGTTGTTTAGAATTGTTTCAGCTTACTTCACAACTGTTGACTCGTTGTAGAAGTGTTATTCAAAGAAAATATTTAATCCATTCTGCTAATGTTTATTGTTGTTATTACTTGCTGGGCAATCAAATGCTCATTCTTGCTTTAAATTTAAATATTTTCAGCTAAGCATGATCAACCTGAAGGTTCAGGCAAGAACAATGGGAAAGGAAAGCTGACTGAATAAACTTATGATATCTTATGTAATAATTAGACTTTATTTTATTAAGACAATGATACTTATTAATTATCGTGTAATGAATGTTTAAAGATCGCGTACCTAGGATTTAGACTCTAATATGTAAATTAAGTTTGATATTTATATTATTATTATTATTATTAGTATTATTCCGCTCATAGAAATGGTATCGTGAAGTACCGAGTTCGGGTTTCAAGTACCTGAATTTGGGGGCGTCACAGTCACGAACGTACCATAAGTATGAGTTTTAAGAACTCGAACTTAACCTTATATTATCTAACTATACCCTACCTATCTATTATACGCCTAAGAAGAGAATCACCTTCTCAACAGGTATATAGCAAATAGCGCGACACAGATATTTTAATGATTATCAATACCAGAAACTAAGTGGTTTTTATACCAAGTACAATTCCCCGCCCATAACAAGGAATCATACAACTCAGGTGCTGACATGAGTCCTCAATTGAAATCCCCACCTAATCTTAACTCCATTCTCAATACGAATTTTGTTTAATCCGTATTCATAATCCTTTCCTGAATTTATCTCGAACTAATTTATAGTACAACAACAATCTTACTGTAAACTTTTCAATCGTTAGATTGATTATTCTCCCTGCTATCACCTTATCAAATTATGGGGTGATCTCATCGTATATATTACGATTCATTTCTATATCTTGATTATTTTATTTTTCGATCTCCTGTCCCTGTACTTTTAGTCTTTTAGACTCTATCTATTTATCACTACTGTTCACCTTTATTATCAGAGTTAGGTAACTCTGGATCTTTTATAACTTATCGAGATTTGTCTTTGAATCTTACCGACACACTAACTCTATTTAAGTGAGTTCTTATCCTAATCACTGCGGTTATTAGTCTAAGGTATCCCTACCCTAGGATTATAACCTACAGCTTTGATACTAATTGTAGCACTCATGGTACTTCTAACCATAGCACCCCACAGTGATACCTATCAACTTGCTATCGACTGGCTCAGCGTCCCCTACGGAAAGTCTGGCTTCGGTGCCTTCCCTTAAAGGGATGTCACCAGCAAAAGGCTCGGGGCTCTTCGCAAATTCATGCTTATAGCTTTGATACCAACTGTGAAGACCCCCAGATCCGGGTCCTAATCACCACAGATCTGGTATACTAATTCTATAACTATTGTGGAAGATATAAACATAAATTGTTTATACATTAAACATTACACACTATCCCCAAAGTCGAGAACCTTCACATAATATCTGAATCAATATCCTATCTAACATACAATGTTATTATCATACATTACTGTTATAATTTTAGCTGCACATATAATCCAAGGCTGAATTTATCCTTGACTTTTCCTATATTCGTCATAATATGCAATGTTTATCATGATATAGCAAGGGTGAGCAACAAGTTTGCTCATCAAGTTTAAGTTCAATAAATTAAAAATATATCATGATGGAAAGAATTGAACAATAAGCCGGCTAAAGTTCTACAATATCATTGTGAACTAGCATGAACAAATTTTCATAGCTGAACGAACATTGAACATAAACAAATCATCTGAACCGAAGGGTAATGAAGGTGATCAGCCTTTCATACTTGATGAATACATACAATATGCACAGAGTGCGATTCAACAATTCATAAACATGGTATAATCAACAAGGATTAACCACAAGCATATGTTATAATATCAACTCGAGGTCAAGTTAGAGAAAACTTGCACAATAATTGAGTAAGGGAATTTGCCTTTATCACCGACTACTGCTACGCAATCTATTTAGCTTTATCTGAAAACCTAATATATAAATAATATCGATATACAAATTAGAATAATATCATCACAATTATAAAATAACCTAAACACAATAACATATAATCCTATCAGTCTATAAAATACATAAGACCTAATATCAAATCAAAATATTACAGTCTGAGTTGAGTTCAGTACTATTTCGACATCCCGACAGCTTAGTCGGATAAATATCGAGCCTATTATGCATAAAACTCTGTCTAAACGCAACACAATTATCTTAGATAATTTATTAATCAGTCAAAATAATTTTTAAAGTCTCATAAAAATTTTCAAATAATTATTATCATTTATCATGATTTTTCAATCTTTAATATGATATTTATATGATTTAAATACCACATAATTTTATTATCATTAATATTTATTTAATATCAAATATTAATGAAATACATAACAGAATATTATAAATTATTTATAATATCTCAAAGTATTTTTAATACCTTATTATTACCTTTAAATGATTTTAAAGTAATTAAAATCATTATTAAATAATTACCAATAATATTAAATATTAAGGTATTTCATGACAAAATATCAAAAATTATATTTTATAACTTAAAATATTTTTATACCATTTAAATCATTTTTATATGATTTTTAAATCATTAATTCTATTTTTTCATAATTTATTTAATATATTTATTAAATAAATCAATCACTTTCAATATTAATTTATTAATTAAATTCATCACAAAATATTAAAAGTTAGTCAAAATAACTTAAAATATTTTTTAATACCATAATATATTTTAAAATAATTTTTTAAGTATTAAAATCATTTTTAAGTAATTTATTTAATATGATAATTAAATAAATTAAATACCATTATTATTCTAAAAATATTAAATATTAATGAAATGTATTCAAAATTATTAAAAACCCATTTTTAGGCCTTAAAATAATTTTTAGGAATTTATTATGAATTTTTAATATTTAAAAACTATTTTTCTCTATTTATTAAATAAAATAATTAATTTTAGAAAATAAAGTGTCACTAAAGGGTCCTATAGCGACAAAACCGTTGCTATAGGTATTCTTGAGCATTCTTAAACAAACCCATAAATTCATACACTATTATCCGGTATCCTACTTTGACCATCATTTAATCTATGATCTAGGTGTTTTCTGGGCAGCCTGATGTGTTAGGATTGTATTATAAGTGTAATACTATAACTACATACTAAGGTCATGGCCAAGTTACAACAAATCAGAGAGTTACAGGCCTTCAAAATCATTGTCAGAACTGTTCTTCATTTTCTGGGTTACCCAGAAATGAAGAACAGTGCTAGGTGCCTACTTTGAAGCTTAAAATCATTGCTTTCCTGGCATTCTTAATGTGATATAAAGGTTCAGTCATGTAGTAGAGATGTCAGGGTACCATTCTATAACATCAGACCAACATAACAACATCACACATGACAGATCAACACTGGTCAAAGTATGTCAGAAAACATGTTCTTGAACATTTCTGGGTTTTCCAGAAATGTTCTTGAGCAGTTGGTCAACCTATGTTTGACCATCATTACATTCGATTATGTTAAGGATCTGGGTAATCTAGAGGGACGGATATGTAGTATATATATTAGTCTACAAGTTCAAAACAACAAAATGGCCAAACTATCAAAGATCAGTAAGATTAGAGGCCTTAAAAGTCTTGTCAGAGCCATCTTGGAAATCTTGGTTGCCCAGATTCCAGTTGGTCATCGTTGGTCAACCGACTTTGACCATCAATAACTAGAGATATATACATGATCTGACCTTGATTCAAGTTCCAGATCAAAGCCCTTACAACATACTACAAGTACAAATATTTAAATAACCAAAACTATAAACAGGTAAAGATCTACGAGGTCTAACATTCGGTTGTCAGACTACTTTTAAAATTTTCACAAATTTTTGAAATCTTTAATTTCGTGCATCTAGATGTTATGGATCTATCATGTGCCAACCCAGATCAACTATATACACTACATACAACATATTTTAACACAAAGTCATAACTTCTAACACATCAACCAGGATCATATTTGGTTCTAGGGTTTTATACCTTTCTTGGACAAATCTTGATTCTAGGGTTCTTGATCTGATCTTGGTGTTTTAGAAACTTGATAAGGGACTGGTCTAGCCATAGAATTCGTGAGTTTAGAGAGAGAGGGTCTTAGACGTGTGTATGTGTACAAATGGGCTTAAATTATGAACTTTTCTCTCTCTAATTCTATATATATGAACATGCAATGTATTGGCTGATATAATATAGCTGATTTGCTGGAGTTTTTAGCATGCGAGGATATCTAGTAAGTCACCAACTCAATATCTTGGTAAGATATACAAGTTAGCTATCAAATAATGCAAGAGGGGTATTTATGTCATTTGGCTTGTGAATTTAATGGCTATTTTGTCATTTGGCTAACCCTTAGGGTTTGACCTTTAGGGTTTAACCCTAAGGTTAAAAAAATAATTTTCTAGGATTTTTTAATTAGGTTTTTAAAATAGAAAATTAAGATTTCTAAATTATAATTAGGATTTCCTAATTAGCTTAAGATTTCCTAATCATATTAAGGCTTGTTAATTAGGATCAAGATTTTCTAATTAACATTAAAATCACGAAATTAACAATTAAATTTTTCCTAATTGTACATTAGGGTTTCTAATCCATAAATTAGGATTTTTTAATTAGTCACTTAGGGTTATCCCTAATTAGTTATTATTCAATAACGCTTAATATCTATACTTAACTTTTTGAATTCCCAAATTAGGGTTTTAATATTCTCGGTTAGGGTTTCAGATTCCCGAAACTGAAATTAGGATTTCCAGAGCCGGTATTAGGATTTCTTACAAATTGTTAAAGTTTTCTAACTGAACGTTGACGTTCTTAACATATGGTTAGGGTTTGTCATTGATATAATTTATCTGGTCACCCTTGACCCTTATCCACATACTGTACACATATATAACCATATACACAGAACACATACACTTATACACTTAATCCTGAATAATTCATGTAATAACCCGATATTTTCTATATAAATAAATGAGAAATTTTGCATATAAATTTTTTTTTATTTATTTTAAAGAAGGGGAATATGTGCCAAGTAATGTGTATGTATTTATGTGATAAATAAAATTTATTTATTACATGAATAATTTCAAATAATTTTATTTTAGAATTATTGATCATTATAAAGTATATTCTTATAATAATTAATTTTATAGTAGAAATGTCTTTATTATTTATTTTTTATGAAAATATGATTTTTATATTATTTAAATAATGTATGAAATGATTATAGAATTATTATAATAATTATATTATTTTATTAGATGAATTTTAGTTCAGATTATTTAAGTAAATAAATAATGTTATATATGATAGATAAATCAGATATGCAATCCAAACCTTAATTTTGGATTTTGAGCAATGAATGAGAATAATAATATTATATTAATTATAATATTATTTTTCTGTGTTATGAATATATACTATATATGTGTAGACTGATATTGGTTAGTCAATTATGGTGCAGCACGACAAACCCTAGTATAACTGTCATAAACCGTATTTGGAAACTCAAAACCGGAGTTTAAGGTCGGTCAGAAATGGTGTTATATGAATTAAGTAGCATATTATAGAATTTCTGTTAATTTGGAAAAACCCTTATTATTATTTGGAAACCCTAATTAAAATTAGAAACCCTAATTTACTAATTAGGAACCGTAATTGCTAAAATTATAAATCTTAATTATTATTTTAGTAAATTGAATTGTTAATTTGGGAACCCTAATGATATTAAGGAATCCTAATTATTTTTAAACCCTAATTTTCTATTAAAAACCCTAATTTTAATTAGTGTGTTTTAATTAAACTTTTATTACACTTGAATTTAAATTTTTTTCAAACCCTAAAAATTAATTGGGAAACTTTAAGGTTTAAAATCTAGTTATTAAACCCTAGATTCAAGTACCTTGGACAAGAATACCCTTCAAATTATAACCAAATTACCATTATACCCTTTTTGTCCCATTTGGTGAATAATTGCTAGAAAATCTAGCAAGATCTTGGCAAGCCACCCTAGTCTAAGCTAGGGGCTAAGAAACATCAGCCATCAGCCCTTCTACCTCCAAATACATTGCATACATGTTGTACATATAGATTAAGAAAAAGAAAGCTACTAAAATTTCTCATTTGGCCATCTAACTCTCAAGCAACTTTTCTCTCTCCCAAACCTCCGAAAATATTAGTGATTCAGTCCATATCTAATTAAGTCCCCAGAACACCCAAGCACAACCATCAAAGATCATATTCAAGAATCAAGGTGTAAAAAGGTACAAAAAACCCTAACTTAAAAATCATGTGATTTGATGTTAGATGTTAAGATTTTGTGTTAAAACATGTTGTACGTAGTATATATTGATGATCTGGGTTGCTAGATGTTAGATTCATAACATCTAGAGGCTCGAATTTGAAGTTTTATAAAATCTGGAAATCTAGAAAATGAAGTCTGACAACCGAATGTCAGACCTCATAGATCTGTGCTCGTTAATGATTTTTATGTGTTAAAGGTCTGTACTTGTAGTGTGTCATGTGGGCTTTACTCTAAAACTTGAATCAGGATCAGATTTGCTATAAATTGAAAGTTATATGTGGTCAAACCACGTTGACCGACATTGACCAAGCCATTCTGGGTAACCCAGAACATACCCAGATGGCTCTGACAAGAAGAGTTATGTCCACAGATCTTGCTCATGTTTGTTGTTTCGATTCTGTTGTTGTAACCATGTTGTAGAGTGTTAGTTTAACTATAGAATAATGCTATTAGATCACCTAAACGTGAATCAGGATTCTCACAGTGACCGGTCAAATCAGGCAGCAGGATCACAACGGACGCTTTCTAGGTAACCCAGAAAGCTTATGAGTGTGAGTTCTGACACGGTTTGACCAGATCGTATCTGCTTTCAGTAATGTTGTTTAAGTGATATATCTCTTCCTTGTCATGCTGGCTACAAACTGCACCCACTATATCACACAAATGTTACAAGACTAGTATGTAGTGGAAGCCCAAGGTAAGACCCTCAATCTGTTCTTCATTTCTGGGTAACCCAGAAATGAAGAACAGCCTCTGACAGCCACTTTGATGGCTTAGATCTTTCTTGTTGTTGATGTTTAGGCTGGAACAGTGATCCAACTAGATTCCATGTTAGTTACTCTACAAGGCTCGACGTCTAACACAACTATAACATGAACTGATTGACTGTAATGAGGCCACAAACGGCGTTGACCGACCATGATCAGATTTTCTGGGCAGCCCAGAAACACGATGAACACGTCTGACAGTTAGTTTGCTGGCTTACAACTTTCGATTGTGATGTTCTATGACCTTATTAGTTGTTTTATCATATAGTGTTACACTATTACTACAAGAAGAATGTTTTATCTTGCCCAGAAACCTCATAGATTGGAATTTATTAATGGTCAAACTACCCAACTCGAAAACTGACTTTGAAGGCTCAAGAACACATTAGACTACACTTTCTGTCGCTAAAGCCTATAGCGACAATTTTATTAATTTTAATTAATTTACTTTCTTTAAAAATCATTTAAAAATAGAAAATAAATTCTGAAAATTACCAAAATTATTTAAAAATTATTTTAAGTTATAAAAGTTAACTTTTAATAATTTGACATATTTTTCATAAAAATAAGTATTTATTTGAATATTAATGATATTTAATTTAATTAATAAATACATTAAATAAATTAATTAAAAATAATTTTATTATATTAAAAATCATTTTAAATGATAATAAGGTATTTAATAGTATTTTAAGTTATAAAACATAACTTTTATTATTTTAAGATAAGTTTCATTAATTATTAAATATTAATGATATTAGATTTATTTGGTAATTATATTAAATAAATTAATTAAAAATAATTTTAATATTATAAAAATCATTTTAAATAAAAATAAATAACTTAAAAATATTTTAAGTTATAAAATATAACTTTCAATATTTAAAGGTAAATTTCATTAATAATTTCATATTAATGATATTTGATTTATTTAATAATTATATTGAATAAAAAAATTAAAAATGGTTTTATTGCTTTAAAAATCATTTAAAAAGGATATAAATGAATTAAAAATATTTTAAGTTATAATTAATGACTTTTAATAATTTGATAAATAACACATGAATGCTTAAATATTAATGATAAATTATTTAAAAATGATTTTTATTGATTTAAAAACCATTTAAGGGTAATAAAAATATTTTAAAAATATTTTGAGTTATTATAAATAACTTTAATATTTTTGTAATGGTTTCATTAATAGTTTAATATTAATTAAATATTAATGATAATAGAATTAGTTAATATTTAAATCATTTAATAAATGATTCCGATGTTTGAAAAATCATTATAAATTATAATAATTACTTAAAAATTATTATAAATTATTTAAAAATAATATGACTGATAATTATAGTTATTGAATTACTGAATGAGGTTTTAGACTCAATAATTACCCGGTAAAGCCGTCAGTACACCGAAATATTTTAGAAATTAATCCGGACTTAGATAATTGAACTAAATACGTGTTTGTTTATGATTCAATGACTGTTAAACATGTATGACAATGTGATTAGGTTACATGTTGACTGCATATAGCAGTACTATGCGATATGATATATTATTCTAATCGAAGGAATGATATTATTAATGATAGGTTTCGATATAAAAGATAAAACTAAGTTGCGTAACTGTAAGCAGTACCTCAGGCAAGTATCCTAACTTTGTATTTACTTTATGCAATGGACATGAGTAAGAAAGTTTCTGAATCATATTATTGTGCCAGATTATTAACTCTATTGTTATTGATTATGCATCCTATTATTCATATTCATACCAGTTCTTAAATTATCCAATCATTGTTTATCAACACAATATTAGTGCATAATCCAGATATTTATTATGTTCGTTAGTTTCTAAATATGGTTATACAAGTGTCCCCACTTGAATAATCATTGTGTTTAATCACATGTTGATACATACTTATTGATTTCCAGTATGTATGCGTTAACTTAAAAGTCATCTAAGCTATTTGATTTGGCTAGACACAAACTTAAAAATATTATTGAACAAGATAGAACTTTATTGTATCCAACCAGATTATTTTGGTTCGGATTCCCGACTAAGTATGAACATCCCGATCATGAAAAAAAATTTGTGCACCTAAGGTGGATAAGATGAACGATAATATCGTTCTTGCATGTAGTATTAATCAATACAGGGCATAACGGGCTGATCACCCCCATGCCTGTAAGTTATGACGGTTTATAGATGAAGTTCTGTTTAACCTTTTTAAAAATAGAAAACAATGTTCATAGTCTGTCGACTAATCTCCAATTATAGTCAGTACGTAGTTTTAAAATTTGATATAGAATTGATATGTTGTTATTATTGGTTACGCTTACTTTACAACTATTGATTCTTGTACAAGTGTCATTCAAAGAAAATATTTAATTCTTTCAGTTAATATTTATTGTTGCTATTACTTGCTGGGCAATCAAATGCTCATTCTTGCTTTAAATTTAAATATTTTCAGCTAACTATGATCAACCCGAAGGATCAGACAAGAACAAGGGGAAAGAAAAGCTGTTCGAATGAGTTTTATAAAATTTGGTGTAATAGTTAAAGCTTATTAAGACAATGTTATTTATTATCTATGATGTAATGAATGTTTAAAGGTCACGTACTTGGGATTTAGACTTTGATATATGTAAATTAAATTTGATATTTATATTATTGTTATTATTATTAGTATTATTTCACTCATAGAAATGGTATCATGAAGCACCAAGTTCGGGTTTCAAGCAAGGGCGGATCCAGTCCTTTAGTTTAGTGGGGTCAATTTTTTTAAAACAAAATTTACAAAAAAATAAAATATAATAAAATAAAGGCAAAAAAGAATGTGAGAGACATTGCAAATAATTATGTGAGCTATCATATAAAATCGATGTCGTTTTATGTAATTGAATACACTTCCTCCCATGTTATGTATAAAATAGTATTTTATAATTTTTTAAAATATTGTTATTATAAGAGACACCTCGCGCAAGAAATTGAGGTGTCACTCATCTCCCGTGTCCTCTAAAATAAATTACAAAATTAAATAATATTGTTAAAATATTATTTATAATAACATTTTCGATACTTCATTGCTTGAAACTATTGCAATGATAATCTCATTTTAATAGATGCAAAAATATCTTGTTCAATATAAATTACTAAACAATATAAAAGAGTGGAGTGTTAGTAATAATAGAAATTTGAGACATTTAATAATCTTTAGCCTAATTTTTTTTTATTTTCGCTAAATACTTTATAAAATTAAAAATAAATAAAAACCAATTCTTCAAAATTTAGTGGGATCAATTGACCCCCACTGACCCAAGGTTAGATCCGCCAATGGTTTCAAGTACCTAAATTTGGGAGCGTCACAATTCACCACAAAAATTTTTAAATCCTCAAAAATCCATCACAGAAACTTCAAATCTATACACTTATTTTCTGTCTAGGTCTATTATTTAACCTTTATTCAATCTTTTAAGATTTTATTAAATTGTCCAAATTCTCGGGTTGTCACAATTATTATTATTATTATTATTATTATTATTATTATTATTATTATTATTATTATTATTATTATTATTATTATTATTATTATTATTATTATTATTATTATTTTAATTATTAATAGTATTATAATTATTACTATAATAATAATAATAATTATTATTATTATTATTATTATTATTATTACTACTACTATTACTACTACTACTATTATAATAATAAATTTTATTATTATTATTATAGTAGTAATTATTATTATTATTATTATTATTATTATTATTATTATTATTATTATTATTATTATTATTATTATTATTATTATTATTATTATTGTTATTGTTATTATTATTATTATTATTATTACTATTACTATAATTATAATTACTATTATTATTAGTATCATTATTTATTGTTTTTATTATTGCTATTTGATTTGGGCGGGAAGTTTTAGGGGTGAATTGGATTTGGGCGGGAATTTTTAGTGTTAGATGAAATGTGAGCCTTTAGATTAAGTTGGAAGAATTGAAATGGAATCTGAATCGTTCTTGTGCTTTGTCAAATGAAAGATTCAAAATGGGTTCTGTTTTATTATATAGATATAAATGTTTCTCTTTACAAAAAAAAAGTATTTTTGTAGTCTCCAATATTTTTAAATTTAAATTTATTCTCCAATATATATATATATATATATATATATATATATATATATATATATATATATACATATACACACACACACACATACATACATATTCTTTTCAAAATTTCTTATCAAACTAAATAAAATACTAAACAAATTTCAACATTAAACTAAAAAAATATAAAATAACTATGAATATTTTTATATATAAATATATATATATATATATATATATGTAAAAAATATTCATATAAATATTTATAAAAAATATTCATATCTAAATTTTAGATGAAATATTTATAAATTTATAAATAAATATTTTTTTATAAATATTTCATCTAAAATTTAGATATGAATATTTATTTTTAAATATTTATATGAATATTTAGAGATAAATTTATATATATATATATATATATATATATATATATATATATATATATAGCTAGGATCGTGTCCGGACTCCCGGACAGGCTTAAAATACGGACCCAAATTTTTATTTTTATTTTTTGTTTTTTTTTAAAACAACTAAAAAAAAAGTTTAATATTTTATAGAACTGAAATTTTTCCATAATAGATTGTTTTGGGCGTAAGTTGGATACCTATACCAAAAAATGTATGTACAGTCTGCACAGACTGTACAGACATATTTTGTTATATATATCCAAATCACACCCAAAATACTATATTATGTAAAAATTCAAGTTCCATAACTTTTTATTTATTTTTTTTAGTTGTTTTAAAAAAAAGTAAAAATAATGTCCAGATTTTGGTCCGGTCCTGGAGTCCGGACCTGATCCGGCCTATATATATATATATATATATATATATATATATATATATATATATATATATATATATATATATATATATAGTAATAGAATTTATCTAATACACAAAAAAATATAACATAAGAAGCAAAAATATAACAGCTAGGTTTCGAATCTAAGACTTTTGGGTTATTGGGTCATTAAGCTACCACTGAGTCATTCTAATTTATTAGTTAACTAAACTATCACCATAACTTGTAGCGGTAGACAGTGTAGCACATGAGCAAATGAGGGGCAAATGAGTAATTTTTTATGTCACTACAGCCTGTAGCGGTAGGGAGAAATCAATTTCAATCCGTGTCATCCAATGTTGTGATCAACGGTATAGATTATTACTGTTGAAATAGTACCCGTGACAACCGATTGCCAATCATGTTAGTTTCTGGCCTCCGACCCAAATAAACTTAGCCTCATCAAACCTGATTATTATATATATGCTTCCCAATATTTCTAATTTCGAGATTGAAGTAGGATATACTGTAAGACCCCAACTTATTATAAATAAAATTGAATTTCTCTATTTATTATTTTGAAATAGTAAAGATTGATTTGATTAATATGGTTAGTTATGGGTAAAATGCGCAAATATTTTAAATAAGCAAGTGGTTATAAAATATTCATTGTTGTCGGGGAATATTCGTCTGGTCGCGGAATATTCTTACTGTCGGGGAATATTCGTACGACGGCGCAGCCTTGTGTGGACCCCATAACGGAAAGCGATTGGATGAAGAAAACGACAAGTATAAATTATTTATAAATAACGGCGTAGTTGTTACCGTTAACACTGTTAGAATACCCGGTGGTTAAAATATAGTAATACGCGTTGTTGCACAGTAGCACACGGTATTGTACCAATTATTGATTCTTACGTAAGAAGACACTACTCAATAATTGTTATAGTAATTACTGTTCAATATTTTATTTTATTGATTCAATAATTGCTACGTTGATATTTTATATTATTGTTGTTTCAATAATTGCCACTACACAGTATTTTCTATTATCAGATTAATAATTCATATTGGAATAATATTATTAGATAGCATTATTGGCAATGTTTAGAAAGTTCTGTCTAAGGAGAGGTTTGGTCACCTAATTGCGCACCAGTAAGGAGAAATCCTTATTGGAAAGCCCCCTCTTTCCTGGGAACAGCCTGGTTGTCAGCATTGTGATTCTGTAATATTATTTGTGAATAATTAATTATTAATTTATATGATAAAGAAAATATTCAATTTATATGGATATAGATGGAAAAAAAATTTAATGTGACAATTATTGAAAATTGATAATTTATCTTTTCTAAAAAAATATTTTATTTAAATATATTATTATATTATAATAATATAATAATGGTGATATTTTTACAATGAATGTGGGATATATGAATAAATGAGGAGGAAGAGTATTTTTGTTACTAAAAATATTTAAAACATGTTTTTCATGTTCGTGGACCCCATTTCCTGACTGAAATTTGATTATAGCCTATAAAATCGTCCGTATGTGGATTTCGGTCAATTTCTGTTTGGAATTTGGAAAAACTTAAACTTACAAAGTTGTAGAGAATTGAATTTCCTATAAAAAGACATAAAATTCGAATTTTTCTGATAAAAGGGCTATTTATTAGGAATTATTGAAGTTCCGGAATAATTGATTTTTGAAGTTTTAAATAATTTTTAAAAGAAAAACGTTTTTTTCATTTGTGGGCATGTGTTAAATGGCTGAAATCAGCTGGTAAGATGTGCGTAGGAATTTAATTTATAAATATTATTATTTTATTAAATTTTTTGCTTTGATGTTCTAAGCATTTTTCTATAAATAGGGTGCTTAGGTTAGAATTGAAAATTACACCAGAAACTAAAGTTTTCTCTCTCTATATTATCGAGCGTATTTTTATGAGTATTTTGATACTTTGAGTGTTGCTATACGGTGTAAATTCCTTCAGCACTATATCCGGTATTTTAGTCAGAAGTACGGTCTTTTCGAGGTAAGGGATGTTATTTTTTTTATAAATGATATTATTTCTTTCAATATCATTATGCCGAAATATTGATCTGTATTTTTATCAAATTTAGAACTTTTTGTGTCGAGGTTACTATTCACGTACACGGCACTATTCACGTATCCGGTACTATTCACGAATACGACACTATTCACCAAAAAAATTAAATTTTTGTTTTTGTCCAAAACATCTATTATGGATACTAGCTTTGATTGTATCCATATTTTGATCATTCTTGAATTTTACTTCGCTATGATTATTTATGAAGTATTTTTGAACTCGGATTGTTTAAAGTACGAATCCTTAATATTTATTCTTTTGTTTCACTGGATTCGTTTTCTTTAAAAGATTTTTCATCATCCTCAGTCTTAAATGATGATATAACTGAATATATTTGGCATGTAGTGCAAAGATGAATGATTTTCTTATGAGAATATCTTTGGCCCGTAGTGCAAAGATGAACAGGTGTTTAGATGAACATGACCAACTGATGAATATCTTTGGGCTGTAGTGCAAAGATAAACATTTGATTCCGGATATATATATTGACTTATGTTACAGGGATAAAATATCGATGATGGACTTTTAAATTCATAGATGATAGTAGATTTCATTCTCTACTTAACTCTTCTAATGAATTATTATTTCCGCTGCGAATATTGGTTTAAAACTTGTTGTCTATTATATTCTATCAGATTTTTCTCTGTTGAAGACTAACGATAATTTGTTCTATATTATTTTAGTCATAATATTCTTTACTGGCTAGTTGAGCTCACCCTTTTCCTTTTTGTTCTATTTTTCTTCTCAGGAGGCGAGAATTTAGCAAGTACTAGTCGGGGTATGGAATGATGGTTCTAAAAAGTTGTTTAGTAGTCCTCACTATTTTTATAAAATAATGTATCAATAATTGTAATGAGGACTTATTTGGGTGTGAATATTGTCTAGATGACAATTTTTTTATCTAAACTCACAGTTTATGTGTTGTATTAATAAAGTTGTAATTGTTTCTGTACCATGTTATTGACAACTCAAAATGGGTGATGTATACCTATTTTGGGGGCGTCACAGTTGGTATCAAAGCTTAGGGATATGATCTCTGGCGGAGATCGGGGAATAGAACTAGGATGGGAGAGACGAGTAAAACCTTCGCTAGTGTGTCTTACCTAAGCTTATTTGTTGGTTGGTCAGTATATAGGGATATTATGTGATATGTTGATTTCTTTAATTAACCCTTGTTTTATGGCAGTATTTGAGAATGTCGACTGAGAATGTTAACAGTAGAGTAAATGAGACTGTGGAGACACCTTTACTCACCAACGAGGAGAACGTGCAACAGGCTGGCAATGTTCCTCCTGTAAACAACACCACTGAGCAGATGATGAACGATGGAATGTTTAGAAGCAAAATCAGACTAGGGAGACTTGTGTACAAAATACAGGTGGAAATGATACCAACGCGCGGTTTGTCACGGCCAAGCAGTTCAAAGAGTTGGGACCACCAGAATTCTGGGGAAAGTCAGATCCAATTAAGACGAAGACGTGGGTCAAGCAAATTACCAAGATATTCGATGTCTTAGGATGCACGAAGGAACAGAAGGTTCCATTTGCCACCTTTATGTTCTGTAATGAGGCAGATTACTGGTGAGAATCTGTGAAGCGTACCCATCCAGCCACACTCAGCATGTCTTGGGAGACATTTCAGAAACTGTTCAATGACAAGTACTTTTCTGAAAGTATTCGTCATATGAAGGAGGTAGAGTTTATTAGATTGGAGCAGAACAACATGACGGTGTCCCAATACGAGGCGAAGTTCACGGAGTTAACCAGGTTTGCACCTCATTTGGTGGAGAATGAGGAACGTATGACACGAATATTTCTGAGAGGTTTGAAACCCGACATACGTCAGTATCTCATTTCTCATAAATTTTCTCTATATTCAGATGTTGTCAATAGGGCTCAATTATTAGAGCGAGATAACGAGTACGTTCAACCGAGGGACCGCAACCAGGATTGTACTGGTGACAGTTGTGAGACCCCGAATTTTATGAAATAAAAGTATTTAATTTTTCTATTTTGGTAAATGGTTAAATTGATAAAAGGTTAAAGTTAAGGGTGATATGTGAATTTTTTTTTAAAATAAACAAGTTGTCATAAAATACCTGGTCACTATTCACGAGTTACTATTCACGGGTTACTATTCACCAAAATTACTATTCACTCTAGTATCGTTCACTCGAGTATTTGGGACACTTTTTGTGTTGGAGTACTATTCATGAGTTACTATTCACGAGTTACTATTCATAGGTTACTATTCACCCAAATTACTATTCACTCTAGTATTGTTCACTCGAGTATTTGGGACACTTTTTGTGTCAGATTTACTATTCATGAGTTACTATTCATGAATTACTATTCACCGATTACTATTCACCTAAATTACTATTCACACTAGTATTGTTCACTCGTGTATTTGGGACACTTTTTGTGTCGGAGTTACTATTCACGAGTTACTATTCATGAGTTACTATTCACCTAAATTACTATTCACTCTAGTATTATTCACTCGAGTATTTGGGACACTTTTTGTGTCAGAGTACTATTCACGAGTTACTATTCACGAGGAATATTCGTACGACGGTACAATCATTGGTGGACCCCATAACGAAATTATTGTCGGATTGAGAAAATGACAAAAATATTTTATTAAAAATAACGGCGAAAGTTTTACCGTTGATACTATTGAACTACTCGGTAGTAAAAATACAGTAATACGTGTGGTTGCATAGTAGCACACGGTATTGATGCTTATGTGAGAAGTCACTCAGTTTGATTCAATTATTGTCAATTAATAATATGAATTATTTAGCGATAATGAAGCTTTGTTTTATTCGTATTATTAACGTAATAAAACAGAAACATCTTTTTATATAAAACAGAGTACTTTATTAAAGTTATTCTATAAATAGAATATATTTTATTTTATTTAAAAGATTTTTCTTTAAATATAGACCGTCAGATTAAAGTAAATCAATCTGGACCGTTCATGGATTAGTTACTATGAATTCTATTTTTCTATAAATAGAAGCTCATTCCTTCATTATTTTCTTACGAATTCATTGAACTCTAGAGAGAGAAACTATAGAGAGAAAGAAGAAGAGTATTCTGCCACTTAACTACTTCTTTATTTCAGTTCTTCTTTAAAACGGTAAGGGGTGTTATTCATTCTTATTCATGAAGAGAACTGTTGTTATTCTATTTCTTATTATTCTATTGGAATAACCTGTATACGCGGTCTATCCTATACTTGGTGACATTCTTCTATTATTCTTTTGGAACATCCTGTCTGTGTGTTTTACACCGGACCTGGTTCCGTTTTTATTATTATTCTGTTGGAACATCCTGTCTGTCTGTTTTATACCGGACCTGGTTCCATCTTGTTATTATTCTGTTGGAACATCTTGTCTGTGTGTTTTACACCGAACCTGGTTCCATTATTTATTATTCTGTCGGAATATCCTGTCGGTGTGAATTTCACCTGACCTGGTTCCATCATTTATTATTTCGCATTTATTATTCTGTCGGAATATCCTGTCGGTGTGAATTTCACTTGACCTGGTTCCATATTTATTATTTCGCATTTATTATTCTGTTGGGAATAACCTGTCTGTGCGGTCTCTATCGCATGCATGGTGAATCCTTCTGTTATTCCATTCTTTATCATTCTGTTGGAATAACCTGTCTATGTGGATTGCCACATGCATGGTGAATGATCCTTTATATTCATTTCTTATTAAATTGTGGAAATGATCTGTATACATGGATTACCGCATGGCTGGTGAAAATCCATTTGCAGTTTCATATATTCTTTATTATACTCATTTGGTTAAAGTTTTGATTTCTATACTCCATGAAATTAGTGGAATATCTTTGATATTTGCGCTTCATCCAGTATCTTTTCATGAAAATATTCTTCTGAGCATTCTTGACTGTTACTCTACAAAGAAGTATCATGTTGACAATTTGAATATTATTAGTTCCTGGATAAACTAATTCTTGAACTTGTTTAATTGAATTCCTATTACATTGTCATCATCATCATGTTTATTTTATGTTAAAAGTCATCTTTGGCTTACGTACATAGATGGACTTAGTATGATTATGACCAGGGATCATTCGGTATAATCATGAACTGTGATGTTATAAGTGATGTGGTAAAAGTCCTCAGTGGCTTGTAATGCATTGATATACAGTTTTTGGTATGATTATGACCAGGAATTTTTCGGTATAGTCATGATCATTGATGATTTAATGAATATCCTTGGCCCGTAATACAAGGATGATTAGAAAATGTGGTTTATTTATTAAGCTGAGTCTCAGTGATAAAAGTTGATGAAAACATTTTTAAATCATAGAAGATAGTAGGTTTTATTCTCTACTTGACTCTTCTAATGGATTGCTTATTCCGCTGCAGTTAAACTTGATGTCTATTGTATTTTATCAGTTTAACATTGTTGAAGACTATTGATAATTTATTCTTCATTATCTTAGTCATAATATTTCTTACTGGGCTAGTTGAGCTCACCCTTTCTTTCAATGTTCTCTTCAGGAAATGAGAATATAGCTGGGACGAGTCAGAGAAAGGAGTGATGGTCCAGAAGATAGCATGAGTAGTCCTCACCATTCTGTTAAATAGTGTGATAATAAATGTAATGAGGACTCCTTGAGTATGGATATTGTCTAGATGACAATATTCCTATTAGAACTCTCAGTTTATGTATTGTCATATGTTACACGACATTTGAATAATTAAATTTGTATTTATATTTTGTACCATGTATCTGACGACCCAAGATGGGTGACGTATACCTATTTTTGGGGGCGTCACAGTTGGTATCAGAGCTTAGGGATATGATCCCTGGCTGAGATGTGAGATAAGAACTAGGAGGGGAGAGACGGGGAATTCGTTCGCTAGTATGACCTACCTAAGTTTATTTGGTATTTAATTGGTCGGTCGGAGTATATGGATAATATATGATATGTTAATTAACTCTTGTTTTGTGGCAGTGTTTGAAAATGGCATCTAACAATGTTGAGATAAGCATTGGAGCAAAATAATATGACCATATCGCAATACGAGGCTAAGTTTGCGGAGTTATCCCGGTTTGCATCCAATTTGGTCGATAATGAGGAGCGAATGACGCGAATGTTTCTAAGAGGTTTGAAATCCTATATACGTCAATACCTTATCCTCATGTTTATGTTGAAAGTCATCTGTGGCCTGTAGTGCATAGATGGAGTTGGTATGATTATGACCAGGGATTATTCGGTATAATCATGACTGTAATATTACAAATGATGTGAAAAAAAAAAGTCCTCATTGGCCCGTAGTGCATTGATGGACAATTTTTGGTATGATTATGGCTATGGATTATCTTTGGCCGTAGTGCAAAGACGAATTGTTTTATAGCATGATCAGGACCGTTGATGAAAACACGATTATCTTTAGCCGTAGTGCATGGATAATTCGTGGTCGTGATACTAAAGAATATCCTTAGCCGGAGTGCAAGGGTGATTCGATGATGTGGATTAATTATTGAGCTGAGTCTTAGCAGTGAAATATTAATTCATAGATGTGGTAAAAGTCATCTGTGGCTTACGTGCATAGATGGACTTGGTATGATTATGACCAGGGATTGTTCGGTATAATCATTACCGTAATTGAAAACACGATTATCTTTGGCACGTAGTGCATGGATAATTCGTGGTCGTGATACTAAAGAATATCATTGGCCTGTAGTGCAGGGATGATTCGATGATGTGGATTAATTATTGAGCTGAGTCTCAGCAATGAAATATTAATTCATAGATGTGGTAAAAGTCATATGTGGCTTACGTGCATAGATGAACTTGGTATGATTATGACCAGGGATTGTTCGGTATAATCATGACCGTAATTGAAAATACGATTATCTTTGGCACGTAGTGCATGGATAATTCGTGGTCGTGATACTATTAAGCTGAGTCTCAGCATTATTGATTTTACAGTTGTATATCCTTGGCCTGTAGTACGAAGATTAACTGTTGATTATTGGTTATACAGTTGTAAATCTTTAGCCGTAGTGCAAAGATGAAATTATTAGTATGATTATGAGCAGGAATTGTGATTTGGTATAGCCATGATTTTTGATGTTTCAGGTGAAGATAGGTGATGTAAATTTTCTTCTTCCTGGGTGAGAAAAGGAATTCAGAATCGCAATTATGATTATGAGTTATTCATATGATTGTGGACAGAAATTGTTGATTGATGTTACAGGGATATGGTCACTGACGGAGATATTAGTCTAGAAGACGAGTAATATACTTCGCTAGGGTGTGACTTACCTAAGCTGAAATTGTTTACTTAATAAGTGGATAAATTGTGGTATGTCGATTAACCTTTGTTTTGAAGGTATATTCTAGAATGATATTCGAAATACAGGAGATGAGAAATGGAAAAATCATGATAGAGCAGAATTATCCGAAAAGGTACAATCTAAAAAGAAAGCAAGGTATTCTCATCTCTTCGAATATTAGGTACGTACGTTAATTTCGAGGGCGAAATTCTATAAGGAGGGAGATTGTGAGACCCCGAATTTTATGAAATAAAAGTATTCAATTTTTCTATTTTGGTAAATGGTTAAATTGATAAAAGATTAAAGTTAAGGGTGATATGTGAATTTTTTTTTAAAATAAACAAGTTGTCATAAAATACCTGGTCACTATTCACGAGTTACTATTCACGGGTTACTATTCACCAAAATTACTATTCACTCTAGTATCGTTCACTCGAGTATTTGGGACACTTTTTGTGTTGGAGTACTATTCATGAGTTACTATTCACGAGTTACTATTCATAGGTTACTATTCACCCAAATTACTATTCACTCTAGTATTGTTCACTCGAGTATTTGGGACACTTTTTGTGTCGAATTTACTATTCATGAGTTACTATTCATGAGTTACTATTCACCGGTTACTATTCACCTAAATTACTATTCACTCTAGTATTGTTCACTCGAGTATTTGGGACACTTTTTGTGTCGGAGTTACTATTCACGAGTTACTATTCATGGGTTACTATTCACCCAAATTACTATTCACTCTAGTATTGTTCACTCGAGTATTTGGGACACTTTTTGTGTCAGAGTACTATTCACGAGTTACTATTCACGGGGAATATTCGTACGACGGTACAATCATTGGTGGACCCCACAACGAAATTATTGTCGAATTGAGAAAACGACAAAAATATTTTATTAAAAATAACGGCGGAAGTTTTACCGTTGATACTATTGAACTACTCGGTAGTAAAAGTACAGTAATACGTGTGGTTGCATAGTAGCACACGGTATTGATGCTTATGTGAGAAGTCACTCAGTTTGATTCAATTATTGTCAATTAATAATATGAATTATTTAGCGATATGAAGTTTTGTTTTATTCGTATTATTAACGTAATAAAACAGAAACATCTTTTTATATAAAACAGAATACTTTATTAAAGTTATTCTATAAATAGAATATATTATATTTTATTTAAAAGATTTTTCTTTAAATATAGACCGTCAGATTAAAGTAAATCAATCTGGACCGTTCATGGATTAGTTACTATGCATTCCATTTTTCTATAAATAGAAGCTCATTCCTTCATTATTTTCTTACGAATTCACTGAACTCTAGAGAGAGAAACTATAGAGAGAAAGAAGAAGAGTATTCTGCCACTTAACTACTTCTTTATTTCAGTTCTTCTTTAAAACGGTAAGGGGTGTTATTCATTCTTATTCATGAAGAGAACTGTTGTTATTCTATTTCTTATTATTCTATTGGAATAACCTGTATACGCGGTCTATCCTATACTTGGTGACATTCTTCTATTATTCTGTTGGAACATCCTGTCTGTGTGTTTTACACCGGACCTGGTTCCGTTTTTATTATTATTCTGTTGGAACATCCTGTCTGTGTGTTTTATATCGGACCTGGTTCCATCTTGTTATTATTCTGTTGGAACATCTTGTCTGTGTGTTTTACACCGAACCTGGTTCCATTATTTATTATTCTGTCGGAATATCCTGTCGGTGTGAATTTCACCTGACCTGGTTCCATCATTTATTATTTCGCATTTATTATTCTGTCGGAATATCCTGTCGGTGTGAATTTCACTTGACCTGGTTCCATATTTATTATTCCGCATTTATTATTCTGTTGGGAATAACCTGTCTGTGCGGTCTCTATCGCATGCATGGTGAATCCTTCTGTTATTCCATTCTTTATCATTCTGTTGGAATAACCTGTCTATGTGGATTGCCACATGCATGGTGAATGATCCTTTATATTCATTCCTTATTAAATTGTGGAAATGATCTGTATACATGGATTACCGCATGGCTGGTGAAAATCCATTTGCAGTTTCATATATTCTTTATTATACTCATTTGGTTAAAGTTTTGATTTCTATACTCCATGAAATTAGTGGAATATCCTTGATATTTGCGCTTCATCCAGTATCTTTTCATGAAAATATTCTTCTGAGCATTCTTGACTGTTACTTTACAAAGAAGTATCACGTTGACAATTTGAATATTATTAGTTCCTGGATAAACTAATTCTTGAACTTGTTTAATTGAATTCCTATAACATTGTCATCATCATCATGTTTATTTTATGTTAAAAGTCATCTTTGGCTTACGTACATAGATGGACTTAGTATGATTATGACCAGGGATCATTCGGTATAATCATGAACTGTGATGTTATAAGTGATGTGGTAAAAGTCCTCAGTGGCTTGTAATGCATTGATATACAGTTTTTGGTATGATTATGACCAGGAATTTTTCGGTATAGTCATGATCATTGATGATTTAATGAATATCCTTGGCCCGTAATACAAGGATGATTAGAAAATGTGGTTTATTTATTAAGCTGAGTCTCAGTGATAAAAGTTGATGAAAACATTTTTAAATCATAGAAGATAGTAGGTTTTATTCTCTACTTGACTCTTCTAATGGATTGCTTATTCCGCTGCAGTTAAACTTGATGTCTATTGTATTTTATCAGTTTAACATTGTTGAAGACTATTGATAATTTATTCTTCATTATCTTAGTCATAATATTTCTTACTGGGCTAGTTGACCTCACTCTTTCTTTCAATGTTCTCTTGAGGAAATGAGAATATAGCTGGGACGAGTCAGAGAAAGGAGTGATGGTCCAGAAGATAGCATTAGTAGTCCTCACCATTCTGTTAAATAGTATGACAATAAATGTAATGAGGACTCCTTGAGTATGGATATTGTCTAGATGACAATATTCCTATTAGAACTCTCAGTTTATGTATTGTCGTATGTTACACGACATTTGTATAATTAAATTTGTATTTATATTTTGTGTCATGTATCTGACGACCCAAGATGGGTGACGTATACCTATTTTTGGGGGCGTCACAACAGTAGTCATCGGAGCAACGATAACCAGCGGGGAAAGAAGAACACGGACAAAAGCGGTAACCACTCTGGTGGTAATCGTGGCCATGATAATAGAAGAAGCGAGTGGGGGGGAGATTTTAAAAAGAGAAAATTCAACAATGACAATGTGAAGACGTCAGCACCAGCAGCAACTAGTTCTAAGGGAGGAGAATGACCACCGGTCGTATGCTACAAATGCGGAAAAGAGGGATATATCAGCCCAAACTGTCCACAACAGTTCAAGGTATGCTATAATTATGGAAAGGAAGGACATATCGCTCGAGATTGTACGGTAGCGAAACCAAGTCCAGTGGGGATGGTGACTCATAAGGCTGTCCCAGAAAAGTCAAAGTCAACGATTCCTAGAAGAGCGTTTGTTGTGACTGGTCAAAATGCAAGGAACCCAAACGAGGTGATCACGGGTAAGCTAATCATAAATTCTTGCAAAGTTTATACATTACTAGATACCGGTTCTACCCATTCATTTATCTCTCATGTTTATGCTCAACGTTTAAACTTGACTTCGGAGAATTAGACTTTGACCTATCTGTGGAGACTCCGTTAGGAGAAACTTTCATAACATCCATTATTTATAAATCTTGTTTGATCCAAGTTGGCACCATCACATTACCTGTTGACCTTATCTCTTTAAAGATACTTACTTTTGATGTGATTTTAGGGATTGATTGTTTTCGTAAGGTTGTTAGTTTTCATATTCCTAACCAACCTGTTATACAAATTCAAGCAACTAAACCACTAAAATCAATCATTGTCATATCAAGTCATAAAGCTATTCGTTTATTGAAAAACAGATGTCAAGCTTTCTTAGCCCATGTTATGGATTTGAATAAAGACACGTCAGATTTGAATAATATTCCTGTTGTTAGTGACTTTCCTGACGTATTTCCTGAAGAACTTCCCGGTCTACCCCCAGAACGTGAAGTTAAATTTTTTATTGATCTTGAACCTGGTACAAAGCCCATTTCTAAAATCTCATATCGAATGACTCCTATTGAACTTCAAGAGTTAAAGGTCCAACTACAGGAATTGTTGGACATCGGTTTCATTCGTCCTAGTACATCTCCTTGGGGTGCTCCTGTTTTATTCGTAAAGAAGAAAGACGGGAGTATGCGACTTTGTATTGACTACCGGGAATTGAACCATGTCACCATCAAGAATAGGTATCCGCTACCTCGTATTGATGACATGTTTGATCAGTTACAAGGAGCACAATTCTTCTCAAAGATCGATCTTCGTTTTGGATATCATCAGCTGAAGATTAGAACTGATGATATTCCAAAGACTGCCTTCAGAACTCGGAACGGGCATTATGAATTTTTAGTCATGTCTTTCGGATTGACTAATGCTCATGCGGCTTTCATGGATATGATAAACCGAGTATTCAAGGAATATTTGGATCAGTTTGTTGTTGTCTTTATTGATGACATCCTCATATATTCCAAAAGTCGTGAAGATCATGAGCACCATTTGAAGCTGGTACTCCAAAGACTTCGTGAAAACAAGCTATATTCCAAGTTGAAGAAATGCGAGTTCTGGCTTGAGGAAGTAGCATTCCTTGGGCACGTGGTGTCAAAACATGGAGTATCTGTTGACCCGACGAAGATTAAAGCAATACAAAGTTGGGAGCAACCTAAGTCGGTGACCTAAGTACGTAGCTTTCTGGGCTTAGCTGGTTATTATCGGAGATTCGTGGAAGGGTTTTCTCGAATCGCTACTCCGTTAACTTAGTTGACTCGGAAGGATACAAAATTCGTATGGAGCGAGGAATGCGAAAAGAGTTTTCAAGAGTTCAAGAGAAGACTCATTTTGGCACCTGTTCTAATAATACCATCTGGTTCGGATGGATTTGTTATCTACAACGATGCTTCGGGCAAAGGGTTAGGTTGTGTTCTCATGCAACATGGGAAAGTCATAGCCTATGTCTCGCGACAACTTAAAGAATATGAGAGAAATTATCCTACTCATGATCTAGAGTTGGTAGCAGTCGTTTTCGCGCTAAAGATCTGGAGGCACTATCTATATGGGGAGAAAGTGGAGATATATTTAGATCATAAAAGCCTCAAATATTTCTTCACCCAAAAGGAACTCAACATGCGGTAATGACGTTGGCTCGAGCTGTTGAAAGATTACGACCACACTATTCAATACCATCCTGGAAAAGCGAACGTGGTAGCTGACGTGTTGAGTAGAAGATCATATGCGGGAACGGGTGTGATGCTGTCAACACAAAGGCCCATTTTGGGTGATTTACAAAAGATGAAGATAGAATTCAAGACTCCGGGGACCCATGCGATGATGTCAAATATATGCATAGAACCAACTTTAATCGATAAAGTTAAGATTGCTCAAGCCACAGACCCAGAGCTGATGCGTATGAAGAAGAAAGTACAAGAAGGTGTTATTCCAGAAGTAAGAATTGATGAAGAAGGAATACTTCAAGTCAACTCCAGACTTTGTGTTCCTAACGATTCTGACTTGAAACATAGAATCATGATGGAGGCACACAACACACCATTTGCAATTCACCCTGGAAGTACCAAAATGTTTCGTGATCTTCAACATACATTTTGGTGGAACAATATGAAGAGAGAGATTGCGAATTTTATCTGAAGGTGTTTAACTTGTCAACGTGTAAAGGCGGAGCATCAAGTGCCTAAGGGTCCATTGTAACCACTTGAGATTCCGAAATGGAAGTGGGAACACATTACCATGGATTTCGTTACAGGTCTTCTCACGGTTTCTCAAGGCATAGATGCTATTTGGGTTATTGTTGATAGATTAACTAAGTCTGCTCATTTCTTGCTGATACGGAAGACTTATTCCCTTGAACGTCTTGCTCGTATGTATGGAAATGAGATTGTGAGATTGCATGGCATGCCAGTATCCATAGTTTCGGATTGTGACCCAAGATTCACTTCACGATTTTGGGTTAGCTTGCAAAAAGCTATGGGCACAGATTTACGATTTAGTTCGGCATACCATCCTCAAACGGACGGACAATCAGAGAGGACTATTCAAACTCTTGAAGATTTATTAAGACTTTGTGTCCTAGACTTCAATGGGAGTTGGGATAAGTATTTATCATTTGTGTAATTCTCCCACAATAACAGTTATCAGGCAAGTATAGGAGTGGCTCCATTCGAAGCATTATATGGACGAAAGTGTCGCTCTCCAATATGTTGGGATGAGGTGGGTGAAGCAACATTGTTGGGACCAGAGTTGGTACGTATGACTACGGAAAAGATCCAAATAATTCGATAACGTATACAAACAGCACAAGATCGACAAAAGAGTTATGTGAATCTTCATCGAAAGGACGTAGAATTTAGTATTGGGGATCATGTATTGTTGCGAGTTGCTCCATGGAAGGGAGTTACAAGATTTGAGAAGAGAGGAAAGCTCAATCCACGATTTATTGGTCCATTTCAGATTCTTGACTGAATAGAAAATGTGGCCTATAGACTCGCGTTACCTCCAAGCATGTCTCGTGTTCATAATGTTTTTCACATATCCGTGCTTCGTAAATATGTGAAAGACCCGAACCACGTTATTGAGTTAGAACCGGACGAAATAGTCGAAGACTTAACGTATGAGGAGGCACCTGTCAAGATCTTGGATAGAAAATAGCATTTCCTATGCACAAAGGTCATACCACAAGTCAAAGTTTTGTGGAGGAATCATGCTATTGAGGAAATGACCTAGGAGTTAGAAACGGAAATGAAAGCGAGGTATCCTCACCTTTTCGAAATACCAGGTACGTACGTCAATTTTGAGGACGAAATTTCATAAGAAGGAGAGGTTGTAAGACCCTAACTTATTATAAATGAAATTAAATTTCTCTATTTATTATTTTGAAATAGTAAGGATTGATTTGATTAATATGGTTAGTTATGGGTAAAATACGCAAATATTTTAAATAAGCAAGTGGTTATAAAATATTTATTGTTGTCGAGGAATATTCGTCTAATCGTGGAATATTCTTACTGTCGGGGAATATTCGTACGACGGCGCAGCCTTGTGTGGGCCCCATAACAGAAAGCGATTGGATGAAGAAAACGACAAGTATAAGTTGTTTATAAATAACGACGTAATTGTTACCGTTAACACTGTTAGAATACCTGGTGGTTAAAACACAGTAATACGCGTTGTTGCACAGTAGCACACGGTATTGCATCAATTATTGATTCTTACGTAAGAAGGTACTACTCAATAATTGTTACAGTAATCACTGTTCAATATTTTATTTTATTGATTCAATAATTGCTACGCTGATATTTTATATTATTGTTGTTTCAATAATTGTCACTACACAGTATTTTCCATTATCAGATTAATAATTCATATTAGAATAATATTATTAGATAGTATTATTGGCAATGTCTAGAAAGTTCTGTCTAAGGAGAGGTTTGGTCACCTAATTGTACGCCAGTAAGGAGAAATCCTTATTGGAAAGCCCCATCTTTCTTGGGAACGGCCTGGCTGTCAGTATTGTGATTCTGTAATATTATTTGTGAATAATTAATTATTAATTTATATGATAAGAAAAATATTTATTTTATGTGGATATAGATGGATAAACTTTTTAATGTGACAATTGTTAAAAATTGATATTTTATCTTTCTTGATAAAATATTTTATTTAAATATATTATTATATTATAATAATATAATAATGGTGATATTTTTACAATGAATGTGGGATATATGAATAAATGAGGAGGAAGAGTATTTTTGTTACTAAAAATATTTAAAACATGTTTTTCATGTTCGTGGACCCCATTTCCTGACTGAAATTTGATTATAGCCTATAAAATCGTCCGTATGTGGATTTCGGTCAATTTCTGTTTGGAATTTGGAAAAACTTAAACTTACAAAGTTGTAGAGAATTGAATTTCCTATAAAAAGACATAAAATTCGAATTTTTCTGATAAAAGGGCTATTTATTAGGAATTATTGAAGTTCCGGAATAATTGATTTTTGAAGTTTTAAATAATTTTTAAAAGAAAAACATTTTTTTCATTTGTGGGCATGTGTTAAATGGCTGAAATCAGCTGGTAAGATGTGCGTAGGAATTTAATTTATAAATATTATTATTTTATTAAATTTTCTACTTTGGTGTTCTAAGCATTTTCCTATAAATAGGGTGCTTATGTTATAATTAAAAATCACACCAGAAATTAAAGTTTTCTCTCTCTATATTATCGAGCGTATTCTTATGAGTATTTTGATACTTTAAGTGTTGCTATACGGTGCAAGTTCCTTCAGCACTATATCCGGTATTTCAGTCAGAAGTACGGTCTTTTCGAGGTAAGGGATGTTATTTTTTTTATAAATGATATTATTTCTTTCAATATCATTATGCCGAACTATTGATCTGAATTTTTATCAAATTTGAAATTTTTTGTGTCGGAGTTACTATCCACATACACGGCACTATTCACGTATACGACACTATTCATGAATACAACAGTATTCACTGAAAAAAATTAAATTTTTATTTTTGTCCAAGATATCTATTATGGATACTAGCGTTGATTGTATCCATGTTTTGATCATTCTTAAATTTTACTTCGCTATGATTATTTGTGACGCCCCCAAAATAGGTATACAACACCCATTCTGAGTCGCCAAATACATAGTATAGAAAGCAAACTACAACTTCAATAATACAATTGTCGTGCAAAATACGACAACACATACTGTGAGTTTAAATACAAATATTGTCTTCTGGACAATATCCACACTCAAATAAATCCTCATTACAATTATTCAAACACTATTTTACAGAAATAGTGAGGACTGCTAAAATATCTTTCTAGAACCATCACTCCATACCCCGACTAGATCCTGCTATGTTCTCACCTCCTTAGAAGAAAAATGGAACAAAAAGGAAAAGGGTGAGCTCAACTAACCCAGTAAAGAATATTATGACTAAGATAATATACAACAAATTATCGTTAGTCTTCAACAGGGAAAAATCTGATAGAATATAATTGACAACAAGTTTCAGATCAACAACTGCAGCGGAAACAGCAAACCATTAGAAGAGTCAAGTAGAGAATGAATTCTACTATCTTCTAAGATTTAAAAGTCCATCATCAATATTTTATCCCTGTAACATCAATTAATAATCATCTTTATCCAAATATTCATCTTTGCACTACAGGCCAAAGATATTTATTTGAATCACCTGTCAGTCATGTTCATCTCAACACCTGTTCATCTTTGCACTACAGGCCAAAGATATTCATCAAGTAATCATACATCTTTACACTACAGGCCAAAGATATTCAGTAATATCATCATTTAGGACTGAGGATGATGAAAAATATCTTAAAGAAAACGAATCCAGTGAGACAGAAGGACAAATAGTAGGGATTCGTATAACAGTTTATCCAAGATCAATAATACTTCATAATAATCAATTGTGAAGCAGAATTCAAAAATAAAAATTAAAACATAGATACAATCAAAGATAGTAACCATAATAGACATCTTGGACAAAAAGGAAAAATTTTATTTTTCGGTGAATAGTGTCGTATTCGTGAATAGTGTCGTATACGTGAATAGTGCTGTATACGTGAATAGTAACTCCGACACAAAAAATTCCAAATTTGATAAAAACTCATATCAATATTTTAGCATAATGATATTGAAAAAAATAATATCATTTAAGAAGAAAATAATATCCCTTACCTCAAGATATCAGTACTTTTGGTCGGAATACCGGTATAAGGCTGAAAGAAACTTGCACTGATGAATAGAAACTCTCAAAGTATCTAAATACTCACAAAATATACTCAATAATCTAGAGAGAGAAAGAGAAAAAACTTGTTTCAGGTGTGATTTTCAATTCTAACTTAGCCCTCTATTTATAGAAAAATTTTAGTAGGCTTGACCTGCAACCTGATGGCTTTATCTGCTACTATTTCCACCCACCACATTTGAAATATAATTCAGCACATTTCTTCACCAACCACAAGTGGGGCCCACCAATTCTAGAATTTTTCATCAAAATGATAAACTCCGAAAATTCAACAATTTCTGAACCAGTCATCTTGTAAAATTCATAATAAATCATACGTTCATTTTTAACGGTTCAAAATTTGTGGGCATATACTCAACTTATATATGTATAACATATCCAAAAATTACCACGATCCAAAGGTCGGATTAAAAATTATAACCCCCGCAAAATATCTCAAAAACCCTGATTTTTAATACCTCCATTCCGACAAAAATACTGATAAAAACCTCAACATTAACTCCTTCATTTTTAACCACAAAAATATATCCCTCATTTATATCCACATAAAATAAATATTTCCTTATCATATGAATCAATAATTAATTATTCACAAATAATATTACAGAATCACATTTATGACAACCAGGCCGTTCCTAGGAAAGAGGGGGCTTTCCAATAAGGATTTCTCCTTACTGGCGCGCAATTAGATGACCAAACCTCTCCTTAGACAGAACTTTTTAGACATTGCCAATAATATTATCTAATAATATTATTCAAATAATATGAATTATTGATCTGATAATGGAAAATACTGTGCAGCAACAATTATTGAAACAACAATAATATAAAATATCAACGCAGCAATTATTGAATCAATAAAATAAAATATTAAATAATAACTACTGTAACAATTATTGAGTAGTGCCTTCTTACGTAAGAATCAATAATTGGTGCAATACCGTGTGATACTGTATTTTAACCACCGGGTATTCCAACAGTATTAACGATAACAACTACGCCGTTATTTATAAACAATTTATACTTGTCATTTTTTTTATCCAATCGCTTTTCGTTATGGGGCCCACACAAGGCTGCGCCGTCGTACGAATATTCCCCGACAGCAAGAATATTCCACGACCAAACGAATATTCCTCGACAAAATGAATATTTTATAACCACTTGCTTATTTTATAAAATTTGCACATTTCACCCATAACCAAAGTATTATATCAAATTAACCCCTTATTATTCACAATAATATTTAGAGAAAATTTGATTTTATTCATTAATAAGTTGGGGTCTTACAACCTCCCCTCCTTATGAAATTTCGTCCTCGAAATTGACGTACGTACCTGATGTTTCAAAAAGGTGAGGATACCTCGCTTTCATTTCTGATTCCAACTCCCAGGTCATTTCTTCAATAGCATGGTTTTTCCACAAAACCTTAACTTGTGGTATAACCTTCGTGCGTAGGACATGCTCTTTCCTGTCCAAGATCTTAACAGGCACCTCCTCGTACGTTAAATCTTCAGCTATCTCGTCTGGTTCTAACTCAATAATGTGGTTCGGGTCTTTAACATATTTACGAAGCATAGATATGTGAAAAACATTATGAACACGAGACATGCTTGGAGGTAATGCGAGTCTATATGCCACATTTTCTATTCGCTCAAGAATCTCAAATGGACCAACAAATCTTGGATTGAGCTTTCCTCTCTTCCCAAATCTTGTAACTCCCTTCCATGGTGCAACACGTAACAATATATGATCCCCAATATTAAATTCCACGTCCTTCCGATGAAGATCCGCATAACTCTTTTGTCGATCCTGTGCCGTTTGTATACGTTGTCGAATCGTTTGGATCTTCTCTGTAGTAATGCGTACCAACTCTGGTCCCAACAATGTTGCTTCACCCACCTCGTCCCAGCATACTGGAGAACAACATTTTCTTCCATACAACGCCTCGAATGGAGCCACACCTATGCTCGCCTGATAACTGTTGTTGTAGGAGAATTTCACCAATGGTAGGTACTTATCCCAACTCCCTTTGAGATCTAGGACACAAAGTCTTAATAGATCTTCAAGAGTTTGAATAGTCCTCTCTGATTGTCCGTCCGTTTGAGGATGGTATGCCGAACTGAATCGTAAATCTGTGCCCATAGCTTTCTGCAAGCTAACCCAAAATCGTGAAGTGAATCTTGGGTCACGATCCGAAACTATAGATACTGGCATGCCATGCAATCTCACAATCTCGTTCATGTACATACTGGCAAGACGTTCAAGGGAATAAGTCTCACGTATCGGCAAGAAATGAGCGAACTTGGTTAATCTATCAACAATAACCCAAATCGCATCTATGCCTTGAGAAACCTTGGGAAGACCCGTAACAAAATCCATAGTAATGTGTTCCCACTTCCATTTCAGAATCTCAAGTGGTTGCAATGGACTCTTTGGTACTTGATGCTCCGCTTTTACACGTTGACAAGTTAAACATCTCGAGATAAACTCCGCGATCTCTCTTTTCATATTGCTCCACCAAAATGTATATCGAAGATCGTGATACATTTTGGTACTCCCAGGATGGATTGCAAATGGTGTGTTGTGTGCCTCCATCATTATTCTATGCTTCAAGTCAAAATCGTTAGGAACACAAAGTCTGGAGTTGACTCGAAGTATTCCTTCTTCATCGATTCTTGCTTCTGGAATAGCACCTTCTTGCACTTTCTTCTTCATACGCATCAGCTCTATGTCCGTAGCTTGAGCAGCTTTAACTTTATCGATTAAAGTCGGTTCTACTCGTATATTTGATATCATCATGTGGGTACTTGGAGCCTTCATCTCTATCTCCATCCTTTGTAAGTCATACAAAATGGGCCTTTGTGTTAACAACATTGCACTCGTACCCGCATATGATCTTCTACTCAATGCGTCAGCTACTACGTTTGCTTTTCCAGGATGATATTGGATGGTATGATCGTAATCTTTCAACAGCTCGAGCCAACGTCGCTGCAGCATATTGAGTTCCTTTTGGGTGAAGAAATATTTGAGGCTTTTATGATCTGTATAGATCTCCACTTTCTCCCCATACAGGTAGTGTCTCCAGATCTTCAACGCAAAAACGACTGCTGCCAACTCCAAACCATGAGTAGGATAATTTTTCTCATATTCTTTGAGTTGTCGTGAGGCATAGGCTATGACTTTCCCATGTTGCATGAGAACACATCCTAACCCTTTGCCTGAAGCATCGCTGTAGATAACAAATCCATCCGAACCAGATTGTATTGTCAGAATAGGTGCCGAAATGAGTTTCCTCTTGAGTTCTTGGAAACTCTTCTCGCATTCCTCACTCCATATGAATTTTGTATCTTTCCGAGTCAGCTAAGTTAACGGAGTAGCGATTCGAGAAAATCCTTCCACGAATCTCCGATAGTAACCAGTTAAGCCCAGAAAGCTAGGTATTTCGATTACTAACTTAGGTTGCTCTCAACTGTGACTCATATCCCAATCTTGGATAACACGTCACAATGACACCTATCAGTTTACTACCGCACGAATATGGCGTCCCCTACGGAGAGTCTGGTTTCAGTGCATTCTACAAAGGAAGTCACCAGATAGAGGCTCGGTTATCAACTTCTATAGTTGGGTTTTTTAACTCCTGAAGTTCAATAGGAGCTATTCAATATGAGATTTTAGAAGTGAGTTTTGTACCAGATTCAAAGATGATACAAAATTCAATATCACGCGTAGGCCAAGAAATTTTTCAGGAAATACGTCAGGGATTTACTAATAATAGAAATATCATTCAAATCTGACGTATTTTTTGTTCAAGTCCATAACATAGCTAAGAAAGCTTGACATCCGTTTTTCAATAAACGAATAACTTTACGGCTTGATATGAAAGAGTTTGACTTTAATGGTTTGATTGCTTGAATTTGAATAACAGGTTGCTTAGGAATATGAAAACTAACAACCTTACAAAAGCAATCAATTTGGCATAATGAGTAGTTAACCAATCGATCCCTAAAATCACATCAAAAGTAAGTATCTTTAAAGAGATAAGGTCAACAGGTAATGTGATGGTGCCAACTTGGATCAAACAAGATTTATAAATAGTGGATGTGATGAAAGTTTCTCCTAACGGAGTTTCCACAGATAGGTCAAAGTTTAACTTCTCCGGAATCAAGTTTAAACGTTGAGTATAAGCAGGAGAGATAAATGAATGGGTAGAACCGGTATCTAATAAGGTATAAACTTCGCAAAAATTTATAATTAACTAACCCGTGCTAACTTCGTTCGGGTTCCTCGCGTTTTGGGCAGTCACGACAAACGCCCTTCCAGGAACCGCTGATTTCGACTTATCCGGGATAACTTTTGGAGTCACCATCCCCGCTGAACTTGGTTTTGCTACAGAACACTCTCGAGCTATATGACCCTCCTTTCCACAGTTATAACATACCTTGGATTGTTGTGGGCAGTTTGGACTTATATGTCCCTCCTCTCCGCATCTGTAACATTTAACTGGCGATCGTTCTCCTCCCCTAGAATTTGTTCCTGGTGCTGGTGCTGCTATCGACGTCTTCCTGTCATCGTTAAATCTTCTCTTCTTGAAATTTTCACTTGACTCACCTCTCCTATTATCATGGCCACGATGACCACCCGAGTGGTTACCGCTCTTGTCCAAATGCTTTCCTTCCCTCTGGTTGTCATTGCTCCGATGACTGCTGCCACCGGTATGACCTTGGTTGTGGTCCCTCAGTTGCACATACTCATTATCTCGCTCTAATAATTGAGCCCTGTTTACAACATCTGAATATAAAAAAAATTTATGAGAGATAAGATATTGTCGAATCTCGGGTTTTAGACCTCTTAGAAACATCCTTGTCATTCGTTCCTCATTTTCGACCAAATGAGGTGCAAACCTAGATAACTCTGCAAACTTCGCCTCGTACTGGGACACCGTCATGTTATTTTGTTCAAGTCTAATAAACTCTACCTCCTTCATATGACGAATACTTTCAGGAAAGTACTTGTCATTGAATAGTTTCTGAAACGTTTCCCAAGACATGTTGAGTGCGTCAGGCTGGGTACGCTTCACAGACTCCCACCAGTAGTCTGCCTCACCGCGGAACATAAAAGTGGCGAATGGAACCTTCTGTTCCTCCGTGCATCCCAAGACATAGAATATCTTGGTAATTTGCTTGACCCACGTTTCCGCCATGATCGGATCCGACTTTCCCTTAAATTCTGGTGGTCCCAATTCTTTGAACTGCTTAGCTATAATAAACCGCGCGCTGTTATCATTTCCACCCGTATTCTGCACACGAGTCTCCCTCGTCTGATTTTGCATGAACTGTAAAAAGCTCCTAAATATTCCATCATTCATCGTTTGCTCGGTAACGTTGTTTACAGGAGGAATATTGCCTTCCTGTTGCACGTTCCCCTGGGTGGTGATCAAAGGTATCTCCACGGTCTAATTTACTCCATTATTAACGTTCTCAGCTGCCATTCTTAAATACTGCCATAAAACAAGGGTTAATTGACATGTCACATATTATCCCTATATTTGACCGACCAAATAATTACCAAATAAACTTATTCAGGTCATACTAGCGAAGGAATTCCCCGTCTCTCCCCTCCTAGTTCTTGTCTCACATCTCAGCCAGGGATCATATCCCTAAGCTCTGATACCAACTGTGACGCCCCCAAAATAGGTATACAACACCCATTCTGAGTCGCCAAATACATGGTACAGAAAGCAAACTACAACTTCAATAATACAATTGTCGTGCAAAATACGACAACACATACTGTGAGTTTAAATACAAATATTATCTTCTGGACAATATCCACACTCAAATAAATCCTCATTACAATTATTCAAACACTATTTTACAGAAATAGTGAGGACTGCTAAAACATCTTTCTAGAACCATCACTCCTTACCCCGACTAGATCCTGCTATGTTCTCACCTCCTTAGAAGAAAAATGGAACAAAAAGAAAAAGGGTGAGCTCAACTAGCCCAGTAAAGAATATTATGACTAAGATAATATACAACAAATTATCGTTAGTCTACAACGGAGAAAAATCTGATAGAATATAATTGACAACAAGTTTTAGATCAACAACTGCAGCGGAAACAGCAAACCATTAGAAGAGTCAAGTAGAGAATGAATTCTACTATCTTCTAAGATTTAAAAGTCCATCATCAATATTTTATCCCTGTAACATCAATTAATAATCATCTTTATCCAAATATTCATCTTTGCACTATAGGCCAAAGATATTTATTTGAATCACATGTCAGTCATGTTCATCTCAACACCTGTTCATCTTTGCACTACAGGCCAAAGATATTCATCAAGTAATCATACATCTTTGCACTACAGGCCAAAGATATTCAGTAATATCATCATTTAGGACTGAGGATGATGAAAAATATCTTAAAGAAAACGAATCCAGTGAGACAGAAGGACAAATAGTAGGGATTCGTATAACATTTTATCCAAGATCAATAATACTTCATAATAATCAATTGTGAAGCAGAATTCAAAAATTAAGACCAAAACATAGATACAATCAAAGATAGTAACCATAATAGACATCTTGGACAAAAAGGAAAAATTTTATTTTTCGGTAAATAGTGTCGTATTCGTGAATAGTACCGTATACGTGAATAGTCCTGTATACGTGAATAGTAACTCCGACACAAAAAGTTCCAAATTTGATAAAAACTCATATCAATATTTCAACATAATGATATTGAAGAAAATAATATCCCTTACCTCAAGATATCAGTACTTCTGGTCGGAATACCGGTATAAGGCTGAAAGAAACTTGCACTGATGAATAGAAACTCTCAAAGTATCTAAATACTCACAAAATATACTCAATAATCTAGAGAGAGAAAGAGAGAAAACTTGTTTCAGGAGTGATTTTTAATTCTAACTTAACCCTCTATTTATAGGAAAATTTTAGTAGGCTTGACCTGCAATCTGATGACTTTACCTGCTACTATTCCTACCCACCACATTCGAAATATAATTCAGCACATTTCTTCGCCAACCACAAGTGGGGCCCACCAATTTTAGAATTTTTCATCAAAATGATAAACTCCGAAAATTCAACAATTTCTGAACCA
Source organism: Panax notoginseng (assembly GCA_016801055.1). NCBI lineage: Eukaryota > Viridiplantae > Streptophyta > Magnoliopsida > Apiales > Araliaceae > Panax > Panax notoginseng. The sequence goes on from CM029022.1 coordinate 119,356,236, forward strand.
GTCATCTTGTAAAATTCATAATAAATCATACGTTCATTTTTAACGGTTTAAAATTTGTGGGCATATACTCAACTTATATATGTATAACATATCCAAAAATTACCACGATCCAACGGTCAGATTAAAAATTATAACCCCCGCAAAATATCTCAAAAACTCTGATTTTTAATACCTCCATTCCGACAAAAATACTGATAAAAACCTTAACATTAACTCCTTCATTTTTAACCACAAAAATATATCCCTCATTTATATCCACATAAAATAAATATTTCCTTATCATATGAATCAATAATTAATTATTCACAAATAATATTACAGAATCACATTTATGACAATCAGGCCGTTCCTAGGAAAGAGGGGGCTTTCCAATAAGGATTTCTCCTTACTGGCGCGCAATTAGATGACCAAACCTCTCCTTAGACAGAACTTTTTAGACATTGCCAATAATGTTATCTAATAATATTATTCAAATAATATGAATTATTGATCTGATAATGTAAAATACTGTGCAACAACAATTATTGAAACAACAATAATATAAACTATCAACGCAGTAATTATTGAATCAATAAAATAAAATATTAAATAATAACTACTGTAACAATTATTGAGTAGTGCCTTCTTAAGTAAGAATCAATAATTGGTGCAATACCGTGTGCTACTGTATTTTAACCACCGGGTATTCCAACAGTATTAACGGTAACAACTACGCCGTTATTTATAAACAACTTATACTTGTCATTTTCTTCATCCAATCGCTTTCCGTTATGGGGCCCACACAAGGTTGCGCCGTCGTACGAATATTCCCCGACAGCAAGAATATTCCACGACCAAACGAATATTTCCTGATAAAATGAATATTTTATAACCACTTGCTTATTTTACAAAATTTGCACATTTCACCCATAACCAAAGTATTATATCAAATTAACCCCTTATTATTCACAATAATATTTAGAGAAAATTTGATTTTATTCATTAATAAGTTGGGGTCTTACATTATTTATGAAGTATTTTTGAACTCGGATTGTTTAAAGTACAAATCCTTAATATTTATTCTTTTATTTCACTGGATTCATTTTTTTTAAAAGATTTTTCATCATCCTCAGTCCTAAATGATGATATAACTGAATATCTTTGGCATGTAATGCAAAGATGAATAATTTTCTGATGAATATCTTTGGCCCGTAGTGCAAAGATGAACATGTGTTTAGATAAACATGACCAACTGATGAATATCTTTTGCTTGTAGTGCAAAGATGAACATTTGATTCCAGATATATATATATATATATATATATATATTGATTTATGTTACAGGGATAAAATATCGATGATGGACTTTTAAATTCATAGATGATAGTAGATTTCATTCTCTACTTAACTCTTCTAATGAATTAATATTTCCGCTGCGAATATTGATTTTAAACTTGTTGTCTATTGTATTCTATCAGATTTTTCCATGTTGAAGACTAACGATAATTTGTTCTATATTATCTTTGTCATAATATTCTTTACTGGGCTAGTTGAGCTCACCCTTTTCCTTTTTGTTCCATTTTTCTTCTCAGGAGGCGAGAATGTAGCAAGTACTAGTCGGGGTATGGAATGATGGTTCTAGAAAGTTGTTTAGTAGTCCTCACCATTTTTGTAAAATAATGTATCAATAATTGTAATGAAGACTTATTTGGGTGTGAATATTGTCTAGATGACAATATTTGTATTTAAACTCACAGTTTATGTGTTGTATTAATAAAGTTGTAGTTGTTTCTGTACCATGTTATTGACAACTCAAAATGGGTGATGTATACCTATTTTGGGGGCGTCACATATACTTACAAGTACTCCCTCACTCCGAGAATGAAAGTTATGATTGATTTTATGCGAATTTAAAGAAAAAGTCAAATGATAAAATTATTCATATTTAATTTCTCATCTAATTGCATATTTTTCTATACATGACTAGTGATATTATATAAATATTTATAAATAATAAAAATATGACATTTAATGTGACAACCCCAAAATAGGTCCATTCCATCCAACCTATTCTGAGTTGCCAAATACATGGTACAGAAAATAACTACAACTTTATTACAACAATTGTCGTGCAAAATACAACAATACATATGCTGTGAGTTTGGATACAAATATATACCAAATGTGACTCATGTTCCAACCGTGGACATCACCTCACAATGACACCTTACATAAAGGTATAGTCAAAAACTGTTTTAGAAATTAGAATATTTGGGAAATGCTCAAGGAAACCTTCGTACATGGGAGTCCATGCGTCTAGGTTATGATAGATATCATATGGCCACAGAATTATCCTTGGTTGACCCAATAGACCCCAAAGAAAAACGAGAAGATCACTATCATATTCTTTCCAATGGTGAGTCTTCTCTTGACTTATCATTATCTCCACTGTCTTTAATCGTGAATTATACTTCAAACAAACACCAAGATTATATAGGTAGTGCTCATAGATATACTCAGCAAGTGGATGAGCACAACCCTGTCTTATAATGACACGAGGTTGTATGTCATTAGACATCTTGTATGATAGTGACAAAACACCCTTCCAACGTTGAGTTCGCCTCACCCTATTTTCTTCACCAAATATAACTACTAAATGATGACCATCGTTCTATTCCCATGTTACCCCCGCTCGACCCAGCTACACTCTTATTACCTGAAAGGAATTGTAAAGCAAAAGGGTGAGCACAACTAGCTCAGTAAAGAATATCATGACTAAAGATAATTAAATTATCAATAGCCTTCATCAATAATAAATCAGAGATTTAGAACATATGGTAAATGATAAAAATTTCAACCATAGTTGCAGCGGAACGAGCAATCCATTAGAAGAGTCAAATAGACTATAAAGTCTATTATCTTCTCCATGTTAAAAATTCACTAACAATGTTTTATCCCTGTAATATCAATCAACAATTCTGGTCCACAATCATATGAATAACTCATAATCATAACTGTAGTTCTAAATTCCTCTTCTCATCCAGGACGAAGATAATTTTCATCACCTATCTTTACCTGAAATATCAAAGATCATGGTTACACTAAATCACATTTCCTGTTCATAATCATACTAATAACTTCATCTTTGCACCACGGCCAAAGATATTCATTTGTATCACCAGTTGGTCATGTTCATCTCAACACCTGTTCATCTTTGCACTACTGGCCAAAGATATTCAATAACATGTCATCTTTGCACTACGGGCCAAAGATATTCATCAACAATTCATCTTTGTACTACAGGCTAAAGATATTCATCAATAATTCATCTTTGCACTATAGGCCAAAGATATTCATCAATAATTCATCTTTGCACTACAGGCCAAAGATATTCATCAACATCAATAATTCATCTTTGCACTACAGGCCAAAGATATTCATCAACAGTTCATATTTGCACTACAGGCCAAATATATTCATATCTCAAAGAAATATATAATCATTTCAGAATTTATATAAACAATAATTATAACCATGTTGATCAATTCACCTTTGCACTTAAGCTAAAGATATTCACTTATAAATTCAATGGTCATGATCATACCAGTCACCAATTCAACTTTGCATTACTGGCCAAAGAGAACACATAGTCATGATCATACCAAAAATTTACCCATCTTTACACTCAAGTCAAATAGAAATATCATCATTAGGGTTATAAAAATGTTATATATGATAATAAAAATAATATGATCAACATATAGTTTTAATCTCAAGAGTAATATTCATAAATCAACGATAATTTGGTCAGAAAAAGAAACTAATTTTTCTGTGAATAGCAACTCGTGAATAGTAACTCATGAATAGTAACTCGTGAATAGTAACTCCGATATGAAAAAAGTAAAAATTCTACAATAAAATTTATACCAATATTTTGGTATAATGATATTGAAAGAATAATATTTCTTAAGCTTATAAACAATTTATGTAAATTGTTTACACTTTACTAATTAATGCATTTAATCATCATAAAATGCCAACTCTTAAGATTTTATCACCAATAACCAAAACCCTCATCAAAAATCTGCATATAACTCATATATGATTCTCAAGCTAAAAAATCATATTTTCTAATTTTCTTACTTCACATAATATATTTAATTCATTTACTCATAACTAGACCATTTTCATAAAAAATACCAAATCAGTCCCAAAAATATTTCTTTTCTGGAATTTAGCATAATATAGTCCCATAGTGAACATATATTTTTCTCAGAATTTTTAAAAGTCATTTACTATTTTTCATATGGCCAAAACAGCCGAATATTTAGACATTTATCAAAAATTGTACTTTTATCTAAAAATTCTGAAATTCACAGAGTATACTCCTATCATATACATGTACTCCCAATAAAAATTTCATCAATTTTGGAGTTAGCCACAAGGAGTTATAAACGGTTACTTTTAAAATAGTTTTTTCTCATAAAATTCATAACTCTTAATCTATACATCCAAAAATCACTATTTTTAGACACAATCAAGAAAACTCATCAAAATATCATTTTAAATTTTTCCAGAATTTTTTAAGGTCAGAAAAATTACAAAACTGAAAAACATAACAACCCTTAAAATCCCTTACTATCTCTTACCTCAAAAGAGCAGTACTTCTGATCGGTATAAGGCTGAAGGAAACTTGCACTGATGAATAGAAACTCACAGAGTATCTAAATACTCATAAAATATACTCAATAATCTAGAGAGAGAAAGAGAGAAAACTTATGAATTCTGGTGTGATTTTCAATTCTAACTTAGCCCTCTATTTATAGGAAAATGTTAGCACGCCGAAGCAGACTTAACCTGCAACCTGATGGCTTTACCTGATACTATTCCCACCCACCACATTTGAATAAAAATCTCAGCACATTTCTTCACCAACCAAGAGTGGGGCCCACCAATTCTAGAATTTTTCACCAAAATGATTAACTCCGAAAATTTAACAATTTCTGAACCAGTCATCTCGTAAAATTCATAACAAATCATACGTTCATTTTTAACGGTTCAAAATTGGTGGACATATACTCAACTTATATATGTATAACATATCCAAAAATTACCACGATCCAACGGTTGGATTAAAAATTATAACCCTCGCAAAATTTCTCAAAAACCCTAATTTGATTTTCAATACCTCCGTTCCGATAAAAATACAGATAAAATACCTTAACATTAATTTCTTTATTTATAACCACATAAATAAATCCATCATTTATATCCACATCAAATAAATATTTTCTTATCATATGAATCAATAATTAATTATTCACAAATAATATTACAGAATCACATTTATGACAACCAGGTCGTTCCCAAGAAAGAGGAGGCTTTCCAATAAGGATTTCTCCTTACTAGCGCGCAATTAGATGACCAAACCTCTCCTTAGGCAGAACTTTCTAGACATTGCCAATAATGCTATCTAATAATATTATTCAAATAATATGAATTATTGATCTGATAATAAAAAATACTGTGCAGTGACAATTGTTGAACAACAATAATATAAAATTTCAACGTAGCAATTATTGAATCAAAAAAATAAAATATTGAACAGTAATTACTGTAACAATTATTGAGTAGTGCCTTCTTACGTAAAAATCAATAATTTTAAAAATAATGTGCAATACCGTGTGCTACTGTGCAATAACACGTAATACTGTATTTTAACCACCGGGTATTCCAACAGTCTTAACGGTAACAACTACGCCGTTATTTGTAAAAACTCAAATTTGTCGTTTTCTTCATCCGACAGTTATTCTGTTATGGGGCCCACAAATGGCTACGCCGTCGTACGAATATTCCCCGACAGAAAGAATATTCCACGACCAAACGAATATTCCCTGACAAAAATGAATATTTTATAACCACTTGTGTATTTTGAAAAAAAAATTCATATATCACCCTTAACTTTAATATTTATCAATCTAACCATTTACTGAATAGTAATTATAAGAAAAATTGAATACTTTTATTTCATAAAATTCGGGGTCTTACATTTAATACTAAGGATATTACGCACAAATTATTGTAAAAAAATAGATTATTTAATATAAGTAAATATTTAACTTGAGATTACATAAAATAATAAGAACTTTTATTCTTAGACGGAGGAAGTAACTTAAATCATGAACATATTTTTAAGTCAAAAAATAAAACATAAAAAGAAGAATAGTAATAGTATACCCCTAGCTATTCCTAATTCTCCTTTTACCTTTTTTCTAAATATATTATAAAATTAAATTATAATATTATCAGTTCTAAGAGAAAACATAAAAGATGAAATTTTTTTTATTATGTTTTATGAATTAAAACAGAATAAAATTATTTAAAAATGACTTATAAGTTATTCCTAATAAGTTATTTTGACCCATATTAATGTAGTATCAATTTTATCCCTATTTCATTTAATTTTTTTTTTTAAAAAAAACGAATTTGTAAAAAAAAGAGTAAGATGCAACGTCACTTTAATTGGCGTTAGAATTTTTATTTTTAATTTTTTATAGCTTAAGTCTTATATACTCTTTCATTTTCAACGCCGATGACAGAGAATAAACATAAAAAAAATATTGATATTTATAAACAAGTACAAGAGATCAAAGAAATTAAAATAAAAAAAGATTCTAACGTCAGTTAAAGTGATGTTACATCTTACTCTTCTTTTTTACAAATTTGCTTTATAAAAAAATTTAAAAAAAAAGTTACAATGCCGGTTAGTTTGGCGTTGGATCACATTTTTATTTTTTTTTAATTTCTTTAAAAAAATAAAATCGTTTTCAAAAAAATGAAGATAAATTTTTTTAAAATTCGTTTTAAAAAAAATATTTTTTAAAGTGGCGTTGGTTACGTTTCTGATTTTTAGCCAAAAAAAATATTCAAAAATTCAATGCCATTTAAGATGGCGTTAAGTAGTTTTTCCCAAATTAGATGTTAATTATTATTATAACTACTATTATTATAATAATAATAATAATAAAAATAATAATTATTATAATAGTTGTAATAATAATAATAATATTTATTATTATAATAATTAATAATAATAATAATAATAATAATAATAATAATAATAATAATAATAGTAATTATAATACTAGTAATAGTAATAATATTTATAAATAATAATAATAATAATAATACACACACACACACACACACACACACACACACACATATATATATATATATATATATATATATATATATATATATATATATATATATATATATATATGGGTAAAATGGCTGTACACAGCCGTGCTTTTTTGTTTTCTACATTGTATTTTAAAACGGTGTCGTTTTGGAAGATTTACGCGTTCTCTCCTCCCAAACCAAATAAGGCATCTTTCTTTCGAATCAGAAAATCGATTCTCTCTCTCTATGTAAATGGCTTCTCCCCCCAATCAGAAAGTCGTCCTACTTTTCTCCCCCCTCGTTCTCCTAATCGCCGTCTGAAATCGAGGATTGGAAGGAATGGGGCGCCAAGAAATCGCCGGATCGAGCAGGAATTTGATTCGCCGTAGATTGATTTCTCGGAAACGAATTTCACCCAGATTCAAGCGAAAATGATGAATTGTGAAGAAAGAGGGAGGAAGATGAATTCGAAGGTATGGAGTAGCATTTGATGCTGGCTTGTTCGTCGGCAAACCCTTCATGTCACAAACACCTACCATTTAACCACCGCTCTTGTAATTTTCTCAAATCTTTCAGAATTTTCTTTTGATTTTTTTGTATGATGTAATCCTTCCTCTTCAAAAGAAACTAAATCAGTAATTGGGGCTTTGCAGGTTCATGGTCCTAGTATGCTCCTTACCTTTAAAAGAAACTAAATTACTAAGATTTTTGTTTTATTTTTAACCCATTTTTGTTGATTTATTTTGTTTTTTTGGGTTTTCTATGTAGAGTCATAATTCGTTTAATATTTATAGGTTCCTAAAGGGCATGTTTGGATTGAGGTTGATAAGAAGTATGTTTCCAATGATTTGAGGAAATTTGGCCCTGTTCCTTGAGGACTTATACAGAACATAATGTTTTGAAAAGTAAGTGTTTTTAACTTCGTATATTTGTCTTCTAAATAATGGCATTTTATCTCTATGTCTAAAGAATAGTACTGGTTCATTTTTCAATTTATGTTTGTATAAATATTAAGCAGTAATTGGATAACACACTCGTTACCAGATTTGTTTGGCTATATTCATTAAATGTTTAAAGAACTGATTTTTTCCCCAAAATTTCATTATTTCATGTGTTGGCTTGTTGCCTATTGCCTATTTGCCTATTGCTTTTTTTTTTGTGCTTTTTGTTTGTTTTTCAATTTGTCTTGAGACTATGTCCATATAGTATACCATTTGGGGGGTAGGGAAGAAGAAAATATGATTAGGATGCGTGATCCATAAATTATTTTTTTTTTATCAATCTATATTAATCAGGGATAGGAGACATGATATTAGTAAGGGGTGGCCTGGGGGTCAACGTGAACATTTTTATGTTTAGGCCATGATATATGTCCCAAAAAAATAATTAAAATAATCCTAATTAAGTATGGTAGCAGATTTGCATATCAACCAAGATTCCCCTTTGCAATGTAATTGAAGATATTACATCAATTAGCTTCCTATATTATTGGTGAATGACAAGTTGACAACTTACAATGAGCATACTTTTTCAGTTATGTTCACATGTTACACTACTCTTAACTCTGCTCTAAAATGAACAAATAATTGTTGTTTGATTTGAATTAGAATTTTCAGGTCATTTGTAACTGTTTGGTCAAAACAAGTGTAGTTGTTATACCAAAGTATTCTCTCCTGCTTGATATAACCAACTGAATACCACCATTATATGCTTGAGAAATTCCTGGTTCACCTGATATAACATTGGTTTTTGTGGTTTAGTTGTACAATTTATTGTTTATATGTACCTTGAGATTTTCTTTTGGTGGAACAGAAATCCAACATGTGGGAGCAAACAAATAGATTGAGATGAAAAAGAGTGAAAGGAATTGCTAATTCAAGAAGTCCAGAAGAGCAGATAAAGCAATGATGAAATCAATTCCAGTTCAGTTGTGTGCTAGTCTCATTATTAGAAAGCTGAGACATTCAGTCTCGCCCTTTTTTCGTTTTTTTTTTAAATGCTTATAATTTTTTTTGACATTTAACTTCACTGTGTTACATTCTCCTAAAGGTGCTAAATGGAGCGCGAGGTGTTGATAGACGTTTCCATATCCTTGGGAAGTTGTTATGACTTGCACATTTTAATTAAATGGTTACTCATTCTTGTTCTTGTATTTGATATAATGGAAGTACTTTTGTAAGCTTTTGCCTGAATTGGCCTAGTCACTGAGTTATGGTAACTTCAAAACTGATGCACTCACTGATTGATTAGCAAAATGCTTAGTATGGAATTGACAAGTCTTGGGAGGTTTAACCTAACATGGTAATATTTGGGAATTGCATGATCCAAACTCCTCTAATGAACAACCAATATGGATCAACTTGCTGCAATTTTATTTTTATTTTTTCTTTTGTACATTTTTATCTTCATTTTTTTAAAATCCATCTGGTTTGATTTTTCATGTGATTGTTTCATCAATATGGCACATATGAGACCATGTTTTTAGAAATTAACAAAAAAAGGAGATGCCATAGTAGCTATTTTGTGTGTCTGAATACTAAAAAAGCAGTTAATATGGGAATTCATATGAACAAACCATAATATGGCAATATATTAGCCAACAAAAAAGGTGATTGACATAGTAGCTATTTTGTTTGTTATTTTTCTTCTATATACAAGAGCCTAAATTGTCAAATCAAAACAATGGCAGCCTTACGGCTGTACTCCGAATGCCTTGTTCAAGATGGTTTCATCAGCCTTCCACTCAACTCATAAATCAACAGCCTCTTCTTCCCCAATTCTTTTTTCCAGAATTACAGTCCACCACTCCATGATTTTGGCAGCGTATCATAATCTGTCAAGTGTAAACGATATGCAATCATATAGGGCTTGTTCTTGACACCTGCATTCATAAACCTTAGTTAATAATCTGAATGACAATCCGTTAAGAGTAAAAGAGAAACATAATTAATAAGTTAGAAGCCAAATAAATGAACTTGGTATACACAAGAAAAAGTGTAAGAAAAGAGACCGAAGAATCCACACAGTTTCATTGAATCCACTAGGTCACAAATTTTAGTTTTCCATATCCTCACTCATTGTTTTATCACACAGCTCCAACAGCTCCATTGAATACAACTTCTTTAGTTTAAAGTCCACACAGCTCCATTGAATACAACTTCTTTAGTTTGAAATCTATTTTATTATCTTTTTTAATTTCTTTTTAACCAATGAGAAACTTGTTTTATCAGTATTAATCCATAAATTGGCTCAATTGTGAGAATTCATCTCCAGAAGTAATAATTCAAAACTTATATGCAAACAGGTGATAGTTTCTTGTGTAAAACCATAAATTATTTAAGTTGTATGTAAATAGTGAAGGGAAGATGAATCATTAATCCAACTCAATTCCCACAGTAACTTACTAAGAATAGAGTTAGCTATATACATAAAACTAGTCAGGTTGCGATCAAGGTTATTGGACAATATTTCCTGCTATTTTAATGGATTCTTCACTATAAGAGAAGGAATTTGCATCTCCACCAACAACCTCACAAGCAATAAATTTTTCATATCATGTTTGAAATGAAATACAAAATCATCTCAAGCTCCTTAACACTTGAAATCCACAAGACACAAAGGACCACAAAATACGATAAAATCATGTTTGGCAACTCGATTTCAAGTATTGGAATTGAGGGACAAATTTTAACTTTATGGAATTGCAAATGTGCTTTCAATTCCAATCCCAAAACTTAGCCTGGGGTTGTCAAACATAACGTAATAGGAATTGCAAATCTGGTAACAAGTATGTTATCCAATTACTGCTTAATATTTATACAAACATAAATCGAAAAATGAACCAGTACTATTCTTTAGACATAGAGATAAAATGCCATTATTTAGAAGACAAATATACGAAGTTAAAAACACTTACTTTCCAAAACATCCTGTCCTGTATAAGTCCTCAAGGAACAGGGCCAAACTTCCTCAAATCATTGGAAACATACTTCTTATCTCCCTCAATCCAAACATGCCCTTTAGGAACCTACAAATATTAAAAGAATTATGACTCTACACAGAAAACCTAAAAAAATAAAATAAATCAACAAAAATGGGTTAAAAATGAAACAAAAATCTTGATTTAATTTCTTTTGAAGGTAAGGAGCATACTAGGACCATGAACCTGCAAAGCCCCAATTACTGATTTAGTTTCTTTTGAAGAGGAAGGATTACATCATACAAAAAAATTAAAAGAAAATTCTGAAAGATTTGAGAAAATTACAAGAGCGGTGGTTAAAAGGTAGGTGTTTGTGACATGAAGGGTTTGCCGACGAACAAGCCAGCGTTAAATGCTACTCCATACCTTCGAATTCATCTTCCTCCCTCTATCTTCACAATTCATCATTTCCGCTTGAATCTGGGTGAAATTCGTTTCCGAGAAATCAATCTGCGGCGAATCAAATTCCTGCTCGATCCGGCGATTTATTGGCACCCCATTCCTTCCAATCCTCGATTTCAGGCGGCGATTAGGAGGATGAGGGGGAGAAAAGTAGGACGACTTTATGATTTGGGGGAGAAGCAATTTAGATATAGGGAGAGAGAATCGATTTTCTCATTCGGAAGAAAGATGCCTTATTTGGTTTGTGGTTTGGGAGAAGAGAACGCGTAAATCTTTTAAAACGACACCGTTTTAAAATACTGTGTAGAAAACAAAAAAGCACGGCTGTGTACAGCCATTTTTCCATATATATATATATATAGACACATACTTCTAAAAATATAATCAATGATTTAGGCTGGATAGTGAAATAAATTTAGGCGGGTCGGTGAAATAATTTTTGGCTAAAATTTTTTCTTTAATTTCTAATTACATAAAAGCTGTTATAAAAACTTTAGCAAAGTATAGAAATATACTCTTATAATTGCTGCATAAATTTAGAGAGAATAAGCAAGAGAGAAAGAGAGAAATTCTTCAGAGAATTCTTCTTCAAAGAAGTTTTCTACTCTACATCTTTCTTCAGTTACCAATCCTTTATATAGGCTCAAGGCTGAGTAGTTATGGGAGAGAAGGGACAAGGATGGGAGTCACGGGAAAAAAAGGGGGGGACAATGCCTAGTGGAGTAGGTAATCAAGATTCTAACACTTCCCCTGATTTCCTACGATAGAAGATTATGTCTCATTAAAAACCTTGTTAAGAAAACCCAGTGGGAAAAACTTAACGAAGGGAAAAAGAGTACATATCTTTTACATAAATATCTTAATTGACTGCCTCGTTAAAACCTTGTCAGGAAAAACCCATTGGGATAAAAACCGTGACTAAGGAAAAAGAGTACAGTCTTCTCCTCAAAAGGAATTCATTACTCCTTGAAGAAATGTTGTCATAAGTCTTTCAGTCGACACATTCCGATCCTTTTCCGAAGTTTTGTAAACGTTGCATTTGGTAGCGACTTTGTGAATAAGTCGGCTAGATTATCACATGATCGAATTTGATGCACATCTATATCACCATTCTTTTGTAGTTCATGTGTGAAGAAGAATTTAGGTGAAATGTGCTTTGTTCTATCTCCCTTGATGTACCCTCCTCTAAGTTGAGCAATGCATGCAGCGTTATCCTCATACAGAATTGTAGGAATGTCTTTGATTGATGGTAATCCACATGACTTTTGAATATGCTGAATAATTGATCTCAACCAAACACACTCTCTGCTTGCTTCATGTATAGCGAGAATCTCGGAGTGATTTGAAGATGTAGCTGTCATGGTTTGCTTTGTGGATTTCCAGGATATAGCCGTATCACAATATGTAAATACATAACCTGTTTGTGATCTTCCATTGTGTGGATCAGATAAATATCCTGCATCGGCATATCCAACCAATTGCGACGTTGAATCTCTTGGATAAAATAACCCAAGATCTATACTTCCACGGAGGTATCTCAAAATATGTTTGATCCCATCCCAATGTCTCTTAGTAGGAGAAGAACTGTATCTTGCTAACAGGTTGACAGCAAAAGTAATATCAGGTCGTGTACAGTTTGCAAGATACATAAGAGCACCTATTGCACTTAGGTATGGAACTTCAGATCCAAGAACTTCTTCCCCACTTTCTAGAGGCCGAAATGGATCTTTATCAACTTCTAAAGATCGAACAACCATCGGGGTAGTCAAAGGATGAGCTTTATCCATATGAAAACGACTGAGAATCTTTTCAGCATATATGGATTGATGAACAAAAATTCCAGATGCTAAATGCTCCACTTGTATTCCCAAACAGAATTTTGTCTTTCCAAGATCTTTCATTTCAAATTCATCCTTTAAATAAATAGCAGTTCTTGTGAGTTCTTCAGGAGTACCTACAAGATTCAAATCATCCACATATACAGCAATGATGGAAAATCCACTTTGCGATTTCTTAATAAAAACACATGGACACACTTGATCATTTATATATCCATCTTTTATTAAATAATCACTAAGTCGATTATACCACATACGACCAGACTGTTTCAACCCATACAACGAGCGTTGTAACTTGATTGAATATATGTGACGTGGCCTTTGTGATTCAACCATTTTCAATCCTTCGGGGATTCTCATGTAAATCTCACTGTCAAGTGAGCCATATAGGTATGCAGTTACAACATCCATCAGACGTGTTTCCAAACCTTCCATGGTTGCCATACCTATCAGAAAGCGAAAAGTAACTCCATCCATTACTGGAGAGTATGTATCCTGATAATCAATATCAGGTTTTTGTGAAAGTCCTTGAGCTACAAGTCGGGCTTTGTATCTCACAATTTTATTTTTCTCATTTCGCTTTCGTACAAATACCCATTTGTTTCCAACCGGGATTACACCCAGCGGTGTTTGGACTACTGGTCCAAATACTTCTCTTTTCAATAGAGATTGTAGCTCAGTTTGAATAGCATCTTTCCATTTTGGCCAATCTTTTCTTTTCCGACATTCTTCCACGTTTTGTGGTTCAGGATCCGTGTCAGGAATCAAAGTAATATCTGATGCTATAGAGAAAGCAAATATATCGTCAATCATGACTTTGCTTCGATCCCATATTTTCTCATCATGTACATAATTTATTGAGATCTCTTGGTGTACATCTCTTATCCCTTCACTGAGATTTTGAACCTCTTCTGGGGCTATTTTCACTCTTGGAATATGTGCTTCTTCTGAAGCGATTTGTACCTCTTCTGGAGCTATTCCCACTTTTGGAATAAGTGCTACTTCTGGAGCAGGTATTCCTTCTGGGATTCTCTTATTTGCTTTTGATTTTCGTGGTACAGTGTCTTTTGCACCAACCGGTCTTCCACGTTTCTGGCGTGGTTTAGATTCTTCTATTACCTTATTCGTCAATTCTCCAGGAATTGATTTTTCAATAGGCATTTCTATCCTTGCTGGAGTATTCACTGCAGGTGTATGTGACTTTATCACTTTTCTAGCATCATTAAATGCATCTGGCATTTGATTTGCAATATTTTGTAAATGAATAATTCTTTGAACTTCAATTTCACATTGTCCTGTACGAGGATCAAGTGAATTTAAATCTGATGCATTCCATGATATTTCAGAGGGTTTTTTATTTAAAACTTTCCCTCCTCCTAATGGTGGAAATACAGATTCATCAAAATGACAATCTACATAACGTGCAGTAAAAACATCTCCAGTTAAAGGTTCAAGATATCTGATAATAGAAGGAGAATCAAAACCAACATAAATACCTATTCTTCGTTGGGCTCCCATTTTAGTTCTTTGTGGAGGTGCAATTGGAACATATACCGCACTTCCAAAAACTCGAAAGTGTGATATGTTGGGTATCTGTCCAAGAACTAACTGTAAAGGAGAAAATTTATGAATAGCCGTTGGTCTTACTCGAATGATGGCTGCAGCATGAAGAATTGCATGACCCCAAACTGAGGTAGGTAAGTTAGCCCTTAACATTAATGGTCGTGCAATAAGTTGAAGTCTTTTTATTAAAGATTCAGCTAAACCATTTTGTGTATGAATATGAGGAACGGAATGCTCAATGGAAATTCCAATAGTCATACAAAAATCATTAAAAGTCATTGATGAAAATTCAGCTGCGTTATCAAGTCGAATTGACTTAATTGGATAATCAGAGAACTGAGCCCGTAACTTGATTATTTGAGAAAGAAGTTTTGAGAAGGCAAAGTTTCGAGAAGAGAGAAGACAAACATGAGACCATCTAGTTGAAGCATCTATTAAAACCATGAAATATCGAAATGGGCCAGACAATGGGTGAATAGGTCCACAAATGTCTCCTTGAATTCTCTCTAGGAATTTCGGGGCTTCTTTATAAACTTTTACTGGTGATGGTCGAACAATTAATTTTCCTCGAGAACATGCAGCACAAGGAAATTCACTACTAGAAAAAACCTTCTTATCTTTGAGAGGATGACCAGTAGAATTTTCAATAATACGACGCATCATAGAAGTACCTGGATGACCGAGTCTTTCATGCCAAAGAATAAAGGATTTGGGATCTATGATTTTTGGAATCATAACATTATGAGACTCAATTACTCTAATTTTCATAGTATATAATCCAGAAGAAATTGAATAAAGTTTTTCTAGGATATTCTTTTTTCCAAAAATAGTAGAAGTAATGAGAAGATATTCATTATCATTCTCATTGGTTGTTTCAATATGAAAACCATTTAGTCGAATATCTTTAAAACTAAGTAAATTTCTTCTTAATTTACTAGAATATAGAGCATTTTTGATAAAAACTTGTGTCTCATTTGGTAGTAAGAAACTAGCTTTTCCAAATCCCTCGATTAAATTTGATGTGCCTGAGATAGTTCCTACATTTCCCTTAGCTTTGATTAGTTGTGAAAAATATTTCTCACTTTGAAGGATTGTATGAGTTGTTGCACTATCTGCTAAACATATATCCTCCATATCCATTAAAGATGGTCTGACACATAAAAACATAAATAAGAAAAGTTACATTTCAAATATAATTTTATTCATGAGAAACACATATCACATATAGAATGAAAACTAATAATATTATACATGCATGATGTTTAATTAAAACAAGAAATTAAACGATATCCCAAAAGATACTTTCAGAAGGTTCAGTAAAATCATCAACCTTTTCCTCATTGTTGGTCATTGGTGAATCATCAACAATATTCAATTGATGATTAACAAAGTTTGTTTCTGCCTCCATTACTTTGTTCTTTTGAGACTCCTGGAATAAATTAGCCAGATGCCTCGGCGTACGACAGGTACACGACCAATGCCTTTTCATCCCACACCTAAAACAAACATCTGGTTTGTTCTTTATCGGTGCTGTAGTTTCTTTATTTTTACCCGACTCAGACACTTGCCACTTCTGGTGGCCTGAATTGTCGCGGTTCTGGAATTTGTTGTTATGATGGCCTCGTTTATTCTTTCTTCCCCAAGGCTTCTTATTATATGACCATCTCTTGTCACGTTTATTCTGCTGGAATGACGTGCTGTTAATATCCGGCAATGGGGTAGCACCCGTTGGCCGTACTTGATGGTTTTTTAACAACAATTCATTATTCTTTTCTGCAACAAGGAGGATAGACAACAAGTCACTTAATTTTGTGAACTTACTATGTCTATATTGTTGTGACAGAATCATGTTGGTGGGATGAAAAGTTGAGAGCGTTTTCTCTAACATTTGGGATTCAGAAACTGGATCTCCGCACAAAGCCAAAGTAGAGGTTATTCTATAAATATTGGAACTATATTCCGTAATTGATTTGTAATCTTGTAGCCTTAAATTAAGCCACTCAAATTTGGCATTTGGGAGAACAACCAATTTTTGGTGGTCAAATCTTTCCTTAAGTTGTGTCCATAAAGATAAAGGATCTTTGACTGTTAAATACTCAGTCTTTAATCCTTCATCAATATGGTGACGAAAAAAAATTATGGCTTTTGCATTTTGTGCCGAAGTAGCTGTATTTCCTGATTCAATGGTCTTTTATAACTCATTTGCACTAAGGTGTAATTCTGCATCAAGTGCCCAAGCCAAATAATTGTCTCCAGAGATTTTCAAAATAGAAAAATCTATTTTTGCCAAGTTTGCCATCTATTCTGGGTTAAAACACAATTTTATTATTTATTAAAACAATAAATAATTGCATGTATGAAATATGAAAAATAAACTACGTCACGATCTCAAGTGGTGATAAAATACAAATATAAATATTCTTATATTTATGTTATTAGCATAATGCAAATGGATCTTCACCCGACATGCGGTAGTTCGCATAGACAGATTATTCCAACAGAATAATAAATAATAGAATAACAAAAGAATTTCACCATGCATGCGATAGACCGACCGCACAGACATGTTATTCCCAACAGAATAATAAATGCGGAATAATAAATAATGGAACCAGGTCAGGTGAAATTCACACCGACAGGATATTCCGACAGAATATTAAATGCGGAATAATAAATAATGGAACCAGGTCAGGTGAAATTCACACCGACAGGATATTCCGACAGAATATTAAATGCGGAATAATAAATAAAAAGGTTCCCACCAAGTCTTGTAAGATTAACAAGGATAGATGGTACCATTGTAAATAACAGAATTTAATGGCAATTATAAGAATAAAATTATATTATTTGTGGTATAGCCAAAACGATAATATAATAATAAATTGTAAGAATTTAATTTTACCGTCTCAGTTGGTTAGAGCCTCGTGCTGATAACGTGTTATAAAAACCTTAGCAAAGTATAGAAATATACTCTTATAATTGCTGCATAAATTTAGAGAGAATAAGCAAGAGAGAAAGAGAGAAATTCTTCAGAGAATTCTTCTTCAAAGAAGTTTTCTACTCTACATCTTTCTTCAGTTACCAATCCTTTATATAGGCTCAAGGCTGAGTAGTTATGGGAGAGAAGGGACAAGGATGGGAGTCACGGTAAAAAAAAGGGGGGACAATGCCTAGTGGAGTAGGTAATCAAGATTCTAACAAAAGCTTATTTTTTTTATGTTTTGATATTTATATGTGAGGTGGAAGACAACTTTGACCTCGTTGGAAAGGCACATACGTAGTAAACCTACAAGGGTATATTGGGATCATAAATTCAATACAATTAAAATAGAAGCAGTACTTTGAAAACTCACGAACAGTCTGAGATTGTTGCCCCAAACAATTCAGAAGGCAAAATGGGGAAACTTGTGGAGTAATTTGGTGCCCTTGCAAATTTTGAATCTGTAAGTTTTCTGTGAAACCCTTTTCTTATCATTAGTTTCTTTTACATTTTCTCGAGATGATGATGCTTCAGTATCTTTGGTCCATGGAGGGCTATTCTTGGATCATATCTTTGGTCCATGGAGGGCTATTCTTGGATCATGGTGGGCTCTTTTGGGTGTTTATGGCTCCGCCGCTGCGGTTCTTGTCAGCTGTCAATTTTTTCGATTTGCTTGTTTCTGTTGAAATCTCTGGTAAGATCCCCAAATCATGTACCCTAATTTTTTCAAATTTGCTTCCGTGATTGACTTAGTTTCTATGGTCCATGGAGGGCTATTCTTGGATCATGGTGGGCTCTTTTGGGTGTTTATGCTATCCTTGGACCATGGTGGGATCTTGTTTGATAACTGTAAATATTCCAATATTGCATTTGAGTATACATACAATTAATTGCGATATTGCTATAGTTAGCATATATTTTTACTGTGATTTTCAGTTTCGGCTGAAAAGTCAGGGGATGTTAAGGAACTACAGATCGGTGTGAAGGTGATTTTTCTTAAATATCTATTCCTATAAGTATATATTGTAGCAAGATATTTAAGATTCTTATTGCGTTTCAATTTTGTAATAGTGTATTTCCTTTCTTGAACTCGACTTAAATTTCATCATAAACACAAGTAAATTTCATTATAAACACAAGCAGTAGTTGTAGGAGCTTCACTCACGAGTCACGAAAGGCAAAGTCAAAGTTATAATCTTTTTTAGTATGATAGTGATCAAAGATCTGAAAGAAATTTTATGTAACTGCTTGTATAGTTTAATTTTTCAGTTGTTTTACAATATGTTGTCATTACTGTTAAGCTGGTTGTGATTGGTAGTTTCTGGAAAAAATGTGAGTGAGTGAGCGAGCGAGCGAGCGAGCGAGTGAGAGGGAGAAGGAAGAGTTTGCATAAATCTTCTATACCCTTTGACTTTCATATATGACATATACAAGAGT
This sequence comes from Panax notoginseng, assembly GCA_016801055.1. NCBI lineage: Eukaryota > Viridiplantae > Streptophyta > Magnoliopsida > Apiales > Araliaceae > Panax > Panax notoginseng. Next base: position 119,375,599 of record CM029022.1, read on the forward strand.
TTTACAAAACAAACTCTGCTACTTGAATATTCTGTATACATAATTTCTTACGCATACTTTTCTTCTTTTTGTAATCCTTGATAAGTTTGTTAATTGTTAGTAATACTTGAATTTGAGAAGTTTGTTAGTGATTCTATTGGCACGTGAAGTGAGGGACCCATTGCATTTTGTATAACCATAACTGCCTGTTTACGTCTACACATTCTTTAGTTTGATTTGAAAAACAGGAAGGGGTAAAAAGAATTTCAGTGGAGAAATATGACGTTTATTAAAAACATTTCTGAGTTCTAATTGTTGGCACTTGACACTTGGCTTCTTTTTTCATGGAAACTGAAACCTTTGGATTAGGTTTAAAATTTGTATTAGTATTGTGATATTGAGAATCGATATATTCATTTCTTATTCAATAAAATCTATCAAACATTAGTTATTTCTAAAATACACAGGGGATGAAGCATTATGTATTACAGTACCAGACTGATTGTTGAAATTTGTATAGAATTTGATTTTCTGTTTACACTTTACACATGCACGTTGCACAACATATATGTGATTTCTTGATGCGACATTATATATTTATATACATAAACATATAAGGTCATTATCCTTGTTCAATGTCTGCTTACCTTCCTTTTTGTTAGATTATAATAAATACTCCTCCAATTGCTGCAGTTTAAGCCATAGTCTTGTGAAATCAAGGCTCACAAGGGTGATAAAGTCAAAGTACACTATCGGGTAAGATCACAGAACCTTAATTTCCTTTCTTTTCATTTCCTTCATCTCATTCCTGTGCAGCGTGGGTCAAAGTCTGCTGTAAAATCTCAAACACTGGTTTTTGGTAAATAGGTTTTTTGGTAAACCAATTATTAATTAGACGAATGGACGCTATCACATTTTCCAATACTTTTTGGGTTTCAAGTACCCTAGTTTTAGTAGGATGTATATCTGTGCACAGGATTTTTCTTGTTTCATGCACTTATTATCTATTCTTTTGTCACATCTTATTGAACAAATGGGGTTTCTTTCTTCTAGCTCATCAAAGAAAAAAAGGAGAAGAAGTTGTTTCTTACTTATATCAATGTGTAAACTTTAAGGGAGCGTATCTGAGATAAAAAAATAGGCATCTTATTTTATTCTGGTTGTCACTCATCATTGCAGGGGAAGTTTACAGATGGAACAATATTTGATTCCAGCTTTGAAAGGGGTGACCCAATCGAGTTTGAGCTTGGTACTGGTCAAGTGATTAAAGGTATGTATAAAACTGTCATGTTCTTTTCCCCTCTTCCTCAAGCTGTTAATATATACTTCACATATTTAAGGGAATTTATTTAAAAAAGAAGAGCCAATGTGATTTTCCGCTGCAGTGCTGCAATAATCAGATGGATGAGGGTATGTTGTGAAGGGATTTATTTAAAAAAGAAGAGCCGATGTGATTTCCCTGATTATGTTTGTAGTATACTAATATGTTGTGTTTCCTTGTATTGTGCAGAAACCTTTTGTCAACGAGAAGGGTTGCCACTATCAGTCGCAACTCTATCCTTTTTTTCGTTATGTTTTATAAAGTTTCGAAGCGTATATATCAAGAGAAAAATTGTAGAACTTACATCTGTTTCATAAAAGAAATCTTGAAAATGCCCAACAAGATTACAACTCTGAACTCAATACTTTCATTCTCTCTCTCTCGCTCTCTTTAAATATCAATTCATTTTACTCCCTTTTAATGTAAACCCAGATTCACCTTTATCTAGATATACATATTATATATACATATACACACACATACATATAAAGATTTGATTTTTGGGTGTTAAAGAGGTGGGATAAGAGATAAATGAGGAACATTTTGTGTTTTTGCGCTGTAATTGTTATTGGGTATTTGGGATTTAGCAATGGTTTGAGTATGATAAGTATTTCAATGGAACAAAGGTTTCATTTCAAGATTCTATTTTTGGAGTCTCTGCTGCTGCATAGAGTCCTCTTCTAGTAGGTCTCATCATTGTTTGAGGAGCTGGTTCTCAAGGCGCTGGACGCCGCTGGTACAATCATCTTTCTCTCTCTCTCACTAAGTTACAGATGGATTGTTATTTATTTTGGGTTACCGTCGCTTCTTATTGTATATATTTTTTGATTTGTATGTTATTTTGCTTGATTTGTATGTGCATTGTAATGGTTTCTTTTATTTTTCTTTAATTTTTGTTTGCTGATAAATTAGTTTTAGTGTTCATGTGATTCCCTTTTATGAATTTGTTACTTGGTTGTGAGTTGATGTGTTGTTTTTCATTTTATTTTTGTAAGTTGATCAGTTGGGTATTTTCTTTGTTTCTAGTTTTTTAAATAAATTTTTTTTCACTTTTTTATTGATGTAAATCTTTCTTTTGTTGCATGATGTAATGCTATAATACACATATTATTAATCATTGCTTTCTTGGGTGCTGTTTGTGATTATTATAGTACGTTTGATTAACTAAATCATTCACATTTGTCCTCATTTCTATTTATTTATGTGTTTCTCTCATTACCCATCACTAGTTTTCAATAATTCAATACTACTAGAGCTTCATAACTTTGGATATTTTTTTAATCTTCAAATTTTTCCCATGAATAAATTACAAAATTCCTATAAAATGGTCTATTTACCTTGTTTTTGGTATTTGAAATTTTTTTCTAATACAAGTAATGTGTGTTCACATTTACACTATGTTTAGATGGAACATTGCCTAGTTATCATTTGCACGCGGGTATGGATCAGGAGCAAATAGTTGGCTTATTCAACTGGAGGTTTGTGATTTTTATATTGTTATTTTTTTCAAAGTCCAGAACAGGACTAAATTTTTTCTTTATTCTTCCTTTATGGTTGATGTATTATTATTATTTCTTCACTAAATACCATATTACAATTGACTTACGGATGTAGAGTCATTTCAGTTTTTGTTTAGGTTTATTTTTTTATTTTATTTATTTTCTACAAACATAAGAATATTATGTGATAGTGCATTATTTTTTAGAATATATCTATTTTCATCACTTTTAGGTTTATATGCATTCGAATAATTTTTCTATCCATGGTTGCACTTTAGATATATGTGTAGCTTTGGAAATAAGAAAGTTGAATTTTTTGATATGTAGGGAGTTGATGAGTAGGATTTATACCTGCGAATCAGATCCTTTGTAGCTTAAGTTGTTGTCTGTTTTCAGTTATTTAGTTAGCTTTTATCTATTATTTGTTGTTATTATGTCTAAGTTCTATAATGCAAGGCTTTACAGATGTTTTCCAAGTTACAGGAGCATAATGGGCATTTTTACTGTATTGGCGCTGCAGTGCCAAGGTTTTACTTCAATCCTGCGCTGCAGCGCCAAAGCAAGGCAACTCTCTGTTAACTGGCGCTTTCTCAGCGCCATTACCTGCGCCCCTGTGCCACTCGCGGTGCCCCAGCGCCATACTTGGCGCCCCAACGCCTCCCTCTGATGTCAGCCTCGCGCCGTAGCGCCGAGGCCCCTTTAAAGAGTCGCGTCGTAGCGCGACCTCCGATCTTTTTAAGTCTACGTGGCGCTGCAGCGCCACTTGCTAAGCAAAGGCTCGGGCCGCAGCGCGAGTTTCGGTGTCCAGACAGTAAAGGGTTTTAAATGACCTAAAAGGAGGGGGAAAAGAAAAACTGAATATTAGTCGTCTGCGATAGAAATTTCAGACAGCTAGCGTAGATAGTTATTACTGTAATAACCGAATATTTTCAATAATAAATTTTTGTGAATAAATTTTTTATTTTTTTTATATAAAGGTGGGAATATGTGCAAAGTAAAGTATATGTATATATGTGATAAATAAAATGATTTAGATGAATAATTATAAATAAATTCTTTTTAAGAATTATTGATCGTTATAGATTATATTCCTATAATAAATTAATAATAATAATATTAGTTATTTTTCGTAAATATATGATTATTGCATACAGGATATAATTGTTAGGATTATTATGATAAGTGGTGTAATACTCGAGAAATTTCATGTCTTAAGAATACACTAATGAAATAAATATTTATTTGGATATAAATGATTTTATGCTATGTGACGAGTTAATTCAATTATATTAAAGTGATTAATGTGGAGTTGTAACAAACTTGTAGAAAGTCTTGTGTGGTGTGGTGGTGGGAAATATTAATAATAATATTAATCGACGAAGGAATTATTAAGTGAGCAATTAATTAATATTAATTATTAATTGTTATTGTAGAAAATTGACTAATTGTTTAATGATTATTATTGTTAGTAATATGTCTATAAATATAATAAGAATGTTATAGATAATTAATTGTTATAAAGATCTATAATTATATTAATCAATGAGGAACGGATTAATTAATGTTGGTGTTAATTAATCGAGAAGGTGAATAAATTATTTAGCATAAAATAAGTAAGTTATTAATATGATAAAGTTATATCGACTGTTATGTGCATGTGAGCAATAATACGACTATACTATATAGTGTAGTGTGACTTTTATGTGACTATATATTAAGTTTTATGGAACTATATTGTATGAAGCAATGTGATTATACATATCGAAACTATATGGTATAAATATATCATGAAATGTGTAAGTAATCATATATTAAGGTTTATTAAAACTATATGGTATGAATACATCATGAGGGTGTATGTGACAATATGTATGTGAGTATATATTAAAATAATATACCATAAATATATTGTAAGCTATTATTTTAATATAGCATACCGGTGTAATAAAATATGCATGTACTATATGTATGCTACATTTTCATATTACATTTACTACCTTGAATTATTAAATCATATTGTGACATCCAGTTATAACTAATGTAGGGTGGTTATGTGTATACAATACTACATAAGAATAAGGTTTGTGTATAAGGGTATAGTCTAGTATTACAAGATTGATGAGTATTTAGGTTGTCCCAAATTTAGTGTCCAAATTGCTCCTTATTTCATATTCACGTGTTTGGCAAAAAGGCTAAGGCCTATTCCTTCTTCTTCTTCTTCTTCTTCTTCTTCTTCCAAGCTCAAGTTAGCAATCTAGATGTCAATGATGAACAAGGGAGTGGGAATAATGATGTAAATCAACTACCATTTACCAACTCTTTCTTAACCATCATGTAATCTAACATTCTCATTGGTTTAATTTGATGTATATATGCATTGTCTGTGTTCTTATTTCTCTATAAATACAACTCATCTCCTTCTAATTTCTATTACTGAGAATTGCTAAGGAGTAAAATTGAAAGCTTAGATAGTGTGTGATTGTATACATATAAGTAGAAGAAGTGTGATTTATCAAGCTAATTGCAAAGGTATACAATTCTTTCTTGTTCTTCATTTTTATTTTCTGTTAAATTTCCATTCTTGAATTCTCAAGTTCTAAATTAGGTGGAGTTAGATGATAATAAGGATTGGGTAATGGTTGTATAGTTGTTGTATAACTGTATTAGCATGTTGGAACAGATACATGATTGTTTAGAATCGAAATTGTGAATAATTTTTGTGTTTGGGCTAAAGTTTTGCCGAAGCAGACTGTTCTTGGCTCAAACCAGGCATGACGCAAGTGCGCCGTAATAACATTGAGGCGCAGCGCAGCTGTGCTGGACTCTGTTTCCAGTTTTTGCTTTCTGTTTCACAATCTGCTAAGTGTTAGTATACTATTATGACTTAAGTTAGCATACAAGCATGTGTAACTGGTATATATTAGTATATTAACCTAATGTGAGCATGTTTAGATTAGCATACGTGATTAACGAAGGTGTAGAGTTAAAATGGATTTAGGACTTTAGAAATGAACTTGATATGTATGTATGCCATGATTGTAAACTGACTTTGCAAGTACGTGGTATGGTTTAAAAATGCATGTATAACCCGTAACTTGTGTTTATATGATTCATAGTTCTTTGCTCATGAACACCTTATTTAAGATTTGTATTAAAGAAGTTTTTAACTTAGTATAGTGAGCTAACCTGCATGACTACTACATGCTCTATATTCTGACCTTGCGAGCATGATAACATGACTTGATCTCAAATGATTAGAGCCTTAAAGTTGTCTTGTATGTGTTAAATTGCATTGTTCAAGTTTAAAATAGTTTCAAAAGCAAACTTGAGCATATTTTCAAAATATAGTTGCATCAAATGAATATCTAGATTCTAAAGGGTTAAGATGTCATGTTATGTCTATAATATTCTTATACATGATCCATATGTATTGAACATGTAGAACCTACTAGTAAGGCTACGAATGAAAATGCGAACTTTGAACGAGAATGTTAACATACTACTTTGGAAGTTAGAATCTGACTTTTATGTGCATGTTTGATGGTATTTTCAAACTTGCTAAATGTATCCTATAGGTATACCATACTTGTGTATCATAATTCAAGTAAAGCATGAACGAAGTATATTTTCAACTAAAGCGGTATTAGTTTCACGCAAGAATGCCTAATATGAGTTTTATAACTACCTTGTATGTTTAGAAGGCAAGCGTGTTAGATCGTGTGATTTCATGACCTTGAACGACATTAAATTTTTGAAATGTTTAACTTAGAACCATGATTTGAAAGAAGAAACCTAGATTGACTTGAGAGGCATGAAAATACCTTAACATGACAAAATATATTGTGTATGAATGTTGTGTTCAAGCCGGACAGAAACCACAAGCCAACAGCTGAGTCTTGGCTTGGCTAGAGGGCTGCGCAGCTGCGTCGGCCCTAGGCCTAGCCATGGCGCAGCTGCGCCAGTCTGGGATCTGAGTTAGTGAAATCTGATTTTTGACAGTTAACTTGTAGGATGTCTTTACTGCTAGAAATGGTTTAAAATCTACTAATGTATGTGTATATGTGAGGACTAAGTAATAAGATTGTGTTCTCTTAGATAATGAAAGTTCATAGGTGAAAATACCTTAAACTTGAGCATTCTTAATTTGCTTATGAAATAACTAGATAATTGATTTCGTGATTAACCTGTGAGCTGGTTTTGTACCATATGTGCATATTTGAATAATGTCAAACCTGAATAAAGAATTTGTTAGCTAATGAGCATCTTATGCTTGTAATACGTTATAAATATGATTCGAAAGTGTTGATTTATTAACGTGGATAATCTATACTTGAGGCAAGTTCCTTGAACTCTACTTTTATTGAGCAAGTATCTTATCTTTGCATTTTCTTTATACAATGGACAGAAGTAAGAAAGTTTTATAATTATATTATTATTGTACCAGATTATTAACCCTGTTGTTATATAATATATCTGATCATTGATTATCAATATGTTATTATATTGTATTTCAGATATATATTCTGTTCGTTAATTTCTATATATATGGTTATACAAGTGTCCCCACTTGGATAATCATTGTATTTAATCACATGTTGATATATATATATATATATATATATATATATATATATATACGGCAAGGATCAAGAGCATTCTCCTTAAATAGCATTCCTCCTTAAATAGCATTCTTTTATTAAAATTACGTCATTTTGGAGGAACGCGGTGGCATTTTTATAAATACAATGCCATCGCGTATTTACAAAAATTCCACCGCGTCCCTCAAAAACGACGTAGTTTTAATAAAAGAATGCTATTTAAGGAGGAATGCTATTTAAGGAGAATGTTCTTGATCCTTACCGTATATATATATATATATATATATATATATATATATATATATATATATATATATATGATTGCCAGTATGTATACACTAAGTAAAAGTCGTCTAAGCTATTTGACCAACTAGACACAGATTTAGAAATATCGTTGAATATGATAAAACCTTTTTGTATCCAATCAAATTGTGTTGGTTCGGATTCCCGGTTAACTATGAACATCCCGAACATGGGAAAACTTTTGTGCGCCTGAGGCGGATATGATGAACGAGAATATTGTTCTGGTATGTAGTATTGATCAATACAGGGCATAACGGGCTGATCATTCCCGTACCCGTAAGTTATGACGGTTTGCGGATGAAGTTCTGCTAAACCTATTCGATAATTGAAAACAATGTTCATAGTATGTCATCTTAACTCTATTTATAGTCATTACGTAGTTTCAAAAATTTGATAGAGAGTGGTTATGTTATTATTATCGGTTCAGATTACTTCACAACTATTGATTCGTTGTAGAAGGGTAGTACAAAGAAAATATTTAATCCTTTCAGCTAATATTTATAATTGTTGTTACTTGCTGGGCACTCAAATGCTCATCCTTGCTTAATTTAAATGTTTTCAGTTAAGTATGATCAACCAGAGGGCTCTGCCAAAAACAAAGGGAAAGGAAAGCTGTCAGAATAAGATTGTGTTATCATATGTAATAGCTAGACTTAAATAAGATGATAATATGTATTAAGTATCATGTAATGAATGTTTTAAGGTCGCGTACATGGGAATAGACTCTGATGCATATGTAAATTAAATTTGGTATCTATATTATTGTTATTATTATTAGTATTATTCCACTCATAGAAATGGTATCGTGAAGTACTGATTTCGAGTTTCAAGTACCTGAATTTGGGGGTGTCACAATTACAACATTTATTTTCTAGAAGAGAAAGAAGCTGTGCTAAGGGAAAGAGAGTTATTGCATCCGACAGAGCTCAGGAGCTATACAGTGAAAGAAGATTTGGACCAAGAACATTCCAAAACATGAGTTTTCTTATTCCAAATCTCCTATTTATTTGTGTATTTCTGATAATGTGGAATGTATTGAAAATGTGTGTTAGTACCATAGTTATGAACTAACTTCATTTTTAGGATTGCAATATAACCTTTTGTTTAGCCTAATTAACTTTCTCTCCTATTTTATATAATGAATCATTTTGGAATGAGTTTTTGTATTTCGTATTTGATGACTATTTGCTTGATAGAGTAATGAGTATTGATTTTAACAGAGATTGAAAAATGGATGTTATTATCTATCTTTAAATACTACAACACCTGTTATGACCATGCCAATGGATTGTGTGCATAAACTGCTAATAGGATAGACATATCTCTATTTGCCTTGTGCGATCTTGAGACTTAGCTTAGTGACCTTGGCCTAGCTATTTTCACCAATAGACATATTGTGATTTATTTGGCTAGGGATGTGCATTTGACCTTCGACAGAAGCTTATGCGTATTTACTGTTCTCGGTTGACCATTCCTTGATTCGTTTGTAATTTGAAGAGTTAGGAGATTAGGCGATGCATTAGGGGAATTGTAATCCTATCTTGACTTCCTAGCACAACCACTTCTCTTATTCTTATAGTTTTAATCATATAATTTAACCAACTATCTTATTTCACTTGTTTAGATAAGATAAGTTGCGACTTTACCTTAGTATTTGTATTCTCTTAAGACTTTGTCCTCGTGGGTTCGACACTCTACTTTCATATATTACTTGTGGACTGTGTATGATTGCGCGTGATTTGGCAATAGCTAAATCGACCAACAAATTTTTGGCGCCGTTGCCGAGGACTTGGTATTATTTGTTATTCAATATTAACGCTAAGTCATTACAATCTTAATTTAAACTGATTCTTCTGTTTAACTCTCTTTTCAGGTAGTCTTTACTGCTTATGCCACCTCGAAGGGGACGAAATATAATACCTCTCGATCCTAAGGTTGATAGAACATACAGACGACTGGGAAGAGAAAATTCTCGGGACATGCTTGCTCTTGGCAGAATGGCTGAGAAACTTCAGAAATCTCTAAGGGATTATGCCATGCCTCCAATCAATGATCTCCAGGCAAGCATTCTCAGGCCCGTAATCCAAGCAAATAACTTTGAGATAAAGCCGGGCACCTTTCAAATGTGCACCAACATTCAGTTTGGGGGACTACTGAATGATGATCCCAACGATCACTTGATAAACTTTGTGGAGATTTGCGATACGTTCAAAACCAACGGAGTGTTTGACGATGCCATCAGACTCAGGTTGTTTCCATTCACCTTGAAGGACAAGGCAAAGAGCTGGCTGCACTCACTCCCGCCAGGCTCCATCACCACATGGGCTGACTTGGCCCAAAAGTTCGTGGCGAAGTTCTTTCCGCCCGCCAAAATCGCCAAACTCAGGCATGAAATTACCTCATTTATCCAGTTCGACTCAGAATCTTTATATGACTCGTAGGAGCGATTCAAGGATCTTCTGAGAAAATGCCCTCACCATGGATTGCCTGAATGGCTTCCTATCCAGACCTTTTATAATGGGCTATCCGGATCTACTCGTTCGAGTATTGATGCCGCGTCTGGAGGGGCTTTCATGGCTAAACATCACACATCAGGGTATGAACTAGTGGAAACAATGGCGGCCAATAATTATCAATGGCCGAATGATAGGTAAGCCCCCAGAAGAGCAGCGGGGGTATATGAGGTTGATTCATTCACATCATTAGCGACTCAGGTTACAGCGCTAACGAAACGACTAGACACCATGGGACCATCAGTAGTGCAGAATGTGCAGTGTGTCGTAGTCCAGTGTGAGTTATGTCAAGGGAGCCACCCTACTGATCAGTGTGCAATAAGCCCTAAGTCAGTTCAATTTGTTTCCAACTACGGGCGTCAACAAAATGCTAATCTTCCCACTCATTACCACCCGAGCTTGAGAAATCATCCCAACTTCTATTGGGGGCAACAACAACAACAACCCTAATCAAGCACAACCTTTATCCTCCAGGCCAAATTTTTCTAACCCTCTGGGTTTTCAATCTCAGAATCAGTACAATCCACAGCCGCAGAGCTCTCAAAATCAGTTCCACCATCCACCACCTCAACAGAAGAGAAAGCCTAGTTTGGAGGATCTCTTGTCGCGGTACATTGCCCAGAATGAAACAAGGAGTAACAATCAAGAAGCGTCCATTCGGAATCTTGAAGCACAGATGGGACAACTGGTCACTGCTTTAAACAGCCGTTCACAAGGCACATTACCTAGTGACACTGATGTCAACCTGAAACGGGAAGGCAAAGAACAATGCAAAGCAGTGACACTAAGAAGTGGGCGAACCACTAATGAACAAGGTGGAGAGAGTTCTCTTGTGGAAGAAGTTACTGCAGAGAATCCTATTGCTATTGTGGAACAAAATGGAGACAAGTCTAGGGGTGAAGAAAATGTTCAACAGGAACCAACACCAACACCAACTCCTACTATTAACAAAGTCAGTCCTCCTCTCCCTCAGTTGCCTTTCCCCCAGCGTCTGTAGAAGCAAAAGCTGGACAAGCAGTTTTCTAAATTCCTGGAGGTATTCAAGAGGCTTCAAATAAACATCCCATTTGCGGAGGCATTGGAGGGAATGTCAAGTTTATGAAGGACATATTATCTAAAAAGCGGAAAATGGGGGATTATGAAACAGTGGCTATGACAGAAGAGTGCAGTGCCATTCTTGCACTATTGGGGATCAATTCTTTGGCAAGGCTTTATGTGATCTAGAGGCGAGCATCAACTTGATGCCTCTGTCCATTTATAAGAAGCTGGGGCTAAATGAAGCCAAACCTACAAGTGTCACCTTAAAATTGGCTGATAGATCTCTCACGTACCCGAAGGGGATAGTAGAGGATGTGCTTGTCAAGGTTGACAAGTTCATCTTCCCAGCTGATTTTATTGTCCTAGATTTTGAGGAGGACAGGGAGGTCCCTATCATATTGGGCAGGCCATTCTTGGCGACAGGGAGGACCCTAATTGATGTACAGAAAGGGGAGTTGACTATGAGGGTTCAGGATCAAGAAGTGACGTTCAATGTCTTCAGATCGATGAAATATCCTAACACTCCTGAGGACTGCTTCTAGATTAATGCAATTGATAATTCAGTAAGGGAAGTGTTCTCAGAAACCTGCATTACAGACCCTTTGGAAGCCACATTGACAGGGGCCAGCACTACTGAAGAGCCCACTAATGTTGAATTTGCCAAGTGGCTTGATGCTCCTCAAAGATCCAAACAGTTTCAAAGATAGTTTGAATCTCTAAATGATGATGAGGCATCAATTTCCAAGGCTCAGCCGTCGATCATGGAACCTCCTGTCTTAGAAATAAAGCCTTTGCCCAATCACTTGAGGTATGCTTACTTAGGGAACTCATCTACTTTACCTGTGATAATTTCTGCTTCTCTAACTAAGTGTCAGGAAGAAAAGTTGTTGCTTGTGCTCAAGCAATACAAAACGGCCCTGGGGTGGTCCATTGCTAACATAAAAGGGATCAGTTCGACTCTTTGCATGCATAAAATTTTACTGGAGGAAGGGTCTAAGCCTTTTATTGAGCATCAGAGGCGGTTGAATCCTATTATGAAAGAGGTGGTCCGGAAGGAGATCATAAAATTGCTGGATGCAGGCATAATCTACCCCATATCTGATAGTCCTTGGGTCAGTCCTATCCAATGCGTGCCAAAGAAGGGCGGAATGACTGTAGTGCCCAACGAAAACAACGAACTGATTCCCACCAGAACGGGGTGGAGGGTGTATATGGATTGCAGGAAATTGAACAAATCCACCTGTAAGGATCACTTCCCTCTTCCATTTATTGATCAGATGCTCGACAGGTTAGTTGGGCATGAATATTATTGTCTGCTGGATGGTTACTTGGGGTATAATCAGATTTCAATTGCTCCCGAAGATCAGGAAAAGACGACGTTCACCTGCCCGTATGGGACCTTTGCCTTCCGAAAAATGTCTTTCGGGCTATGTAATGCTCCCGCAACATTTCAGCGGTGTATGATGTCGATTTTCTCTGATATGGTGGAAAAGACCTTAGAAGTCTTCATGGCTGACTTTTTTGTATTCGGGAACTCATTTGATAATTGCCTGAGGAATCTGACTGCCGTTCTCCACAGATGTGTTTAGACTAACCTTGTCTTGAATTGGGAGAAGTGTCACTTCATGGTTCAAGAGGACATTATTCTGGGTCACAGGGTTTTTGCTGGCGGCATCGAGGTTGATAAGGCAAAAATTGATGTGATTAATAACCTTCCGCCACCGACATCAGTAAAAAGAGTAAGGAGTTTCCTCGGGCACGCTGGGTTTTACAGAAGGTTTATCCAGGACTTCTCACGGATTACCAAACCGTTATGCACACTATTGGAAATGAACATGTCTTTCCAATTTGATGAAGCCTGCCTGAGTGCTTTTGAGTTATTAAAGAAAAGACTTGTCTCGGCTCCTATTGTTGTAGGCCCAGACTGGACCTTCCCTTTTGAGCTAATGTGCGATGCTAGTGATTTTGCTATTGGGGCGGTTCTAGGCCAAAGAAGGGAGAAGGTATTCCACGCAATATACTATGCCAGCAAAACTTTAACAGATGCTCAACTGAATTATACTACCATCGAGAAGGAGTTGCTGGCAGTAGTCTATGCATTCCATAAGTTTCGTTCTTACCGCATTGGAACGAAGGTGATCGTCTACACTGATCACTCGACAATCAAATATTTGATTGAGAAGAAAGATGCTAAGCCGAGATTGATTAGGTGGGTTCTGCTTCTCTAGGAGTTCGAACTAGAAATTCGAGACAGAAAGGGGACAGAAAATCAGGTAGCGGATCACTTATCAAGGTTGGAGAACACATCGCATTCGGGAGATGCTGAAAATGTCATTAATGATTTCTTCCCGGACGAACAACTTTTTGCCGTCCAAAGCAAAGCACCGTGGTATGCGAACTTTGCTAATTATGTCACTTGCCAAGTGCTTCCTCCAAACCTAAGCTATCAACAAAGGAAGAAATTCCTAAAAGATGCCAAGCAATATCTGTGGGATGAGCCCTTCTTGTTCAAGCAATGTTCTGATCAAATTTTGTGACGATACTTACTAGACAAGGAAATTGAAGGCGTGCTACATCACTGCCATTCTTCAAATTATGGAGGTCATTTTGGAGGTCAACGAACTGCAACTAAAGTGCTTCAGTCTGGATTTTATTGGCCCACCCTATTCAAGGATGCACAAACATATGTGTTGCACTGCAACAGATGCCAAAGGGTGGGCACCATATCAAGACGACATGAATTATCACTGCAGAATATCCTGGAGGTGGAATTATTTGATGTATGGGGTATCGACTTCATGGGTCAATTCCCATCCTCCTTTAACAATCTCTATATCCTTGTGGCGGTGGATTATGTCTCTAAGTGGGTGGAAGCAGTTGCCTTGCCAACAAATGATGCTAAGGTAGTGCTTCCTTAAGAAAAACATCTTCACTCGTTTTGGCACGCCTCGGGCTATTATCAGAGATAAAGGGTCGCATTTTTGTAACAAATACTTTGAAGCCCTTCTAGCTAAGTATGGGGTGACCCATAAGATAGCCACCGCTTATCATCCACAGACTAGTGGGCAAGCCGAAATTTTCAATCGTGAAGTAAAGCGAATCTTGGAGAAAATTGTCAACTCCAATCGCAAGGACTGGTCTAAGAAGCTTGACGATGCCTTGTGGGCTTACCGCACAGCTTACTAAATGCCTATCGGAATGTCTCTGTATAGGCTTGTCTATGGTAAGGCATGTCATCTTCCAGTGGAGTTGGAACACAACGCCTATTGGGCTATCAAGAAGCTAAACTTTGATATAGAAGCAGCCGGTGAACAGAGACTTCTACAACTCAACGAATCAGACGAGTTTTGTCTGTAAGCGTATGAAAACGCTAAGTTGTACAAGGAGCAGACCAAGAGGTGACATGATAAGAAAATCCTTGAGAGACACTTTGAACCGGGCCAGAAAGTTCTTCTATTCTACTCCCGTCTGAAGTTATTTCCAGGAAAATTAAAGTCCAGATGGTCGGGGCCATTCACAGTTGCCAAGGTGTATCCGTATAGGGCAATAGAGGTTGAGGACCCCAATTCTGACAAAACCTTCAAGGTTAATGGACAGCGGTTGAAGTATTACTAGGGCGGCGAGGTTGACTGACAGAACAACTTCGTCACATTGGGAGACCCGGTGTAAGACAGAAAAACAGTCAAGCCGACGACTCTAAATCAAGCGCTTGATGGGAGGCATCCCCATCTTAGTATCAAACAAATTGCTTTTATTTTTAGTAACTTCAGTATTATTTTGGTTGTCTGTAGTTTCTATCTGTGGTTATTAACATAACCTGTGGTCTGTATAGTGCATGTCAGTTAGTACGTGTTTCAGGGTTGTCCTTAGTTAGAACTTGTGAGTACTGAATACTGATGTTTGCTGTGTTTCTGTTTTATAGATGTCTGATATGAGATTTTAGCATGTGCAGGATTACTCACTATCAGATGTTATACTCCGCGCCGCGGCGCCAAGTTTCTATTGGTATTCGCGTCGCAGTGCCATTCTCGGCGCCCCAACCCTGATTTTCGCGCTGCAGCACCGGATATAGGGAGAAGCTACTGTAAACTCGCGCCTCAGCGCCATTATTGGAGCCCCAACGCCTCAGTTTGCCTGGAACTCGCGCCCCAGCGCCAGAGTGGGTTTAACCCCGCGCCCCAGCGCCATGCATCGCGCCGCAGCGCCACCAGCGAATTTCAGTTATTTAAATGAGGTGTTTTCACTTAAATTGTAGCGTAACTCTTCTCTCTCCTCTCATATCAGTTGTAGCTCCTCTCCAAGCGACGCCGTCTCCTCTCCCCAGAGCCTTTAGGAAACCCAACCGTCGGCCGTTTCTTATCGTTTGAGCGCCCAACCGTTTGATATTCTAACCGTTGCCTTCGTTCACGCCTTCGTCCATAAAAGCCAAGCAAGGTACGGTGTTTTGTCATTGGGTTTGAGCGAAAATTTCTACAGTGCGAGCCTTAGAATATTTTTCTAAAAATCAATTATGGCTTCTAAGCGTCTTAGAACTATAATTGGCCTTCCTCCGCCATCCTCTTCCCGCTCTCGTGCTCAGACTTGGGATGTTGTGAAATTTTCAACGGAAGAAGCCTATCAGCGGTATACTCAGAATTTCTTGTCTCGAAGTTTGGTGCCTGAGCGAGGGCTTAGGCCTGATGACAAATTGGATGGTCAGATGAATGCTATGATATCCAAAATGAAATGGGTGCATTTCACCAAACCGTCAGAATTCGCCGTGGTCGCGGTGGTGAAGGAATTCTATGCTAATGCCATTCCTGATGGTCCGCCGACTGCACCAGTGCGGGGAAAATTAATCCCATTCAATAGCAGGGCTATCAACGCAGTTTATAGGACTCCCAATTTTAACGGCCGCGATTATTGAGAAAATGAGATTCGGACTTACCACACTGACGAGATTATTAGCAAACTCTGTAAGCCTGGGACAGTGTGGAAAACGAACGAGTACACTGCTAAAAGAATGTCGTTCCCTCAGCAGGCCCTTAGCCATTATGGTAAGGCTTGGTACGCTTTTATCGGTGCAAATATCCAGCCTACGCGTCATGTGAGTGATGTAACTCGGGAAAGGGCGACTCTGCTCTATGCCATTGTTACCGGTTTAAACGTCGATGTAGGGGTATTGATCAATGAGTCCATCAAGAAGGCTATTAGGAGCAAAGTTATGTCTGGCCTCTCGCACCCATCTCTTATTACCCGTCTGTGCAAGAGGGCGGGTGTTCAGTGGGAGAAGGAAGATGTCACCCTGCCTCCAATGTCGGTCATTGATCATCATCTAATTAGCCGCTATGCAGTCTGGGAGGGAGCACCATCGCATCCACGAGGAGAAGGATTTTTGCTAGTCCCTCAACCACCGCTATCCGATGATCCACAACCATCCACTGAGGCGGGAACCTCCACTCAAGCGCCAGTCCCCCCTTCTGCTGAGACCGTTAATTCTGGGGCCCTTGTGCAGATTTTGAACAGCCTAAGCTTCCTACAATGCAAGATAGACCATGTTTCCCAATGGCAGAATCAATTCCACCATTTCCATGCAGAGTTTGCCAACATACTCTCCAACATTCATGCTGCTCAGGGTCGTGACGACGCTGATTTCATGTCTTTTCCATTTCCAACGCCTCTAATTTATGCTCCTTATCCGCCATAATTTTTGCCTGCTGAGGAGGCTCGCGCAAATGAGCCAGTAAACGTGGAGGATGATGATGGAGAGGATGATGATGATCTTGAGGTGTTCGGCGATGATGAAGATCCTGATCATGATGGTGATGAAGGCGGAGATGCTACTGATGTTTGATGATGCGGCCCGGAGGCCAGTGAGGGCACTGGCCAGATTGCAAGTTTGGGGGGAGACTTCCTTTTATTTATTTTATATATGAATTGTGTTAAGTTAGTATTATGTTTTTTGAACTCTATGTTATGATGTGTAAGTTTAGGTATGTTTACGTTGTGAGGGTGTGAGAGATTTGCTTGGGCAGGATAGCCCTAGACTTTTGGTTTAACTATGTTTTATCTATTGTTTAGTATTATTGTGGTTAAGTTCTTGGTTTTTGGTGAATTGCTTATTTTGGATGCATGCTTCGCATAGTAGTATTTAAATTTATATATGAATGCATGTTTTTGGTTGTATATCTCATGTTTATAATTATTATCATTTTGGGTTTTCATATTTGGGTATATTTTAGCTATGTCGGATGTCATTTGGTGGATAGCCATATTTTTTGGGTTTTACATTGGTCATTGGTATTTGTATTGCCATGTGTTATGGCTTTGCCCTGTTTTGACCCTATTTTGGACAAGGGTGCTTTATAGTTATAGTTTTTGCCTATTACTTTTTGATTAAATCTAACCCCCAGTCTCTAACTGTCTATATGCTGGGTTAGGGTAGTTTAGCGTTTAAGTTTTGATTATGGCTTATGATAAGCACGATAATTATTTTATTTTCTTAGAATAGTGTCAAATTCATGCGAACTAGGGGCGTGTTAAATCGAGAATGTTTTGGATCCATCCTTTTAGCGAGCACTGACCAATTGTCTTTTCTAGCTATGTGTCCAGATTTAGGTTGTCTTTTTATTGTGTTGAAAATTGGTGTACTGTTAAAAACTCAGTTGATTTCAAGGTAATAAACAACTTAAGAGGCTTTTACACTTTCGGGTCTAAAGTTCTCTATATATATATATATATATATATATATATATATAAAAGCTATTATAATAACAGTCCTACGGTGGGTTGAGATGGAGCGTGAAAACGCACTCGCCCATAAACGCAGGCTGGTAAAATCTATTCTGTACTTATGTTGTTTACGTGGCCTTTGTGGTTGAGTTATTAGATTCTTAGGGTGTTGTACACCTAGTGCCCTAAAGTCATCTAGCTTCGGAGTCATTGATCGAAAGCTTGCTAATGGGTGTTCTGTTTTGCCTATAAGTAATCAAGTACTGTCTGAGTAGGAATTTACTTCATTATACTAGAACTTTTCGATCCTGTCTTGTGTTTGCATCTTGTTCTTAATGCTTGTTATTTATGCGGGTTGCATAGTAAGCTTATTGATTATCACAATCTACTGTGTAATCTTAATTTGGGTTATGGTTAGTTAAGATGTTTGGTCTGCACACACACAGAGATTGGATCAATTGCAGTCTCATATTTATTAATAGACATTCAGCCCTCATTCGTATGCATTTGGTCCTATTCTTTGAGGATGCTTATGATTATGCTTAGAAGCCATATTATTAGTCGATAGGATTAGTCTTCATTTGTATCTTGCAGTAATGGGGTGTGGATGTCTGATAATTTGCTTGAGGACAAGCAAAAACTTAAGTTTGGGGGAATTTGATGAGTATGATTTATACCTGCGAATTAGATCCTTTGTAGCTTAAGTTGTTGCCTGTTTTCAGTTATTTAGTTAACTTTTATCTATAATTTGTTGTTATTATGTCTAAGTTCTATAGTGCAAGCCTTTACAGATGTTTTCCAGGTTACAGGAGCATAATTGGCATTTTTACTGTATTGGCGCCGCAGCGCCAAGGTTTTACTTCGATCCCGCTCCGCAGCGCCAAAGCAAGGTAACTCTCTGTTAACTGGCGCTTTCTCAGCGCCATTTCCTGCACCCCTGCGCCACTTGCGGCGCCCCATCGCCTCCCTCTGATGTCAGTCTCGCGCCGCAGCACCGAGACCCTTTTAAAGAGTCGCGCCGTAGCGCGACCTCCGGTCTTTTTAAGTCTACGTGGCGCCACAGCGCCACTTGCTAAGCAAAGGCTCGCGCAGCGCGAGCTCTGGTGTCCAGACAGTAAAGGGCTATAAATGACCTAAAAGGAGAGAGGGAAAAGAAAAACTGAATATTAGCCGCCTGCGATAGAAATTTCAGACAGCTAGCGTAGATAGTTATTACAACATTTATTTTCTAGAAGAGAAAGAAGCTATGCTTCAAGGGAAAGAGAGTTATTGCATCCGACAGAGCTTAGGAGCTATACAGTGAAAGAAGATTTGGACCAAGAACATTCCAAAACATGAGTTTTCTTATTCCAAATCTCCCATTTATTTGTGTATTTCTGATAATGTGGAATGTATTGAAAATGTGTGTTAGTACCATAGTTATGAACTAACTCCATTTTTAGGGTTGCAATGTAACCTTTTGTTTAGCCTAATTAACTTTTTCTCCTATTTTATATAATGAATCATTTTGGAATGGGTTGTTGTATTTCGTATTTGATGACTATTTGCTTGATAGAGTAACGAGTATTGATTTTAACAAAGATTGAAAAATGGATGTTATTATCTATCTTTAAATACTACAACACCTGTTATGACAATGCCAATGGATTGTGTGCATAAACTGCTAATAGGATAGACATATCTCTATTTGCCTTGCGCGACCTTGAGACTTAGCTTAGTGACCTTGGCCTAGCTATTTTCACCAATAGACATATTGTGATTTATCTGGCTAGGGATGTGCATTTGACCTTCGACAGAAGCTTATGCGTATTTACTGTTCTCGGTTGACCATTCCTTGATTCGTTTGTAATTTGGAGAGCTAGGAGATTAGGCGATGCATTAGGGGAATTGTAATCCTATCTTGACTTCCTAGCTCAACCACTTCTCTTATTCTTATAGTTTTAATCATATAGCTTAACCAACCATCTTATTTCACTTGTTTAGATAAGATAAGTAGCGACTTTACCTTAGTATTTGTATTCTCTTAAGAATTTGTCCTCGTGGGTTCGACACTCTACTTTCATACATTACTTGTGGACTGCGTATGTTTGCGCGCGATTTGGCAATAGCTAAATCGACCAACAGGAGCAGGTGCTACTGAACCTACAACCGTAGACAATGTTCAAGTTCAAGTGGCTTCAAGTAATCAGATGTCTTCTACATATAACTGAACTATTGTATTGTAATAATGAATGTAAAAGTTATTAGTTTAGTAGTTTGGTATAATAATGATTATCATGTTTTAAGGATGAATTATCCAACTATTATATTGTAATGTTGTAATGTGAATGATTTTAAATGATGTATATAATATTTTTTATGTTTTATTTTATATTGTTGCTATAAACAAAAGAAAAGGTAACATTTATATTGTTGCAAATCATAACAACTTTTGTTGCATAGAAAAAGTAAAAGACAATGTATAGTGTCATTGCTAATTGACAACTTCCGTTGATCTCGAAAAACAATCAGCTTCGAATAATATCGTTGCTAATTGATCATAATTATCCATAACAAAACCAATGGCAACAAAAAAATTCATTGCAAATTAATATATGACCGGTTTATTTTGTACATTTAGCAACAAACATCGTTACCAAAAAGTACACAATTAGCAACGAAAATCAATTAAGGCAACAATTTCTATATTGTTTAGTAATGGCAAACTTCGTTGGCAAATGTGTATCAAATGCAACGAATTTTATCTTCGTTGGCAAATAAAAAGATTCTTTTCGTTGCCAATTAGGCGTATTTTACAATGAAAATTGTTTTTCAGTAACAATTTCTTAATAAATTTGCTACAAAATATTTCGTTGCTAAATGATATATGATTTTACACGAAAACAAAATTTCGTTGCGAAATATATTACTTTCTGCAACGGAAAAAAAATTGTTGCTAGACAATTAGCAACGCTCATTGCGCAACGAAATGTCCAACGACTGAAAAATCGTTGCAAATGACATTTGACAATGAAATTTCACACATTTAGCAACGAAAACTGTTGCAAAATCACAATTCTTTGTAGTGTAATCTAAGGTATAACCAAACTTGGCCTTGTGACCTTTGGCATAATATAAATGTTAGTCACTTTATTTTTTTTAACTAATAAATGTGGGAGGCCTATATCAGTTTACTTCTACGCGTATTTTTCCTAAGGCTAAAGAACAGAGAAAATACTGAGAGTTAGAGAAGAAGAACAAGAGGGAGAATTACAAAGGAATTGGGAGTCAAGAGGAAGAAGAAGGCTTGTGAAACCTTATCATTATTGTAGACACTCGAAATTTTCTGCATATCCGTTACTAACATTGTAGGAGGGCAGAATTGTCTTTCAGAGATAATCCTGGAAGACAACTCAGTTTAATCCCAAAAATAATACCGGGAGTTTCAGTCTCAACCTCGGAGATAACCCCGAGAAATGTAGTTCAAATACTAAAAATCACACCGGAGAAGATCGTTTTATCTCGGAGATAACCCCGAGATACTCAGTCTCAGTCCCGAAAACAACACCGGGAAAGATGGTATTAACCTCGAAAACAACCTCGAGGCATGCAGTTGCAGTTCCGGAGATAACCCCAGAAATGCTTATTTCAAACCCATGCGATCAGCTTTAACACTCGGCTATAACCCCGAGGCACTCATTCCACAAGCCCGGATAATCTCGGGAGGTCAGGCACACCTCAGAGATAACTCTGAGGACGGTCAACACCTGCAGCAGCCTAATCTCAAAGATAACCTTGAGCAAGGACTGCTAAATCAGCTCAAACCAAAGATAACCCCGGTGAGGGGCAGAATCGTCATTTTTCCATCTCAATCCCACATTGCGCCGTCTCAACAACATTCAAATATACATTCTATACAGACATGTCCTACAAGAACCAAGAAGTTCCAATCCCGAGTGACTACTACATAAGACAGCACACCAGATAGAATTTGAAGCCTGAAGACCAAGGGCATGGTCCCATTTTCCTGACTTTGTACAACCTCTAATCCCATGTCATTGTGTAGCTCTCGACAACAGCATGCCGTAAAAGGTCTTATACACCTCGATCGGATGCCCGGATTGAAGTTCTAAAAATTCGAGTGGACAACACGTTGCACGCGTGCACGCACTTCAAGACGGCGGGACCCGCAGAACCCGGGGTAGCCCAGGCAGCCGCAGGTGCATCTGCAGCTACTGCAGGTACACCTGCGGCTCCCCCCCTCCATAAATAGAGGGCTTGGGGCAGCCATTTTGCATAGAAAAAAGGCGAGGAAGCCCTATCCAATTTGCTCTGCACACACTATAAACTGAGTGCTTTCTCATTTTAAACACTTATGAGCTTCTATATTGTTACATTTTTACCGGCAGGAGCCGAGTGTTCATCGATTTAAAGTCATTGAAGTCTTCTTTGGTAGTCCACTGTAAGCCTTCTTACACTTTCTAAAGCCTTTCTCCAATACTGTTCACACACAGTTCTTCACGTTGAGAGTCGTGTAGCCTGTGTATGCCCGGACTTTGGTCCGTGGCTTTTATTTCTTTTTGCATATATATATATATATATTATATATATATATATAAGTTTTATATATATATATATATATATATATATATATATAACTGTTGTCGAACTTTGTTCGATGAGCCTGGATTTACATCCGGAGCGTTTATATATAAATAAATACTTATATATATATATATATATATATATATATATATATATATATATATATATATATATATATATATATACATTTCTGTCAGGGCTGGAGTTTACTTCGTGGCCTTTTAAAACTTTATTTACATTTTGTCCCGCTGGAGTTTACTTCAAGGCGGTTAATCGTTTTATTGCTTTATTCATATTTTTCAATCCCTCATGGAGGTGCTTCGTGGTGGTTGATTGGTTTACTGCTTTATTTATATTTACAATCCCCCATGGAGGTGCTTCGTGGTGGTTGATTATCTGCACACACACACACACACACACACACACACACACACACACACACATATATATATATATATATATATATATATATATATATATATATAACTGTTTACAACTTTCATACAAATTGCCACATTATGTGAGCCTAGGAATCATGTGATCACAAATTCAGTCTACTGAATCTAGATTCGGTTTCTGTGATGGGCATTTTTAGCTGTACACGGCTTGTAAATTATTCGCAATGTTCAAATTTCCTTAGATGGTTTTCATGCCCACAAGGAGTTCGATACTGCTATGTATATTATTTTCTCGAAGATGCTTCGCATCTCGAAAATAAAAGTAATCAAGCCGAACACCTAATAAAATGGAAGTATCAAAGGCCTCAATTACTATTGAGCAAAAGGGTTTGAAAAATTTCTTTTTACAAAACATCACTGCTATATATTGTTAAAACTGAATTTTATACAGAAATTTAAACACTTTGTATATAGGTGCAACGAGGTATAACACTCACTACACCAAAAATGGCCTCTAGTGAAGGACAAATCCTTCACTAGAGGCCCTATATCACTCACATGTGATTTATTACGAAGAAATATTTTTTTCACACGAGTGCTCGCATTAGACCTCCTCGCAATTGAGTATCCTTCGCTAAGTAGTAACTAAATATTTTTTGTAAAGGATATATTGTGAATAACTTTTTTATTCACAAATTGTATTTAGTAATGAAATATTATTATTTATTGAAAGATTGGTTTCCTTCACAAATAATATTTTAAGAAGGACTATTTGAAATTAGTGAATAACTTTATTCCCTCACAAATAATATATTGTGAAGAACAAATTTATTTAACGAGAGCAAATTTTCCTTCACTGATTATAAATTGAGAATGTATCTTCAAATTAGTGAGAGAAATAATCCTTCATTGATGACTAACTAATTAACTAGAAAAGATTTAGTGAGGAAAATAATCCTTCATTAAAATCCATTTCTCAAGTAAAATCCTTCAGAAATTATAAATTTGTAAAAAAAAAATTAATTGATAAATAATCAAAATTCCTTGTAAATTATGATTAATTTTCAAATCACTAATTTCATATTTATTATTATTATTATTATTATTATTATTATTATTATTATTATTATTATTAAATGCTATAATAAATATTAAATTTAATATTTCAAGTTAATATAAATCATGTCATATATACTTGTTTCAAACTAATTGATAAACTGCATAAAGAGTCAAAAATTAAAACTAATACTCCATATATAAATAGATAATGCTCAAGTCACAATAAGTACAGAATTTGTTAATGTATCTTGATCTCCCAAGGATCATAGTACTTACAATATCTATATAATAAAACAGAGCGGCTTCAACAAAGAATGGTCTAGATTAAAGCTTCAACAACCAATGGCTCAGATTTAATCTATTGGCTCTAATGGCTAATTTCATTTCAGCCAAACAAAAAACAAAAAAATGCCCAAACCTTTATTCAAATTTCAAACCCTCTGGGCTCTGTCTCTCTCTCCTTCCCCCTTATTCCCCCCAAACAACTCGATCTACTTCCCCTAAATCTCTTCTCTCATACCCACACACACATACATCATGCACGCACACACACAGATATCACGCGCACACACACACAGAGATCACGAACACACACGTACCACACACAGTCACACGATTTGCAAAATTTAGGTTTTCAAATTGGGGGGTTTTTGGAGTATTTTTGAAATTTGGATTTTGTTGTGAATTGTTCATGTTTTTTGTATTGATGGATTGTTTTGTGTTTTTGTGCAAGGCTGGGAGTTCTCTATAAATCTCCATCTGTTCATCTCCTCAAATACTTTGATCAATATCTCTCTCGATTTTGACGACTACCAATCTCAATCTCTTTGTCGGACGCTGATAATTCATA
Source organism: Panax notoginseng (assembly GCA_016801055.1). NCBI lineage: Eukaryota > Viridiplantae > Streptophyta > Magnoliopsida > Apiales > Araliaceae > Panax > Panax notoginseng. The sequence goes on from CM029022.1 coordinate 119,400,452, forward strand.
CCGTGAGTAATCAAAGTGATCAATTAATCCCTACAGTAAGAATATTTTCAAGTACCTTTTAATTTCAGGGTTTGCTTTTTACAGATTTAATTTTACCGAATCATGTGAGGATCGATCATCAGATGAGAGAGAGAGAGTTTAGATTAATTGATCAAGCCATATCCATAACAGTTTAATCAAACTCATTCTCCGCCGCCGGCATCGAACACCAAAGGTATGCCAAAATTCAATCCACTTTTTACTTTTTTGTATTACTACTTTGAGTGAAATGATTTTAAAGAGCTTAAGCATTGTAACTTAATTCATTTGATGAAATTCCTGTTTGATGATTTCTGTCACATGGAATTCCTGTTGTAAGACAACTTATGAAATCAAAAGCATTTCAAATATTTTTTTTTCATGAATACACTGAATTGTTTAATTAGTTTCTATGTCATCCAAATTAGCTTCTGTTTTCTCCTCAAACTCAAGTATCATCCATTTTTTGGGTTTTTATTAGAAATTAAGAGAATTCATTTTTGATGTATCAAAATTTGTATTTTATTATTTTTGGGTTTTTAGTATCTACTTCTTTTTTTCAGTATATTTTTTGTCAATCAAACAGTAAGGGTGGTTGTTCCACCATTGATTCCAAAGAATTGGACCTGGACTTGCAAGCGGCTCGATTTGAAGGTACTATCTTCACTATTTGGTTGTTTACAAAATCTGGTAAAAAAAATTATCAGAGAAATTTGGATTTTTATTAGAAATTAAGAGAATTCATTTTTGATTTATCAAAATTTATATTTTATTGTTCTTGGATTTTTAGTATCTACTTCTCTTTTTCCAGTATATTCTTTGTCAATCAAACAATAATTTATGAGTTTTGTATGTTTGTTTTGATGTAATTGTGGGATAAATTTGGTATTTCTAATGGAGTGTTCTTTTGAATGTATATTAATATTTGGATTTTCTATTAATATTGCTTTTATTTAGAGATTAAAGTCTATTTATTTTTTGATTTGTAGTACTATCCTCCTGTGTTCACAGAAAAAGGAATTGATTACCATTAGTACAAAGTTATAAACATTTATGTGGATTTGTTTCATTCATTTATTTTCTGATTCTTCAATTCCCTTTGAAACGTTGATGAAGACCGAGTTTTTCGTCCTGTGTTCCACCCGTTGAGTTTGGTTCATTTTCGTCCGTCCTTACCGAGTTTGACAACCGAATTGCTTTGCTTTCTCCCTCTTATCCCTCTCTCCTTTCAATTCCACACCCAAGTATTAAATCGTTCCACTTCTCCATCAATTCCCCACCCAAGCGTTAATCTTTCACTTTTCCTTATCTCAAAATCAATCATCTCTTTCCTCCGCAATCAAGAAGAAGAATGAAGATCGAAGAAGTGCACAGTTCAATTCCAAGTTTATAAAGATTTCGGGTACACGAAAATTGAACTTCTAGAATTACTCAATTTCTCCCTCTAAATCTGTATGTAATTTTATATCTATTTAAATTGATCATTGAATGGATATTTTGGGTGTGTGAATTAAAACTGTGATTCTGCCAAACTAACGCATTCTATACCAAAATTGGTTCAAGCAATAACGGGTTCAATCGCTTTTCAACGTCCAATTTAACACTTCTGACTGGTGTAGAAAGTACTAATTTTCAGTCACAATTCATATTTTGTTCAACTTTTCTACTGTTTACCTATAATCCATATGTTCCTTCAAGAAATATAGTGTTGCACAATAAAAGTCATTGTACTATAAAATGACGACAACTCTCAAGTGTATCATAATTATTTCTCGATTACTATTAAACTAATAACTATTTTAATGATAAATGTTGAACCAAACTACATCCTTAAATGTGGAACAAAGGAAGTATTTTAAATTGATTGGTGTACATTTCGATTTCTGTACATGGTTTCAGTAATAACTATCACTGTGAATATTGAAGGATTATTGAGGTGAAGTATTTTTAGTACTTAAATTTTGGGGATTAGGCAATTTATCATATCATGTACTATGCACATAAGTTTGTGAGTTCAATAATCTATACTCCTTTTAATTTATAAGGTAATACTTCATTTGGGTAGATTTCTGGAAGAATTTATGCTTTGTTCCATATACAAATGGTTAATATATGCACAATGGCATTCCTTTGAAAACATGTATAGTATATGTCATTGTTTTCCTTATTAGTATTGCTATTATTATAGAATTTGGAGTATTGTCCTTATTAGTATTGCTATTATTATAGAATTTGGAGTATTTAATGTCATTTGCTTTGTAGTTCATCTGAAACATGAATTAAATATATTGGATTAAACATGAATTTGGAGTATTTAATGTCAATTTGAAATTATTATGCCACATGCTGAAATTCATGTGAAATTGGATTAAGTATTCTTATACTGTGTTGTATGGGTTAATTAAATATATTGCTTGAATTATTTTTTTTATTCATATGTTAGTTAACTTAGTTCTTCAATTAACGCTTGCGTCTCAATACTGAGTCAATTCTAATCAAATAAAAAACATTTTTGTTTTTTGTCTTCTCACTCCCCGTTTCTCTCCTCTACCTCTCTATATTCACGACATTTTTACAATCCTAAACTCCAATTTTTCTCTTTACTGAAACCCCAACCTTATATCTTCCATGCGCTTAATTTTACGACCATCCCCTAAGATTTTGTTCTTCGTTCAACTATGTAATACGGATTTGTCTAGACTCTGTGAAGTTTTTTGAATAGCGAAGGAGATTATAGGTTTAGGATAACAAAGCATTGGCTAAATTAAATTAGAGAGACAAAGATTCTGCCAAAAATGAATCACAACAAACAATCACTAAGCTTGGTACAATTCTAAAATTGCGTTTTGGTTAGTATGCATCGAGTTAGCCTTCGTATCATCTCCATAGCGAAAGAAACAATCATATGATGACCCATTCTCTGTGGTTCTGTGCTGCAATTTCTGAGGAGTAAAATGGGGATTGAGTCGAAGATGAGTAAGTAATTTATGCCTTTCTATTATTTTACTTTGATGGGTATGTAAAATGGGGATTGAGTCGAAGATGAGTAAGTAATTCATTGGGGATTTATGTTGTTTGGGAATGTGGACAATAGCGTGAAATTAAATACAAAAATACAGTTCAATTATATAAAGGCATAGAAGAAAGTGTATTTCCTAACATTCTTTACAACATGTTTCTTATTAGTGTGTACCCATAATTAATCTTTGCTTTTTAATTTGATTTGTAAATTTGTCGTTATTTCTTCTTTGTTGTTAATTAGGGGACTATGTTTTTGTTTTAAGACTGTTTTTTTTTGTTAAAATATTGTGAAACTTCAAAAGGTACTTAATTCTGAAATAGTGCAGTGACCATGTAATGTTGTATGAATGTCCTCATTTGCTCTTCCAACTATTTAGTTTCAGAAGTTTGGTTCAACCTAAAGTGAATCTTTGTTTTTCTGAAATGGTTAACTATTGGTACATAGTTTGTGTCTTTGAGTCTATATGTTTTTATACCTTCCTGTTTAATACTTCACCTGTTTGAGACGTTTTCAAATTCAAAATTGACATAGATACATTTAGTTTTAATAATTGCAATGATGAAATATTGTTAACTATCTAAAAGACTAAAAGTACTACTAATTATAAGATTTACTATTTCGTATTAGTGAATCATAACAATTTTCAGTTTACTTATATCAATCTAAATCATTCTCCCCCACTACATACACGTGTGCGCTCATTTATTTTTTAAGATAATTAAGGGTAAAGTAATGGATTTTAAGTTTCGGATTTACAATTGTTTTATTTTGCCTCACATATTGCGATAATTTTTATATTTCAAATATTTTCAGGTATACATCGAAAGATACTTGGTGTAAGCTGTAAAGAATACGAAGTTGTTTCTCTATTTTTTGCATGTATTTATTTTTTGTGTTCCGTCTTTTCTAAAGTTAACTAATTATACATTGTTATGATGATTTTGGATATGGAATAATGGTTGTTTTGGTGGTTTGGATATTTATTGATGATTGTAATTTTTGTAGACAGGTTTAAATTTTTCTGGATGTCTATTTTTAAAAGAAATTTTGCCGAAATTTCTTGAAATTAGTAGTGACTAGATTGATTGTGACACCCCCAAATCCGGGTACTTCGATTCCACGGGATTTGGTGTTCACTGTACAAGCATCATCTATCTATCTACCCATAAATAATATCAAACCATACAACAGATAGAAATCATAAATAAATCTCTTCCCTCAAGGGTTACATCAACTGAATCATAAATAAATCCCAGGTTACTCTAACCTTAAAACATCTGTGCGGAATTCTAAACAAATAAGTCTTAAACATAAATACATCATCAATTAAAATATCAAGTCTTCATCACTTGCTAACTTTTCCCTTGCCTTTACTAGTGGAGGGTTCATCGCTTCTTTCATTCTTAACTGCAATGTTATTATTAAGCAAGAGTGAGCACAAATGCCCACAAGTATAAAAATGAAATAACAGTATAATAACATGCGAATAATCAAAGACATCTGAATAAAAGCTCAACTTTTGAATCAAGAATAAATAACAAGAATCAAAAGAATTCTGAGGGTCATAAGACCTTGAACTATGTCCTAGGTTATCAAGGATTATACTTGAAACCTTTAACAGTCATAAGACTATGGACCTTCTTCTCGTACTTAGGGGATCAGCCCTTAGTACCATACTGTGCACAATATCTTAACGCTAAAGCGTAAATAATCCCCTATACAGGGTTGTTCATCTCAGTTTGTCATTCGAGTCCGCACCAAAGGAAGTTTAGTTTGGATAATTTCATCAAGGGTTCTGAAATTTAGAACGCTCATCAACTATGGACTAGTTGAATCAATAAGGTTCACTAGTCTAATAAGGTTCAACAAATATTGATATTTGATTAGAATAATAATCTCAAAAGTATACAATAGGACAATTATTGTATAACTGAATCATGCTTTGGAAAGATAATTAATCTTTAATATCATGCTTGAACTTGAATAATAACAAGGATAATTTATTCAAGGTAAATAATAAACTTGAACAATAATGACAAGAAGGGTTAGGGAAACTTGCTCGACATAAAAGTAACGTTTAAGTTTAAATAAACTTGCTCAATAGAATGGAGTTAGGGATAGGATACTTGCTCAATGTAAAAGTAAAGTTAAGAAACTTGCCTCGTGCGTAGATTACACTTTAACTAAGCACGTTCTTTGATTTAAATCCTACATACCATTCACATTTACAATGCTAGTTAATTACAACTTAACTAATCAACATAAACCCATTCTCTTTGTTTACTTGATTTATTGACTATACTTAATCACTTTATCACATTTACTGCCACATAAAACCAATTCATGAATAATAATCTAATTATGAAATCAATAATTTAATTCACATGTAATTATGTTATTTACATGTTATACAACTATCTTATCATCACATTATTCTTCTAACATGTTTACATGTTCATTACAATAATCCACTAACACATTGTTAGACTTAAACATTTTTTAAAAATCTCATTCTGAGTTTTCTGGGGAGTGGCGCTGCGGCGCCACTATTGGACTAAGGATTCGCACTGCGGCGCCGTGGCGCTGTGGCCGGTCCCTTGGCGCTGCGGCGCTGTGGCGCCGTGGCTCGAGACATGGCGCTACGGTACGGTGGCGCTGCGGCGCGGGAAATGAACTGGTAGCCGGCGCTGCGACGCGGCATACCAGACACAGAAATGGCAGTTCGCGAAAATCGCAGAACTTGCCAATTTCTCCCAATTTCTTAAAGTTCTACTCGAAATTAAACATACCCATATGCTATAATTTATATATAATCATTACCCAACATTTATATACTGACAAAACCAATTTTAAACACTTATTAACAGATTTAAAGCCTCACAAAATTACTGACTTTGATGTTCGTGAAGTTTAGAAAACTTTATATGAAAATTCTCCCTACGGATTCGTTATAACACCGAATTCGTTCATTTAAACTCCGATCTCTCCGTATCGACACGCTCAATAATGTAAGGGTGTATATTTTAGGGATAATATATAATCCATGAGTCAATTATCACATATATGGCCATATGGCCATATCACGTACTCTGTTTATTTTGAAAAACATACGTACGACATGTTTTCACAACACTGATGTTATGGTTTGCAACATATACATAATTAAACATGATTTGATACAACGTAACACACATATAAACTTATAATCATACCATATTCCAATCTACAAGGATTTACAGAAAACTGTGAAGCCATTTTATGAAAACTAAAAGACGTAACTTGAAATTGGGTTGGAGAGAATTACCCAGAGTTATAAATAATGGAAGAAATGATCAGATGATCCTTTCTCAACAACCTGTTAATCACACACTCAAATTTCTCTCAGACTTCTAAATTTTCTCTCTGTGCTTTATCAGACTTAGGAAAAAAAAATGAAGAAGGAGAAGACGTCGACTAGTTAATAAACTGAGCGTCGAGAGGTCAGTTGGCCCAATCATGGGCAACTGCTAGAAACCACTACTAAGGCCATGCTTGGCTAGCAATTAAATTCAAAGCTCATTATTTTAATAAATTTTTTATCATATAGTTTAATTCATGTCACACCCAATTCAAATATCTTATTTAATTTAATATAAATAAAATATGATAATTCCTCATAAATTCACATAGTCACATAATTAAATATCTCATTAATAAATAATATCAATTTATTAAATTTCTAATTAATTATTACATTAATTAAAATAACATAGCTTATTAAATATTTCTTTTAATACAATAAGCTCACATAATCACAACTTTGATCATAAAAATTCTCTACATTAATTTAATAAATGTAACACATATAATTAAATTAATCTACCATAATTGCATCAATTAATTATTAAATCTAATAATTAAATCATCGAAAAATATTTATTTAACTCAATAAATATTTAAAATAATTTACAAAATTCTCGTTCGTCACATCTTTCCCCCCTTAAAAGGATTCTGTCCCCAGAATCACGACTCAAGAAATTCGACCCGTTACATTCTCCCCCCCTTATAAAGATTCTGTCCCCAGAATCGCTTACACATAATTAAGTAAATAAATGAGGGTAATTCTTCATCATATTCTCTTCGAGTTCCCACGTAGCTTCTTCAGCGTTGTGGTTCCTCCAAATTACCTTAACAGAAGGTATAACTTTATTTCTGAGAACTTGTTCTTTTCGGTCGACAATTTGGATAGGAATTTCTTCATAAGATAAGTCTTTCTCAAAATGTAGGGGTTCGTATTCAATTACATGCTTGTAATCAGGTTTGTAAGGTCGTAACACAGAAACATGGAAGACGTTGTGGATATTCTCGAGTGCTGGAGGTAAGGCTACCTCGTACGTAACTTCTCCAATTCTTCGCAGTACCTCAAAGGGTCCAATAAATCTTGGGCTCAATTTTCCTTTCTTCCTAAACCTGATCTTTCCCTTCCAGGGAGAGACCTTCAAGAAAACATAGCTACCTGGTTCAAACTCGATATTTTTACGATGTGGATCAGCGTATTTCTTCTGTCGATCTTGAACTGCTATCAGTCGTGCTCGGATCACTTTGACTATTTCTGCCGTCTGCTGTACCAATTCTAGCCCTAGCAATTGTCTTTCACCAACTTCATCCCAATAAAGCGGAGTTCTGCACTTTCTGCCGTATAACGCTTCGTAAGGCGGCATACCAATACTAGCGTGGTAACTGTTGTTGTAGCTGAACTCTACCAACGGTAGGTGATCATCCCAATTTCCTTTGAAGTCCATTACACAGGCTCGTAACATATCTTCTAGTGTTTGAATCGTTCGTTCGCTCTGTCCGTCTGTTTGAGGGTGGTAAGCTGTACTCATTCGCAGTTGTGTACCCATGCATTCCTGAAGACGTTTCTAGAAATTTGATGTGAAGCGCGGATCCCTATCGGAAACAATAGACACCGGCACTCCGTGCCTCGAAACAATCTCTTTCACATATAATTTTGCCAACTGATCTAAGTTAAATCTGATTTTGATAGGAAGGAAGTGCGCGGATTTTGTCAGTCGGTCAACGATAACCCATACTGCGTCATAGCCTTTCTGGGTCGTCGGAAGGCCAACCACGAAGTCCATCGTAATATGTTCCCATTTCCATTCTGGGATCTCCAACGGTTGCAGCAATCCACTTGGTCTCTGATGTTCTGCTTTAACTTTCTGACATGTCAGGCATTTGGCAACACATTCTGCAACCTCACGTTTCAAATTTGGCCACCAGAAATGTTGTCGAAGATCTTGGTATATTTTTGTACTACCAGGGTGAATTGAATATCTTGAACTATGAGCCTCATTCAAAATTTCTTCCTTAATTTCTTGTACTGGCAGAACCCAAATTCTGCTTTCAAATCTCAATATTCCTTCCTTATCCATCTTAAATCTTGGTTCGGTTCCTTCAGATATCTTCTTTGTCACCTTTTTACATTCTTCATTCTGAAGCCGAGCCTCCTTCACTCTATCCAGTAGAGTTGTACCAGATTGCATTTAAAATAGCTTCTCATCAATCTCCATAGGATACACCATTCATTAGTCCCATAAATGCTGCAGGAGCATTTGTAAGACCAAACGACATTACTAAAAACTCATAATGACCATATTACGTTCGGAACGCTGTCTTCAGTACATCCTCTGGCCTCACCTTCAGTTGGTGATAACCACTCCTCAAGTCAATCTTGGAAAAGTATTTTGCTCCCTTCAATTGATCAAACAGATCATCGATCCTCGGTAATGGATATCTGTTCTTAATCGTGACCTTATTTAATTCTCTGTACTCAATGCAGAGCCTCATCGATCCGTCCTTCTTTTTCACGAACAACACCGGCGCTCCCTACGGCGATACGCTCGGTTGAATGTACTTTTTGTCCAACAATTCTTGTAGTTGTGCCATTAATTCCTTCATCTCTACTGGCGCCATTCGGTATGGTACCTTCGATATTGGAGCAGTTTCGGGCGCCAAATCAATCACAAAGTCTACTTCTCTATCTGGTGGAAGTCCTGGCAAATAGTCTGGAAATACATCGACGAAGTCCCTCACAATCGGTATCTCCTCTACCTTCGGGTTCTCTTTTCGACTGTCAACTATGTAAGCTAAATATCCTACACAGCCTTGTCTTAATAACTTCCTGGCCTGCAACATCGTCAGACAACTCGCTTATCTAGGCGACTTGCTACCATAAAACACAACCTTTGACGGAGTCATAAGGTTAATACGCTTCTTTTGGCAGTCAATTACAGCCCCATAATTGGATAGCCAATCCATACCCAATATAACGTCGAATTCCCCCAATCGAATAGGGATAAGATCTATATTCATGATATTACCCTTAATATCCACCCTACAGTTCTTAAACACGTACTTAACAGGGATTATTTCTCTATTCGCAATTTCTATGTTCATGGGGTAATCCAATTCATCCATAAGCAAATCTAAACTATTAGCAAAGTCTTCGGATATAAAGGAACAAGTAACACCCGAATCAAATAAAACGTAAGCATTAATTTCATTGATCGGAATGATACTTGACACCACCTCACGAGACTGGATTGCATCCTGCACCGTCATATTGAAAGTTCTGGCGGTTGGTCGGTTTGTTGCAGGTGGTCCGGTGATGGTTAAGGTATTTCCACTACTATTTCCCCGGTTTCCTCCTTGTCCTGATCCTCCCGATCCCTTCTTGGGACAGTCTCTTGCTAAATGATCTTTCGAACCACAGTTGAAACAAGCACCCTTCTTTGGGTTTGGACAATTTGGTGCTATATGGCCTTCCTGACCACAATTGTAGCACACTCTCTTCCCCTTCAAACAAACTCCTAGATGTGCCTTGCCGCAAGTCGGACATGCTTCTATCTTCTTTTCCTGCCCTCCGTGTTGACTTTCAGCTGACGAGTTATCCGTCCACTTCCTCTTCTGATTATTATTATTCCCAGTATTACTTCCACCAGTCTTGTTATTACATTTATTCTCACTCTTTTTCTTTTTCTGTTCTTGGTTGTACTTAGTCACTGCATCACTTCCTCCTTCCGCGAGAATGGCCTTTTCCAAAACTCCCGCAAACGTGTTAAGTTGAAACATTGATACCTTGCTGTATACCCAAGGCTTCAGTCCTTGTTCGAATCGTCTGGCTTTCCTCTCGTCAGTGTGTACTTGATACGGGGCAAACCTTGCCAACTCATCGAATTTAGCCGCGTATTCAGGCACGCTCATGTTTCCCTGTTTCAGTTCCAGAAATTGCACCTCCATCTGATTCTGCGAACTAGCTGGGAAATACATTTCGAAAAACATCTCTTTGAATCTCTCCCACGTAATTACACCTTCACCTCCTCGCATCTTGTTTGCCTGCCACCAGTAGCTAGCCTCAGACTTCAGCATAAATGTCGCAAAAACGGTCTTCTGATCTTCTCGAACCCTAGCAACGTCAAAAATCTTCTCCATTTCCATCACCCACGTTTGAGCCTCGATCGGGTTTCTGGAACCTTTGAACTCTGGCGGTCCCACTGCCTTAAAATCTTTAAACGTTGTACTAGGTGGAGTTTGCGGTTGGTTATTCATGACTCCAGTTAGTAAATTAACTAGCTGTTGAACTGGATTAACGTTGGCATTATTGTTATTGTTGGTTGACTCTTCCTGAGCCGGTTGACGTTGTTGTCTTCTCCTTGGAGGCATTTTTCTGTTAAATAAACGTTTATTAGAACTTTATTTATTTCTCTACATAGTTAAGACATTACTCAACAATTTAACATATCACTTAACACATCATCTCAAACAACTTGATATCTTTTCATTCAAATAAAAAGTTTTAACATTAAACTATAGCATACTGCTATTTACATCATCTATCCTGGAATAAAGAATCCACAGGATTTAAAACATTCAAATATTAACATATTCCTTAGTTCATAAACACATCGGAATTTACATAAAACTATATAAGTCTTTCACATAAATAAACAGATTCTATTCCTGTCTTCCAAGGTGCTCAATAGCCTTGCCACGCTCCTCATTCATGATACGAGACATCGTCCTGTGATCCAACATATACGATGGAAGTCCTTCAAACTGGATGGGGTACCTTAACACTCGCGCTTGAACCTCATCCATCGCATGATTAAGTGTGACATACGTGTCTTTAAGCTTTGCCTTCTTTGCACGACTATCATCTTCTGCACGATCAGCTCGACGTGATTCTCTTACCCATCATTTCTCTGCTATTTTCAGTCTTCCGGAGGTTTCCTTCAGTTCCTTCTTCAGCTTTTCTATCTCCTCGATCTTATCTTTAGTTTGACCCTTCTCATGGACCAATTCCCATTCTACATTTCCTAGTCGTGAGTGAAGAGTCGAAATCTCCCTCTCCTTCTCCTCTAGAGTAGACTGCTGAACAGTCGCTTGCTCGGTCAATTCCTGAACCTCATCTTGTAACTCAACATTACGGTCATATAGTTCATCATACATCTCAGCATCAATCGTGTACCGTGGTAATTCCTCTTCTTCCTCTTCCTCATCAAACTCCTCCTCAGGATCCTCCTCAGGATCAGTCTCAGGCTCATGCTCCTGATCAACAACAGTGATCAATGGAGATGGCTCCCTCTGAATCAACTGCTCCCTGACAACATGAATGTCTCGGGACTCCTCCTCCGTAGGTACTCGAGGTTCCACCTCTCCAGTTCGACTAGCTCCTCCAACATCCGACATCCTGACAACCAAAATTTTAAGTTTTAGTTACTAATCCGTGCTAGCGAACACATACATTAGCACATAAGCACAAAAAGTCTTTTATTATCTTCAATGAATTCAAAAAAATTCATATCTTAGAACTCGATAAGAGTTTCCCTTCACTAAGTTCTTTCTATAAGGCTACTACCTAAGGTTGTTCCCCACCTAAGGTTCATAACCTACAACGTTGATACCAACCTGTGACACCCCCAAATTCGGGTACTTCGATTCCACGGGATTTGGTGTTCACTGTACAAGCATCATCTATCTATCTACCCATAAATAATATCAAACCATACAATAGATAGAAATCATAAATAAATCTCTTCCCTTAAGGGTTACATCAACTGAATCATAAATAAATCCCAGGTTACTCTAACCTTAAAATATCTGTGCGGAATTCTAAACAAATAAGTCTTAAACATAAATACATCATCAATTAAAATATCAAGTCTTCATCACTTGCTAACTTTGCCCTTGCCTTTACTAGTGGAGGGTTCATCGCTTCTTTCATTCTTAACTGCAATGTTATTATTAAGCAAGAGTGAGCAAAAATACCCACAAGTATAAAAATGAAATAACAGTATAATAACATGCGAATAATCAAAGACATCTGAATAAAAGCTCAACTTTTGAATCAAGAATAAATAACAAGAATCAAAAGAATTCTGAGGGTCATAAGACCTTGAACTATGTCCTAGGTCATCAAGGATTATACTTGAAACCTTTAACAGTCATAAGACTATGGACCTTCTTCTCGTACTTAGGGGGATCAGCCCTTAGTACCATACTGTGCACAATATCTTAACGCTAAAGCGTAAATAATCCCCTATACAGGGTTGTTCATCTCAGCTTGTCATTCGAGTCCGCACCAAAGGAAGTTTGGTTTGGATAATTTCATCAAGGGTTCTGAAATTTAGAACGCTCATCAACTATGGACTAGTTGAATCAATAAGGTTCACTAGTCTAATAAGGTTCAACAAATATTGATATTTGATTAGAATAATAATCTCAAAAGTATACAATAGGACAATTATTGTATAACTGAATCATGCTTTGGAAAGATAATTAATCTTTAATATCATGCTTGAACTTGAATAATAACAAGGATAATTTATTCAAGGTAAATAATAAACTTGAACAATAATGACAAGTAGGGTTAGGGAAACTTGCTCGACATAAAAGTAACGTTTAAGTTTAAATAAACTTGCTCAATAGAATGGAGTTAGGGATAGGATACTTGCTCAATGTAAAAGTAAAGTTAAGAAACTTGCCTCGTGCGTAGATTACACTTTAACTAAGCACGTTCTTTGATTTAAATCCTACATACCATTCACATTTACAATGCTAGTTAATTACAACTTAACTAATCAACATAAACCCATTCTCTTTGTTTACTTGATTTATTGACTATACTTAATCACTTTATCACATTTACTGCCACATAAAACCAATTCATGAATAATAATCTAATTATGAAATCAATAATTTAATCCACATGTAATTATGTTATTTACATGTTATACAACTATCTTATCATCACATTATTCTTCTAACATGTTTACATGTTCATTACAATAATCCACTAACACATTGTTAGACTTAAACATTTTTTAAAAATCTCATTCTGAGTTTTCTGGGGAGTGGCGCTGCGGCGCCACTATTGGACTAAGGATTCGCGCTGCGGCGCCGTGGCGCTGTGGCCGGGCCCTTGGCGCTGCGGCGCTGTGGCGCCGTGGCTCGAGACATGGCGCTACGGCACGGTGGCGCTGCGGCGCGGGAAATGAACTGGTAGCCGGCGCTGCGGCGCGGCATACCAGACACAGAAATGGCAGTTCGCGAAAATCGCAGAACTTGCCAATTTCTCCCAATTTCTTAAAGTTCTACTCGAAATTAAACATACCCATATGCTATAATTTATATATAATCATTACCCAACATTTATATACTGACAAAACCAATTTTAAACACTTATTAACAGATTTAAAGCCTCACAAAATTACTGACTTTGATGTTCGTGAAGTTTAGAAAACTTTATATGAAAATTCTCCCTACGGATTCGTTATAACACCGAATCCGTTCATTTAAACTCCGATCTCTCCGTATCGACACGCTCAATAATGTAAGGGTGTAAATTTTAGGGATAATATATAATCCATACGTCAATTATCACATATATGGCCATATGGCCATATCACGTACTCTGTTTATTTTGAAAAACATACGTACGACATGTTTTCACAACACTGATGTTATGGTTTGCAACATATACATAATTAAACATAATTTGATACAACGTAACACACATATAAACTTATAATCATATCATATTCCAATCTACAAGGATTTACAGAAAACTGTGAAGCCATTTTATGAAAACTAAAAAGACGTAACTTGAAATTGGGTTGGAGAGAATTACCCAGAGTTATAAATAATGGAAGAAATGATCAGATGATCCTTTCTCAACAACCTGTTAATCACACACCCAAATTTCTCTCAGACTTCTAAATTTTCTCTCTGTGCTTTATCAGACTTAGGAAAAAAAAATGAAGAAGGAGAAGACGTCGACTAGTTAATAAACTGAGCGTCGAGAGGTCAGTTGGCCCAATCATGGGCAACTGATAGAAACCACTACTAAGGCCATGTTTGGCTAGCAATTAAATTCAAAGCTCATTATTTTAATAAAATTTTTTATCATATAGTTTAATTCATGTCACACCCAATTCAAATATCTTATTTAATTTAATATAAATAAAATATGATAATTCCTCATAAATTCACATAGTCACATAATTAAATATCTCATTAATAAATAATATCAATTTATTAAATTTCTAATTAATTATTACATTAATTAAAATAACATAGCTTATTAAATATTTCTTTTAATACAATAAGCTCACATAATCACAACTTTGATCATAAAAATTCTCTACATTAATTTAATAAATGTAACACATATAATTAAATTAATCTACCACAATTGCATCAATTAATTATTAAATCTAATAATTAAATCATCGAAAAATATTTATTTAACTCAATAAATATTTAAAATAATTTACAAAATTCTCGTTCGTCACATTGATGTTTTGGTGGTTGGATATGTGTTGATGATTGAGTATGTATTAATTATTGTGGTGGTGTGGTGAATTATGATAATAGTTATGTCTGATTGTAAATTATTTTAGGTTGCAAAGAGTTTTAGGTAATGTAGTACTTTTTCGAATTTTAATCTAATTTTTCGTTTTGTTGTGCCTTCAGGCACGGGTTATCGCTAGTTTAATAACTAACATAAGAAAACTGAAAAAATAACGAGCTAAAAGGAATGAAGTGTACATCATGTTAGGTCTACTTCATCATTATTTTCTTCAAGGAAATCAATGTTGGGCCTGTAAAGTTCCTCCTGCAAAAGAAACACCAAAATTCAATTTCAACAAGATGAAGAATAAGAAAAAATAAACCTGGTGAACTTAAATTAATAGATAGAGAGAGATTAATGAAGGACAAAGACAAAAATATAGTTATTAGTAAATACCTCAAGTGAATCATAGTTGGTAAATGTTTGAAGGAAGTTAGTAAACTTCTTCTCTACCAATTTAGTTATATGTTCAGTAATATCTATACCAATAGACGGTTGTGGTGTACTTTCATTGGTAGAAGCATCATCCATAGACTTTATACCCAATCGACGGAGGACAATCTTGTCAATCATATTCTCCAATTTCTTAGGATTAGTAGATTGTTGCGGTGAAGAATAACCTATACTCGACGGCACTATAGGAGGAGTACCGAGCACGTCTTATGCGCGATATCCTGGAAAACTAAGTATCCTATTTTTTTTAATCCCACCAGTTTTCTCAATCCAAATAGCCAAGTCATCTACCTCTGGTGTACCGTCCTCTGCAGGACCGCCAACCTCAATACTATATTCTGACTAAAATACAAAACATGTACAAGAGTTAAATACGTAACCAGTAATAAAAAAGATGGAATGGTTCATGAATGGAATGAACGAACTACTTATTAGACAAAACGCTCCAGAGTCTCATGAGAATTTTTAAAATCCATTTGGAGACAAGGCTAGTTCAGGAGGGCAACAAGGGCACCAAACGATTTTAAAGACCCTATATGAATGCATGAAAGAGAGAGAGAGAGAGAGAGAGAGAGAGAGAGAGAGAACAAATGGGAACATAAAGATGTTTGCATGCAGTGGTTGAACATGGCTTTCTAAAAAGGTGAACACAAATCAAATGTCATGAAATAAATTAATCAAACCTGAACCTAAACTAAAAGATTTATATCAGCAATTAATATCAAATAAAATATCAGAAGCTAATAAAAAAGGACTTACTGCAATCTCCTTAGGATGAGAGTTTATATAAACTCCATTACCCTGTTCCTTCTTATGGGTCCTATCCCATACCTCTACCAAAGTTGGAGCTCTTTTCTTAGCTATTGCCAAATCCATCACATGCTTGGAAAATGGTGCAGAACCACCAGTGTGACCTACTTTCAATTTTGCTCGATTCTTTTTAGACGCTGCACTCCTTGATTTCTAGGCTTGCTCCTTCCACACATCAATCATCTCTGTCCACACTTGTTGCGAAAGCCAACTGGGATTATATGGTTTCAAGGCATCGCACATCTCATCTGTATGAGCCTTCTTATGAGATTCGCGCCTTGCAACGCTTAACCATTTT
Organism: Panax notoginseng; assembly: GCA_016801055.1. Taxonomy (NCBI): domain Eukaryota; kingdom Viridiplantae; phylum Streptophyta; class Magnoliopsida; order Apiales; family Araliaceae; genus Panax; species Panax notoginseng. The sequence goes on from CM029022.1 coordinate 119,416,946, forward strand.
GAATAAAGTCTTTTATAATGGTTACGAAAGACCTCCTTCACTTTCTCATTTTCCCTTTCGCGAAATCGAAAGCAACCCTGAGCAAGTATTGAAGAAAAGAAATAAAGCAATAAATATTAATGTTATAACTTGATTAATTATAATAACAATATGATAAAGTTGTTAGATTAAACACTGCCATGAGTATGAAAAGTCCAGTTTTAAAATAAGTATAACTGAACAACCGGTTAAAACTACGCAGAAATAATAAAGCATTAGACACTATTAACTCCTGAAAAATTAATACCAGGTCAATTCAGATAAGAGTCTATATAAATTCACAATACCTTGTTAAATTCTGCTTAATCAGCCCATTTTAATTGGACATTAAAATGTCCAATTAAAATGAAATGGACATTAATGACAATTTATGATCACTTCTCTTTATGTAATGGCATGACTGGTATTACTTAATGCTAATTCTAGACCATAAACTATTTAACTGTATATAGTATAGAACTATCATTTCTTGTCACTGTAATCGTTGGAGTAATTGACCTGAGACATATTAGTTTGAAATGACATAAAGTAACCAATTTATACAGAATGTCCTATTATAATGTGTATCATGGATGGGAGCTGTCGTTGACACTCCTAAATTAACCTCACTTTCACTTCATAATTTATAATAATTAGCACAGTAGCAAGTAAGGATCGATCCCACAGAGAGTAAAGTTATTTTAGAATTATTCTATTATTTCAACAGAAAATAAAGATGGGGGTTTTTGAAAATTATTTTTAAACTAAGAGAATAAAAATTAATGATTTAATCAAATATGTAAAAACTTCAGTTCTGCAGTTCAGTTTTACCAAGTACAACAATCAATTAATCAAGTTATTATAATTTTTTCTTCAATGAAACTATTAGCTCTAGATAACAATAAGCTCTGCTATCCAAAATTCTCCTTAGATTTTCACTGTATGAAATAGGCTCTTCACCAGATTCTAACTACCATACAACCTAGAACAAGCTCTCTAGATTTAATATGATAGAAACATTAAGAAATAGAGAATTAGGCTAATCCAAGCAACAAACACATAAGCTCGATTTGTTTAACTTATTTTTTGATAATCTTAGTAATAAACAAAAGTTTGTCCACAATTAGTATTACCAAGTTGCTACTTATGATGAAGACAAATATCAATTGCACGTAATATAAATCTTAATCTAGCATATAATAATGATCAAACTAATTCAATTGACCATAACAAATTAATTAGATCAATTAGCATGCAATCAATGAAAATAGATTATCAGAAGAAATTTCACACAAGAAGGAATAAATAATAATACTCAATTAATTAATTACTTGTACCAAGGATTCACCTCCCTTTAGAACTGAATAAAAAGAACTAGCCTGACATGCTCTTGAGTCTGCATTCTAATAGATGATAGTTGATAATTGAATGGATAAAATCATGACTCTCATCCTCTATTTATAGTGCTAGACAAAGTCCTAAATCCTATAGGAAGTAGAAATCCAAATCCTAAAGGAATTACAAATTATACTAATTTCTATAATGAAATAGAATTCAATTTGAAAATAAATCTTATTCTAAAAGAAATCCTAATTACAATAGAATTGTAAAAATTAATCTTCTAGAATCCAAAATTCAGATTTGAAATTGGAATTAAATCCCACAATTGCCATGTGCTTAAACTCATTATCGCGTGAATCCAAATCCATTTATGATACTAATTGTTGAATCCTTGATTTGCTAGGAATCCCGTAAACCTTCTCCAATTTATTTCTAAAATCATGAAACCCTTTCAATTGTACCTAAAATAAAAATATAAGAATAATTAGTTTATTTAAGTACAAAATAAATACAAAAGATTAAGTATTAAGGAATAAAAATATAACATATTTCATACTCATCAAATTCCCCCACACTTATCTTTTTTCACGTCCTCGTGTAAACCAAAAATTTAATTTCCAGAAAAATTCTATTCAACCATAATGTCAAAAGATTTCAAGGTACAAATCATGACTATTAACACTAAATTTGCAAAAATCTAATCAATGCCTTATCAGTTAACTCACAATGAACAACCTTACTATTTCACCAATGAATTTCATTAAACCAAATTGTAACCACATAAGAAACTTTCTCAAAATCTACATACTTACTCAACTTAGTTACCATAGAGCAAAAACCGTGCACACTGACTCACAACCAAGAATAAATTTTTCTTACTTTTTAAGTTTTGTCCATAGAACCTACTTTTTTAGCACAGATGAATGTATTTTTATGCTTCTTTTTTTTTCGTATATTTTTTTTCCTTTTCTTGACATGTGCAATGTCTCCTTTTCTTAGGCTTTTCAGAGTTACCCATTAGCGAACTTTCCACCAACGACTCCCAAACCAGATGATCTTAGGGCGCTAGGTGTAGAGACACCCCTAAGGCTTACTTATTCAAGTAACAAAGGCCACAAAAGTCGACTAGTCAAGCTGCTTTTATCCATCACACTTTTCAGCTTGAATACCGATGCTTCCCGAGGCTTAGATACCCAGTTATTTCGCACAATGGACATTGAAGCAGATTTTTAATTTTTTTTTTCATTCATCATTTTTTTTCACATGGTTCTGCAACAACATAAGCAAGTTAAACAGTTCTAAGTCATGAAATCAGTGCACATAGATAACTCCACAAATAACTTAGCCAAATAAATATGTTTCTCATATTCAAGTACTCATGTATCACAAATTCAATTCAAATCAATTACTATGGATCATGGCTTAGTTGTCATCATTCATTAACAAATTAAGCATCAAACAGATTCTGAATTTTAGCATCAATTTTTAATCTTTGACTTTAACCTTCGAACACATAGGCAAATAGAATCATGGAACCCAAGTTTTCAGATTTTTTTTCAACTTCCCATCAAAATTGGATTATTATTCCTACATAAAATAAAACCTAAATCTCCCCCCACACTCAAACCTTACATTGTCCCTAATGTAAGAAAATCATGCAAAGAAGAAAGAAACTACTTACTAACATGCAAAAACTAAAAAGTAAAGGGATAGAAAAATCAAATCTGGAATCTTGGGTTGCCTCCCAAGCAGCTGCCCGTGTTTAACGTCTTTGGCTCGACGTCATGCCTCTCTTCTCAACTTTCATAGATCGGATCGTCTAGCTCCACCATCTCAATATTTTCCACATGATGCCCCTCATAGAAAGCCTTTAATCTATGTCCATTCACCTTAAAGATCTTGCTTGTACTAGGACTTTGAATCTCAACTGCACCATGAGGAAAGACATTAGTGATAACAAAAGGACCAACCCATCTAGATCTCAATTTACCTGGAAATAACTTAAGCCGAGAATGATATAGCAAAACTTTTTGTCCCACAATAAAGGTTTTCCGCACAATCTGCTTATCATGAAAAGCTTTGGTCTTTTCCTTGTAAATCTTTGAACTTTCATAGGCTTCATTCCTTAATTTTTTCAACTCTTGTAACTGCAATTTCCTGTGTACTCCAGCTGCCTCCAAACTCATGTTGCACTGCTTGATTGCCCAAAAAGCCCTATGCTCCAACTCAACAGGTAAGTGGCATGGTTTTCCAAACACAATCCTATATGGTGACATCCCAATAGATGTTTTGTACGTAGTTCTATAGGCCCAAAGTGCATCATCTAATCTCATACTCCAATCCTTTCTGCTCGGGTTGACTACCTTCTCCAAAATGGATTTGATCTCTCGGTTAGACACCTCAGCTTGACCATTACTCTGCGGATGGTAGGATGTAGAAACCTTGTGTAGAACATTGTATTTCTTGAACAAAGCCGCTAACACCCTGTTGCAAAAGTGGGTTTCGCGATCACTAATGATGGCTCGTGGTGTTCCAAACCTGACAAATATGTTAGTCCTAACAAAATCTGCAACAACTTTAGAATCGTCTGTTCTAGTGGCTTTAGCTTCCACCCATTTTGAGACATAATCAACTGCCAAAAGAATATATAAATTCCCAAAGAATGAAGGAAAAGGTCCCATAAAATCTATACCCCAAACATCAAAAATTTCAACAACTAATATAGGAGTTTGGGGCATTTGATTTCGTTGAGAAATATTCCCCATCCTTTGGCAATTAACACATGTTTTACAAAACAGATAGGAATATTTAAAAAGCGATGGCCAATAAAAACCACTTTCCAAAACTTTATTAGCAGTTCTTTTTAGACCAAAATGTCCTCCACAAGCATAAGAATGACAAAAGAAAAGGATAGATTGAAATTCACTGTTAGGCACACATCGTCTAACTATCTGGTCAGCACAAAATTTTCATAAGTATGGATCATCCCAAACATAGTGTCTAGCATCACTTTTTAACTTTTCCTTTTGGGATTTGGAAAATTCTTTAGGAAAATATGCACCTACCAAATAATTCACTATATCTGCATACCAGGGAATCTCAGCATGGATGGAAAGTAACTGCTCATCCGGGAAAGAATCATGTAACGGTAGCTCCTCTTCGCCTCTCAATAACCTACTCAAGTGATCCGCTACTAAGTTATTTGCAGCTTTCTTATCCTTGATCTCTAAGTCGAATTCTTGTAGGAGCAGAATCCATCGAATAATTCTTGGCTTAGAATCCTTCTTGGTGAGCAAATACCTGAGAGCAGCATGGTCAGAATAAACTATAACTTTAGTACCAAGCAAATATGATCGAAATTTATCTAAAGCAAAAACCACAGATAAAAGTTCTTTTTCAGTTGTGGAATAGTTTATCTGAGCCTCATTCAAAGTCCTCGAAGCATAGTAGATGGCATGAACAGCTTTGTCAATTCTTTGTCCCAAAACAGCCCCCACTGCATAGTTGCTTGCGTCACACATGATCTCAAATGGCAATTTTCAATTTGGCGGTTGAATGATAAGAGCCGAAGTTAATAATTTCTTTAAAGTGTTAAAAGCCTCCTTGCATTCATCATCAAACTGAAAGTCCGCATCTTTTTATAGCAACTTACATAAGGGTAATGCAATCTTCGAGAAGTCCTTGATAAATCTTCGATAAAATCCTGCGTGACCAAGAAAAGAGCGAATCTCCCGCACGCTGACGGGGTAAGGCAAAGCAGATATAACATCTATCTTAGCTTTATCAACTTCAAGACCTTTAGATGACACAACATGACCAAGTACTATTCCCTGTTCTACCATGAAATGACATTTTTCCCAATTTAAAATAAGATTAGTTTCCATGCATCTATCTAGAACACGATTTAAATTATCTAAGCATGCATCCAAAGAATCACCATAAATTGTGAATTCATCCATAAAAACCTCAATGCATTCTTCTAAAAGATCCAAAAAAATACTTACCATGCATCACTGAAAAGTACCTGGGGCATTACACAGTCCAAAAGACATCCGTCGATAGGCAAAAGTACCAAAAGGACATGTGAATGTCGTCTTCTCTTGGTCTTCGGGTGCAATCACAATCTGGTTATATCCTGAAAAACCATCCAGAAAACAATAATAAGTATGCCCAGCTAATCTCTCTAACATTTGATCAATGAAAGGAAGAGGAAAGTGATCTTTTCTTATTACAACATTCAATTTTCTATAATCTATACACACTCTCCACTCTGTTTGCATTCGTGTGGGCACCAACTCATTATCATCGTTCTTGACAACGGTGATTCTGGATTTCTTTGGGACTACCTGTACTGGACTCACCCATTGACTATCGGAGATGGGATAGATGATACCGGCATCAAGCAGTTTGAGCACTTCTTTTTTCACCACCTCCATTATTGGTGGATTCAATCTCCTTTGTGCATCTCTTGTACGTTTAGCTCCATCCTCTAACAATATCCGATGCATGCACATGGCAGGACTAATACCCTTGATATCCGCTATTATCCATCCAAAAACTGTAACATGGTCCCTTAGGACTCTCAGCAATTTTTCTTCCCGCACCTTGGTTAGATTACTAGCAATAATTACAGGAAAAGTGTCATTAGTCCCCAAATATGCATATTTCAAATGAGCAGGTAATTGTTTCAATTCTAGAGTTGGGGCTTGTACAGCAGAAGGCAATAACTTTTGATGAGAAACAGGAAATTGAATAGAATATACCGTTGACTTATTTGAGAATTTTGGCAATGAATGTAATGCAGCTACATTCTCTTTCAATTCCTGGGTTTGCGCAATCTCTTCTTCCCTGTCCATGTCCAAACTGTTGGTGATTGCAATTTCCAAATTGTCCCTATGTAGTTGTTCAAAAGCTCTATGCACCAAGGAGTCTCTCACATCGATAGCAAAAACCTGTCCTATATCACTAGGGTACCTCATGGCATCATAAATGTTAAACTGAATCTTCTCACCATCAAACTCCATAGTCAAGGTCCCATTATGCACATCGATCATGGTTCTTGCTATTTTTAGGAAGGGTCTTCCTAACAAGATGTGGGAAGGGTTTGGTCATGTATCATCTTCCATATCCACAATGTAAAAATCTATAGGAAAGATTAGTTCGTTCACCTGCACTAAGACATCTTCAATTACCCCTCGAGGGTAAGTGTTAGTACGATCTGCCAATTGGATAATCACACCAGTATTTTTCAAAGGGCCTAGATTTAAGGAAGTATAAACAGATAAAGGCATAACATTAATTGAAGCTCCTAAATCTAGCATGACTTTTTCAAATCTGGTGTTTCTTATTTTGCAAGGGATTGTGAACATTCCTAGATCTTTACATTTAGGAGGCATTTTTCTTTAAAGAACAACAGATACATTTTCTCCAACTGTGACTCTTTCATCATTTTGTAATTTTTTTTTATTAGTGCATAATTCTTTTAAAAATTTAGCATACCGTGACACTTGTTTAATTGCATCAAGAAGAGGGATGTTCACTTCTACTTTTCTAAATATTTCCAAAATTTCTTTTTCTTTTTCATCTTTCTTTGAGGTTTTAGAATTTCTGGGAGGAAAGGGAAGAGGAATGTTTTTAAGCTGATTAGGAGGGTTAGGTTGTACCTTGGATTTTTTTGTTTTCTCCTTAGATGCTTCCTCCTCAAACTCTACGGGGGTCGGTGGTGTATCCAACTGTGTTTCATTCCGCAAAGTTATGGCACTTGCATTCTCCCTTGGGTTGACTACTGTTTGAGATGGTAATTTTCCTGAGCCTCTGGATTCCAATATCCCCACAGTTGTAGCCAGTTGTCCTACTTGGTTCCTCAAATCTTGAACCGAAGTTTTTGTCTCTTGCTGGAACTGCTGTGTCTGATTCATGAACTGTTGTGTCTGTCCCATGAATGCTTTGAACATATCCTCCAATGATGTTCCAGTAGGTGCAGGGACTGCTTGCTTCGGTTGATATTGAGGTTGGGTAGGTTGGAAGCCCTGCTGTCTAGGTGGAAATGCAGGTGGTGCCGCTTGCTTGCTCCCATAACTTAGATTTGGATGATCCCTCCATCCTGGATTATGTGTTTGAGTACGAATCATACTTTTTCTGAGGTGGTGGCTGATAATTTTCCATTGCATTAGCTTGTTGCACAGCCTTGTCATCTTGTAATGTTGGGCATTCATCTGTATTGTGATTTGGTTGTAGACATATTCCACAAACCTTTGCAATTGGCAGTTGACCTGTAGCTAATTGTCTAACCATACCAGTTAATTCAGAAATTTGTTGACCATAATCACAAGTGCTTACCTCACTTACCCTTACTGGTGCATGATTTGTTCTAGTGCCATATTGTTGCGAGTTTGCTGCCATGTTTGCAATTAAATTCCTTGCAGCCTCTGGGGTCTTGTCAACTAGTGCTCCTCCGCTAGCTGCATCGATCATGCTTCTATCCATCGGTACCAACCCTTCGTAGAAATATTGGATCAGGTGTTATTCATCTATTTGATGCGGTGGACAGCTGGAACAAAGCTTTTTGAATCTTTCCCAATACTCGTATAGTGTTTCCCCACTGAATTGTCTAATCCCACAGATCTCCTTCCTTATGTTGGCTACTCTTAAGGCTGGAAAGTATCTTTCTAAGAACAACTTCTTCATGTCATTCCAAGACTGTATTGAACCTGAGGGTAGGAAGTACAACCAATCCTTTTCCAAATCTGCTAGGGAGAATGGGAATGCTCTCAGCTTGATTTGCTCTTCGGTGATTCCGTGTGGTTTCATGGTGGAGCACACCACATGAAATTCCTTTCGATGTTTGTAGGGGTCCTCACCTGTAAGACCACAAAAAGTAGGCAGTAAATGGATTAGTCCTGATTTAAGTTCAAATGCAGCATCTAAATTAGGATATTCAATGCACAGAGGTTGTTGATTTAAATTAGGAGTTGCCAACTCCCTGAGAGTTCTATTGTTGTTTTGAATCGCCATCTCTTCTTCTTTATCAGATTCGGTGGATGATTTGTTGGATAATAATTCCAAAGCTAAGTTGAGGCCTGGTGATGATGCAGAAGCCTCGTCTATATCTGTAGAAGACCGTTAAACTTTAAGTTTTTCCTTCTTTAGCCTCCTTGCAGTCTTCTCAATTTCTGGATCAAAATCTAATATAGTAGCCTGAGAAGATCGAGTCATAAAACAAGATCAAAGCAAATAATAGAATAAAAATAAAACGCCAAATTACTCCCCGGCAACGGCGTCAAAATTTGGGAGCTGTCGTTGACACTCCTAAATTAACCTCACTTTCACTTCATAATTTATAATAATTAGCACAGTAGCAAGTAAGGATCGATCCCACAGAGAGTAAAGTTATTTTAGAATTATTCTATTATTTCAACAGAAAATAAAGATGGGGGTTTTTGAAAATTATTTTTAAACTAAGAGAATAAAAATTAATGATTTAACCAAATATGTAAAAACTTCAGTTCTGCAGTTCAGTTTTCCAAGTACAACAATCAATTAATCAAGTTATTATAATTTTTTCTTCAATGAAACTATTAGCTCTAGATAACAATAAGCTCTGCTATTCGAAATTCTCCTTATATTTTCACTGTATGAAATAAGCTCCTCACCAGATTCTAACTACCATACAACCTATAACAAGCTCTCTAGATTTAATATGATAGAAGCATTAAGAAATAGAGAATTAGGCTAATCCAAGCAATAAACACATAAGCTCGATTTGTTTAACTTGTTTTCTGATAATCTTAGCAATAAACAAAAGCTTGTCCACAATTAGTATTACCAAGTTGCTACTTATGATGAAGACAAATATCAATTACACGTAATATCAGTCTTAATCTAGCATATAATAATGATCAAACTAATTCAATTGACCATATCAAATTAATTAGATCAATTAGCATGCAATCAATGAAAACAGATTATCAGAAGAAATTTCACACAAGAAGGAATAAATAATAATACTCAATTAATCAATTACTTGTACCAAGGATTCACCTCCCTTTAGAACTGAATAAAAAGAACTAGCCTGACATGCTCTTGAGTCTGCACTCTAATAGATGATAGTTGATAATTGAATGAATAAAATCATGGCTCTCATCCTCTATTTATAGTGCTAGACAAAGTCTAAATCCTATAGGAAGTAGAAATCCAAATCCTAAAGGAATTACAAATTATACTAATTTCCATAAAGAAATAGAATTCAATTTAGAAATAAATCTTATTCTAAAAGAAATCCTAATTACAATAGAATTGTAAAAATTAATCTTCTAGAATCCAAAATTCAGATTTGAAATTGGAATTAAATCCCACAATTGCCATGTGCTTAAACTCATTGTCGCGTGAGTTCAAATCCATTTATGATACTAATTGTTGAATCCTTGATTTGTTAGGAATCCCGTAAACCTCCTCCAATTTATTTCCAAAATCATGAAACCCCTTCAATTGTACCTAAAATAAAAATATAAGAATAATTAGTTTATTTAGGCACAAAATAAATACAAAAGATTAAGTATTAATGAATAAAAATATAACATATTTCATACTCATCAATGGACAACATATGTTCAGTCATGCTTGTAATGTGTTCACATTATGGCATAAATGTATTTTATAGATCTGCAAAGTTCTTAAAATATCATATTTTTAGTAAGTGATTGATATTTTAAGAACTTTGCAGATCTATAACCACATGTGCAATTTTCTTTTTAGCTCAAGACAGCTAGTTTGATTGGGACCACAGCTAAACAATATCATGATAATATTCAGCAACACAAAACAACAGCATGATAATATTCACCATCTTATTTTCAATGAGTAGATCCTGGAAGCCCCAGGCACAATGTTAAATTCCAGTTTCAGTACTCAACACTTAACCTCAACTTTATCAACACCACAAAAAATTTCATGAGACGCCATATCAGTTTACACGTAAACCCTGCTATGATCTTCTGGGTAGCTTTCCTTGCAGGATCTGCCTACAAAATCAATTCCAACCACTGCAGAATAATGACTACAAACTTAGCTAGCTTTGTTGTTTAAAATTCTAGTAACAAAGTTTAGTTTGAGACTGATATTAACACATATTGTGCTACATTTTGTTTAATCACCCCCCCCCCCCCCCCCCGCGCCCCCCAAGGAACAATGTAAGAAAGAAGTAGAACTTGATGTGAACTTAATGTTACTTGCCGTGAGATTCTTCCTCTCCTGGTCTGGATTTCTCTAGGGTATGTTGGGATAATTTATTATTTTGATTTTGTATGCCTGCACATTATATGCTGGGGGATCTTGGAACAATGTATATCTCTATATGATCTTAGGATTTTTAATTTAAGTACAGAGTTGGATATTTGAAGCATTCATGATTCATAATAGGTAAACTGTTGACGTCTTGTTACTTGATGTGTCTACTGTTGTTTAGCTGTCTTCATGAAAAACATTGAATCAAGTTGGAGAAATTGAATCTGTAACAAGCTAAGGTCTCTACAAACATGGAAAGATGAATAAAAATCTTTTTGACAGTTGCCTACCTACTTGTTTGACTCACAAAGGCAATCAAAATAAGACTTTAAAGGCTCTTGATTGGAACCCATCAATACTAATTCATGAACAGGACACTGATCACATGGGTTCCATTGATAGGCCAATTTACATTTCCAGAAAAAGGAGGAAGAGATGGTTGATTTTGAATTTGATGTTTGGAAAGTGATGGTAGGAAACAAGCACACATAGCAAATTGTTTTCATGATTTGCCAAGAAGGAAAGAGGGTGATCTTTTTGTTATTAGGGGGTTTGCTTATGAGTAAGTGTGCATGGAATCCAACACTGTTGCAAACTAAAGAGAGTTTTAATAAACCAAAACTTTAAGCATGTCTGAACAAACAGACTTTGCAGATCTATAACCACATGTGCAATTTTCTTTTTAGCTCAAGGCAGCTAGTTTGATTGGGACCACAACATCAAGAATGCAACATATGATGCTTAGGCATCCATGTGATTTGTTAATCATGCAATTAAGATCATAATCTCTCCACGTAAAGCATCACAAACACATCAGAGTAGGTGAAAAACATTGACTCAAGTTGGAGAAATTGGATCTGTAACAAGCTAAGGTCTCTACAAACATGGAAATATATTTAAAATATTTAAATGTTTAAAATATTTCAAAGCCAATAAAAAAAATGGCTACCTTTTAAGATTTTTCAGTTTCTATACACTCCAACTTCACCAATAAAAATACTGCTGTTGCAAATATATATATCATAATTGCTTAAAAAGTTCTTCTGATATTAAGACAATGTATTCTTTCACCATTCAAGTCTAGGAAACTCATGATGAACAAGCACCTCATATATTTACCTATACAGAACAATTCACATAATATATTTTCTTGTTTAGGTTGATTTTTAAAATCATAAGCAATTCTTGACAATGTTTTTTTGATAAAATAATCACCAAATTAGAAAGGAAAAATAAAAACTTGTACTTACAGAAAACTCCTCCCAACAACCTTCAAAAACTTCTTCAGCACTTGTTTCCAAAGTACCCAAGGCTCATTTATATGGCTTTTCAAAATAGGCCCACACTTATTTCGAGCCTTCTCAGTAATGAAGTTGTAAAAGCAAAATGAACATTAGTACAATTAAACATTGTTAAAATTAATAATGTGTGTTTGAGCTAATTAATATTCTTAAAAGAAATACCCATTATCGCTAATCAAACATAATGGTCGTAACTCTGGATCATTCTCAACCTGAATTCCATGGGTTACACCTCTTAAACGATGAGGTTTAGCAACAGCTATGGTACGAGGAATAATATTATCAGGTACAGACTCGGACTGCATCTCATGCGCTACATCGCTTGAACTATGGGGCTCTATAACAGGTACCTCAAGAGGAATCACATGATGATGATGATGGTGGGGAGGAGGAGGAGGGGGAGGGGGAGAGGGACTGACATGGTCTACATGAACATCTGCTTGAGAAGCTGAATGAGAAATCAACTTGTCACGACCATATACTTTGCCAAAACTGCTAGCACCTCGACGACCTATTTGGGTCTGCGAATCATTGAGTATAGTTACCTACAATAATATGATATAAGAGTTAACAAAAGTTAAATTAAAATAGGGACTGCCAGTCAAAGCTAAATTAGAATATTAAGCTGCCAATCAAGAAGACAATAATAGATGTATATTACCCTGGTCGGATGACTAACGGCGTCTTTGAAATGGACCTTTTTTCCATGGAACCTATTAATACCTCTCAAGTTATAGGTAACAAAATGAAAGTTATTCAACTAAAGTATAAATATAAAGCTTACCAAGTAACAAAAACATAAATACCGGATAAGCAAACATAAATTATGAGCAAGTAACCTAATAGGCTAATATGATAAAATCGATTAATAAAAAAAACAAAATGCGTCATTTCTAATAAAATCAATTATAATTAAGAACAAGTTAAACCAAAAAGTAGATATATCTAATCTTCGTATTCATTTTCATCTTCTTCGGTATCATATTGCTCTTCTTTTTCAATTTCTTCATTTTCGTCATTCAGATCCACTTCTTCCCCAGGATCACCCGCAACATGTAGATCTACATTAAACAAATCATCTGAGTTTTGGTTAGGCACTACAGAACCATTATCATCCTCTTGATAAGCATCAATTCTTGTATTTTAAAGGATGTCATAATCCATACGAGCCTTAGTTTTTATAACGGTGTACCAATTGGGATCTTTCTTTGTAACGCCTTTCGCAAAAAAAACTTGTGTGGCTTGTACTGCTAGGATGAATGGATCATATGAGTTTAGCTTTGACTTTATATTAACTTGTATCAATCCATTTCCAATCACGCGAAAACCCTTGTCCTTTCGAGTATCAAACCAGTTGCATTTAAACATTACAACTTTTTTTTTTGTAAAGTATTGTAATTCAACAATATCTGATAAGATCTCATAATAATCTTGACCGGAGTCGTTACAAAAACTACCTTTCACCATAATACCATCGCTTTGGGTTTTTCTATTAGCTGCCATATCACTCGTGTGGAATCTAAAACCATTGATAACGAATCCCTTATACACATTAACTATTTTACCAGGGCCACGGGCTAGTCTTTTTAAACTTTCATCGGTGTTGTTATCATCGAGTACCTATAAATACTGTAGACTGCTATTATTATATGATATGGATAAATTTTTTGTGTCAACCATATATTACATTGATACAATAAAAAGCACCATATGTTCGTACACGTTTATTAACCACTTGATGAAATATTTGTTCTGCAACTCTACCCTTTGTTTCTCAGATATATTAGGATTAGATGCCAAAAGTTTTTCATCAAACTCCCTACGTATACATTAACATCTTAATGCAGATAATTGAAATGTGTATGCATATTTGTGTGTGTGTGTGTGTGTGTGTGTGTGTATATATATATATATATATTTCTAATACACAGATTATAAAATGCCTAACTTACTTGATGAATGGTCCGACCTCTATACAATTCATAAGAGTATATAATGTTGCAGCTTGATACTCCTCGTCAGTTAAATCTCGTTGTGTACTCCTAGAGATAGCATGACCAACATTTTTGAAGATAGAAAGGTTTTCACAATCTACTTCTCCAATATCTTCATTACGACTAACGCGATTATGTTTTGTTTCTTTGTCAACCTCAAAATAGAGAGAGCAAAAGTTTACGAACTCCTCAATGATGTATGCCTCCGCAATTGAACCCTCCACATGAGCTTTATTAGTAACCTTCTTCTTTAAGCGGTGCTTACATTTGATTTTTTTATAAAAAAAATAAACATATGATGTTATTTGAACAAAATGAGTAAAATTATAAGTCTTTTGATTATCGTGAAAAAGAAAAAGAAAAATAATACCTCTCAAACGGATACATCCATCGGTATTGCACTGGCCCACCTATCTTTGCTTCATAAGCCAAATGAATAGGTAAATGCTCCATACAATCAAAGAATGATGGGGGAAAGATCTTTTCAAGCTTGAAAATTGTCAAAACAATTTTATTGTCAAGTATATCCATATCACTCTCCCGTAGTACCGTTGAGAATAAGTCACGAAAGAAATGACTAAGTTCTGACAAAACATCAATGATTTTAGGAGGCAATAAATCACGGAAAGCAATTGGAATTAATCGTAGCATGAATATATGACAACCATGACTCTTTAACCCGTATAATCTACTATCTTTAAGGTTACAACACCGAGATATGTTAGAGCCATATCCATCAGGGAGCTTTAATTCTTTCACCCACTGACAAACTTGTCTTACTTGCACTTTGTTCAATGTAAAGGCTATTTTTGGCATGATCACCTTGATACCATTTTTACTCGGCACAAGATGCAAGTCATTGTGAATGCCCATTTCTTCCATATCCTTTCATCCTTTATTGTGGTCTTTAGTCTTAGACTTCACACCCATCACCGTATTAAAGACATTATCAAACACATTTTTCACAATATACATTACATCTAAGTTGTGTCGGAGCATGAGTGTACTCCAATACGATAACTCAAAGAAAATACTCCGTTTGGTCCAATTATGGGATTCACCAAACCCTTCAGCTCTATGATCCTTATAGACCTTTCCGGGAGGTGGAAGTTTCAATTGATCTAACCATGCCTTTACCATTTCTCCAAATAATCGAATCGGTGCAACACATTTTTCTTGTCTCTATGAGCATTATCTTTGTGTCTTCAAAATCTGTGTTAAATCGGTAGAAACCTACGATGTGATCCAAAGAAGCTTGGTTTTGCACTATAAGTTAAACGAATAGCTTTAGTTTCATCCTTACACACTGGACATGCCATCTTTCCGTGTGTGCTCCATCCTTCCATCATACCATATGTAGGAAAGTCATTGATAGTCCACATGACTGCAACTCTCATTTGAAAATTATGTTTAGAAGATGCATCATAGGTGTGAACTCCCGTCTCCCACAACATTTTCAACTCATCTATTAATGGTCTCAAGTATACATCGATGTCTTTACTCGGGCTTTGAGGACCAAGAATGAGTAAGGACAAAAACATGTATGCATCCTTCATCCAAATCCATGGTGGGAGGTTATAAGGAACAAGATTTACAGGCCAAGTAGAGTGTGGTGTGCTTGATAGGTCAAATGGAGTGAAACCATCGGTGGTGAGTCCTAGCCTTCCATTTCTATCTTCTTTTGCAAAGGATGGGTGTGTATCATCAAAGTTTTTCCAAGCTTCTCCATCTACAGGGTGTCTCAATTCATCGGGAACTTTGGTTTGGGTACTAAGCCATCCCATGTGTTCGGAGGTCTTTGTTGACATATATAACCTCTGAAGTCTTTGTACAATTGGAAAGTATCGCAAGACCTTCCATGGTATATCCTTCCCCTTACCTCCGATGTTAGGTTGATACCTTGGGAGACCACAAGTCAAACTCTTTTGTTTATCCTTATTTTCCCCCCAATACAACATACAATCTTCTCTACATGCATCTATCTTTTTATACCCCAAACCTAGTCCTCTAACCATTTTTTTTCCAAGTAGTAAGATCCCAACAACTCATCATCCTCTGGCAAGAACTCTTTAATAAGTGTTAACAAGTCGTTAAAGTGTTTCTCACTACATCCACTCTCAGACTTGAAGTGCAACAACTTAGTAACAGCAGACAATTTACTATGCTTCTCATGACCACTATATAATGGGACTTCAGTATCTTTTAGCATTTGGTAAAACTCTTTTGCACTTACAGTAGGTTCTTCCTCGACAATATCATCATGGAGATCATTATCAATTTGTTGATCAAATCCATGACCCATAGCATCAAGTACCATATCACCACATTGATAATTTTCATTATTAGACCTGAAATCAGTTCGAACATGACATGAGAAGTGTTAGGTTCCACAAAAAAAGATTCCCCATGGTGAGTCCATCGGTTATATCCGGCTGTAAAACCTCTCTTAAATAAATGAAAGTTAACCTCACCTCTGCTTAACCAACAAGAGTTCATACATGATCTACATGGGCACCTAATCTTTTTCGCGTGTACATATTTTGGGTTGTCAAAGGCAAAATTAAGAAATTCTTCCACACCTTGTCGAAACTCAAAAGAAACCCCAATCCCATTATCCCCTGCCCTACGTGTCATCCAAGTTAGATCAGCTGACATGATTACAGTTGGCAATTACCACCTAATTAACCGCAAACAAACACATTCATCGTCAAACTATTAAAACAAAATCAAATATACAAATCCAAAGGAAAAATAAACTAATTCTAATCAAAAAAATAGTTTAAGTTGCTAATAAAAAAATAATGTGCATACAAAAAAAATAGTTTAAGTTGCTAATAATTTCAACAGTGAAAATGTGGAACAAACCATGGTAATAAAAATTATTAAGCAAGTTAGAACATGGCACTAACTAACGCTTATTGGTGTCCTGTTTTACATGACCAACAAAATGATGAAATCATATGCTTTTATATATTTTTAATGACTCTGGAAGTCATGCAATCTACATATTAATAGCAACATCAACTTTGTGGTCAAATGCACATTCTTTATATCTTCATACTGAATAAGTTGTGGTACATAAGTTGTATTCCTTATCATGCTCTCCCTTTCTTTTCTTATAGTGGTCAAATATTCTTGATCATGCTCTACTATTCTTATATTGGATATTTGCAGGTAAATGATGTAGCAGAGGTTATATATGATCTTGTTGATCCTAGTGCCAACTTAATCTTTGGAGCAGTCATAAATCCATCTCAAAAGCAGTCATAGATCCATCTCAAAGTGGTCAAGTAAATTAGAATTTACTAAAGCATGAGAAGGATAAGATGTGATCATTCATACAACTTTTTTGGAAAAAAAATTCACGTTATACCATGATTACGCTAATCTTATCTCATTCAGGTAAGTATAACTCTAATTACCACTGGATTCAAACGCCAAGAAGAAAGTGATGGAAGGCCACTCCAGATAATAAATTCCCTCGTTCTTTACGACCTACAGTACACTTGCTCGAGAGCACACACTTGTATAGGGACACCACAAGTGAGAAGACATATAAAGAAGCACAATCTCTTTTTAAGTCTATAGTTGAGTAGCACATATAAAATTACTGGCCTATTAACTAATTGAGTGCATGACCTTGTGCATACATCAGTCTGCTTCTAGTTTAATGCAGTTTGTACTGCTACTCATGTTTATTCCTAAGAATTTCAAATTAGTTTAATTCCCATAAGATTAACAACTGATATGCGTTGGAATCAAGCAACACAGAGGAATAACATGTTGACCAGGGAATAAAGTCATAAAGAACTCAAGTACCCTAAGATAACAAAATGTAGCCGGCCAAGAACGGTAACGACCCTTTTTCACTCTTATCTATAAATGTATGTATCACCACTATCTCTCTATATACAGATGTATGTATAGGCAAACAATAGCCAACTGAAATTGTTAATTATGTATTTATGCTATTACACAAGCTTAAAGTTTCAGAATTTAAGCCGAGGATTTGGTTTCATTGAGATTTGTACTTTATACTTGTCGAATCTACTTCATATTGAGTGATCTCTCTGTATTTATAGTTTGAAAATTATGGTGTAAATATAGTTGATGTTACTCTAGATTTTTTTATGTTTGTAATTTTGATTGATAAAATTTAAGTAGATCTACCAATATCTTTAATTTCATACTAAACTGATCTAGTAATTCTGTATATCTCTGTCAATAGTGGTTTGATTGTTTTGCCACCCCAGGGGAATTATATGTGGGACATGAATATCTACACATCAGTTATCAGGGAAAAGACTTAGTGTCACTACAGTTTTTAGCTCAAACTAAGCTTTCACGTATATTTGCAACTTTTTAAAGACAAAGAACAGAAGAAATCTCTGTTAAAAATCAATCTCTTGTAAAAGTAGAACTACAGGTCGTTAGCAAGATTTCAGATTAAAACAGAAAATAGGAGTTTAACTGCTGTAGGATTTTGACATGGTGTTTAAATACTGTATTCTATTGCGTAATCTATGAGAACAACAATATACTCTTAATATATAACAGTAATGTACAAGAAGGGCTGGCTTTCCACTCATAGACACAGTCAAAATTATTGGAAGATTATATGTAAGGGCAACTGATCAGACAAAACAAAGTAACAATGTTGTCCGTACTAACGAGAGTTGCAAACCAATGTAGACAGATTACTAAACGATCAACTTTGGCACTAAAATATGCCTCATCTAACCATTTTCCCCCTAAAATGAGCAAGCAAAACGGAGCCCAACTTAAACTCCAAATAATGAACCATCTAACATATTTTAAAAAATAGATCAAAGCTAATGGGTGCTAATCTAGAACGATACAAAGACACTTTTTTATTTAAAAGAAACTATACAAAGTAAAAGCCAAACAACAAAAGCAATCAAAAAGATAACTTTTTATGATTTTATCTCAAATAACATAAATATACATCCAGACTTATCTACACAATTCAACTCTAGCTACAACAAAATTCCCATATATAGAGCAGTGTAGCATAAAAAAAATACACAAATACCAAATAGAAAAACACATAAACATTGCACTGTCTGCATAAGTATCAAATCAAAAGCCCTAAGAAAAATGAATTCAATCATATATGTTTGTATATATAAATCATTTCAGCAAGTAATGGAATATTGAGGAACAAAGTTGAAAAAAACTACCTTCGAACAAATTGAGGGGTCTTTGGGTCTTCACAATTAGGGCTTCGCAATTAGGACAGAAAGAGCAGCTTTTCGAAGCGAAGTTGAAGAGGAAAATTTTGGGATTAATGATAATCCCTTTAGCCATAGGAAACATTATTCGTACAATCAATTATCAATCTCACTAATTGCGTAAAATTTTGGCGCTAATTCATTTTTCCTTTCTATCGCCTAAACAATGGCTAACGAAAACGGGGGAAACCCAAATTGGCGGAGAAAATCTAGCTAGCGATCTAGTATAAACATCCAATTCTGGCTAAGTAAGAGTCCCAATTTGCTTTCCTCTAGCTTCAGCCGAACCACTCACGCACGCACGCACGCACGCACGCACGCACGCACGCACGTACACACGCACGCACCTAGCTAGCGATCTGGTAGAAACATCGACTCGCTGTTCCACACCGACCACACGCACATGAATACTGATTAGTTCCAAAAAAAATTTAATAACATTTTAAAAAAAACAAATCTTTTATAAGTAATATTATAATAAGTTACTTACAAAATGTAATATTAATGTATTTATATTAAAATTTATATTCACCATAATTAATTCTAAAAAATTATTTAGAACAAAACAATGACTAATTTTATCTCTCGCAAAAAACTTGTGAACAATAATATATAGTGAGTAATAATTCATTCATTAATATATTTTTTTCCTCGCAATATTTCATCATAAATTTGCGCAAAAAAAATCCTTCTATCACCTCAATTTTGTGAGAAAAAAATAAAAATTGTGAAGGATTTTTCCTTCGCTACATCCCTATATTGCCACTAAATATTTTTCTTCATTGTTCCTTCGCTAAACAACTCCTCATGTGATGGAATAAATTCCTTCACAAAATTTCTTCGCTACATCCCTATATTGTCACTAAATATTTTTCCTTCACTGTTCCTTCGCTAAACAACTCCTCATGTGAAGGAATAAATTCCTTCACAAAATTTTCTTCACTACATCCCTATTTTGGTGTAGTGACTACTTCCAAATAATTGCACATTGATCCACACACACACACACACACATTCATATAACAGTTTAATTGAAAAGTGGCGGTCACCGTGGTAACACGGATGTCGGGAGGTGCCTAACACCTTCCCTCTGCATAACTAAGTCCCCGAACCCTAATGAATCTCGGTTTCACAAACCCGTTAAGCAGTGTCACATCACTGGGTCAATGTGAAAACCTTTTCTCGGTTGTGTTGGTACAACCATTTAAAAAACCAACTGGCGACTCTTACAGTCCAATCGTCGACATATACATGTCGGACCTTTTCACAACTTATTTTTTCAAACAAATCTCACCTAACATGAGAACACCAAAAGACAAGAACAGAAAGGGACAAAATAAAAATTCCGACGTCAACAGGTGGCGACTCTGCTGGGGATGACAATAAGAGGACTTAAGCCACTATTACAAGCTTTTCAAAACTGTTATATGCTTGTGTGTGGATGTTGTATTTACATTTGATGGATGTGTACGAATACATTTACTTACTGTACTTAATGCTTTACACTATATCTGCTTGTGGTATTAGTGCTTTTCACATGTCATCATTTTCATAAACGGTGAGACACGTTGTATGTGAATGTATGTTGTGTGGTTCCTCCATCAGGAGGCTATCCTATCGATGTTTGATTACTGGACTCGTAGGAAGACTAATTCCAAAGAGGCTCAAGAAAGGCACCACCCAAATTCGCTCCAGTTGAAAGATCGGATTAACTTCCCGTTGAGTAAATTGCGATGATTTGGGAACCTTCATGCCAAAAAGCTGCAAGAGTAGCCTAAGATAGGTCAGCCTCTGATCAACCAAACGCGGAGGGAAGTTTCTTCATGCTTTCCCATTTCAGAATTACTCGTAAAGTCAATTTCTTATAATTTCATTCTATATTGAACTCCATATAATGGGAAATATGAAGAAATATGTGTACATGCATATTTTACATGCTATCCTATATTACAAACAACTAGCATCCGTTTTGCAGGATAATAATCCTAAAATAGATACATTATATAGCATGTAAACATTTATACATTCCCTGAATCTTAACTACGTCAGTTTTTCACAGGGAAACAATCAGACCTATTACCCGATCAAAGTCCAAAAAGGCCACGAGCCTACAACCAATTATGTCTTCATCTGACCAGACTAATACTAATCCTGTCTGTCATGAGGAATTTGACCGATTAAGTAAACAAATCACAGATTTGGCTGTTCTGCTTAAAGAACTACACCAATCTACTCAGGGTATAAGACTACCCATAAATACAGAATCCTCTGCACAAGGAGGAACCCAAGGTTCGGATAAAGTCAGTCCAGTACCTGATCTTCAGTTGGATACAACCAACAAAATTCATGATACCACCCATCTCAAGGAAGATCTAGACACCGGTGATATCAGAAAGAAAGTCTTTCAAATGGAAGAGACTATCCGTTCTATCAAAGGAATTAGAGCACATGAGAGTGTTTCATATGCAGACCTTTGTATATTCCCTGATGTGCATGATCCAGAGAAGTTCAAGACTCCTGACTTTGAAAAGTATGACGGGTTAGGAGACCCATACACACATTTGAAGGTATTCGGTGGAGAATTAGGATCTTATGCCAAAGACGAGAAGCTCAGAATGTAGCTATTCTAGAAAATTCTAACTGGAGAAGCCCGTTCGTGGTATACCAGATTAGACAACTCTAAGATCCATAGCTGGGAGGAACTAGCTCATGCCTTCCTCACTCAGTACAGCTTCCAGTCTCAGATGGCCCCTGATCGGTACCAAATTACTAAAGTCAGGAAACAAACCAATGAATTTTTCAGAGAGTATGCTCAAAGGTGGAGGCACCTTGCTACTCTAGTTGTTCCCTCTATGAATGAGTCAAAAATGGTTATGACCTTCATAGACATACAAGAAGCTCCTTTCTATGAGAGAGTTTTAGCCGGTATTGGCAAACTATTTTCTGAAATGATTAAACATGGGGAGATGACTGAGATGGGATTGAAATCAGGAAAGATTCAAGTCCTAGCTGCCCTTAAAGCTGGTGTTGAGCACATCCAGTCCAGAAATTATGGAAACAACCCCTGGAGGGTCCATAAAAAGAAAGAGGATGAAGTTTCCTTGATACTATAAGGTCAAAAAGGCAGTCAAGTTATGCCTATCCAAAGGAGAAATTACCCCCCTTCTAAGCACAACATTCGAACCCTTTGTTGCCAAAGGGTGGAGAAGTCAGACGCCCTTGAGTGTTCACACCCCTAGGGGACTCACTCGATAACATTCTCAATCTTCTGACCACTCAAAAGAAAATTACTCATCTTCTTCCACCAGTAAACCTAAATGGGAAGGGTTTCAATGCCAGTCGAAAATGTGCTTATCATGTTGGAGCTCCAGGACATGATACTCAAGATTGATGGGCCTTGAAACACAAGATCAAGGATTTAATTGATAATGGTGAGATCGTGGTAGCTAAACCTGACCAACCCCATGTGCAAGATAACCCTCTTCCTCAACACAAAGAAGAAGAGGTTAATATGATTAATTTGAGTAGTGGACAGAGTTCCAATAATCATGGTGGTGGATCATCCTAGATCAGCAAGGATGGTGTTGAAAAATGGGATTTTGCTCAGTTCCAGTATACGATGGAACGAAAAATGAAGACTCTCTGTGAGCAAGTTAACCAATTGGCAGAACTGGTGGTCCATCAGCACCAAGTCACACGCCAATTATTTAGTCAGGAGCATGCCAGTCTCCTTCTTCTTATTATAAACACTCCACCGAATACTCTAGAAAATGAAATACTGGAGGATAAAATTGCAAAAAGAGCAAATGCCAAATCCTATCGGGATTTTGCCAACAAAAGGGAATTTACATACCTAGGCCAACCGATGGAAGAAATACTGTAGATGCTGATAAATGAAGGAAGAATCACAGCTCTGCTATCTCCAATCAGCCCGCGGTCAAGGCGGTTTGATTTTAATGGAGTGTGCCAATATCATTCCCAATCTCGCAATCACAACATAGAAGAATGCTGGGCACTCCGCCACCTTATTCAGAATTTAATTGACAGCGATATCCTGTAGATGGTATACGATGATGCTGTAATACTAGAGAGTGGGGACGCATTTCCTACAAAGTGGAAGGAGGTCATATCAGTCATATCTTCTGAGACAGACTCAGCTGTCCCCTTACATTTGATCTAACCAATTCAACTCAAGGGTGTTGACAATCCTTTATAAGTGGCTGCACCAAAG
The DNA here is from genome assembly GCA_016801055.1 of Panax notoginseng. Lineage (NCBI taxonomy): Eukaryota > Viridiplantae > Streptophyta > Magnoliopsida > Apiales > Araliaceae > Panax > Panax notoginseng. Next base: position 119,440,365 of record CM029022.1, read on the forward strand.
CGAATTATCTTGCCATACAGACCATAATATCCTGTTGTCAGCTTACAGAAAGTTCTACGGAATTATGGAGAGGTTGAAGGATCTAAATTCCACACAATCGCTGCAGTGTTGAAGGATAATCCACTGTATCTTCCCCAATGGGTGATGAAGCCTACCATCAAGTCAAAGGGGAAGATTCCCATGGAAAAGTGGAAGAATTTCTCCGTGCTATGGCCAATAATGAAGCCAAATTCAACTCAAGGGTGTTGACAATCCTTTGTAAGTGGCTGCACCAAAGCCAATTATCTTGCCATGCAGACCACAATATCCTGTTGTCAGCCTACATAAAGTTCTATGGAATTATGGAGAGGTTGAAGGACCCAAATTCCACACAATCGCTGCAGTGTTGAAGGATAATCCACTGTATCTTCCCCAACGGGTGATGAAGCCTACCATCAAGTCAAAGGGGAAGATTCCCATGGAAAAGTGGAAGAATTTCTCCGCGCTATGGCTAATAATGAAGCCAAAGTGGTTTTAAGCTTAATAGAAGCTCCACATTAAATTTCTATACTGGACTTGGTTTTCTCTTTTGAAGATCACAGGAAGGTATTGCTCAGGGTTTTGGAAGAAGCCCAACTACCTAAGTCAATAGATGTTGAGAAATTCCAGCATCTGGTGGATCACATTTTTAATAATAATGTGATATCTTTCACTGACGATGATATACCTCCCAAAGGGACCGATCATTGCAAGCCGTTGCACATAGCGGTGTTGTCTTCCGGATACATGGTGGGAGGAGTTTTAATAGATGGAGGGTCATTTCTGAATATCTGTCCTTATGCCACTTTGGTGAAAATGAATATTAATCTCAGCAGAATCTGAAGAAGCCATACAATCATTAAAGCCATACAATCATTAAAGCTTTCGACGGATACCAATGAAACGTTGTCAGAGAGATTTAACTGCCAGTGGAGATTGGTCCTCATACATTCTGCGTATCTTTTCACGTTCTTAAAATAGATACAGGATACAACCTGCTTTTAGGAAGACTGTGGATTCATATGGCCGGAGCCATCCCCTCTACCCTTCACCAGCAACTTAAATATATCATAAACAATAGCCTAGTCACTGTCGATGCTGAGCCAGAATGTCCTGAACAAGGTGACATACCACTCATCAGCTTCAATTTAGAAGTTGAGCCGGTCAATTTTCATGCCCTGGAGGTGAGCAACACTCACTACCATCCTGTTGGGGCGCCACCTCTCATACCCCAGATTTCTGCCGAAGTAATGTCGGCCACTCAAGAAATGATGACATTGGGTTATCAACCTAGACAAGGGTTGGGCAAAGATCATCAGGGCATCAAGCGCCTCATTTAAGTTCCCAGTTAAATAGGGACAGCCGGACTAGGCTATACTGCTAGTTCCAGTCACAGAAATCCTCATAAGCACAAGCAGATTCCTTCAGCTTTAGCTACACGGCGATTGTCTCCACTTACAGTTCCTGAGCCTGTACAGTCTCCGGTAAAGGTGCTTGCCCATGTAATGGCTATGTTATTTCCTAAACCGATATCGATCAAGGGAAAAGAAGTCTTGGTTCTAAATCCCGAAGAGGAAGAAAAGAAACAGAGACGTAAACAAGACATTGTCAGGATGATGTCAAATATATGCATCATTGTCCATGATGAGCACACAAATAGATACACCCCAGACGATGATTGTCCAAACGTAATGGTCATCGTTCAGGAAAAGGAGGACGATGACAGCTCCTCCATCATTGCAGTCCATCAGGACTTCACCATTGATAATTGGAGCAACACTCCTTTCATTAGTCGACAAGGGTAAAACGGGCAGAAACTCCTTCTGCCCTGTAGATAATAATAATTGCTTACTTTTCTGTACAGTATTAGCAGTTATTTTGTCAGTATATGCTAACACTTTGTATGATTGAACAGTTTCATATATTAAGTGAAAGCATATTTTGTTTCAGGACTCTGAATTTAGATGTGTCTATACTTGCTGATAAGGTGCCTTTTCTCCATAAGGATTGTAACTTTGATGGAAAGTTGGACTCAAACTTGATGGAAATACAAGAGGACATTGAGATACCTCAGGAGATCAAAGAATGGGTTGAAGACAAACCTAAACCAAACCTTGATCAAACCACTTCGTTCAATATTGGAACCTTAGAAAGCCCTAAACTAATCTAGATTGGTACAAACCTCACTCCAAACCAAAGGAATGATATGATTATGCTATTAACCCAATCCCAGGATGTGTTTGCATGGTCTCATGAAGACATGGTGGGTTTGTCCACTGACATTGTCATCCATCGCCTCCCCATTAAAGAGGGATTCAAGCCAGTCAGGCAGAAGCTCAGGCGATTAAAACCTGAGTGGAGTTTAAAGGTTAAAGAAGAAATTATGAAACAATTTCAAGCAGGCATCATCATGGTGTCTACATACACTGAATGGCTATCAAACATAGTCCCCATGCCTAAACCAGGAGGGAAGGTGCGAGGTTGAGTGGATTACCAATCTGAATAAAGCTTGCCTTAAAGATAGCTTTCCCGTGCCATTTATCCACATTCTCATTGATAATACTCCTCAATACGACATGTACTCCTTTGCTGATTACTTTGCGGGATATCATCAAATTATGGTTGCTGAAGAGGATCGTGAGAAAACTGCATTCATAACTCTTTGGGGAACCTTTTGCTATAGGCGGTTGTCATTCGGCCTCATCAATGCCAGAGCTACCTACCAGCGAGCCATGATGGCCCTTTTCCACGATTTAATGCATTAGGAGATAGAAATCTATGTGGATGACATCATTGTCAAGTCCCGAAGGGAGGAAGACCACCTAGACCATCTCAGAAAGCTCTTCAACAGGTTGCATAAGTACAACTTGAAGTTGAATCCAGCTAAGTGCGACTTTGGCGTTAAATCTGGTAAGTTGCTAGGATTCCTAGTCAGCCACAAGGGGATTGATCTGGATCCCACCAAAATCCAGGCCATCATGGAAATGCCCATTCCTCAAACAGAGAAGGAGATACAGAGATTTTTGGGAAGAATCAACTTTATCAGTAGGTTCATTTCCCAACTCATAGCAATTTATGAGCCTATTTTCAAGTTGTTAAGGAAGAACTCCTCCATGAAGTGGAATAATGAATGCCAGAAGGCCTTCCTTACAATCAAAGAGCAGCTACTCAAAGCTCCTATATTGGTACCACCCAGGGATGATGTTCCCCTGTTCATATACTTGTCCATAAGTGATAATGCAATGGACTGCATGCTGGGACAGAAAGACGATAGAGGCCAAGAGCGAGTAATCTATTACCTCAACAAAAGATTCAGCAGTAGTGAACACAAGTACTGTGACACCCCCAAATCCTGGTACTTCATTTTCTCAAGATTTGGTGCTCACGGAATCAAAACATTCATTGCTAACTACCCATTCATAATAGAATTGAATAATAAAAGAAAACCTGCCCATACAGGATTAAACTTGAATAAAATTCTCCCAGGTTATCTAACCTTTAACAACAATCATTCAAATGCAGAAATTAAATAAACTTTATTACAATCTTTAAACCAAAGTCTGAAAAATAAAACTATCAAACTATTACAAGTCTTCAGTATTTGATCATCTTTCCTTCTCCCATACTGGTACTAGGTACGTCACCAGTTTCAACTTTAGCTGTAAGAAATTTTACAGGCAAAAGTGAGTAAACAAGGCCCACTTGAAATAACAATAAGTAAATCATTAAACTTTTACATCAATTGCCAATATTAGGCTCAATAAAACTGGACAATATATTCTATTAACTTTCTAAAAATTTTAACATTTACTAAGGGTTTAATGACCACGAATCATGTCCACAGTTATAAGTAATCTTTCAACTTCAACTTTAACAGTCATAAGACTATAAGGACTCCACGTACTTAGGGGGATCAACCCTTCGTATAATGTATTGTGCACAACCACTTCAACGCTAAGTGTAAACCTCTATTAAAAGAGTTGTTCATCTCAGTATTTAGAATACAAGTCCGCACCAAAGTAAGTTTGGTTTGGATAAGATTTCAAGGTAATTTGGAATTCAACAAACATCAACTATGGAGTAGTTGAATAAAATCCATGACATTATACTTATAAAATAATCGTAATTGAATTAATCATAGCAACTAAAATCATGCTTTAGGAATAATCTAATAGCATACAATTTGAATACTATAGCATACCTTGCTTGAACAATACTAAGCCAAGGTTAATTAGAATTGAATATTAAACATGCATAGAAATCTAGTTATGCATGCTAACCAATAATTGAATTACAAGAATAACTTTTTCCACATCAAATAGTTCAATAAAACAAAGGATTAGAAAACTTGCTCAATTATAAAAATAGAGTTAGAAAACTTGCCTTTAGCACAAGCTACACCCTTACCACTTAAATTTCAATACCCTAAACATATGTCATCGTGATATAGTTAGTCATTATCATATAACTAATACATTCGTCACGTAGGTTTGATTATTCAATCACATAATCAAATTATAACACAAGTTAATCCTTAATAACATATTTATTCACAGTATAGAAACACTAAAATTAATATTTTACAGTCCTACTATTATCATATAGTGTTTCTTAAAATTTCGTGTACAAAAAGTACACTGTCAGACTATTCTGCTAACTCGCGCTGCGGCGCCAGAGTTTACACTGTGTGTCGCGTTGCGACATGGTGATGGCGCTGCGGCGCGGTGAATATACTACGAAGCCGCGCTGCGGCGTGGTGATGGCGCTGCGGCGCCACTAACGTACTGCTGGGCCGCGGCGCGGCGCGAAACTTCAGTATCGACTGACAGCTTCGGCAACAATACAAGAAAAAGCCAATTTGGCCTAAAAGCTCGAATCTAATAGACTGATTATCATGAAATACACATATAGACTTCATATAAACATATTGTGAAGACTTCTAACATGTTTCTATTCGTAAAATAACATAAACATCAAAGTTACAACACCCAATTTCGATGTTTTTGGCAAAAACTCCATTGTTGACATTTTTTTTATGAAAATCAACACTGTGATTTTGTTTTTCAGTCAAGACAGAAATTTTAGAACATCATAGTTATGATTATACATACTCTATCAATTTCCATAATCAATTTATCAGTTTAACAACTAACTAAACCTTAATTTCTACTTTAAACTAAGCCATATTCATATATATTTTCATGTAAACACTGTAATATATTTTTCTTCACAAATTGCATACATACATGACTTAATTTCTCTATAATCACATATAAACTCATGAAACAACCTTATAACCAATAATCATACAAAACTATATACATATCAATAATTCATCTTTTACAAATATTTTATAGAGACTTTTTGGGAAGAAGAAAAACTACACTTTTAAAAGGAAAGATTAAGCTCATACCTTTGATTAAGAAGATGGTGACTACTTTTGATTATCAAACTTCTTTTCTTTCTCAAAACCTTCAAGGATTTCTCTCAAGTTTTCTCTCCTTTTCCTCTTTCTTCTTCTTCTTCTCTTTTTCTTCTTCTGAGCTTTCTTTCTTCCTAACTCTAACATACGTAAAATAATATAACGTATAATAATAATAATATAGATATTAAATATAGGATTTTAACTGACATTAATTATAAACTTTTGAAAATCAAAAGCCATAAAGCTTGTTTGGCTAATCAAAATAAAATAACCCATTAACCCTTATACCTTGTTTGGTAAACCTAATTAAAACCTTGTTTGGTAAACCTAATTAAAACAAATGGATTAATCATTATACCTTGTTTGATAAAATATCATTAGATTAAAGATTTATTATGCACTAAGACATGCTTGACAAAACTAAATTAAACTCTTTTCATTTATTTTAATAATTCCTTTATAGCAAGGTTATTAGTCACCTTAATAAATCAATTAAAACATTAATCTATTAAATTACTTTAGCACATAATTTAATATCACATAACTATAATTTCTTTTATAATTATAATTTTATTTAACCAACTAATATTTTAAATTACAATTTCTCATTTAAAATATTATAATTTATTTAAATCACTATAAGCTCTCTAGCTTACTTATTAAATTAAATTATTATATAATCTCATAACAATTAATTTTCTTAGCTCCTTAACTATTTATCCAACAAATAAATTAACTAAACCACATCAACTCAAATTGCCATTAAATACCTATATACTTCATTAAATATTTAATATTGTAAATAAATATTTAATATTTAATATTTAATTATTTTTTTAACAAATAAATAACTACACCACATAAACTCAAATTGAACAATTATTTATTCAACAATAAACATATCCATTAAATACTTATATAAATCAATAAATATTTAATATTACACTTTAAAATTCTGGAATGTTACATCATTCCCTCCTTACAAGGATTTTGTCCTCAGAATCACAACTCAAACAAATTATTCGTTACATTTTTCCCTACTTACAAAGATTCTGTCCCCAGAATCGAAGACACAGATTAAACAAATAACTCAGGGTACTCTTTCAACATTTTCTCTTCGAGTTCCCACGTAGCTTCCTCAGTGTTGTGGTTCCTCCATATCACCTTCACAGAAGGTATCACTTTATTCCTGAGCACTTGTTCTTTCCTGTCGACTATCTGGATAGGAACTTCTTCATAAGACAAATCTTTCTCGAACTGCAACTGTTCGTACTCGATCACATGTTTGTAGTCGGGTTTATATGGTCGTAACACCGAAATGTGAAAAATATTATGAATGTTTTCCAACTCTGGAGGTAGAGCTATCTCGTAAGCCACTTTTTCCACTCTTCGCAGTACTTCAAAGGGTCCAATAAACCTCGGGCTTAGCTTTTCCTTTTTTTCGAAACGAATTTTCCCCTTCCAAGGAGAAACTTTTAGAAATACATAACTTCCTACGTCAAATACACGATCTTGCCTGTGTTGATCAGCATACTTCTTCTGTCGGTCTTGAGCTGATACCAATCTTGTCCTGATCAGTTTGACAACGTCAGTAGTTTGTTGCACTAGTTTCGATCCTAGTAGTTAACGTTCACCGACTTCATCCCAGCATAGTGGGGTTCTGCACTTTCTGCCGTATAATGCCTCGTAAGGTGGCATGCCGATGCTCACGTGATAATTGTTGTTGTAAGCAAATTCCACCAACGATAATTGTTCTTCCCAGCTTCCTTTAAAGTCCATGACACATGCTCTCAGCATATCTTCCAATGTTTGAATTGTTCTTTCGCTTTGGCCATCTGTTTGTGGATGATAAGCCGTACCCATTCGCAACTGTGTTCCCATGCATTCTTGTAGTCTCTTCCAGAAATTCTATGTGAACCGCGAATCTCTATCGGACACAATTGATACTGGCACTCCGTGCCTCGAAACGATCTCCTTAATGTATAATCTTGCCAACTGATCAAGATTGAATCTAATCTTTATTGGTAGAAAGTGCGTTGATTTCGTCAGTCTGTCCACTATTACCCAAATCGCATCGTATCCTCTCTGAGTAGTTGGAAGACCCACCACAAAATCCATCATGATGTGTTCCCACTTCCATTCTAGTATTTCCAATGGTTGAAGTAATCCGATGGGTCTTTGATGTTCGGCTTTTACTCTTTGACATGTCAAGCATTTCGCTACGCATTCTGCCACGTCCCTTTTCATATTTGGCCACCAAAAATGTCGGCGCAAATCTTGATACATTTTCGTGGTTCCTGGATAAATTAAATATTTTGAGCTATGAGCTTCGGTCAAAATTTCTTCTTTCAGCTCTAGTGTTGCTGGAACCCAGATTCTTCCCTCGAATCGTAGTAGCCCTTCGATATCGACCTTGTATTTCATACCGCTTCCATCAACCATATTCTCCTTTATCTTTCCACATTCTTCATTTTGTAACTGAGCGTTCTTCACCTTGTCCAGTAAATTTGGACCTGTTTCTAACTGAAATAGTTGTTCGTCAGATTCTTTTGGAAATTTGATTTCCAACTCCAGTTTTGTCATTGCTGAAATAAGCTCCTCCTGAGTTGTTATTAGCATCAACTTCTCCCGACCTTTCCTACTTAAAGCATCTGCCACTACATTTGCTTTGCCCAGATGATAAAAGATTTCATAATCATAATCTTTTATCAATTCCATCCACCTTCTTTGACGCATGTTCAAATCCTTCTGAGTGAAAATATACTTCAGACTTTTGTGGTCTGTGTAGATCTCACATTTCTGTCCATAAAGATAGTGCCTCCATATCTTCAGAGCAAATACAACAGCAGCCAATTCCAAATCATGAGTCGGATACCCTTTCTCATAATCTTTTAGTTGTCTTGATGCATACGCAATAACTTTGCCGTTCTGCATAAGAACACAACCCAACCCTTTGTGTGAGGCATCACTATACACCACAAAATTTCCTGTTTTGTCTGGTAATGTCAACACAGGTGCTACACTTAGCTTCTTCTTCAAATCTTGAAAACTTTCTTCACATTTCTCCGTCCACACGAATTTTACAGCCTTCCTTGTCAAATTTGTTAACGGAGTGACTATCTTAGAAAAATTTTGAATAAATCTTCTATAATAACCGGCCAGTCCCAAGAAACTCTTCACTTTTGACGGTGTTCTTGGTTGTTCCCAATTGATCACAGCTTCCACTTTTGATGGATCCACTGAAATCCCATCTTTGTCAATCACATGCCCCAAAAATTGTGCACGGTCGAGCCAAAATTCGCACTTAGAGAATTTTGCGTACAACTTTTCCTTCCTTAGTGTTTCCAATGTCAAACGTAAATGTTCCACATGTTCTTCTTGAGTCTTGGAAAACACTAGAATGTCGTCGATGAATACCACTACAAACTTGTCTAGGAATGGTTTAAACACCCTGTTCATCAAATCCATGAACGCAGCAGGTGCATTAGTTAAACTAAAAGACATCACCAGAAACTCGTAATGTCCATACCAAATTCTGAATGCCGTTCGTGGTATATCCTCCTTCCTCACTTTCAACTGGTGATATCCACTTCTCAAATCTATTTTCGAAAAGTATCTGGCACCCTTCAATTGATCAAACAAGTCATCTATTCTAGGCAACGGATACTTATTCTTAATAGTGACTTTGTTTAACTCCCTGTAATCAATGCAAAGACGCATTGATCCGTCCTTTTTCTTCACGAATAAAACTGGCGCTCCCCACGGCGATACGCTTGGTTGAATATATTTCTTGTCCAGCAGTTCTTGCAACTGTACCATCAGTTCCTTCATTTCTACCAGAGCCATTCTGTATGGGGCCTTCGATATTGGTGCTGTTCCCGGCGCTAAGTCGATCACGGACTCAATTTCTCTGTCAGGCGGAAGTCCTGGCAAATCCTCTAGAAACACGTCTTCGAATTCCCTCACTACTGGTATTTCTTCTATTTTCACACCCTTTTTCTGAGTATCGACTATGTAAGCTAAATAGCCCACACAACCTTGACTCAACAATTTCTTGGCCTGCATAGTCGTCAGATATTTTATTTGTCTAGGTGACTTGCTACCATAAAATACTACCTTTGACGGAGTCATAAGGTTTACACACTTCTTTTGGCAGTCAATCACCGCTCCGTATTTGAACAGCCAATCCATTCCTAAAATTATATCAAATTCCCCGAGTCTAATTGGAATCAAATCTACCAATAAGATATTGTCCTTAATGTTCACCCTACAGTTCTCGTATACGAATCTAATAGGGATTATTTCCTTATTCGCAATTTCTATATTCAAAGGAAAATTCAGTTCTTCTCTAGGCAATTCTAACCTCTTAGCAAATTCATCAAATATAAACGAGCAAGTAGCACCCGAATCAAATAATACATATGCACTAATATCATTGATTGGGATAATACCTGACACCACATCTTTTGATTGCACAGCATCTTGCACAGTCATGTTGAAGGTTCTGGTTGTGGGTTTGTTAGATGCTGCAGGTCCTGCAATGGCCCATGTACTTCCATTGTTACCTTCATTGCTTCTGGTTGTCACTCCCTCCTTCTTCTTAGGGCATTCACGAGAAAAATGATCCTTGGATCCGCACGTGAAGCACGCATTCTTCTTTGGTTGAGTGCAATTTGGACCGATGTGACCCTCCTGGCCACAATTGTAGCAAACTCGTTTCCCCATCAAGCACTCACCCTTGTGAAATTTCCCACATGTCGCACATGCTTTAAACTTTTTGTTTTGCTGGTTACCTTGCTGGTTTCCAGCACTCATGTTCCCATTCCACTTCCTCTTCAAGCTGTTGTTGCTGATGTTGTTGTTGTTGTTGTTGTTTCCACTGCTACCACCTCCATTCTTAGTCTCATTCTCATTCTTCTTCTTCTTTTGTTCCTGATTGAACTTTGTTACTGCCTTGCCTCCACCTTCAGCGAGTACTGCTTTCTTCATCACTGCTGCAAATGTCTTCAACTGGAACAGGGAAACCCTACTATACAGCTAGGGCTTCAGTCCCTGTTCAAATCTCTTCGCCTTACGTTCGTCTGTGCTAACTTGATATGGCGCAAACCTCGCCATTTCGTTGAATTTCGCGACATACTCAGATACCGACATCGTTCCTTGTTTTAGTTCCAGAAACTGAACTTCTAACTGGCTCTTCGAACTCTCCGGAAAATAGGTTTCGAAGAACAACTCCTTGAACCTATCCCAAGTCATCACTCCTGGTCCTTCACGAGTTTTATTGGCCTGCCACCAATAACTAGCTTCTGCTTTCAACATGAATGTTGCGAAAGCAGTCTTCTGATCATCCTCTACCCTAGCAACATCGAACACCTTTTCTATCTCCATAATCCAAGTCTGTGCTTTGACTGGATTCATAGACCCACGAAATTCCGGTGGTGCAACCGCCTTAAACTCCTTAAACGTTGTGCCTTGGTTTTGAGGTTGATTCTACAACGCTCCTATTAGTAGTGTCACTAGTTGTTGAACGGGGTTACCGTCAACATTGTCATTATTGTTGGTTCCTTCAGTGGTTCTCTATCGTGTTGGTTGACGTCTGGGAGGCATTTTCTGTTAAAACAAAACATCTATTAGACTATTACTCAGCTTCTTTAAGTATTTTCTAATTAACTAGCCTCCAAAACAAAAATAACCACATAACATATAACACTTTGAATAAAGTAACAACTTTTATTTATTCATAACCTTTTTGAAAACATAAAACAATAGCATTTCTGCTATCTACATTACTTTCCTGAACTACAAAAGTTTCAGGACAACATCATAGTCATATCCCATAGGTTGCATAACACCTGGGATTTACAATTTATTTAACCTTTCACTCATCGTACAACAGCTACAATGTTCTATTAAGATAATTTTTAGCCCTATCACGTTCCTCCTCCATGACTCGAAACATTGTTCTGCGATCTAACACGTATGATGGTAGCGTCTCGAACTGAATTGGATAACCCATGACTTGATCTTAAGCTCGATTAATTGCGGTGTTAAATACTTTATCCATCTCTTCCATCTTCATCCTCCTTGCCTGCGCGTCTCTCGCTGCTCTTCCAGTTCATTGATAAGCTTCCTCGTATGCATCTTCAGCTCTTGCCCTCTTAGCAGCTTCTTCTCTCAGCTTGCTCTCCAGTTCAGCAACCATCTCGATCAATTGTTCTTTCTCTCCTTCAGTCCGTATTAGTTTCTCCTTGGCATTTGTCAGTCATTCCTCACGATCCTGGATCTCGTCGTCTTTTTGTGTCATTGCAGTCTGTTGTTTAGCTACTATCTCTTGCAATTCCTCGACGGTATCCTGAAGTTCCACGTTGCGGTCGTAGATTTCATCGTACATACGAGCGGCTATCGAGGTTAGTGGAATCTCTTCCTCCTGTGGCAACTCAACGATATCCTCCTCATCTGTCTCCACATCATCATCCTCATCCTCAACTATTGTGACCAACGGGGCTGACTCCCATGGCAGTAGTTGTTCCCAAACTACCTGAATGTCGCGAGGCTCCTCCTCTATAGGCATTTGAGGTCCCTCCTCCCTAGCCTGGCTGGATTCTCCGACATTAGACATCCTGACAACAAAGTTTTAAAGTTTTAATTATTAATCATTACTACTCGACACTCACGTGCATATAAGTTATAAACACATGAACACATAAGTGTTTTATTACTTCTTTCTTAAAACTCGATAAGAGTTATCTCCACTATCTTTTCAAAAGTTACTTCCTAAGGCTTTTCCCCCCACCTAAGGTTCATAACCTAAAGCTCTGATACCAACTTGTGACACCCCCAAATCCTGGTACTTCATTTCCTCAAGATTTGGTGCTCACACAATCAAAACATTCATTGCTAACTACCCATTCATAATAGAATTGAATAATAAAAGAAAACCTGCCCATACAGGGTTAAACTTAAATAAAATTCTCCCAGGTTATCTAACCTTTAACAACAATCATTCAAATGCGAAAATTAAATAAACTTTATTACAATATTTAAACCCAAGTCTAAAAAATAAAACTATCAAACTATTACAAGTCTTTAGTATTTGATCATCTTTCCTTCTCCCTTACTGGTACTAGGTACGTCACCAGTTTCAACTTTAGCTGTAAGAAATTTTACAAGCAAGAGTGAGCAAACAAGGCTCAATTGAAATAACAATAAGTAAATCATTAAACTTTTACATTAATTGCCAATATTAGGCTCAATAGAACTGGACAATATATTCTATTAACTTTCTGAAAATTTTAACATTTACTGAGGGTCTAATGACCACGAATCATGTCCACAGTTATAAGTAATCTTTCAACTTTAACTTTAACAATAATAAGACTATAAGGACTCCACGTACTTAGGGGGATCAACCCTTCGTACAATGTATTGTGCACAACCATTTCAACGCTAAGCGTAAACCTCTATTAAAAGAGTTGTTCATCTCAGTATTTAGAATACAAGTTCGCACCAAAGTAAGTTTGGTTTGGATAAGATTTCAAGGTAATTTGGAATTCAATGAACATCAACTACGGAGTTGTTGAATAAAATCTATGACATTATACTTATAAAATAATCGTAATTGAATTAATCATAGCAACTAAAATCATGCTTTACGAATAATCTAATAGCATACAATTTGAATACCATATCATACCTTGCTTGAACAATACTAAGCCAAGGTTAATTAGAATTGAATATTAAGCATGCATAGAAATCTAGTTATGCATGCTAACCAATAATTGAATTACAAGAATAACTTGTTCCACATCAAATAGTTCAATAAAACAAAGGATTAGAAAACTTGCTCAATTATAAAAATAGAGTTAGAGAACTTGCCTTTAGCATAAGCTACACCCTTACCACTTGAATTTCAATATCCTAAACATATGTCATCGTGACATAGTTCGTCATTATCATATAACTAATACATTCATCACGTAGGTTTGATTATTCAATCACATAATCAAATTATAACACAAGTTAATCCTTAATAACATATTTATTCACAGTATAGAAACACTAAAATCAATATTTTACAGTCCTACTATTATCATATAGTGTTTCTTAAAATTTCGTGTATAAAAAGTACACTGTCAGACCATTCTGCTAACTCGCGCTGCGGCGCCACAGTTTACACTGTGTGTCGCGCTGCGGCGTGGTGATGGCGCTGCGGCACGGTGAATATACTACGAAGCCGCGCTGCGGCGTGGTGACGGCGCTGCGGCGCCACTAACGTACAGATGGGTCGCGCCGCGGCGCGAAACTCCAGTATCGACTGACAGCTTCGGCAACAGTACAAGAAAAAGCCAATTTGGCCTAAAAGCTCGAATCTAATAGACTATTATCATGAAATACACATATAGACTTCATATAAATATATTGTGAAGACTTCTAACATGTTTCTATGCATAAAATAACATAAACATCAAAGTTACAACACCCAATTTCAATGTTTTTGGCAAAAACTCCATTGTTGACATTTTTTTATGAAAAGCAACACTGTGATTTTTTTTTTCAATCAAAACAGAAATTTTAAAACATCATAGTTATGATTATACATACTCTATCAATTTCCATAATCAATTTATCAGTTTAATAACTAACTAAACCTTAATTTCTACTTTAAACTAAGCCATATTCATATATATTTTCATATAAACACTGTAATATATTTTTCTTCACAAATTGCATACATACATGACTTAATTTCTCTATAATCACATATAAACTCATGAAACAACCTTATAATAAATAATCATACAAAACTATACACATATCAACAATTCATCTTTTACAAATATTTTATAGAGACTTTTTGGGAAGAAGAAAAACTACACTTTTAAAAGGAAAGATTAAGCTCCTACCTTTGATTAAGAAGATGATGGCTACTTTTGATTATCAAACTTCTTTTCTTTCTCAAAACCTTCAAGGATTTCTCTCCCTTTCCTCTTTCTTCTTCTTCTTCTCTTTTTCTTCTTCTGAGCTTTCTTTCTTCCTAACTCTAACATACGTAAAATAATATAACGTATAATAATAATAATATAGATATTAAATATAGGATTTTAACTGACATCAGTTATAAACTTTTGAAAATTAAAAGACATAAGGCTTATCTGGCTAATCAAAATAAAATAACCCATTAACCCTTATACCTTGTTTGGTAAACCTAATTAAAACAAATGGATTAATCCTTATACCTTATTTGATAAAACATCATTAGATTAAAGACTTATTATGTACTAAGACATGCTTGGCAAAACTAAATTAAACTCTTTTAATTTATTTTAATAATTCCTTTATAGCAAGGTTATTAGTCACCTTAATAAATCAATTAAAACATTAATCTATTAAATTACTTTAACACATGATTTAATATCACATAACTATAAATTTTTTTATAATTATAATTTTATTTAACCAACTAATATTTTAAATTACAATTTCCCATTTAAAATATTATAATTTATTTAAATCACTATAAGCTCTCTAGCTTACTTATTAAATTAAATTATTATATAATCTCATAACAATTAATTTTCTTAGCTCCTTAACTATTTATCCAACAAATAAATTAACTAAACCACATCAACTCAAATTGCCATTAAATACCTATATAATTCATTAAATATTTAATATTGCAAATAAATATGTAATATTTAATATTTAATTATTTTTTTAACAAATAAATAACTACACCACATAAACTCAAATTGAACAATTATTTATTCAACAATAAACATATCCATTAAATACTTATATCAATCAATAAATATTTAATATTACACTTTAAAATTCTGGAGTGTTACAAGTACACTCTGATTGAGAAGACTTGTTGTGGTTTAGCATGGGCTTCCACGAGGTTACATCATTACCTCCATGGTCATACAACCCATCTCATATCCTGTGTGGATCCTCTCAAGTACGTGTTCTGTAAACCCATGCTGAACTGCCGACTGTCCAGATGGCAGTTGATCCTACAACAATTTGACATCGTCTACGTGACGCAGAAGTCCATTAAAGGACAAGGAATTGCAAATCAACTGGCCGCTGCACCTTCAGGAGATTTCAAACCCTTGGAAACATACTTCCCCGATGAAGGGGTAATGGCAATTCAGCAACACCATCGGTGCGATGCACTCTAAACATGGAAAATGCATTTCGATGGAGCTGTAAACACGGAAGGTTCAGGAGCTGGAGCAGTTCTAGTATCCATTACGGGGGATTAACATCCCGTCGTTGTCAAATTATAGTTTGCCAACGCCAACAACACAGCTGGGTATGAAGGCTGTATCATGGGGCTAAAACTTGCCCAATCAATGGGCATCAGACGATTAACTGTCTTTGGAGATTCCGAGTTGGTAATTAGATAAACCACATGAATCTATCACACCAAAGGTCTTCATTTGCTGCCTTACCATCGACAGGTTCTACAGATGGCTTCGGAGTTTGAAGAAATATCCTTCCTCCACATTCCTCGGAATAGGAATGATTTTGCAGATGCGCTAGCAACCTTGGCCTCCTTGATTAACATATTGGACAAGGAAAACATGTCAACCCTCACAGTTGCCCAACAAAAGGCACCATCCTATGGGAATTACGTTGGAGAAGTATCGAATGAGCTACCTCCCATCCAACACCCTTGGTATCAACATATCAAGGAGTACTTACAAGATGGATCTACACCCACTGCGGCGAGCCCAATTGAAAGAAGGCGGATCCATCGACTGGCTATGAAATTCTACCTGAGCGGAGATGCACTCTACAAAAGAAATGCATGATTAGGTCTTCTTAGATGTCTGGACAAGGACCAAGCTCAGAGGCTCATGGATGAGATCCATGATGGAGTATGTGGCCCACACATGAGCGGCCCCCTACTTGTTAAGAAAATCCTTAGAACAGGGCATTACTGGCTCTCTCTCAAGGCTGACTGTGAGGATCACGTTAAGAGATGTTATCATTGCCAAATTCATGGGAATGCTATCCACGCCCCTCCGAGGGAGCTCCATAATATGAGTTCACTTTGGCCTTTCTCAATGTGGGGAATGGACGTGATCGGGCCCATCGAGCCCAAAGCCAGTAATGGGCATCGGTTTATCTTCACCATGATCGACTACTTCACCAAGTGGGTAGAAGCAGCCTCCTTCCCCAGGGTTACCAAAGAAGTCATCATTGCTTTCATCAGAAATAATGTCATCCGTCGATATGGACAACCAGAGGTAATTGTATCAGACAATTCTAAGAACCTCAACAACAAAATGATGGAGGAGTTATGGAGTAAATTCCATATCAAACATCTCAACTCCGTCATCTACCGTCCCAAGATGAATGGTGATGTTGAAGCGGCTAACAAAAACATCTAAAATATCATGCAAAAGATGTCCGCCAACCACAAAGGATGACCTGACTTATTGCCTCTGACTCTGTTAGCCTATAGAACCTCAATACGCATTTCCACTGGGGCAACACCCAATGCATTAACCTATGGGATGGAAGTAGTGCTCCCCGTAGAAGTGGAAATGGAATCCCTTAGAGTGTTAATAGACGCTCAGCTAGATGAAGACCAATGGGTACAAGATAGGTATCACCAATTGTCTTTAATAGACGAAAGGCGTGCCGCTACTATCTTCCACGGTCAGTTATATCAACAAAGGATCGCCAGGTCCAACAACAGAAAAGTCCAGCTACGGTAGTTCAAACAACACGACTTGGTTTTGAAGAAGATCATTAACAACCAAGATCAGTCTAAGGGAAAATTCACCTCGAATTGGGAAGGCCCGTTTATTGTCAAGGAGGTATTGACATAAGGTGCTCTCAGATTACAGGAAATGGATGGCGATAAATTTCCACAGCTTATCAACGCAGGCACCATGAAACGGTACTATGTCTGAGGTCACCATCAAGCAAACATCCTAGTGTTGGATCACCAGACCCCTAGTCATTTCAGGTTTTCTAACCCTCCACTGCATACAATTTCTCTTCACACTCATCTGTCCCATTAGGGACAAACACACTTTTCTAACAAACAACCTGGTTTCGGATCGCCAGATCCTTTTTCTCAACTTGGTTTTGAACCTTTACTCAATTTCGATTATCCCACTAGGGATTGAACCTTTCACACCCGCAATTTTACCCCATTAGGGATAAGATTTTTCTCACCTACAATTTGTCCTGTACATGGGATTAAACTTTCACCTCCACAGTTTGTCATGAACATGGGATCAAACTTTTCATTGGCTACAAACCGTCCTTGTAATAACTTGGAATTTTGGATTATCCACAATTTAGGTTTAAAGAATTAGTTATTAATAAAATGAATTTTTATTAATACTATTATGTGCTAAGTGTTTATTAATCGTTCTATAACCTAGGATGATTATAAGTCAGGAGGATTCTGGCTAAGAGTTAGATTGAACGAATAAGAATTTTCAAGACGAAAATAAGATTTTTTCGGGAACAAAAATATTTCCGACGAAAAAGACAAAATAGGCACTATTCATCCATTTCTGCTCGGAGTTTTATTTTGAAATTCCGAGAAGTTATTGATTACGTAAAATGATGAGACGTGATGGAATATTCAATAATATTTCAGTTATGAAAAGAACGAAGTTTTCGTCTGCGGACGTAAAACCTAAGGGTTAGGAAAAGTGATTTTCGAGAATATAATGAGTATGTATAATAACTAGGGTTGTTATGCGTAAGAGATACGAGTATTATACTAGTTATTATACGAGTATAGTATGAAGATTAGTACGACGCATAATACGAATATCGCACGAACGATATACAAAGAGATTACGAGAATACGAGAATGGAGTGCGTAGAATACGATAAGTCTTAATGGACTTCGAGTCCATGGACTTTGTAGAATCCAATTGGACTTAGATTATGTCAAGCCCAATGATTTGTGAAATTAAGCCCAAGTTAGGCCCAATAAGAATTAGGGTTAAGGCCCAAACCAAGAAGATAAACCGCGGATCGAACCGATGGGTAAATAGATGGGTAATAACCAATGGGGCAACCCATGGGGTGACCCATGGGCATGTGGGGTGGCAACTTGGCCACCAAGTAAGGGTGGTGGCCAAGTAAACTTGGTGGTTAAGGGATGGAGGAGGTGTGAATAGTAAAGAGGTGGGGGCGAAATGACTAAATTGCCCTTAGCCTCGATTTTCTATAAATAGGAGGCCATATGTTTATTTGATGGAATTTTTGAAATCCTACATCTTAGAGAGAGAGAGCTCGGAGGAAGAGGAATAAGGAAGAGATTGAGCATGAAGGCTCGGATCAAAAGTGATTGTGAAATAGAAAAGCTTGCAAATCGCCGGCTTTGTCTAGCGGAAGAGAAATAAAGAAGAACGGTAATCCGAAACCTAGTTTCTTCTAATATTTTCTTTAAGTTTCTATGTTCAAAAACATAACTTAATGAGAATAAGGGGCAAAAAAAGTTAGAAATGATTTCATATGGTTGAAATCATGAGAAAATGAAGAAATAAGAATTAGAAATTTAGTTTATAAATTTCTTAAGGAAGTATAAGATTCGTAAGGATTTTGAGAGATCCGAACGAATATTATAAACAAGTAGATGAATTAAGTAAGGAATGGTGTTCTATAACATCAAATTCCAAGAAAAAGTAGAATCGTAATCCAAAATATCGATTAAAACAAAGAACGAACGAAGAACACGAAGAACGTTGTTGATGGACAAATTTAAAACCATTGTAGGATAATTGTTATTGATGGACAAGTTTAAAACCATCTTAGGATAATTGTTGTTGATGGACAAGCTTAAAACCATTGCGTATAAGTTAGTTGCATATTGCTTGGTTAGGAATGGTAGAAACGTTCATGAAGAACGGGTTAAAACGTAGCTATAACAAAGTTATGGCAAAATTTTCGTAAAAGATAAACAAGAATTAGGGAGTTAGTAAATGAAACTGAACGTGTAGGGTTTCATAAGGAAGTAAGAGAATATAGAGAATGTGAGTTGTGGACTCAAGAACGAACGAGTTCCGAGTTCGGATGACCGAATTACGGACGAACGAGCGAAGAACGTTAAAAGCGTAAAAATGACCGAAGGGTGTAGATTAAGCCAATTGAATGACACGTTAACGGATTCAGAATGAAGTTCTATCTAAGGGGTATTGAAGTACGTAATATAAGGAAGAGAATGGATTTGAAACAGCCTCGTTCCGAGTTATAGCGAAGAAGTTATGAGATCAGGAAGTACGCGTCTCAAACTTGGTGCAAGACTTAGAAAATTTTCTAGGGTTTTGGCTCGGCGCCGCAGCGCTGGCTAAGCTTGCAAAAGTGGCACCGCAGCGCGAGCTCGGGCCTCAAGTTTTGTTAGTTTGCACCGCAGCGTGATAGATAATGAAGGGTTTGGCGCCGCAACACCAGACCAAAGGGAAGAGAGAGACGTGGGTGGCGCAGCGTGATAGTTCACGTAATGTAACACTTAATCAAGTGTTCTAAACCTTTATTAAAGGTTGAACGAAAAGATTAAACGAGATTAAAAGATGAAGAATGTAAGCTCTAGATTACGTAACCGATATCCGGGGACCCTAGTCGTAATAAATGAACGTGAGGGATTGCTATGATTGCGACTCCTTAGACGTTGAGTGATGAAGGTAATGAATAAGATTCCGATGTTATGTCTTGATAAGGGGAGATAAGTGCAAAGTGTTTAGATGCTATGAACGCAATGTTGTCATGATGAACGGTCGGTCTTAGCATACAATGAATGGTATGGCTTCGACATTAAGAAAGAATAATGAACATGGGGTTCATGGGTTAGATAACGATTGAATGCAATTGAAACCTTGAGTAAAGGTTGAATGAGAGATTAAGAGATGAGTAACGTGAACGCCGAATACATAAACGATCCTTGTGAATCGTATTAGCGTCGGACTAACGTTCTAAGTGTACAATGGTTGTATGACTTGGACGTTAATGATGGTAGTAAGTAAGATATGAATGATCGTAAGAAAACCGTAGTGAATGGTAATGAGATTAATGAAAGTCCGAGGGTGAGTCGGATAAAGAATGTTAGAATGAAGTAAGCGATAAACACTTTAACCAACGTAAAGGTTGAGTGTAAGTGAATATTAAACGGGCAGAACCTACACTCCGTGTATGGTTTGACCGTAAGGTAATGAAGACTAAGATTTAGTCGTGAACGGTGAAGAAAATGAATGGAAGATAATAACGTATAACGTTAAAAAGCCGAGTTAGTAGTTTTAACTTGGATAACGTTCCGAGTCGAGTGAACTGGACGTGGTAAGATAAGAATAAGGGATTGTAAAATGTTTCACGCTATGACCTCATAGTATTGATATTGAATGATCGCTCTGAGTTTACGAAGGACTGTGTGACTTAGACGATAAAGAATGAATCCTGAAGTATGGCATTTAATTGCCAGAAAGTCGTAAGGAATATGAATTTGACTTAACGACCATTATAGTTTAATGGTTCGGATAAGATAAGAGAAGTTAGGTTATGGTACAATCGTAACCTTTGATGGTTGACATATGGGAGCTGGGCTGAACAATTTCTTCAGAGAACGAATGTATATACAAAACTGGCAACCGATCTAACTCACTGTGTGGGCAGTGTAGATGAGATGTGAGCTTGTTTGTTGGTTGTTTGTGGAAAATCACTCAGAGTACCATATGGACTACCAGCAGAGACACAATGTGTGCTGAGTCCTAGGAGAGTTATAAGAAGATGATAAACGTTTTGAGTTAAGAAATCTTCGTGTGTTATGAAGCCGTAAATCGGTAGTAAAGGAAGTTAGTCGCGTAAACTTAAATTACAAGAATGCGAACCTTAAGAAGTAAAGTTAAGTAAACCAATGCGTAAGTCCAGTATATAACTAATTGGTGTACGTGTTATTTCCTTATGTATTATATAGGGATTTGGAATGAGCATTTCAGCGTAAACTATAAGATGTAGCTGTGCGTAAGGCAAGTTTCCTAACTTCATTCATAATATATGAATGCTAGTTTCTTAGACTTCTCAGATGTTGAACTTGAGATGTCGTGTCTATGTGCATATGTGCGAGATATGTACAAGGTGGTAGAATGTATGAGGCCTTGAGCCACAATGTGAACACTTCAGTGTTTCTATGAGATGAAATGTTCTGTGGTTGAGCTGTTCAATACAAGTATGTTCTGTTTATACATGAACCGTTATTTTTAAGTCTGTGCTAATGATTCTAGCCAGACAGGATATGTATGGAAAAAGGTAGAAGAATGAAAGTAGTGTAAAGAGTATGTGATGAATGTTGTAAAATGATAGGAATCGAGACTATTCCTATTATTGAAGCTGCTTCATAACCTTTATTCGGTTATCGAAGTTCTGAAGAATGTTTAAACTCTTGAAGTTGTTTGTTCAACTGTTATGACTTGCTGGGCAATTGAATGCTCACACTTGCTTTAAATGGAAAACATTTTTAGCGTACGATGTAGAAAGAACTTAAGGATTCCGTAAAGATCAAGCTGATCGGTATCCAGACGAAGTGTCATTCAGTATGTGAATGTGCGTGAAGAGCAAGTGAAGACTTGTAATATAGAGTGATAGAATTAAACTATAGACTAGTTTAATGAACGTTTATGTATCCTTGGTGGTGGATGAAAGTCACTTGTGCAAGATGTAAAGAATAATATAATTATCATTATTTGTAATGAAAGAGGTTTTAAGGTTTCGAGAACCTAGGATTTGAGAATATATGTTGTTATATTTAACTATATAATGACGTATGATTGGTAAGAAATGGGACCGTGATGCACGGAGTCCGGGTCTGAATGTAGACCAGATTTTGGGGCGTTACAGAGTGGTATTAGAGCTATAGGTTATAACTCTTAGGTAAGATTACCTAAGACTATAATCGTAGAGAGAAGGATAAGAAAAATCGTTGAGTTAAACGATTAAGGAAGAAGATCACCACGTGATCAAAATAAATCATAGTAATAGATGAGCTGTTAAACGATGGATGATTTATAGCAAATGCTATGAATGAATGGTACTACGAAGTAGTACGAAAAGAAGAAATCAGATTGAGTTGTAAAGGTTAACATACGAATTAAAGAATATTCGTATTAAGTAAAGAGAAAGTTAGAAGTTGTAAGATTTCAATTAAGGACTCATGTGATGGCTGAGTTGTATGAACCTTTTATGGGCAGAGGTTTGTGCTTGGTATAACAACTGCTCAGTTTATTACAGTGATAATCATCAGAATTGGTTGCGCAATTAAAATGTATATGACGAGAAGGTGAATCTTTTCTCATGTATATACTTGATAGGTAGAGAACGATAAGATAGGTGTGAGTTCTTGAAACTCATACTTATGGTAAGTTCGTGACTCATAATAATATGGTATGTTTTTGAACGTCTCAGCGAATGGATGCCTAAGGTCTGTCTGGATGTTCTTAAACTCATACTATTGTGGAAAGTTCCTGAACTCATAATGTGTGGTAAGTTGATGGACTGTACTAAGGTATAGGAATGATTAGACTAAAAACGAAGTATTTTTAGTAGACTTAGCATTGAAGGTGCTATAGAAGATTAAGTATTGTCGCAGTAAGACAATGAAGGAAGATGGAGAATAGGATATTCCAAGTCATCTAGCTATGCTAGATTTCGAAGTTTATTCAAATCGTGCTGATATGTACATTTTGAAAAAGGAAAGGATTTGTTCAACTTTTTGGAACCAATGGATTTTAAAAGAGCTATTCTTTGTATGTCTATGCCAATTGCTTCGGCTAGACAGAAGTTGATTTGAAATATCAAAATGAATTTTATATCATATATGCATTTGATGCAACAATGGTAAAAAGATGGAGTTGTTAATGCAATTGAACCTGGTGGGATGTGATCTTAGGATCAAAAAACTGCTATGGTATGATGTATAATGATGAAGTCATAAACTAACGAAGTCCTCAACGTATTGTGAAGAGTACGGTATCATGACGTCATAAAACGTTTTGATGGATTGCGAAAAGAATTTAAAGAAGTAGTCGATGTCAATTGAGTTGACTAGACGAATGTTTCAAGAAATATCCAAAGTTTTGGTATTAAGTCTGAGGTGAACATACCCCGAAATGGGGATATACGATAGGTTGATCACCTACGTATGGAAAGAGGTAGTTTACCTTCTTTGTGATTGTAAACTTACTGTGGAAAGAAAAGTTTACGGCGAAAGGCTGTTTAACCTAGTAAAGAGTTCATGGTCAATTTGACCCCTCAGCAAAAGTATGAGATATTTTAAAGGATATTTTATATCCCTTGCTATTCCTTCTACTTCATGATTCTTGATAGGTTATGGAGGTTGGATTGATGGAAAGATAAGAACTTCTTTGAAGAGAAGTTGAGAAGAAAAGTAAGCTAAAATTTCAAGGACAAAATTCTGTGAAGAAGGGAAGAATGTGAGAACCCGGGTAAGGGTTTGGTTTTAAGAAATTTCGAGAACGAAATTTTTATAAGGAGGGAAGAATGTAACAACCTGGAATTTTGGATTATCCAGAATTTAGGTTTAAAGAATTAGTTATTAATAAAATAAATTTTTATTAATATTATTCTATGCTAAGTGTTTATTAATCGTTCTATAACCTAGGATGATTATAAGTCGGAAGGATTCAAGCTAAGAGCTAGATTGAACGAATAAGAATTTTCAAGACGAAAATAAGATTTTTTCAGGAACAAAAATATTTTCGGGGAAAAAGACGAAATAGGCACTATTCATCCATTTCTGCTCGGAGTTTTATTTTGAAATTTCGAGAAGTTATTGATTACGTAAAATGATGAGACGTGATGGAATATTCAATAATATTTCAGTTATGGCAAAAACGAAGTTTTCGCTTGCGGACGTAAAACCTAAGGGTTAGGAAAAGTGATTTTCGAGAATATAATGAGTATGTATAATAACTAGGGTTATTATGCGTGAGAGATATGAGTATAATACTAGTTATTATACGAGTATAGTATGAAGATTAGTACGACGTATAATACGAATATCGTACGAACGATATGCGAAGAGATTACGAGAATGGAATGCGTAGAATACGATAAGTCTTAATGGACTTTGAGTCCATGGATTTTGTAGAATCCAATTGGACTTGGATTATGTCAAGCCCAATGATTTGTGAAATCAAGCCCAAGTTAGGCCCAATAAGAATTAGGGTTAAGGCCCAAACCAAGAAGATAAACCGCGGATCGAACCGATGGGTAAACGGATGGGTAATAACCAATGGGGCAACCCATGGGGTGACCCATAGGCATGTGGGGCGGCTACTTGGCCACCAAGTAAGGGTGGTGGCCAAGTAAACTTGGTGGCTAAGGGATGGAGGAGGTGTGAATAGTAAGGAGGTGGGGATGCGAAATGACTAAATTGCCCTTAGCCTTAATTTTCTATAAATAGGAGGCCATATGTTCATTTGATGGGATTTTTGAAATCCTACATCTTAGAGAGAGAGAGCTCGGAGGAAGAGGAAGAAGGAACAGATTGAGCATGAAGGCTCAGATCAAAAGTGATTGTGAAATAGAAAAGGTTGCAAATCGCCGGCTTTGTCTAGAGGAAGAAAAATAAAGAAGAACGGTAATCCAAACCCTAGTTTCTTCTAATATTTTCTTTAAGTTTCTATGTTCAAAAACATAACTTAATGAGAATAAGGGGTAAAAGAAGTTAGAAATAATTTCATATGGTTGAAATTATGAGAAAATGAAGAAATAAGAATTAGAAATTTAGTTTATAAATTTCTTAAGGAAGTATAAGATTCGTAAGGATTTTGAGCGATCTGAACGAATATTATGAACGAGTAGATGAATTAAGTAAGGAATGGTGTTCTATAACATCAAATTCCAAGAAAAAGTAGAATTGTAATTCAAAATATCGATTAAAACAAAGAACGAACGAAGAACACGAAGAACGTTGTTGATGGACAAATTTAAAACCATCGTAGGATAATTGTTGTTGATGGACAAGTTTAAAACCATTGTAGGATAATTGTTGTTGATGGACAAGCTTAAAATCATTGCTTATAAGTTAGTTTCATATTGCTTGGTTAGGAATGGTAGAAACGTTCATGAAGAACGGATTAAAACGTAGCTATAACGAAGTTATGGTAAAATTTTTGTAAAAGATAAACGAGAATTAAGGAGTTAGTAAATGAACCCGAACGTGTAGGGTTTCATAAGGAAGTAAGATAATATAGAGAACGTGAGTCGTGGACTCAAGAATGAACGAGTTCCGAGTTCGGATGACCGAATTACGGACGAACGAGCAAAGAACGTTAAAAGCGTAAAAATGACCGAAGGGTGTAGATTAAGCCAATCGAATGGCACGTTAACGGATTCAGAACAAAGTTCTATCCAAGGGGTATTGAAGTATGTAAGATAAGGAAGAGAATGGATTTGGAATGGCCTCGTTCTGAGTTATAGCGAAGAAGTTATGAGATCAGGAAATACGCGTCTCAAACTTGGTGTAAGACTTAGAAAATTTTCTAGGGTTTTGGATCGGCGCCGCAGCGCGAGCTCGGGCCTCAAGTTCTGTTAGTTGGCACCACAGCGCGAGAGATAACGAAGGGTTTGATGTCGCAATGCCAGACTAAAGGGAAGAGAGAGACGTGGGTCGCGCTGCAGCGTGATACAAAGGAAGGGGCACGGCGCCGCAGCGTCGATGCAAGGCAAGGACCAGAAATGAGACTTTATGTGCTCAATTACTGGGGGATGTGCAAGAAAGAAGTGTGAACACGTAGTTCACGTAATGTAACACTTAATCAAGTGTTCTAAACCTTTATTAAAGGTTGAACGAAAAGATTAAACGAGATTAAAAGATGAAGAATGTAAGCTCTAGATTACGTAACTGATATCTGGGGACCGAGTCGTATTGAACGAACGTGAGAGATTGCTGTGACTGCGACTCCTTAGATGTTGAGTGATGAAGGTAATGAATAACATTCCGATGTTATGTCATGATAAGGGGAGATAAGTGTAAAGTGTTTAGACGCTATGAACGAAACGTTGTTGCGATGAACGGTCGGTCTTAGCATACAATGAACGGTATGGCTTCGACATTAAAAAAAAATAATGAACATGGGGTTCATGGGTTGGATAACGATTGAATGCAATTGAAACCTTGAGTAAAGGTTGAATGAGAGATTAAGAGATGAGATGAGCAACGTGAACGCTGAATACATAAACGATCCTCGTGAATCGTATTAGCGTCGGACTAACGTTCTAAGTGTACAATGGTTGTATGACTTGGACGTTGACGAAGGTAGTAAGTAAGATATGAATGATCGTAAGAAATCCGTTGTAAGACCCCAACTTTTATAAATAAAGATGAATTTTCTATAAATGACATTTTTGAATATTATGGAGTTAATTTGATATAATGTTATAGTTGTGGGTAATATTTATAAATTTTGCAAAGTACGCAAGTTGTTATATAATATTCGATTGGTCGGGGAATATTCGTTTTAACAGGGAATATTCGTACAACGACACAATCATTGGTGGACCCCACAACAGAATTATTTTCGGATTGAGAAAAGGACAAAAATATTTTATTAAAAATAACGGCGAAAATTTTACCATTGT
Source organism: Panax notoginseng (assembly GCA_016801055.1). NCBI lineage: Eukaryota > Viridiplantae > Streptophyta > Magnoliopsida > Apiales > Araliaceae > Panax > Panax notoginseng. The sequence goes on from CM029022.1 coordinate 119,467,435, forward strand.
TACTGTTGAACTACTCGGTAGTAAAAGTACAGTAATACGTGTGGTTGCATAGTAGCACGCGGTATTGATTATTAATACTTATGTGAGAAGTCACTCAGTTTGATTCAATTATTGTCAGTTAATAATATGAATTATTTAGCGATAATGACGTTTTGTTTTATTCGTATTATTAACGTAATAAAACAGAAACATCTTTTTATATAAAACAGAATACTTTATTAAAAATTTTCTATAAATAGAATATATTATATTTTATTTAAAAGATTTTTCTTTAAATATGGACCGTCAGATTAAAGTAATCAATATGGACCGTTCATGGATTAGTTACTATGCATTCTATTTTTCTATAAATAGCAGCTTATTCCTTCATTATTTCTTACGAATTCACTGAACTCTAGAGAGAGAAACTATAGAGAGAAACTATAGAGAGAGAGAAGAAGAGCATTCTGCTACTTAACTACTTCCTTATTTCAGCTCGTCTTTAAAACGGTAAGGGGTGTTATTCTTTCTTATTCATGAAGAGAACTGTTGTTATTCCATTTCTTATTATTCTGTTGGAATAACCTGTATACGTGGTCTACACTATACTTGGTGACATTCTTCTATTATTCTGTTGGAACATCCTGTCTGTGTGTTTTACACCGGACCTGGTTCCGTTTTTATTATTATTCTGTTGGAACATCCTGTCTGTGTGTTTTACACCGGACCTGGTTCCGTCTTGTTATTATTCTGTTGGAACATCCTGTCTGTGCGTTTACGCCGGACCTGGTTCCATTATTTATTATTCTGTCGGAATATCCTGTCTGTGCGTTTACGCCGGACCTGGTTCCATTATTTATTATTCTGTCGGAATATCCTGTCTGTGCGTTTACGCCGGACCTGGTTCCATTATTTATTATTCTGTTGGAATAACCTGTCTGTGCGGTCTATCGCATGCATGGTGATTTCTTTTGTTATTCCATTCTTTATTGTACTCAGTTGGTTAAGTTTTGACTTCTATACTCCATGAAATTTGTGGAATATCCTTGATAATTGCGGTTCATCCAGTATCTTTTCATGAAAATATTCTTCTCAGTATTCTTGAATTTTACTCCACAAAGCAATATCATGTTGACAATTTGGACGTTGTTAATTCTTGGATAAATTAATTCTTGAACTTGTTTTATTGAATTCTTATATCATTGTCATCATCCTCATGTTTATAAAATGTTGAAAGTCATCTGTGGCCTGTAGTGCATAGATGGACTTGGTATGATTATGACCAGGGATTATTCGGTATAATCATGACCGTAATGTTACAAATGATGTGGTAAAAGTCCTCATTGGCCCGTAGTGCGTTGATGGACAGTTGTTGGCATGATCATGACCATTAATGAATATACGAATATCCTTGGCCGTAGTGCAGGAGTGATTCGATGATGTGAATTATTTTATTAAGCTGAGTCTCAGCGATCACAGTGTTGGAAAATCTTTTAAATCATAAAAGATAGTAGAGTTTATTTTCTACTTGACTCTTTTAATGGATTGCTTGTTCCGCTGCAGTTAAACTTGATGTCTATTATATTTTATCAGTTTAACATTGTTGAAGGCTAATGATAATTTATTCTGCATTATCTTAGTCATAATATTTCTTACTGGACTAGTTGAGCTCACCCTTTCTTTCACTGTTCTCTTCAGGAAATGAGAACGTAGCTGGGGCAAGTCGGGGAACGGAGTGATGGTCCGAATGATAGTATTAGTTAGTAGTCCTCACTATTCTATGTAATGGTGTGTTAATAAATGTAATGAGGACTCCTTTTGAGTATGAATACTCTCTAGAAGATAATATTTGTATTCAAACTCACAGTTTATGTTTTGTCGTATTGTACACGACAGTTGTATTAGTAAGTTGTATTTGTATTTTGTACTATGTATCTGACGACCCAAGATGGGTGATGTATACCTAATTTTGGGGGCGTCACATCCGTAGCGAACGGTAGTGAGATTAATGAAAGTCCGAGGGTGAGTCGGATAAAGAATGTTGGAATGAAGTAAGCGTTAAACACTTTAACCAATGTAAGGGTTGAGTGTAAGTGAATATTAAACGGGCAGAACCTACACTCCGTGTATGGTTTGACCGTAAGGTAATGAAGACTAAGATTTAGCCGTGAACGGTGAAGAAAATGAATGGAAGATAATAACGTATAACGTTAAGAAGTCGAGTTAGTAGTTTTAACTTGGATAACGTTCCGAGTCGAGTGAACCGGACGTGGTAAGATAAGAATAAGGGATTGTAAACTGTTTCACGCTATGACCTCATAGTATTGACATTGAATGATCGCTTTGAGTTTATGAAGGACTGTATGACTTAGACGATAAAGAATGAATCCTGAGGTATGGCATTTAGTTGCCAGAAAGTCGTAAGAAATATGAATTTGACTTAACGAACATTATAGTTTAATGGTTCAGATAAGTTAAGAGAAGTTAGGTTGTGGTACAATCGTAACCTTTGATGGTTGACATATGAGAGCTGGGCTGAACAATTCCTTCAGAGAGCGAAGGTATATACAAAACTGGCAACCGATCTAGCTCACTGTGTGGGCAGTGTAGATGAGACGAGAACTTATTTGTTGGTTATTTGTGGGAAACCACTCAGAGTACCATATGGACTACCAACAGAGACATGATGTGTGCTGAGTCCTAGGAGAGTTATAAGAAGAAGATAAGAGTGTAAATCATCAAAGATGATGAACGTTTTGAGTTAAGACATCTCCGTATATTATGAAGCTGTAAATCGATAGTAAAGGAAGTTAGTCACGTAAACTTAAATTACAAGAACGCGAACCTTAAGAAGTAAAGTTAAGTAAACCAATGCATAAGTCAAGTATATGACTAATTGGTGTATGTGTTATTTCTTTATGTATTATATAGGGATTTGGAATGAGCAGTTCAGCGTAAACTATAAGCTGTAGCTGTGCGTAAGGCAAGTTTCCTAACTTTATTCATAATATATGAATGCTAGTTTCTTAGACTTCCCAGATGTTGAACTTGAGATGTCGTGTCTATGTGTATATGTGCGAGATATGTACAAGGTGGTAGAATGTATGAGGCCTTGAGCCACAATGTGAACACTTCGGTGTTTCTATGAGATGAACTGTTGTGTGGTTGAGCTGTTCAATACAAGTATGTTTTGTTTATACATGAACCGTTATTGTTAAGTCTGTGCTAATGATTCTAGCCAGACAGGATATGTATGGAAAAAGGTAGAAGAATGAAAGTAGTGTAAAGAGTATGTGATGAATGTTGTAAAATGATAGGAATCGAGACCATTCCTATTATTCAAGCTACTTCATAACCTTTGTTCGGTTATCGAAGTTCTGAAGAATGTTTAAACTCTTGAAGTTGTTTGTTCAACTATTATGACTTGCTGGGCAATTGAATGCTCACACTTGCTTTAAATAAAAAATATTTTCAGCGTACGATGTAGAAAAAACTTAAAGATCTCGTAAAGATCAAGCTGATCGGTATCCAAACGAAGTGCCATTTAGTATGTAAATGTGCGTGAAGAGCAAGTGAAGAATTGTAATATAGAGTGATAGAATTAAACTATAGACTAGTTTAATAAACGTTTATGTATCCTTGGTGGCGAATGAAAGTCACTTGTGCAAGATGTAAAGAATAATGTAATTATTATTATTTGTAATGAAAGAGGTTTTAAGGTTTCGAGAACCTGAGATTTGAGAATATATATTGTTATATTTAACTATATAATGACGTATGATTGGTAAGAAATGGGACCGTGACGCATAGAGTTCGGGTCTGAAGGTAGACCAAATTTTGGGGAGTTACAGTCCTGAACATGGGGCGAACTACGCCGACCTGATCTCCTTGATACACGGGAGTACGTAGACAGGCATATTTTATATGGTCCGATCGCAATAAAACAAAAACAACAAAAAAATTTCTACACCCTTCTCATTACATAAATAAAACAAAAATATTTCTACACCCTTTTGCCACATACAGCATTAAACCTCTTACACCAGGTTCGAACTACGCAGACCTGATCTCCTCTTCAATAGGAGTACATAGGCAACCATTCATGGTTTGGTCTAACCCCCTACCAAAATATAAAAACATATCAACGGTACTGGGATCATCCTTCGATTCACCACATTTCATTGGCTTCAGACCAAAGGGATGGAACTACCTGACCTCCCCATGTAAACGGGAGAATAGACGACCATCAAAGCTGCGGTTGATCCTCAAAGAGAAACACCAATCCATAAGAGATGGAACTAACTGGGCTCCCCCATACAAAGGAGTACTGGCAACCATCTGTGGTGCGGTTAACCTCAGAGAGGAAAGCCACATTCCTCTCCACATCTATATACAGAAACCAATCCCAAGACACCAAAGAAGGTAGGGGATACATACAGATCAACGATCCATTCTGAAAGATCTGGAGATATCTCAATGTCCATCCGTCAAGGACGAATTTAGAATACATCGAGATCACAAGCCCTGAAGAAACAGGTAAATATCAAGCAAGCAACAAGGCATAACTAAAAGGGAAGTGAATCAAAATATATTTTCCTGCTATATATAATGATGTTTGATATATACAATATGAACTGTACATGACAAAATGGCTAAGCTAGCCTGTGCAGGAAAATACAAGCCCATCTACAAATCAGTGTATATACGAGCTATCAAGCCTAACATGACATCTCTCTCAGAAGAAGAAGGTAGTGTTGTGGCCTCCTGTACAAGGGTATCCACACGAGCTAACAGATCTACAGCTATCTGCATGCAGGTAACACTATGCTCATCAATACATGCACTCAACTCTGCAATCAAGCCACTAGTAAGGGACCTCACTGTGGTACTATCTGTAATGGCTACATCCCGGGAAGATATAGCGCCATCCCGCTCAACTATCACGACATCTCTGGCTGATCTGGCCTCATCCCGCTCCTCAATAGCGACATCTCTATGTGATAATGCCTCGTCTCTCTCTAATAGAGCGACATCTCTCCCATCAAGAGTTGTCAACATCAAGGCTCTAGCCTGATCTCTCTCGAAGGTCATCAGATGGAGACTCTGCTCAAAATATTGTGCTGAATGCTGGATCACGACAATACTAGTACTGGGAGAATCTACAAGAGCTGATGGCAACCCAATGAATGGCTCCTCCTCGGTGTGGGAATCAATGTCCTCCATGGGCTCTCCACCATCTGAATCAATACCCGACACTATAGATACTACCGTAGCCGATAAAATTTCTGTCTCCATCCATGTAGAATACTCTAGCAAACAGCCCGGATGGCTAACAGAAAACTTAGCACTCTCACGCCGATCCCAATAGGCATACACCTGGGATCGGTCCTCTGCTGATAAGTGACGAGAAGCTAAATGTTGACCTAACGCCCCCTCAAAAGGATGGAAGTCCTTAAACTGGTCAAACTGTGACATCACAGCCAGTGGGTGGTAAGTAGTCATGCCCCTCAAACCAGCCAGAGGGAGATAATCTATGCCATGAGAGTGAGTAATGAAGCTGTATGGTGAGTCGAGCCCTGAACACGGCAGGATGCCAAATGGATCTCCGATCCCTGCTAAGAATACCGACCAAGACATAGCGTCTGTACACTTTGATGGCTGAAAGGAGTAAGACATAGCTATATCGTGGGTAAAACAGGCTATACGATGCAAGTTACTTCAGCACTATATATGGTATTTCAGTCAGAAGTACTGTCTTTTCGAGGTAAGGGATGTTATTTTTTTATAAATGATATTATTTCTTTCAATGTCATTATGCCGAAATATTGATCTAAACTTTTTATCAAATTTGGAACTTTTAGTATCGGGGTTACTATTCACGTACACGGCACTATTCACGTATACGACACTATTCACGAATACGACACTATTCACTAAAAAATTAAATTTTTATTTTTTATCCAAGTTAGCTATTATGGATACTAGCTTTGATTGTATCCATGTTTTGATCATTCTTGAATTTTACTTCACTATGATTATTTATGAAGTGTTTTTGAACTCGGATTGTTTAAAGTACGAATCCTTAATATTTGTTCTTTTGTTTCACTGGATTCGTTTTCTTTAAAATATTTTTCATCATCCTCAGTCCTAAATGATGATATAGCTGAATATCTTTGGCATGTAGTGCAAAGATAAAAAAATTTCTGATGAATATCTTTGACCCGTAGTGCAAAGATGAACAGGTGTTTAGATGAACATGACTAACTGATGAATATCTTTGGCCTGTAGTGCAAAGATGAACATTTGATTCCAGATATATAATTGATGTTACAGGGATAAAATATTGACGATGAATTTTTTAATTCATAAATAGAAGATAGTAGATTTTATTCTCTACTTAACTCTTCTAATGAATTATTATTTCTACTGCGAATATTGATTTAAAACTTGTTGTCTATTGTATTCTATTAAATTTTTCTCTGTTGAGGACTAACGATAATTTGTTCTATATTATCTTGGTCATAATGTTCTTTACTGGGCTAGTTAAGCTAACCCTTTTCTTTTTTGTTCCATTTTTCTTCTTAGGAGGCGAGAATGTAGCAAGTACTAGTCGGGGTATGGAATGATGGTTCTAAAAAGTTGTTTAGTAGTCCTCACCATTTTTGTAAAATAATGTATCAATAATTGTAATGAGGACTTATTTGAGTGTGGATATTGTCTAGAAGACAATATTTGTATTTAAACTTACAGTTTAAGTGTTCTCGTATTTTGCACGACAATTGTATTAATAAAGTGACAGTTGTTTCTGTACCATGTTTTGGCGACTCAGAATGGGTGATGTATACCTGTTTTGGGGGCGTCACAGTTGGTATTAGAGCTTAGGGATATGGTCTCTGGCGGAGATCGGGGAATAGAACTAGGAGGGGAGAGACGAGTAAATCCTTCGGTATTGTGTCCTACCTAAGCTTATTTGTTGGTTGGTCAGAGTATAGGGTTATTATGTTGCATGTCAATTTCTTTAATTAACCCTTGTTTTGTGACAGTATTTAAGAATGGCAGCTGAGAATATTAACGATGGAGTAAATACGACCGTGGAAACACTATTAATCACCAACGAGGAGAACATGTAACAAGCCAGCAATGTTCCTCCTATAAATAACACTACTGAGCAGACGATGAATGATGAGATGTTTAGAAGTTTTTTGCGGTTCATGCAAAACCAGACGAGGGAGACTCCTGTTCAAAATACAGGTAGAAACAATGGCCACGCACAGCTGGTCACAGCCAAACAGTTCAAAGAGTTGGGACCACCAGAATTCTGGGGAAAGCCGGATCCGATTAAGGCAGAAATGTGGATCAAGAAAATTACCAAGATATTCAATGTCTTGGGATGCACGGAGGAACAAAATGTTCCAATCGCCACCTTTATGTTCCGTAATGAGGCAGATTACTAGTGAAAATCTGTGAAGCGTACCCATCCAGCCGCACTCAGCATGTCTTGGGAGACATTTTAGAAACTGTTCAATGACAAGTACTTTTCTGAAAGTATTCGTCATATGAAGGAGGTGGAGTTTATTAGACTGGAGCAGAACAACATGACGGTGTCTCAGTACGAGGCGAAGTTCGCGGAGTTATCCAGGTTTGCACCTCACTTGATGGAGAATGAGGAACATATGACATGGATGATTCTGAGAGGTTTGAAACCCGACATACGTCAGTATCTCATTTCTCATAAATTTTTTCTATATTCAGATGTTGTCAACAGGGCTCAATTATTAGAGCGAGATAACGAGTACGTTCAACCGAGGGACCACAACCAGGGTCATACCGGTGACAGCAGTCATCGGAGCAACGATAACCAGCGGGAAAAGAAGAATACAGACAAAAGCGGTAACCACTCTGGTGGTAATCGTGGCCATGAAAATAGAAGAAGCGAGTCGGGGGGAGATTTTAAAAAGAGGAGATTCAACAATAACAATGTGAAGACGTCAGCACCAGCAACAACTGTTTCTAAGGGAGGAGAACGACCACCGGTCGTATGCTATAAATGTGGAAAAGAGGGACACATCAGCCCAAACTGTCCACAACAGTTCAAGATATGTTATAAATGTGGAAAGAAATGGCATATCGCTCGAGATTGTACTATAGCGAAACAAAGTCCAGCGGGGATGGTGACTCAAAAGGTTGTCCCAAAAAAGTCAAAGTCAGCGGTTCCTAGAAGAGCATTTGTCGTGACTGGTCAAAGTATAAGGAACCCAAACGAGGTGATCATGGGTAAGCTAATCATAAATTTTTGCGAAGTTTATACCTTACTAGATACCGATGCTACCCATTCATTTATCTCTCCTGCTTGTACTCAACGTTTAAACTTAACTCCGGAGAAATTAGACTTTGACTTATCTGTGGAGACTCCATTAGGAGAAACTTTCATTACATCCACTATTTATAAATTTTTTTTGATCCAAGTTAGCACCATCACATTACCTGTTGACCTTATCTCTTTAAAGATACTTGTATTTGACGTGATTTTAGGGATTGATTGGTTAACTACTCATCATGCCAAAATTGATTATTTTCGTAAGGTTGTTAGTTTTCATATTCCTAACCAACCTGTTATGCGAATTCAAGCAACTAAACCAGTAAAACCAATCACTGTCATATCAAGCCATAAAGCCATTCGTTTATTAAAAAATGGATGTCAAGCTTTCTTAGCCCATGTTATGGACTTGAACAAAAACACGTCAGATTTGAATAAAATTTCTTTTGTTAGTGAATTTCCTGACGTATTTCCTGAAGAACTTCCCGGTCTAACCCCAGAACGTGAAGTTGAATTCTTTATTGATCTTGAACATGGTATAAAGTCCATTTCTAAAACCCCATATCGAATGGCTCCTATTGAACTTCAGGAGTTAAAGGTCCAACTACAGGAGTTGTTGGACATCAGTTTCATTCGTCCTAGTACATTTTCTTGGGATGCTCCTGTTTTATTTGTAAAGAAGAAAGATGGGAGTATGCGACTTTGTATTGACTATCGAGAATTGAACTATGTCACCATCAAGAATAGGTATCCGCTACCTCGCATTGATGACCTGTTTAACCAGTTGCAAGGAGCACAATTCTTTTCAAAGATTGATCTTCGTTCTGGATATCATCAGCTAAAGATTAGAACTGAGGATATTCTAAAGACTGCCTTCAGAACTCGGTACGGACATTATGAATTCGTAGTCATGTCTTTCGGATTGACTAATGCTCCTGCGAATTTCATGAATATGATGAACCGAGTATTCAAGGAATATTTAGATTAGTTCGTTGTTGTATTTATTGATGACATCCTCATATATTCCAAAAGCCGTGAAGATCATGAGCACCATTTGAAGCTGGTACTCCAAAGGTTTCGTGAAAACAAGCTATATGCCAAGTTGAAGAAATTCAAGTTCTGGCTTGAAGAAGTAGCTTTCCTTAGGCACATGGTGTCAAAACATGGAGTATCTGTTGACCCAGCGAAGATTGAAGCAATACAAAGTTGGGAGCAATCGAAGTCGGTGACCGAAGTACGTGGCTTTCTGGGTTTAGCTGGTTATTATCGGAGATTTGTGGAAGGATTTTCTTGAATCGCTACTCTGTTAACTCAGCTGACTCGGAAAGATACAAAATTTGTATGGAGCGAGGAATGCGAGAAAAGTTTTCAAGAGCTTAAAAAGAGATTCATTTTGGCACCTGTTCTGACAATACCACCTGGTTCGGATGGATTTGTTATCTACAGCGATGCTTCGGGCAAAGGGTTAGGATGTGTTCTCATGCAACATGGGAAGGTTATAGCCTATGCCTTGCGACAACTCAAAGAATATGAGAGGAATTACCCTACTCATGATCTAGAGTTGGCAGCAGTCGTTTTTGCGCTAATAATCTGGAGGCACTATCTATATGGGGAGAAAGTGGAGATATATTCGAATCATAAAAGCCTCAAATATTTCTTCACCCAAAAAGAACTCAACATGCGGCAACGACGATGGCTCGAGCTGTTGAAAGACTACGACCATACTATCCAATATCATCTTGGAAAAATAAATATGGTAGCTGACGCATTGAGTAGAAGATCATATGTGGGTACGAGTGCAATGTTATTAACACAAAGGCCCATTTTGTATGACTTGCAAAGGGTGGAGATAGAGGTAAAGGCTCCAAGTACCCACGTGATGATATCAAGCATACAAGTAGAACCGACTTTAATCGATAAAGTTAAAGCTGCTCAAGCTACGGACATGGAGCTGATGCCTATGAAGAAGAAAGAGCAAGAAGGTGCTATTCCGGAAGCAAGAATTGATGAAGAAGGAATACTTTAAGTCAACTCCAAACTTTGTGTTCCTAACGATTTTGACTTGAAACATAGAATCATGATGGAGGCACACAACACACCGTTTGCAATTCACCGTAGAAGTACCAAAATGTATCGTGATCTTCGACATACATTTTGGTAGAATAATATGAAGAGAGAGATCGCAAAGTTTATCTCGAGGTGTTTAACTTGTCAACGTGTAAAGGCGGAGCATCAAGTGTCGAAGGGTTCATTGCAACCACTTGAGATTCTGAAATGAAAGTGGGAACACATTACCATGGATTTTGTTACGGGTCTTCCCACGGTTTCTCAAGGTATAGATGCGATATGGGTTATTGTTGATAGATTAACTAAGTCTGCTCATTTCTTACCGATACGGGAGACTTATTCCCTTGAACGTCTTGTTCGTATGTACGTAAATGAAATTGTGAGATTGCATGGCATGCCAGTATCCATAGTTTGGGATCATGACCCAAGATTTACTTCACGATTTTGGGTTAGCTTGCAAAAAGCTATGGGCACGGATTTACTATTCAGTTCAACATACCATCCTCAAACGGACGGACAATCAGAGAGGACTATTCAAACTCTTGAAGATCTATTAAGACTTTGTGTCCTAGATTTCAAAGGGAGTTAGGATAAGTATTTACCATTGGTGGAATTCTCTTACAACAACAGTTATCAGGCAAGTATAGGTGTGGCTCCATTTGAAGCATTATATGGACGAAAATGTCGCTCTCTAATAAGTTGGGATAAGGTGGGTGAAGCAACATTGTTGGGACCAGAGTTGGTACGTATGACTACGGAAAAGATCCAAATGATTCGACAACGTATACAAACGGCACAAGATCGACAAAAGAGTTATTCGGATCTTCATCGAAAGGACGTGAAATTTAGTATTGGGGATCATGTATTGTTGCGAGTTGCTCCATGGAAGGGAGTTACAAGATTTAGGAAGAGAGGAAAGCTCAATCCACGATTTATTGGTCCATTTCAGATTCTTGACCGAGTAGGAAAAGTAGCCTATAGACTCGCGTTACCTCCAAGCATGTCTCGTGTTCATAATGTTTTTCACATATTTGTGCTTCATAAATATGTGAAAGACCCGAACCACGTTATTGAGTTAGAACCAGACGAGATAGCCAAAGACTTAACGTATGAGGAGGTACCTGTCAAGATCTTGGATAGAAAGGAGTATGTCCTACGCACAAAGGTCATACCACAAGTCAAAGTTTTGTGGAGGAACCATGCTATTAAGGAAATGACCTGGGAGTTGGAAACGGAAATGAAAGCGAGGTATCCTCATCTTTTCGAAACACCTGGTACGTACGTCAATTTTGAGGACGAAATTTCATAAGGAGGGGAAGTTATAAGACCCCAACTTATTATAAATGAAATTGAATTTCTCTATTTATTATTTTGAAATAGTAAGGGTTGAATTGATTAATGTGGTTAGTTATGGGTAAAATACGCAAATAGTTCAAATAAGCAAGTGGTTATAAAATATTCATTATTGTCGGGGAATATTCGTTTGGTCGTAGAATATTCTTACTGTCGGGGAATATTCGTACGACAGCGCAGCCTTGTGTGGGCCCCATAACAGAAAGTAATTGGATGAAGAAAATGACAAGTATAAGTTGTTTATATATAACGACGTAGTTGTTACCGTTAATACTGTTGGAATACACGGTGGTTAAAACACAGTAATACGCGTTGTTGCATAGTAGCACACGGTATTGTACCAATTATTGATTCTTATGTAGGAAGGCACTACTCAATAATTGTAACAGTAATTACTGTTCAATATTTTATTCTATTGATTCAATAATTGCTACGTTGATATTTTATATTATTGTTGTTTCAATAATTGTCACTACACAGTATTTTCTATTATCAGATTAATAATTCATATTATTTGAATAATATTATTAGATAGCATTATTGGCAATGTCTAGAAAGTTCTTTCTAAGGAGAGGTTTGGTCACCTAATTGCGCGCCAGTAAGGAGAAATCCTTATTGGAAAGCCCCTTCTTTTCTGGGAACGGCCTGGTTGTCAGTATTGTGATTCTGTAATATTATTTATGAATAATTAATTATTGATTTATATGATAAGTAAAATATTCATTTTATGTGGATATAGACGGAGAAAAATTTTAATGTGACAATTGTTGAAAATTGATATTTTATATTTTCTGATGAAATAATTTAATTAAATATATTATTATATTATAATAATAATGGTGATATTTTACAATGAATGTGTGATATATGAGTAAATGAAGAGGAGGAGTATTTTTGTTATGAAAAATATTTAAAACATGTTTTTCATGTTTGTGGATCACATTCGTCCGTATGTGGATTTCAGTCAATTTCTGTTTGAAATTTGGAAAAACTTAAAACTATAAAGTTGTAGAGAATTAAATTTCCTATAAAAAGGACATAAGATTTAAATTTTTCTGATAAAAGGACTATTTATTATGAATTATTGAAGTTCTGGAATAAGTGATTTTTGAAGTTTTAAATATTTTTTTAATAAAAATATTTTTTTTATTTTGTGGGCTACACTAACATGTGCAAAGTGCTGAAATCAGTTGGTAAAAGTGTGCGTAAGAAAATTTTTATAAATAATATTATTTTATTAAATTTTCTACTTTGGTGTTCTAAGCATTTTCCTATAAATAGGGTGCTTAGGTTAGAATTGAAAATCACATCAGAAACTGAAATCTTTTCTCTCTATATTATCGAGCGTATTCTTGTGAGTATTTTGATACTTTGAGTGTTACTATACTGTGCAAGTTTCTTTAGCACTATATCCGGTATTTCAGTCAGAAGTATTGTCTTTTCAAGGTAAGGGATGTTATTTTTTTATAAATAATATTATTTCTTTCAATATCATTATATTGATCTAAATTTTTTATTAAATTTGAAACTTTTAGTATCGGAGTTACTATTCACGTATACGATACTATTCACGAATACGACACTATTCACGAATATGGCACTATTCACCAAAAAATTAAATTTTTGTTTTTTGGCCAAGATATCTATTATGGATACTAGCTTTGATTGTATTCATGTTTTGATCATTCTTGAATTTTACTTCACTATGATTATTTATGAAGTGTTTTTGAACTTGGATTGTTTAAAGTACGAATCCTTAATATTTGTTCTTTTGTTTCACTAGATTCGTTTTCTTTAAAATATTTTTCATCATCCTCGGTCCTAAATGATGATATAACTGAATATCTTTGGCATGTAGTGCAAAGATGAATGATTTTCTGATGAATATCTTTGGCCCGTAGTGCAAAGATGAACAAGTGTTTAGATAAACATGACCAACTGATGAATATCTTTGGCCTGTAGTGCAAAGATGAACATTTGATTCCAGATATATATATTGGTTGATGTTACAGGGATAAAATATTGACGATAAACTTTTTAATTCATAAATAGAAGATAGTAGATTTTATTCTCTGCTTAACTCTTCTAATGAATTATTATTTCCACTGCGAATATTGATTTAAAACTTGTTGTCTATTGTATTCTATTAAATTTTTCCCTGTTGAGGACTAACGATAATTTGTTCTATATTATCTTGGTCATAATGTTCTTTACTGAGCTAGTTGAGCTCACACTTTTCCTTTTTGTTCTATTTTTCTTCTCAGGAGGCGAGAATATAGCAAGTACTAGTCGGGGTATGGAATGATGGTTCTAGATAGTTGTTTAGTAGTCCTCACCATTTTTGTAAAATAATGTATCAATAATTGTAATGAGGACTTATTTGAGTGTGGATATTGTCTAAAAGACAATATTTGTATTTAAACTTACAGTTTAAGTGTTGTCATATTTTGCACTACAATTGTATTAATAAAGTGGTAGTTGTTTATGTACCATGTTTTGGCGACTTAGAATGGATGATGTATACCTGTTTTGGGGGCGTCACAATTAAGGAGATAAGATTTCACATGAAAAGATGCTATGAGGTTAAACGAAGATGAGTATATGTATAGAAATATATATACTTATTAAGGTGCTATATATATTTTAGCAAGAGGAATGATGAATTAAGTTAATGATATAAGGATCAAGATAAAACTATGTTAGTAATTAACATAGCTTGAACGTCGGTCTTGACTGGCAAATAAGAATTTGAATAAGTATAAAGTCGTTAGTTAATATGAATAGCAATAAGAAGAGAGTAATTTAAAACTCAAAATTTGAGTTAGAGATAGAATTTTGAAGCACGGACTGCTCGGTTACGTCTGGAACGTCAAGTTTAGTCAGAATGGACAGTAAACACAAAATGTGTAAAGGTTGACTTTTGGTCAAAGTCAATAGTCGACTTTTTATGGAGAAAAGTCAAAATTAGTGTGAGAATTGAAATATGTTATGATTATGTGAATTATGTATGTGATTAGATAAATATACATTATATAATGTGTATACATTTATTTTGTATGTAAAAGTGAAATAAGAATTAAGTTATATAACCTAATATATATATTAGGTATGATAATTGAATAACCTAAGAGGTTATAATATGGGAGTTTGTTAGTATATAAAAATATATACTAACCATAGAGATTTATTCTATATATCTCAAATAATTAATGTTATAACTAAAGTTTAATTGGGTTATGGAATTAAAGATATATATGAGTAAGGAATTTATTTACAAAGGTATAGTGTAACCCTAATTAAATGATAAGGGTAGAATGGAATAGAATTAAAATTAATGGACTATAATAAGGTCATAGCCCAAGAACTTAAATAGAGTTCAAGAGAATTAGATTTAATGGACTAAGGAGGTTATATTATTTAAACAAGCCCAATTAATTAATTAAGCATGTGACTTGTGGATAAAGTGATTAAGGGCGATTAAATTATTAATCTAGCCCAATATATTATGTGTGGGACAAGTATTATAATGGCCCAATTAAATTTTGGGTGAAAGCCCAAATTTATTTTGTTAGTAAGCAAAATAATAAAAGTACAAGCCCAATAGAATTTAATTAATAAGTTGTCCAATTTTTGACCCACTTAAGGAGGGACTAATTAGTTATTTGTTAAGTAAATTAACAATTAAAATAAGGATTTGAAAGATGATAAGGCCACATGGCCATGAAGAGAAAGAGATAAGAAGGAATAATAATAATAATAATAATAATAATAATAATAATAATAATAATAATAATAATAATAATAATAAGAAAGATAAAAAGAAAAAGAAGAAAGAGAAAGAGGAAAAGACAAAGAAAAAGAAAAAGAGAAGAAAAAGGGGAACGGGAGAAAACTAAGAGGGAGAGAGAAAGGCTCACGACATAGGGAAAAAGATGGAGAAAATCTCCATGAGAAAAGAAGAAGAAGAAGAAGAAGAAGAAAAAGCAAAGGTATAAAACTAATATTTCTTCCTAAGCTTTATTTTCTTTCTTTTTGTAATTTGATGAAAGGGGGTTTTTAATTTGAAAGTTCAAACCCCTATAATCTATATGTTTTTCATGGATTCAAGAATGGATTTACCCATATTGGGTGTTGATTTGGTTGGAAATCAAAAGAAAAGAAAGAAAGAAAATTCTAGTTTATGAAATCTAACTTTTGGGTGCTTTGAAAATCCACCGTTTTTGATCTACATCTTATTTTTATGATCCGTCGAAGAGAGGTGTTAGATATATGTGTTGACTAGTAAACCCAAGTGGTAGAACTCAAAAATCATGTTTCTAAAAGTCGTGGTGTGGATTTTCGTAAAAACTGTCCCGTTTTCTTAAAACTGTTTTGGATCAGTCTGAACGGGGGTAATTTTGTCCACTTTTTGTGCTTTAAAAATTCTGAAAAAATTTGGAGTGGTAATATCAGAAGCTATGAAGGTTGTGTAAAAATTTGAGAATTTTTGGCCATACGGTTTGAGAGATTTAGATTTTACGGTGAAGGGCTACTTTTATGAAGCCACCCTAATAACTCTCTGTGTATAAGTTCAAAAATTTTAAAATTTTTACTGGAAGTACATGTGTATAACAGGAACATACTGTAAAAATTTCAGAATTTTTGGAGTTAATCTCGATTTATGAAAGATCTGAGAATATTTGGCTATTATGGACTATTTAAATATAATAAATCTATTTTGAAAATTTCGGAAAAAATATATGTTCAATATGGAACTATATTCTGTCAAATCTCAGAAAAAAATATTTTTGGGACTGATATGGTATTTTTCATCTAAATGATGATAAATGAATAAATTGATTTAATTAAATATATGATTTCTAAAAATATGAAAAATACGATTTATGACTTGAGACCCTTAAACATGATTTATGTATATTTGTGACGAAAGTTTTGGGTCGGGTTTGAAGTGTTATGAAGTTTATGGCATTTTAGAATGCTTAAACAAGTTAATTAATAAAAGAAAAACAATTGAAATAAATTGTTTATTAATGTGATTAATATCTTAAATTATTTTTTATATGACTAATAATATGGGATTAAGATATTATTAGTAGTATTTGACTGGAATGTTAGTAAAAGGTTAATAACCTTAGCGTAAAATATTATTACATAATTAATAATATTCGACGGGAGATTAAAATAATAGATTTATGCTATTTTTCAATATAATTGTTGATTTGGTATTTTTGTGAAAAGGATATAGAATCCAGCTTGCTGGATTAAAGGATTTATGAATCCAGGATTTGCTGGATTAAAGGATATTGAATCCAGCTTGCTGGATTGAAAGATTTATGAATCCAGGTTTGCTGGATTGAAGGATATTGAATCCAGCTTGCTGGATTGAAAGATTTATGAATCCAGGCTTGCTGAATTGAAGGATAGGTGAATCCAGGCTTGCTGGATTGGAAATTAGTTAAATTCATGTTGCTGGATTTGGAATCCAGTTTACTGCATTGCAAATCTGGGTTGCTGGATTAGTATTTGACTTATTAGATGTTAAAGAAGAACTTATAATATATAAGATTAAAATGCTAAATCATAATGTGTATGATATAGTGATTAAATAATTATCAAAGGATGATAATAATACTGATGTGTTAAGTTGTTATCTAATATTTGATTTTTGTGATTAAGTGTTAGATAATTTATGGATAAAGAAATAGTATTAAGAGCTACCAGGAATGTTATACTAATTGAAAGATCAATCTTATAATTGATAGGTCTTTCATGAGAGATTAATTTAGTTTGCTTAGCGGTGCAGGCAAATTTCCCTAACTCAAACTTGAGTTGTATGTTCAAAGCATGTTAGTGAATAATTGTTATAGATTATTCACATCTATACTGATTATTGATTTGCACTTAGTGCATGTTGCATATGTTCATCAGGTATGAAAGCCTGATCACCTTCATTACCATAAGGTTCAGTTAAATTGTTCATAGTCATTGTTGACCTTCAAACATTATTGATTCAGTCATGCAGTTATTGAAACTTGATTCATGTTATTTCACAATTATTATATTGTTAAAAACTTGAAAGCTTATTCATTCTTTTCAATCATGATATATCTTCATTGTATTTAAAACTTGCTGGGCAAATTTGTTGCTCACCCTTGCTATATAATGATAAAAATTTTCAGATTAAGATGAAAGCTCGAGTAAAGACAAAAGCAAAGACAAAGTTCAAGATTAAATTTTGATGTAGTTAGATCTATTAAATTTTCTTTGATGCAGTTAGATCTATTAAATTTTCTGACAAAAATAGCATTGTAAACCTTTTTAGATATTGAAGGTATGTATTTAGTTAAGGTTGTAGACCTTGGGAATAATGTGTAAAAGTTTAATGTATAAACAATTTATGTTTATATCTTCCGCAATAGTTGTAGAAATGATGTACCAGATTTGAGGTAAAAAGTACCCGAATTTAGGGGCGTCACATGTCAGAACATTCATGGCCAGTTATCATGGTAGCTAGTTTCACCATATGTAGACTCTTGATCATAAGGTTTCTGGGCTTGTAATTTTGTTAAAATTGTAATACTAATGTAGTACTGCAATCACCAACTAGTTCCATAGCAATTAAATCACATAACAAAGAGATCTAAGCCTCCAAAAATCATGTCAGGCATGTTCTTCATATTCTGGGTTACCTAGAAATGAAGAACAACCCAAGTGACTACATTTCGATCCTTATAACTTGCATGTTGTAGCTTGTTTGTGTGAACTAAAGGTTCTATCTTTTAGTCTTTGTGTCAAGGAACAACAACATATCATCAGATCAACCTAACAACATCATAACAGTAAAATCTATGCTAGTCAAAAGCTTGTCAGAAGCTGTTCTTGAACGAATTCTGGGTTTTCCAGAAATTCAAAAGGCTGATGGTCAACTCAAGTTTGATCTTGATTATCTTGGATCTTATACATGATTTGGGTGATCTAAAGGCATGGATGTGTAGTTCATATACCAGTCTACAATATTAAAACAACAACATGGCTTAATCACTTAAACACAGTAAGATCTAAGGCTTTGAAAAGCTTGTCAGAGCTTTCTAGGTTTCTGGGTTTACCCAAATTTCCAGTTTTCGTGGTCGGTCAACTGACTTTGACCACTTATAACTTGAGATCTAGACATGGTATGGAGGTGATTCCACTTCCAGTCTACTCTCCTCATGACAGAGAACAAATCTATAACTTAAAACACAACAAATCATTAGCATACAAAGATCTATGGGCCTTGACATAGGTTGTCAAACCATAGATTTAGGGTTCTAAGTCAGTTTGAAAACTTGATTTTCTGGCTTCTAGATGTTATGGATCCTTGATGTAACATCTTAGATCACTCAATAACATCCTCTAACATACTTCTAAACAACAAATAACAACATCTAACATGAAATCACATTATTTATAAAATTTAGGATTTATACCTCTTTAGCTTTGATCCTTTGACTCTGATCCTTGTTGTTATTTTTGGAAGGCTATGAACTGATTTAGTTTTATTTTATCACTCCCCTTCACTCTAGATTTCGAAATTGTAGATAGAGAATGGACTTGGAGAAATGATAAACTAAAGTAAACTTTTCTTACTTTTTAATCTTTGATCTTTTAAATCCATGGTTGTAAATGTGGCTAGGTGTCACTAAAAATCTAATCTTGGATGATAATAAGCACATGACATATCAAATTGGATGACTCACCAAGATTTGGTGTAATCTTTTACTTAAAAAGTAAGTAAAATGGTATTTCGGTCATTTCGCACTCACTAAGGGCAATTTGGTCTTTTCTCCTATAAATTGAAGGGTATTTTGGACATTTTCCTTTTATTCCATAACTTATAACACTTAGCCATTTATACATAGCTTTTAAACTTCCAATTTAGGGTTTTGGATTCTCGGAACTAAAATTAGGGTTTCCGAGCGTATCGTTAGAGTTTCTAAACAGTCGTTAGAGTTTTCTAACTTAACTATGACGTTCTTAACCCAACTTTAGGGTTTGATAAAGTTTTAACTTATCCAATCAATTCCTTGATCTTAGATTACAACTGTACACATAAAATCACTGACTAGGGTTTAATAGCTTAACCTTAACGTTCTCAATATAATTTTAGGGTTTTTCATTAATGTAACTTATCTAATCAAAATTTGATCCTTAAACCACAACTGTTCACATATATGATCACATATACCGACTCATATACACTTAGATACTTAACCTTGTACATCTTCACCAAAAGATTTTAAATCCACCAAAATCCTTCACAGAATTTTGAAATCCTTAAAAAAATTTCACAGAAATGTCAAATCCATACACTTATTTTCTGTTTAGGCTTATCATATAACCTTTAATCCATCATTTAAGATTTAAATAAATTTTTTAAATTCTCGGGTTGTCAAAATTATAAAATTTGCAAGTTAACTATACAACTAAAAAGGGTCCATCATGGGAACCAGATCTAGATCCGCCAGCTGGATCTTAGATCACATGGCTCCTAGGCTACATGATATCACATAAATAGCCTGCATAGCCAATATACTGAAATAAAACATATATACTTACACTAAACGTCGTAAAACAAAGGATTCATCAGTTAAATCCTTGCATGCATGTAACCAAAGCTTCCAGCGTCGTCTAGATACAGATCTAGGGTCGCGTGGTTGCTAAACATTTACACAAAATAAAAAGAAAACTAGATATAGACAGATCTTAGCCATTCTAGCTTCTAAGTTCAGGTTTTACAACTTTTGAACCAGTTAAAAGCTAGATCTGGCTAGATCCAACACAAATCTAGTCAATACAACTCAAATATTGACTATTTACAAAAAATGAATGGTTAAAACTTCAGATCTAACGAATATCAACCGTTAAAAAGCTATATAAAACACTTATATACGTATTAGAGCAAGCGAAGAAGCCAAATATAGCGAAATCTTACAGTTATGCACGATAATAGTTATCGAACGACTTCTGGCGCCTTTAGGAATGATTTCCACCAGCTAAAACTTGATATGTTATAGTATGTAAGTATAAGAGTGTTTACAAAGAAGTTTTACAAGAATCAGAGCATGATTCGATCTCCGTTTAGCTATTCTAGCCTCTATTTCTCTCGTTTAGGCCCTCTTCTTGCCTAATCTTCTCTTGGAAGCCAAAGGGGTGAGGGTGTATATATAGAGTCGGGTTGTCGCGGGTCTACTTGAGGCTACCGCAGGTCTACCTGCTGTTGGGCCTAGTGGGCCCGGACCAGTGGGCACCGTTGTCTCAAAGTACGTGCACTGCAGCCAACGCGCAGTCTGCTTATACCTTTATAACTTTCAATCTGGGAATCCGATGGAGGCGTGCTATACCTTTTTAGAAAGCCCTTTCTGAGAGCTACACAATAACATAGGATTTGACCTTTTTTGAATTCAAAAAAATGGGTTCATGACAAGATCTTCGAGTCTTCGCAGTCTGTCCGTTGAGCTGTCTTGTGTTGTTTTCACTTGGGATTACTGTTATGGTCCTGCATGACTTTCTTCATTGTAATTTGATCAGTTTTGATGTTGAGTTGGTAAAATTACTCTTTTGCCCTTTTGGGTTGGTTCCAGGCTTGACGTAGCTGCAACTGTCTTCCCTCAGGGTTATCTCCAAGGTTTGACTGTAGTTGACTTCTGTTTGTCCTCAAGGTTGTCTCCGAAGTTGATTTGATGTCCCGGGGCTATTTTCGAGGTCTAGTTTGATGATTTCTCGGGGTTGCCTCCGGGGGTCTGGTTTGATGATTTCCTGGGGTTATCTCCGAGGGTCTGGTTTGATGATTTTTCGAGGTTGTCTCCGGGGGTCTGGTTTGATGATTTCAACTTACAGGGTTATCTCTAAAAGACGATTATGCCCTCCTACATAGTTAGTAACAGAAATGCGAAACTTCGAGTGTCTACACTAGGTATCTTAAATTTTTAGAAGATATTAATAAAATTAGTGATTATGCATGGGGAGTTGCGGTGTTGGCTTGTTTGTACCACAGTTTACATAAATCAACCCGCCTTAATGCAAAGAGCTTCTCCGGGTGTTTAACACTTATTTAGGTATTTTATTATTTGTATAGTTTGTTGTTTATTTAAATTGATATTAATTTTAATACTATATGACTGAGTTTTAATTCAATCACGTATGACACAGGTGTGGGCCTACGAGCGCTTGCCAATCGGTAAGCCAAATTATATAAGAGGGTCGAGCATTGGTTGTCCCGCGCTAGAGCCTGGGCTTACCAAAGAAATAAAGATACGGTGAAAGAGGCAAGGAGGCTATAACCCCACCACAACCAAATATTTTACCAAGGGGAATTTGATGGGATGATTAGTGCCATGGTACGATGGATGTCGTATTCAAGGTTCGGTCATCTAGTGGCACAAGAGTACTAGACAACATTGTATAGTGGGGCCTCGCGTATTCCCCTAATTTGGCTTGACGTGGTAGAATTTCAAATGCCTGATCGTGTCTTGAGATAATCAGGGGAAGCACAAGATATTTCTGAGGACTCGGTAGATATGGGTGAACTCTGTCGAAAGCGGGATGGGATCCGCACATACGACTATATTAAGTTACGAAGTCATTACATCGCCACGTGGTATGCATGGCAAAATATTATTTCTGATTTTGTGGTGGCCATAAGACAGAATATCAAGTTGGTTGTATACCTCAGGTGGTAAAGGCGGATGACTCGTATAAGAATTAGCCGCCCACAAATTGAGTTAGATGAGACATATACACCACATGGCTTTGTTGCTTCCTTTTTAGTCTTACCAAAAGGACTCTAACTCATGCAAGTGTACATGGGTCAACAAGCAGTACAGAGTAAGAAAAGTATCGATCCACGGAGAAAGGTTTTAACATCTAAATTATCATACACCAATTGTATCACTATTTTTTATATGCTTAAACGAATAACTCACAATTGCAATTAATTCTAAAATCAACTAATAATTAAAAACACAATTCTACTTTAATGAAATCAAATTTGGAATTAATGGGATTCTAACTTTATTTCATATATCATCTAAATATTACCATCATGCAAGATTATACAAGTATCATGAAAAATTAGCCAAGAGCACAAACGTCGACATAACCATTTTTTAATGTCTTATGACCTGCTTACATCACATCCACATTGCGATAAAAATCATGTAATCAACAATAATGCCAAAATCACTATATTCCTATGTGAAATTATAACACTAATGAATTGAAGCACAGGCTCTTATATTACTACATACGGTGAAACAGTATATTTCTATCTGATTCATGAAATATAAAGCTAAATATTTCAGCCTCATAAACGCATACTATCATGATTACAGCCATACTCACATGTCATTTTTCAATTCCATATAAGCATATAAAATGAATGGTGATCAGACATTCATGCAATACAATCAATCATAATAGATATCCCAATGATAAATGATCAATCAAGCAATCAATCAATTAATTATAGACTACATATCAAAATCCGTTAGAATCCCATAATGGAGTTTAGTTTATTTATGAACCTAAAACCATTATGAGATTATAGTAACACATTGAAAATAAATATCATAATTGAGAAAGAAAATAGAATTGATCAAACCCAATTGCAAAATTCGTTCGAAACTGCTATCCAAATCTCCAATAATTTCCAGCAAAATGAAATGAGTAATTATTCCAATGACTAAATTCAAAAGAAGATGTAGAAAATCTTAAGTTTATGCTCAAATCCTCTCTAGAATTAGTTCAAATCTTAGAACCTTAATTTCTTAATGAAAAACTGATAAAAACCAACATAACCCACGTCTGGTACCAACCAAAATAGTTTTAGATAAGACCACGCTCAAATTTTAAATTCAAAAACGTAAGTCAACGAACAACATCAGATAACTCGCGCGGCCACGCGTGATCGCAATATAAAATGGGCGCAGGCGCGCGACTCCAGCGCTAGCGCGCTATATGCCTTCTTGTTTTAAGCGTGGGCGCGCGATGTGTACTTTTAGCCTCTGCCTGTATATAGCACGGGCGCGCGAGGAATACTTTGTCAAGCAGCGCGACTGCACTGCTCCTATCTGTTGCATACTGATGTCTGCTGCTGTTGCTTGTTATTCATACCAATCACCAACGCTCAGTTCCTTATCAACACATATTCCATTTGCCAAGCCTTAGTTAGTCTCATACCACATTGCCAATGCCAAATTATGCCATTTCCTGCATTTCCATACCAAAGGAGTTCTAATTACGAATATTGCAAAATAAATGTAACATGCAACTAAAAACATACTAAAGTCTACTTAAGATGAGCATAATTCTCGCGAATTGCTATCCAATAAGTAGGTATAAAATCTACTTATTAAATACCCCCAAACTTGAACAATTGCTTGCCCTCAAACAATGCCTACGACATTAAATAATGAAATGCAACTGCATGCTATGCAACTAGATTACGATGCAGACGAGTCCCACATTTTTCCAGCCAAAATAGAATTCCAATCCAATATGCCTCAGCGAATTATCCAGATTTGAGAATAAAAATTCAAACTAAGCTATAGACATAATATCATACACTCAAATAATCCATACATGCTATAAAGATGATGTGTGTGTGTGTGTGTGTGTGTTTTGTTCTCTAAAGCTTGATTAAAACAAAGAATACACATGCTAAACGGCTCAAAATAGAAAATTGCAGTCTAAATCAAGATCCATGTATACTAATACAACAAAGACTACTCTAACATATCAATACAAACTAAGGTTCAACAATGGGTTTAAACTGCTTTATTCTTACTTACGAGGGCAATTTTCGCTCTTTCCCGCAGTGTTTATTGCTATATATATTATTTTTATTATTACTTTTTTTTTATACATAAATGACCGTGAAAATAGTATGCATACAAGCCAATCATGTATGATGATAAAGCATATACTTTATAATCAATCTTATTTGTTTATTAATAAAAGAATTATTTATTAAAGGCATTTATTATCTACATGGTGTTGTTTTAATAATATGTGATAAACCCATAGTTTTAAGCAATGCTTTTAGAATCATGATGAGATCATGCTAATGAGATCTAAATTCTTAAATAGCTTAAAACTAAAATATTCCCAATCAATGGATTACTAAAAAGGGGATTAGTGAATCCGGATAGATTGGTACGTACGTTGCTTGCTCATTGGATGAGGATGATTGATCTCATGATCATTTGTGTGGAGACACTAAAGCAAGTATGTATATGCTTATTAGAGAATAAGTTCACTGAATATGACTCGCTAAGGAATACCTAATGGAGTTTTACTTGCCTGTCAATAGAAATTCATGTAGTGATAGTAGTACAAATGATCCTTAAACTTGAGATCATCATAGTATCTTATATATAATGAATTACATTTTGACTTATTCCTTAAGACTCTTAGAGTATATCAAAGGGTATACTTTGGTGTAATAAGTTATATATAAAGATAATGAATGATCAATAAAGAATCTACCACTTCTAGTAAAAGAAGAGAAATGTCATATGTGATTCGATAAATGATAACCCAAGAATCCTTGGCCAAGGTGGAATAAAATTAGAAAGTAGTTTCTAATTTGCATTCATTAGGAGTTGTGCATTTAGGAATCGAAATACATATAATTAAATAAATTAAGCCTTGACAGTAATTCCATGTTTTATATTTAATTGGGACATTGTATGGTGGAAGGATTGAATTGTACGGTAACTATTAACTCAAAGGTTCTTTTATGATTAATGTTAAAATCTATATTATCTGGAAAGTCGTTGATCGCTAGGAAGCTTATCCCTATTGTAGAATAAATATTATTTATTTAAATAAATTAATCGTTTAATTTATTTATTTAAATAAGGTTAGAATTGTTCTAATTGATTTATTCACAACCGGTTTAATATGGAGCACCTAAAGGGTCACGCCATAAAAGGAAGAATAATTATTTAAGTTAATGGCATAATCGTAATAATATATTAAGTATATTTAATTTAATCTATGGTGATAGAATAAATTAAACAGCTTAATATTTAATATTTAGTATTTAGTATTTTAGAAATATTAAATATAAATTAATAAGAGGAGTCTTATTAATATTATTACAATTATTATTATTTTAATTTCTAAAAGAGTTTAGGAATTAATTTAATATAAGTACTCTCATTTAGTCCTAATAAGATTATGAGGAAAAATTAGTTAAAGGAGTTTAATTAATTATCCCTAATAAGATTAGGGAGTCCATTTAATTAAAAGAGTTTAATTAAATAAATAATACCATATTTTAATTAAATAGGGTTACCTGATATCTTTATAAGAGGTGTCTTATATCAGATATCAAGAGATATACGTAATTCCAAGAGTTGGAGAGTATGCCCCCTTTTTCTATAGAGATAGGAAAAATTAGGGTTTGAATCAATACACCATTCTTCTTGAAAATTGTTCTTCCTTGGTAGATCACCTCTAGAGGTCATACACTTGGGTGGCTTACATTAATCAAAGGAAGGAATCTACCTGTAGATTCAAGGAGATCGCGGAGAAGTAGGAGGTGAACTCGTACCTGAGGAAGCTCGTTTCTACAAGGGTATGATTTCATAATTTCTCATTTTTCGCTTAATTAATAATATGCATAAAGGATGATCCGGGTAATTGGTTGGTGAAAAATTTTAAAATCTGATTTTATTTTGCTTCCGCTATTTTTTTGCAATTTGATTGCTTTTTTGATTTTCACAAAACCTAATAGTGGTATCAAAACCAAATTTTATGCAAATTATTAATTATTTTAATTCCATATATGTATGGGTATGTATTTTGAATAATTTATTGGGCATAATTTGTTGTATAAAATTTAATATAAAAAAAAAATCGTCCCAAAACTTTTATTTTAAATTTCGTTATCTGCGTGGATGGATGTTCATTGTTGTTTTTTCAAAAAGTGATCCGAACTTGCTTGATAATCATAAGATTACAAGAGTATGTTTTTTAAAACTTTGGTTTATATATTTATATATAATATATACTATTAGATCTCCCACTTGGTATCATATTATAAAAGTTAACAGGGGTCTATTATATATATCATATTATATATAAAGATAAACCGTACAACATATAAATGTATCCACGACGGAGTTTATTATATATTTAATATATATAATTATTTTTTAATAATTTTATAATTAAAATAAAAGAGTTTATTTTAATTTTAAAATTAGATTTCATGCAACTTAAAATTGTCCACTAAATGATATTCATATATATATGGAATAATTTTATTTATTGATACATATGATGATATGTATGATAATAAATGAGATTGATTATGGATTATTGACCAATGTGATTAGATTTATTTTGGTTGGATGTTTGAACGAATGAGTTTTATTAAATGGGGTATGCGTACCTTGTCTTTTCTGGTTTTATTCTTGATGTAAATTCTATCTCTCTCCTATGTATTTCCCCTTAACTGTTGATCAAGGTTTCTATTTAAATTAAATAGTTTAATGTAATAAGATTAGTTAGAATTTTTTTGAAGAACCAGAGATCAAGGAGAAAGGAGCACTCGAAGACCATTTTGTAATGGAGCAGGAATTTAAATGTAATAGTTATATTTAAATGTTTATTCTTGCACCCTAGGGTTTGACCTTTTGATTCACTTGGTGGCTCTAGTGAACCAAACTAGAATAAAAGTTCATAATCAATCCGGGTAGAATATAGTATTCTATATGTGCATGCTAGTATTATATATATATATATATATATATATATATATATATATATATATATATGCATACGCGCTAAACAAGATGAGACTAATAATAACAAACCCCTCAATAAAATTATATTAAGTTGTAACGTTCAAAGATATTTGGAATATCGAACGTCGTCTTCTAGCATGATAAAAATAATAGAGCATTGAATATTTAATATGAGTTTGTTGTGCACACACAAGGCGAGTATTAAATATTTGAGATGTTATTTTTATTACATTTGATGTTTATAAAGAATTGAACATTACCGCTTTGTTGTGCACACACACACAAGGGCTGTAGTTTTCTCTTCACTTGTATGGAAATGTTGGATATGACTTAACTTAAATCATTTTAATTCGGATGTGTACACACTTGACTATTATGATTTAAGAGGCAAAATATAAGGAGTTACATGATGATGTAATTGACAAGAGTTGTCTACCTATTTATTTATATATAGTTTGTTGTGCACACACAAGGCTATATACATTTGAAATAGAATCCTTATTATCACTAGCAAATCTTTAATTAGATATTGTCGAACTATAATCTTGAAGGCAATATAGTTTGAAAAAAATAGTGGGAGATACCAATATAAAATAAGACCTACTTTATTTTGGTAATTAATTAAATGAATGTTTGCTAAAATATTATCTTTTTACATGCAAAATTTTGAAAATGTCACATTCACTAATTTCACTGCGTAGCATACTTGATGCTAACAAACTGACCGGATCGAATTACACGGACTGGTTAAAGAATCTGAGAATTGTTCTCACTGCTGAAAAGATTTCTTATATCCTAAATTCGCCCGTACCTACAAAAGTTGCAGAGACAGCCTCTGAGGAAGAGATTGCTACTTTTAAACAGTGGCAAGATGATGCATCTGTGGCTCAATGCATCATGCTCGCATCCATGAGTAACGAGCTTCAGTGTCAGCATGAAACCATGGATGCTCCTACTATACTATTTCACCTTCAAGAGTTGTATGGTGAGCAAAGTAGGACTGCTAGATATGAAATATCTAAAGAGCTCTTCCGATCTCGGATGACCGAGGGTACTACCGTTGAGACTTATGTCTTAAAGATGATCAATCTGATTGAACGTCTTGGACAGCTTGGGTTCATCATGGATGGGGAGTTGAGTCAAGATTTAGTCTTGCAGTCACTCCCAGACACCTTCTCACAATTTGTTGTGAATTTTCACATGAATAAGTTAGATGTCAGCTTGCCTGAATTACTTAATATGTTGAAAACTGCTGAAGGTCACTTCCCATCCAAGAAGAACCATGTTTTACTAGTGGATGATTCTTCCAAGAAAAGGAGAGGCCCAAGGTATCTTCTGAAAAGAAGAAATCCAAGAAGGCTAAGGGAAAGGCGAAAGTGAAGGATCAAAAGAAACCTGATCCAGCTAGCAAAGGAATTTGCTTCCATTGCAACAAGCCGGGTCACTGGAAGAGGAACTGCAAGGATTATGTTGCGGAACAAAAGCAGAAGAAGCTTGGAGAAGCTTTAAATCTTAATCAAGATTTGTTTATGATTGAAATTAATTTTTCTGAAAGTCAATCTTCTACTTGGGTATTGGATACCGGCTGTGGTTCTCACATATTTAATAATATGCAGGGACTGGTCAGAAGTAGAAAGTTGAGCAAGGATGAGGTCGTCCTACGAGTGGGAAATGGAGCAAAGGTTGCTGCATTAGCTGTAGGGACTTATTGTTTAGCACTGCCTACGGGCAAATCTATTAGTTTAAATAATTGTTATTTTGTTCCGTCACTTATTAGAAACATTATTTCAATATCTGTGTTGGATATGGATGGTTTTGACATTATAATAAAGAACAATAGTTGTTCTATTTATAATAATATTGTTTTATATGGTGTTGGTAATTTATGAAATGGACTTTACATTCTTGACTTGCATGAAAATATACTTCAAATTGAACAAACTAAGAAAAGGAAAAGATATTATGTTAATTATACCTATATGTGGCATTGTAGACTCGGTCATATTAATTAAACAAGAGTATCCAAGTTGCATAAAGATGGGCTCCTAGAGCTATCAGATTATGAATCATATACAACTTGTGAATCTTGTCTCATGGGAAAAATGACTGAATCTCCTTTTAGTGGAAAAGGAGAAAGAGTTACAGAGTTGTTAGCGTTGGTACACACAGATGTATGTGGACCTCTGACAACGAATGCACGAGGAGGGTATTCTTATTTTATTACATTCACTGATGATCACTCAAGATTTGGATATGTGTATTTAATAAAATACAAATCTGAATCATTTGAAAAGTTCAAAGAGTTCAGAAGTGAAGTAGAGAAACAAATGAGCAAAAGTATTAAGATTCTTCGATCAGATCGAGGTGGTGAATACTTAAGTAGTGAGTTTCTCAATTGTCTCAAAGAAAATGGTATACTCTCACAATGGACTCCACCAGGGATGCCACAGCTGAATGGTGTGTCCGAAAGGAGAAATCGAACGTTGTTGGACATGGTTCGTTCGATTATGAGTTTTACCGATCTTTCGGTATCATTCTGGGGATATGCCCTAGAAGCGGCTACATATCTCCTAAATAAGGTTCCCTCGAAATCCATCCCTAAGACTCCATATGAGATGTGGACAGGGAAGAAGCCTAGTCTTAAGCATGTTAAGATTTGGGGATGCCCAGCTTATGTGAAAAGGTTTCAAAATGATAAGCTTGGGACAAGATCTGATAAGTGTACTGAACAATCCTACTGAACAAAAAGTGTTTGTTGCCAAACATGCTGCCTTCTTGGAAAAGGAGTTTATCCTTGAAGGGGTCAGTGGGAGGAAAATAGATCTTGAAGAAATTCAAGAACCACAAACCACTACAGATCAAATGGATGAACCTGTCCAAGTAGAGATTCCTTCTGTACCACACCCTATTCGTAAATCTGGAAGAGTACTAAAGATATCTGATAGGTATGGACTTGTCATAGAAGATGACGATGAGGTACGCATCATAGATGATGATGATCCATTGAATTACGAATAGGCTATGAGTAGTAAAGACTCAAAGAAGTGGCAAGAAGCCATGAAATCCGAGATGGACTCCATCTATGAGAACCAAGTATGGACTTTGGTTTCACCACCTGAAGGCATTAAACCTATTGGGTGTAAATGGGTCTTTAAAAGAAAGACTGGAGCAGACGGCAAGGTAGAGGCCTATAAGGCCTGACTGGTCGCAAAAGGTTTCAGACAAAGATAAGGAGTTGACTATGACGAAACCTTCTCACCAGTAGCAATGCTCAAGTCCATTAGGATTTTGCTTGCGATTGCAGCTTACCATGACTACGAAATCTGGCAGATATACGTGAAAACAGCCCTCCTCAATGGGAAACTTGAGGAGGATGTGTATATGACACAGCCAGAGGGATTTGTTTCAAAGGTTGAAACAAATCAAATCTGTAAACTACAACGATCTATTTATGGATTAAAGCAAGCTTCTCGTAGGTGGAACATCCGTTTTGATGAGATAATCAAAGAGTTTGATTTTATCAAAAATGAGGATGAACCATGTGTGTACAAGAAGGTTAGTGGGAGCATTGTTTCATTCCTCATATTATATGTTGATGATATATTACTGATATGGAATGATATTCCTATGATGCAATCAATTAAAATCAGGTTATCTAAACACTTCTCCATGAAGGACTTGGGAGAAGCATCGTATATTTTGGGGATAAAGATCTATAGAGATAGATCTAAAAGGATGCTTGGCTTGTCCCAAGCAACGTACATTGGCTCGATGCTAAAGAGGTTTAGCATGGAAGATTCTAAAAAAGGTCTCATGCCGATGAGCCATGGAATACATCTCTCCAAGAAATAGGCCCCAAACACACCTGAGGAGAGAGACTGTATGAGTAAGATTCCTTATGCTTCAGTAATAGGATCTATCATGTACGGTATGATATGTACTAGACCAGATGTCGCTCATGCACTTAGTGTAACAAGCAGATATCAGTCGAATCCAGGAGAAGTACACTAGAAGGCAGTGAAAAATATCCTAAAGTACTTGAAAAGAACTAAGGATGTATTTCTTGTCTATGGTGGGTCTGAATTGAAATTAAAGGGCTTTACAGACTCAAGTTTCCAAACGGACCAAGATGACAGTAAATCCATTTCAGAGTATGTGTTTACCTTAAATGGTGGCCCAGTGAGTTGGAAGAGTTCTAAATAGCAAACAGTTGCTGATTCAGTGACAGAGACAGAGTACATAGCTGCAAAGGAAGCTATTTGGATGTAGAAGTTTATTACCGAACTTGGTGTGGTTCTTAGCATTACAGGACTAGTACCTTTATTCTGTGACAACACCGGAGCTGTTGCGCAGGCTAAGGAACCCAGGTCTCATCAGAAATCCAAACACGTGTTGCGGCGGTTTCATTTGATCAGAGAGATCATTGAAAGAGGAGACGTCACCTTGGAGCGTGTGAACTCTCAAGACAATATTGCAGATCCATTTACTAAAGCGTTAACACAACAGTAGTTTGATCGTCACTTAGAGAAGTTGGGTATGAGATACCACGGCGATTAGCTTTAGTGCAAGTGGGAGATTGAAAGTAGTATGCATACAAGCCAATCATGTATGATGATAAAGCATATACTTTGTAATCAATCTTATTTGTTTATTAATAAAAGAATTATTTATTAAAGGCATTTATTATCTACATGGTGCTATTTTAATAATATGTGATAAACTCATAGTTTTAAGCAATGCTTTTAGAATCATGATGAGATCATGCTAATGAGATCTAAATTCTTAGATAGCTTAAAACTAAAATGTTCCCAATCAATGTATTACTAAAAAGGGAATTAGTGAATCTGGATAGATTGGTACGTACGTTGCTTGCTCATTAGATGAGGATGATTGACCTCATTATCATTTGTGTGGACACACTAAAGCAAGTATGTAGGTGCTTATTAGAGAATAAGTTCACTGAACGTGACTCGCTAAGGAATACCTAATGGAGTTTTACTTGTCTGTCAATAGGAATTCCTGTAGTGATAGTAGTACAAATGATCCTTAGACTTAGATCATCATAGTATCTTATATATAATGAATTACACATTGACTTATTCCTTAAGACTCTTAAAGTATATCAAAGGGTATACTTGGGTGTAATAAGTTATATATGAAGATAATGAATGATCAATAAAGAATCTACCACTTCTAGTAAAAGAAGAGAAATGTCCTATGTGATTCGATAAATGACAACCCAGGAATCCTTGGCCAAGGTGAAATGAAATTAAAAAGTAGTTTCTAATTTGCATTCATTAGGAGTTGTGCATTTAGGAATCGAAATACATATAATTAAATAAAATAAGACTTGACAGTAATTCCATGTCTTATATTTAACTGGGACATTGTATGGTGGAAGGATTAAATTATGCGATAACTATTAACTCTAAGGTTCTTTTATGATTAATGTTAAAATCTATATTATCTGAAAAGTCGTTGATCGCTAGGGAAGCTTATCCCTATTGTAGAATAAATATTATTTATTTAAATAAATTAATCGTTTAATTTATTTATTTAAATAAGGTTAGAATTGTTCTAATTGATTTATTCACAACCGGTTTAATATGGAGAACCTAAAGGGTCACACCATAAAAGGAAGAATAATTATTTAAGAAGTTAATAGCATAATCGTAATAATATGTTAAGTATATTTAATTTAATCTATGGTGATAGAATAAATTAAATAGCTTAATATTTAATATTTAATATTTTAGAAATATTAAATATAAATTAATAAGAGGAGTCTTATTAATATTATTACAATTATTATTATTTTAATTTATAAAAGAGTTTAGGAATTAATTTAATATAAGTACTCTCATTTATTCCTTAGGATTAGGAGGAAAAATTAGTTAAAGGAGTTTAATTAATTATCCCTAATAAGATTAGGGAGCGCATTTAATTAAAAGAGTTTAATTAAATAAATAATACCTTATTTTAATTAAATAGGGTTACCTGATATCTTTATAAAAGGAGTCTTATATCAGATATCAAGAGATATACGTAATTCCAAGAGTTGGAGAGTATGCCCCCTTTTTCTATAGAGATAAGAAAAACTAGGGTTTAAGTCAATACACCCTTCTTCTTGAAAATTATTCTTCCTTGGTGGATCACCTCTAGAGGCCATACACTTGGGTGGCTTATATTGATCAAAGGAGGGAATCTACCTGGAAATTCAAGGAGATCGCGGAGAAGTAGGAGGTAAACTCGTACCTGAGGAAGCTCGTTTCTACAAGGGTATGATTTCATAATTTCTTATTCTTAGTTTAATTAATAATATGCATAAAGGATGATCCGGGTAATTGGTTTGTGAAAAATTTTAAAATCTGATTTTATTTTGCTTCCGCTATTTTTTTTTCAATTTGATTGCTTCTTTGATTTTCACAAAACCTAACAGACCGTGCAATGCCTCATTCCATTAGGCTAACAGTGCTACCCCTTAGCGAGCTTTCAACCAACGACTCCCACACCATAAAAGACCATAGGGCGCTAGGTGTTAAGACACCCCTACGGGCGTACTTGCTCAAGTAACAAAGGCCCCAAAATAAGAATAATCATGTTTTTTTTCGTTTTTTTTTATTTTTTTAAAATATAATAATAAGCATACCCATGTGTTCCCAAAGCTTGATTATCAATGTTTTCATAGATTAAGTCCATTTTCCACACAATTCTTATTTTTAAAAACCACATTTCCTATCAAGCAATAACACACATAACCCTTATGCCTACAAGTACTTGTGAACACGTTAGTGAAAACCGAAAGCATCTAAACAACACCATGGATTACATCACGTAAAACATTATATCTAAGCTTATGTTATCCATTAAACTCAACAATCCTTCAAGATTCAAATTCATCATTGGCTAGACATAAATTCCACATAGCTAGAAATGCAAGACATACAACTAAACACATAATGCACTAAACATCTACTAACATATATACTAATGACTAAAAATATTCTGCAACTTTTAACTAACACATAAACATACAGACTAAACATGCAAAATTAAAATTTAAACTAACATGTAACTACCCTACTATCCAATACCCTCACACTTATTATATTCATTGTCCCAATGAATGAAGGTATAGGTTTAGAAGAACTCCCCTACTGATCAGCTGCACCACCCTCTTCGGGTGGTGAATCAGGTGGTGGAAATGGCACGGCTGTCTCAAATTGTGGCTACTCAAGTGTAGTACCCTGCTGCGCAAATGCATCCGCTAGTGACCTCGTCAAACCTGTAGCAAAAGCTGCAAAATTATCGTACAAAGCTTCGACCTTCCGCTCCAACCTTCGGAGCTGTCGATCCCCAGTAATAGCAGTGGCTTGAGTCGATGTTCCTGCTTTAGTTTCCTGTGTGGGCTGTAGTGGAGGCATCGAGGATGCGGGTTGAAGGATAAAGCCTTTTCCCCTCGGGTGTGGTGCACCTCCCGCCCAATCCTCAAATTTAACAATCATCGCATGAGTGATATCTTGGCTAGGGTACTGCATTTGCTCATTTCCCCAAATGACTCTTTGATGTGCACACAAACGAGCAACAACAGATGCATGTGGGATACTTCCTGTAGTGCTCCCCCTCATATAACGTAACATATTCTGATGAATGAGATGGCCCACATCGATGTACTTGCCTATGACTATTCCCCACAAAATGATAGCCCTCTCAGTTGTGATTTCATGCTGATGCGTCGAAGGTACAAGCTTTGCACATATGAACAAATTCCAAGCTTTAGCATAGCGATTCAGGGTTAAGGCTGGGAAAGTGTGAGGCTGATTCGTTCTTGCCCTACAAGCCCACTGCGTTCCTGGAATGCACAAGTCAGTGATGACTTCGTCCAAATCAGTTTCCAAATGGGCAGCCTCGACCTAATTATCATACCCAGTCGGTGGTGTGTCGAGTATCCTGAAAATTGCTCTGATTGATTGAGGTCGGTAATCTACTTGAATTCCTCGGACCATAGATAACGCACTCATAGTATCTTTGGCATTAGCATAAAATTCTTGAACAATACCTATGGGAGTAGGCATAGGGGTTGCAGTCAGTCCTCCCTATCCTCTTTCTCGAATCATATCCCGCAGCTGACCATCCTGCTTCTTAGGCTTGAAGCCTCGTTCCTTCACAAATTTCTTTGCCACTATTCTATAGCACTCTATTTGTGCCTCCAGACTGAGAAATTTCGTATGATCCACGATATCTTCGCCTTGACTACTGGAGGAAGATGATGATGATGATGATGATGTGATAGAACGAGCACGCTTAGGACCCATTTCTCTGAATGAGGAAGAAGAAAAACTTGCTTGATGGAATCGTGAGTGAAAAATTTGCTGCACAAAGAACCGCCAAACTTGTATTGCACACACCCACTGAAAAACCCTAGTTTTATCAGTGTAGCTATTGAACGTGGGTTGGAGAACTTATGCGATAAACACGTAATGGGATGAGATGTTACACTTTTGAATTGGAATGGTTTTAGAGAGGAAGAGTCATGCACACTGTGGAGAGGAATGAGATACGCTCTAATATTTCAAATGTTATGAGAGATGGAGCAAGACACGTCTTTAAAATCCTAAAAATTTTCAAAACCCGGTCTCAGGCGCAGCCGCGTGTGTTCTGAATGGGGACATTGTGGGGGCGCGCAACTGCTCTGTCTACACAGACTTTACAGCAAGGGCGCGCAATTTTTCAAGGCTTTCTTGGCGCGGTCGCGCAAACCTGTATTCTGCACTGCCATCTTGCATCCTAAATATATCAAAGCAGTATTGAATCCAATCCAATACACATGTTCAATCAACAACTATCATTATTAGATATCAAACCTCCAAAATCAAAGCATGAATTGATGATTATGCATACATGACTATCCTAACGCAATACTTTCTCTGCTACTCCTACGTCTCATTATACGCTCAGTCAGCTCCCATAATACTAATTTAACACAAAGTATGCTATGAATACTAATAGGAACATGAAAACTAAATATAATTTAAACAGAATTAAACAAGAGGTAAGGATATAAATAATGGGTTGTCTCCCATCAAGCGCTAAGTTATAGTCAATTAGCTTGACTATCTTTGACTTTTCATGTTGAAGAAAGAATTGAGGTTACTTTTTGTCTGTCAACCTCGCCACTAAAATAATGCTTCAGCCGTTGTCCATTCACTTTAAACGGCTTGTCCGGGAACTTGTCGAACACTTCTACTGCACCATGTGGGAAAACTGCCTTCACAGTGAATGGCCCTGACCACCTTGATTTGAGCTTCTCAGGAAAAAGTTTAAGTCTGGAATTGAACAGCAAAACTCTTTGTCCCGGCTCAAATACTCTCTCTATGATCTTGCGATCATGCCATTTCTTCACCTTTTTCTTGTATAGCTTTGAGTTTTCATACGCTTGTAGTCTGAATTCATCCAACTCATTAAGTTGGAGTAGGCGTTTTTCTCCTGCAGCCTTCAAATCAAAATTGAGCTTCTGAATTGCCCAATATGCCTTATGCTCAAGCTCCATAGGAAGGTGACAGGCTTTGCCATAAACTAGCTGAAAAGGTGACATGCCCAACGGAGTTTTATAAGCAGTCCGATATGCCCATACAGCATCATCAAGCTTTAATGACCAGTCCTTTCTTATGGGGTTCACAACTTTTTCCAGAATCCTCTTGACTTCACGATTTGAAACCTCTGCTTGGCCATTTGTTTGAGGATGATAAGCTGTAGCTATGCGATGATTCACCCCATACTTAGCCAACAGACCTGTGAACTGCCTATTATAAAAATGTCTACCATCATCACTAATTAGAGTTCCAAACCTCGTGAAAATACTCCTCTGTAAAAACCTTAGGACCACTTTGGCATAATTCGTTGGAAGAGCTGCCACTTCCACCCACTTTAACACATAATCAACTGCTAACAAGATGAATAGATTTCCACACGAAAAAATGAAAGGGCCCATAAAATCTATCCCCCAAACATCAAAAATTTCCACCTCGAGGATCATGTTCAATGGCATTTCATTCTTTTTCGAAATATTCCTAACTCTCTGACATCTGTCACATCTTTGGACGAAACTGTAAGCATCCTTGAAAATTATCGGCCAATAGAATCCTGCTTGCAATACTCTAGCTGTTGTTCGCTCTCCACCGTAGTGACCACCATATAAAGAAGCATGACAATCCTGTAAAATCCC
This sequence comes from Panax notoginseng, assembly GCA_016801055.1. Lineage (NCBI taxonomy): Eukaryota > Viridiplantae > Streptophyta > Magnoliopsida > Apiales > Araliaceae > Panax > Panax notoginseng. Next base: position 119,505,170 of record CM029022.1, read on the forward strand.
CACTGTCTCACTATATGGGATACATCTCCTAATCATCTAATCAGCACATTGTTTTAATAAATATGGTTCATCCCATATAAACCACTTAACATCATGAAAGAATTTCTTCTTTTGATGACCAACCAAGTCAGAAGGGATCATCCTACTCACCAAGTAGTTTGCATAGTCTACAAACCATGGCACTTCCCCTTTTACCACAAATAACTGTTCATTTGGAAAGGATTCATTAATCACAAGCGTGTCATCTTCCTCCCTTCCCGGATTCTCTAGTCGAGATAAGTGGTCTGCCACTTGGTTCTCAGTTCCCTTTCTGTCCTTGATCTCTAAATCAAATTCTTGCAGTAGTAGTATCCATATGATTAAACGAGGCTTCGCATCCTTCTTTGCCACTAAGTGTCGAATTGCCGCATGATTTGTGTACACTATCACCCTCGTACCAATCAGATACGCTCGGAACTTGTCAAAAGCATACACAACTGCCAATATTTCCTTCTCTGTGGTGGTATAATTCAACTGCGCATCGGTAAGGGTCTTGCTTGCATAGTATATCACATGAAAAATCTTTTCCTTTTGCTGACCCAAAACAGCCCCCACAACATAATTACTGGCATCACACATCAATTTGAATGGCAGGTCCCAATCCGGTGCTGTAATGACTGGTGCTGAAGTTAACCACCTCTTCAAGTGCTCAAATGCAGACACACAATCCTCATCAAATTTGAACTGTGCATCCTTCTCCAATAAACTGCAGAGTGGTTTAGTTATCTTGGAGAAGTCTTTTATGAATCTGTGGTAAAAACTTGCATGTCCTAGAAAACTTCAAACACCTTTTACTGAAGTTGGTGGCGGCAAATTCTCAATAGTCTCTAAATTAGCTCTGTCCACCTCAAGTCCCCTCTTCGACACCTTGTGTCCCAAAATTATTCCTTCTTGTACCATAAAATGGCACTTTTCCCAATTCAATACCAAGTTCGTCTCAACACATCTTCTCAAAACCATCACCAAATTATCAAGACATAAATCAAATGAATCCCTAAATACTGAGAAATCATCTATAAATACCTCCACATTCTGCTCCACCATATCCGAAAAAATAGCCATCATACATCTCTGAAAGGTGGCTGGAGCATTGCATAAACCAAAAGACATCCTTCTAAAAGCAAAAGTACCATACGGACATGTAAAGGTTGTCTTTTATTGGTCCTCTGGAGCTATAACAATCTGATTGTAACCTGAATATCCGTCTAGAAGGCAATAAAACTCATAACCTACTAGTCTATCCAACATCTGATCTATAAATGGCAGTGGAAAATGATCTTTCCTTATAGCTTTGTTAAGCCTGCGGTAGTCCATGCAGACTCTCCACCCCGTTACTGTTCTTGTTGGAATCAACTCATTGTTCTCATTAGAAACGACTATCATACCACCCTTCTTCGGTACACATTGTACTTGGCTCACCCACGAACAGTCTGAAATCGTATAAATAATGCATGCATCCAGCCATTTCAATACTTCCTTCTTGGCCACTTCCTTCATGATCGGATTAAGTCTTCTTTGTTGTTCCACTGAAGGCTTGCTATCATCTTTCAGTAGGATCTTGTGCATACAAAAAGATGGCCTAATCCCTTTTATATCTGCTATATTGCATCCAATAGCTGACTTGAATTCTCTAAGAACTCGTAGCAGTTTTTCTTCATGAAAAGATGTTAGTGCATAAGAAATAATCACAGGTAATTTTGAATTTTCATTTAAAAACGCATACCTCAAATGATCTGGAAGTGGTTTTAACTCAAGTTCTGGAGGTGTTTCCAGAGATGGCTTCAATTTTACTGATAACTCTCCAGCTTTCTTTAATGGCTCAACAGGAGTTTTGAATTTCCTGAACTGTGAAGTTGTATCAAGAAAATGCACAAGTTCTTCAATCTCCTGATCTAATTCTGAATTTCCAGCAATTGCACCTCTCAATGGTTCTTGATTCACTAAGCTCTCTACTTCATCATTTGTAATCCTTTCCACCAAATCAACCCTGAAGCAATCCTCATCTTCTGTTGGAAATTTCATTGCCTTGAATACGTTAAAAGTGACTTCTTAATCATGAACTCGCATTGTTAGTTCCCCTTTCTGAAAGTCTATCAAGGTTCTTCCTGTTGCTAGGAATGGTCTTCCAAGTATGATTGGTATACTCCTATCTTCTTCATAATCTAGAATGATGAAATCAGCAGGAAAGATGAATTTATCTACTTTTACCAAAACATCTTCAATAATTCCCCATGGATAAATGATCGACCTGTCAGCTAACTGTAACGAAATATTTATCGACCTTAGAGCCGGCAATCCCAACTGATTAAATACTGACAAGGGCATCAAATTGATACTTGCCCCAAGATCACACAAACATTTACTAAAGCTCATCTTTCCAATTGTGCATGGTATTGTGAAACTGCCCAGATCCTTCAGCTTTGGAGGTAATTTGCGTTGAAGCACTGCACTGTATTCCTCCGCCAAGGCTACTGTTTCAAAGTCTTCTAACCTCTTCTTCCTTGACAAGATACCCTTCATGAACTTTGCATAACTAGGCATTTGTTCCAATGCCTCAGCGAAGGGTATGTTAATCTGCAGTTTTTTAAAGACCTCCAAGAACTTACTAAACTGCTTGTCTTCCCTCTGCTTATGCAATCTCTGTGGATAAGGAATAGGAAGGTGAACTATTGGTATTTTATTCACGGGCTTCTCAAATGAACCTTCTTTATTCTTCTCTTCTTGCTGTTGTCCAGAATCTTCCTTATTCATTTTCTCCTCAGAAAGATTTCTTGACCTCGCGGCCGCGCGTCTTCCCTTTGTAAAAGTGGCGCGGGCGCGCTATGCTGATTTTCTACAACCTGTTTTCCAGACCTAAGTGTAATCGCTTGACATTGTTCCTTCCCTTCCCTTCTTGGATTTGCCTCTGTGGTACTTGGCAATGAACCATGTGGTCTGTTGTTAAGCATGCTCGCCATCTGACCCATTTGAGTTTCCAGTTTTTTAATAGCCACTGTTTGGCTTTTAATCATCACTTCCGTATTTGCCATGTACTTCATCATCATCTCCTCCATCTCTGACTTCTTTTCTTGCTAAGGTGCTGGTGGTGTATGATGTTGTTGAGAAAATCCAGGTGGGTAAGGTGGTCTTGGTGCAAACTGTTGCTGAGCTGACTGTAACTGAAATTGGCTTTGTGGTTGAAACTTACTTTGTTCATTGCCTTGGTTATTTGACCAACTGAAATTTGGATGGTTGCAGTTGTTGGAGTTGTATGTGTTCTGAAATTGACCTTGATCCTTCCGATAGTTACTCACATATTGTACAGACTCCGAACTAATAGCACATTGGTCGGTTGCATGTGACCCTACACAAATCTCACACGCAAATGCACCTGTCTTCGCCTTGGTCTCTGTCAACGAATCATTCTTATTTGTCATGGATGCCGTCTGTGCTGATAATTGAGTGAAAGCATCCACTTCCAACAAACCTACAACTTTGGGCTGTGGCATCCTGACTGTAGGATTTTGAAAATCAATTGCTACCATCGTCTCAATGAGATTATAGGCCTCTTCATAACTCTTCGCCCATAAAGCTCCTCCTGCGACTGCATCTATAATAGGCCTTGACAGCCATCCCAATCCATTATAAAATGTGTTGATCACCATCCAATCCGGTATGCCATGGTGTGGACACTTCCTTAGCATCTCCTTGTACCTCTCCCAGGCTTCATATAGTGATTCACCCTGTTGCTGCTCAAACTGGGAAATTGTTGTCCTCATCTTTGCAGTCTTAGCCATTGGGAAAATTTTGGCTAAAAATTTTTATGCTAGGTCCTCCCATGTAGTAATAGATCCCAAAGGTAAAGAGCAAAGCCAACTTCTAGCTTTATCCCGTAATGAGAATGGAAACAGTCTAAGTCTGATTGCGTCCTATGTCACCCCGTTGTATCTGAAGGTGTCATATATTTTGATGAAGCTCAACAGGTGCTTATTAGGATCATCTGTAGTAGCACCCCCAAACTGTACCGAATTCTGCACCATTTGAATAGTGCCTGGCTTTATCTCGAAGGTGTTAGCCGCTATTGTTGGTCTGACTATACTTGACTGTAATCCATTAATATTTGGCATCGAATAATCTCTCAAAGCCCTATGCTCCTCTCTTTGCTCTTCTGCCTCCATATTAGATGTTGTGGTCTCTAACTCTGCTTGTATATTTCTACGCGCTCTCGATTTCCAACCTCTTCCGTTAATATTATCCTGAGCAGGTGTCAATTCGGAGTTGGATGACCGTGTGTGCATAAAAATATATACAAGTACCTGAAATGCAAACAAAAACAAAAATAGAAATGAGACAAGATTAGATTTGCCTAAGTCATACAATATAGCTTAAAACTGATGATAATAATTAAATTAAACTCCTTTCCCCGGCAACGGTGCCAAAAACTTGTTGCTTCCTTTTTAGTCTTACCAAAAGGACTCTAACTCATGCAAGTGTACATGGGTCAACAAGTAGTACAGAGTAAGAAAAGTATTGATCCACGGAGAAAGGCTTTAACATCTAAATTATCATACACCAATTGTATCACTATTTTTTATATGCTTAAACGAATAACTCACAATTGCAATTAATTCTAAAATCAACTAATAATTAAAAACACAATTCTACTTTAATGAAATCAAATTTGGAATTAATAGGATTCTAACTTCATTTCATATATCATCTAAAAATTACCATCATGCAAGATTATACAAGTATCATGGAAAATTAGCCAAGAGCACAAACGTAGACATAACCATTTTTCAATGTCTTATGACCTGCTTACATCACATCCACATTGCAATAGAAATCATGTAATCAACAATAATTCCAAAATCACTATATTCCTATGTGAAATTGTAACACTAATGAATTGAAGCACAGGCACTTATATTACTACATACGGTGAAACAGTATATTTCTATCTGATTCACGAAATATAAAGCTAAACATTTCAGCCTCATAAACGCATACTATCATGATTACAGCCATACTCACATGTCATTTTTCAATTCCATATAAGCATATAAAATGAATGGTGATCAGACATTCATGCAATATAATCAATCATAATAGATATTCCAATGATAAATGATCAATCAAGCAATCAAGTAATTAATTATAGACTACATATCAAAATCCGTTAGAATCCCATAATGGAATTTAGTTCATTTCTGAACCTAAAACCATTATGGGATTATAGTAACACATTAAAAATAAATATCACAATTGAGAAAGAAAATAGAATTGATCAAACCCAATTGCAAAATTCGTTCCAAACTGCTATCCAAATCTCCAATAATTTCCAGTAAAATGAAATGAGTAATTATTCCAATGACTAAATTCAAAAGAAGATGTAGAATATCTTAAGTTTATGCTCAAATCCTCTCTAGAATTAGTTCAAAGCTTAGAACCCAAATTTCTTAATGAAAAACTGATAAAAACCAACATAACCCACGTCTGGTATTAACCAGAATAGTTTTAGATAAGACCACGCTCAAATTTCAAATTCAAAAACATAAGTCAACGAACAACATCAGATAACTCGCGCGGCCGCGCGTGATAGCAATACAAAATGGACGCAGGCGCTCGACTCCAGTGCGGGCGCGCTATGTGCCTTCTTGTTTTAAGCGCGGGCGCGCGATGTGTACTTTTAGCCTCTACCTGTATATAGCGCGGGCGCGCAAGGAATACTTTGTCAAGCAGTGCGGCCGCGCTGCTCCTATCTGTTGCATACTAATGTCTGCTGCTATTGCTTGTTGTTCAAACCAATCACCAACGCTCAGTTCCTTGTCAACACACATTCCATTTGCCAAGCCTTAGTTAGTCTCATACCACATTGCCAATGCCAAATTATGCCATTTCCTGCATTTCCATACCAGAGGAGTTCTAATTACGAATATTGCAAAATAAATGTAACATGCAACTAAAAACATACTAAAGTCTACTTGAGATGAGCAAAATTCTCGTGAATTGCTATCCAATAAGTAGGTATAAAACCTACTTATCAGGTTTATTTCATCAACATGAAGTTCTAAACCTCGTAAGTTATAGTAGAATATTTTGTCAAATTAATTTACAACTTATTATAATCTTGTTGTTAACAAAGTGTATATTTGTTTTGTACAGATCGAGATAGCTCGAGATTTTATTCGGAACATTCTTTCAAACCCACTTGTGCACAACCCTCGCCATGTGTACGAGGAGTGGTATACAAGGTCGGTACTACTCAATAATGAGTACTGGGGAGTTTTTGAAGAAATGTACATTACCATCCCCAACGTTCCCCAAGAGCAGTTCAAACAAGAAACACCATTATCTAGTTTTGATTCATTTTGTCAAAGCAATCAAGGATCCCCTTATAGGCCCGAGATACCATTTGTTGTTGAGAATAAACCCCCAGTATATGTATCATCTCCTCCCCCTTTCATGCATCATTGGGCTTCGACGGCTGCTGATGAGACTATGGGACAATTGTAGCCTACGCAGTTGACCCCAATATTAGAAGAAACTCCAGTTACTTCATCATATACACAACTTATTCTTAGTGGGGAGGAGGGCGTGTCTAGAATTTTGCCTTTATGGCTAAAGGTGGAGCGATCTAGATACTTTAAGAAGGATCCTCTCAAGCCATTAAAGGTAGAAAAGGTGGAGTGGATAAACCAGAATTGGTTTTCTGATGTGGTGAACGAAGATCAATTTCCTCATGTAGGTTCTGATGATGAGTACAGATTGGTGCATAAGGACCTACTATTGCTTAAGCCTGGGAAAGAAGTATGGGATCAGATGATCGACGCGTATCTCAATTTGTTGAAGTTATGTGAAGATCGTCTACGGCAAGAACAGTACGAGCAGGGCAAATTTTATTTCATGCCCTGTTGTTTTTGCCAATTAGTAGCACAATGGTACAAATCATACAACAAATTGTCAGCAACTCGTAAAAAGAATTATAATGTTTTCGAAAATGTCAGATTGTGATTTTGCATTCCTTCCAGTCAACCACCATAACTCCCATTATTTTTTGTTAGTTGTAGATATTAAACAATGGCGGGTTATGTTGGTGGATTCTTTGTACGATGACGTACCAAGTGATAAAATAAGTATTCGATATCACCTAGAGCTAGAATATATGGTAAGTCCTTAATTTTGCCTATTTGATAATTCAATTACATTGATGTTATAGTGTCATACTAACATTATTTCCCATTTAATGTACAATATGATTTTGTTGCAAACGCTATGCAGATCTACAACCCTGAGAAACTTTCCAAAGAAAAAGATGGCTTGGGCATTCAAGGCAGTCCAACTTAAACAAAAGAATCTTTTGGATTGTGGAGTCTACGTAATGAAGTACGTTAACTACATTGTCCAAGGAATGTCTTTAGGGGAGATCAATTGGTCCAAAGAAGATGCCTTCTTGTTTAGGCATAGAATTTCCCATGAATTGCATAAGCATGGGGCTAGAGATATGACATCTACACTTATGAGTAACAGAGTCTCACATGTATCTTAATTTCTACATTTTTAACATGTAATAATATTGGATTTACACTATGGTTTGGATGGTGCAGATGATGTCTATAAATTGATTTATATGGTATGTGAATATTTTTTATGGATTTGTTGTTGGGTGTGATCTATGTAGTTTGTGTGACTATTCTTCATTATTTGTTGTTGGTTGTGATATTTGGTGTATAGTTTAAAAACATACAAGGGAAACAACCTAAATTCATACTGTATTGTTTAAAAAAATTTTGGCAACTACAGTTTAATACTGCAAAGCCTGTAAGAACCATCCAGGGACTTGTGAAAAAAAAAATCCACATTTAGCATATGTAGTTTAATGTTGCGAAGCCTATAGAATTTAAACGACAACATTTTGGCTGGACCTAGCATCCGCAGTATTAAAATTGCGGACTGAAGCAGTATTAAACAATTAACTGAAGATTTTGACTCTAAGACTGAAACGATGTCATCCCGTATCATAAAGGAGATAGAGTCCGTAGTTTGATATTGCAGACGATAGAATTTTTTAAAGAGGGATATTTTAGTCATTTGTCCTGTCTGCAGTATTAAACTGCAGAATAATGAAAATTAAACTGCGGACGGGAGCAATATAGATTGTTAGATATTCAAATGGACGATCAAGATTTGTTGTAAGGATACACTTTTTTTAGAACGTTAACTTTGGATCGACCATATATATATATATATATATATATATATATATATATATATATATATAGAGTCCGGATCCAGTCCGGGATCCCGGACTCTATAAAATCCGGACCTTTATTTTTTATTTTTTTTTTGCTTTTTTTTTTTTTTGAAACAACTAAAAAAAAAAAAAAAAAAATTTATGGAATTGAAATTTTTTCATAATAAAGTGTTTTGGGCGTGATTTGGGTACGTATAACAAAATATGGTGGTACAGTCTGTGCAGACTGTACCACCACTTTTTGGTATAGGTATTCAAAACACACCCAAAACATTATATTATGAAAAAATTTCAGTTCCATAAAATATTAAATATTTTTTTTTAGTTGTTTTGAAAAAAAAAAGCAAAAAAAAAAAAAAAAAAAAGGTCCGGATTTTAAGAAAATCCGGACTCCCGGACCGGATCCGGTGTGTATATATATATATATATATATATATATATATATATATATATATATATATATATATACAGTCACGATCTAGTCCGGACGTCCGGATGTTGCCTAAAATACGAACTTTTCATTCTAACCGTGAGATGTATCCAACAGCAAGAAAAGGAGACGGCCAGTTGAGGAAAAAATTTCGCGGATCCTATTCGGGTCAAAAAAAGGATCCGGACTCTTGCTTCTTCTCAATCGCGACTCCAAGCGTACGATCACTGGCTCATTCTCACAGCAGAATCCAAGCGACTCGCCGGACGAAGAAGAAAGCAAAGCTCGCCGGACGAAGAAGAAAACAAGTTCGCCGGACGATCTCGAATTCTCCAGACCCCAAGGTATTTTCTAATTTTGTTAACTAAATGAATGAAATCTAGGGTTTGTGTGTAATCTTATTGTATAGGATTTTGTAACTCAAAGGGTTCTCTTCCTGTATCGAGAAAAAAAAATAGTGTTTCAATAACATATGTTGTTGCATTTTATGTCTCTGGGTTTAGTTTACCAGGATACTAGGTAGATTATTTCATTTGGGTCTCTAGAGCCTAACTTACTAATACAGACTCAACTATATATACAGACTCAACAGACTTCTAAATAAAAACCATCCTTTAATAATTTAACAATATGATCCTCTAAATAAAAACCATCTCTAAATAATAATATATAGTATGAAAAGAATATACATTTAATACTTTTAGTGACTCTTAATAATTTGACAATATGATCCTGTTATATGTCTTCTTTGATATAAATGGCATACATTTAATTACAAACTGCACAGTCCTTCACAGTGATTCTTTTTGGCTGCTGGCTTGTTGATTATAAGTTGTATACTTGTTGTGTTTGCAGAATGCAGCATTGTGTAGAAGAGATAGACATGGTATCATCTGGTAATTCTTCTCAACAAATTTACACTCCGCAAGTTAAAAACGAGTTGATACCGAAAATTGGGCAACATTTTCCCAACTTAGGCGATGTCCAAAACTTTTATAACAACTATGGTAGAGAAGGTGGATTTGGTACGCGGTTAAATTCTATTAAGAAGAGTCCTAACGGTGAAATAATTAGAAAGGAATTTGTTTGTTATAAAGAAGGGTTGAGGAGAATTGTGCCCAACAAAACTCAACAGATTATACGAAAACGGGGGCTAACTAGACCGGACCGATGCAGGGGGGTTTGTTATTAGGCAATTTGTTGAGGGTCATAACCATCCTCTTACGACCCCAAGAAAAGTACATTAGTTGCACTCTCATCGTGTAGTGACAGGAGGCAAAAGAAATTTAACAGAACAACTATCAAAAGCTAATGTGCCAACATGGCAACAAATGAGTATTTTAGAGATGGAAGCTGGAGGTCTTAAAAATGTTGGATGTACAACACGAGATCTTTATAATGTTGAAAGAGATAGGAGGAGGGCTTTAAAGGGACATGATGCTAATCTGTTGTTCGAGTATTTTAAGGATGAGAAAAAAAAGAATCCCGATTTTACTTTTACATTCGAGCAAGAGGAGGGTGTCATGATTCATTGTTTTTGGGCGGATGCAACATATAGAAAGTCATACAAAAGTTTTGGGGATGTTGTTGTGTTTGATACAACTTACAATACGAACCGCTACAATTTGGTTTTCGCACCTATAGTAGGGGTTAATCACCATGGGCAGACAACTCTTTTAGGGCGTGCATTATTAAGTGGTGAAAAGATTGATGCTTTTGATTGGTTTTTCAAGGAATGGTTGAAAGCTATGCCGGGTAGCCCGCCCAAAATGATCATAACTGATCAAGATCCGGCCATGCGAAATTCTATTCAGTCTATGCTTCCAAATACTTTTCATAGGTATTGCATTTGGCACATTTTGAAAAAGTTTTCTGAAAAATTAGGTCCAATTCCCTACAAAGAACATTATGGTGAGTTGAGTTGTTGTATATGGAAATCTGAGAGCCCAGATGAGTTTGAAAGAAGATGGGCGGAGGTTGTAGGGCAATCTACATTTGACACGAATGATTGGTTACAGGAGATGTACGAAATTCGCGAGCGTTGCGTTCCGGCATTTTCACGACATATTTTTTCTGCCCACATGACTAGTAGCCAAAGAGTTGAAGGGGCTAATGCCTTTTTCAAGAAGTATGTGTCTCCTCAAAACTCAATGTTGGATTTTGTGACGCGGTTTAATAGGGGACTTGCAATAATGCGACATAATGAACTAGATTTCGATCATAAGGATGTCAACGAAAAGCCACAAACAGTAACTGGTAGGGTAATGGAATACCAGATGAGTGAGTTGTACACACGAACTATTTTTTAAAAGTTTCAATAGCAACTGCTTGAAAGTGGCAAGTATGTGGTAACACGTACATTTAAAGATGACAACAACTGTATGTACAATGTTCAGAGTGTAAAAGAGAGTGATTCTAATGACCGTAAGCTTTCATTTGGCAAGTCATCAAATTTTGTTAAATGTAGTTGTCAGATGTTTGAGAGTGATGGAATTCCATGTAGACATATGTTGGCATATTTCACAAAAAAACAAGTTATGGAATTTTACCTAATCAGTACATCTTGCGGAGGTGGACAAAATATGCGAAATGTGGTAGAGTTATGGATGACTTGGGTGGGAATGTGAGTGAAATATGTGATACTTCTGTGTTACTGAGGCGTAGTAGCCTCTTCCAAATTGCGTCTAATGTTATTGATGAAGTTGCATTAAGTGAAGATGACACAAGAGAGTTAGTTGAATTGTTGTTATCAACTCAAAAGAGGTTTGTCGTCATGAATCATGATAGCATGGATGTGGAAAGAAGTATCAACATGCCCATTTCTCTTGAGAGCCAACAACCAAGTCTCAAAGAACCATCTTCGGTAAGAACAAAGGGTTGTGGTAAACGACTTAAGGGAGGAAAAGAGAAGGCTATCAAGAAAGCTAGGAAATGCAATGGTTGTGGGATTGTTGGAGTGTCGCATGACAAAAGAAATTGTCCAAAACTTGTTGGAGTGTACGATGAGGAGGACGTAGACATTAACGATGATTGTAAGTCTTTGTTTAATTGACATTTTGTCTCCTTATTGCAAATTTGTCTCCATCTTTTAGTTGACATTGATTACATTTTTTTGTTTCAGGATGTGAGTCTTTGTGGCAGGGAAAGCTTTCATTAGTTTCTTTGGTGCTTGTTTAGGAGTTTGAAAGTTTTCTGTATTTTATTGTTGTGTATGTAATCTTCCAAATTGATGATATAAGCTATTATTGTTGTGTATGTTTGTTTCTCTTGTTTGTTGCAATTAGCTATGTGCAGTTCTTTATATTAAGGAACATTTTATAAACTTTATGAACTTTATGAACATTTTATAACAAGCATTCTGCTACTGAGTTCAGATTTTGTTTGTTGCAAATATGGCTGTGCAGTTTTAAGAGTTCTCAAGTAATGCGCAAGCTGAGAGTCATGCTTAGTTCAGTTCAAACTAAAAGAGGCAACAATTTGATGCAACTTTTTTCTATACAATCATATTATTATTGATTTGTTACAGTTCAAGAATCCATTGTTCCTTGAAAATTTTGTCATCTGATACAAGAACCTAGAGCAAATATCATTGAGGTTTCTTACATGAGAGCTTTTGGTTCTATAATGCAATAAATGTTGGTCTGGAATTTGCCGATGTATTTACAACATTTTTGGGAAGAAGTTATTGCCAGAATGGAATGTAAGAGTAATTTTGATGGGATTTAGAAACTTAAATAGAAATATTACTACCCAAACCAAAAAAGAACTAAAAAATATAAATAATAAAAAATAGAAATATGATAGAGGTTGATTGTTCCAGATTTTAGGTACCTTATTTTAGTGGTAAGTGTTACCTTTATTATGAACATTCTGCTATACTGGCAAGTTACTGAAGTTGATTTATCTTTCATTCCCTAGCACTCTACTGTACTGTACTAAGTAGTCAACAAATTACAACACATTAACTTGAGCTTGAGCATATATATATATATATATATATATATATATATATATATATATATATATATATATATATATATATATATATATATAGGCTAGCTTATTAACAGAACCGAATTGAACAATAATTGAGCTAAACACAACATAGAGACAAATCTATTGTTCCAAATTCAAAAATCAATTATCACTACAAATGTACATCCCTGAATATGCCAAGAATAACTAAAAACGTATATAGCTTAGTACTTGGAACCACAATCAACTTTAGAAAATTAAATAGTTACAGCTTGCTCATCTATGAGACAAAATTAAGCTATGACATGTTTCCACAAAATCCTCCTACACAGCAATGTTTGAATGCTCATATTGCTTGACGTAGACATGAGTTTGAATGCTCATATTGCTTGACGTAAACATGCCTTTGTTGAACCTTATCTGCCAAAACCACCATAAAATTGCAATGTTTTAAAAATCTCAAATTAACAACTTAACAGTCAATAATGATCCTATTACTATAATTTAGTAAGAGAGGGAGTATTAAAAATTATTGACACTGTTACTGAGTTTTAGGGTGTTGTTTGGAAATAACTTATAAATCGATTTCTAAGTTAAAAACAATAAGTCATCCAAACAAAACCTGGCGATTTAAAGAACAGGATTGAGAGCCTCACCACAAGGACACTCACCGTGTCAGATTTTGCACAGGAACTCTGGTGTTTATTTGCATTTTTATTTTAAGAAGCATAAAAAAGTTGCAACTCTATAGGAACAGGATTTCTATTTTTCTTTTTGCTGTAATTAGCAATAGAAATATAGGCTATCAATGAGTAAGAATCTTGGATGTTTTGGGAGGTCAGTGCAGTGCAGGTGTTGAAGAGTTCGTACTAAATATATGCCGAACTATTGGAGGTTTTTGTTATTGTGCATATGGCCATCAAAATGATATCATCAACACGAACAAAATCTCTTTACTTTACAGAAAACTGAGTAACCTATTATTCTATAACAATTCTATTTCTAATACTCCCTCTCAAAATCACCATGGTCAAAAAGCTCCCCCAAAATATTATGGAGGCTCCCCCAAAATACAGGAAGAGAAGTAACCCTTTGAGCAGTAAGAACCCATCTGGGTAGAGGCGAATCCAACAATCAACTCAAAATTACAAAATCCTATACAATAAGATTACACATAAACCCTAGATTTTATTCATTTAGTTAACAAAATTAGAAAATACCCTGGGGTCCGGCGAATTCGAGATCGTCCGGCGAACTTGTTTTCTTCTTCGTCCGGCGAGCTTTGCTTTCTTCGTCCGGCGAGTCGCTTGGATTCTGCTGTGAGAATGAGCCAGTGATCGTATGCTTGGAGTCGCGATTGAGAAGAAGCAAGAGTCCGGATCCTTTTTTGACCCGAATAGGATCCGCGAAATTTTTTCCTCAACTGGCCCGTCTTCTTTTCTCGCCGTTGGATACATCTCACGGTTAGAATGAAAAGTTCGTATTTTAGGCAACATCCGGACGTCCGGACTAGATCTTGACTATATATATATATATATATATATATATATATATATATACACATATACATATACATATACGGTTTGGATATTAAACTCATTCCTTATTCAACTCACCCGAGTTCACCTTCCTTTAGCGATGGACCCGGCGACGGTTCGGTCATACAACCGTCGTCTATACTTTTAGCGACGTTATATGTTGTCCGTCGCTAAAAGTATAGACGACGGTTGTATGACCGAACCGTCGTCGCTAAAGAAGGGTGAGCTCGGGTGAGTTGGATAAGGGGCGAGCATCCGGACTCTATATATATATATATATATATATATATATATATATATATATATATATATATATATATATACTACTTGCCAGGCACTGCGGCTGAAGTGGCAATACTACATCCTCGTAGACACATTACACCTTATCCAAGAAAATTAAAAAAAAAGGCAAAAAACAAGAACCAAAACTGAATCCTTACGGACGGTCAGAATGGGTTGAAAAGAGAAATGACCGCTTCTGCTGTTGCTTGCTCTTCTTCTTTCACCTCTCCCGCCGCCTTTCTCCGCCGTAGAAGACGGAACTCTGGCTGGTACGACCACCATTCAGCCACCGTCTTGCCCCATCGCCAACGCCTACTTTCAGTACGAGGTTATGATATTTATATATTAATGTGTCCAGTCCGGATCTTAAGCTCACTCTTTGTCCAACTCATTCGACCTCACTCCTCTTTAGCAACGGACCCGGAGACGGTTCGATTTAGCGACGGACCCGAAGACGGCATACAACCGTCGTCTATACTTTTAAGGACGGATAATATATAGTGTCGCTAAAAGTATAGACAACGGTTGTATGATCGGATCCGTCGCTAAAGGGGTGAGCTCAGTTGAGTTGAATAAGGGATGAGCTTAAGATCCGAACCGTTAACGTATCCTAGTTAATGCATTATGTATTGTACTATTGTGCTGAAATAGTTGTACTTTGCTCTGGCTATCTTGAAAATTGCTTTGGGCAATTTGCATATCTCTGTACGTTTTACCTAGTTAATTATACAATCTGCATAAATTTGTTGTCATATTTACCGATACTTTTTAAATAAAATCAAGCAAATGTGTTTTCAGCTAGTAGTACTAGTACCAATAAATGTGCCCCATGACCTCAAAGAAGATGGACAAATAAAATGGGATTCTTTTTGACCTCCGAATTTTAATTCTATTTCACGCAATCCACAGGATTTAACAAGAAATCAATATTTCACAATCAAGGGATAAAGTAATTGTTTAGATTTTTTTGAAGTGTGATGTCAACGGTTGTCATTTTAATTGCAAACCTTCACATTATTTTGTAAATTGAAACCCTGTTTAGTTCAAATACGGCCGAAATATCAGCGTATCGGTCGGTGCCAAACCACAATCTTGACACGAATCATAAAATTACAAAGTATTCATGTAAAGGGTAATTTTCGGTAAAATTTCGACAACTTGGTATAACGTAGCGGTTTCGGACCAAATAAAAGAGAAATCTCATTATATCGTAGCAATTTCAGACCTAATAAAGGAGAAATCTGAAATCATGGTGTAAAAGAGAGAAAACCCACAAAAGAAATTTTAATTTGCTAAAACCTATAGAGGGAGACGGCAAAAGAGAAAGAACTTTTCTCTATAAATTATACATATGTAGTACTTTGTTAAGTATACCAAAAAAAATATAAAAAAATGTACTTAACCTATAATTAATTAAGCTAAATTATTATTAAATTATACTTGTATAGTTCAAAGTTAATTACAACTTAAAAAAAGTGCACTTAAAATATACTTAATTCAATTAAATTATGCAGAACATGTGTGCTCAACCATTTGAGTTAAGACAACATAAATATCAATTTTATTCAAACATAAAATTGATTAAACATATATGTGGAACGTCTGTTTTATAATTTAGATAATGTTGTGTGCACTAGATAATACTTTTTTTTAACTTTATTGATTCCTCTTGTTGCTTTTATTATTTAGAATTTTTTCATAACTCTTTTATTGTTTTTGAAGCTCCCTAACTAGCTAACGATGCGAATCGCCCGATACTTATACCAAAAACGATACCGAGTCAAAAAATGGTCTTTCGAAACAAAGACCGCTACCGCGACTTTGAACCATGCTTGGTACAGAACCATTAGATGACCTTTCACTTCATCAAAACTGCTAAAAGTTGGGTCAATCATTTTAGTCCCAAAAAGTAATGATTCTTCATTATCTCCGTGAATCACCGTATCCTCGGGCTGAATACTCTGATTCTTGGGGATTCTCTCCTCCTTTGTAACTAATGTGTTTTTAATTATCTATGATTAATTTTGTTATTGTTTATGACTTTATTTTTATAGAATATGAAACTTATATGGTTTGCTGGATGTTTTTTGTTTTTCTCGTACAATATCTATTTTGTTGAATGTTTTATCATATATATATATATATATATATATATATATATATATATATATATATATAAGTTTACACATAAATATATACAAATTCAGTAATAAAATAGGTGTCGAATCCCCCAGCACCTGAATCCTCATCTTTTAAAATTTGGCGAATCGTAATGATACACCAGTATCCACGCACCTGCATCCGTACTTCTAAGCATTTTACTAATGTCTTGTTTAGAAATTAAATCAGATATTTAGGATCAATAAATTACCTAGTGTATGTGCAAACTGTTAACTATGGTCAGTGTGCTTGTTGCAGTGCATCACTGGCATTTCTTAGAGAGAATTTAATGACATTACAATTACAATGGTGATTCATTAGAAATGTAAACCATCTTACAAATATAGTTTAATTGGCATAAGCTATATATAGTGTTATGATAAGTTACTGAACTCTAACAGTGTGGTGCAAGATATTGCATAAATAACTACTAATTTTTAGCGTCTTAACAATGGATTAGTATCATTTTTATCTTCTTTAAAATATCTCGTAATATAATGTGCTGCTTCAAGTTATAGAAACTGGAACAAATGTGTAAGACATGAAATAACAATTTGGCTTACCGAATGTATCATTGTTACAGATTTGCAAAGCTACTTGGCCCTCTTGTTTGGACATTGTGCATCATAATACTGTATTTTATAGTTTATGTATGGTGTTTATTGACTTTGAGAAAGCGTATAATAGACTTCCAAGAAATGCTCTTTAGTGTGGCTTCTGAAAAAAAAAATGTCTAGGAAGTATGTTGATGTGATTAGGAACATGTATGATGGCGCAACTACTTGTGTAAAGACTTGTGATGGCATGTCAAGTGACTTACCAATCACAATATGAGTACATCAAGGGTCAGTGTTAGACCATATTACTTTTGGCTTAGTTATGGACGAGATACTGAAAGATATTCAGGATGAGGTGCCTTGGTTTATGTTGTTTACAGATGATATTCTGTTAATTGATGAGACTAAGGAAGGCGTTAATGATAAGTTGGAGATTTGGAGTACATCGGAAGCAAAAGGATTCCGATTAAGTCGGAGTAAGACAGTATTTGAAGTGCAAGTTCAGTGTTGTTAGAAGAAGAGATGTGAGCAGTGTAAATATGTCGAGGCTGGAGGTGCCTAAAAAGTATGTATTTATCAATATCGCAGAAGGGGAGATATTGATGGGGATATGAGTCACATGATTAGAGAAACCCTTGAAGGGAAAATTTTATAGGGTGACAATGAGGCTAACAATGTTATAAGAAGCTGAGTAGTGTTAGGAAACCAAGAAGAAACATGTGCCTAAGATGGGAATATTGAGAAGAGAATATTAAGGTAGATGTGTGGGTATACAAGGTTGGATTAGAAATGAGGACATTCAAAAGAAGGTTGGAGCGGCACCGATTGAGGTGAAGATAAGTGAACATCGGTTTGGTCTGGTCATATCCAGCGTCGTCTTGTTGATGCATCTGTGAGGAAAGGGATTAGGAGGAAGATGTAAGAGGAGGGAGGGGGAGACCAACACTTAATTGGGAGAAATTTGTACAAAGAGACATATAGGAGAGAGATATTATAGAGACCTTGGCCTTGGATATGAAGGAGTGGGGGAGGTTAATTCGAATGCCAGAGGACGAGTAGCTTGTAACACTCTTTGATGGTTGGTTTGTTTGTTATTATTATAATTATTATGTATATATATATATATATATGTGTGTGTGTGTGTGTGTGTGTGTGTGTATATATATATTACGTTTTTTTTATTCTCTTTTTCTTATTTTTTCCCTTGTTTACTTATTTATTATTGTTAGTTCTATTATTGTTGTTGTTGTTATTGTTGTTATTATTATTATTATTCATATCTCTTTATCCTTTTCTTTTATTGTCTAAAATTATGTTTTTAGCCTTTGTAGTGTCCCACTCATTTCTACTTTTCTTTTTACTTTACCCTTGATTTGCTTTTCCTTGATATATGTGCAATTCATTTCCAGCCTACTCCAACTAGCTTAGAACAAAAAGGCTTTGTTGAGTTGTATGATGCAGTCACTTATAATTCATAAAAAATGAGTTGTCTCCTAATAATACCTTTTCAGCACTCCATTTAATCAAATTTTATATTTTAATGCAGTTACAAATGATTCTAGCAGAATTGAGTTGTCTCCTGATGCTACCTCTGAAAAATCAGAGGCTGACAAAATTGTTGATGGTATGAACTTTGGTGAGCTCTGCAATGAGTTTGAATGCATCAGCAGCCCCTCTGTTGAAGCTACAGCTAGACAACTCGCTCGTGATATCCTAGAGCTGCGGCAAGGAAATCGTGCCCTTGGTACCTTTGCAGTTTCTGTCAAATACAGCGTAACCTTCTTGCTTAGGCTCTATTTTATTATGTTAGATAACAATAGGTAACACCTCTTTTAAGTATTTGTGTTGGTTGTTCTCTTGCCAACAAAATTGATTATAAGAAAGCTAAAAGAAAAGAAAAGCACTTGATTTTTATTTTTAATTTTTAATGAGTTCCTGATATTTTCATGATATGAGTTTTAAAATATTAGGTATTAAAGGTGAGCACTTATTTTTTCACGAAGTACTTTAAACTAACCTTGGAATTTTAATTTTAGTTTTAGTTTTTTTAATTTTAATTTTAATTTTTTTTTATTCTTTCCCCCTGTTTCTCTTGAAATCCAAGTTGTGGTGTAGAAATAACTTCCAATGAGATTTTATTTCTTGGCAAACTTTATCATATATTTTGGGTTTCTTTTCTTACTTTTGACAGATATCGTGATATGTTGGAGTAAATTTGAACCTAAATCTTGCTTTCAATAATCACTAGTAAAAGACACATGCGATGAGCGTGACCTACAAAGTAAATAATTATCTTCTAAACTATGGGAGGTAGTTATATCTTTCAAGGGGGTGGTTATTATTTTTTTATGTGATTTTAAGATTATTTCTGTGTTGCCAACTGTCAAATTAATAGGGATGTTATATCAGACATACCAGCTATACCAAACTTAGCAATTGACTCAATAAGTAGTATAGATGTTTAATAAAAATCACTTTCTTCCCTTCACTATCCTTATCAAGAATTGGAGTGATATAAAAGATTTGATTTGTAAATTTTCATTATTATTTTTATTTTTATGGTTCATGTTGGTGTGGTTAAAAGAATTAAACTTTATTCAAAACATTCAGTAGTCATTCTTGTTATGAAACTATATGCAGGATCCAGTTAGAAGTTTTACTGGTCGGGAGAAATACAAGAGACCACTATGGGCAACTGATGCTCTCGATAAACCCACAGTGGTGAGATTTATTTTGTACTTTGGTAACATTTTCTGTTGTCGTAGAGCCTTTTGTTTTGTCAAAACCAAATATAAGTCAAAAATATATGGTGCTTTTATTTCTTATATCATTCTTTCTCTCTACCAGTGTTCTAAAAATTCCCGTCTAGGTCCGATTAATCCATGCCTACGCGTTAGGTGGTCGTCTATCGCCTTGATTTGGCTAGGCGCCTAGGCCTGCCTAGGTAGAATCAGACCTCTACTTTGAACCTCTACAATACTTAAATGAATTTGTTTAGGCTTAAAGTTTTTTTTGGTAATGTTTCATGTAAAATTTTAAAAATTACATATAATATATATTTTGTATAATATAACAAGTATATACAATAGAAAAATAAATAAATGAGATCGCCTAAGCCGTCTAGTTCTGCCTAACGATTTTTAGAACATTTCTCTACTCCCGAAAAACGTGTGATATCTCTTTGACTACCTATAAGGTTCCCCTCCTTTCTCTTCTCTTTCTTGCTGCTCTTTCTTTGTGTGTGCATGCGCGTCAGTCTCGTCTTCCACAAATTAGGTTGGTGTTTGTCTAATGCAGGATGTATGCACAAGGAATAAGGAATATATATAGGTGTGGTTTCCATATATTGTTAATTAGGTTTCTTTTATGTAGGTTTCTAACATTGGTAATTAGAAACTATGTCATTTACTTACCTATTGTATCTAGTTGTGTAGTTTGAGTTGGTTTTAGGTTAAGGTTATTCTCTAATTTGGAATACTATTAACAAGGGTACAAGGCTTTCCTATTAGCTTACAAAAAATGATGTAATTCACTATGACTTTAACAGATTTTCCTATCATAGAAAGCTAGTAATGAAGAAGCAAAATTGCCTTCCAAACTATTGATTTATTTTTTAGGGTTCCACAAAACTCTGTTTTATTCTCTATCCACCTTTTATTTTGTTCTGTATCAATTCCCTCTTGAGCTAAAACCAATCTCGAGTCTATCTCAATTAACTTTAACATAATTAAATTCTTCATAAATATGCCACACACCCCTTATTCTTCATTGTCATTCCTTAAATTTGTCACTAAATTTCATAGCCCAACAACACAGAGTTCTAAAACCATTAAATTCTCAACGTGGCTAATGCTTTTCACAAACACAGTCCATCACTTCTTCAGATCCCTTGATGCATCACATTGCCATTGTAGCCGAGATGCCTTCAGTCATTGGGGATCTAACCTAAAGTTCCATCAACTTGCTTACACTACTTAAAGGATGAGAACTATCAAGAAGTTGTGAGAAAGCAGAAATAAAAGCCAACCTCAAGACCCAAATAATTGAAAAATGAAATTTAAGAAGGGAAGCTGAACAGGAGGATGATGTAACAAGATATCTGGTGTTCTGAGTAGTTTCACTCAAGATCCAAGCAATTGAACTTCCTTTTTTGACACCATGTACAATACACTAGAAACTGCCGATATTAGTTGTCATCCTTTTTTGTTTTGGAAGGTCATTCCACCATGAAGTTCCAAAAGGATATCAACTTCCCATGGGTAAATTTTTTTTTTTTTTGGGGATATATCACCTCCAATATTGAATGTTGGGGAAAATGATGCAGGATGTATGCTTAAGGAATTAGAAAATTACACAAATTATACTTATGATATTAGTTGGGATAATATTAGATTTCTTTGGTGTAATTTTTGGACGTTGGGGAGTATTAGGTAATGATTCTATTTATTTGCCTAGTTTAAATTCGTTTATGTTCTAGTTATTCCGTAATTTGAAATACGAGTTCTAGGAGTACAAGGTTTGTTAATAGCCTGCAATACGATGTAATCCCCTACTACTGTGATTGAGTTGAATATTAACTGAGCAAGCTTTAAGCGTTCAATATTTTTCACAAGGAAAAAGAAATTTGATCTGCAGGGTAATTACCTTGCAAAGGTTCCAGAATCTTTTTATTCTGATCTCTCCTGCCTTTTTTCTGGTTACTCCTCTCTTTTCTCCCCCCCCCCTCCCCCTTTTTCGTTAGTTCAAGTCACTGCTTACTCTTTAACTTGCCCGACATCAACTTTGTTCTACTGGACTTGAGCAGTTGTACATTTTACGTTTTACAAATTTCAGATGGCTTGGATCAAATGCTCCACATATTATTTATTTTTTGTTTATCTATGTTATGTTTCCTTGCCAACTTTAGTGACAATTTCTTTACTTCAAGCCTTCCTTCTTAACCGTTAAAAAAGAGAAACATGGTTTTTCTTAACACCCCCCCCCCCCCCGTCTCTGGTATTTGCAGAGTGTGCAGGAAATGTCAATGTTATCAACTAGTGTGCTGAATATCAAGTGGACACTAAAAGGGAAGCCTAAATCTTTGCTTGCTGGAATAGGAGGTGATGTAATTGTAAAAATAAATTCTAAATTCACTCTGAATCAGATTAGTGGCCAAGTGATTGAGCATGAAGAGTTTTGGGATTTATCAGCTTCATCAGCAATTGCTCAGGCATACTTTTGGTCATCTCGGCGTCTTTTCTCAACAGTTGAGTTTGTAAAAGATTTCACTGACTCTGTTAAGGACTTGTCAAGCCGGTTTCCAACTGAAAAAGAAAATATGGAGGTGTATCCCGATCCTACTGGCGATCCCACAAAGGTCATTCTTCTTTAAAATGCATCTTTTCTTTCCATTTCGCAGTCATTCCAGCTTTTATCTTCATGGATATATATATATATATATATATATATATATATATATATATATACAGACACACGTATTTGAAAATTCCTTCTCGTTATATTAAAAATAGAACAACCTGATTCAAGAAGAAAGCTATTTAGATACAGGAAACAAGTAAATCTGAACAAGTATACACTGTTCACTTAAAATTATTCTAAAAAGGTAGCTTCTTGATAAACTGTGGATCAAATTTTCTCCTCATATTGAATTATTTTTTGTTATTTGCAACATATTCTCCCCCCAACAACACCTTTTTAGTGGAATTGTATGATTCAGCGAACATCACTTGAAGTGGGTCAACAAACATGTTGGATTATCTCTTTACCCCAAAAGCTTGATATTAGATCACTCCACTGTACTTCTAAATTTATCAACATTCTTAAATTATTTCGTTGTGGGATTTATGTGTAAATGTCAACAATCTAGATCTTTAGTTTGAATATCCATCACAAGACAATGTCGATGGTCCACCCAACTCAATTTTCTTTGCTTCATTGCACGGAGGACGTGACGCGGAATCAACTTAATACGTGGGTGCATCAAACCATGAGCTCTGATTTCACTTGTAGGGGAATTATATAATTTAGACAACATCACTTGGAGCATACACCTGTGTTGTCTGAACCAACAAGCATGTCGGATCACCTCCTTACCCAAAATCTTAAGTTATTAGGTTGATGTTCTACCATACAATACCCATCAACATTCTTAAATTCTACCAATGTGGAATTCATGTGAAAATCCCAACAGCCCCCCACTCTTTTTATCCCATGTCTACAGCCTACCGTCCATATTTCATTCTTTGCAGAGATACCTACAGATCATTTGCAATTAACTGCTAATTTTCAAATTCCTTCCTCAGTTTCTTTCCGAGTGTTTCAATTAATTTATCCCATAAGAGAATCTTTACTGGGCTTGGATTATTAGTTGCTACTTCTTCCACCACTCTCATTTTAGATGCATTTTATGTAATTCTTTTGTTGAAGAACAAACAATCTAAAAAATTAATTTCTTACCAAACTATTTTGAAACAAATTTTGGAATGTATGTTTTTCTTCTATTACACATTATGGGACTTTTCTTGAGTTCTCTTTTGAGGATTTCGTATTTAACTTTCTATTATCTATTTTCATCATTATATTACAACATAGTACGGTTAAATATGTTTAGATATTCCGTATGTAGAATTTAGAGGCTTGTACTACCATATAATAGCATATTTTTCTCTATACTGAGAATCTATATATGATTTTGTAGAAGAGGAAATATTAACATGACTGTGGCAAACAAGAATGTTATTTTAGGGCACTGATATGTTCACATGAAAATATGATATGTTCATTGTGAGAATAGTGAGTAGGTCCCACTGTATTGAATATTGGCTAGTTAGTACTTTCATCTTTTATCTACTGGATTAGGAAACTATAAATTTTTGCACAAGAAAGTACTTTCTAATTATTTTGTTTTTTTTGCTTCAGTTCTTCCAAAGAGATGACAGCTTCCAAAGAGACGCATACCAAATTGCTCTAGTTCTGGCACTTCTGTATTTTGTGGTACAGTTCCTGAAGACTACCTTGTAAAACTTGCATTTTTTACATTCATATTGGTATAATTGTAATTATTATTACATACAGCATTGATCAAATATATATTGCATATGGAATTTTTATCGAGCACCTATGACATTATAAGAAGAAAATGAAAGTCGAAAGGAAAAAGGAAGTTATGCTTTTCATAGTATATGAACATGCCATGATATGACCAAAAAATAAAAATGAAAAACACTTGTCCAAAGTGACTTGTTTGTTTTCGTTCTACATATTTTCATATTTTTAGGTCAAATGACTTGTTTGTCTTGATACAAAAAATAATAACCAGGGAAAGAAAATAGATAAAAAGGTGACATACATTCTTATGATGCCCTTGGCTTTTGTCATTATTCAAATCCTTTAATCTAACCCATCGTTTTGAATTAATAAAATGGCGAAATGACAAGTCATAGTGATGAAATGACAAAGTTGACATTAATGAAAGGCCTCTGCCGTATCTCATTTATACGTACACATGAATTAAGATCAACTCACCTTAGAATTAAGATTAACTCACCTTAGCCCCTGTTTGATCCTATGTATTGTTGTCAGGTAGAACATCAACCTAATAACTTAAAATTTTGGACAAGGAGGTGATTCAACATGCTTGTTGGTTTAGACAACACAGGTGTACGCTCCAAGTGATGTTGTCTAAATTATATAATTCCCCTACAAGTGATATCAGAGTTCATGGTTTGATGCACCCAAGTATTAAGTTGATTCCGCGTCACGTCTTCCGTGCAATGAAGCAAAGAAAATTGAGTTGGGTGGACCATCGACATTGTCTTGTGATGGATATTCAAATGAAAGATGTAGATTGTTAACATTTACACATAAATCCCACAACGAAATAATTTAAGAATGTTGATAAATTTAGAAGTACAGTGGAGTGATCTAATATCAAGCTTTTGGGGTAAAGAGATAATCCAACATGTTTGTTGACCCACTTCAAGTGATATTCGTTGAATCATACAATTCCACTAAAGAGGTGTTGTTGGGGGGAGAATATGTTGCAAATAACAAAAAATAATTCAATATGAGGAGAAAATTTGATCCACAGTTTATCAAGAAGCTACCTTTTTAGAATAATTTTAAGTGAACAGGGTATACTTGTTTAGATTTACTTGTTTCCTGTATCTAAATAGCTTTCTTCTTGAATCAGGTAGCGTCGGATTAAGACCTTTATCCCACCATTTAGTAAAAAATACCCTTTTGAGACGGGAAATCTTGTTCTGATAGTCGCATTGGAAATCCCATTTTCAGATCCAAGGGATACTGAAACGGATTATAAAATGGGAAAATAATTTGGACATGGATAAATCTCTATTTACTGGTATATGGGAATAAACGACTTGCCATTCCTTGATTGCTGTTTGAACTGATTCTGGTAAGGTTTCAATGGTGATACCAATTTTATCCCACCAAACGAAAAACCAGTTGGGAATTTCATTTTTAAGAACATCGGGACAAATTCGAAGAAACCAAGTATGGTTGTGGATAGGATTCTGATAATAGAATACTTGAGTAAAGGAATCAATATAATCTCAATAACTGTAACGGGTTTCTGTTGTATGACTAGAGTCAATAGTACGGGTGGTACGAGGATTGATTCCCCAATTGGCAAGAGGCATGATGCTCTTGACAGTTGTTTTACTGTATTGAATTGGACTAGTTGTCTTAGTAGGATCATGAAGCGTATGCTTAATGTCCATTGATGTTGTTTCGATGATAATCTGTTCATAAACATAGCGATACTGATTAAAACGGGGAGGAGACTGTTGAGTCGTTAAGTAACGTCTCTTTATCTCCCATGGATCCTGCATCCACTTTTCATCATTCTGTTCAATGATTAATACTGTTTCTTCCACATTTCTGTTGGGAATGTACTGTTCCAGTAATAAGAGAACATCTTTTACTGTAGGTTGGCTAGAAGAAGCCGAAGAGTTACTGGTCTGACTATTCAGAGTAGAAAATTCTGTATAGTACAGATTAGGTCTGCTTCGGCCTCGCTGACCGCGGCCACGGCCTCTACTGGTCATTCCTGCAAATATTCTCTAGTTAAAAAGTCTGGTAAAGAATTCTGTTTTCCTTTGATATATTCAATATCAAAGTCAAATACTGATAAAGTGCTTTGCCAAGTGGCAAATATTTGTTTAGAAGCTAGATTTTGAACATCCTGTTTAAATATTTGTTTTGCAGCTGAGCAATCAACTCGAATTAAGAAATGCTGGTTTAAAAGATCATCTTGAAATTTTAAAACACATTTAACAATTGAAAGACATTCTTTTTTAATGGTGGGGTAATTTAAAGAAGGTCCTTTCCAAACTCCTGAAGTAAAACGAATAAGTTCTTCTTTTTTACTGTTAGGACTAAATTGTTTCAGAATTCCACCATATCCTGTATCAGAAGCACCAGTTTGAATAATCTTCTTCCATTCAGGGTTAGGTAGAGAAAGACAGGGTATCTGTTTAACCTTGGATTTAATCTTTATAACAGCCTCAGTATGCTCATATGTCCAAGGCAAAGAATTCTTTCTTAATCGGGTATACAGAATGACGGCATCTTGGGAAAGATTCGAAATAATAATCTCGAATATAATTTAGGCTTCCCAAAAATCTTTGCAGTTGGTTAATACCTTTAATTTTATCGGGAAATTTAGATGCAAATTCAATACATCTGTCAATTGGGATAATAGTTCCATTGTAAATATTATATCCGAGAAATCTGATCTTTGTTTGGAAAAGTTTCATTTTAGGGGCAGAAACAACCAAACCATTTTTTATGACAACATTTTTGAAAATATTTAAATGTTTAATGTGCTGTTCAATGGATGAAGAGAAAATTAAGACATCATCAATATAACAGATAATAAATTCAGTAAAGGGATTAAAAATATCATTCATGATATGTTGAAATTCAGAAGGTCCGTTTTTGACACCAAATGGAAGAACATTCCATTCGTAATGGCCAAAAGGTACTGTAAAAGCAGTTTTATAAGTATCCTGTTATCTAATCTGTATTTGCCAAAATCCTGATTTCATATCAAATTTAGAGAAAATAGTGGCATCATGAAGTCTGTCAAGAAGGTTTTCATTATTCGGAATTGGATATCTAATCCATTGAAGGGCTTTATTCAGTGGTTTATAATTAATAACAAGACGGGGGGTTCCTCGTTCAATTTCAGAATTTTTATTAACATAAAAAGCTGTACAACTCCAAGGAGAAGTACTAGGTTTTATTAATTTTTTCTGTTGAAGAGACTCAATTTCAGTTTTACAAAGGAGCAAGTATTCCTTCTTCATCTGATTGGGTCGAGATTTGGTAGGAATATTTTTCTCATTAAAATTAGGGACATAGGGAAGAGAAATAATATGTTTCTTTCTATTCCAGAAAGCATTTGGGACATCACTACAGATCTCAACTTGAAGAGTTTTGTGAATTAATTTTATTTTTTCTTGTAAAGAAAGTTGTAAATTTTTTTGTTCTGTAGTAAGAAACTTTATTTCTTTTTGGATAAAATTTATTTGTTTCTCTTTAGAGTAAATTATGTGCTTAACTTGATTCAATTCTTTAGTATAGGGTTCTGTTATGAATTCAAAAACAATATGTCTGTTGTTCAGAGTAGTATGAATACCCAAAGTATCAATTTTTGAAATAGGCATTAAAAGACACAGGAAAGGTGTGCCTAAGATGATACTTTGATTCATATTACGGATAAGGACAAAAGAGGTATGTGACGCCCCCAAAACAGGTATACATCACCCATTCTGAGTCGCTAAATACATGGTACAAAAATAAATACAACCTCAGTAATACAATTATCGTGCAAAATACAACACATATACTGTGAGTTTGAATACAAATAGAGAGTATAAAAATTCAAAAGGAGTTCTCATTACAATTATTGATACACTATTTTACAAAAATAGTGAGGACTGCTAAACAACTTTCTAAAATCGTCACTCCATACCCCGGCTAGTTCCTGCTATACTATCTCCTCTCGAGAAGAAAATGAAACAAAAAGGGTGAGCTCAACTAGCACAGTAAGGAATATTATGACTAAGATAATATACAATAAATTATCATTAGTCTTCTTCAACAGGAAAAATCTGATAAAATATAATAGACAACAAGTTTTAGATCAACAACTGCAGCGGAAATAACAATTCATTAGAAGAGTCAAGTAGAGAAAAAATTCTACTATCTTCTATGATTTAAAACTCCATCATCAATATTTTATCCCTATAACATCAATCAATATACATCTTGAATCAAATATTCATCTTTGCACTACAAGCCAAAGATATTCATTTGTATCACCAGTTGGCCATGTTCATCTCAACACCTGTTCATTTTTGCACTACAGGCAAAAGATATTCATAAGGTAATCATACATATTTGCACTACAAGCCAAAGATATTCAGTAGTATCATCATTTAGGACTGAGGATGATGAAAAATATTTTAAAAAAAATGAATCCAGTGAGATAAAAGAACAAATATTAGGGATTCGTATTACAGTTTATCCAAGTTCAATAATACTCCATAATAACAAATTTTGAAGCAGAATTCAAAAATAAAGATCAAAATATGGATACAATCAAATATAGTAACCATAATAGACAACTTGGACAAAAAGAAGAAAATTTCATTTTTCGGTGAATAGTGTCGTATTCGTGAATAGTGCCGTATACGTAAATAGTAACGTATACGTGAATAGTAATCCCGACACAAAAAGTTTCAAATTTGATAAAAAGTTTATACCAACATTTCGATATAATGATATTGAAGAAAATATCGTTTTAAGAAGAATATAACACCCCTTACCTCAAAATATCAGTACTTCTGATCGGAATATCGGCAAAAGGCTGAAGAAAAATTGCACTGATGAATAGAAACTCACAAAGTATCTAAATACTCACAAAATACACTCAATAATCTAGAGAGAGAAAGAGAGAAAACTTGTTTCTGGTGTGATTTTCAATTCTAACTTAGCCCTCTATTTATAGGAAAATGTTAGCACGCCGAAGCAGACTTAACCTGCAACCTGATGGCTTTATCTGCTATTATTCCCACCCACCACATTTGAATAAAAATCTCAGCACATTTTCACCAACCAAAAGTGGGGTCCACAAATTCTAGAATTTTTCACCAAAATGATAAATTTCGAAACTTCAACAATTTCTGAACCAGTCATCTCTTAAAATTCATAACAAATCATACGTTCATTTTTAACGGTTCAAAATTTGTGAACATATACTCAACTTATATAGGTATAACATATCCAAAAATCACAACGATCCAACGGTCAGATTAAAAATTATAACTCACGCAATATATCTCAAGAACAGTGATTTAATTTTTAATACCTCCATTCCGACAAAAATACCTCAACATTAATTCCTTCACATAAAATAAATATATCCATCAATTATATCCACATAAAATAAATATTTTCTTATCATATGAATCAATAATTAATTATTCACAATTAATATTTTAGAATCACATTTATGACAAACAGGCCGTTCCTAGGAAAGAGGGGGCTTTCCAATAAGGATTTCTCCTTACTGGCACGCAATTAGGTGACCAAACCTCTCCTTAGACAGAACTTTCTAGACATTGCCAATAATGCTATCTAATAATATTATTCAAATAATATGAATTATTGATCTGATAATGGAAAATATTGTGCAGTGACAATTATTGAAACAACAATAATATAAAATATCAATATAGCAATTATTGAATCAATAAAATAAAATGTTAAACAGTAACTACTGTAACAATTATTGAGTAGTGCCTTCCTTCGTAAGAATCAATAATTCAAAAATACTGTGCAATCCGTGTGCTACTGTGCAACCACGCGTATTATTGTATTTTAACCACCGGGTATTCCAACAGTGTTAACGGTAACAACTACGCAGTTATTTATAAAAACTCATTTTTTATCGTTATCTTCATCCAACCGTTTTTCGTTATGGGGCCCATAAATAGCTGCGCCGTCGTACGAATATTTCCCGACAGAAAGAATATTCCACGACCAAACGAATATTCCTCGATAAAATGAATATTTTATAACCACTTGTTTATTTTGCAAAATTTGCACATTTCACCCATAACCAAAATATTATATCAAATTAACACCTTATTATTCACAATAATAATTATAGAAAATATAATTTTATTCATTAATAAGTTTGGGTCTTATAAGGTAGGTAAACATAAACCTTGATTACAGATTAAGGCTTCAGGAATTTTGTATTTAATATTCATAGTATTACCACTTGCACTAGTTAAGGATTGCGTAGTTTTCTGGATGTATTTGGTAGGAATTAATCCTTCATGGATACAGTTCATATCAGCACCACTATCAACTAAGGCAATGACATCCTTAATAATAAAATCTGGTTTAATGACAAAAGTAATTTTGATATATCATTTCTGAAAAACTACTTGATTCATAAGCATTAAATAGTATTCAGAAGATTCTGGTTTATTAGGAGATTTATTATCATTCTTGGAGGAATCTACATGATTGTCTTGTTTATTGTTTAACTGTTGTTTAATATTATTCAGATCTTGGAAAATAATAGAATTAGTGTTCTGTAATTATTTTATTTCAGATTTTAAAATATTTATTTCAGTTTTAAGATCCTGAATAGTAGTAGGCTTCTTAGAAGCAGAATCATCTTGTAGACGTTTTATAACTTCACGCATACTGTACTGATTAATAGGGAAGAATTTCTTCTGGTTTTTGGTTATGATAACTGATTTCTAATAATTTTAATTTTATTTCGGGATCTTTAATTTGATCAGCCAAGTCGAGGAGCGATTTCTGGGTATTGGTTAAGACATTGATGTTGGGGCCTCCAATATTTAAACCATTCATTTCGACGATAGCTTTCCAATAGTTGGCTTCAGTAGTTGTGTTGCAGTTGTAAATAGTGCAAGTTTGACATTGGTCATTTCCAGAATCTTTGTCAGATTCAGAATAGATTTCTGCTAAGTCATCATCTGAACTTGACTCAGAACTAATGGTTGCTAGACAATTAATAATTTGCTGTTGGATATCCTCATCAAGGGACATTTCATTAAGCTTCTGTTTTAATTTGGATTTGCACTAATTAGCAAAGTGTCATGTTTTACCACATTTATAACATTGGATTTTAGATTTATCTTTTTTATTACTGCTCTTTCTCTTCTTGGTAGATTTTTCAGGGGTTTTGGTTTTAGAAGATTTTTTAGAAGAGCGTTTCCGATAGGATCTAGAAGGTTTAGAGCTTTGTTGTTTCCTAATTTTTTGAGGATACTGTAATTTTGTATCATAAGAGAATTGATCGCAAAATTCTCCTATCTCATGTCTTTTAGTAAGATTCTGTTTTTTCATTAATTGTTGAAGTTTCATGTCATTACATAAGGATAAACCTTCTTCAATAATTACTGAAATAAGATGGCCATAAGAATATTGGTTATAAGGGATACTCATGCGGTCATGTTTATCTCTTAATTTTTTACGGACTTTTTCAGCAAAGAAAGTAGGAAGGCCATCAATAAACTTGGTTTTCCAATGTTCACTGTTAGCATCTGATCTCTGCATAACTTTCATTAAAATGACATCCTAGTACCATCTAAAATGAGTTAAAGGCGGACAACGAAGGTTCTGTAGGAGCTCCCTACTTCTGTCAGTGTTCATCTGACCAGGTCCAACAAAATGATGAAGGACGGCTTGAACAAGGGTATAACATGCATCTTCCCTTTTTGTTTCCAGCTTAGTAATAGGATCTATTTCATTCTTATAGGATTGAGGAATTTTGGTTCTCTGATTTTCAGTAAGTGCATTATCCCACCATCCTATAAGAAAGCCGGTAAATCCATTTACTAAGAAACGATAGATCTGATGGTCTGTATATTCATTCTGTTTACAGACAGTTGCATACATCATGATATGATGGATGGTTTCAAAGATTTGATATTCTGTCTTACCATCAATATTCCATTCATAAATGGTTTTCCCATGGTAAGATTTTTGAGTATAAAGAAAGTCTTATTCATACAGAATATCCTGAGGAGTAGGTCTAGGGTAGTAATACCTACTAGGTCCGGCTAAAGCCATACGGTTAACAGGTTTTTTACTATAAGTAGTTTTATTAATACTCTGCATATCCTGAAAATTATTCTGGATTTCTAAAATATGAATTGGAGAAATATCATCAGGATTGTCTGTATCACTATTAGTATCATTATTACTGGTAGGAGAAGAAGGTTGTCCAGACATCATATTGATTTATGAGGATGCAGTTGTAAGCTTTAAATTTTTCATTTTATTTAAAAGATTATCAATAAACTCATTATCCGATTTAGAAGATTTCATTTTAAAATTACTAACTTCTAAAGGTGGTTTAATAGTTGCAGGTTGAAGGTCAAGGTTTTGAGGAACGACTTGACAATTTTCATTAATATGATTTATTTGTTCTTCAATTCTGGTTAACTGCTTTCCTACAGTTTGAAGGAATAAATTAGTATAATTATTCTGTTTGGACAAGGGTAAAATATCTTTTATCTTAACCTCTTCTTGTTGGTGGGGTGTTTCAGATATATCAATATACGGGTTGATAACTAAGGGTTTTAAATTTTCATTTTCGGAACTAAGTTCAAGGCACTTAGGAGGGGGATGAATGGATTGGATAATATTCCCACTTGTGGTAATCCAGTCCTTTTGGATTCCAGTTAAAACATTAAGTTGACTTTCAGTGTAAAATTCTGACATTGAAGCAAAATCATAATACCATTTAGTAAATGACATGATACACTGGGTTTTATTCAGATAAGCATAATAATTTTCTTTAATTTCTGCTAATTTTCCATTTTCATGATTTTTAAAATACCAATTTCTAAAATTCTGGTATTTATCTTGCATGAATTCCTGATTTAAACATTGACGAATTTTACTATTAGGAGAAAAATCCATTTACATTCAAAATTCATATCACTAGCAGTTGGACTATAAGGTCTTCTGTTATGATTAGTATTGGTTTCATAAATACCATGAGGTATTTAATTTTCAGAAATATGAATTCCTCTAATCAAGTCTTCAGTTTTGATAGACTCATTACTGGGATTCTTAGACTCTTGATAGACAGATTCTAGGGGATCAGACACAGATTGTCTGGAAGATTCAGGAAAATCAATATTATAAGAAACATTATTAATAGACTGACTTCTGGTAAAAGGTCTCTGGAATTTTAAATAAACATTTCCATTACTGGTTTGGACAACATCCTCTATGGATTGTCTAATTATAGGTCTGGTAGGAACAGCGTTAATAATCTGCCACTGTTTTGGGAAAGTAATTTCTTCCCAAGGAATCATTCTGGGAATAGCCACTTGACTACTAAAAAGATTAGTGTCTATAAGGACAGTATGTCCTTGTTGGCTTTGCTTCCTAATATAAGGAGCTTTGCTTTCTGATATAAGGATTTAAAGTAGTTAACACTTTAAGATGAATACGGAATAATATGGCAAAAGGAGGGGATCCGGGTAAATACTCGTATCCATGAGATATTATTCTCATTTCAAGAACTTTTGACAAATTATTATCAGTTAAAGCAACACTTAAATTCGGGTAAATATTAAAATATACTGGTCCATGGGCAAGACTAGTTTCAATAGCTCCCATAAGAGAGATTTTCCAGTTAAGACACCTACCATCACGGAGGGTGCACTGAATACTGATGTTTTGGCCAAGTAAGGTCAAAGGTTTAAAGGCTACTTGGACAAGTCCTATGTGAACATATTTATATTTTTGTAGAAAAGGGTATAAATCTTCAACATTCAACAAATATAAAATTTCATCATTATTCTGTAAAGGAACAACATGCTCAAAGGTTTTGATTATTCTTTTACTGATAAAATCAAATGTTCCAATTTTATAAATCATTTCAGGTTTGATTTTAGGAATAGTTCATTTATCTAAGGCATCCTTTACATCCTGATAGGCGATGAGTTCAGTTGCTTCCAAAGTAGAAGCTTAGGTATTGGCTACTGTTGTTACAGATGAAGGGGAAAAATCAGTCATTTCTTAAGCTGATCATATATGCATAATTTATAAGTAATATATTCATCAATATGACAATAAATTAAACATGGCTCTGATATCAAAGGAGGGCAGGATCGAGAGAGGATCGAGAGAGATACTGAATAAGCACGTCTATCAACGATTTACAGAGGATAAAAGCCACAACGCCACAACACGGCTAAAGGCAAAGTCCTTAAACGCGACTTGGGTGACGTTCCACTTATTCAAATATTAACCTCATACTGTCTCGTTTAATAAAATGGCATGAATAATTTAAAGGCATATTAAATATATATTAACAGATAAATTATTACATATATGATCTCATAAAGTTACTGTTGATTTGGGGGTCTACCCAAAACTATAAGCCTGCAGGTTTCTTCCTGTATGGCTTCTTTGGTTAGAACAATTAACTGTTCAGATTTATCAAACTGTTCTAAAAAATAAGAACGATTATGGTTATCAGTAGCAGTTTGATATGTTGTTTTATAACGATTACTGTTATCTATATGATAATCTAAAAGCTCAAGTAAAGAAACATAATGTAAGACCCCAACTTATTAATGAATAAAATCAAATTTTCTCTAAATATTATTGTGAATAATAAGGGGTTAATTTGATATAATACTTTGGTTATGGGTGAAATGTGCAAATTTTGCAAAATAAGCAAGTGGTTATAAAATATTTATTTTTGGTCGGTGAATATTCGGTTGGTCGTGGAATATTCTTGCTGTCGGGGAATATTCGTACGACGACGCAGTCTTGTGTGGGCCCCATAACGGAAAGCGATTGGATGAAGAAAACGACAAGTATAAGTTGTTTATAAATAACGGCGTAGTTGTTACCGTTAATACTGTTGGAATACCCGGTGGTTAAAATACAGTAGCACACGGTATTGCACCAATTATTGATTCTTACGTAAGAAGGCACTACTCAATAATTGTTACAGTAGTTATTATTCAATATTTTATTTTATTGATTCAATAATTGCTGCGTTGATATTTTATATTATTGTTGTTTCAATAATTGTTGCTGCACAGTATTTTCATTTATCAGATCAATAATTCATATTATTTGAATGATATTATTAGATAACATTATTGGCAATGTCTAGAAAGTTCTGTCTAAGGAGAGGTTTGGTCATCTAATTACGCGCCAGTAAGGAGAAATCCTTATTGGAAAGCCCCCTCTTTCCTGGGAACGGCCTGGTTGTCATAAATGTGATTCTGTAATATTATTTGTGAATAATTAATTATTGATTCATATGATAAGGAAATATTTATTTTATGTGGATATAAATGAGGGATATATTTTTGTGGTTAAAAATGAAGGAGTTAATGTTGAGGTTTTTGCCAGTATTTTTGTCGGAATGGAGGTATTAAAAATCAGGGTTTTTGAGATAGTTTGCGGGGGTTATAATTTTTAATCCGACCGTTGGATCGTGGTAATTTTTGGATATGTTATACATATATAAGTTGAGTATATGTCCACAAATTTTGAACCGTTAAAAATGAACGTATGATTTATTACGAATTTTACTAGATGACTGGTTCAGAAATTGTTGAATTTTCGGAGTTTATCATTTTGGTGGAAAATTCTAGAATTGGTGGGCCCCACTTATGGTTGGTGAAGAAATGTGCTGAATTATATTTCAAATGTGGTGGGTGGGAATAGTAGCAGGTAAAGCCATCAGGTTGCAGGTCAAACCTACCAAAATTTTCCTATAAATAGAGGGCTAAGTTAGAATTGAAAATCACACCAGAAACAAGTTTTCTCTCTTTCTCTCTCTAGATTATTGAGTGTATTTTGTGAGTATTTAGATACTTTGAGAGTTTCTATTCATCAGAGCAAGTTTCTTTCAGCCTTATACCGGTATTCCGACCAGAAGTACTGATATTTTGAGGTAAGGGATATTATTTTCTTCTTAAATGATATTATTTTCTTCAATATCATTATGCTGAAATATTGATATGAGTTTTTATCAAATTTGGAACTTTTTGTGTCGGGGTTACTATTCACGTATACGGTACTATTCACGTATACGACACTATTCACGAATACGGCACTATTCACCGAAAAATAAAATTTTTCCTTTTTGTCCAAGATGTCTATTATGGTTACTATCTTTGATTGTATCCATGTTTTGATCTTTATTTTTGAATTCTGCTTCACAATTGATTATTATGAAGTATTATTGATCTTGGATAAACTGTTATACGAATCCCTACTATTTGTCCTTCTGTCTCATTGGATTCGTTCTCTTTAATATATTTTTCATCATCCTCAGTCCTAAATGATGATATTACTGAATATCTTTGGCCTGTAGTGCAAAGATGTATGATTACTTGATGAATATCTTTGGCCTGTAGTGCAAAGATGAACAGGTGTTGAGATGAACATGACCGACTGATGATACAAATGAATATCTTTGGCCTGTAGTGCAAAGATGAATATTTGGTTAAAGATGATTATTAATTGATGTTACAGGGATAAAATATTGATGATGGACTTTTAAATCTTAGAAGATAGTAGAATTCTTTCTCTACTTGACTCTTCTAATGGTTTGCTGTTTCCGCTGCAGTTGTTGATCTAAAACTTGTTGTCGATTATATTTTATCAGATTTTTCCCTGTTGAAGACTAACGATAATTTGTTGTATATTATCTTAGTCATAATATTCTTTACTGGGCTAGTTGAGCTCACCCTTTTCCTTTTTGTTCCATTTTTCTTCTCAGGAGGTGAGAACATAGCAGGATCTAGTCGGGGTATGGAGTGATGGTTCTAGAAAGATGTATTAGCAGTCCTCACTATTTCTGTAAAATAGTGTTTGAATAATTGTAATGAGGATTTATTTGAGTGTGGATATTGTCCAGAAGACAATATTTGTATTTAAACTCACAGTATGTGTTGTCGTATTTTGCACGACAATTGTATTATTGAAGTTGTAGTTTGCTTTCTGTACCATGTATTTGGCGACTCAGAATGGGTGTTGTATACCTATTTTGGGGGCGTCACAGTTGGTATCAGAGCTTAGGGATATGATCCCTGGCTGAGATGTGAGACAAGAACTAGGAGGGGAGAGACGGGGAATTCCTTCGCTAGTATGACCTGACTAAGTTTATTTGGTGTTTATTTGGTCGGTCAGAGTATAGGGATAATATATGACATGACTATTAACCCTTGTTTTATGGCAGTATTTAAGAATGGCAGCTGAGAACGTTAATAATGGAGTAAATCAGACCGTGGAGACACCTTTGATCACTACCCAGGGGAACGTGCAACAGGAAGGCAATATTCCTCCTGTAAACAACGTTACCGAGCAAACGATGAATGATGGAATGTTTAGGAGCTTTTTGCAGTTCATGCAAAATCAGACGAGGGAGACTCGTGTGCAGAATACGGGTGGAAATGATAACAACGCGCGGTTTGTCACAGCTAAGCAGTTCAAAGAATTGGGACCACCAGAATTTAAGGGAAAGCCGGATCCGATCATGGCGGAAACGTGGGTCAAGCAAATTACCAAGATATTTGATGTCTTGGGATGCACGGAGGAACAGAAGGTTCCATTCGCCACATTTATGTTCCGCGGTGAGGCAGACTACTGGTGGGAGTCTGTGAAGCGTACCCAGCCTGACGCACTCAACATGTCCTGGGAAACATTTCAAAAACTGTTCAATGACAAGTACTTTCCTGAAAGTATTCGTCATATGAAGGAGGTTGAGTTTATTAGACTGGAACAAAACAACATGACGGTGTCCCAGTACGAGGCGAAGTTTGCAGAGTTATCCAGGTTTGCACCTCATTTGGTCGAAAATGAGGAACGAATGACAAGGATGTTTCTGAGAGGTCTAAAACCCGAGATTCGGCAATATCTTATCTCTCATAAATTTTCTTTATATTCAGATGTTGTAAACAGGGCTCAATTATTAGAGCGAGATAATGAGTATGTGCAACCGAGGGACCACAACCAGGGTCATACCGGTGGCGGCAGTCATCGAAGCAATGAAAACCAGCAGGGAGGAAAACATTCGGACAAAAGCGGTAACCACTCTGGTGGTAATCGTGGTCTTGATAATAGAAGGAGCGAGTTGGGAGGAGATTTCAAGAAGAGAAGGTACAACAATGATAACGTGAAGACGTCAGCACAAACATCAACTGTTTCTAGGGGGGGAGAACGACCACCGGTCGTATGTTACAAATGTGGGAAAGAGGGACATATCAGCCCAAACTGCCCACAACAATCCAAGGTATGTTATAACTGTGGAAAGGAAGGTCATATAGCTCGAGAGTGTTCTGTAGCAAAACCAAGTTCAGCGGGGATGGTGACTCCAAAAGTTATCCCGGATAAGTCGAAATCAGCGGTTCCTGGAAGGGCGTTTGTCGTTACTGGCCAAAACGCGAGAAACCCGAACGAGGTGATCACGGGTAAGCTAATCTTGAATTCTTGCGAAGTTTATACTTTACTAGATACCGGTTCTACCCATTCTTTTATCTCTCCTGCTTGTGCTCAACGTTTAAACTTGACTCCGGAGAAATTGGACTTTAACTTATCTGTTGAAACTCCGTTGGGTGAAACCTTCGTTACATCTACAGTTTATAAATCTTGCATGATCCAAGTTGGCACTATCACATTACCTGTTGATCTTATCTCTTTAAAGATACTTGCTTTTGATGTGATTTTAGGAATTGATTGGTTAACCACTCATCATGCTAAAATTGATTGTTTTCGTAAGGTTGTTAGTTTTCATATTCCTAACCAACCTGTCATACGAATTCAAACTACTAAACCACTAAAATCAGTCACTGTCATATCAAGCCACAAAGCTATTCGTTTATTGAAAAACGGATGTCAAGCTTTCTTAGCCCATGTTATGGATTTGAACAAAGACAAGTCAGATTTGAATAATATTTCTATTGTTAGAGAATTTTCCGATGTATTTCCTGAAGAACTTCCCGGTCTACCCCCGGAACGAGAAATTGAATTCTTTATTGACCTTGAACCCGGTACAAAGCCCATTTCTAAAACCCCATATCGAATGGCTCCTATTGAACTTCAGGAGTTAAAAGTCCAACTACAGGAGTTGTTGGACATCGGTTTTATTCGTCCTAGTACGTCTCCTTGGGGTGCTCCTGTTTTATTCGTAAAGAAGAAAGACGGGAGTATGCGACTTTGTATTGACTATCGAGAATTGAACCATGTCACCATCAAGAATAGGTATCCGCTACCTCGCATTGATGACCTGTTTGACCAGTTGCAAGGAGCACAATTCTTTTCAAAGATCGATCTTCGTTCTGGATATCATCAGCTGAAGATTAAAACTGAGGATATTCCAAAGACTGCCTTCAGAACTCGGTACGGGCATTATGAATTCTTAGTAATGTCTTTTGGATTGACTAATGCTCCTGCTGCCTTCATGGATATGATGAACCGTGTATTCAAAGAATATTTGGATCAGTTCGTTGTTGTCTTTATTGATGACATCCTCATCTATTCCAAAAGCCGTGAAGATCATGAGCGCCATTTGAAGCTGGTACTGCAAAGGCTTCGTGAAAACAAGCTATATGCCAAACTGAAGAAATGCGAGTTCTGGCTTGAGGAAGTAGCATTCCTTGGGCACGTGGTGTCAAAACATGGAGTATCTGTCGACCCGGCGAAGATTGAAGCCATACAAAGTTGGGAGCAACCGAAGTCGGTAACCGAAGTACGTAGCTTTCTGGGCTTAGCTGGTTATTATCGGAGATTTGTGGAAGGATTTTCTCGAATCGCTACTCCGTTAACTCAGCTGACTCGGAAAGATACAAAATTCGTATGGAGTGAGGAATGCGAGAAGAGTTTCCAAGAACTCAAGAGGAGACTCATTTCGGCACCTGTTTTGACAATACCATCTGGTTCGGATGGATTTGTTATCTACAGCGATGCTTCAGGCAAAGGGTTAGGATGTGTTCTCATGCAACATGGGAAAGTCATAGCCTATGCCTCACGACAACTCAAAGAATATGAGAGGAATTATCCTACTCATGATTTGGAGTTGGCAGCAGTCGTTTTTGCGTTGAAGATCTGGAGACACTACCTGTATGGGGAGAAAGTGGAGATCTATACAGATCATAAAAGCCTCAAATATTTCTTCACCCAAAAGGAACTCAACATGCGGCAACGACGTTGGCTTGAGCTGTTGAAAGATTACGATCATACCATCCAATACCATCCTGGAAAAGCAAACGTAGTAGCTGACGCATTGAGTAGAAGATCATATGCGGGTACGAGTGCAATGTTTTTAACACAAAGGCCCATTTTGTATGACTTGCAAAGGATGGAGATAGAGATGAAGGCTCCAAGTACCCACATGATGATATCAAATATACGAGTAGAACCGACTTTAATCGATAAAGTTAAAGCTGCTCAAGCTACGGATATAGAGCTGATGCGTATGAAGAAGAAAGTGCAAGAAGGTGCTATTCCAGAAGCAAGAATCGATGAAGAAGGAATACTTCGAGTCAACTCCAGACTTTGTGTTCCTAACGATTTTGACTTGAAGCATAGAATAATGATGGAGGCACACAACACACCGTTTGCAATCCATCCTGGGAGTACCAAAATGTATCACGATCTTCGACATACATTTTGGTGGAGCAATATGAAAAGAGAGATCGCGGAGTTTATCTCGAGATGTTTAACTTGTCAACGTGTAAAAGCGGAGCATCAAGTACCAAAGGGTCCATTGCAACCACTTGAGATTCCGAAATGGAAGTGGGAACACATTACTATGGATTTTGTTACAGGTCTTCCCAAGGTTTCTCAAGGCATAGATGCGATTTGGGTTATTGTTGATAGATTAACCAAGTCCGCTCATTTCTTGCCGATACGTGAGACTTATTCCCTTGAACGTCTTGCTAGTATGTACGTGAACGAGATTGTGAGATTGCATGGCATGCCAGTATCCATAGTTTCGGATCGTGACCCAAGATTCACTTCACGATTTTGGGTTAGCTTGCAGAAAGCTATGGGCACGGATTTACGATTCAGTTCAGCATACCATCCTCAAACGGACGGACAATCAGAGAGGACTATTCAAACTCTTGAAGATCTATTAAGACTTTGTGTCTTAGATCTCAAAGGGAGTTGGGATAAGTACCTACCATTGGTGGAATTCTCCTACAACAACAGTTATCAGGCGAGCATAGGTATGGCTCCATTTGAGGCGTTGTATGGAAGAAAATGTCGTTCTCCAGTATGCTGGGACGAGGTGGGTGAAGCAACATTGTTGGGACCAGAATTGGTACGCATTACTACAGAGAAGATCCAAACGATTCGACAACGTATACAAACGGCACAGGATCGACAAAAGAGTTATGCGGATCTTCATCGGAAGGACGTGGAATTTAATATTGGGGATCATGTATTGTTACGTGTTGCACCATGGAAGGGAGTTACAAGATTTGGGAAGAGAGGAAAGCTCAATCCAAGATTTGTTGGTCCATTTGAGATTCTTGAGCGAATAGGAAATGTGGCATATAGACTCGCATTACCTCCAAGCATGTCTCGTGTTCATAATGTTTTTCACATATCTATGCTTCGTAAATATGTTAAAGACCCGAACCACATTATTGAGTTAGAACCAGACGAGATAGCTGAAGATTTAACGTACGAGGAGGTACCTGTTAAGATCTTGGATAGGAAAGAGCATGTCCTACGCACGAAGGTTATACCACAAGTTAAGGTTTTGTGGAGAAACCATGCTATTGAAGAAATGACCTGGGAGTTGGAATCAGAAATGAAAGCGAGGTATCCTCACCTTTTTGAAACATCAGGTACGTACGTCAATTTCGAGGACGAAATTTCATAAGGAGGGGAGGTTGTAAGACCCCAACTTATTAATGAATAAAATCAAATTTTCTCTAAATATTATTGTGAATAATAAGGGGTTAATTTGATATAATACTTTGGTTATGGGTGAAATGTGCAAATTTTGCAAAATAAGCAAGTGGTTATAAAATATTTATTTTTGGTCGGTGAATATTCGGTGGTCGTGGAATATTCTTGCTGTCGGGGAATATTCGTACGACGACGCAGCCTTGTGTGGGCCCCATAACGGAAAGCGATTGGATGAAGAAAACGACAAGTATAAGTTGTTTATAAATAACGGCGTAGTTGTTACCGTTAATACTGTTGGAATACCCGGTGGTTAAAATACAGTAGCACACGGTATTGCACCAATTATTGATTCTTACGTAAGAAAGCACTACTCAATAATTGTTACAGTAGTTATTATTCAATATTTTATTTTATTGATTCAATAATTGCTGCGTTGATATTTTATATTATTGTTGTTTCAATAATTGTTGCTGCACAGTATTTTCATTTATCAGATCAATAATTCATATTATTTGAATAATATTATTAGATAACATTATTGGCAATGTCTAGAAAGTTCTGTCTAAGGAGAGGTTTGGTCATCTAATTGCGCGCCAGTAAGGAGAAATCCTTATTGGAAAGCCCCCTCTTTCCTGGGAACGGCCTGGTTGTCATAAATGTGATTCTGTAATATTATTTGTGAATAATTAATTATTGATTCATATGATAAGGAAATATTTATTTTATGTGGATATAAATGAGGGATATATTTTTGTGGTTAAAAATGAAGGAGTTAATGTTGAGGTTTTTGTCAGTATTTTTGTCGGAATGGAGGTATTAAAAATCAGGGTTTTTGAGATAGTTTGCGGGGGTTATAATTTTTAATCCGACCGTTGGATCGTGGTAATTTTTGGATATGTTATACATATATAAGTTGAGTATATGTCCACAAATTTTGAACCGTTAAAAATGAACGTATGATTTATTTTGATGACTGGTTCAAAATGAACGTATGATTTATTACGAATGTGCTGAATTATATTTCAAATGTGGTGGGTGGGAATAGTAGCAGGTAAAGCCATCAGGTTGCAGGTCAAACCTACCAAAATTTTCCTATAAATAGAGGGCTAAGTTAGAATTGAAAATCACACCAGAAACAAGTTTTCTCTCTTTCTCTCTCTAGATTATTGAGTGTATTTTGTGAGTATTTAGATACTTTGAGAGTTTCTATTCATCAGAGCAAGTTTCTTTCAGCCTTATACCGGTATTCCGACCAGAAGTACTGATATTTTGAGGTAAGGGATATTATTTTCTTCTTAAATGATATTATTTTCTTCAATATCATTATGCTAAAATATTGATACGAGTTTTTATCAAATTTGGAACTTTTTGTGTCGGGGTTACTATTCACGTATACGGTACTATTCACGTATACGACACTATTCACGAATACGGCACTATTCACCGAAAAATAAAATTTTTCCTTTTTGTCCAAGATGTCTATTATGGTTACTATCTTTGATTGTATCCATATTTTGATCTTTATTTTTAAATTCTGCTTCACAATTGATTATTATGAAGTATTATTGATCTTGGATAAACTGTTATACGAATCCCTACTATTTGTCCTTCTGTCTCATTGGATTCGTTCTCTTTAAGATATTTTTCATCATCCTCAGTCCTAAATGATGATATTACTGAATATCTTTGGCCTGTAGTGCAAAGATGTATGATTACTTGATGAATATCTTTGGCCTGTAGTGCAAAGATGAACAGGTGTTGAGATGAACATGACCGACTGATGATACAAATGAATATCTTTGGCCTGTAGTGCAAAGATGAATATTTGGTTAAAGATGATTATTAATTGATGTTACAGGGATAAAATATTGATGATGGACTTTTAAATCTTAGAAGATAGTAGAATTCTTTCTCTACTTGACTCTTCTAATGGTTTGTTGTTTCCGCTGCAGTTGTTGATCTAAAACTTGTTGTCGATTATATTTTATCAGATTTTTCCCTGTTGAAGACTAACGATAATTTGTTGTATATTATCTTAGTCATAATATTCTTTACTAGGCTAGTTGAGCTCACCCTTTTCCTTTTTGTTCCATTTTTCTTCTCAGGAGGTGAGAACATAGCAGGATCTAGTCGGGGTATGGAGTGATGGTTCTAGAAAGATGTATTAGCAGTCCTCACTATTTCTGTAAAATAGTGTTTGAATAATTGTAATGAGGATTTATTTGAGTGTGGATATTGTCCAGAAGACAATATTTATATTTAAACTCACAGTATGTGTTGTCGTATTTTGCACGACAATTGTATTATTGAAGTTGTAGTTTGCTTTCTGTACCAT
Organism: Panax notoginseng; assembly: GCA_016801055.1. Lineage (NCBI taxonomy): Eukaryota > Viridiplantae > Streptophyta > Magnoliopsida > Apiales > Araliaceae > Panax > Panax notoginseng. Next base: position 119,549,697 of record CM029022.1, read on the forward strand.
GTATTTGGCGACTCAGAATGGGTGTTGTATACCTATTTTGGGGGCGTCACACATAATAATTAACAGAAGCAATAATTTAAACTTACAGTAGAGCTCTGCAGATCTTTAAACTTCAAACTTTTATATATATCAAATATTTTACACAGAGAGAGAGTACAAAGAAGATATAAAGAAAAGTTCTGCCTCAACAAAGGGTGCGGTCTCCCAATTTATACAAGTGAGAAGATAAGAAAGGATCAGGCGTGTCCTCGTCAGTGGAGTCGATCAGTAGTCCTTATCTTTTCTTCTTTAAGTCTCAGCCGTAGGAAGTGGAAGGCATGAGATAGTTGTTGGTTGAGTGGAGCATTATTGAGGACAGCTGGTGTCGTTTACTGATAATGGAGAGAGCAGTTGGCTCGACTTTTCAGAAGGTGGAGACACTGTAATTGTCCTTTTCTGATTATTAACCTTTCTATAGTGGAGGATGGTTTTATGCTTTTCCTTTTCCTTTTTTGTCCTGTTCCATCTTTTCAGAAATCATGGAGGTGAGAGAATCCCAAAGGTCTCCCATTGTGGGCTCAGGTTCTTGACTTTCTTTAGCTAAGACACTGAATTGATTGTCATCCTGTTCAGATTCTTCATCGCTAACTGTTTTTATAGAAGCATCATCCTGAACTAGGGATTGTAAGAATCGGGTTTTCATATAATCCATAGTTTTAACTATTTGTTCAGTTTTAGTAAGACTGGGAAACTTTTGTTTTAAATCTGCTTGGATTTTAACAAAAGGATTAACTGGTACTGGTGATTAGTGGATGTTTATTTAAAATTCCAGAGACCTTTTACCAGAAGTTAGTCTATTAATAATGTTTCTTATAATATTGATTTTCTTTAATTTCTGCTAATTTTCCATTTTCATGATTTTTAAAATACCAATTTCTAAAATTCTGGTATTTATCCTGCATGAATTCCTGATTTAAACATTGAGGAATTTTACTATTAGGAGAAAAATCCATTTACATTCAAAATTCATATCACTAGCAGTTGGACTATAAGGTCTTCTGTTCTGATTAGTATTTGTTTCATAAATACCATGAGGTATTTGATTTTCAGAAATATGAATTCCTCTAATCAAGTCTTCATTTTTAATAGACTCATTACTGGGATTCTTAGACTCTTGATAGACAGATTCTAGGGGATCAGACACAGATTGTCTGGAAGATTCAGGAAAATCAATATTATAAGAAACATTATTAATAGACTGACTTCTGGTAAAATGTCTCTGGAATTTTAAATAAATATTTCCATTACTGGTTTGGAAAACATCCTCTATGGATTGTCTAATTATAGGTCTGGCAGGAACAGCGTTAATAATCTGCCACTGTTTTGGGAAAGTAATTTCTTCCCAAGGAATCATTCTGGGAATAGCCACTTGACTACTAAAAAGATTAGTGTCTATAAGGACATTATGTCCTTGTTGGCTTTGCGTCCTGATATAAGGAGCATTGCTGCCTGATATAAGGATTTAAAATAGTTAAAACTTTAAGATGAATACGGAATAATATGGCAAAAAGAGGGGATCCGGGTAAATACTCGTATCCGTGAGATATTATTCTCATTTCAAGAACTTTTGACAAATTATTATCAGTTAAAGCAACACTTAAATTCGGGTAAATATTAAAATATACTGGTCCATGGGCAAGACTAGTTTCAATAGCTCCCATAAGAGAGGCTTTTCAGTTAAGACACCTACCATCACGGAGGGTGCACTGAATACTGGTGTTTTGGCCAAGTAAGGTCAAAGGTTTAAAGGCTACTTGGACAAGTCCTATGTGAACATATTTATATTTTTGCAGAAAAGGGTATAAATCTTCAACATGCAACAAATATAAAATTTCATCATTATTCTGTAAAGGAACAACATGCTCAAAGGTTTTGATTATTCTTTTACTGATAAAATCAAAGGTTCCAATTTTATAAATCGTTTCAGGTTTGATTTTAGGAATAATCCATTTATCTAAGGCTTCCTTTACATCCTGATAGGCGATGAGTTCAGTTGCTTCCAAAGTAGAAGCTAAGGCATTGGCTACTGTTGTTACAGATGAAGGAGAAAAATCAGTCATTTTTCAAGCTGATCATATATGCATAATTTATAAGTAATATATTCATCAATATTACAATAAATTAAACATGGCTCTGATACTAAAGGAGGGCAGGATCGAGAGAGGATCGAGAGAGGATCGAGAGAGATACTGAATAAGCACGTCTGTCAACGATTTACAGAGGATAAAAGCCACAACGCCACAACACGGCTAAAGGCAAAGTCCTTAAACGCGACTTGGGTGACGTTCCACTTATTCAAATATCAACCTCATACTGTCTCGTTTAATAAAATGGCATGAATAATTTAAAGGCATATTAAATATATATTAACAGATAAATTATTACATATATGATCTCATAAAGTTACTGTTGATTTGGGGGTCTACCCAAAACTATAAGCCTACAGGTTTCTTCCTGTATGGCTTCTTTGGTTAGAACAATTAACTGTTCATATTTATCAAACTGTTCTAAAAAATAAGAACGATTATGGTTATCAGTAGCAGTTTGATATGCTGTTTTATAACGATTACTGTTATCTATATGATAATCTAAAAGCTCAAGTAAAGAAACATAATAATTAACAGAAGCAATAATTTAAACTTACAGTAGAGCTCTGCAGATCTTTAAACTTCAAACTTTTATATATATCAAATATTTTACACAGAGAGAGAGTACAGAGAAGATGTAAAGAAAAGTTCTGCCTTAACAAAGGGTGATGTCTCCCAATTTATACAAGTGAGAAGATAAGAAAGGATCAGGCGTGTCCTTGTCAGTGGAGTCGATCAGTAGTCCTTATCTTTTCTTCTTTAAGTCTCAGCCGTAGGAAGTGGAAGGCGTGAGATAGTTGTCGGTTGAGTGGAGCATTATTGAGGACAGCTGGTGTCGTTTACTGATAATGGAGAGAGCAATTGGCTCGACTTTTCAGAAGGTGGAGACACTATAATTGTCCTTTTCTGATTATTAACCTTTCTGTAGTGGAGGATGGTTTTATGCTTTTCCTTTTCCTTTCTTGTCCTGTTCCATCTTTTCAGAAATCATGGAGGTGAGAGAATCCCAAAAGTCTCCCATTGTGGGCTCAGGTTCTTGACTTTCTCCGGCTAAGACACTGAATTGATTGTCATCCTGTTCAGATTCTTCATCGCTAACTGTTTTCATAGAAGCATCATCCTGAACTAGGGATTGTAAGAATTGGGTTTTCATATAATCCATAGTTTTAACTATTAGTTCAGTTTCAGTAAGACTGGGAAACTTCTGTTTTAAATCTACTTGAATTTTAACAAAAGGATTAACTAGTACTGGTGATCAGTGGATGTTTATTTAAAATTCCAGAGACCTTTTACCAGAAGTCAGTCTATTAATAATGTTTCTTATAATATTGATTTTCTTTAATTTCTGCTAATTTTCCATTTTCACGATTTTTAAAATACCAATTTCTAAAATTTTGGTATTTATCCTTCATGAATTCCTGATTTAAACATTGACGAATTTTACTATTAGGAGAAAAATCCACTTACATTCAAAATTCATATCACTAGCAGTTGGACTATAAGGTGTTCTGTTCTGATTAGTATTTGTTTCATAAATACCATGAGGTATTTGATTTTCAGAAATATGAATTCCTCTAATCAAGTCTTCATTTTTAATAGACTCATTACTGGGATTCTTAGACTCTTGATAGACAGATTCTAGGGGATCAGACACAGATTGTCTGGAAGATTCAGGAAAATCAATATTATAAGAAACATTATTAATAGACTGACTTCTGGTAAAATGTCTCTGGAATTTTAAATAAACATTTCCATTACTGGTTTGGACAACATCCTCTAAGGATTGTCTAATTATAGGTCTGGTAGGAACAGCGTTAATAATCTGCCACTGTTTTGGGAAAGTAATTTCTTCCCAAGGAATCATTCTGGGAATAGCCACTTGACTACTAAAAAGATTAGTGTCTATAAGGACAGTATATGTCCTTGTTGTCTTTGCTTCCTGATATAAGGATTTAAAGTAGTTAAAACTTTAAAATGAATACGGAATAATATGACAAAAGGAGGGGATCCGGGTAAATACTCGTATCCATGAGATATTATTCTCATTTCAAGAACTTATGACAAATTATTATCAGTTAAAGCAACACTTAAATTCGGGTAAATATTAAAATATACTGGTCCATGGGTAAGACTAGTTTTAATAGCTCCCGTAAGAGAGGCTTTCCAGTAAAGACACCTACCATCACGGAGGGTGCATTGAATACTGGTGTTTTGGCCAAGTAAGGTCAAAGGTTTAAAGGCTACTTGGACAAGTCCTATGTGAACATATTTATATTTTTGCAGAAAAGGGTATAAATCTTCAACATGTAACAAATATAAAATTTCATCATTATTCTGTAAAGGAACATCATGCTCAAAGGTTTTGATTGTTCTTTTACTGATAAAATCAAAGGTTCCAATTTTATAAATTGTTTCAGGTTTGATTTTAGGAATAGTCCATTTATCTAAGGCTTCCTTTACATCCTGATAGGCGATGAGTTCAGTTGCTTCCAAAGTAGAAGCTGAGGCATTGGCTACTGTTGTTACAGATGAAGGGGAAAAATCAATCATTTTTCAAGCTGATCATATATGCATAATTTATAAGTAATATATTTATCAATATGACAATAAATTAAACATGGCTCTGATACCAAAGGACTGGATTACCACAAGTGGGAATATTATCCAATCCATTCATCCCCCTCCTAAGTCCCTTGAACTTAGTTCCGAAAATGAAAATTTAAAACCCTTAGTTATCAACCCGTATGTTGATATATCTGAAACACCCCACCAACAAGAAGAGGTTAAGATAAAAGATATTTTACCCTTGTCCAAACAGAATAATTATACTAATTTATTCCTTCAAACTGTAGGAAAGCAGTTAACCAGAATTGAAGAACAAATAAATCATATTAATGAAAATTGTCAAGTCGTTCCTCAAAACCTTGACCTTCAACCTGTAACTATTAAACCACCTTTAGAAGTTAGTAATTTTAAAATGAAATCTTCTAAATCGGATAATGAGTTTATTGATAATCTTTTAAATAAAATGAAAAATTTAAAGCTTACAACTGCATCCTCACAAATCAATATGATGTCTGGACAACCTTCTTCTCCTACCAGTAATAATGAAACTAATAGTGATACAGACAATCCTGATGATATTTCTCCAATTCATACTTTAGAAATCCAGAATAATTTTCAGGATATGCAGAGTATTAATAAAACTACTTATAGTAAAAAACCTGTTAACCGTATGGCTTTAGCTGGACCTAGTAGGTATTACTACCCTAGACCTACTCCTCAGGATATTCTGCTCAAAAATCTTACCATGGGAAAACCATTTATGAATGGAATATTGATGGTAAGACAGAATATCAAATCTTTGAAACCATCCATCATATCATGATGTATGCAACTGTCTGTAAACAGAATGAAAATACAGACCATCAGATCTGTCGTTTCTTAGTAAATGGATTTACCGGCATTCTTAAAGGACGGTGGGATAATGCACTTACTGAAAATCAGAGAACCGAAATTCTTTAATCCTATAAGAATGAAATAGATCCTATTACTAAGCTGGAAACAAAAACGGAAGATGCCTGTTATACCCTTGTTCAAGCCGCCCTTCATCATTTTGTTGGACCTGGTCAGATGAACACTGACAGAAGTAGGGAGCTCCTACAGAACCTTCGTTGTCCGTCTTTAACTCATTTTAGATCGTACAAGGATGTCTTTTTAATGAAAGTTATGCAGAGATCAGAGGCTAACAGTGAACATCGGAAAGCCAAGTTTATTGATGGCCTTCCTACTTTCTTTGCTGAAAAAGTCCATAAAAAATTAAGAGATAAACATGACCGCATGAGTATCCCTTATAACCAGTATTCTTATGGCCATCTTATTTCAGTAATTATTGAAGAAGGTTTATCCTTATGTAATGACATGAAACTTCAACAATTAATGAAAAAATAGAATCTTACTAAAAGACATGAGATAGGAGAATTTTGCGATCAATTCTCTTATGATACAAAATTACAGTATCCTCAAAAAATTAGGAAACAGCAAAGCTCTAAACCTTCTAGATCCTATCGGAAACGCTCTTCTAAAAAATCTTCTAAAACCAAAACCCCTGAAAAATCTTCTAAAACCAAAACCCCTGAAAAATCTACCAAGAAGAGAAAGAGCAGTAATAAAAAAGATAAATCTAAAATCCAATGTTATAAATATGGTAAAACAGGACACTTTGCTAATAAGTGCAAATCCAAATTAAAACAGAAGCTTAATGAAATGTCCCTTGATGAGGATATCCAACAGCAAATTATTAATTGTCTAGCAACCAGTAGTTCTGAGTCAAATTTAGATGATGACTTAGCAGAAATCTATTCTGAATCTGACAATGATTCTGGAAATGACCAATGTCAAACTTGCACTATTAACAACTGCAACACAACTACTGAAGCCAACTATTGGAAAGCTATCGTCGAAATGAATGGTTTAAATATTGGAGGCCCCAACATCAATGTCTTAACCAATACCCAGAAATCGCTCCCCGACTTGGCTGATCAAATTAAAGATCCTGAAATAAAATTAAAATTTTTAGAAATCTGTTATCAAAACCAAAAATCAGAAGAAATTCTTCCTATTAATCAGTACAGTATGCGTGAAGTTATGAAACGTCTACAAGATGATTCTGCTTCTGAGAAGCCTACTACTATTCAGGATCTTAAAACCGAAATAAATATTTTAAAATATGAAATAAAACAATTACAGAACACTAATTCTATTATTTCCAAGATCTGAATAATATTAAACAACAGTTAAACAATAAACAAGACAATCATGTAGATTCCTCCAAGAATGATAATGAATCTCCTGATAAACCAGAATATTCTGAACACTATTTAATGCTTATGAATCAAGTAGTTTTTCAAAAATGGTATATCAGAATTACTTTTGTCATTAAACCATATTTTATTATTAAGGATGTCATTGTCTTAGTTGATAGTGGTGCTGATATGAACTGTATCCAGGAAGGATTAATTCCTACCAAGTACTTCCAGAAAACCACTTAATCCTAACTAGTGCAAGTGGTAATACTATGAATATTAAATACAAAATTCCTGAAGTCTTAATCTGTAATCAAGGTTTATGTTTACCTACCTCTTTTGTCCTTATCCGTAATATGAATCGAAGTATCATCTTAGGCACACCTTTCCTGTGTCTTTTAATGCCTATTTCAAAAATTGATACTTTGGGTATTCATACTACTCTGAACAACAGACATATTGTTTTTGAATTCATAACAGAACCCTATACTAAAGAATTGAATCAAGTTAAGCACATGATTTATTCTAAAGAGAAACAAATAAATTTTATCCAAAAAGAAATAAAGTTTCTTACTACAGAATAAAAAATTTTACAACCTTCTTTACAAGAAAAAATAAAATTAATTCACAAAACTCTTCAAGTTGAGATCTGTAGTGATGTCCCGAATGCTTTCTGGAATAGGAAGAAACATATTATTTCTCTTCCCTATGTCCCTAATTTTAATGAGAAAAATATTCCTACCAAATCTCGACCCAGTCAGATGAAGAAGGAATACTTGCTCCTTTGTAAAACTGAAATTGAGTCTCTTCAACAGAAAAAATTAATAAAACCCAGTACTTCTCCTTGGAGTTGTACAGCTTTTTATGTTAATAAAAATTCTGAAATTGAACGAGGAACCCCCCCCCCCCGTCTTGTTATTAATTATAAACCACTGAATAAAGCCCTTCAATGGATTAGATATCCAATTCCGAATAATGAAAACCTTCTTGACAGACTTCATGATGCCACTATTTTCTCTAAATTTGATATGAAATCAGGATTTTGGCAAATACAGATTAGAGAACAGGATACTTATAAAACTGCTTTTACAGTACCTTTTGGCCATTACGAATGGAATGTTCTTCCATTTGGTGTCAAAAACGGACCTTCTGAATTTCAACATATCATGAATGATATTTTTAATCCCTTTACTGAATTTATTATCTGTTATATTGATGATGTCTTAATTTTCTCTTCATCTATTGAACAACACATTAAACATTTAAATAATTTCAAAAATGTTGTCATAAAAAATGGTTTGGTTGTTTCTGCCCCTAAAATGAAACTTTTCCAAACAAAGATCAGATTTCTCGGACATAATATTTCCAATGGAACTATTATCCCAATTGACAGATGTATTGAATTTGCATCTAAATTTCCCGATGAAATTAAAGGTATTAACCAACTGCAAAGATTTTTGGGAAGCCTAAATTATATTCGAGATTATTATCCGAATCTTTCCCAGCATGTCGCCATTCTGTATACCCGATTAAGAAGAATCCTTTGCCTTGGACATATGAGCATACTAAGGCTATTATAAAGATTAAATCCAAGGTTAAACAGATACCCTGTCTTTCTCTACCTAACCCTGAATGGAAGAAGATTGCTAAAACTGATACTTCTGATACAGGATATGGTGGAATTCTGAAACAATTTAGTCCTAATAGTAAAAAAGAAGAACTTATTCGTTTTACTTCAGGAGTTTGGAAATGACCTTCTTTAAATTATCCCACCATTAAAAAAGAATGTCTTTCAATTGTTAAATGTGTTTTAAAATTTCAAGATGATCTTTTAAACCAGCATTTCTTAATTCGAGTTGATTGCTCAGCTGCAAAACAAATATTTAAAAAGAATGTTCAAAATCTAGCTTCTAAACAAATAATTGCCACTTGACAAAGCATTTTATTAGCATTTGACTTTGATATTGAATATATCAAAGGAAAACAGAATTCTTTACCAGACTTTTTAACTAGAGAATATTTGCAGGAATGACCAGTAGAGGCCGTGGCCGCGGTCAGCGAGACCGAGGTAGAGCTAATCAGTACTATACAGAATTTCCTACTCTGAATACTCAGACCAGTAACTCCTCGGCTTCTTCTAGCCAACCTACAGTAAAAGATGTTCTCTTATTACCAGAACAGTACATTCCCAACAAAAATGTGGAAGAAACAATATTGATCATTGAACAGAATGATGAAAAGTGGATGAAGGATCCATGGGAGATAAAGAGACTTTACTTAACGACTCAACAGTCTCCTCCCCGTTTTAATCAGTATCGCTATGTTTATGAACAGATTATCATCAAAACAGCATCAATAGACATTAAGCATACGCTTCATGATCCTAGAAACGGGAGATGAGACAACATATTAGGACTCTCTCTCTCTCTCTCTCACGCGTATATATAAGGGGTGATTCATAGTCAAAATTGGGTGGGAGTTCCATCCATCTAACGCAAATCTCACTTATTCATTTATGTATTTATGTGATTCAAAAGCCGCATAAATGTTTTGCAAATCTCACTATTCATTTCTGTGATTCAGAAGCCGCATAAATGTTTTGCGAATGATGGACCCTATCTAATTTCTGAGTTTCCATCTGTAAAACTATTGTGTGAACGAGATAAATCTTACACCATTCAATATTTTTTAAACGGTCTTTAGATGAGTTGAATAATAAGAACTCTTATTCAACTTTGGATATGGATCATTATCGAAGGATATAACAAAAACTAGGAATAAGTAAACATATATGATCAACCAAAAAATAACAATAACAAGTCTTCAACATCTCGAGGCTATGTATAGTTTCCATCATACAATTGCCCTACATTGAAGTCAAACCAAGATGGCACTAACACTGACATTCTTGAATCCTTTTGGGGTTTTCTAAAGTTAATATTTTTGTGGCCATAGCATAAATGTATCAAAAAGAATCATATCAACAACGATGTACACTGAACTTCAGTGAATGCGCTGAAATTCTGTTTGATGTGATGAATCCATTATATCAAGGTGCACAAGATGGTCGTTAACAACAGCAATGTAAATATCTTTCCCGTATTGAGGCTGATAGATGAAGCAGCAGAAAGATTATGAGAACTCACAGAATACACTTGACCTGACTGGCTGTCTTTCACTTTGATGCTCGAAGAGCCTGAAATCAACCACAAAAATATATTCCTTCAGGAAGCTTCATGCAATTTAAATTATAGAAATATCTAAATAAATTGACTACGGATTTGCTCAACGAACTAAATTAAAGACGAGAACAGAAGATGTACGTGAAAAACCTACATCAGAAAAAAAATTGTAACTTATCCTAATGACATACTTACCCTTTTATTTTTTTATACTAATGGACCCCACTAAATGACATACTTACCCTTTACTTTATGTAACTTTGCTTATCCTTTCGAGGATAAAAAAATTGTTCCTTTAGTCTTCCTTTTGATGACGAAGGGGGTATTTGTTGGGGAGCTGGAGAACCCAAACGAAGGTCCTTAATAACACTAATAGACCCAACTTGATCAAAAGCTTAAGCTTTTAAGTCTAGGGTCTAGTCTTGCATATTAGGCCTTCAACTTCACACTTTGCAACCGATGTGGGACACAACTCACAAGTTACCTAAACTAACACACGCACACCATATATATATATATATATATATATATATATATATATATATATATATTTGAAACTACTGGAAAGATCAGTTTTCGAGACCCTACTAAAGAGCATAAAGATGCTTCTTTGAAAATTCCTGAGTTTGTTCGCACCATCCCTTCACTAAAACACCAATTCAACCTTATCACTATAGACAGTGTCTGTACAATTGCTAAATTTAAAAACTCAAAAAACCAATTCAGTTCAACAATTAAATGCAAGTTTAATAGAGTAAAAAAGTTATCCATCCTGCCAGCAATAGCTTTTCAGGGTATTAAAGATTCAAAATGGAGGAACTTAACCCTATAGTAAAACTACCGATGAACAATGATAAAGCCTTGACATATTTCAGCAAGACACTGACCAGAAAAGGGATTTTAAATCTGAAACAGCTTATCAAAAAACCATAATGTTAAACTACTGAAGATCCTGAAGAAGCTTTCCTCTTAGACATTGTTGAAAGGAAGTTTAGAATTAGAGATATTGTGGGGAAACTAAGAATTGAAGTTCCTATGAAGAGAATTGGGACCAACAACTCAAAGAAACTAAGGCATGATAAATTGATTATTGCAATTACATAAGCATCTAGAGTGAGTTAGACAACGTATTTCAATCTCTGAACAATCATAAAAGTACAACTCTTAATGTTTCTTCGATCAAGAGACAGTAACAACAATAGTAAAGGAAAGATTCAATACAAAAGATACATGGAAGTCTACACAAAACACTTGAGAGTTGAGAGTTGAAAAAGAGGAGGATACAAAAGGAAAAGCCGAAAAGCAGTAAACCAAAAATGTTATGTCCAGAAGCTAGTAGACTTTCTATCTCAAAACAACATGGTAGTCGGCTACAATAACAATACATGTTCAAATTCTACACTAACAAAAAACATACAAACAATGGAAATGGTGCAGTATACTTACAATTGTAGTCGGTCCATCCAATAGTTTGGTTATCGAGATCATACACAACAAGCTTATTAGATAGTGCAATATCTGCAATTGAAAGTGAAGTAAACTAAATCAAACTCCTTTACAGCTTTACAGGCTTGATTTATAGGAGAGAGGAGAAAGGAAAAGAACAAATGAACTTGTAATTTCATATAAAAAGAGAAGCTAGAGCTAATGTTCCGTCCATAAAAGCAGTGATATCATTATAAGTTTTAAATGTTCTTTTTTATAATTACCACTCAAATTTGGTAACTTTCATCACATGCTTGGCCCACTAAATTTATCTATCAAGAGTTCAATTAATTTTTTTAAGAATATTACATAAACTTTTCCCTCTTACTGTAGGCTGTAGAGGATCTAAAATTATTATTCTTAAATAAATAAACCTCAATATGCTACACTATAGGATATTAATGTGAGACAAACAAAAACATTGTTTTTTTATTTAATTTTTGTACAAAAAATTAATTTAATACTGTGAGCCACTGGCCATATTAACTGATAAGAACAAATACTGAACTTGATCTTGGCCAAAAGAATGAGAAAGGAATAAAAGAGAGGCATTGTAGAAGAGTTTATTTAAAAATTAAAAGATAAAAAATATACTCCTAATACATCACTTATACTAGCCAGTATAGCCTAGACATTGTAGTTGTAGCCTGTAGGTTATTGGAATTGATAAACCTTAATTTTGTTATTGTAAGCTTGTATGAAAAACATAGGGATATATTATCTGTAAATTAGGTTTCTTCTAAAAGAATTCTTATAACTATTTCCCTCTCAATTGTAAAACCCCAAGCCCACCTCAAAATGTGGGATAATTCAATAGATATATAAGGACGCAAACTACTATCAATAATAGCTTTAGTCATGACTGTTGGGTGAGTTTGGTGGCTTAAGATTATCCAAGAAGATACTAATGAGATATTATCATTTAATTTGGACTCAAAATTTGAACCAGGTCTCTACTTATGATATCATACGAAAATTCCAATTGGGCTATCCGATCGGGTTACCAAAGGCGGGGACAAAGAGACATATGCTATTTACAGAAGGAAAAAAGTCCAGAGGTGGGGACACAAATATCATTGGTATATCCCATAATGGCTATAGAGATAAAGATATTTGGGCTTTGTGCAATTGTGTTTAGGCCTAACGAAAATGTGTCAAGTATTTAATTGGAGAAAATATTAATACCCCAACCCCCATTGGAACATTTGGAATAATACTATATGTATCGAAGGTCCCAAGCTACTATCAATAGTACCTTAAGTCATTAACTTTTGAGTGATTGGATTGTGCCTTGGTACGTTATGATTTGATCTTGATTGTTACATATTGTATTAGAACAAACTCTCGAAAGTTCGGGACGGGTTAAACCGATCTGGTTTCTTGAGGTAGGCATATGAATGTGACTGGTATTATTATCCCAAAATGGAAAGAGGATGTACCAAAAGTGCGGACACAAAGATAGTCGATATTATCCCATAATGACTACAAAAGCAAAGATTTTGGGCAATATGTGTCTACGTGTTTGGGCTTGATGAGAATTTTAGGTATTTAAGAGGAGATTATAACAACCCAGTTCTTACACCAGAACATCTGGGTTAATTCGATATATATATATATATATATACACACACACACACACACACATATATAAGGTCCCAAACTAGTACCAATAGTACCACAAATCATGATCATTTAGTTAAACAAGCTTAAGATGACCTAATAAGATACTGCTAAGACAGTGAATTGGGTCTTGGTACGTTCTAATTTGATTCTAGCTCGAGATTTGATATGGATTGTTACATAAGGTTGTTACATATGATATCAAAGTAAAGTTATCGTAAACTCGAGTCGCGTCATCCAATCAGGTTGTTTCAGGTGGAGACACGAAGGCAATTGATATTATCCTACATTGGACATAGGATTGTAGAGGAAGTCGAGACACACAAAGGCCGCTGGTAGTATCATAAATGGTTAGAGAGGCAAAGATTCTAGCCTATGTGCGACTATGTGTTCGGGTTGACAACTGGGGGAGATTGTAAGTGACGAAACCATAACATTTTTAGAGGGGGGGGTCAAAATACATCTGTAAAAAGAATTTATTTATTAACATTTGGAGTGTTTCTTTCACATTCATTTTGCCCAATTATAGTATTTCACAACATCTTATTCCAACCCTTGTCAACTTTTAAGTTGTGTTTAATGGCTTTAAATACACACACACACACACACACACACACATATATATATATATATATATATTAATTTTTCTCGAACTATGATACTATTAATCACACTTTTAAATTTTTAGTCAACTGATTAGCTACTTTTATAGATAAATTACAAATTATAATATTATATTTTCAAAACTTTATATTGTGGTTCACGGCATCCAAAAAAATTATTTTATTTTTTTAGCTTTTTATTTTTAATTAATTTACAGAGAGAATTGTTACCACTTTTTTTTTCCTCACTTTGATGATAAAGCAAAAACAAAAGAAAAAAAGAAAAAAAGAAAATACATAAAAAAAAAGACGAGAAAAGGAAACAACTCCCGGAGATTCCAGGGTGGGGGGTCATATGACCCCCCTGGACCCCCCCTAGGTCAGCCTATTATAACACCCCAGTCTCACATCAATACATTTGGGATAGTTGGATATTTATATAAGGTCACAACCTATTATTAATAGTATATTTAGGTATGACTTTTTTGGGTGAGTTTGTGGTGGGTTGACCTAATCGAACAAGATACTATTAAGATAGTGAATTAGGTCTTAGTACATTACGATTTGATTTGGGCTTGGGATTTGACCTGAGTTATTAAATATGGTATCTGATTAGACTCTCAAAAACTTAGATCGGTTTAAACCGATCAGGCTGGGGCCACGTAGGCGGCTAATATTACCCAAAAGAGGATATGCTAGAGGTGGGGACACGAACAACGCTCATATTAACCCATAATAACTAGAGTAGCAAAGATTATTGGTTGTGTGTGGCTAAGTGTTTTGACGTGATGAGGACATCAAGTATTTAAGCGGAGGAGATTGTAACAACTTGGTCCCACACCAGAACATGTGAGATAATTTGGTATTTGTATAAAGTTCCAAGTTTTTACAATAATATCTTCATTTATAACATTTTGAGTGAGCATTTGGTGGGCTAAGATGCCCAAGAAAATACTATTGAGACTGAATTGGGCCTTATTATTTGATTCGAACTAGGAATTTGACTCGATTTGTTACATAAGGTTTGTTGCATATGGTATCAAGACCAGTGGGTCACAGAGGGGCCAACATAAGCATTAAATGTTAGTAGGAACCCACAGTCGATGGTCAGCTGGTGTATTAACACCCATGCCTTGCAAGTGGTGGTGGGTTCAATCCAACATTGCAATAGCAATGACTAAAAGACACCCAAAAAAAAGTTAGTAGGAGATGGATGATAAATCTATTCATATTAGCATAAAAATTATAAGAGAAAATTGCAATGGAAACTAAAGGATTGGATCTCTAAGATCTAAAATATACAAGCACCGCAAAGACTAGGGTGTTAATCCCAGTCATTTACAACCCTACGTGGCACAATCTAATTAAGACTAAGCATATGCAAGATTGAGGGTTTTTAAAGAGGTTGGCACACAAAAAAATCCAAGTAACTTTGAGGTGTACCTCCCAAGAGAGTTAATTCCTTTCCATCTTTTGTTTGAAGCCCACTGTTCAGCCAACCAACACACTGTTCATCCTGCAAAATCCAAGTTATAAGCAACGATTGCAAGACTGTACACAGTGAATAAGGATACATATTAGATACCAACAGGAACTATAAGAATCAAAATTACAGAAGATTCATTCTATATGTTGCGACAAAAACATGTCTACTCTCATAACGAGTAGATACAATGCCATACTCTGTAAATTAATACAGATACATAGGTAATTAATTGATGTGTCTACTCGCAACAAAAATACACATGTTTTTGTTGCAATATAAGGAATAATTGATTGGAGGTTTAATTTATTCTGAAATTAGCATGAAAAATAAGGAAAAACTAAGACTAGGGAGATCCTCCACACACCACTACCCCTAGGATCTTCAACGGCACAATAGTGAATTGATCGAAATCAAATTAGGACTCAAAATAATTCTATTAATCTGTAAATTGGAATCCACGATTACATCATTATTTATAAATAGAAATAAAAAGCCTACTTGGACTTGGACTTGGACTCAATAAAGACCTTATGACTTAAAAATAGCCCAATAACTAAAAACCCAATAAACCATAATAACCAATATTCTGTAACAAAGAACTACTACTAAATAACGTAAATAACAAATAAATCATCCTCGCCTACGGCGACAAGCGGATCGATCCCTATCAATAATACATTACATAAACATGTTTTTATGAAACAAAGATGTAAAAACACATTAAACCCTCTACCTTAAGCATATTAAGTGTCATAGTAAACTATGAATGGAACACCTTGAAGATGCTATAAATAAATGTGGATCTCCAATACTCATACCTAACCCAAGATTCAAGCTTTAAAGTGCAGCCTAAGAGATAATGTGTTTTTTCACAATCTTCATTTCTTCGCTTCCTTCCAAATGATATCTCTATATATTGATGTTGTTTTGTGTTAATAAATGGGTTTCTGACTTTCAACATATATTAGCAACATATAGATGTTGATGCCCATCTACCATAATTTCAGAATCCGAATATAGCATTGTCGAAAAGCAAAACCCATCGAACAATTTATGCTTCACAGCCGCTGCCGATTGCTTCTAATCTGGGCATGTCCAAAAATATTCAATTACTTTTGGTCACATTTTTAAACCACATCACCAAGTTACTTAAACCTCATCGTCTCTAATAAATCATCTATATGTGCATTTATTTAGGGAACTGCTGCCAAGTGTAATAATGTCATGTCCCATTACCATAGTGGACAAGTAAATAAATTCAAGTTAGCATATCAGATCTGCGGGTACATCCCTCCGCCGCCAATTAACGTTGATCTTAATTACAATGATACAAAATTATACAAGACGATGTTGTTCAATTCACAAATTTAGCTCAATGCAAGCATACATGAGAAGCTTATTGAGAATCTAATTCCAGACCTCAATAGGGACAAAATAGGAGTACCAGACTGATGGACAAGGTGTCCACCAAATGCTCACTGAAAAATGAAAAAAATCAATGTTCTTTAAAGAGAACTGTCCCCACAAACAACAGAAATTGTAACGAACAACTCCCAAACAAAGGCAATGGACTCACCTCAAAATGGCTAGACAAATATTACTCTTGAGATTTATGCAAGCCCTTAATACTCAGGGAACACATACTCCTTCAAAATCACCGAAATCTCATACCATCAAGTGAGATATGGATCAAAATCTCCACACTTATGTCATTGACGTCCTCATTAAAGGTACACATACTACTCAGGGCCCTCCCAGGTGATGTGGGACTCTGGAGGCTAAGCCCACAACACTGTTGCCACCGATCATATTCTGAATATCTTACTACCTTTGCCAGTGCCAGATCAAGGGCATCGAACTTCAAGGTTGCATCAATTGAACCCAGACCCTACCAAGGTAAATTTCTCGGATAGCAGTAAGAACACGTCACCAATACAAGGGCCTTCAGTCAATAGCCAAAACCTGTGCTTGAGATCCTCTTGAGATCCTAGGCAAGCAATCACAAGGAAAACACCAAACTCTCATCCAGCAATGTGGGAAGGGATGTCAGAGCCCCTCTAAACACTCCTATGGAAGATGACTAAAAATAAATGAGAAAAGTCACTCATCTATTAGTAGATGAGAAGGAACATTGATTGTTGAAGATCCTAAACTTCCGGACTGTCTAAAAAACTTAAAAGGCCTGTAAAACACACACCACCAAAAGATTTTACCATCCTGACTACTACTGAAACCATTAATGACGATTGATTATTCAGCCTTATCCAACACCCACAATAAGAAATTTCAAAGACTGGAGACATGGAAACTTGTTGAACAATTGAGGATAGATCGTGTGACCTTGTTGGCACATAACACTAATATCTGGATGACCAAACAAACTATTTGATATTAGAAGGATTTGTCTTCCAAGTAAAGTAGGACTAAGAAACCTATTAAGGGATGCTTACAAACAAAATAAAAAAAATGACGAACCCCCTAAACGCTACAATGAAGGCAGCAAAAATCAAAGTAACAAAAGTCGCTTTCGTCAATAGATGAAATGGATGATCCCAAAATATTCAAGAAATCATATCATTTTGAACACCCCCAAAAGATTGAAGAATACCCGCATAGATATTTTTAACATCCCTTTTCAATAAGTGAAAATTTTACCATCCTAATCTTTCTACTCTTAAATATCTTTAGCGCCAATTCTTTGTCCTACCTATTAACGCTACAACAATATTGATAAAACTAAGATAGCAATCACAAATTGACAGCATTAAGATAGAATCACACGCAAACCTCCAAATATTCATGCTCCAAATCTTAAAGGACATCTTCACACACTAGGCAAAGAAAGCTTTTAAGCATTGTACAAATTGATACTAAAATGTCCAACAATATGGAGATATATGCCTACAACAGAGGAAGGATAGACAAAGTTGGTTATAAACCTTACCTTAATGGGCTGTCAAACTTAAGGCAGAGCTAACACATATTAGAACATTAGATTTTACCATTCCACAGCCATACGCTATTGGGAAAAATTGAAGACACTTGACGTTTGTGTTATTAATTTCAATTTACGTGTAGCACAACTATAGAATTCACAAGCTTAATTAAATGATGATCACACATATTTGAGATTAAGCACTTTATAGAAACCAACAATTCTATCTCTGACTCATTTATGAGACGAGAAAATATGGCAAAAGCTAACCGCAACTAGAGGTTTGTGTTATTAATTTCAATTTACGTATAGCACAACTTTAGAATTCACATGCTTAATTAAATGAAGATCACACATATTTGAGATTAAGCACTTTATAGAAACCATGTTACTAGATCAAGAATTAGTCGAAGCTTTCATAAAGTTCATAAACCAAGAATACTTACATCAACTGGAAATAGATAATCATGGGGATAAACTGACAATGAAAGTGAACCCTCAAAATGAAAGGTGACGACTGGAAACCCATCATCAACACTGCAAAAGTCGATGGAAAAAAGTTATGTAAGGGTTACGTAATGTTCAGTAGTAATATACATTGACCATTGATGATCTGGACAAAATAAAAGCACTATAATACTACATACTCAATTTACATATCATAAGTCAAAACTAACTACAATGTAATCATAATCTGATGTTTTACTATACAAATACTCTTCCAACAGATAATAATTAGTAATGACCTTGGGTTTTTTTTCTCTAACAGTACAAGTAAAATGAATTCTCATAATCAAGTACACAACAAACTCACTAAAGGTGAAAAATTATAATAAACAATCAAGGCTCACACAAAGGAGCCTTAGCAGACAAGCCGCACATAAACTTCACATTAATGAAGACATAAAGTCGCACAAAGGTGGGAATCGAACTTGAGACCTAAAGGTTATAAGGGCCTCAGCCTTAACCATCGGCTGATAACCATAAAATAATGAAATATTACTGAAGGATCAGCAGCTCCCATGGGATTTATATAGGGGTGTGCAGGGTATAAAAACTCTATCGAACCGGTCCAAACCATATCAAACCAATCACTGAATTTATCCAAAAATGGATACCAGTACCGAATTACTAGTATCCCGGACCGATTGGTGTCAATTCGGTACCACGATAATACCGTGTTTTACCGATTTTGTATCGGATTCTCAGTTAACTCACAAAAATAAAAACCAGTAAGAACAATTAGAAGAGAAACCAAATACAGTAGGAACTAGGAAAAAACCGACATTTCTTGTTCTAGCTATTTCCAAACACACAAAACAGAATAATGGCAAGTAATTATAATTCGTTGAACGAACCAAATTAATTCAACTAATTTGAGACTGCAGAGGCCAACTAATATATTGAAACATAATTATAAATTTCAGAAACACTTTTGGCCTTTTAGGGTTCAACAATTGAGATTTGAGAAGGTAAATATCAAGTAATCATAGACCATATTTGCGTTGCTAACTTGAGATTAAAAAAACTTACCCAAACCTTGAATTAGAGAATAGAGTAAAGAGTAGCACAAATTTTACCAAATATTAGTCAGTGAGTCGGTGATTGTGTGAGCAATGATATTACTCTATCGGTAACGCTCAATAGACGACAAGAGTGAGAGATTGAGTAGATAAAAATTGGATAGAGATGAGCAAGGAAGTTTATTGCCTGACTTTGTTTTTCAAATGTAATGGGATTATGTGAAATAAAAAAGTATAAAAAATACAAAGACAATACTTAATTGGCCACTGGTTCGGTCCAGTTTCTACCGTAAGCCTAATATAAAATACTGTTACCGGTCCTGATCAACCGATTTTTACTGGATTTTTTTACCAATACCAAACCGATCATGTTGAACCAGTCCGGGAAATGCACACACCTAAATTTATACATATACTTTTTAATTTAGATAAAAGCACCTAAAACGATTATTAACAGTATCTGCATTAGAGAATGTTAATAAGTATCAAAAACTCGTCAAACAGTAGCAACAACCGCAGTAATGTATTTTCAGAGAGCCATCATTATGCTCCGTACACAACCCTCCAGCTCAGGGTACTTCGGGAAAAACCAAACTATGGCTAACACGGTCAAACTACATCTGATTGGCTACCACTAGGCAAAGTGACAAATGAACAACTACTCTAAAGTTTAAATGATACAAAGTAGTAGAACTTGCAACTACTTCAGATTAGATTTTACGTTAATTAAAAAAATTAATAAATTAATGACAAGGAGTCACCCTAAAAGAAATACAATGAAACGTAATATAGTGATAAAAGAAAAGTGAAAGCGATGCTAGAAAAACGTGAAAAAAAATAACATCTCAAAGATTGACTACTTTGAACAGTTAATAAAGAAATCTCTCCTGCTCTTTATAAATCCATAAACTTGATTGCCTACATCGATTTAATGATTCGGAACTCAATTAGACAGCAACAAATATAAAACAAATGGAATAGACAGATTAATCCTATGATAAAGGTTCACCATCTGAAAAAACCGATGGAGATGGCAATTAGTACCCCATAAAAATAAATACTAAAGGTTTTGGAAGGTTAGAAGTACCTATACGGAAAGCAAAGAAGCCAGCCATGAAAAGTTTGAAAGGGCATTTACTGATTTTATGTTCTAATAAATATAAAAAATGGACAATATAGAAACAGCTAATGAAAAGGACACAAGAGGGCAAGAGGGTAAAGACTTGAATTGCGTCGAGTGTATTAAGTATAAGGATCTGCGAGTGTCAGTACACGTAGAAATTATTTAATTTTTTTTTGCTAAATCACGTAGAAATATTATTAAACCACAAAAACATTATTTAGATAACTAAATCCCATAGGAAACCCAAGTTAATACTTAAGAAGTACTAAGAAAGGCCAGTCCTGACCAAACAATAAGATGAGCCTTTCTCGCCCAAAGCATCATCCAAACATTAAGCTGCACAACATTCCCCCTTGAACTTAGAGCCTTTAGGCATTTTAAACACCTTTGCTATGAGGACACCATCAATGATTCCTTAATCTAAATACCTGAGGGGAAAGGGAGGGAGAAAGAGAGAGAGAAGAGAGAATTTTTATCAAATTACTCTCAAGTACAGTTAATCTTTTGATATCAAGAATAACACCACTTGTTCAAATAACTTTAGGGGAGGAACCCAATAACAGAAAATCAGTTTCCTTGACAAAAGGAAAATTAGACCAGTGTGATACACCCTGCATTTTAAAAATAATGATGTATACCAATACCACATCATTCAGTTATTAGCCACATCTGAACTTAAACAACCGAGTCTAATCTCTGGGTAAAGATGTACTTGTACTTCAAAAGCATTAAAAGCTGAAGGGATGGTTAAGCTGTCTTCTTTCTTTTGTAGATAAAGTAAGAAGATTTTATCATTAGAATAGAGATAATAGAAGAAAAAGAGGGGGGATGGTTTATCTATCCAACAATCTTTTTAGATAAAAAAAATCTATCAATTGTCATAATAATCTTAGATAACTCATCTTTGGGGACAGATGCCTACCCAACTTTTTTCTTTCAAATAGATACAAACTTTTGCTCACATATTCTTGATAATAGGATGAACTTGTATTAAAAAAAATGTCAAGCATAAAGAAAATAGATTTTTGGACCCAAAGGGTAGGGACACCCCTCCGCTTTTTTCCCCTATTCTTCTTCTCACTACCAAAGGGAAAACACCCTCACGTGTGGAAAAATATGATGGAAATATGCACAGAATTGTCAGAGTTGACCACACCTACTAAATCTCGAACTATTCCTTCCTATTTGGCTGTTTCCCATCTCTTTTACAAAGGAAAAAAAAATTAGGCCCTAAGCGAAAGGGCAACCCTCCAATATACTTCCACTATTCTTCACCTCATTAACAAACTGGAAAAACACCCATATTCCTTCCACTTTTAACTCCATCTATATAACCCCTCCACTGTACCACTCTACCAGTCTCAAGGTTGGCCAAAAAGAAGACTACAGTTGAAGTCTTAAGAGGTTTCTTGCTGCAATAATAATTATTAGGGGTAAAGATAAACACTTTAAATAACTGCTAAAAATGTAATTAAATATGAAATTCTTAATATTTGCCACATCCTATTATAAGAGAACAGGACCTTCAGATAATGAATAGTGATGCTCTTTCTGAAGTTTAACATAAAAAAATAATAATAATAATTAAAAGATATAGTTGTGAGTCTTACTTTCCTTTGAATGGAAAGCATGTGAACTGCTGTTCAACTGTATGAGTTTTCAAACCAGGTTGCTGAGCCATAATCTATTTTAAGAAGGAAAAATAATAGAATAAGGAAGAGAATAAAAATATACAGCACGCCAATATCTTAAAAACAACTTGCAGGATTAAGGTTGAAATATAAACCTTTTGATTGACTTGTTTCAAAACCTCATCTGGAAGATAAGCCAAGGTTGTACCACTATCAATTATTGTCCCTCTATTGTCTCCAGCATCAAATATATCTGTTGGAAGATCTAGAACATCACCACCCACCTCAATTGCCTTCATAATAACATTATAATGTGGCCTAAGATAGTGATAAAAATATAATCAAGACAAATTTTGAGCCCAGATCGATGAAAGGAATAATTGTAGAAAGAAAACATGTAGCCCACGGAAAGATTTTAGCAAAAGAAAATACATTGATGACCCAAATGTCAGATTAACTATCACAAGAGTCCACCAAGAAAAATAAAATGTTGTCTTAAATATTTAGAAGAAAAAAAACTATTTCAATAAAGGATATCTGAAATATTTGTCATTCATATTGGAGATAGATAAATCAAAAGAAGGTAGTGGGTTAGGCATGGGGGTGAGGAGTGAGGTGAGGGGGGTTTCCGCAGGTAGTTTATATCACTAACTTGCACACAAACGTAAGAATTTTATAATACATATTGACAAAATAGAATCATGCACTCGTGAAACATGTTGTCCTCATTACATCAGATCTTGTCCTCTATTAGGTATTCTTGTCTATCTCTCTGTTATCTTGAAAATAGTTTGATTTATTACTAATTACATTGATCTTCCCCAAGTCCACGTAAAAGTCTTGACATGTTATTGGTACTCTAAATACAAGGGTACTCCACCTAAAAGTCTTGAATTTTATAATACATATTGACAAAGTAGAATCATGCACTTGTGAAGCACAGTATTATAAGAACTTTTTAACATATTGACAAAGTAGAATCATGTACTCGTGAAGCATGTGATCCTCGTTACATCAGATCTTGTCCTCTATTAGGTATTCTGGGTTATCTCTCTGTTATCTTGAAAATAGTTTGATTTACTAATAATTACATTGATCTTCCCCGAGTCCACCTAAAAGTCTTGACATGTTGCTGGTGCTCTAAATACAAGGGTACTCCATTCATTCCATCCAATACGTTTCGATGTGATGAGACTGGGGTATTAAACGGGATTTATACCTATCAATTTGTAACTATATATATGGCGGAGATGAGTGGAGGCTATGGTGGACAGTACCTTATGTGGGAGATGTGTTGAACGTAACATACTCATAGAGATTTGTGCCACAGCTCCTACTAGCTCTGCATCCTGGTTTTTATAGTACAGTCTCTAGGTCAGGATGAGGCAACCATTGAACATGTTTCATTACAGAAGTACAGGATTTATGACTAAAAAACTAAGATTTTAATGTTTATAAGGTACAACTTCCTCGTCAGTTTTTCTCTATCGTGTAGGCAGATATTTGAGTATCACTATATCTTTCCATCCCTCAAGAAAGATGATCTACTAGTTATTAACTCGATAAATAAAGATAAATTTAAAAGGCCTTTCCCCAATCTATAAACCTTTCCAATTTTGAGCTAAATTTGTGCATCTTGCTATTCTCCCAAAAGAACTGTGTTAGGAATCTAATGATAGAATAGTAGAGTATTGAATTAAGGGGGAGTTTGATTAAATCCATAATTAGATTCCAAATATATATAATTTGATGATGAAGTTTGTATATGATCTTAATGATGAAGCTTATAAAGTATATTTGTATGGAAATGTTTTGTACAGTCCTTAATTGGGATATCTATGTACAAGAACTTAGAATAGTATGATCAAACTTGTTAGGTTGATCCTTAATTCTGTCTGCATATGTAATAGATAGGATCATTGTAAAAATACTACTCTGCAGGGAAGAAGTATTGATCGCAGAATAGATCTACATGTGCTTAATGTATATTTGTACAAATAAGTTTTATAAAGTCCTTCAAAAGAATTGATGTACAAGGACTTAGAAGTGTAGGTAGGGTCCGATCAATCCAGTGAATGAATGAATGGGAGCGGATCTTATGGAAATTAATCTGTTGTATTGATGATAGGGTTTCGATCGTAAAGTCATTCTGCCGGTTCACAATGTGAAGATACTTTGCAGAAACAGGCGTGTTTGCACACCATCAGAAGATTGCAGAGTTCACTCCATCTCTCGGACAGAGAATCAATTCATGAAGAAATTAAATCATCAAAAAGTTCCAAGGCTAACACAAAATTGTACAAGGAGTTGAAGAAGCTGTTAAACATCATCTGAAAAAATCAATAAGTCTGCTAAGTGGATCAAGGGATTGTAGAGTAAAGATTGCTCAAGGATCGCAGAGTAAAGATTGCTCAGTAAAGAGTGATTGTGGAATACTCCAAGCAGACACTGAATGAAAACAATACCTGAAGACTATTCTAAAATCGTTCAGTGAGGTCAAGATCGTAAAGTCAGCCTCAGAACAGTTAAGCAAAATGTGAAGCGCTGATGACATGAATTAAAGGAGATCATCAAGTTCAATTTGTGCCATGGATATAAAGTAAAAATTACTCAAGAAGAAGTATATAGCAAGAGAATATATATCTGAGTATATTTCTCACAAGAAGAGATATCCAGAAGAAATCTAAAGGACAACTGCAAGGATATTCTACCTGATCACAGATTACAGAACAGATCGTAGAGCAATCCGAACATCGTAAAAGAAGTAACCAGTATTTGAGATCGAAGAAGAACAGTCCACTCACGAAGATGTTATCGACTGTGCAAGACAGCTGAAGTATCAGAAAACGGAGAAGAATCTGCTAAGCAAGTCAACATAGTATAAAGTAATCAGAAAGCAAAATAGAAGATAAAGCTTTAGAAATAGTGAGGATACATAACAAAAGACTACAACATCCCTCACTATACTGTCATCACTAAAAAGAGTACAAGAACAGAAAAGGTCAAACCAATCGTAAGGCTCAATCCTACGGTTCTTGCAACAGTAGATTGTAGAGCTCATGTCAGGTCTGACAAACAGACTGACAATTGGAACATTGCAAGACGATGATCTCAAGATTACAAAAGATATATTCGTGGAAGAACACAAATGCATATCTACCGGCTAGTTAGCCGAAAGCAAGCTGTCTGAAAAGCCAGAAAAAATACTGATTTATGTGACAATTCCTAAGTTAGAAATTACACTAACACAGAGCCTCGGAAAGTCAACATAAGAGATATCAAAGTATTTATGCATTAAATGCTCCAACGGATACTTCTCAACGGGAAGATTTCAGAGAAATATAAAAAACAATATCATTCAAATAAAGATAATAATAATGAGCACTAAACATCAATACATAAGAAGAATCATCATCTAACATGAACATCAAGTTGAACAAGAGAGAACGTGGAGAAAGGAAAACTCTACGAACAGAGAAATGTTCAACACTGCCAAGCCCAAAGAGAAAAGGAGACTAACGAGATAATCTTGGCAGCGCCTCATCAGATAACAAGAGGCTGATGAGAATATGTCAAGGTCAGAGCCGCAGAGCCAAAGACCAAAAGAGTTAGGAAGGTCCAGAGAAAATGTGCCAGAACTGCAGAGCCAAGGAGGTGGAGAACATAGCTGATCTGAAAATTCAAATATGAAGAAGCCATGAAGTTAATGCTGATGACGCATTAGTGGATGATCAGAAGGCTAATCTCAAAAACTCCACTATACGATTCATCAAGAACACTTAGAATCAACAAGTCAAAGATGTGGAACACAAGTCTACGATTCTGAGATTGTTCAAAGCCGCTAAGCACAAAAGATGAAGAGCTTAATTGAACAACTTAGCAATAAAATGTTGAAAAGCTGCTGACAATCAGAAGGAATCAAGCTTCAACAACAGAATTCAGCAAGCATCAAGAAGATGATTAACAATGCTACTAAGTATCATAAAATGGAGATCATTCAAGTCATCTTAGCAGGACCTCAAACTCCTCTACAACAGGAAGATGGGTCGAAGGATACTGGTTTTGAGGACCGAATTGGGGTTGGTGGATCCTGGTCTATGTGACCGAAGCAGGGTCGGAGGATCCTTGTCCAAGGGACAAAATATCCAAATTTGCTGGACTTGAAGAAGTCTTTGTGTCCTTGTCTGTTGAGACTAAAATAGCCAAGTCTGTTGGGCTTGATGAGGGCAACGTGTCCTGGTCTTGGTGACCGAATACTTTAGTCGAAATCCTACTCGTTGAGTAGAAGAGTGGAGTAGAAGTTATTCAGTCTCCGAACCACTTAAAATCTCGTTTACATTATGTCATTTACATTATGCACTCTATAACTACCATGTCTGCTGTGTGCTTGATAATTCATATAACTTATATTAAGAACTAAGATACCTGAGTAAATCTTTAAGGGGAATTTTCAAAACTGATATTCCGCTGTGTATAGATAATCTTGATTAACTAAGTATTTTGTAATTCTCAAATAAGTAATTATGAAGAATTTTTAAAAATCTATTCAACCCCCACCCCCTTCTAGATCTATATTATGCCTTTGGGAAATAACAAACTGTATTTAGTAGAGACAGAGGCTTGTCCCTATAGCTACAAGCACTCGAGCATTGAAATGTAGAGATAAGATGAATGTGCCTACGTTTAAATATGCAGGCACATAATTTACATCAACTATCTTGTATAGTTAATCTATCCTGCATATAAAGGATTTTATCCAATCTTGTACCTAAAAGAAAGAGTATTTGATTACTATATATAATGAAAATAGAAGCAAAAGAAATTTGATACTATTGGTTATTATTATATATTATTATTTATGAATGATTTTAATGTAATTAGTTTATTTAGTAGATAAGATTAGGATATATATTTAATTATATTAGTAAAATATTCTAGAGTAGTAATTATTTAAGGAAGTAGATAATTACTTGGGATTGTATTTCCTTATTTAATTGGGTTACTTAATATTTTACTTGGCCTTGAAGGTTTTTCTTATTCTTATATAAACAGATGTAATCCATTATTATTATTATTATTCTTATTAAATGATTGACATTAGTGTATTTTAAGCCGTGTGCTTTGACTTTGACTTTGACTTTTAGTCTTTAATATCCTTTAGTCTTTCCTCCGTGTTCTACATCATAATGGAAATAGAGGCAAGTTCCTAATATATTTTGATTTCACCCAATTTATTTCTACCCTAATTTTTTTGGCCTCCATCAATTGTCGAAATTGGTAACAGGGCAACGTAGTCTCAAATCTATCCCAAAATTTTTGTATTTTTTTCTTAAAAAATATTCTACAGTTTAGCTCCCGAATTTTTTGAAATATTCAATTCAGTCCCACAGTTTCTGAAGTTGCAATTAAGCCCCTAAATTAAATGAAAAGATTAAATCAGTCTGTCAAGTTTCAGGAAATTTCAAATCAGTCCCTGAGATTTCAAAAAAGTTCAGATTGACCCTCAAAATTTCAGTTTTTACATTATTCATTGGCTATGTAATACTTCTCTTCATTTTTCAAAAAGTTGTTTAGTTCTCATCCAGATACATATATATTTTTATAAAGTATGGTGTGATGTTATACCCATGAATGTTGCATATATTTTATTGGGTCAAGATTGAATTGAATGCTTAATTTGGATCATGAAGAAGGTGATATATATTCTTTTGAACATGAGTATTATAGTTGGGGGTTGTGCCGCCCTGCCTTTCAATCAATACACAGTGGAGGAGGCCGATCACGAACGCTATAGGTGTTGGAGCAATCCTGAATTATCAAATTAATTTCATCCAAGCCTAAGGAGAATGTTCGAAAAGATGTCGTGGAAGAACCAAGTAAAGAAATTTTGCAATTTAATGACAAGTCACATGAAGATAAAGTTGAAGTTGAGGATACAACGAGCGAGAGTGAGGTTGAGCAAAAAAGTTGATGATGTTTTCCCAAAGTAACTTGAATGAAGAAGTCAATGATCAAGTCATCGATTTTGTTTTCCACAACTTTAACAAGATGCAATACAAGGAAATTATCTCCTTATTGTTTTCTACTCATCAATATGTCTGCAATAATGATCAAAATTTCTTGCATGTTTGGACTCCGATTCATGGACTGTGGATTCTTTTATACTTCAAAACTCGAGGACGAGTTTTTTTTCAACGGAGAGGAGTATCATGAGGATGAAAGCAAAAAAAAATGATACTACTGGGTTTTTATTATATAAAATATTATTTATGCATGATTTCAATGTAATTAGTTTACAATAGAACCTCTGTAAATTAATAATCTCTCTAAAATAATATTTTTTTTTCCAGTCTCGATTTGGGCTAATGGGATAAATTAATAATTTTGATAAAATAATAATTTTTAAAAAGACCCTTATATAAATATATGGTCCCATCAAAATCATAAATAAATAATTCTTTTAAATTACAAATATATCTAGGGTAATCTTGTAAAATATGATTCTATTCTCGTTTGTTTTGTCTTGAAATTCAATCCTTAATTTTTCTCATTGCGTCCAAAAGTTCAGGTGTTGCATTCTCAAATTGTAATAAAAACTTGTGAAGAGTTATTAACGCTATGAGTGCTTCCTTTCGCTGTATTGGCTCCAAAGGTATTGTATTCTAGTACAATGAACTTATATATACAAATTAATTAAACTTAATGTGAATATAATTTTTTTTTGAAATAAAATGTGAACGTAATTTGAAAAGTGGATACAATGAACATTATTTAATTATTAAAAATAATTAAAATCACTTGCAATGAATTCTAATATTACATTAATTTAATAAGTATGATACATTGCATCAAAAAAATTATGATATAAACATTAATAAAATGCAATAATTTTAATGTAATTAAATTTATGTTCACCGAATAGAAAAACACTCTTTAAATTAATAAATTATTAATTTATCGATTAAATAATAACTCTTTAAATTAATAAAAAATTTCAGTCCCAACAGTATTAATTTATAGAGGTTCTACTGTATTTAGTAGATAAGATTAGGATATATATTTAATTATATTAATAGAATATTCAAAAGTAGTAATTATTTAATGTAGTAGATAATTACTAGAATTTTATTTTCTTATTAATAAGGGTACTTAATATTTTACTTAGCCTCCAAGTATTAAAGTTTTTTTATAGCTATATAAACATTTGTAATCCATTATTATTGAATGATTGATATTAGTGAATTTTAAGCCTTGTGTTGTGTGGCTTCTAGCCTTTTATCTCCCTTTAATCTTCTTTGTTCTTTCCTTACTCCGTCCTACATCAATATAGCTCGAGACCTAGTAGTGGTGTATTCCTCCTTTTGCTTCGAAAAAGAACAGCTTTTTTCGAAGATTTTACTATATTATATTACGATTATGACAACAAATGGAATTGTATATGTATGTTTTGCTTCTATCATTCGAAATTCATTTTGGATCAGATATAATACTTTGGTCAACCAAAGTATGGGGGGAAAAAGAAGCTATAGACTAGATAGAACTTTGGGTCAGATGCATTCAAAGAGAAACCTACTTCATATGAATCAAATATCTAACTAGACATAAAAATTGCAAAAATAGAAAATCAGAGGAAATCAATCTTGCTTCACAGTAAATTAAAAACCAGAATATAAAATCACGTACATATCTGGGACCAGTGGCGTTAAAGAAAATTTTGGCTGGACTACTTCTCCAATAGCAAATATTCCTCCTCCATTCCTTCCATCCAAGCAATGAGAAAACACTTTTTTAACTTTTCCAGTTGAAGCAAGCTGTGATATTATGGATGAATTTGCTTGCCCAAATCCTATTATTCCATCAACTGATTCATCAGATGAACCTAGCTCCCCAGATTGTTTAGCTCCACATCTACATTGGTTCCAAAAATTATAAACTAGCATTAGCGTCATGAGAACAAATTGTCCAAACTAAATAATTAAGTAATATCTTAAACAAAGGTAGCACCTGACATAACTCTCAGATTGATGATTGTACGTAAAGCACACAGCATATATATAAGAGAATATGCCACATTGAATCTTTATTTTTCAAATTTAAAAGCAAAAACAAAAAAAAGGGAAAAAGAAAAAAGAAAAAAGGAGAGGAAAAGTGCAAAGCAAGTGCAATAACAGGTACCATCACCCACTCTTTCAATCCATTAAAGGCTCAAGGGAAAGACAGATTAAAGAAAAAAGAAGCATATTGGGATCCACATGGGACTAACTGAAAAAGTTGTATCCTTGGCACTCACAGTTTACTTTATACTCCCTCCGTTCCTATATATAAGATCATTAGTCTTTTTGAAAGTCAATTTGAGACTTCAAACTCAAAATTGATATAATTTTTCATTTAATTTTAGTCAACACAAAGATAAATAATTGTAAACTATTTAAAAAGTACTAATAATTATAAGATTTATATTTTCATATTTTTAAATGAATTATATGAATTTTGAGTTTGAGGATGTCTCAAATTGACTTTCAAAAGTCAATAATAATCATGTATTTTGGAACAGATTAAATGCAGTTGGATCATTTAAAACAAGCTTCTCATATATTTTTTACATA
The DNA here is from genome assembly GCA_016801055.1 of Panax notoginseng. Taxonomy (NCBI): domain Eukaryota; kingdom Viridiplantae; phylum Streptophyta; class Magnoliopsida; order Apiales; family Araliaceae; genus Panax; species Panax notoginseng. The sequence goes on from CM029022.1 coordinate 119,580,821, forward strand.
AGAAAAAATGTATTTAAATATATATGTCTGTGTGTGTATAGGCATCAAAAGGGAAAATAAGTTTTTTTAATGTGCTTAGAGTCAATGGTCTAGTGATAGTTAAGGATTTGCTGGAAATGGGTCATAGTAATGACCAACTGGCTCATTTTTCTAGTATGTGGGTTATTATGTCTTTGACATATTGGTTCAATTAGTCTATAAGAGATCAATTTCAATATGTTAAAAGGAGTCAAAGTGTTAATGTGTGATTACTTCAAAGATTCATGGTTCTTTTTATTCAACAGGAACAGGTTCTTTCCAGAAAATTTGATATTTTTTAGTTCGAGTGATGCAACTCAAACCCTAGGTGTGATGCATATGGGATATATGTGTGATGCCTAGAGTTCCTCCACAAATTCATTTTTTTCAACCCTAGCAACCTAAACCTATCATGAACCCAGAAACATTGTTCAAGGATAATGTTCATAGAGCCAAAACACCCTCCCTCCCCTACTCAACTCAGCTACGCCTTTTATCTTAAACTAGTTGAGGTAGCTGCAAATAAATTCCAGTGACAGCGAAATAGCATAAAGACAACAAAGGCAAAATAAATAAAGAAAAGTAAAGTAAAAAAAAACAATAATACACACAAACAAAGAAATAAATGAAATTTAATACGAGAGAATACAAGCATAAGGGGACAAGGAGTCCATCCACTCAATAACAACTGTAAATATAAAGAGAACACTCAATAAAGAAAAAGTCTCAAATTTGGAAATACCCCTAAGCACTAGGCGCTGTTAAGCCTCCAGGGAAGCTCAAGTCAGTTAACCAAAGAATGGGGACTGAGAAGATAGATAGATTAGGTTATAGGACCGGGAAAAGTAAGAATGGGGACTGAGAAAATAGAAGAACTTGGGGAAGAAGATAATGAGACTCACATGAGTTCTCTCAATTCATTCCTCATCAAAAGCATGATTTCAATATTACACTAGCTCAGAATATATATATAGAGAGAAAGATCACAAGGATTCTCTGCAACATAAAAGAAAGAAATGACTCGAGTACCCCTAATCGACTCACATGGAATGTTTGCCTTGATTCTAGAAAATAATAATAACTAAACCTTTCCTAAATTACCCTTCAAGCTATTCTTTATCTTAACAAAAAAAAAACAAACACCGCAAGTAGTACCATTAATTACAGCAATGCCCTAACCATATTACTGAACTTGAAGTCTTCTACAAAATTCGAGCTATTTTATTTACTATTATTCCACTGGTCTTGACAGTTGCAGACACCATAAAGAAGGAAGAAAAAGTATCCTATCTCGAAGCAAAGCGAAAGATAAATATGTCTTTAGAAAGTCGAGTATTACACTCATTCAAAATTCCCTAAAGAACAGTCAAGATTGCACACTTGAAAAGCATCGTACTGTCCTTCATCCTGCCAAAACATCTTAATCGTACAAGAAATAAATCATCCATTGAAGTAGGACATGCCCACTCCTTCCACAACACTCCAAAAGTAGAGTTACACAATTCCCAAGTAACAGGACAAAGAACTAACAAATGAATGTATCTCATCATTCTGCTTACACATATGGAAGCTTTCTTGTGGTCTGTGATTCTACACAGAAATAAATGAAGAATGACTTCATATCCCCCTATTTTTTTCTTCTTTTAATAAAAAATGACTGTCTACAGGAAGCTACTTATCTTTTAATTTATTGAGGGAAATGGCTATTTTTCTCATATCACCTTAGGGTTCTACTATAGACCTTTAGAGGTACCCCACCCCCCTTTGGGATGCCTTAAATATAGACTGAAGGGCTGCACTCAAACTTTGCAAGTGCTCCTTATGTCTTGTTTCCACCGGTCGTGAGGGTGGACTTCTTGTCCCCACTGATTTTATTGCATCATCTCTTTTAATAAAACTGACTTTTTTCTTTTATTATTAAAAATTAAAAAATAAAAATAAACCCAATATTATCTCAGATTTTAGGTAAAAATTCCACTAAATGATTAAAAACCACCCTCGCTACCAAAATCAAAAAATGCATAAAAAATTGTGAATAAGTTCTCCCTTTGGTTTGTCCTACCATCACCCACTCATGCAGTGGTTGAATAATTTCTCCCTGTGGTTTATCTTAGTCACCTTGAGGTCCTACTTAAGGTTCTTAGCAACTAACAACAACAGAACTAGAGACGGATTTGAGGGGAGAGATTAGATAGAGCATAGGAGCAGAAAAGAGATTGCAAGTTGATTAAGAAGTCTCAAACTAAACTCTCAATCTGATTACAATTATGCAAAAGTAACTGAAAATGAAGTGACAATATTGACACTGGCTAATCAACCTACTGCTGAGTGATAACTTGCACCAAGCTTATCCTACCCCAACTGTTACAACTACTCTTAACATTACTGTAACTAACACTTGAAGTTGGAACCTCTGTAAATACTAGGCTTGACATAAAATAATATGTTATAAAAGTTTTTCTTCCTCTTTAAATGATGCATGAACTCTGAACTTGTAGGCATGTATTGATGACTCGTAATCAAGTAGCCCTTTTTTTTTTTAAGAATTACAAATTAAATCTTTAGTCTGCTCATGCTTGCTACATTATACTGATGTAACACAGTACCTCATTTATTTCGCAAACGACTATGATGTTATTCAGCAGTTTAATTAATTTGAGGTCAACCCATGCTTCCATTTGTTATATGATACTAAACCACACTCTAAACAAGAAATTAAAACTGACCCGAATGCGATGCTGCCATTCATGGTTGTTGTTTGAAGGTTTCCGGATGCACGATTGAAATGTACATTGTCTCTGACAAAGTAGCCTGCTGTTGAGCTCCCATCTCCATAAGTAATAGAATATTCACAGAGTTGTCCAACCTTGCAATCAGCAAAGGGGGCACTGAATGTACTGGTGCAAAAATCTTGATCACAAGTGACAAGTTTTCCAGTGGAGGAGCCCTTTGGATCATATTTAGCCAATTTTATCTGTTGAAAAATAAATTATTAAATAGAAAATGTATAATCATCAGGAACTACAGACAGCAATGTGACTAAACATGTTAATATACACACACATGATTTTTGTTTTCATCCTTACGACAATAAATTCAAATGAAACCGTAAAGTTTAGGAAGGAACATACATCAAGCTTGGTTTCCTTGGGACAATTGTTGCAGCCAGCGCAATTTACCCATAGAATGTCACTTCCCGTATCAACCTGCAGGTGATAGTCCTTTGATGGAGTCCCAATCCCAATCTTTGTGTAAAAGAGCCTACGTAAATAAAACCATGAATACATTAAAATAAACAACCGCAATGCTTCCTGCATGCATACATCAAGCTCACCCAAACACAGATAGGGGAGAAAAAAGTTTTATATGGGAAAAGTGTGGCTGCAGTTGCATAGCTAGGCTCGTCAGGGACCAAGAGACTTGAGAGACTAAAAATTAGGCTAAGAGACCAACTAGATACCACCTAGATTACAATGCTACTTGAGGATAAATTCATGCATAAGAAAAATTGCATGGGAAAAAAGATACCTGGGATTCTTGCTATTTAGAGAAGAGAGAGGGAGGCGGAGAGAGAAAATCAACTGAGAATTAACTATTAGTTCACTTGACTATTTTGGATTTTCCTTCTCTCTCTCTCTCTCTCTCTCTCTCTCTCTATATATATATATATATATATATATATATATATATATTGCCTTATTAACTTTTTAGCCCAGAAAAGAAAAACCAATGAAGGAAAAAACCCATGTTTCTTCTCTTTCCCTCCCAATCATTCATACCAAAATGCGGGCAAAAACAGAATTGCAGACAAACATTTATACAGATATCAACATTATAACTTGAAGGCAGGGTATCATTGCACCATAATAAAAAGTTTAGATCCTGCAATCAAAAAAATTTCTAAAAATTAGTCTTTCGTCAAGCTGGTAATTAATTTAGACGTTCAAATTTGTTTTCATGAATAAATTCCTTTAATAAGCTACTCCCTTCGTTCCACAAAAATAGTCCCATTTGCGAGAAATATATAATAATAATCCACAAAAAATGTCCTCTTTTGTAAATAATAGTATAAAATGAGACAATATCCTCAAGTTTGTTAACCATAATTTAATTATCATATCACCACTAATTAATTAACTATTTTTATCATATTTAGGAATACACACGTAACAAAAGTACATCCTTAATGCTTGCATTTATTTACAAATGGGACTCTTTTGATGGAACGAATGGAATACTTAATTAAATCAATTACTGAATAGCACCCTTAAATTGTAGTTGAAACAAGAAATTAATAAGGTGCGAGACAGGAACAACTCGGACACTAAATAGTACTCTCATGCTCCACAAAAAAGTCTCATTTGCCAACTTTTTATTTTATAAAAAAACTTTTTGTTTTTATAGTATTATAAAATGATAGAATTTCCTCAAGTTTGCCATTAAATTTCACATAGTACCGCCACTACTAAAATAACAACTTGTTATTTTTAGGGTAAACGTAATACAAAATTTCATGCCTAATGCAAATGAGACTCTTTGTATGGGACGAGAGAGCTATAAACTTATAAGTACTACAATAAAGTCAAATGGGACTCTCTTCATGGGAGTGGGAGTTATAAATACTACCATCAATGCAAAGAGGACACTTTTTGTGGGAAAGAGAGTAATAAGCATTACAAATCAATCCCGATAATCACAAACTACCAATGACAATTCAAATAATTATATACCTCAGAATTGTAGTATAGCAATTAAACAATGAAACACATAATTACAAAGACTGAGAGCTAGGAACAAACGATGAATCACCAGCACGGCCCTTGCCACCCAAGGGGAGATCTATGGCTGCCAGCATTCTACCGTGTCGGTGAGAATCATGAGCTCTCAGTGTACTCAATGACCTCTCACCGCGCCCGCCAAACTTGTGCTTCACATCGAACACAACATTGGCTGAGGAAAAAAACAACAATTCAGCCAAAAATATAAAACCTAACAACAACAAAATCATACTTTTTCTTCTTCTCCTCAGATCCATTTCTGATATGTATACTGCTATACATACATATATATACATATGTCTGTGAAAATTATAAGAAGCAGAAGATTTGTGTTTGTGTGTGTAAATTTGATGTTAAATAAGAAATTGAAAGCGAGGAAATGGAAAACACCGCCTGTTGGTGTTGGAAAGAGGCAAAAGGCGAATGGGGACAAGTGTGGGAGATGAAAACAGAGGAGGGAGAATACAACGGCAAACAGACAATTGGTTATGTAAGCCATGGGAAAAATGTTGTTTCCTTTTCCTTGGTTTCTTTTTTTTTCCTAAAGAGGAAAAGGTTGAAGTTTTTTCGGATCATGATTCTATGCAATAGTTTGTATTGAAAAATGATTCATATGTCGATAATTTTAATGACGTGGCATTAACTTTAAGTGATAAGATTGAATAAATTAAAATAAATTCATGTAGGTCTAGTATTTATTATTGACAAAAAATTATCATCAAAATTTTATGCGAGGGAATTGATATTTCACTCTTTGTGCACTAAATTAATTATAAAATTAAGTTTTTATGTTCAAATTATCCCCACTTGATAAATAATTAAATATTTAGTTGTTTAATTTTATTTGATTAGTAGCGTTACTCAATTGAAGATAACTTTTATTTATTTAATTATTGTGGTAGTAATAATATTAATAATAATTAGAAAATTGTAAAGAAATAAGTGAGAAAAATTATGTATACATAAAAATTAGGATTTAAGGCTTTCTCCCACCAAGAAAAAAATATTATTTTTAGAATTTCTATTATCATATCATATTACTAAATTAAGATTTTTATGAAACAAATTATACTTAAAATGTGTAAACTTTATATACTCCCTCCGTTCCTTAATATAGGTCGTTTTAGAGAAATTTTTTTGTTCTTTAATATAAGTCGTTTTAGAATTTCAAGTAAGTATTAATTGCTTAGTTTCCAATATTACCCAAAATATTAAATGTAACTTTAGTTCTCTCACTATTTTCTGTCTAATAAATAACAATCTCTTATTTCAATACAAGGGTAATAAATAACAATCTCTTACTTCTATTTTGCCTTAATTTATTAATATATTCATTAAATAAACTAATTACCATTATTAATAATTTAGTAATGAATTTCATCACAAAATATTAAAAGTCACTTAAAATATTTTCTAATACCATAATATAATTTTTCATGATTTTTCATGAATTAAAACTATTTTTAAATAATTTATTTAATTTTGTAATTAAATAAATTAAATACCATTTATATTTCAAAAATATTAAATATTTATGAAATATACTTAAAATAATTAAAAATTATTTTTCAGAATTTAAAATAAATTTTCTGAAATTTTTAAGTATTTTTAGTAATTAAAATCTATTTATTTCAATTAATTTAATAATTTTCAAAAATTAGAAATTATAACTGTCACTAAAGGACCCTATAGCGACTGACCCGTCGCTATAGGTGTTCTTGGGCTAAACCCAGAACTTCATGTCAGTTGAGAGGGTGGGTGGTTTGACCAGAATTTAAGCTGTGTTCTTGATGGATTATTGGTCGCTTATGGTGTTAATATAGTAGTACCAATGTAATACTACAACTTACAACTAATTTCATGTCCATACAACAACATATCAATACAATCTGTGTGTCCAAAAAGTCTGACAAGTCTGTTCTTCATTTCTGGGTTTTCCAGAAAATGAAGAACAGTACAAGGTGCTATATTTAGGTCCTTAGATCATAGGCTAAATGTCTGATTTATGATAATTAAAGCTTCACAATTGTAGTTGAGATGTCAAAGAACATCTATATACAATCAGATTAGTCTATCAACAACACCAAATGCAGATTACATCCGGTCAAACTACCTGTCAGACAATGCCACTTTGAAGATCTGGGTTACCCAGAACCTTCTTCCAGCGTGACGGTCAACGATGGTTTGACTGCTCATTTCTACGATTCGGCTACGGATCTGGTTGATCTAAAGCCTTTAGTATGTAGTATTCATGTCAGGCTACAACAAAAACACAAGAACTTGGCTTAACTATCAAACATATAGGAGATCAGACGTTATGAACATGCTTGTCAGGGTCTCTGGAAATTTCTGGGTTTGCCCAGAAACCAACTTTCGTGACCGGTCAACGCTATTTGACCAACAATAACTCTCGATCTACACATGATCTGGACTTGTTTCTTGTTTCAGATCATAGTCCTCATGACAAAGAACATATCGATAACATAAAACAACAAATATCAAAAACAGATAAGGATTTATGGCGTCTGACATTAGGTTGTCAGTCGATATTTTTCTAGTTTTCCAGATTTAAGAAAACTTCTAAATCGTGCATCTAGATGTTATAGATCCATGATCTATCAACCCAGATCACTTATAGACATCTTATTACACATATCTAACCAATCACTAACAAAATTAACACAAAATTTTAAGGGTTTTGAATTTCAAAGTTTATACCTCATTCAAGCTTTTATCATGATTCTGATCTTGATGATCTGATATAGGAGAGCTAAAGGATGTTCTGGGCTTTCCATAACACTTAGTTCCTCTCAAAAATTTTGGATGAAAGAGAGAGAGAGAAGACTTGGCTAGTTGAAAAAAATAAAGTAAGTCACTTTTCTAGATTTTCTTGCTTTTAATCCCAAGATGCAATGTATATTGCTGGCATAGATGGCTGGTAATTGAGATATAGGAACATGCTAGCCTAGGTTTTGGTCACCAACTCACACTAGAGCAAGTCTTGAAAGTTACATCCAATAATGCACTTAAGGGCATTTAAGTCTTTTTTCATTTAATTTTAATGGCAATTTGGACATTGTCTCCAAACCCTTAGGGTTTAGGGTTTGGTTAGGATTTAGGGTTTGAGCTAATTTAAGGCTTGTAATTTAATTTTCTAAAATTTCCAAATTTAGATTTTAAAAATAAAAAATTAATATTTCTAACTTATAATTAGAATTTTCTAATTATATAAAATTTTCTTAATCATAACTTAAATTTTGCTAATTAGGATTAACATTTCCTAATTAAAATTGCTAATTTAGCAAGTAGGATCGTAATTGGTCATTAGGGTTTATAAACCACTAATTAGGGTTTCTAATAGAAAAATAATTTTCCTAAATTAGAAATTAGATTTTCGTAATTAGATTAGGGTTTTCTAATTACTTAACTTGAAAATCAGAATTAATATATCCTAATTAACATTAAAACTATTTAATTAACACTTAGGTTTTTCCCTATTCACAAATTAGGGTTTCAAATTTGTAATTAGAGTTTTCAAAATGTGACATTAGGGTTTGCTAATTAATTAAGCTTTTCCCTAATTAATATTATAATAAATAACACTTATGCAATATAATAATCATTTAAATTCCCAGATTAGGGTTTCATGCACCGAATTAGAGTTTTGGATTCCCGAAACTGAAATTAGGATTTCCAGAACCGGTTTTAGGGTTTCTTGTTAATCGTTAGGGTTTTCTAACCGAACGTTGACGTTCTTAATATATACTTAGGGTTTGTTACAGATATCAATTATCTGGCCAACCCTTGACCCTTAACCACATACTGTACACATATACATAGAACATATTTACATATTTCTTAATTCTGAATAATTCACCTAAATTATTCACAGAATTTTGAAATCTTCAAAATTCCATCTTAAAAATATCACACGCATACACTATTTTTCTGTCTAGATTCTAATTTTGAACCTTAAATCAATTAATAAAAATTTTAAAAATATTTAAAATTCTCAGGTTGTCACATTCACCCCTTCTTCTAAAAATTTCGTCCCCGAAATTTACCTTACACCTTACACCTTACTCCATACACCATACACCATACATACACAGCATCACATGCTACCCAATACATCTCTCACAAGAGTAAAAATTTTTAAATTGTGCTGAGGGGTCATATAGACCATGAACTACCGAGGTTTATAGGTATTACTACCTGCTACCTATTTCAATTAACAAAAAGGTATTCTACCCCGTACAAAGGTTAACAGTATGTTTACAATCACAAAGAAGGTAAACTACCGATGCGAGTACTTTAGATGATCAATCTATTGTACCTTAGTAATCGGAACGACTATATGCGTTCTTAGATTGGAATATTTTATCCAATTAGTATATCCCCATTTTCAGGATTGTTCACCTCAGACTTATCATAGGAGTCCGCACCAAAACAATTTGGGTCGGGAAATTTATTTTAACGAACACTTAGAGTTTTCATAACATTAGTCTAGCTGAATCGAATAGCATAGACTCATATCAATAATTCAATTCAATCGAATTATTTAGGTGTAGCCAAACCCCGTTGGCAAATTAAACTTTTGAAATCATTTTCAAGAATGACGTCATGATGCCGTATTGTATTAACAGCCCGTTTGAGGATGCCATCATTGTATGACTTTGTCATAACACATCATACAATAGTGGAACAACGATTTTAGATCAAATTAACACTAAGTATTCCTGTATTTACAACTCCATCAAATTTTTATCATCTCTGCACCAGGTTACATGGTACATGAGTGATAATTAAAACATATTTTGATATTTCAAATCGTTCGCGTCTAGCTGAAATAAGTAGCATAGACTATACTTTAAACCGTTTCAAAAATGATTACGAGTCTATATATATATATATATATATATATATATATATATATTTTCAAAAGCACAAAGTGCGTATTTAGCTTGATGTCAATCATTTCGAAGTCTAGCATAACTAGGAGTTTTGAAAAACTTATTTCTTCCCTAGTAATCATTTGCTTAACAATCTATTTGTTCCTATTATCCTCAATATTCTGTTTACACACAACTATACCTAGTTCGTCACACCACACTTATGAGTTCATTTACTTGACACAATCATATGAGTTTAAGAACCTGTCCTAGTCTGACCTTTGGCGTCTGTTCGCTGAGGGGTTCATAAATATTTCATATAACTATGAGTCAAGAATGTCACATAAGTATGAGTTTTAAGAACTCGTTCTTAACCTGATATTCTCTACCTATGACATATCTATCTGTTATACACATGAGAAAGGAATCACCCTCTTAACATGCATATAACAAATAGCGCGACACAACATTTCAATGATTATCATTGTCAGAAACTAAGTAGTTATTACACCAAGTACAATTTAGCTCTCATATGAAGAATCATACAACTCAGCTGCTGACACGAGTCCTCAATTGAATTCCCCACCTAACACTAACACCCTTCTCAATACGAATTTCATTTAATCCGTATTCATAATCCATAACTCTTTTATGAGTTTCATAGTACAACTGCCACACAGTAAACTTTGCTGCAACTTTTCAATCATTAGATTGACTCTTCTTCCTGTTATCACCTTATCAGATCATGGGGTGATCGCATCGTATATATTACGATTCATTTCTATGTCTTGATCGTTTTATTTTACGATCATCTATCACTGCACTTTTAGTCTTTTAGACTCTATCTATTCATCACTACTGTTCAACTTTATTATCAGAGTTAGGGAACTTTGTATCTTATAGCTCGCTGAGATTCTTCTTTGAATCTTACCGACTAACTAACTCTATGTGAGTTAGATCTTATTCTAATCACTACGGTTATTAATCTCAAGTATTCCTACCTAAGGTTCATAACCTACAGCTCTGATACCAACTGTGAGGGCCCCGAATCTAGGTCCCAAATCACCTCGGATCTGGTTCGATCATTCTATACAACTATCACTATTTGCGGAAGATATAAACATAAATTGTTTATACAATACATATACTCACTATTCCCCAAGGTCGAGTAACCTTAACTTAATACACATTTCGTAACTTTTCTAACATATAACATTAAAATACAACACTTATACAATTTAGCTGCACACATATCCTAACGTTGGAACTATCTTTAACCTTTCCTTGTATCTGACGCATTCGCCTTAATCTGTAATGTTTTATCATGATATAGCAAGGGTGAGCATAAGGATTGCCCATCAAGTTTAAATTCAACAATATAACGATATATCATGATTGAAGAGTTTGAATAATAAGCTGGCTATAATTCAACAATAAATTGTGAACTAGCAGGAACAAATTTATGACTGAACAAGTATTATACATGAACAAATATATCTGAACCAACTGGTAATAAAGGTGATCAGCCTTTCATACCTGACTTATACATGCAATATGTACAGAGTACAATTATACATGGCAATCAGCAATGATTAACCATAAGCTTATCCGAATGAAACAACTCTTATTAGAGTTAAGTAAAAATAAACTTGCCTGAACCGTTGATTACCACAACGCAATTTATAACGCTTTATCCGAAGACCTAATATTAGTAATATAGATCTCCAATATTAGAATAATAACATCACAATATAATACTATTATATATATAGATATACATAGAATAACCTAAACACATAACACATAACACATAATCATATCAGTCTATAACACACATAAGACTTTGTATCAGGTCAGACTATTTAAGTCCGAGTTGAAACCGACACAATTCTAACATCCCGACGGTCTAGTCGAACTTTTATCGAGTCTAAGTTAAATTAAACTCTGACTTAACACTTAACAATTATCTCAGATAATTTCAATAACAGTCAAAATATTTTTCGTAAGCTCGTAATAATTTTTAAATAATTATTACTATTTATCGTAAATTTTTAATCATTAAAACGTATTTAAATGAATTAAATACCACATAATTCTTTTATCATTAATATTTATTTATTATCAAATATTAATGAAATACATCACTTAATATTATAATATATTTATAATATCACAAAGTATTTTTAATACCTTAAAATCATTTAAATATGATTTTTAAACCCTTAAATTTATTATCCGATAATTGCTATTAATATTAAAATATTAATATTTTCATGACAAAATATCAAAAGTTATATTTTATAACTTAACATATTTTTCTAACACTTAAATCATTTTTATATGTTTTTTTTATCATTACTTCTATTTTCCTTAATTTATTAATATATTCATTAAATAAACTAATTACCATTAATAATAATTTATTAATGAATTTCATCACAAAATATTAAAAGTCACTTAAAATATTTTCTAATACCATAATATAATTTTTCATGATTTTTCATGAATTAAAACCATTTTAAAATAATTTATTTAATTTTGTAATTAAATAAATTAAATACCATTTATATTCCAAAAATATTAAATATTTATGAAATATACTTAAAATAATTAAAAACTATTTTTTAGAATTTAAAATAAATTTTCAAAAATTTTTAAGTATTTTTAGTAATTAAAATCTATTTATTTCAATTAATTTAATAATTTTCGGAAATTAGAAATTAAAATTGTCACTAAAGGACCCTATAGCGACTGACCCGTCGCTATAGGTGTTCTTGGGCTAAACCCAGAACTTCATGTCAGTTGAGAGGGTGGGTGGTTTGACCAGAATTTAAGCTGTGTTCTTGATGGATTATTGGTCGCTTATGGTGTTAATATAGTAGTACCAATGTAATACTACAACTTACAACTAATTTCATGTCCATACAACAACATATCAATACAATCTGTGTGTCCAAAAAGTCTGACAAGTCTGTTCTTCATTTCTGGGTTTTCCAGAAAATGAAGAACAGTACAAGGTGCTATATTTAGGTCCTTAGATCATAGGCTAAAGGTCTGATTTATGATAATTAAAGCTTCACAATTGTAGTTGAGATGTCAAAGAACATCTATATACAATCAGATTAGTCTATCAACAACACCAAATGCAGATTACATCCGGTCAAACTACCTGTCACACAATGCCACTTTGAAGATCTGGGTTACCCAGAACCTTCTTCCAGCGTGACGGTCAACGATGGTTTGACTGCTCATTTCTACGATTCGGCTACGGATCTGGTTGATCTAAAGCCTTTAGTATGTAGTATTCATGTCAGGCTACAACAAAAACACAAGAACTTGGCTTAACTATCAAACATATAGGAGATCAGACGTTATGAACATGCTTGTCAGGGTCTCTGGAAATTTCTGGGTTTGCCCAGAAACCAACTTTCGTGACCGGTCAACGCTATATGACCAACAATAACTCTCGATCTACACATGATATGGACTTGTTTCTTGTTTCAGATCATAGTCCTCATGACAAAGAACATATCGATAACATAAAACAACAAATATCAAAAACAGATAAGGATTTATGGCGTCTGACATTAGGTTGTCAGTCGATATTTTTCTAGTTTTCCAGATTTAAGAAAACTTCTAAATCGTGCATCTAGATGTTATAGATCCATGATCTATCAACCCAGATCACTTATAGACATCTTATTACACATATCTAACCAATCACTAACAACATTAACACAAAATTTTAAGGGTTTTGAATTTCAAAGTTTATACCTCATTCAAGCTTTTATCATGATTCTGATCTTGATGATCTGATATAGGAGAGCTAAAGGATGTTCTGGGCTTTCCATAACACTTAGTTCCTCTCAAAATTTTTGGATGAAAGGGAGAGAGAAGACTTGGCTAGTTGAAAAAAATAAAGTAAGTCACTTTTCTAGATTTTCTTGCTTTTAATCCCAAGATGCAATGTATATTGCTGGCATAGATGGCTGGTAATTGAGATATAGGAACATGCTAGGCTAGGTTTTGGTCACCAACTCACACTAGAGCAAGTCTTGCAAGTTACATCCAATAATGCACTTAAGGGCATTTAAGTCTTTTTCTATTTAATTTTAATGGCAATTTGGACATTGTCCCCAAACCCTTAGGGTTTAGGGTTTGGTTAAGATTTAGGGTTTGAGCTAATTTAAGGTTTGTAATTTAATTTTCTAAAATTTCCAAATTTAGATTTTAAAAATAAAAAATTAATATTTCTAACTTATAATTAGAATTTTCTAATTATATAAAATTTTCTTAATCATAACTTAAATTTTGCTAATTAGGATTAACATTTCCTTATTAAAATTGCTAATTTTGCAATTAGGATCGTAATTGGTCATTAGGGTTTATAAACCACTAATTAGGGTTTCTAATAGAAAAATAATTTTCCTAAATTAGAAATTAGATTTCCGTAATTAGATTAGGGTTTTCTAATTAGTTAACTTGAAAATTAGAATTAATATATCCTAATTAACATTAAAACTATTTAATTAACACTTAGGTTTTTCCCTATTTACAAATTAGGGTGTCAAATCCGTAATTAGAGTTTTCAAAATGTGACATTAGGGTTTGCTAATTAATTAAGCTTTTCCCTAATTAATATTATAATAAATAACACTTATGCAATATAATAATCATTTAAATTCCCAGATTAGGGTTTCATGCACCGAATTAGGGTTTTGGATTCCCGAAACTGAAATTTGGTTTCCAGAACCGGTTTTAGGGTTTCTTGTTAATCGTTAGGGTTTTCTAACCGAACGTTGACGTTCTTAATATATACTTAGGGTTTGTTACATATATCAATTATCTGGTCAACCCTTGACCCTTAACCACATACTGTACACATATACATAGAACATATTTACATATTTCTTAATTCTGAATAATTCACCTAAATTATTCACAGAATTTTGAAATCTTCAAAATTCCATCTTAAAAATATCACACGCATACACTATTTTTCTGTCTAGATTCTAATTTTGAACCTTAAATCAATTAATAAAAATTTTAAAAATATTTAAAATTCTCGGGTTGTCACATTCACCCCTTCTTCTAAAAATTTCGTCCCCGAAATTTACCTTACACCTTACACCTTACTCCATACACCATACACCATACATACACAGCATCACATGCTACCCAATACATCTCTCACAAGAGTAAAAATTTTTAAATTGTGCTGAGGGGTCATATAGACCATGAACTACCGAGGTTTATAGGTATTACTACCTGCTACCTATTTCAATTAAGAAAAAGGTATTCTACCCCGTACAAAGGTTAACAGTATGTTTACAATCACAAAGAAGGTAAACTACCGATGCGGGTACTTTAGATGATCAATCTATTGTACCTTAGTAATCGGAACGACTATATGCGTTCTTAGATTGGAATATTTTATTCAATTAGTATATCCCCATTTTCAGGGTTGTTCACCTCAGACTTATCATAGGAGTCCGCACCAAAACAATTTGGGTCGGGAAATTTATTTTAACGAACACTTAGAGTTTTCATAACATTAGTCTAGCTGAATCGTATAACATAAACTCATATCAATAATTCAATTTAATCGAATTATTTAGGTGTAGCCAAACCCCGTTGGCAAATTAAACTTTTGAAATCATTTTCAAGAATGACGTCATGATGCCGTATTGTATTAACAGCCCGTTTGAGGATGCCATCATTGTATGACTTTGTCATAACACATCATACAATAGTGGAACAACGATTTTAGATCAAATTAACACTAAGTATTCCTGTATTTACAACTCCATCAAATTTTTATTATCTCTGCACCAGGTTACATGGTACATGAGTGATAATTAAAACATATTTTGATATTTCAAATCGTTTGCGTCTAGCTGAAATAAGTAGCATAGACTATACTTTAAACCGTTTCAAAAATGATTACAAGTCTATATATATATATATATATATATATATATATATATATATATATATATATATTATCAAAAGCACAAAGTGCGTATTTAGCTTGATGTCAATCATTTCGAAGTCTAGCATAGCTAGGAGTTTTGAAAAACTTATTTCTTCACTAGTAATCATTTGCTTAACAATCTATTTGTTCCTATTATCCTCAATATTCTGTTTACACACAACTATACCCAGTTCGTCACACCACACTTATGAGTTCATTTACTTGACACAATCATATGAGTTTAAGAACCTGTCCTAGTCTGACCTTTGGCGTCTGTTCGCTGAGGGGTTCATAAATATTTCATATAACTATGAGTCAAGAATGTCACATAAGTATGAGTTTTAAGAACTCGTTCTTAACCTGATATTCTCTACCTATGACCTATCTATCTGTTATACACATGAGATAGGAATCACCCTCTTAACATGCATATAACAAATAGCGCGACACAACATTTCAATGATTATCATTGTCAGAAACTAAGTAGTTATTACACCAAGTACAATTTAGCTCCCATACGAAGAATCATACAACTCAGCTGCTGACACGAGTCCTCAATTGAATTCCCCACCTAACACTAACACCCTTCTCAATACGAATTTCATTTAATCCGTATTCATAATCCATAACTCTTTTATGAGTTTCATAGTACAACTGCCACACAGCAAACTTTGCTGTAACTTTTCAATCATTAGATTGACTCTTCTTCCTGTTATCACCTTATCAGATCATGGGGTGATCGCATCGTATATATTACGATTCATTTCTATGTCTTGATCGTTTTATTTTACGATCATCTATCACTGCACTTTTAGTCTTTTAGACTCTATCTATTCATCACTACTGTTCAACTTTATTATCAGAGTTAGGGAACTTTGTATCTTATAGCTCGCCGAGATTCTTCTTTGAATCTTACCGACTAACTAACTCTATGTGAGTTAGATCTTATTCTAATCACTGCGGTTATTAATCTCAAGTATTCCTACCTAAGGTTCATAACCTACAGCTCTGATACCAACTGTGAGGGCCCCGAATCCAGGTCCCAAATCACCTCGGATCTGGTTCGATCATTCTATACAACTATTACTATTTGCGGAAGATATAAACATAAATTGTTTATACAATACATATACTCACTATTCCCCAAGGTCGAGTAACCTTAACTTAATACACATTTCGTAACTTTTCTAACATATAACATTAAAATACAACACTTATACAATTTGGCTGCACACATATCCTAACATTGGAACTATCTTTAACCTTTCCTTGTATCCGACGCATTCGCCTTAATCTGTAATGTTTTATCATGATATAGCAAGGGTGAGCATAAGGATTGCACAGCAAGTTTAAATTCAACAATATAACGATATATCATGATTGAAGAGTTTGAATAATAAGCTGGCTATAATTCAACAATAAATTGTAAACTAGCAGGAACAAATTTATGACTGAAGAAGTATTATACATGAACAAATATATCTGAACCAACTGGTAATAAAGGTGATCAGCCTTTCATACCTGACTTATACATGCAATATGTACAGAGTACAATTATACATGGCAATCAGCAATGATTAACCATAAGCTTATCCGAATGAAACAACTCTTATTAGAGTTAAGTAAAAATAAACTTGCCTGAACCGTTGATTACCACAACGCAATTTATAACGCTTTATCCGAAGACCTAATATTAGTAATATAGATCTCCAATATTAGAATGATATCATCACAATATAATACTATTATATATATAGATATACATAGAATAACCTAAACAGATAACACATAACACATAACACATAATCCTATCAGTCTATAACACACATAAGACTTTGTATCAGGTCAGACTATTTAAGTCCGAGTTGAAACCGACACAATTCTAACATCCCTACGGTCTAGTCGGACTTTTATCGAGTCTAAGTTAAATTAAACTCTGACTTAACACTTAACAATTATCTCAGATAATTTCAATAACAGTCAAAATATTTTTCGTAAGCTCGTAATAATTTTTGAATAATTATTACTATTTATCGTAAATTTTTAATCATTAAAACGTATTTAAATGAATTAAATACCACATAATTCTTTTATCATTAATATTTATTTATTATCAAATATTAATGAAATACATCACTTAATATTATAATATATTTATAATATCACAAAGTATTTTTAATACCTTAAAATCATTTAAATATGATTTTTAAACCCTTAAATTTATTATCCGATAATTGCTATTAATATTAAAATATTAATATTTTCATGACAAAATATCAAAAGTTATATTTTATAACTTAACATATTTTTCTAACACTTAAATCATTTTTATATGTTTTTTTTATCATTACTTCTATTTTCCTTAATTTATTAATATATTCATTAAATAAACTAATTACCATTAATAATAATTTATTAATGAATTTCATCACAAAATATTAAAAGTCACTTAAAATATTTTCTAATACCATAATATAATTTTTCATGATTTTTCATGAATTAAAACCATTTTAAAATAATTTATTTAATTTTGTAATTAAATAAATTAAATACCATTTATATTCCAAAAATATTAAATATTTATGAAATATACTTAAAATAATTAAAAACTATTTTTCAGAATTTAAAATAAATTTTCAAAATTTTTAAGTATTTTTAGTAATTAAAATCTATTTATTTCAATTAATTTAATAATTTTCGGAAATTAGAAATTAAAATTGTCACTAAAGGACCCTATAGCGACTGACCCGTCGCTATAGGTGTTCTTGGGCTAAACCCAGAACTTCATGTCAGTTGAGAGGGTGGGTGGTTTGACCAGAATTTAAGCTGTGTTCTTGATGGATTATTGGTCGCTTATGGTGTTAATATAGTAGTACCAATGTAATACTACAACTTACAACTAATTTCATGTCCATACAACAACATATCAATACAATCTGTGTCTCCAAAAAGTCTGACAAGTCTGTTCTTCATTTCTGGGTTTTCCAGAAAATGAAGAACAGTACAAGGTGCTATATTTAGGTCCTTAGATCATATGCTAAATGTAAGACCCCAACTTTTATAAATAAAGATGAATTTTCTATAAATGACATTTTTGAATATTATGGAGTTAATTTGATATAATGTTATAGTTGTGGGTAATATTTATAAATTTTGCAAAGTACGCAAGTTGTTATATAATATTCGATTGGTCGGGGAATATTCGTTTTAACAAAGAATATTCGTACAACGACACAATCATTGATGGACTCCACAACAGAATTATTGTCGGATTGAGAAAACGATAAAAATATTTTATTAAAAATAACGGCGAAAATTTTACCATTGTTACTGTTGAACTACTCGGTAGTAAAAGTACAGTAATACGTGTGGTTGCATAGTAGCACACGGTATTGATTATTAATGCTTATGTGAGAAGTCACTCAGTTTGATTCAATTATTGTCAGTTAATAATATGAATTATTTAGCGATAATGACGTTTTGTTTTATTCGTATTATTAACATTATAAAACAGAAACATCTTTTTATATAAAACAGAATACTTTATTAAAGTTATTCTATAAATAAAATATATTATATTTTATTTAAAAGATTTTTCTTTAAATATGGACCGTCAGATTAAAGTAATCAATCTGGACCGTTCATGGATTAGTTACTATGCATTCTATTTTTCTATAAATAGCAGCTCATTCCTTTATTATTTTTTACGAATTCACTGAACTCTAGAGAGAGAAACTATAGAGAGAAACTATAGAGAGAGAGAGAGAAGAAGAGTATTCTGCTACTTAACTACTTCCTTATTTCAGCTCGTCTTTAAAACGGTAAGGGGTGTTATTCTTTCTTATTCATGAAGAGAACTGTTGTTATTCCATTTCTTATTATTCTGTTAGAATAACCTGTATACGTGGTCTACCCTATACTTGGTGATATTCTTCTATTATTCTGTTGGAACATCCTGTCTGTGTGTTTTACACCGGACCTGGTTCCGTCTTGTTATTATTCTGTTGGAACATCCTGTCTGTGCGTTTACGCCGGACCTGGTTCCATTATTTATTATTCTGTCGGAATATCCTGTCTGTGCGTTTACGCCGGACCTGGTTCCATTATTTATTATTTTGTCGGAATATCCTGTCTGTGCGTTTACGTCGGACCTGGTTCCATTATTTATTATTCTGTTGGAATAACCTGTCTGTGCGGTCTATCGCATGCATGGTGATTTCTTTTGTTATTCCATTCTTTATTGTACTCAGTTGGTTAAGTTTTGACTTCTATACTCCATGAAATTTGTGGAATATCCTTGATAATTGCGGTTCATCCAGTATCTTTTCATGAAAATATTCTTCTAAGTATTCTTGAATTTTACTCCACAAAGCAATATCATGTTGACAATTTGGACGTTGTTAATTCTTGGATAAATTAATTCTTGAACTTGTTTTATTGAATTCTTATATCATTGTCATCATCCTCATGTTTATAAAATGTTGAAAGTCATCTGTGGCCTGTAGTGCATAGATGGACTTGGTATGATTATGACCAGGGATTATTCGGTATAATCATGACCGTAATGTTACAAATGATGTGGTAAAAGTCCTCATTGGCCCGTAGTGCATTGATGGACAGTTGTTGGCATGATCATGACCATTAATGAATATACGAATATCCTTGGCCGTAGTGCAGGGGTGATTCGATGATGTGAATTATTTTATTAAGCTGAGTCTCAGCGATCACAGTGTTGGAAAATCTTTTAAATCATAAAAGATAGTAGAGTTTATTTTCTACTTGACTCTTTTAATGGATTGCTTGTTCCGCTGCAGTTAAACTTGATGTCTATTATATTTTATCAGTTTAACATTGTTGAAGGCTAATGATAATTTATTCTGCATTATCTTAGTCATAATATTTCTTACTGGATTAGTTGAGCTCACCCTTTCTTTCATTGTTCTCTTCAGGAAATGAGAACGTAGCTGGGGCAAGTCGGGGAACGGAGTGATGGTCCGAATGATAGTATTAGTTAGTAGTCCTCACTATTCTATGTAATGGTGTGTTAATAAATGTAATGAGGACTCCTTTTGAGTATGAATACTCTCTAGAAGATAATATTTGTATTCAAACTCACAGTTTATGTTTTGTCGTATTGTACACGACAGTTGTATTAGTAAGTTGTATTTGTATTTTGTACTATGTATCTGACGACCCAAGATGGGTGATGTATACCTAATTTTGGGGGCGTCACAGTTGGTATCAGAGCTTAGGGATATGATCCCTGGCTAAGATGTGAGAATAGAACTAGGAGGGGAAAGACGGAGAATTCCTTCGCTAGTATGACCTACCTAAGTTTATTTGCATGGTATTTAATTGGTCGGTCATAATATAAGGATAATATATGACATATCAATTAACTTTTATTTTGTGGCAGTATCTGAAAATGGCATCTGAGAATGTTGAGAATAGCAATGGAGCACAGAC
This sequence comes from Panax notoginseng, assembly GCA_016801055.1. Classification (NCBI taxonomy): domain Eukaryota; kingdom Viridiplantae; phylum Streptophyta; class Magnoliopsida; order Apiales; family Araliaceae; genus Panax; species Panax notoginseng. Next base: position 119,601,949 of record CM029022.1, read on the forward strand.
GATTATTGATTCACCACATATCAATAATCAGGAAAATGTTCATCAGGAAGGTGACAATCCTCATGCAAACAACAACACTGACCAGATGATGAATGATGGAATGTTCAGAGGTTTTATGCAATTTATGCAACAACAGGTGAAAGCGGCTCCTGTCCACAACGTAGGTGGAAATACTGGAAACTCTCAGGCGGTCATCGCTAAACAGTTTAAGGAGCTGGGACCACCGGAGTTTAAGGGAGAACCCAAACCACTTGTAGCTGAAACATGGATAAAGCAGATCACCAAGATATTTGATGTCTTGGGTTGCTCCGAGGAGCAAAAGGTTCTCTTTGCCGCCTTTATGTTGCGAGGAGAGGCAGATTACTGGTGGGAATCGATAAAGCGTACTCAACCTGCCGCACTGAAGATGTCTTGGGAGAAGTTCCAAGAGCTGTTTAACGACAAATACTTTCCCGAGAGTATTCGTCACATGAAGGAGGTGGAGTTCATCAAATTGGAGCAGAATAATATGACCGTGTCGCAGTACGAGGCAAAATTTGCGGAGTTATCCCGGTTTGCGTCCCACCTGGTGGATAATGAAGAAAGAATGACGCGGATGTTTTTAAGAGGTTTGAAGCCGGAGATACGTCAACATCTTGTTTCTCATAAATTGTGTTTGTATTCAGATGTTGTAAATAGGGCTCAGTTGGTGGAGCGCGATAACGAGACAACGCAACCAAAAGAGAGCAGCCGGCAAAATGATAATACCAGTGAGAGCAGTCATCGAAGCGGTGACAACAAGCGTGGAGGAAATCAACAGGCCAGAAATGGTAACTACTTCGGTGGTAATCAGGGCCAAAATAATAAGAATGGGCATTTCAAGAAGAGGAGATTCAACAATGATGGAAAGACGTCAGCACCAGCACCTGTCATTAAGGAAGGAGAACGACCACCTATCATATGTTTCAAATGCGGAGGGGAGGGGCACATCAGTCCAAACTGCGCGATGCTGTCCAAAGAATGTTATAATTATGGAAGAGAAGGTCATTTAGCCCGATTTTGTCGTTTACCGAAGACAAATTCAGCTAGGATGGAGGCACCAAAGGCCGTCCCAGAAAAGTCAAAACCGGTTGTGCAAGGGAGAGCGTTTGTTGTGAACTCCCAGAAAGCAAGGAACCCGAATGAGGTCATCACGGGTAAGCTTATCATAAACTCTAACGAAGTCTATACTTTATTTGATACCGGTTTTACCCATTCTTTTATTTCTCCTACTTGCGCTCATCGATTAAATTTGATTCCGGGAAAATTAGACTTTGACTTAGCTGTTGAAACTCCATTGGGAGAAACTTTCATTACATCCACGGTTTATAAGTCTTGTTTGGTTCAAGTTGGTACCCACACATTACCTGTCGATCTGATTTCGTTAAAAATACTTGCATTTGACGTGATTCTAGGGATTGATTGGTTAACTACTCATCATGCAAAAATTGATTGTTTTCGTAAGGTTGTTAGCTTTCATATTCCTAATCGACCTATTATGCGAATTCAAGCAACCAAACCATTAAAATCAATCGCTGTCATCTCAAGCCATAAAGCTATTCGTTTATTGAAAAACGGATGTCAAGCTTTCTTAGCTCATGTCACAGATCTAAACAAAAATACGTCAGCTTTGAATGATATTTCTGTTGTTAATAAATTTCCTGACGTATTTCCCGAAGAACTTCCTGGCCTACCCCCAGAGCGTGAAATTGAATTTTGTATCGACCTTGAACCCGGTACAAAACCCATTTCCAAAGCCCCATATCGAATGGCTCCTATTGAACTTCAGGAGTTAAAGACCCAACTGCAGGAATTGTTAGACATTGGTTTTATTCGTCCTAGTACTTCTCCTTGGGGTGCTCCTGTTCTGTTCGTGAAGAAGAAAGATGGGAGTATGCGACTTTGTATTGATTATCGGGAGTTGGATCATGTCACCATCAAAAATAGGTACCCATTGCCACGTATTGATGACCTGTTTGACCAGTTGCAAGGAGCACAATTCTTTTCAAAGATCGATCTTCGTTCTGGATATCATCAGCTGAAGGTTAGAATTAAGGATATTCCAAAGACTGCCTTCAGAACTCGGTATGGGCATTATGAATTCTTAGTTATGTCTTTTGGATTGACTAATGCTCCTGCTGCCTTCATGGATATGATGAACAGGGTATTTAAGGAATATTTGGATCACTTTGTGGTCGTCTTTATCGATGACATCCTTGTTTATTCCAAAAGTCGTGAAGATCATGAGCAACACTTGAGGCTGGTACTCCAAAAGCTTCATGAATACAAACTTTATGCCAAGTTAAAGAAATGCGAGTTCTGGCTGGAAGAGGTAGCATTCCTTGGGCACGTAGTATCAAGTCGTGAAATATCGGTTGACCCGACAAAGATTGAAGCTATTCAAAGCTGGGAGCAACCTAAATCAGTGACCGAAGTACGTAGCTTTCTTGGTTTAGCTGGTTATTATCGGAGATTTGTGGAAGGATTTTCTCGAATCGCTACTCCATTAACTCAGCTGACTCGAAAAGATACAAAGTTCGGTTGGAGCGAAGAATGTGAGCAGAGCTTTCAAGAACTCAAGAGGAGACTCATTTCAGCACCTGTTCTAACAATACCATCTGGCTCGGAGGGATTTGTCATCTACAGTGATGCTTCGAGCAAAGGGTTGGGATGCGTTCTCATGCAACATGGAAAAGTCATAGCCTATGCATCAAGACAACTCAAGGAATATGAGAGGAATTATCCTACTCATGATCTAGAGTTGGCAGCTGTTGTCTTTGCACTTAATATTTGGAGGCATTACTTGTATGGGGAGAAGGTGGAGATCTTTACGGATCATAAAAGCCTCAAATATTTCTTCACTCAAAAGGAACTCAACATGCGACAACGACGTTGGCTTGAACTGTTGAAAGATTATGAGCATGCCATTCCATATCATCCTGGAAAAGCGAACGTGGTAGCTGACGCGTTGAGTAGAAGATCATATGCAAGTACGAGTGCGATATTGTCAACACAAAGACCCATTTTGTGTGATTTGCAAAGGATGGAGATAGAGTTAAAGACTCCAGGGACCCATGTGATGATGGCGAATATACGAGTAGAACCGACTTTAATCGATAAAGTTAAAGCTGCTCAAGATACAGACCTGGAGCTGATGCGTATGAAGAAGAAAGTGCAAGAAGGTGCTATACCGGAAGCAAGAATCGATGAAGAAGGAATACTTCGAGTCAACTCCAGACTTTGTGTTCCTAACAACCCTGATTTAAAGTATGAAATCATGATGGAGGCGCACAACACACCGTTTGCAATCCATCCTGGAAGTACCAAAATGTATCATGATCTTCGTCATACATTTTGGTAGAGCAATATGAAGAGAGAGATAGCGTTGTTTATCTCAAGGTGTCTAACTTGTCAACGAGTCAAAGCGGAGCATCAAGTACCAAAAGGTCCATTGCAACCACTTGAAATTCCAGAATGGAAGTGGGAGCACATTACCATGGATTTCGTTACCGGTCTTCCTAGGGTTTCTCAAGGTATTGATGCGATTTGGGTCATTGTTGATAGATTGACCAAGTCTGCTCATTTCTTACCGATACGAGAAACTTATACACTTGAACGTCTTGCTCGTATGTACATAAACGAGATTGTAAGACTGCATGGTATGCCAGTATCCATAGTTTCTGACCGAGACCCAAGATTCACTTCACGATTTTGGGTTAGTTTACAAAAAGCTATGGGCACGGAGTTACGATTTAGTTCAGCATATCATCCTCAGACGGACGGACAATCAGAGAGGACTATTCAAACTCTTAAAGATCTATTAAGACTCTGTGTCTTTGACTTCAAGGGAAGTTGGGACAAGTTCTTACCATTGGTGGAGTTTTCTTACAACAACAGTTATCAAGCAAGTATTGGCATGGCTCCATTCGAAGCATTGTATGGAAGAAAATGTCGTTCTCCAGTATGCTGGGATGAGGTGGGTGAAGCAACGTTGTTGGGACCGGAGTTGGTACGTATGACTACAGAAAAGATTCAAACGATCCGACAACGTATAAAAACCTCACAAGATCGACAAAAGAGTTATGCTGATCTTCATCGAAAGGACGTGGAATTTGATGTAGGAGATCATGTGTTCTTACGTGTTGCTCCATAGAAAGGAGTTACGAGATTTGGAAAGAGAGGAAAGCTCAATCCTCGATTCATCGGTCCATTTTTAATCCTCGATCGAGTAGGAACTGTGGCTTATAGACTCGCTTTACCGCCAAGTATGTCTCGTGTTCATAACGTTTTTCACATATCCATGTTACGCAAATATGTGGAAGACCCGAACCACATTATTGAGTTAGAACCGGATGAAATAGCGGAAGATTTGACGTATGAAGAAGTTCCTGTTCAAATCTTGGATAAGAAGGAACATATTCTACGCTCCAAGGTTATACCTCAAGTCAAAGTTTTGTGGAGAAACCACGATGTTGAGGAAATGACTTGGGAGTTAGAATCTGAAATGAAATCAAGGTATCCTTACCTCTTCGACATACCAGGTACGTACCCTAATTTCGAGGACGAAATTTCATAAGAAGGGGAGGTTGTAAGACCCCAACTTTTATAAATAAGATGAATTTTCTATAAATGACATTTTTGAATATTATGGAGTTAATTTGATATAATGTTATAGTTGTGGGTAATATTTATAAATTTTGCAAAGTACGCAAGTTGTTATATAATATTCGATTGGTCGGAAAATATTCGTTTTAACAGGGAATATTCGTACAACGACACAATCATTGGTGGACCCCACAACAGAATTATTTTCGGATTGAGAAAACGACAAAAATATTTTATTAAAAATAACGGCGAAAATTTTACCATTGTTACTGTTGAACTACTCGGTAGTAAAAGTACAGTAATACGTGTGGTTGCATAGTAGCACACGGTATTGATTATTAATGTTTATGTGAGAAGTCACTCAGTTTGATTCAATTATTGTCAGTTAATAATATGAATTATTTAGCGATAATGACGTTTTGTTTTATTCGTATTATTAACGTAATAAAACAGAAACATCTTTTTATATAAAACAGAATACTTTATTAAAGTTATTCTATAAATAGAATATATTATATTTTATTTAAAAGATTTTTCTTTAAATATGGACCGTCAGATTAAAGTAATCAATCTGGACCGTTCATGGATTAGTTACTATGCATTCTATTTTTCTATAAATAGCAGCTCATTCCTTCATTATTTCTTACAAATTCACTGAACTCTAGAGAGAGAAACTATAGAGAGAAACTATAGAGAGAGAGAAGAAGAGTATTCTGCTACTTAACTACTTCCTTATTTCAGCTCGTCTTTAAAATGGTAAGGGGTGTTATTCTTTCTTATTCATGAAGAGAACTGTTGTTATTCCATTTCTTATTATTCTGTTGGAATAACCTGTATACGTGGTCTACCCTATACTTGGTGACATTCTTCTATTATTCTGTTGGAACATCCTGTCTGTGTGTTTACACCGGACCTGGTTCTGTTTTTATTATTATTCTGTTGGAACATCCTGTCTGTGTGTTTTACACCGGACCTGGTTCCGTCTTGTTATTATTCTGTTGGAACATCCTGTCTGTGCGTTTACGCCGGACCTGGTTCTATTATTTATTATTCTGTCGGAATATCCTGTCTGTGCGTTTACGCCGGACCTGGTTCCATTATTTATTATTCTGTCGGAATATCCTGTCTGTGCGTTTACGCCGGACCTGGTTCCATTATTTATTATTCTGTTGGAATAACCTGTCTGTGCGGTCTATCGCATGCATGGTGATTTCTTTTGTTATTCCATTCTTTATTGTACTCAGTTGGTTAAGTTTTGACTTCTATACTCCATGAAATTTGTGGAATATCCTTGATAATTGCGGTTCATCCAGTATCTTTTCATGAAAATATTCTTCTAAGTATTCTTGAATTTTACTCCACAAAGCAATATCATGTTGACAATTTGGACGTTGTTAATTCTTGGATAAATTAATTCTTGAACTTGTTTTATTGAATTCTTATATCATTGTCATCATCCTCATGTTTATAAAATGTTGAAAGTCATCTGTGGCCTGTAGTGCATAGATGGACTTGGTATGATTATGACCAGGGATTATTCGGTATAATCATGACCGTAATGTTACAAATGATGTGGTAAAAGTCCTCATTGGCCCGTAGTGCATTGATGGACAGTTGTTGGCATGATCATGACCATTAATGAATATACGAATATCCTTGGCCGTAGTGCAGGGGTGATTCGATGATGTGAATTATTTTATTAAGCTGAGTCTCAGCGATCACAGTGTTGGAAAATCTTTTAAATCATAAAAGATAGTAGAATTTATTTTCTACTTGACTCTTTTAATGGATTGCTTGTTCCGCTGCAGTTAAACTTGATGTCTATTATATTTTATCAGTTTAACATTGTTGAAGGCTAATGATAATTTATTCTGCATTATCTTAGTCATAATATTTCTTACTGGACTAGTTGAGCTCACCCTTTCTTTCACTGTTCTCTTCAGGAAATGAGAACGTAGCTGGGACAAGTCGGGGAACGGAGTGATGGTCCGAATGATAGTATTAGTTAGTAGTCCTCACTATTCTATGTAATGGTGTGTTAATAAATGTAATGATGACTCCTTTTGAGTATGAATACTCTCTAGAAGATAATATTTGTATTCAAACTCACAGTTTATGTTTTGTCGTATTGTACACGACAGTTGTATTAGTAAGTTGTATTTGTATTTTGTACTATGTATCTGACGACCCAAGATGGGTGATGTATACCTAATTTTGGGGGCGTCACACTAAAGGTCTGATTTATGATAATTAAAGCTTCACAATTGTAGTTGAGATGTCAAAGAACATCTATATACAATTAGATTAGTCTATCAACAACACCAAATGCAGATTACATCCGGTCAAACTACCTGTCAGACAATGCCACTTTGAAGATCTGGGTTACCCAGAACCTTCTTCCAGCGTGACGGTCAACGATGGTTTGACTGCTCATTTCTACGATTCGGCTACGGATCTGGTTGATCTAAAGCCTTTAGTATGTAGTATTCATGTCAGGCTATAACAAAAACACAAGAACTTGGCTTAACTATCAAACATATAGGAGATCAGACGTTATGAACATGCTTGTCAGGGTCTCTGGAAATTTCTGGGTTTGCCCAGAAACCAACTTTCGTGACCGGTCAACGCTATTTGACCAACAATAACTCTCGATCTACACATGATCTGGACTTGTTTCTTGTTTCAGATCATAGTCCTCATGACAAAGAACATATCGATAACATAAAACAACAAATATCAAAAACAGATAAGGATTTATGGCGTTTGACATTAGGTTGTCAGTCGATATTTTTCTAGTTTTTCAGATTTAAGAAAACTTCTAAATCGTGCATCTAGATGTTATGGATCCATGATCTATCAACCCAAATCACTTATAGACATCTTATTACACATATCTAACCAATCACTAACAACATTAACACAAAATTTTAAGGGTTTTGAATTTCAAAGTTTATACCTCATTCAAGCTTTTATCATGATTCTGATCTTGATGATCTGATATAGGAGAGCTAAAGGATGTTCTGGGATTTCCATAACACTTAGTTCCTCTCAAAATTTTTGGATGAAAGAGAGAGAGAAGACTTGGCTAGTTGAAAAAAATAAAGTAAGTCACTTTTCTAGATTTTCTTGCTTTTAATCCCAAGATGCAATGTATATTGCTGGCATAGATGGCTGGTAATTGAGATATAGGAACATGCTAGGCTAGGTTTTGGTCACCAACTCACACTAGAGCAAGTCTTGCAAGTTACATCCAATAATGCACTTAAGGGCATTTAAGTCTTTTTCCATTTAATTTTAATGGCAATTTGGACATTGTCCCCAAACCCTTAGGGTTTAGGGTTTGGTTAGGATTTAGGGTTTGAGCTAATTTAAGGTTTGTAATTTAATTTTCTAAAATTTCTAAATTTAGATTTTAAAAATAAAAAATTAATATTTCTAACTTATAATTAGAATTTTCTAATTATATAAAATTTTCTTAATCATAACTTAAATTTTGCTAATTAGGATTAATATTTCCTAATTAAAATTGCTAATTTTGCAATTAGGATCGTAATTGGTCATTAGGGTTTATAAACCACTAATTAGGGTTTCTAATAGAAAAATAATTTTCCTAAATTAGAAATTAGATTTCCGTAATTAGATTAGGGTTTTCTAATTACTTAACTTGAAAATTAGAATTAATATGTCCTAATTAACATTAAAACTATATAATTAACACTTAGGTTTTTCCCTATTTACAAATTAGGGTGTCAAATCCGTAATTAGAGTTTTCAAAATGTGACATTAGGGTTTGCTAATTAATTAAGCTTTTCCCTGATTAATATTATAATAAATAACACTTATGCAATATAATAATCATTTAAATTCCCAGATTAGGGTTTCATGCACCGAATTAGGGTTTTGGATTCCCGGAACTGAAATTTGTGTTTTCAGAACCGGTTTTAGGATTTCTTGTTAATCGCTAGGGTTTTCTAACCGAACGTTGACGTTCTTAATATATACTTAGGGTTTGTTACAGATATCAATTATCTGGTCAACCCTTGACCCTTAACCACATACTGTACACATATACACAGATCATATTTACGTATTTCTTAATCCTGAATAATTCACCTAAATTATTCACAGAATTTTGAAATCCTCAAAATTCCATCTTAAAAATATCACACGCATACACTATTTTTATGTCTAGATTCTAATTTTGAAGCTTAAATCAATTAATAAAATTTTAAAAATATTCAAAATTCTCGGATTGTCACAATTATTATTATTATTATTATTATTATTATTATTATTATTATTATTATTATTATTAGTAATTATTATTAATATTAGTGAACAGTCACATTGGGAGTTTGAAGGACACATTGGGAGTTTGAAGTCCCCTGCCCCTGGTGTGTGAGATGCTCTGCCGCATAAGCCTGTAGTGGCTGGGGTTTTAAAAATCCAAGGAGGGGCTATTCGGTAATTTGGCACGTATTTAATATAACTTGGCACCATTTTTGAAAATTGAGTGACTGCCACTACAGGCTGTAGCGGCAGGGGTTTTATTAAAATTTATCTTGGCCTTACATTGTACTGATCAAGGGCTACAATCTCGGTTGCTGAACAGTACTCAAGGCAACCGGTTGCCAAGGATGAAATCCCTATATATATATATATATATATATATATACACAATAAGCTTCAGAAGCGGACCAAATGGACGGACTAATGAACGGACTCAAGCCAATTCAAGGGAAAAAAAAGCCACGCGGGTCAAAAGCATTAACCGAGTCAAATGAAGCACGCGGGCCAAAAGACTCCCCCTTCTTCTCTCTTTCTAAACCCATTCGTGCAGATCTGAAAACCAACTCTGCCAGTCGAAAACCCTTTCAAAATTGACTCTCGAAAAGGGGCGATTCTCTCAGAGCTGAAGCGCAAAGGGCGATATATTCCAACAGACGTTCACAAGCAAAGGGGCGATTCTCACTAGATTCACGCGAGTCAAAAGAGAAGATGGGACGAATTTCACAGATCTGAATCTAACGAATTTCACAGAGCTAAAGTAAAGGAGCTGAAGTAAAGACGAATTTCACAGGTATCGCGAATTACACAGATCTTGAAGTCAAGGTTTTTTTTTTTCTCTCAAAAAGGTATCACTTTGCTTAATTGGTTTTCGGTTAAAAAATTTAGAATCCCAGTCACTTTGTTATGTTTCCATACTCTTTTAGATTTATTATTTTTAAGTGTATGGAGGAGTCTATGTTCATGTAATTTTTGTGTTCCTCACCTTCAAGCTGAATCTAGTATAAGTTTGAGTAGTTAACTTGAAAAACTTTTAAGAACGGAAAGAGAAAAAGAAAACACTATTGAGATTTGAGACCCTATTAGCAGCTCTAGAACCCTTTTTTAGCAATTATATTCTGGAACCCTCTATATTGTGCTGTAGCTCAACCATGAAGAACTTTCTTCCTCCTTAACTGTAGGTCCTTTGTGGACAAAACTTTCCAGTCACAGTAAAATCCTTAATTAGTTTTTATTGTTCTAATTGATTTTTGTTATTCAACTTTTTGTCTAATTATTGAAATATTTATTTATATCCTTATAATTGTTGCTTGTAAATGAGTCTTACAATAGTCAGAACCACACATCAGAGGAAACCCTGCACTGTGCAGTTGGTGGATAATTGATTAAGTTCATTAGCAAATTAAAACATTGAGGCAGTGAAATTTAATAACTATTCATTCAAATATACATTTGGAATTATTGTTGATCTTTTTTATGCCTGTCTGCTGATAGAAAATATGTCATCAAATTCGTCTACTGCTACATTTGTATGGCATCCGTTCATATGTTGTTGTGGTACGGGCCCTTGTATAGTAAAACTTTCAATGTCGGAAAAGAATCCGGGTAGACACTATTATTCTTGCCCAATAATGGTATGTATTTGTGTATTGCAATTTTTGTATATTTGTTCCTTTTACACAAGTGAATAAATTTATTATGTCCCAAAATATGCAGCAATGTGGTAACTTCATCAACTGGTGTAACGAATATGTTCGAGTGTTGCATAATTAAGGGAGGTTGCAGATGGACACATCCGAGCGTTTAAATGTAACAACTCATCCAACGAATACTAACGACTTCAACGAATTAGCGATGATGAAGATTGAAATGCGTCAATTGCAACTAACTCAACGATTTGCATAATTGTGATTGTTATGTATGCGGTGTTGTTGTTAATTTTATTAAATCGGTTGTAATTTTGACGAATTAGCGATGATGAAGATTGAATCACTTTTGCATGTAATGTTGCTAAAATTCCTATGAGTTGATAGAGTGCAGGTTGCCAAATGTTCTTCGCAGTGTGTTGTGTTGATCACATGCATGTGTAATTATTGGATGTGACTAATTTGCAACAATTGATGCCTTATAAATTGCTCTACGTTTGTATTGGTGTTGTTTGATCCTGGATAGTGCCAGTATGTTGGTATTTCACCTTTTTCAATTTTCTTTTAAAATATCATGTTTAGCACATAACACACTAGTACATAATTTCTTGCAGAGTATTAGACTCCCAACCAGACAGCTATTGCGCCTATTATTTCTTGCAGAGTAGAGTCAAATTGTTGGGTCATTATACAACCTGTGCAGCATGTTGCTAAACATGTTGCTAAACATAATACATTGCTCTGCAGTAACCGAAATCTGCATGTTGCTATACAGTGGTCTGCATGTTGCTAAACCAAAATCTTGCCTATCTTGTGCAGCATGTTGCTAAACAGAATACAGTGCTCTGCAGTAACAACCTTGCAAACTTTTAAAATATTCAATGCTCTGCAGTCCATTCCAAAATACAGTCATACAAAGTACTTCAAAAATATAGAATACAGTGCTCTGCAGTAACAACCTTACAAACTTTTAAAATATTAAATGCTCTACAGTCCATTCCAAAATACAGTCATATAAAGTACTTCAAAAATACAAAATACAGTGCTCTGCAGTAACAACCTTACAAACTTTTAAAATATTCGATGCTCTGCAGTCCATTCCAAAATACAGTCATACAAAGTACTTCAAAAATACAGAATACAGTGAAGAGCATCAAGTTTAGCACCACAAAATCTCATCCTGAAATCCTGAAATCAAGACAGAGAACCAGTACTAATCCAAAACAAATAACTGAATAATTGAAATAAATTATGAAATATGTACCATCTGTTACAATCAATCTAACCGTTGTTACGGCGGCATCTCTGAACCTGTAAATAAAATAAAATATATGTATATTAGATTTATTGATATGTTACTCATAATATTGAATAAAAGAAATGGTTAAACCTTGGATTGTATGACTATCATCCTCTGAACTTGAAGATGATGTTGCACCTTCATTGTTGGGAGAATCTCTACATAAAAGCCAAAATAACAACAGTCATTTAAAGATTGAGATAGTTTAAAATTTTTACTATTACTTACCGATGTGCAACTATTGGACAATTCCTTTTGTCATGTGATTGTACAAATTTCCCACAACCATGACAACGTCTGGCCCTTGAGTTCTTGGCCTTTCCTAATGCCCTTTTTTTCCCTCCTTTAAGTCTTTTGCCACATCCTTTTGCTCTCACTTGATTTGGTTCATTGTACATATGGTCTTTATCAAGACTCATCTTCCCAAAGAGCACACTTCCACAAGATTGTGAACTTTTACCACTATCTGCAACAAGATTGATTGATTCGAGTAAACGAGCCAAAGCATCTTTATACATATTAATTCCTTCTTGACTTGTGAGGGCGATATTAATAACATCCAAAGAACATTGGATTAATTCACTCTGCTTGATTAGATATTCTTTGTCAATATTTATCATTATACCACTTTCATTATCAACCACTATCACAGAGTTTGCCTTTTTAGTCCACCTTTTCAAGATGTATTGTTGGGGTAATTCGTCAAATCATGCATTTTGAGCAAGTAACCAAGCACATGTCTACATGGTATCCCCATACTCTCAAACTTGTGGCAACTACATGAAGCAAAACCCAATCCTTTATCATAAATAAGTTGTCGCACTCTTTGTGTGAATTTTTTTTCTTTAAACTTGAAATATGCATTGATTGTCACTCTTCGTGATAAGCTCAAAACGGTAATTCAAGCATTCCCATATCTCAAGTTCAAATTTGTAAAACATTTCCCGAGTATAAATTTCAACCATTTGGAATAGAAAGTCATGATTCATCTTCACTTTAGGCTTCTCAATCAAATCTTTGTGATCGGCCAACAACTCTTCCTGACGTTGGCATACTAGCCCCCTATTAAATTGGATCATGAAATCAACTAATGAATTATTCTTAGAAACATATCTTTTGAAAAAAGCGTGAGAGCTTTCCGCTCATTGGCTACTTGACATATTGGCTGAGAAAACATGATTACAATAAGCTGGCACCCAATTTGTACGAATGTCATACATTATTTGTAACCATTTGTTGTCATGTAAACCGCTCCTCCCAACAAGCTCTGTCCAAGTCAAATCAAACTCTTCTTTAGACTCTGAATTCCAAATACAATTGGCAAATTCATTATAGTGAACATTATACTTCACTGAGTCTAATTTTTCTGTAAATTTTGTCAATATGTGCCAACTACAGAATCTATGAAAAGTATCCGGAAGAGTTTCTAATATTGCTTTGGACATCGCGGGATCTTGATCAGTAATGATCATTTTAGGGGCATCACCTGGCATAGCCTCTAAAAATTGGTTGAATAGCCAAACAAATGAATTCGAGGTCTCGTCACTTAAGAATGCACAAGCAAAAATTATGGTTTGACCATGTTTGTTGACTCCCATCAGTGGTGCAAAAATCAGCCCATATCGATTGGTGTTGTATGTAGTATCGAAGACGACTACATCACCATAAAAACTATATGCCCTTCTAGAGGTAGCATCAGCCCAAAAATAATATGTTATCCTTTGTTCATTATCGACCCTAATTTTATAACTGAATGATGGATTCTTGCCCTTTTCTAATTTGCAAAACTCACTAAACATTTCTCCGTCATGCCCCTTCAACTCATTACGTCTATCCCTTTCATAATTATATAAATCTGTTTGTGTACACCCAATGTTTTCAAACCCTTCAGCTTGTACTCCAAGGAAATTGAATTGTTGATGTGAGGGTATGTTTATCATGGAAAGTTGTTGAGTCAAACACTTTTGCGCACTCAAAACACTTCGGTGAGATCTTAATAGATGTTTCTTTGATGGAGTTGCCAATGGATGACAGTGACCCTCATTAAATTGGGTGACTACATAAGCCTCAGAATTTATTTTCAACACAGCTACCATTGCTTTACAACTCTCTTTTATCGATCCCCGACGTCTTTTAGTTTCAACATCCGCAATTGTTTTTCCCTTACCTTGTTTAAAACAGACAAATTGTGACGTCCCCAAAATAGGTATACATCATCCATTCTGAGTCGCCAAATACATGGTACAGAAACAAATACAACTTCATTCGTGCAAAATACGACAATACAAATACTGTGAGTTTAATACAAATATTATCTTCTAGACAATATCCACACTCAAATAAGTCCTCATTACAATTATTGAAACACTATTTTACAAAATAGTGAGGACTGCTAACACAACTGACTGGAAACATCACTTCACACCCCGACTAGTTCGCGCTATATTCTCGCCTCCTGAGAAAAATGGAACAAAAAGGAAAAGGGTGAGCTCAACTAGCCCAGTAAAGAATATTATGACTAAGATAATATACAACAAATTATCGTTAGTCTTCAACAGGGAAAAATCTGATAAAATATAATAGACAATAAGTTTTAGATCAACAACTGCAGCGAAAATAGCAAACCATTAGAAGAGTTAAGTAGAGAATGAATTCTACTATCTTCTAAGATTTAAAAGTCCATCAACGATATTTTATCCCTGTAACATCAATCAATAACCATCTTTAATCAAATATTCATCTTTGCACTATAGGCCAAAGATATTCATTTGTAACACCAGTCGGTCATGTTCATCTCAACACCTGTTCATCTTTGCACTACGGGTCAAAGATATTCATCAGTTAATCATCCATCTTTGCACTACAGGCCAAAAATATTCAATAATATCATCATTTAGGACTGAGGATGATGAAAAATTATCTTAAAGAAAACAAATCCAATGAGACAGAAGGACAAATATTAGGGATTCGTATTATAGTTTATCCAAGTACAATAATACTCCATAATAACCAATTGTGAAGGAGAATTCAAAAATAAAGATCAAAACATGGATACAATCAAAGATAGTAACCATAATAGACATCTTGGACAAAAAAAAAATTTTATTTTTCGGTGAATAGTGCCGTATTCGTAAATAGTGCCGTATACGTGAATAGTGTCGTATACGTGAATAGTAACCCCGACACAAAAAGTTCCAAATTTGATAAAAAGTTTATATCAATATTTCAGCATAATGATATTGAAGAAAATAATATCATTTAAGAAGAAAATAATATCTCTTACCTCAAACGAACAGTACTTCTGATCAGAATATCGTATATGAGGCTGAATGAAACTTGTGCTGAATAGCAACTCTTAAAGTATCAAAATACTCACAAAATACGCTCAATAATATAGAGAGAGAAAGAGAGAAAACTTATGAATTCTGGTGTGATTTTCAATTCTAACTTAGCCCTCTATTTATAGGAAAATGTTAGCACGCCGAAGCAGACTTGACCTGCAACCTGATGGCTTTACCTGCTACTATTTCCACCCAACACATTTGAATAAAAATTTCAGCACATTTCTCACCAACCAAAAGTGGGGCCCACCAATTCTAAAATTTTCCACCAAAATGATAAATTCCGAAACTTCAACAATTTATGAACCAGTTATCTCTTAAAATTCATAACAAATCATACGTTCATTTTTAACGGTTCAAAATTTGTGGACATATACTCAACTTATATATGTATAACATATCCAAAAATCACAACGATCCAGCGGTCGGATTAAAAATTATAACCCTCACAATATATCTCAAAAACCCTGATTGATTTTTAATACCTCCATTCCGACAAAAATACTGATAAAACACCTCAACATTAACTCCTTCAATTTTAACCACCAAATATATCCAACATTTATATTCACATAAAATAAATATTTCCTTATCATATGAATCAATAATTAATTATTCACAATAATATTATAGAATCACATTTATGACAACCAGGCCGTTCCCAGGAAAGAGGGGGCTTTCCAATAAGGATTTCTCCTTACTGGCGCGTAATTAGATGACCAAACCTCTCCTTAGACAGAATTTTCTAGACATTACCAATAATGTTATCTAATAATATTATTCAAATAATATGAATTATTGATCTGATAATGGGAAATACTGTGCAGTGACAATTATTGAAACAACAATAATATAAAATATCAATGCAACAATTATTGAATCAATAAAATAAAATATTGAACAGTAACTACTGTAACAATTGTTGAGTAGTGCCTTCCTTCGTAAGAATCAATAATTCAAAAATACTGTGCAATCCGTGTACTACTGTGCAACCACGTGTATTACTGTATTTTAACCACCGGGTATTCCAACAGTGTTAACGGTAACAACTACGCCGTTATTTATAAAAATTCAATTTTTGTCGTTATCTTCATCCAATCGTTTTCCGTTATGAGGCCCACAAATAGCTGCGCCGTCGTACGAATATTCCCCAACAGAAAGAATATTCCTCGACCAAAGGAATATTCCCCGACAAAATGAATATTTTATAACCACTTGTTTATTTTGCAAAATTTGCACATTTCACCCATAACCAATGTATTATATCAAATTAACACCTTATTATTCACAATAATATTTAGAGAAAATTTAATTTTATTCATTAGTAAGTTGGGGTCTTACAACCTCCCCTCCTTATGAAATTTTGTCCTCGAAATTGACGTACGTACCTGATGTTTCGAAAAGGTGAGGATACCTCGCTTTCATTTCTGATTCCAACTCCCAGGTCATTTCTTCAATAGCATGGTTTCTCCACAAAACCTTAACTTGTAGTATAACCTTCGTGCGTAGAACATGCTCTTTCTTATCCAAGATCTTAACAGGTACCTCCTCGTACGTTAAATCTTCGGCTATCTCATCTGGTTCTAACTCAATTATGTGGTTAGGGTCTTTTACATATTTACAAAGCACAGATACGTGAAAAATATTATGAACACAAGACATGCTTGGAGGTAATGCGAGTCGATATGCCATATTTCCTATTCGGTCAAGAATTTCAAATGGACCAAAAAATCGTGGATTGAGCTTTCCACTCTTCCCAAATCTTGTAACTCCTTTCCATGGTGCAACACGTAACAATACATGATCCCCAATATTAAATTCTGCATCCTTTCGATGAAGATTCGCATAACTCTTTTGTCGATCCTGTGCCATTTGTATACGTTGTTGAATCGTTTGGATCTTCTCTGTAGTTATGTGTACCAATTCTGGTCCCAACAACGTTGCTTCACCCACCTCTTCCCAGCATACTGGAGAACGACACTTTCGTCCATATAAGGCTTCAAATGGAGCCATACCTATACTTGCCTGATAACTGTTGTTATAGGAGAATTCCACCAGTGGCAAGTACTTATCCCAACTTCTTTTGAAATCTAGAACACAGAGTCTTAATAGATCTTCAAGGGTTTGAATAGTCCTCTCTGATTGCCCGTCCGTTTGAGGATGGTATGCTGAACTGAATCGTAAATCCGTGCCCATAGCTTTCTACAAGCTAACCCAAAATCTTGAAGTGAATCTTGGGTCACGATCTAAAACTATGGATACTAGCATGCCATGCAATCTCACAATCTCATTCACATATATACTAGCAAGACGTTCAAGGGAATAAGTCTCACGTATAGGCAAGAAATGGCCAGACTTGGTTAATCTATCAACAATGACCCAAATCGCATCTATGCCTTGAGATACCTTGGGAAGACTCGTAACGAAATCCATAGTAATGTGTTCCCACTTCTATTTCGGAATCTCAAGTGGTTGCAATGGACCCTTTAGTATATGCTCCGCTTTTACACGTTGACAAGTTAAACACCTCGAGATAAACTCCGCGATCTCTCTTTTCATATTGCTCCACCAAAATGTATGTCAAAGATCGTGATACATTTTGGTACTCCTAGGATGGATTGCAAACGGTGTGTTGTGTGCCTCCATCATTATTCTATACTTCAAGTCAAAATTGTTAGGAACACAAAGTCTGGAGTTGACTCGAAGTATTCCTTCTTCATCGATTCTTGCTTCTGGAATAGCACCTTCTTGCACTTTCTTCTTCATACGCATCATCTCCATGTCCATAGCTTGAGTAGCTTTAACTTTATCGATTAAAGTCGGTTCTACTCGTATATTTGATATCATCATGTGGGTACTTGGAGCCTTCATCTCTATCTCCATCCTTTGTAAGTAATACAAAATGGGCCTTTGTGTTAACAACATTGCACTCGTACCCGCATATGATCTTCTACTCAATGCGTCAGCTACTATGTTTGCTTTTCCAGGATGATATTGGATGGTATGATCGTAATCTTTCAGCAGCTCGAGCCAACGTCGTTGCCGCATGTTGAGTTCCTTTTGGGTGAAGAAATATTTGAGACTTTTATGATCTGTATAGATCTCCACTTTCTCCCCATACAGGTAGTGTCTCCAGATCTTCAACGCGAAAACGACTGCTGCCAACTCCAAATCATGAGTAGGATAATTCCTCTCATATTCTTTGAGTTGTCGCGAGGCATAGGCTATGACTTTCCCATGTTACATGAGAACACATCCTAACCCTTTGCCTGAAGCATCACTGTAGATAACAAATCCATCCGAACCAGATGGTATTGTCAGAACAGGTGCCGAAATGAGTCTCCTCTTGAGTTCTTGGAAACTCTTCTCGCATTCCTCACTCCATACGAATTTTGTATCTTTCCGAGTCAGCTGAGTTAACGGAGTAGCAATTCGAGAAAATCCTTCCACAAATCTCCGATAATATCCAGCTAAGCCCAGAAAGCTACGTACTTCGGTTACCGACTTCGGTTGCTCCCAACTTTGTATGACTTCAATCTTCGCCGGGTCGACAGATACTCCATGTTTTGACACCACGTGCCCAAGGAATGCTACTTCCTCAAGCCAGAACTCGCATTTCTTCAGTTCGACATATAGCTTGTTTTCACGAAGCCTTTGCAATATCAGCTTCAAATGGCGCTCATGATCTTCACGACTTTTGGAATAGATGAGGATGTCATCAATAAAGACATCAACGAACTGATCCAAATATTCTTTGAACACACGGTTCATCATATCCATGAAAGTAGCAGGAGCATTAGTCAATCCAAAAGACATTACTAAGAATTCATAATGCCCGTACCGAGTTCTGAAGGCAGTCTTTGGAATATCCTCAACTTTAATCTTCAGCTGATGATATCCAGAATGAAGGTCGATTTTTGAAAAGAATTGTGCTCCTTGTAACTGGTCGAATAGGTCATCAATGCGAGGTAGCGGATACCTATTCTTGATGGTGACATGGTTCAATTCCCTATAGTCGATACAAAGTCGCATACTACCGTCTTTCTTCTTTACGAATAAAATAGGAGCACCCCAAGGAGATGTACTAGGACGAATAAAACCGATGTCTAATAACTCCTGTAATTGGACTTTTAACTCTTGAAGTTCAATAGGAGCCATTCGATATGGGGTTTTAGAAATGGGCTTTGTACCGGGTTTAAGGTCAATAAAGAATTCAACTTCACGTTCTGGGGGTAAACCAGGAAGTTCTTCAGGAAATACGTCAGGAAATTCACTAACAACAAAAATATTATTCAAATCTGTCGTGTTTTTGTTCAAGTCCATAACATGGGCTAAGAAAGCTTGACATCCGTTTTTCAATAAACGAATGGCTTTATGGCTTGATATAACAGCGATTGATTTTAATGGTTTGGTTGCTTGAATTCGCATAACAGGTTGGTTAGGAATATGAAAAATAACAACCTTACGAAAACAATCAATTTTGGCATGATGAGTAGTTAACCAATCAATCCCTAAAATCACATCAAATGCAAGTATCTTTAAAGAAATAAGGTCAACAGGTAATGTGATGGTGCCAACTTGGATTAAGCAAGATTTATAAATTGTAGATGTAACAAAGGTTTCACCCAACGGAGTTTCAACAGATAAGTCAAAGGTCAATTTCTCCGGAGTCTAGTTCAAACGTTGAGCACAAGCAGGAGAGATAAAAGAATGGGTAGAACTGGTATCTAGTAAAGTATAAACTTCACAAGAATTCAAGATTAGCTTACCCGTGATCACCTCGTTTGGGTTTCTCGCGTTTTGGCCAGTCACGACAAACGCCCTTCCAGGAACCGCTGATTTCGACTTATCCGGGACAACTTTTGGAGTCACCATCCCCGCTGAACTTGGTTTTGCTACAGAACACTCTCGAGCTATATGACCCTCCTTTCCATAATTATAACATACCTTGGATTGTTGTGGGCAGTTTGGACTGATATGTCCCTCTTTCCCACATTTGTAACATACGACTGGTGGTCATTCTTCTCCCCTAGAAACAGTTGATGTTTGTGCTGACGTCTTCACGTTATCATTGTTGTACCTTCTCTTCTTGAAATCTCCTCCCGACTTGCTCCTTCTATTATCATGGCCACGATTACCACCAGAGTAGTTACAGCTTTTGTCCGAATGTTTTCCTCCATGCTGGTTTTCATTGCTCCGATGACTGTCACCACCAGTATGTCCCTGGTTGTGGTCCCTCGGTTGAACATACTCATTATCTCGCTCTAATAATTGAGCCATGTTTACAACATCTGAATATAAAGAAAATTTATGAGAGATAAGATATTGCCGAATCTCGGGTTTTAGACCTCTCAAAAATATCCTTGTCATACGTTCCTCGTTCTCCACCAAATGAGGTGCAAACCTGGATAACTCCGCGAACTTCGCCTCGTACTGAGACACGGTCATGTTGTTTTGTTCTAGTCTGATAAATTCTACCTCCTTCATATGACGAATACTTTCAGGAAAGTACTTATCATTGAACAGCTTCTGAAACGTTTCCCAAGACATGCTGAGTGCGGCTGGCTGGGTACGCTTTACAGATTCCCACCAGTAATCTGCCTCACCACGGAACATAAATGTGGCGAATGGAACCTTCTGTTCCTCCGTGCATCCCAAGACATCAAATATCTTAGTAATTTTTTTGACCCACGTTTTCACCTTAATCGGATCCGACTTTCCCCAGAATTCTGGTGGTCCTAACTCCTTGAACTGCTTGGCTGTGACAAACCGCGCGTTGCCATCATTTCCACCCGTATTTTGTACACGAGTCTCCCTCGTCTGATTTTGCATGAACTGCAAGAAGCTCCTAAACATTCCATCATTCATCGTTTGCCCGGTAACGTTGTTTATAGGAGGAATATTGTCTTCCTGTTGCAGGTTCTCCTGGTTTGTGACTAAAGGTTGTTCCACAGTATCATATACTCCATTGTTAACGTTCTCGGCTGCCATTCTCAAATACTTCCATAAAACAAGGGTTAATTAAACAAATTAACATATCACATAATATCCCTATATTATGACCGACCAACAATTAAGCTTAGGTATGACACACTAGCGAAGGATTTACTCGTCTCTCCCCTCCTAGTTCTATTCCCCGATCTCCGCCAGAGACCATATTCTTAAGCTCTAATACCAACTGTGACGTCCCCAAAATAGGTATACATCATCCATTCTGAGTCGCCAAATACATGGTACAGAAACAAATACAACTTCATTCGTGCAAAATACGACAATACAAATATTGTGAGTTTAAATACAAATATTGTCTTCTAGACAATATCCACACTCAAATAAGTCCTCATTACAATTATTGAAACACTATTTTACAAAATAGTGAGGACTACTAACACAACTGACTGGAAACATCACTTCACACCCCGACTAGTTCCCGCTATATTCTCGCCTCCTGAGAAAAATAGAACAAAAAGGAAAAGGGTGAGCTCAACTAGCCCAGTAAAGAATATTATGACTAAGATAATATACAACAAATTATCGTTAGTCTTCAACAGGGAAAAATCTGATAAAATATAATAGACAATAAGTTTTAGATCAACAACTGCAGCGAAAATAGCAAACCATTAGAAGAGTCAAGTAGAGAATGAATTCTACTATCTTCTAAGATTTAAAAGTCCATCAACGATATTTTATCCCTGTAACATCAATCAATAACCATCTTTAATCAAATATTCATCTTTGCACTACAGGCCAAAGATATTCATTTGTAACACCAGTTGGTCATGTTCATCTCAACACCTGTTCATCTTTGCACTACGGGTCAAATATATTCATCAGTTAATCATTCATCTTTGCACTACAGGCCAAAAATATTCAATAATATCATCATTTAGGACTGAGGATGATGAAAAATTATCTTAAAGAAAACGAATCCAATGAGACAGAAGGACAAATATTAGGGATTCGTATTATAGTTTATCCAAGTACAATAATACTCCATAATAACCAATTGTAAAGGAAAATTCAAAAATAAAGATCAAAACATGGATACAATCAAAGATAGTAACCATAATAGACATCTTGGACAAAAAGAAAAATTTTTATATTTCGGTGAATAGTGCCGTATTCGTAAATAGTACCGTATACGTGAATAGTGCCGTATACGTGAATAGTAACCCCGACACAAAAAGTTCCAAATTTGATAAAAAATTTATATCAATATTTCAGCATAATGATATTGAAGAAAATAATATCCTTTACCTCAAACGAACAGTACTTTTGATCAGAATATCGTATATGAGGCTGAATAAAACTTGTGCTGGATAGCAACTCTCAAAGTATCAAAATACTCACAAAATATGCTCAATAATATAGAGGGAGAAAGAGAGAAAACTTATGAATTCTGGTGTGATTTTCAATTCTAACTTAGCCCTCTATTTATAGGAAAATGTTAGCACGCCGAAGCAGACTTGACCTGCAACCTGATGGCTTTACCTGCTATTATTCCCACCCACCACATTTGAATAAAAATTTCAGCACATTTCTCACCAACCAAAAGTGGGGCCCACCAATTCTAGAATTTTTCACCAAAATGATAAATTCCGAAACTTCAACAATTTATGAACCAGTCATCTCTTAAAATTTATAACAAATCATACGTTCATTTTTAACGGTTCAAAATTTGTGGACATATACTCAACTTATATATGTATAACATATCCAAAAATCACAACGATCCAACGGTCGGATTAAAAATTATAACCCCCATAATATATCTCAAAAACCCTGATTGATTTTTAATATCTCCATTCCGACAAAAATACTGATAAAACACCTCAACATTAACTCCTTCATTTTTAACCACCAAATATATCCAACATTTATATTCACATAAAATAAATATTTCCTTATCATATGAATCAATAATTAATTATTAACAATAATATTATAGAATCACATTTATGACAATTAGGCCGTTCCCAGGAAAGAAGGGGCTTTCCAATAAGGATTTTTCCTTACTGGCGCGCAATTAGATGACCAAACCTCTCTTTAGACAGAACTTTTTAGACATTTCCAATAATGTTATCTAATAATATTATTCAAATAATATGAATTATTGATCTGATAATGGGAAATACTGTGCAGTGACAATTATTGAAACAACAATAATATAAAATATCAATGCAGCATTTATTGAATCAATAAAAAAAAATATTGAACAATAACTACTGTAATAATTATTGAGTAGTGCTTTCCTTCGTAAGAATCCATAATTCAAAAATACTGTGCAATCCGTATGCTACTGTGCAACCACGCGTATTACTGTATTTTAACCACCGGGTATTCCAACAGTGTTAACGGTAACAACTACGCCGTTATTTATAAAAATTCAATTTTTGTCGTTATCTTCATCCAATCGTTTTCCGTTATGGGGCCCACAAATAGCTGCGCCGTCGTACGAATATTCCCCGACAGAAAGAATATTCCACGACCAAACAAATATTCCCCGACAAAATGAATATTTTATAACCACTTGTTTATTTTGCAAAATTTGCACATTTCACCCATAACCAATGTATTATATCAAATTAACACCTTATTATTCACAATAATATTTAGAGAAAATTTAATTTTATTCATTAATAAGTTGGGGTCTTATACAAATTCTTTCCTTTTGACTTCGTCGCTTCCTTCGAATTTCTTAGTAGCCCAACTTCGAATACTAAACCCCGCATCTTTAGCATATGCATTGTAAAAATCCCTAACTTCATCTATTGTTTTGAAATCTTTTCCAACACTAGGTTTGAGATGATCGGCTACTTGCAGATTATAGATAAAAGTTTCCCTACCTTCATCACTCTCCCCTTCAATTCTATTATTCTCTACTTCCTTTTCATTATTGTCAACATTATCACCACATTCATCACTACCCTGTACTTCATCCTCTAAGTTAGCATCCATCCCTACAGTTAAAAAAAACAAACAACATTTAAGTCCGGATAACAACAATTTGAAGAACATTGAGAATTGCATATTTCATGGTAGTGAAGGGATTACTGCCCAGCGTTGTTAGCTATAACAGTTTAATCAATTTCATTTTTGCCAATATGAATACCATAATTTCTCAGTCAGTGTTTTATTTTTTTCTTCTATGTTTCTTTGTCAGAAGCATATTTAACTTATTTTTTCTCATATGGTCAGTAAGTTCTTAGTACATCATAGTAGACACCCAAAATGGAAATTTAATGGAAATTTACTGTAACTTCAATGGAAATAACAAATCTAAGCATATGGTCAGTAAGTTCAATGGAAATTTACTGTAACTTGCCTCATAGCAGACACCCAAAATGCAAAAAAAAAAAACACAGATACAAGATTATCGACCAAAATCCAATAAACAACTCCAATTAAACAAATATTGGGAAAAAATCTGTTTAAAACTATCAAAGTTTGGTGAAATTTTATATTTTAGGAGAGAGAATCTCACTGAACTTACTATTTGCAAACCCTAGCTTCAAGGGGCTTTGAGAGATAATCCAATATCGATGTTTTCCCTTTCGCGAATCTAGCTTTACCTTTGTTGGCAGAGTGAGAATCGGTTTGAGAGATAAACCTTTGTTGGTTTGAGAGAGAATCGAGCGCTAAGGGCAGAGTAAGAGAGAAGCTAGAATCAGTATGAATCACCCCTTTGCGAGAGTCAATTTTGAAAGGGTTGGTTGGTTTTCAGATCTGCACGAATGAGTTCAGAAAGAGAGAAGAAGGGGGAGTCTTTTGACCCGCGTGCTTCATTTGACCCGATTAGTCTGTCCATTTGGTCCGCTTCTGAAGCTTATTATATATATATATATATATATATATATATATATATATATATATATATATGTTTGGAGAAGGAAAAAAATATTCCACATGTAGTGGCATCCATGAATTAATTAATGAGGTGGCTGCATTATTGATTTAATGTTCAGCTGTAGATCTTTTGGAAATTAATTTGTTTGGATATCATGGTTGTAAGACCCCAACTTTTATAAATAAAGATAAATTTTCTATAAATATCATTTTTGAATATTATGGAGTTAATTTGATATAATGTTATAGTTGTAGGTAACATTTATAAATTTTACAATATACGCAAGTTGTTATATAATATTCGATTGGTCGGGAAATATTCGTTTTAACAGGGAATATTCGTACAACGGAACAATCATTGGTGGACCCCACAACGGAATTATTGTTGGATTGAGAAAACGACAAAAATATTTTATTAAAAATAACGGCGGAAGTTTTACCATTGTTACTGTTAAACTACTCGGTAGTAAAAGTACAGTAATACGTGTGGTTGCATAGTAGCACACGGTATTGATTATTAATGCTTATGTGCGAAGTCACTTAGTTTGATTCAATTATTGTCAGTTAATAATATGAATTATTTAGAGATAATGACGTTTTGTTTTATTCATATTATTAACGTAATAAAACAGAAACATCTTTTTATATATAACAGAATACTTTATTAAAGTTATTCTATAAATAGAATATATTATATTTTATTTAAAAGATTTTTCTTTAAATATGGACCGTCAGATTAAAGTAATCAATCTAGACCGTTCATGGATTAGTTACTATGCATTCTATTTTTCTATAAATAGCAGCTCATTCCTTTATTATTTCTTACGAATTCACTGAACTCTAGAGAGAGAAACTATAGAGAGAGAGAAGAAGAGTATTCTGCTACTTAACTACTTCCTTATTTCAGCTCTTCTTTAAAACGGTAAGGGGTGTTATTCTTTCTTATTCATGAAGAGAACTGTTGTTATTCCATTTCTTATTATTCTGTTGGAATAACCTGTATACGCGGTCTACCCTATACTTGGTGACATTCTTCTATTATTCTGTTGGAACATCCTGTCTGTGTGTTTTACACCGGACCTGGTTCCGTCTTGTTATTATTCTGTTAGAACATCCTGTCTGTGCGTTTACGCCGGACCTGGTTCCATTATTTATTATTCTGTCGGAATATTCTGTCTGTGTGTTTACGCTGGACCTGGTTCCATTATTTATTATTCTGTCGGAATATCCTGTCTGTGCGTTTACGCCGGACCTGGTTCCATTATTTATTATTCTGTTGGAATAACCTGTCTGTGCGGTCTATCGCATGCATGGTGATTTCTTTTGTTATTCCATTCTTTATTGTACTCAGTTGGTTAAGTTTTGACTTCTATACTCCATGAAATTTGTGGAATATCCTTGATAATTGCGTTTCATCCAGTATCTTTTCATGAAAATATTCTTCTAAGCATTCTTGAATTTTACTCCACAAAGCAGTATCATGTTGACAATTTGGACATTGTTAATTCTTGGATAAATTAATTCTTGAACTTGTTTTATTGAATTCTTATATCATTGTCATCATCCTCATGTTTATAAAATGTTAAAAGTCATCTGTGGCCTGTAGTGCATAGATGGACTTGGTATGATTATGACCAGGGATTATTCGGTATAATCATGACCGTAATGTTACAAATGATGTGGTAAAAGTCCTCATTGGCCCGTGGTGCATTGATGGACAGTTGTTGGCATGATCATGACCATTAATGAATACACGAATATCCTTGGCCGTAGTGCAGGGGTGATTCGATGATGTGAATTATTTTATTAAGCTGAGTCCCAGCGATAACAGTGTTGAAAAACCTTTTAAATCATAAAAGATAGTAGAGTTTATTTTCTACTTGACTCTTTTAATGGTTTGCTTATTCCGCTGCAGTTAAACTTGATGTCTATTATATTTTATCAGTTTAACATTGTTGAAGGCTAATGATAATTTATTCTGCATTATCTTAGTCATAATATTTCTTACTGGGCTAGTTGAGCTCACCCTTTCTTTCACTGTTCTCTTTAGGAAATGAGAACGTAGCTGGGGCAAGTCGGGGAACGGAGTGATGGTTCGAATGATAGTATTAGTTAGTAGTCCTCACTATTCTATGTAATAGTGTATTAATAAATGTAATGAGGACTCCTTTTGAGTATGAATACTCTCTAGAAGATAATATTTGTATTCAAACTCGCAGTTTATGTTTTGTCGTATTGTACACGACAGTTGTATTAGTAAGTTGTATTTGTATTCTGTACTTTGTATCTGACGACCCAAGATGGGTGATGTATACCTAATTTTGGGGGCGTCACAGTTGGTATCAGAGCTTAGGGATATGTTCCCTGGCTAAGATGTGAGAATAGAACTAGGAGGGGAGAGACGGGGAATTCCTTCGCTAGTATGACCTACCTAAGTTTATTTGCATGGTATTTAATTGGTCGGTCATAATATAAGGATAATATATGACATATCAATTAACTTTTATTTTGTGGCAGTATCTGAAAATGGCATCTGAGAATGTTGAGAATAGCAATGGAGCACAGGCGACTGTTGATTCATCACATATCAATAATCAGGATAATGTGCATCAGGAAGGTGATAATCCTCATGCAAATAACAACACTGACCAGATGATGAATGATGGAATGTTCAGAAACTTTATGCAGTTCATGCAACAGCAGGCGAGAGCGGCTCCTGTCCAAAATATAGGTGGAAACACTGAAAACTCTCGGACGGTCACCGCTAAACAGTTCAAGGAGCTGGGACCACCAGAGTTTAAGGGAGAGCCAAAACCACTTATAGCGAAAACATGGATAAAGCAGATTACCAAGATATTTGATGTTTTGGGATGCTCCGAGGAGTAAAAGGTTCCCTTTGCCGCCTTTATGTTGCGAGGAGAGGCAGATTACTGGTGGGAATCGATTAAGCGTACTTAACCTGCCGCACTGAAGATATCCTGGGAGAAGTTCCAAGAGCTGTTTAACGACAAATACTTTTTCGAGAGTATTCGTCACATGAAGGAGGTGGAGTTCATCAAATTGGAGCAGAATAATATGACCGTGTCGCAGTACGAGACAAAATTTGCGGAGTTATCCCAGTTTGCGTCCCACCTGGTGGATAATGAAGAAAGAATGACGCGGATGTTTTTAAGAGGTTTGAAGCCGGAGATACGTCAACATCTTGTTTCTCATAAATTGTGTTTGTGTTCAGATGTTGTAAATAGGGCTCAGTTGGTGGAGCGCGATAACGAGTCAACGCAACCAAAAGAGAGCAGTCGACAAAATGATAATACCAGTGAGAGCAGTCATCGAAGCGGTGACAACAAGCGAGGAGGAAATCAACAGGCCAGAAATGGTAACCACTTCGGTGGTAATCAGGGCCAAAACAATAAGAATGGTCATTTCAAGAAGAGGAGATTCAACAATGATGGAAAGACGTCAGCACCAGCACCCGTTGTTAAGGAAGGAGAACGACCACCTATCATATGTTTCAAATGCGGAGGGGAGGGGCACATCAGTCAAAACTGCGCGTTGCCGTCTAAAGCATGTTATAATTGTGGAAGAGAAGGTCATTTAGCTCGATTTTGTCGTTTACCAAAAATAAGTTCAGCCAAGATGGAGACACCAAAGGCCGTCCCAGAAAAGTCAAAACCGGTAGTGCAAGGGAGAGCGTTTGTTGTGACCTCCCAGAAAGTAAGGAACCCGAATGAGGTCATCACAGATAAGCTTATCATAAACTCTAACGAAGTCTATACTTTATTTGATACCGGTTGTACCCATTCTTTTATTTCTCCTACTTGCGCTCATCGATTAAATTTGATTCCGGAGAAATTAGACTTTGACTTATCTGTTGAAACTCTATTGGGAGAAACCTTCATTACATCCACGATTTATAAGTCTTGTTTGGTTCAATTTGGTACCCACACATTACCTGTCGATCTTATTTCATTAAAAATATTTGCATTTGACGTGATTCTAGGGATTGATTGGTTAACTACTCATCATGCAAAAATTGATTGTTTTCATAAGGTTGTTAGCTTTCATATTCCTAATCGACCTATTATGCGAATTCAAGCAACCAAACCATTAAAATCAATCGCTGTCATCTCAAGCCATAAAGCTATTCGTTTATTGAAAAATGGATGTCAAGCTTTCTTAGCTCATGTCACGGATCTAAACAAAAATACGTCAGTTTTGAATGATATTTCTATTGTTAATAAATTTCCTGACGTATTCCCTGAAGAACTTCCTGGCCTACCCCAGAGCGTGAAATTGAATTTTGTATCGACCTTGAACCCGGTACAAAACCCATTTCCAAAGCTCCATATCGAATGGCTCCTATTAAACTTCAGGAGTTAAAGATCCAACTGCAGGAATTGTTAGACATTGGCTTTATTCATCCTAGTACTTCTCCTTGGGGTGCTCCTGTGCTATTCGTGAAGAAGAAAGATGGAAGTATGCGACTTTGTATTGATTATCGGGAGTTGAATCATGTCACCATCAAAAACAGGTACCCATTGCCACGTATTGATGACCTGTTTGACCAGTTGCAAGGAGCACAATTCTTTTCAAAGATCGATCTTCGTTCTGGATATCATCAGCTGAAGGTTAGAACTGAAGATATTCCAAAGACGGCTTTTAGAACTCGGTACGGGCATTATGAATTCCTAGTCATGTCCTTTGGATTGACTAATGCTCCTGCTGCCTTCATGGATGAACTGGGTATTCAAGGAATATCTGGATCACTTTGTGGTCGTCTTTATTGATGACATCCTTATTTATTCCAAAAGTCGTGAAGATCATGAGCAACACTTGAGGCTGGTACTCTAAAAGCTTCGTGAATACAAGCTTTATGCCAAGTTGAAGAAATGTGAATTCTGGCTGGAGGAGGTAGCATTCCTTGGGCACGTAGTATCAAGTCGTGGAATATCGGTTGACCCGGTAAAGATTGAAGCTATTCAAAGCTGGGAGCAGCCTAAATCAGTGACCGAAGTACGTAGCTTTCTTGGTTTAGCTGGTTATTATCGGAGATTCGTGGAAGGATTTTCTCGAATCACTACTCCATTAACTCAGCTGACTCGGAAAGATACAAAGTTTGGTTGGAGCGAAGAATGTGAGCAGAGTTTTCAAGAACTCAAGAGGAGACTCATTTCAGCACCTGTTCTAACAATACCATCTGGCTCGGAGGGATTTGTCATCTACATTGATGCTTCGAGCAAAGGGTTGGGATGCGTTCTCATGCAACATGGAAAAGTCATAGCCTATGCATCAAGACAACTCAAGGAATATGAGAGGAATTATCCTACTCATGATCTAGAATTGGCAGCTGTTGTCTTTGCACTTAAAATTTGGAGACATTACTTGTATGGGGAGAATGTGGAGATCTTTACGGATCATAAAAGCCTTAAATATTTCTTCACTCAAAAGGAACTCAACATGCGACAACGACGTTGGCTTGAACTGTTGAAAGATTATGATCATACCATTCAATACCATCCTGGAAAAGCGAACGTGGTAGCTGACGCATTGAGTAGAAGATCATATGCAAGTACGAGTGCAATATTGTCAACACAAAGGCCCATTTTGTGTGACTTGCAAAGGATGGAGATAGAGTTAAAGACTCTAGGGACCCATGTGATGATGGCGAATATATGAGTAGAACCGACTTTAATCGATAAAGTTAAAGCTGCTCAAGCAACATACCTGGAGCTGATGCGTATGAGAAAGAAAGTGCAAGAAGGTGCTATGCCGGAAGCAAGAATCGATGAAGAAGGAATACTTCGAGTCAACTCCAGACTTTGTGTTCCTAACAACCCTGATTTAAAGTATGAAATCATGATGGAGGCGCACAACACACCGTTTCCAATCCATCCTGGAAGTACCAAAATGTATCATGATCTTCGTCATATATTTTGGTGGAGCAATATGAAGAGAGAGGTAGCGTTGTTTATCTCAAGGTGTCTAACTTGTCAACGAGTCAAAGCGGAGTATCAAGTACCAAAAGGTCCATTGCAACCACTTGAAATTCCAGAATGGAAGTGGGAGCACATTACCATGGATTTCGTTACCGGTCTTCCTAAGGTTTCTCAAGGTATAGATGCGATTTGGGTCATTGTTGATAGATTGACCAAGTCTGCTCATTTCTTACCGATACGAGAAACTTATACACTTGAACGTCTTACTCGTATGTACATAAACGAGATTATAAGACTGCATGGTATGCCAGTATCCATAGTTTCTGACCGAGACCCAAGATTCACTTCACGATTTTGGGTTAGTTTACAAAAAGCTATGGGCACGGAGTTACGATTTAGTTCAGCATATCATCCTCAGACGGACGGACAATCAGGGAGGACTATTCAAACTCTTGAAGATCTATTAAGACTCTGTGTCTTTGACTTCAAGGGAAGTTGGGAAAAGTTTTTACCATTGGTGGAGTTTTCCTACAACAACAGTTATCAAGCAAGTATTGGCATGGCTCCATTCGAAGCATTGTATGGAAGAAAATGTCGTTCTCCAGTATGCTGTGATGAGGTGGGTGAAGCAACGTTGTTGGGACCAGAGTTGGTACGTATGACTACAGAAAAGATTCAAACGATCCGACAACGTATAAAAACCTCACAAGATCGACAAAAGAGTTATGCTGATCTTCATCGAAAGGACGTGGAATTTGATGTAGGAGATCATGTGTTCTTACGTGTTGCTCCATGGAAAGGAGTTACGAGATTTGGAAAGAGAGGAAAGCTCAATCCTCGATTCATCGGTCCATTTTTAATCCTCGATCGAGTAGGAACTGTGGCTTATAGACTCGCTTTACCGCCAAGTATGTCTCGTGTTCATAACATTTTTCACATATCCATGTTACGCAAATATGTGGAAGACCCGAACCACATTATTGAGTTAGAACCAGACGAAATAGCGGAGGATTTGACGTATGAAGAAGTTCCTGTTCAAATCTTGGATAAGAAGGAACATATTCTACGCTCTAAGGTTTTGTGGAGAAACCAAGATGTTGAGGAAATGACTTGGGAGTTAGAATCTGAAATGAAATCAAGGTATCCTTACCTCTTCGACATACCAGGTACGTACCCTAATTTCGAGGGCGAAATTTCATAAGAAGGGGAGGTTGTAAGACCCCAACTTTTATAAATAAAGATAAATTTTCTATAAATATAATTTTTGAATATTATGGAGTTAATTTGATATAATGTTATAGTTGTAGGTAATATTTATAAATTTTGCAATGTACGCAAGTTGTTATATAATATTTCGATTGGTCGGGGAATATTCGTTTTAACAGGGAATATTCGTACAACGACACAATCATTGGTGAACCCCACAACGGAATTATTGTCGGATTGGAAAACGATAAAAAAATTTTATTAAAATAACGGCGGAAGTTTTACCATTATGTTACTGTTGAACTACTCGGTAGTAAAAGTACAGTAATACGTGTGGTTGCATAGTAGCACACGGTATTGATTATTAATGCTTATGTGAGAAGTCACTCAGTTTTGATTCAATAATTGTCAGTTATAATATGAATTATTTAGCGATAATGACATTTTGTTTTATTCGTATTATTAACGTAATAAACAGAAACATCTTTTTATATAAACAGAATACTTTATTAAAGTTATTCTATAAATAGAATATATTATATTTTATTTAAAAGATTTTTCTTTAAATATGGACCGTCAGATTAAAGTAATCAATCTGGACCGTTCATGGATTAGTTACTATGCATTCTATTTTTCTATAAATAGCAGCTCATTCCTTCATTATTTCTTACGAATTCACTGAACTCTAGAGAGAGAAACTATAGAGAGAAACTATAGAGAGAAAGAAGAGTATTCTGCTACTTAACTACTTCCTTATTTCAGCTCTTCTTTAAAAACGTTAAGGGGTGTTATTCTTTCTTATTCATGAAGAGAACTGTTGTTATTCCTATTTCTTATTATTCTGTTGGATATAACCTGTATACGCGGTCTACCCTATACTTGGTGACATTTCTTCTATTATTCTGTTGGAACATCCTGTCTGTGTTTTTTAACGACCCGACCAGGTTCCGTCTTTTTTATTATTCTGTTGGAACATCCTTCTGTGTGCGTTTTACGCCGGACCTGGTTTCCATTATTTATTATTCTGTCGAATATCCTGTCTGTGTGTTTACGCCGAACCTGGTTCCATTATTTATTATTCTGTCGGAATATCCTGTCTGTGCGTTTACGCCGGACCTGGTTCCATTATTATTATTCTGTTGGAATAACCTGTCTGTGCGGTCTATCGCATGTATGGTGATTTCTTTTGTTATTCCATTCTTTATTGTACTCAGTTGGATAAGTTTTGACTTCTATACTCCATGAAATTGTGGAATATCCTTGATAATTGCGGTTCATCCAGTATCTTTTCATGAAAATATTCTTCTAAGCAATCATGAATTTTACTCCACAAAGCAGTATCAAGTTGACAAATTGGACGTTGTTAATTCTTGTATAAATTAATTCTTGAACTTGTTTTATTGAATTTTTATATCATTGTCATCATCCTCATGTTTATAAAATGTTTAAAAGTCATCTGTGTGCCTGTAGTGCATAAGATGGACTTGGTATGATTATGACCAGGGATTATTCGTATAAAT